>OX451741.1:554592995-555908444 GCA_948472305.1 Vicia faba
AAGAGAAGCTTAAAAGATCCAAAGTCTGAAGGATAAGAACCTAAGCATCAGAATCTGAAGACTCGGACTTTGAAAGAGTCAACCTATGAAGGTCCGAAATCTCAAGACTTAGACTTTGTAGCTAGTTAACACAAGGACCAAGAAGAATTTGAAAGGTCACTATCAAACTCAAAGATCAATTTGTCTTCTTCTGACCACGTGCATAACCAAACAAAAATCTGCATAGACAACAGGGATGAAACAAAATTCCTTTTAAAGCAAATAAACTTCAAATGTATTTTGCAAGACATTAACCATATCAAGTAACACTTCAACATCTATGATCAAAGCTTCTCCAAGACTCACTTGTGCAAGAAGTTTTCTTCAATGACTCTTTTCTATCTCTCTATATAAGGAGCTAGAGACTTGATGAAAAATAAAAACGAACTATTGATAAACAAAGAGTTGTTATTCTGTAAAATCAAAAGCACAAGTTTAACTTATAATTTCTTAACACATGTATATCTTAGAAATTCATACGTCTTAAAAGTCTTTCTATGTTGTATTTAGTTTACACCTCTAATTGCATATCAAGTGTAATACTCAAATAATCTCTCATCTCTAAGTTAGATTGTTAGAAATCTCTTGCTTGTATTCTTGAGCATCCGAAGTCTCATGCTTGTGTGCCTGAGCATTAAAAGTGTATTATTTGTGTGTTTGAGCATTTTAAGTCTCTTGCTTGTATGCTTGAGCAATTGTAATCAATAGTGATTATATTGAAATACCTTGGAAGTACAAAGGGATTGGACTAATCCTATTTTGTGGGAGGAACCAGGATAAATTGTTTGTGTCTCTCTTTTCCTCACTCTCTAACTCTGATATTATTTTTATCTGCTACAAACGACTTACGCTGAATCAAATTCTAGACCTTGTGTTCAGAATCTGATAAGAGTATTTTGAAAAAGAATGAAAAGGCCTACACAATTCAACCCCATTCTTGTGTTTTAATCATCTATTCTCTAACACTTAACAATGGTATAGAAAAAATCCTGAGAAAAAACATTTCTGTTGGTGACAATGATCTATCTGATGTTGGTACTAGTAATCATGATGTGAACCATTATTATAGTATCTCTGAGAAGAATAATAATACTTCTAGACCCCCAACCTTTAATGGAGATTCAACAGAGTTTGGATTATGGAAAAGCAAAATATACACTCACATCAAACGTATTGATGATGAGTTATGGGATATTCTTGAAGATGTCATTACTATTCAAGTTAATGGAGTAGGAATGGTTGCTGATAGAAAAAGTATTACACATGATCCAAAGAAGATATATAGAAAACATCACAAAGTGCATGGCATTTTGGTAGATGTTTTACTTCACTATGAGTACATCAAGATTATTGATAAATCTATTGCTAAATCCATCTTTAAATATTTGTGTGCTATCTATGAAGGCAATTAACAAGTAAAAGTGGCAAAGACAATGTTTTTGGTCCAACAATATGAATTGTTCAGAATGAAGAAATATTACAATATTAAAATTATAACACCCTAAACTGCAAATTCTTATTTTTTAAAAGATAATACACACTTAGGATGTTACTTCATTAAAACACGCATACTTTATTCATGCAAAATCAACTAAATCGCAGCGGAAAAACAAAATGTAACATAACTTCCCAAATATTAGTCAAGGAAAAACAAGGGAATTAAAATTCAACCACCACACAATAAAACACAAGCGTCTCATCGCCCGATGTTACATGATCAGAGCAATGTCCCAAACCAAATGAAAATAAATAAAAGTGAAGAAAGCCACATAGCCATCTTCTGAACTCACAAGCTATCACTCATGCTGATTATCTGTACTATTAGGTCTGTGATTTTATGGTTGGCAACAATTTTGGTAAAAAAATAGATGACAGCAATTTAATCAAAACATGTTTTATTTTGAAAACATGTATTGCAGCCTAATGTTGAAACAAGATGTTATAACATCTTGACCAGCTGATACATCAGAGTTTGCAGATACCTTATTTGACAGATGTTCTAGTAGATGTTGTAACATGTTACAACAAAATATCTTGACAGTACAACTAGATTTTATCCTTGAAGAATTAATTTTAAAATTTGAGTATTTGGAATATTCTGTACTCATAACTGGAATAGGTAATCAAGGGTTTTATTAGAAACAAGAGCAGATTTTATTAGTTTCTAAATAGGATCATTGAGACCTTTTAGGAAACATTTATGAGATTTGTTTCTATTTTTATGGAGAAGATTATACATGTTTTATGAGCTGCTGATTGGACTTGATTGAAGAGTCTAAGCCCACTACAAAAGTCTATATAAGGAGTCGTCCAAGACCTATTTTTTAAGCATAGTTTTTATTGTAAAACCTTGTGAAAAATAAGGGTTTAGGGTTTGATAGTTCCTTAGGTTCTCCGTGTTTTTTTTTTGTACGTCCTCATGTATATTTTGATGCATTTGAGTTGACTGATTGTTACTTGTTTATCAAGTTACTATTATCCTCGAAGCTTTTAAGCAAGAGTTGAGTATTGTTCTTAGTGAAGATTTTAAGCAATCTAAGTATTTATAATTTGGAAGTGTGTTATTCCTATTTGGTTTCTTGAGACATTCCATAGGGCTGAGATTGTTTGATATCACTGTAGTGATTGAGAGTGAGAGGGGTTCTCATATCTAGGAGGTGCCTAGGTAGAATTTGCATTGGGTAAGGATTAAGTGAGGGGTATAAACTAGGATTTTTTAGCTCTGAATTGATACTACTGATAGTAGATTTCCTTCCTTGCTTGGTAGTCCCCAGAGTAGGTGAATTTCACTGAACTGGGTTATCAATTCCTTGTATTATTTCACCTTATGCATTTAAATTCTACATTGTTTTTAATTTGGTAAAAGTGTTATTTTTCTGTCAGAAGATGTTATAACATATGTCGTGACATTGTGTGTTGTTAAGACATCAATAATATATTTTCAATTGGCATCAAGAGGAGGCACCCTATTATGTTTTCTGGGTGAGATTCGGGGATATAATTTTTGGCACTATGGAGAAAGAAAGATGATACAACAACATACCACCCATGTTGGATGGTTCAAAGTATGACTGGTGGAAGGTTAGAATGGTAGATTTTCTGAAGTCCATGGATAGCAAAGCCTGGAAGGCTATTTTGAAAGGATGGGAACATCTAGTTATGAAGGACAAAGATGGAGAAGAGTCTGTAAAACCTGAAAAAGACTGGGGTGAAAATGATGATAGGGAAGCTATTGGAAATTCCAAGGCTTTTAATGCTCTATTCAACAGAGTAGACAAAAATATTTCCAGGTTGATTAATATGTGTACCGTATCCAAGTTGGCTTGGGAAATTCTCAAAACAACTTTTGAAGGTACTTTTAATGTGAAGATTTCAATACATCAACTTCTCACTTCTAAATTAGATAATTTGAAGATTGAATGATGATGAGACAATTCAAGAATATTAGATGAAGATTCTTGAAATTTCTAGTGCATCAAGTGCCTTTGGAGAGAAGATGTCAGAAGCAAATCAGGTCTGAAATATTCTTAGGTCCCTGCCTAGGAGATTTGACATGAAGGTAACCATAATTGATAAAGCTCAGGACATCAACAACATTAGAGTTGATGAACTTATTAGGTCACTTAAAAAATTTGAATTGGCTATTGGTGACAAGGCTGAGAAAAGGAACAAAAGCATAGCTTTTGTATCCAATGTTGAAGATGATAAAGGTCAAGCTGAGCTGGACATTGATAAGGATTTGTCTAATACCATTTTTCTACTTGGGAAGTAATTCAATAGGGTATTAAAAAGATTGGACATAAGAGGGAGATCAAATGTCAAGATCATATCATCTGACATCAGTAATGAGGAAAACCTTCAGAAGAATACCATGCCTGAAGAAAATACCAATCAAAGCAAAGACATTCAATGTTATTGTTAGATCATAGTTTGATTCTATAACCCTTAATTAGAGTTTTGATGATAAAAAACACAAAGAACAAATATGCACTCTAAATTTGTGTTATATTGTATGCAGAAGTTCTGACCGAAACAACATCAGAAATTAAGCTACAAAAGCTTTCAGGTTGATGTAATCAGAATCCGCGCTGAAGAATGATGATCAGAATCTGCGCTGAAGTGAAGAATACTCTGATTCTGAACAGAAGTTTAATATACCATCAGATCCTCACATCTCTGAGTCATCAATGTTCTGAAGAAATTGCAGCATGCAAGATTCTAATTTCTGAAGCGTTACTTTTCAATCAAGACAACATCATATGCAACGGCTTCATTCAGACAAGAATCTTCTCAATATGGAAACAGCATTGAATGTCCATTATCACGCTTTATGTCGGACAAGATTTCCATGCCTATATAAACAATCTTAGAGGAAAAATCGTTTACGATTTTCATGACTACTGCAATATACCTCTAAAACGCTGCAATGTTACATATTCATATATACGCTCAAAATTGTGTAAAATATCACAGTTGTGATACAACTTTTGTAAGGAAAAACGACAGTACACAGTATATTATTTCATTGTGATTAAGCTAGTTTTCCTTGAGATAAACCGGGTTGTGGTTGTACTCAAGAAGACTTTGGCAGTTGTCAAAGTGTGTTGTAATCAGTTTTGATTAGTGAATTAAGTCCTCGTGGGAGAGAGGCGAAATCACCTTGGCGGGTGGACTAGAGTAGTTTGAGATCAAACGAACCAGGATAAAAATATCGTGTCTACTGTTCTTTTGATTTTAAGTTTCAATTCAACCTCCCCTTCTTGTGTTTTTCACTTCTTCAATTGGCATCAGAGCAACTGGTTCTGAGTTTATACACTTAATCGTGTCAGCACAAGATCCAAGCTTTAGAAAAACACTATGGTGGGACCAAGCCAAAACATGGGCAATGACTATCATGAGGACAAGGACAAAATCAGCGGCAAACCTCCAATCTTTGATGGAGAAAATTTTGACTACTGGAAAGACAGAATTGAGAGCTTCTTTCTGGCTCATGATGTTGATCTATGGGACATGGTAATTGATGGATACACATATCCAGTGGATGAAAGTGGTTAGAAGATAGACAGAAAAAAGATGTCTGACCAGCAAAAACGTGATTTTAGAAACCATCATAAAGCCAGAACAATACTTCTCAGTGCTATCTCATACTCAGAATATGAGAAAATCTCAAACAGAAAGACAGCCAAAAACATGTTTGACTCTCTGAGAATGACGCATGAAGGCAACATACAAGTCAAAGAAACCAAGGCCCTTATGCTCATTCAGAAATATGAAGCATTCAAGATGGAAGACAGTGAATCCATAGAAGCAATGTTCTCAAGATTTCAGATTTTTGTTGCTGGGCTGAAAGTTCTTGACAAAGGATATTCTACTGCTGATCACGTAAAGAAGATCATCATAAGTCTACCCAAGCAATGGAGGCCAATGGACATTGCACTTAAGCTGTCTAATGATCTCAACAAGATATCTCTGGAGGAACTTGTCAGCTCCCTCATAAGGCATGAGATAGAGCTAGAAGAAGATGAGCCTCAAAATAAAGGTAAGCCTCTAGCATTAAAATCTAACAAAAAAATATGATTCTAAGGTTTTACAGGCTATGGAAGAAACCTCTGATGGATCCTCATCAGAAGAAGATGAATTGTATCTTCTCTCCAGAAGGGTCAATCAACTGTAGAAGCAGAGACAAAGGAAATTTAGAAACCCGAGAAGATCAGAGAATCAAAATGAATCCTCCTCCAGATACAGAAATTCTGAGTTCTCCTCTAGACACAAGATCTGAAGCCTCTTCAGGACACAAAAAATCAAATAACAAAGACATCATCTGCTATGAGTGCAATGAACAAGGGCACTACAAAAGTGACTGTCCAAGGCTTCAGAAGGAGAAGCCCAAAAAGAAGTTCTTCAAGGAGAAGAAGAAAACCCTCATGGAAACATGTGACGATTCAGACACTTCTGATGCTGACTCAGAGTCAGATGATGAAAAAGCCAACATAGCTCTCATGGAAAATGTGTCAGAAGACAGTGAAGCTTCTGATTCAGACTCAGAATAAGACACAGAAGAGGTATTGAAACAACCGGCTGAAAATCATCAAACAATGAAGTCGCCATCGAACGTCTTTTATCCCACATGTAGGGAAAGGTAAACATCGAGAAAACCTGAGAAGGGAGAAGTCACGGTCTTGCGACCGGGAGATTGGGTAAGGGAGTCTGTTATGCGAGGGGAAGGTATTAGCACCCCACACGCCCGTAGTACTCTACGGTATCCACTCTTGTTATCTATCTTATGGGTGTGTTTAATCTATGCTTACTATTTACTATACTACTGGAGGAATGCATGCAAAAGAAAAGGGAAAAAATGTATGGAAAATAAAATTGTGCTCGCCTGGGCCTTACCCCAATGCCTACGTATCCTTTTTGAGGAATCAGAGCTACCGTAGTTCGGCTCACATGTTTTGTTTGTTTTGTGTTTTTTATGGACGAAGTTAATTCTGCCTTCTTCCGCAGCTCGACCTTTGGAGACTTATGTGTTGGCACAGAAGTAAATTAATCGTGTCCTTACCTGAAAAGGGTTTTAAAGAAAAGTGCTCGAGCGCACAAAAGATTTGAATTGGTTTATATTTTTGTTGTAGATGTTTTTTGTGGACGAAGTTAATTCCGCCTTCTGCCGCAGCTCGACCTTTGGAGGCTTATGCGTTGGCACAGAAGTAAATTAATCGTGTCCTTACCTGAAGAGGGTTTTAAAGAAAAGTGCTCGAGCGCACAAAAGATTTGAATTTGTTTTGTATTTTTGTTGTAGATGATGACTGATTAACCTCAAGAGAGAGATATTAGCCATTTTTCTACTTAGCCATGAAAGGAGTTTTTGAGAATTGAACCACACCTAAGCTTGAGATGAAGAACAATAAGATCGAGAAGAGACCCGCTTATCATTTCTCGTACTAAGCAAAAGCATGATTCTCATCAATAGTTTTAAAGTATTTTGAATTTTGAAAGAAAAAGAAGTTTTTGTTTTAAGTGCGAATGCAAAAGGGAAAGAAAAGTCAGAAGGAGACTAGATTACTTCTAAACCTAATGTTATTATGCGTTAGTAGCCATAAGGTTTAGGTTAAAGGGGAAATTTCTACCTGATGTTAGTATGCATGAATTTGAAAGCCTAATGTCTAATTTTAGTTCAATTAAATCGAAGATTAAATTTGAACCAAAATCTCCTAAGGAATCATGAAATAATATACGAACAAGTAAAATTAGGCAGCAAGTATCAAAATATCGCATACAATCCATAAAAATTGCAAGCGAAACACATGACATAAAAATGAGTAAAACTAATGATTAAAATTGAAAAGAAAAAGTGAGAGAATCGAAAAGAAATCTCTTTTATTTACCAATATTGCCAAAGAAAATAAATCGCCAAAATTAATCGCAATCGAAATGAGTATGGGAAATAAGATCTCAGGAGGTACGAACTGAATTCACTATATGCTGCAAAAAATAGAATGACATTAGGCCCATCAAGATAAACACAATCAGCAAGAAAATAAAAATAATCATAGTCCAGGAATTGATTAGTTTGGCCCATGTCAACCATTCTTAATTTTATTATTAATCATCAATTATGCTAGGGGAAACTGAATCATGGATACATAATCGAAAAAAACGTATTAAAATCTTAATTCTAATCAAGTACCAAACATTTATTCAATTAATTCCTAAGCTAATAGAAAAAATTATGAAAAAATATCACTAAGTCAAGGAGTAACATATTAGTACCCACACAAAATTTCAGCCAAAAATCATGGAAGAAAATACCACGATTAAATCGCCAAAATTCAAGATACAAAGCAAAAAATTAAAAGAAGCTAGGAGGTGAAGTGGACTGGAATTAGTGTGAATAGAAGAACATTCATTGGCAAGCCCAAGTGCATCTGGCCCAATCCCATGTACCAATGTCCAAACATTTTCCCTGAATATTATTTTTTTATCTCTGAGTTATACATGTCAAAATAATAATAAAATTAAATTAAAAAAACATGAAAATCGAAAAGGAAATAGGGTTAGGAAAACTGAGTTGCTTTCTTCTTCTCCGCGGCGCATATCTTCTCTTGTCTCACTGCCATAGCCGCCGTGAACAACAGTTCGACCTCCAACATCGCAAGTACGCAATTGCGACCAGCTCCTGACGTAACCGCACACATAGATCGAGCAACCGTCGCACCCACACAGCACCGGAAACAACGTTTCCTCCGAAGCCACCACGAGCAGCCTTTGTGCTTCCTTTATCGACAAACCAATATCGGAAGAATATACAAAGAAGAGGAAGAGAATCGAGACACAACATTACCGGTGAAAGCACCACCGCCGTCGACGGCATCTCCCTCTTACCGATCCAAATCTCACTCGCCTCCGTCACGTTTCATTCTCATCCCTCTTGCGATTCCGGATTCAGCGCAAGACTAAATCGATCAGTGAAACACGGAGGCTTACTTGCAATGATCCGAAAAATGAAGAAGAGAAAACCAAAGAGGAGGTTCCACAGGTACGAAATTGCTCATGCCTTTCTTCTTGTTCTTGTGCTATCTTTTCTTTCTTCTGCTTCTAATTCTGCGATTTTGAGATTCTGTGCGTGTGTTATTGAGGGTCGAAGATGATGAAGATTAAAATTGTAACAGATTCGTGTTGTTTAGGTGTTGCTGTACGTGATGATGAGAAGATGCTGACGTTAGGAGCAGTGCGGAAGATGAATGAAGTACATGATCGTTGATGATGGAAGATTCGGATGCGATTCTGTTGGTGCGTTGAAGATGAAAACAGGTTGAGAGAAGGATTCAGTTACAGAAATTTTCGACGAAGATTGTTAACAAAGGGGTTTCAGATATCAATAATGAAGGTGGAAAAGGGAATTGGTGTTGGTGATTGAAGGTTGAAGATGAAGAAGAAAGATGAAGATTGTTGAGAGAGCTTCTTAGAGGTTTTTTTGGTGATTTTCTCATAGTGATGAATTTGCAAGAAAACACAAGAAGACTCGCCGCGAAGTCCAGGTGAAAGATTCTTCTTTCAGCTTCAAATCACGACTTGTAAATCTTCTTCTATTCTAATTCAGCTTCTTTTCTTCTGCGATATTTTGTATCTTTCGGTATTGTTACTCGTTCGATTCTTTTATCGACGCGTGCGATATTGTTGTTGTTCTGTGAAGCAGAAGTGCGGAAGATGACGTGCATAAAGTTGTTGTGTGAATATGGTTGATTGAAGCTACGGTTCACATGTTCTGGAAGAGTGAAGATCGCATGTTGATGATGAACATTTGAGGATGTGCAGAGATGATGAAATGGAGAAGAACCAAATGAAGACTGAAACAAGATTTTTTGCAGGATTGTTAAAGATGAAGGTTGGTATGATTCTGCAGAGAGAGAGGGCATAAAATTTCTGTAGTTTCTTGGATGTAATTCTTCTGCCAGTTCCAGAATGAGATGATTGAGAGGTAATAATTTCTTTTTCTGTGTTGAATCCTCTATCTCTCTATTCTGTCAATCTCATTATGTATATATGCTGGAAGTTTGTTGGAATGTTAAATTAGCTGGTTTGGATCTGTTATGGTAGTTATTCTGTTTTGTTATTGTTAGAGATTATGTTAGTTGGTTAGAATTTGGTTAAGAGGTGGGAAAAAAATGGAAAGTTGGTTACAATTGAGTTAGTTTTTGCTGTAACTGTTTTGGGTTGTTATTGAATGTTAGTTATGGGGCTGTTACAGTTTGACAGTTGGTTACAGTTAGTTTGTTATGAGTTAGGGAATTGGGTATAGGTTGGTTACAGTTAGAAGTTAGGGAAAAGTTAGTTATGAATCTGTTAGTAGTTAGTAATTAGTTATCGATTATGGTGCTGTAAGTTACTTTGTTATAAAATTTATGTGCAGGGTTGCCTTTATTTTTTTGGGTTACGGAATTGGTTTTGACAATTGGAAGTGTAGTGTATGCGGTTCAAGCTTATGACAGTTTATCCAATATTTTTGCAGGTTTGGTTCATATCAAGGCTATTGGGAAGCAAAGGAAAAAGGAAAACACCAAGATGCTATGAAGTTGGAACAAAGACGCATAACATGAAGTTTTGGAAGCTTGAAGTTTGAAACATGAAGAATGATTGAAAATTAGGATAGGTTTTGGTAAAAATGTATAGATGTTATGTATAATTGTAATGGAATTTGGACTTGTATGTATTTGAATACACATTGGAATGTATGTTGACTTTATTTCCACATAATGAAATGGCCTTTGTATGAATTCAAATAAATGGTATGAATCCAAAATATTTGCAAGGTACCCAAAAGAGACATGAATCTTGAATGAATCCAAGAGAGGCTATTTGGACAATATTTTGATGGTTGGATGAATTTTATACATGCTTTTTCATACTTGTGGTTTGAATTCCAAGAAAAGCCACGCAAATATTTAAGAACTTTGATTTTCTCCAAATCCACTTCAAATATTAATGAATGAATTCTAATCAAACTACAGCTTCAGTGAATCCCTAATTCAATTCAATTCCTCAGTATAAACCAAACTTGTGTGTCAAGCAATAAACATTTGAAATAACGACACCTTGATCACAATCAACATCTTGTACCATGGCCCGACTATATGAGCACTAGAATAACGACGTCTTGGACCCCTTCTCAATAGATGATAATGACTATGCCCTGAGGGATTCTTTGCAGATGAATATGAAAGATGAGACATGCGAATACCTTGATATGGAATGAACCTCAGGTAGAATGCTGACAAGCTCAAGTATGAAAATGTATAAACCCTGATTTTTAGCTTCGTCTCATAAAACCTTGCAACTTGACATTGAGAAGAAAAGAATAGCCTCGTAGCTTGATGATGATAAGGTCCATGAAATGAAAACCTAGCTTCAAACAAATTATTAATGGAGAAATCAACCGAAACAAGCTTGCGCGAAGATGGGAGCCTTAAAGCCATACACCAACCCTTATTCCTCGAAATCCATGATCTTATGCCAATTTATCAATTAATGATGCATGATGTGTTAGATGACCTAATGTGAGAAAAATGCAAAAAATGCGTAAGCCAGATAGGAAGTAAAAGGGTAGGACAAATTTGGGGTATTACAGCTGCCCCTATTTAATCGTCTTAGACCTGAAGGTACGATTGGCGCGTGCCTTTCGGAAGTTCAAGGTGGAAGATGATTAAATACCAATGCCAAAAATTTGTCCTGAGAGAGGGAGTAAGTGTTTTCTTTATTTATTTATTTTGTGATCTGCTGGGGAAAAGAAATTTGTTTTTTTTTCAATGAAGAGACAGAGACTGGACTTGTAACGTGGCTTGATGCCAATACAAGACAAATGGTTGGTATAAAAGACAGCGGACGAGGTCTACGGGCGACCTATGATCCGAGGGTGACACATGAGAGTGATTTGACAAAGAACCTAGCCAAAGGGCGATCTCAGGTTCTAAGACAAAGTAAATGGAAAGAACCTAGCCAAGAGTCGATCTCAGGTTCGACGGTGATTTGAGGGAAGAACCTAGCCAAGAGGCGATCTCAGGTTCGACGATGATTTGAAGGAAGAACCTAGCCAAGAGGCAAACTCAGGTTCGACGATGATTTCAGGGAAGAACCTAGCCAAGAGGCGATCTCAGGTTCGACGATGATTTGAAGGAAGAACCTAGCCACGAGGCAATCTCAGGTTCGAAGAAGGGAACATGGGTTATGACATGATAATTGTTTAGATATACGACACGGACGAGCATCAAGGAATGTTAAACACGGACGAGTGTTTGAATCAATACGGACGAGTATTGAAAGAAGATACAGGTGAGTATCAAAGGTTAAACACGAACGAGTGTTTGAATCAATACTGATGAGTATTGAAAGAAGATACGGACGAGTATCAAAAAGGTATAAACACGGACGAGTGTTTGAATCAATACGGACGAGTATTGAAAGAAGATACGGACGAGTATCAAAAAGTTAAACACGGACGAGTGTTTGATTCAATACGGACGAGTATTGAAAGAAGATACGGACGAGTATCAAAAGCTAAACACGGACGAGTGTTTGATTCAATACGGACGAGTATTGAAAGAAGATACAGACGAGTATCAAAAGGTTAAACACGGACGAGTGTTTGATTCAATACGGACGAGTATTGAAAGAAGATACAAATGAGTATCAAAAGGTTAAACATGGACGAGTGTTTGATTCAATACGGACGAGTATTGAAAGAAGATACAGGCGAGTATCAAAAAGTATAAACACGAACGAGTGCTTGAATCAATACGGACGAGTATTGAAAGAAGATACAGGTGAGTATCAAAGGTTAAACACAGACGAGTGTTTGAATCAATACGGACGAGTATTGAAAGAAGATACGGACGAGTATCAAAAAGTTAAACACGGACGAGTGTTTGAATAACTGACCCGGGTGGGTGTTTAGGAAACTTGACACATACGAGTGCTTAGGAATGGACACAGACGAGTGTTTAGGGAACCGACTACCAGACAAGAACTGGGTTTAGAACGGCAAAGTGTATTGATTTTGTTTGGCATTGAAAAGGTGAAGGTCACCGACTGGGGATTTCGGGCATGATACCCTCCTGTAGGGATGTATTGTTGTCCTTGAATAATTCAGGTCTTTTTTGTAAGGTACCTGATCTGGCTTATGCTTTGTATGCATGTTTGAATTTCTTTTGACGCAAAGATCCACTCTGATGGATCAGCTACACGCTTTTGAGGATGCAATGATATGTAATGATAACTATATGCAATGCGAAGAAATAAACTTCATGGGGATAAGAGAAAGCTTGCTGGGAGCCATTGCTCATCACTGGGGATGTCAGTATGTATCGACGCTGGAAGTCTGCAGTACCAAAGATTGCTGGGGATACTGATAAGAGTACACACTGGGGAGCTCTTGAAGACCAAAGATCGTTGTTGACTCTGCTGGAGATTAAATTGCTGACGAAGAGAGTCTTTAGGTACACTGCTGGATTCTGAATCGTACCGTTGAAGGAAGAGATAATCTGACCAAACCTCCATACATCTTGAACTGTTGAGGGGGTGATAAAAGTGAATATGTCGAGGAATGGATACTGAACACCATGTGGATCCCTCCGAATACATGTCCCAAGTTTACGCACACTAGGGAATTATCTCTTGAATCACTTGGGGATAAGAGATGGGAATGGACACCTACGAGTGCCCCGGTTGAACCCTGCGAATGCCCCGGTTTAGCTTTGCGAATGCCCCGGTTTAGCTCTGTGAATGCCCCGGTTTGGCTCTGCGGATGCCCCGGTTTAGTTTTGCGAATGCCCCGGTTTAGCTTTATTGGGGATGCTCTTGATTAACTCCACTGAGGATGCACTTACGCGTGCTGAGTCAAAAGACGATCCAAATTTCCAAATTCACTTGGGGAATCAGGTTTGAAATTGTCTGCAGAAGATGAAGGCAGCTTCGTGTGCTAGCTAAGTCAGAGTGATTGTTATGATGCTTTTAGCTTATTGTAGTGGTCTTGTACAACATAATTGGCTTGAGCAACTTTGCAAGTATGGATGAGGAATGCCCCTGTCTGGAGGGTCTCTGAGAAGATCTATATCGAATAGAAGACCAGAAGATTCGTGCCACAATACGATATGAGGTGGCCTGCCCCAATGTCTTGAGACACGAAACAAACCGCTCTTGATTACAACTTTCTTGGAGAGATTTGTCGAATCTCGACGTAACTGCCCCAGGTTGACTGAATTCTGAATAGATTCCTCAATGTGATAACCTCTGATTGACCGAGCTTGAAGAGATTTATCAACGTGATGGCCTCTGATTAACAGCTTGAAGAGATTAATCGACGTGATAACCTCTGATTGGTAGCTTGAAGAGATTAATCGACATGATAACCCCTGATTGGTAACTTTGAGGGAATGCCCCAGATTTGGCTGAGCTTGGAGAGATTGATTCTCGACTTGATTGCCCCAGATTGACAGGCTCTGCTAACTTCATCCCTGAAGGGTACTCAAGTTGTGAAGCACCAAGATGTTTTCTCTGGACAAAATCACTGGTTAACATGCTACTGGATAAGTCATTTCTCTTGTGGCAGCTGACTCTTGCTTCGACAGGGTATTCAAGCCTCTCTTGTCTGACAAGATTGAGCTCTTTACCGATTGTTCATTGTGCAAACTTACTTGATGTTGATCAGTTGTTTTGTATGCAGAAGAATGTTTATTATGAGAATGATAATTCTAATGCAGCACATATGTAAGTCTTGAAGTTTTAAAAAACTTTGAATGAAATGACGTCACAACTCTGTTGTGAACGAGTCACTAGCTAGAGAGAAACATTTGCAAAATTTTTTTTATGAAAGATAATGCAAGCATATGATGCCAAAACAGATATTGAGACGTACCTCTTAGGAGTCAGTTAAACGCTATCTCGTTGTAGCATGCTTTCGAATTAACCCTTGCTTCAGTTAGGACTTTGAAAGGGTTGTAACGTGGCCTGGTTTACGGTTTTTAGAAAAAAGGATTTAAGGCTCAAAATTATTTGGTGCCCACCCATTCTCCATGATGTTCTCCATTCCTACGTTCAGTTGACCTGGTACAAGCATTCGTCTCTCGAGAAGAGTTTGTGATGATTGAGGAACCACTGTGGTTTCTTGGACACGACAGTCACTTCACCTTTTGCTTTTGGTGTTTGATCACACGACTTTGTTCTTTGATGAGGATTTTCATTGGTAATCCTTTTCTTGCCTTTTAGGCTTTTCAATTTCTTTCTTGCTTTCCCTAATTTTTGCCTGGACAAAGTCTTTTGAATTTTGATTAGGAAGTCCAGTGGGATGCCCCAATTTTTGCCTAAGCGACTTGTTTTCAAGTTTCGACTTGGCGGGGATATTTGTTTCTTTCTTATCCGTATTTTTCATTTTGAACAAGTCGTTGATCTTTGCGTTGTCTTTGATTTGTTGGAAGTGATCGTGACTGCCTGAGTCTTTGATAGACAAGGGATAGTCATTGTTGTATTGTCATCTGTCGACCTCCTGATGTGCGAGAGATATCCATTAGGATATTGTTAATTGATGCACGTTGCTGATAGATGAAGGTTAACCATTGTGGTTTTGAATTTCCTCAACCTTTTGATGGATAACCATTGTTGTATCCCTGGATGCAAACTCTTGATGAGTTCTGAATGCTTGATTAGATTAGCTGAACACTACCCGCCCCAGGGTTGAAATGAGGGTTTTTTCTGAACAGAAAGGAAACTCCTACTTCGAAGGCTCAGAGGGGTTGACGAGGGTCTATCTCCCTTATATCTCCGGTGTTTGGGGATTGAAACAAGGCCTGCACATCGTCAGCAGGGTCTTACTCAAAAGCGTACCAACCAAAGATTTTGCGTTTTCAGATTGTCATCCTCCTCCTTTGAATCTTTACCTAAGCATAAGACTAGGAAATCTGGCATCAATATGCAAGTAAAACATTTAAAGAGTGATAACGAATGGATGAGTAAAATGAAAGGAACACTTCAAGACAAGCATACTTATTGCATTAAGATTTTCGTTCAAAAATAGACAAGTTTCTATATACAAGCAATGTTTAAACAAACAAGCAAGAATGCAAATGAAAATGCAGTCAAAGAAACCAATGATTGCCATTGTTGAGGAGACTTGACTCCGTATGGACTTGCTGATTCTGACGACTTTCTGTAGTCTTGATGCTTGAGTGTGCGAGAGAATTCCCTTTCAGATCTGATGTGAACACAACAATCTCTGAATTGAGCCTGTCTTGGACTTGGTCTCTGGATGACATACCTTCTTCAATCGATTGGCCAGGTGCCCCAGTATAATATGCATCACCAAGCACATCATGTTTTTAAAGAAATAATAGACATCATCATCAGAGTTTCCATGACCTGGCTTATCTGACTCTTTAATCCATTATCTTCCTGCCTGAAGAAGTTTCTGACTATGAGCCAAAGCTTGCATGTACCACTCAGAGTTATTCCATAGCTGGTCCCTGAACACGTGCGGTGAGAAACCAAGTTGAGCCTTTGAGGAGAACCCCAGGTCTGAATAAGAATCCCCAATCTTCGGGTACCTGTCATGAATGCATGAATATGCATGGGGTGCATGAATGAATGCCATGTCATTTTCTGCCATTTCCAAAGAATTTGCGCGCTTTGATTTTGATTTTGCGCAAGTAAGGTATGGAAAAGTTTAGCACAAGGCTTGCAAATGTGATTCCTTGGAAATAACCGAACATGTATGTTAAGCATGTGGTTAGCCATGTCATGTATGCAAAGGCATGAGATCAAAGAGGATCATGGTTCCATCATTCCTGAATAAGGTTGCTGCACTGCTCTGGATCATGTGAGTATCATCAGATCAGAGGTCCGACATAACTTCTGCATATATAAGAACCAAGTACCCTGTGGATCTCCCATTGTCCGGGATCGAGGCTTCTGGAACATTGGATAATGTTGAGAATTTCTGAACATGCTGGGAATACCAAGATTGATGGATTGAATGAACCTCCAGGTAAACAAGTCAGGATCTCAGAAAATAAATCTGAGAACCATACAGTCACCAACAAGATATAGCATCTGCATTAAGTCTTAACATAAATCCAGAATATAGCCATCAGAACCAGTAGCCATTGTCTGAGCATAGTTACCATCTGAACACGAGTAACCATCTGCACATAGTCACCATCTGTACATGAATAACCATCTGAACACAGTCACCATCTGTAAATGAATAACCATCTGAACACAGTCACCATCTGTACCTGTAATAAAATTCCCTTCCCACTCACGAGTGAAGACTAGGTCAGGGTAAGGCAATGGTAACTCGAAAATCATGGGTCCGCCTGAAAGTGCTATGGGCTTACCCACAGACGTGGGTGCCGATAGTAATTCATTTGAACCTCATCCGAGCGTGGTATATGACATGACTGCACTAATCGGACCACGTCCTATAGCCGTCATGCCCCCACTCTATTCCTAGGTGTCCTAGTGCACTCTGGCCTGGGTACTGGGCCTTTTACCTCAAAAGTGACATCCCCACCCAACATGGAAAACAGAGTCCAGCATAATAGATAACAAATATGGAAAGCCATAAAATGAAATGCAAACTTATGCTCAGATAAACATGTAGAAATGAGTAAACCGAAAGCATAAAAATAAACACCCTAAGGAAAGAAAACAAGAGCTAGGAGCGACTCCGGGATGGACCAGCACTTGGTCGACCTATTCCCCAGTGAAGTCGCCAGCTGAAACAACCGGCTGAAAATCATCAAACAATGAAGTCGCCATCGAACGTCTTTTATCCCACATGTAGGGAAAGGTAAACATCGAGAAAACCTGAGAAGGGAGAAGTCACGGTCTTGCGACCGGGAGATCGGGTAAGGGAGTCTGTTACGCGAGGGGAAGGTATTAGCACCCCACACGCCCGTAGTACTCTACGGTATCCACTCTTGTTATCTATCTTATGGGTGTGTTTAATCTATGCTTACTGTTTACTATACTACTGGAGGAATGCATGCAAAAGAAAAGGGAAAAAATGTAGGGAAAATAAAATTGTGCTCGCCTGGGCCCTACCCCAATGCCTACGTATCCTTTTTGAGGAATCAGAGCTACCGTAGTTCGGCTCACATGTTTTGTTTGTTTTGTGTTTTTTATGGATGAAGTTAATTCCGCCTTCTGCCGCAGCTCGACCTTTGGAGACTTATGCGTTGGCACAGAAGTAAATTAATCGTGTCCTTACCTGAAAAGGGTTTTAAAGAAAAGTTCTCGAGCGCACAAAAGATTTGAATTGGTTTATATTTTTGTTGTAGATGTTTTTGTGGACGAAGTTAATTCCGCCTTCTGCCGCAGCTCGACCTTTGGAGACTTATGCGTTGGCACAGAAGTAAATTAATCGTGTCCTTACCTGAAAAGGGTTTTAAAGAAAAGTGCTCGAGCGCACAAAAGATTTGAATTTGTTTTGTATTTTTGTTGTAGATGATGACTGATTGACCTCAAGAGAGAGATATTAGCCATTTTTCTACTTAGCCATGAAAGGAGTTTTTGAGAATTGAACCACACCTAAGCTTGAGATGAAGAACAATAAGATCGAGAAGAGACCCGCTTATCATTTCTCGTACTAAGCAAAAGCATGATTCTCATCAATAGTTTTAAAGTATTTTGAATTTTGAAAGAAAAAGAAGTTTTTGTTTTAAGTGCGAATGCAAAAGGGAAAGAAAAGTCAGAAGGAGACTAGATTACTTCTAAACCTAATGTTATTATGCGTTAGTAGCCATAAGATTTAGGTTAAAGGGGAAATTTCTACCTGATGTTAGTATGCATGAATTTGAAAGCCTAATGTCTAATTTTAGTTCAATTAAATCGAAGATTAAATTTGAACCAAAATCTCCTAAGGAATCATGAAATAATATACGAACAAGTAAAATTAGGCAGCAAGTATCAAAA
Organism: Vicia faba; assembly: GCA_948472305.1. NCBI lineage: Eukaryota > Viridiplantae > Streptophyta > Magnoliopsida > Fabales > Fabaceae > Vicia > Vicia faba. The sequence continues at coordinate 554,611,491 of OX451741.1, forward strand.
TATCGCATACAATCCATAAAAATTGCAAGCGAAACACATGACATAAAAATGAGTAAAACTAATGATTAAAATTGAAAAGAAAAAGTGAGAGAATTGAAAATAAATCTCTTTTATTTACCAATATTGCCAAAGAAAATAAATCACCAAAATTAATCGCAATCGAAATGAGTATGGGTAATAAGATCTCAGGAGGTACGAACTGAATTCACTATATGCTGCAAAAAATAGAATGACATTAGGCCCATCAAGATAAACACAATCAGCAAGAAAATAAAAATAATCATAGTCCAGGAATTGATTAGTTTGGCCCATGTCAACCATTCTTAATTTTATTATTAATCATCAATTATGCTAGGGGAAACTGAATCAGGGATACAGAATCGAAAAAAATGTATTAAAATCTTAATTCTAATCAAGTACCAAACATTAATTCAATTAATTCCTAAGCTAATAGAAAAAATTATGAAAAAATATCACTAAGTCAAGGAGTAACATATTAGTACCCACACAAAATTTCAGCCAAAAATCATGGAAGAAAATACCACGATTAAATCGCCAAAATTCAAGATACAAAGCAAAAAATTAAAAGAAGCTAGGAGGTGCAGTGGACTGGAATTAGTGTGAATAGAAGAACATTCATTGGCAAGCCCAAGTGCATATGGCCCAATCCCATGTACCAATGTCCAAACATTTTCCCTGAATATTATTTTTTTACCTCTGATTTATACATGTCAAAATAATAATAAAATTAAATTAAAAAAACATGAAAATCGAAAAGGGAATAGGGTTAGGAAAACTGAGTTGCTTTCTTCTTCTCCGCGGCGCATATCTTCTCTTCTCTCACTGCCATAGCCGCCGTGAACAAAGGTTCAACCTCCAACATCGCAAGTACGCAATTGCGACCAGCTCCTGACGTAACCGCACATATAGATCGAGCAACCATCGCACCCACACAGCACCGGAAACAACGTTTCCTCCGAAGCCACCACGAGCAGCCTTTGTGCTTCCTTTATCGACAAACCAATATCAGAAGAATATAAAAAGAAGAGGAAGAGAATCGAGACACAACATTACCGGTGAAAGCACCACCGCCGTCGACAGCATCTCCCTCTTACCGATCCAAATCTCACTCACCTCTGTCACGTTTCGTTCTCATCTCTCTTGCGATTCCGGATTCAGCGCAACACTAAATCGATCAGTGAAACACGGAGGCTTACTTGCAATGATCCAAAAAATGAAGAAGAGAAAACCAAAGAGGAGGTTCCACAGGTACGAAATTGCTCATGCCTTTCTTCTTGTTCTTGTGCTATCTTTTCTTTCTTCTGCTTCTAATTCTGCGAATCTGAGATTCTGTGCGTGTGTTGTTGAGGGTCGAAGATGATGGAGATTAAAATTGTAACAGATTCGTGTTGTTTAGGTGTTGCTGTACGTGATGATGAGAAGATGCTGATGTTAGGAGCAGTGCGGAAGATGAATGAAGTAGATGATCGTTGATGATGGAAGATTCGGATGCGATTCTGTTGGTGCGTTGAAGTTGAAAACAGGTTGAGAGAAGGATTCAGTTATAGAAATTTTCGACGAAGATTGTTAACAAAGGGGTTTCAGATATCAATAATGAAGGTGGAAAAGGGAACTGGTGTTGGTGATTGAAGGTTGAAGATGAAGAAGAAAGATGAAGATTGTTGAGAGAGCTTCTTAGAGGTTTTTTTGGTGATTTTCTCATAGTGATGAATTTGCAAGAAAACACAGGAAGACTCGCCGCGAAGTCCAGGTGAAAGATTCTTCTTTCAGCTTCAAATCACGACTTGTAAATCTTCTTCTATTCTAATTCAGCTTCTTTTCTTCTGCGATATTTTGTATCTTTCGGTATTGTTACTCGTTCGATTCTTTTACCGACGCCTGCGATATTGTTGTTGTTCTGTGAAGCAGAAGTGCGGAAGATGACGTGCGTAAAGTTGTTGTGTGAATATGGTTGATTGAAGCTACGGTTCACATGTTCTGGAAGAGTGAAGATCGCGTGTTGATGATGAACATTTGAGGATGTGCAGAGATGATGAAATGGAGAAGAACCAAATGAAGACTGAAACAAGATTTTTTGCAGGATTGTTAAATATGAAGATTGGTATGATTCTGCAGAGAGAGAGGGCATAAAATTTCTGTAGTTTCTTGGATGTAATTCTTCTGCCAGTTCCAGAATGAGATGATTGAGAGGTAATAATTTATTTTTTTGTGTTGAATCCTCTATCTCTCTATTCTGTCAATCTCATTATGTATATATGCTGGAAGTTTGTTGGAATTTTAAATTAGCTGGTTTGGATCTGTTATGGTAGTTATTCTGTTTTGTTATTGTTAGAGATTATGTTAGTTGGTTAGAATTTGGTTAAGAGGTGGGAAAAAATGGAAATTTGGTTACAGTTGAGTTAGTTTTTGCTGTAACTGTTTTGGGTTGTTATTGAATGTTAGTTATGGGGCTATTACAGTTTGACAGTTGGTTACAGTTAGTTTGTTATGAGTTAGGGAATTGGGTATAGGTTGGTTACAGTTAGAAGTTAGGGAAAAGTTAGTTATGAATCTGTTAGTAGTTAGTAATTAGTTATCGATTATGGTGCTGTAAGTTACTTTGTTATAAAATTTATGTGCAGGGCTGCCTTTATTTTTTTGGGTTACGGAATTGGTTTTGACAATTGGAAGTGTAGTGTATGCGGTTCAAGCTTATGACAGTTTATCCAATATTTTTGCAGGTTTGGTTCATATCAAGGCTATTGGGAAGAAAAGGCAAAAGGAAAACACCAAGATGCTATGAAGTTGGAACAAAGACGCATAACATGAAGTTTTGGAAGCTTGAAGTTTGAAACATGAAGAATGATTGAAAATTAGGATAGGTTTTGGTAAAAATGTATAGATGTTATGTATAATTGTAATGGAATTTGGACTTGTATGTATTTGAATACACATTGGAATGTATGTTGACTTTATTTCCACATAATGAAATGGCCTTTGTATGAATTCAAATAAATGGTATGAATCCAAAATATTTGCAAGGTACCCAAAAGAGACATGAATCTTGAATGAATCCAAGAGAGGCTATTTGGACAATATTTTGATGGTTGGATGAATTTGATACATGCTTTTCATACTTGTGGTTTGAATTCCAAGAAAAGCCACGCAAATATTTAAGAACTTTGATTTTCTCCAAATCCACTTCAAATATTAATGAATGAATTCTAATCAAACTACAGCTTCAGTGAATCCCTAATTCAATTCAATTCCTCAGTATAAACAAAACTTGTGTGTCAAGCAATAAACATTTGAAATAACGACACCTTGATCACAATCAACATCTTGTACCATGGCCCAACTATATGAGCACTAGAATAACGACGTCTTGGACCCCTTCTCAATAGATGATAATGACTATGCCCTGAGGGATTCTTTGCAGATGAATATGAAAGATGAGACATGCGAATACCTTGATATGGAATGAACCTCAGGTAGAATGCTGACAAGCTCAAGTATGAAAATGTATAAACCCTGATTTTTAGCTTCGTCTCATAAAACCTTGCAACTTGACATTGAGAAGAAAAGAATAGCCTCGTAGCTTGATGATGATAAGGTCCATGAAATGAAAACCTAGCTTCAAACAAATTATTAATGGAGAAATCAACCGAAACAAGCTTGCGCGAAGATGGGAGCCTTAAAGCCATACACCAACCCTTATTCCTCGAAATCCACGATCTTATGCCAATTTATCAATTACTGATGCATGATGTGTTAGATGACCTAATGTGAGAAAAATGCAAAAATGCGTAAGCCAGATAGGAAGTAAAAGGGTAGGACAAATTTGGGGTATTACAGGTATTCCCTGATTTAACTGTTAATTTTACTAAGGCTGAACTTGCAGAAAGCCTGAATGAAATTCTAGAAAGGTATCAGCAAATCAGAGTCAAATTCAAGAACCTAAAAAGGGATCTTGTCTCTGACTCTGAAAAGACTGAGAGTCTTAGATTAGAGAATTATGAGTTAAAAGAAAAGATTTTAAAATTAGAAAATGATTTACAAAACTCTCAGAAAGAAATAATCTCAGAGACTCCCAGTAGTGTTGATAAGATCATCAAAGAGTATGATCATAACTTTCAGAAGTTTCTGGCTAAAAACATAGATAGAAGCAAGATGGTTTCAATGATCTATGGAGTTAGCAAGAATGAAAATAAAGGAATAGGATACCAAGGTAAGGTATCTCCACCTAAGAAAGTCATAGACCTTGCTATAAAACGCACACCACTAAAATCACACTTCACATATGGACACACATATGACCTAAAATACACTAATAATGATTACTCTGTCAAACCAAAATTCAACCAAAATTTTGGTAAAACTAACAAACCAGAACCCAAAAAGATATGGGCACCTAAGGACAAAAGTATATATGTAGAAGATATCTTTAGCAGCAAGGCTAAAACACCAGTCATGGTACCTGGACTCTGGATGCTCTCGACACATGACGAGAAGAAATCATATGTTCCAAAGCCTAGAACTTAAACCTAGAGGCTACGTGGGCTTTGGAGGCAACCAAAGAGGGAAGATCATTGGCTCTGGAACAGTAGGTAATGGTAATCTTCATTCTATCAATAATGTGCTTTTAGTTGATGGATTAATGCATAACCTGTTATCCATAAGTAAATTAAGTGATAACGGTTATGATATAATCTTTAATCCAAATTAATGCAAAGCTGTTAGTCAGAAAGATGGAACTATCCTTTTTAATGGAAAGAGGAAAAACAACATTTATAAGATAAAACTTTCTGAACTAAAAAGTTAGAATGTAAAATGTCTTCTCTCTGTTAACAACGGGTAATGGGTCTGGCACAGAAGATTGGGGCATGTTAGTATGAGAAGAATATCTCAGATTAACAAACTCAATCTGGTCACAGGACTTCCTAACCTGAAGTTCAGCTCAGATGCTCTGTGTGAAGCATGTCAGAAAGGCAAATTTGCAAAACCTGCTTTTAAATCTAGAAATGTTGTTTCCACCTCTAAGCCATTAGAACTTCTGCACATAAACTTATTTGGACCAGTGAAAACTGCATCTGTTAGTGGAAAGAAGGATGGGTTAGTGATCATAGATGACTATAGCAGATGAACATGGGTAAAGTTCTTATGACACAAGGACGAGTCACATTCTGTGTTCGTTGCATTCTGTAACCAAGTTCATAATGAAAAGGATCTTAGAATTGTAAAAGTCAGAAGTGATCATGGTGGAGAATTTGAAAATAAAAAATTTGAAACACTTTTTAATGAAAAAGGCATCTTGCATGACTTCTCTTGTCCTAGAACTCCCCAACAAAATGGAGTTGTAGAACGAAAGAACATAACATTGCAAGAAATGGCCAGAACCATGATCAATGAGACTAACATTGCTAAGATCTTCTGGGCAGAAGCAATTAACACAGCGTGTTACATTCATAATAGAACCTCTATAAGACCTATTCTGGAAAAACACTCCATATGAATTATGGAAGAACAAAAAGCCAAACATTTCTTATTTCCATCCATTTGGATGCACCTATTTTATTCTGAATACTAAAGATCATCTGAACAAGTTTGACTCTAAAGCACAAAAGTGTATTATGTTAGAATACTCTGAACGCTCAAGAGGGTACAAAGTTTAAAATACAGAAACACAGATTGTTGAAGAGTTAATCTGGTGTTAGATTTGATGATAAGCTTGACCCTTAAAAGTCAAAGCAGAATGAATCTTTTGCAAATATAGAAGTTGAATTCATATGTACTGAAGACAACCCATCATAAGTTCCCAACAGAGACGCTCCAACAACTTCAGAAAGAAATATTACAAGTGATCATGTACCTTTTGTTGATCAAATCTAGAAATGGTTATCCAGAAGCAGCATAGCTCACCCAGAAGATAAGATTCTGGGAAAGAAGGATTATCCAATCAGAACAAGATCAACATTCAGAAACTCTGAAGAATCCCTCATGGGACTGGTCTCTCTGATTAAACCAACAACAATTGATGAAGCTCTTCTGGACAATGACTGGATTCTGGCAATGCAGGAGGAATTAAATCAATTCACCAGAAATGACGTATGGGATCTGGTTCCCAAACCAAAAGGATTCAACGTCATTGGAACAAAGTGGGTGTTCAGAAACAAACTGAATGAGCAAGGAGAAGTCATCAGAAACAAAGCACGACTGGTGGCACAAGGTCATAGTCAGCAAGAGGGGATAGACTACACAAAAACCTTTTCTCCAGTCGCCAAGTTAGAATCTCTCAGACTCTTAATCTCCTTTGTTGTAAATAATGGCATCACTCTGTATCAGATGGATGTGAAAAGTGCATTCTTAAATGGTTACATAGATGAAGAGGTATATGTGCACCAACCCCCTGGGTTTGAAAATTCCAAACTCCCAGAATATGTTTTCAAACTAAAGAAGTCACTCTATGGTCTGAAAGAAGCTCTCAGAGCTTGGTATGAAAGACTAAGTAACTTCCTGTTAGAAAAGGAATTCACCAGAGGGAAAGTGGACACAACCTTGTTCTATAAGAAATTTAAGAATGAAATTTTATTTTGTCAGATTTATGTAGATGATATAATTTTTGGATCCACTAAACCTTATCTGGGAAGAGAATTTGCTAAGTGCATGCAGACAAAGTTTGAGATGAGCTTAATGGGGGAACTCAAATTCTTTCTATGCATTCAGATAAACCAAACTCCATAAGGAACTTACATTCATCAGAGCAAATATGTCAGAGATCTTCTGAAGAAATTTGACCTCTCAGAATGTAAGCCCTCAAAGACTCCAATGCATCCCACGTGCATTATGGAAAAGAAAGAGGTGAGTAAAAAGGTAGAATAGAAAATCTACAGAGGTATGATTGGATCTCTCCTTTATCTGGCGGCTTCAAGGCCTGATATTTTATTCAGTGTTTCCTTATGTGCTAGATTCCAATCAGATCCTAGAGAATCTCACTTAACAACAGTTAAGCAAATTTTCAAGTATCTGAAAGATACTACTAATCTGGTTTTTTTATAGAAAATCCAATGAATACAATTTAGTAGGATATTGTGATGCTGACTTTGCTGGAGACAGAGTAGAGTGTAAAAGCACTTCTGGAAGCTGCCAGTTTCTGGGAGACAATCTGATCTCATGGACCAGCAAGAGACAGTACACAATAGCATTGTCAACAGCAAAAGCTGAATACATAGCAGCTACTGGATGTAGCACTCAAATTCTCTGGATGAAAAGTCAACTTGAAGACTTCAGCATATTTGAGAGTAACATTCCTATCTTCTATGAAAACACTTCTGCCATATGTCTCTCTAGAAATCCCATTTTTCATTCTAGGGCTAAGCATATAGAAATAAAACATCACTTTATTAGGGATTATATTCAGAAAGGAATTCTTACTTTGAAATTTATTGACACAGACCATCAATGGGCTGATGTATTTACTAAACCCCTTTCTGAAGATAGATTCAATTTCATTATGAAACATCTCAGCATGAAATTGTGTCAAGAATAAAATGTTTTATTTTCATATCCTAACCCTCAAAACTTTATTGTTTTCTGTGAACATCTGATCAACTTGTCTTCAGAAATTTGAAGTACAGTTGCCTCAGAATCTATCCATGAAGATCTGAACGTTTCATTTCAAAGGATAGAGGTGTGCAGTTCACAAAATCAAACATCTATCATCCCCTCACAAGCTACCTTCTGAGGCTGAACGCGCATTCAAATTCTGAAGGGTCCAAGGCTCTGATTGGATGCATTGAGACACTTGTCATTGGTAACTGTTCAATATCTCTCTAAATCTCCTAATTTCAGGTTTCATTAATGCATATAATCATTACTTATTTTCTTTCTTACTGATTACGTTTTCTAAAAGAACCTATATAAACTAAATTTACTATTTCATTCATTCACGTTTTACCATCTTCAATATTCACTCTTGTTCTAGTTTCTTTTTCAAAAACCCTTTCTGTCAATTTTCTTCAAAGAATCTGTCTCAACAATGGCATCATCATCAAGTCTCAAGAATCCCAACAGTGCTCCTGAATCTTCATCTACTGAACAATATGAGGAGCCCATTAGAATGCTACTCACTCCGGTTGACAACCTTGAAGTTCTCTGTGAATTGATCGTTGATTTTGAAAGCTTACAAGAAAATGGGTTTAATTTGTATGAAGATGTAACTGCACAGGGATGGAACAAATACTTTGATTGTCTGTTGGGTCCAACTTTTCCAATTCTTGTTAAATAGTTTTGGATTCATGCTACCTCATTCAACCACCAGGTCACATCATATGTTATGGGGAAGAAGATAGTGATTACAGAAGATTTGATTGGGAAAATCATTGGATACAATGGCGGTGGAGTCCGATGTATTGATATGGATGATAAATGCTCTGACCTAAAATCTATTGCTAGGGAAATCTTCACTTCTAGACAGCCATCCAGCAAGATCAGAGACTTGAAGGACCATTACAGAATCTGGGCTAGAATAATTCTGGGATGTATCAATTACAAGAAGCATACAAGCTCCCATGATTACATCAATATTGATCAGTAGTTTCTGATTTACTTCCTTGCAAAGAAGACCAAGATAAACCATCCATATTTGCTCTTCAACCATCTCAGAACAAGTGTGAAAGAGACAAGAGAAGAAGAAAGAACTAAGAGGGATTGGATTCCTCTAGGAAGATTGATTTTAGATATTCTAACAGAAAACAGGGTGATAGAACATCTGACAGAGGCTCAAGAAATCAGTACTCTAGAAGCAACTGCTGGGAAACCTTTAAATGCCAAGAATCTGAAGAAAATAAAGATTATTGAGAACATTAAGAGGGAACCAACAATTGCTTCTCATGAGGTCATCACTTCTAGGAGAATCCCTCTGAAGGATTTTCTACTATTTTCTGAGATAGATGCCTCTCCAAGATCATAGTCAGATACCTTGAAGCTTGCAAGGATGATGGGACTATTCCAGAAATCAACATCCAAGATCTGCACAAGCCAGCTCCAAAGGTTGTGCTAAAGAAATCCAGAAAGACGAAGGAAGTAGGAGAAGGATCCTCTCAGAGGACACCCAAGTCTGCGAAAAAGAAAGGTAACACATCTTTTGTTTCTGTTGTAGAATCAATAGATATTCCAACATCTGAAACCATTCCCCCTCAACCAACAGAAAATCCTTCACCCCGAACATTTGAGGATTTTGACATAGAGTTTGACCCATCTGTAACTCGTGGAAATTTCTTGAATTAACCTCACTCCCCCAATCCAAATCCAAATCGAGAACAACATCAACCAAAACTTGCTAGAGTTCTATCTGATATTGAACTGTTTGATCAAGACTTTTCCTCACCACTCCCAGAAAATCCAAACACTCAACCTCAACAACCAGAAAATCCACAACCTCACTCTACTCAACCCCAAAATCCACAACCACACTCTCCTCAACCAGAACATCAAAACCTCAACTCACCCCAACCAGAAAATGAAAACCCTCTTACTCCTCAATCTGAAAACCCATCTTCTGAAATACCTGAACCAGAAATTCAACACGCTACCGCAAACCAATCAGAAGACTCCTTTTCAGACTTTGGTACCACTACCCCAATTCCCGGGATAACAGAACCTCTTACGGTTCGTTTACCTCTCTCCATTCATGATATTCCAGAAATCCCTTCACCATATGAATCTACACCACCAAACACCCCCACTCACCAATCCTGATTTCTGACTCTTCCACTCCCTCACCTATCAATCGTCCAGCTAACTAACTCAAACTTATCATTGATCTACAAGTGCTGGACCAACTAGCTTCCACCTCAAACAAAATTGCCACTCCCAAACCTAAACCAACCTCAACCAAATTTGATGTTGGTAAAAATATGTTGATTTTTGAAACAGAAATATAGGAATGGATTACTTCTTTGAAGCAAGCAAGTTAAGAGATTTATAATCATTCCGCTTCTGATTCTCTGTGGGAAAGATTCAGAAAATGGCTCAACTCTGAAACCCAGAAGCTGAAAGAATTGAGCTATGAAAATGCTCAACAGAACTTCAGTGATCAGCTGAAATCCTTCCAAGATTAAGTTCTGAGCCAATGGTACAAGAAATAAATTCTTTCGCTAGATAATGCTCCCTGGAAAGAGCTCTAACCTTCAGAAGTCACTGAACCAGATTCTGATAGTCACCCTCTGAATACTGCTCCATAAAAGATGATTGCAACAGAAGAAGTTGTTCAATCAGAAGAGGCTGCAGAGTGTTCAGAACGACATGCAACCCCTGAAGATACACCAGCTTCGTCTCTAGTCATGCAAACTCTAGAAGAGTTGAAGAAGGAGAATGCCTTAATCCATGCCAGACTGGATAAGCAAGAGGACACAAACAAAGAGATCAAGGATATATTGGATAAACAAGAAGATACAACAAAAGAAATCAAAGATATTCTGGGAAAGAAGGAAGAATCAAGCACTCAAATTAAGAGCTTGTTGGAAGCGTTGTTCACACGTCTTCCTCCTCCTTCTTAGATTTTCTTTAAATGTTTATCTGTATATTTATTTTTCATCTTATTCTCCTTGTTTCTTAAAATTGTCATTGCATTATGTTTTCAATATAAATCATCATTTTTTACTCTGATTATATTGCTTTTTGATACCTGACAAAAAGGGGGAGAAAGTAAGATATTTTCAATAATATTTTACGGGGACAAAGTTTCAAACATTATGAATATCTTAACCTCTATGTTTTTCTGAAAAAGCTTGAACAGGAACATATTCTGATAAGGACAGAAGGAGATGCATCAAAAGCTCTGACGAGAAGGAACTTCAGGGAAGTAACTCATCTCTATCTGAGTAATCAGCTCAGGGGGAGAATCTCTTAAAGCTTTTTATTCTATATTTTTCATTGAAAATCCTAGTTTTTGTCATCATTAAAAAGGGGGAGATTGTTAGAACATAATTTGATTCTACAACCCTTAATTAGAGTTTTGATGATAACAAACACAAAGAACAAATATGCACTCTAAATTTGTGTTATTTTGTATGCATAAGTTCTGACCGAAATAATATCATAAATTAAGCTACAAAAGCTTTCAAGCTGAGGTAATCAGAATCTGCGCTGAAGAATGATGATCAGAATCTGCACTGAAGTGAAGAATACTCTGATTCTGAACAGAAGTTTAATATACCATCATATCCTCACATCTCTGAGTCATCAATGTTCTAAAGAAATTTCAGCATGGAAGATTCTAAGTTCTGAAGCGTTACTTTTCAATCAAGACAACATCATATGCAACAGCTTCATTCAGACAAGAATCTTCTCAATATGGAAACAACATTGAATGTCCATTATCACGCTTTATGTTGGAAAAGATTTCCATGCCTATATAAACAAGCTTAGAGGACAAATCGTTTACGATTTTCACGACTACTGCAATATACCTCTAAAATGCTGCAATCTTACATATTCATATATACGCTCAAAATTGTGTAAAATATCACAGTTGTGATATAGTTTTTGTAAGGAAAAACAATAGTATACAGTATATTATTTCATTGTGATTAATCTAGTTTCCTTGAGATAAACCGGGTTGCGGTTGTACTCAAGAAGACTTTGGCAGTTGTCAAAGTTGTATTGTAATCAGTTTTGATTAGTGAATTAAGTCCTCGTTGGAGAGAGGCGAAATCACCTTGGCGGGTAGACTGGAGTAGTTTGAGATCAAACGAACCAGGATAAAAATATCGTGTCTACTACGCTTTTGATTTTAAGTTTCAATTCAACCCCCCTTCTTGTGTTTTTCACTTCTACAGTTATGAGTGTGAACATTTTGGTTACATCAAACCAGAATGTCTCACTTTTCTCAAGAGGCAGAAAAATGGATTTACTATGTCTTGGTATGATGATGATAAATCAGTAGATAAGGCTAATAATGAACCTGCAAAACTTGTGTTGGCTCTGATTGGAAGATGGGTAGGTGAAGTGAAAGTTTTTGATGATAGTGTTCTCCATGAAAATCCTAATACATCCTACAAAGATACTTGTGATAGGTGTGAAGCAAATATCGAAACAAAGAAAAATCAGAGAAAGATCATAGTTGACTTTGAAAATGAGAAGAAGAATCTTCTATAGGTAACTCTCTTAAACTCCAAGATCAATAACATGTCAGACTCAATTAAATTTTTTGAGGATGGAGCGACTATGATAAAAGGGACTGGAGATATAGAAGATGACTATCAAGGGGATAATGATCAAAGATGAGTGTCTGTGGTGAAGGCTCTTCCTTCAGAAAGTAAGAAAATAATCAACATGTACAATCACATGTTACAAAATTATAGCATACTTGATCAAACATGGTTCAGAGTTCAGTCATCAACTTGGATATGCAATTATTGTTGCAAGCATGGTCATATAAAGTCTTTATGCTATAAACTATATGGAGATAAAAAATCTTCAACTCATTTTAAGGCTGAGAAGGTGAGCAAAAAGAAGGGGGTTGATAATATAGGTATGAACTCTAATACCCATACATCCTTAAGAAACTCAAATGGAGAAAATAGAAATCTTGACAGTTGGTGTGCTAGGCATATCACAAGAGGTCAGAAGTTAGTGTTGAATGATAAGTCTCATCCCATTAGATCTATAAGATTTGGTGATAGGGTCAGTAGTGAAATAAAAGGAGTTGGGAAGTTGATGTGTGATGGTTATTCTATTTTGAAAAAAGGTTAGCATGAGTTAGGTATATGAGATCGGAGATCACTGGTCATTTTCTAAAAATCATAATGCTTAGTCAAAGATAAGAAAAATTCAGTGTCAATAAAGGGTAGAAGGTCTAAGGAAAACTGTTACCTAAGGGAACCTCAATCAAGTGCTTATTCTCCCTCAGGTTCAAAGACCAGTAAGGATGAATTAAAGTTATGGCATAAGAAAATTGTACATCTTCATTTCAAAAGAATGAAGGAAGTCATATCTGGAGGAGCCATTAGAGATATGCCAGAGCTAAAGATTGAAGAAGGGATAGTCTATGGTGAGTGTGATTCTAGGTATCAATTCATGATGTCACACAAAATTTTGCAGCATCAGACTACTTCTAAAAGGTAAGAACTTCTTCATATGGACTTAATGGTACCATTATAGGTTAAAAGTATGTGTGGTAAGAGGTATGCTTATATGCTCATAGATGATTTTTCTAGATATACTTGGATCAACTTTCTTAGAGAAAAGTCATATGCTTTTTAGGTCTTCAAGGTCTTGTGCCAAAGTATTCAAGGGAAGAATCATGATATTATGAAAATTATAAGTGAACATGACAAAGAATTTGAGAATGTAAAATTCTCTAAATTTTGTACTTCTAACAATATTCGTTATGAGTGTTCTCAACAAGGGGGAATTGTTTAACAAGTGACCAAGGAGATTCTAGAATAAGCTAGAGCCATGCTTCGTGCTAAGGGTTTTCCTTTGTACTTTTGGGCAGAAGCCGTGAATACTGGTTGCTATGTCCACAATCAGGTCACTTTGAGGAGAGATACTCCAGTCACTCTTTATGAGTTATAGAAAAGAGTAAATCCTGGAGTCAATTGCTTTCACATATTTGGAAGTAAGTGCTACTACTTGACTGACCTAGATCAAGAGGGAAATAAGAATCCCATGAGAGATGAAGGGATATTTATAGGTTACTCCTCGAAGAGCAGAACTTAGAGTATTTAACTCCAAAACTGGAGGAATCTATCAATATGATAGTTGATGATTCAATTGCTGGAGAGAAGGAGGATGTTAGAGACAATGTTGGAACATTCTATGTACAAACTGATGAAGCACTAAGAAAGGAGGTTGGTGAATTCACAAACATTGTGTCAGTGAATTCTTAATCCAGCACAGGTCTGTCTACTGAGGGACATATAGAACAATATAGGGTTCTAATTGTAAGTCATCCTGATAAAGGTAACATCACTAAATTTAAACAGAAAATATCAAATACAGATGGATGTGTTTCCTTGAGAGAAACAAGAGGAATTTTCTTTGAACAAGTGTTGAAGATATGTGATGTCAATAAAGATGTCATGACATTTTATAGTGAAGATATGAACTATTTTAGATATCTCATTCAACATGACTGGAACAAGGACCTTGGTAGTTGTAAGCAACTGATTAGGAACCTTGTTGAAGGGAAGGATGATACTCTAGAGCATATGGACAACAAGGAACACTTGCTATTATAAAAAACAATGGGATTGGAACTTGTACTATTAAATATTTATTGAAAATACATAAATTGAGGAATGAAACTAGTGATGCATCTTTCCTCTATACTCTGAAGCATGGCATGCCTAGAAATATTGCTACCGAGAAAGGATGGAAGGAAGGTAGTCTTCAAGAAAGTGGGACTGGCTACAACACCAAGGAGTGTAAAAGGCTCTTTGACAGGGGCAATAGGCTCTTTGATAGAGGCAAGAGGTGGAAGACCACTTGAAGCTGACCAAGAAGTTGTTTTTCCATCTGTGTGTTTCCACCTGGTGCTCATGATTGGTTGTTCTCCTATTTGTTTCCATCTATAGTTTTGTAGCACCCTTAAGTGTGCTTGGTTCTTTTTTATGTTTCCATATGTTGTATTGCCTTAGTGAAATATATTATGAAGTGCTATGTGTTTCTGCTGCTTGTGTACATTTACTATGTTTCATTTTGTCAATATTTTGGCTAAAAAGGAGTAGTAAAGTGTTGTGTCATATTGTCACATCACATGTCTTGACATGTTGATTTAGCATTGTGATGGGACTGTGTGCTACTGCTTTTGGGAGAGTAGCTATTTGTTTTTGTGTCGTTTATAATGCAACTATTCAGGGGGAGCATGATAGTTCATGCTTGTGTATGCTGAAGTTGATGCTACTGTTTCTATTGTTCCGATGCAGTTGCTCTGGTGTCAAATTTGCCCTTGGGGGGGGGGGAGAACCTATTGTGTATGACAGGGAGAGTACTATACATGTATGATTGTACAAGCTTCTGAGGTGTGTTGTGTTTACTGATTTACATGGATTCATCTAACTTGTGTTTGTGGATTTATTCCTCTCTCTAGGATATTTGGTCTTTAGTTGTTTTAGCCAAAATTTGTCCAAGGGGGGGGGGGGGGGGGGGGATTGTTAGGTTTGTGATTTTATGGTTGGTAACAATTTTGGTAAAATAAATAGTTGGCAACAATTTGATCAAAACATATTTTATTTGGAAAACATGTATTGCATCCTAATGTTGAAACAAGATGTTATAACATCTTGACCAACTGGTACAATAGAGTCTGCAGGAACCTTATTTGACATATATTCCAGCAGATGTTGTAACATGTTACAATAGAACATCTTGACACTACATTGGATTTTATCCTAGAAGAATTTATTTGAAAATTTGAGTATCTGGAATATTTTGTACTCATAACTGGCGCAGGCAATCAAGGATTTTATTGGAAACAAGAGCAGATTTGATTAGTTTCTAAAAAGGATCATTGAGACTTTTTAGGAAATATTTATGAGATTTGTTTCTATTTTTATGGAGAAGATTTTGCAGGTTTTGGGAGCTGTTGATTGGATTTTATTGAAGAGTCTAAGCCCACTACAAAAGTCTATATAAGGAGTCGTCCAAGACCTAGTTTTTAAGCATAGTTTTTATTGTAAAACCTTGTGAAAAATAAGGGTTTAGGGTTTGATAGTTCCTTAGGTTCTCCGTGTTTTTTTTCTATGTCCTCATGTATTTTTTGATGCACTTAAGTTGACTGATTGTTACTTGTTTATCAAGTTATTATTCTCCTCGAAGCTTTTAAGCAAGAGTTAAGTATTGTTCTTAGTGAAGCTTTTAAGCAAGCTAAGTATTTATAATTTGGAAGTTTGTTATTCCTTTTTGGTTTCTTGAGACATTCTCTGGGACTGAGATTCTTTGATATCACTGCAGGGATTGAGAGTGAGAGGGGTTCTAATATCTAGGAGGTGCCTAGCTAGAAGTTGCATTGGGTAGGGATTAAGTGAGGGGTATAAACTGGGATTTTTCAGCTCTGAATTGATACTACTTATGATACGGTGGCGGAACCGACTATTATAATGGTTTGCATTTTGTATTCGAAAATGTCGCGGTAAGCAAGAGTCGCCATCGACTTTTATTTCATCCAACAAAGGAAAAGGAAAAAGAACAGAAAAAACCTTTTTTCGAGATATTTCTGAGTACGGGGGATAGATTATAGAAAGGGAAGGTGTTAGCACCCTTTCTATCCGTGGTTTTCCACAGGCTCTTAGGTACTTGTTCATTTTTTAAATTGCTTGTGTATGCTTGTTTTGAAAAAGTTTTATTTACTTCGTGATAACCCTTGTATCAGTCCTCTAGAGTGTGACGAAGTTGTTTTGAAAATTGTTTTTGAAAAGTGTTCGTGTGAAAAGTTTTTGTTTTGAGCAAGTACTTAAGATTCCTACCTACTCGAAAAAAGTGTTCATTTTCGTTTCCTTTAAACAGTGTTATCCTACTATTAAGGAATAGGTAGCTATGTCGTTGGAATTTTAAAGGGACGTTCAAAGGGACGAAATAGTCTCTGAAGGCAACAAGTAAGGATACCTTAGCATTTCGAAGGGACTATCGTCATAAGATCATTTTTAGTAGGTATCTCGAGGGACAAGTAGGGACTATGATCTTTATAACGACTTTGAATCGCGGGTCATTGCTAAGGAATCCCTATGCTCGAGGGACATGACCATTATTTTAGAGGCAACCAAGTGAGGCAAACCCTAGGGGTGCAAGTGTGCAACAATGTTTGTTTTCAGATATTTATCTTGTAATTAAATGATCTATTTAATTGAGTAAGCATACAACCCTAGGTTTCTAACAATTATATACAAAAATAAAAGCGAGAAAATAAAAGAGTCATTTGCTATTACAAGGCTTTTGGGCAGATACATAAATATTTGATTGAATGTAAAGTGCGTAAATTAAAACCCTAATTAATCTATTACAAACCCAAAGCAGATACAATAATTCAAAAATAAATAAATAAATAAAATGCGCGCGAAGAATTAAGACAGGAACGAGGAAAAGATCTTTTTTTAGATTTTCGAGGAAAAGCAATTAATCTTGCAAATTAACCTAAATTCTATTTTTTTTAATTATATAAAAAAAGTTTTTAAATTAACCTAGTTTTTCTATTGAATTTTATTTTTTTTAAAAAAAGAATTTGAATTAATCTAATTAAACTAATTAATTAATAGCAATTAAATATTTTATGAAAAAAAACTTAATCTAATTTTTTTAATGGTTTTCTGATTTAATTAAAAAAATGATCTTTTTTGTTGTGAAAATAATTAAAAATAACTAATTAAAAAACAAATAAAAGAAGAATTAAAAAGAGAAAGATTTGGGCCTGGAGTGATGAAGCAAACCGGGGGGTGCATTACCAAATTTGTAATGGGCCTAAAATGATGGTCCAGAGTCGGGCGCCTGATCCAATGAAGTCATCTCCTGAGGACTCATGGTGGACCTGCGTATGTTGGGCCTTGGATCTGGCTAGAGATAGATCCAGAGGATGAGATCAGAGGGTGTGTGATGATATTCAGAAGGTGAGGTATATTGGATCTCGAATTAGAAATTCAAAAAATACAAAAGGCATGGACCTAGGATCGAACCTAGGTCCTCCCTCTCATACATCCACTCTCTTTGCCATCTGCGCTAGTTAGTCAATCGTGTATATAATAGTAATAATTAATTATAATGGAAAGTAAGGACAACCGCTTAGTTGTCAAACGCGCGCCAGCCAGTGAGGCCATTGTGATTCAAATTGGCCAATCAAACAAAGAGAGATAAAGAACTATTTGAAAAGAACCAATGATATGCTGCCTTTTTGCCACGCCATGCAGTTGACTGACGACCAGCCAATCTAACCACTGGAGATGGTGGTTTCCACCGTCTTCTCCGGTGAGGTAGCCTGAAAAGTCAAACAAATGAAAAAACAAACAATGCCATATGCCTTAAAAAGGTCCCCTGAATTCGAATCTGGCCTCTAAAAATGCTAATTCCTCACGCATCATTGAGTTTTCGTTTGAAACCCTAGCGACAGTCAAACATGGCAAAGTGTAAACCCATGCCTTATTGCCCCATGTAATACGTCAAAAATCTAGCAAAGATCATTAGCAACAAAAATATAAACTCAAACAAAATTGATATGGCCTATTATGAGAGTTTGAAATCCAAGATTTTACCAAGAAAATTGAGATTTGGTTGGGCAAACTCAGAGTGTTTTAGGCGTATGTGAGGGTTGATTTGTCTTCCTGGGAGCCTTAGGAGGATGATAGAGTGCCTACTTCTGATTGAGAGTGGCTAAAACATGAGTTTTTTATTGCACCACTTTTTGATATTTTTGCAAACTTGTTCTTGGCTTTTTGAGGCAGCCTCTCGTATCCTCTGGGTTTGGGATCATTGTGCTTATGTATGGTAGCATATTAGGTCAACATAAGTGGAAGGAATCTCATGCTTTGATGATAAAATATTCTACTTTAAAATATTTTATTTTTTTTCTATTTTTGGATCAAATCCACTCTTTCTCCCTTTCCACGAGTTTTCCTGGATTTTCCAGCTTGTGTTGATTGTTAATTAATGGGCAAAAAATTTGCAATAAAATCTTTCATTATTTTGATTATTTTTTAATTTAATTTGATTTTTAAATGACTAAAATAAAAAATAAATAAAACCAATAATGTGTGGAAGGGTGTTTGGGTCGTGTACCATGTTGGAAATGAGATGCAAGCACAAAGAGTTGGGCCCATTTGCCAAAAAATGTAATTTTGGGCATTGTTGACTTTTAACAATTCTCCAAAAATGGACAACTTTGACAAGGCATATCTCCTTCAATTTGACCCTAAGAGGGTGTTCTTAGACTTTTTAGAAATCTTAGGATGTCCCATAAACAACCTATTTGGTTTCAATTCAAATGGATCTTCCATGCTCATGTAAGAGGCTTTGACCCAAAAGTTGTTTTTGTTGACTTTTTGGGATGAACTATAATGTCTGAATTTATATCTTTTCATGAGTGCATTTATTGAACTTGACGACTGAAGATGAGTTGTAGGGAATTGAGTTCTCTTCAAAATGAGCCTTGGATGAGAAATTTCTGATAATGTATGAGAAAGTTATGCTTTGTCAAAGTTTGGTTGACTTTTTCCTGAGAAACCCTAATTTAGCAACTTTTGAGTTTTGATGAATTAGGAGCATTCCTTGGGGAATCATGATCAACCCTTGATCAAATGATGGGAATTACTTCAAAATGTTTATGTTGACCAAAAATCTTGAAGTTTTACTATATGTGGGCCATAGTTTACTTTTGACCTAATACAATTAATTTCTAGGCATTTGAGCAGTTGACTGAGCAAACTTCTTGTGTAAAGCATGAAACTTGAAATGGATGATCTTGAGAACATATTAGGACTATGGAGAGCATATGAGGCCTTTGGAGTTCACCCATCTTGATGAAAATAGAAACCCTAGTTGGAGTTTCATTGCTTTAGGAGAGAGTTTATCTAGTCAACTCTTGGGCATCCTTGAGCAAGTTGAGGATTTTAATGAACATATGTTGAGTAAAATGGGAGGGTAAATTTTGGGGTACAACAACTGCCCCTGTTCAATCTTCTTAAACCTGAGGATGTAGATTGGTTGGTCTTCCTTTCGTGATCTGAAGGTGGAAGATGATTGAACACTAGAGTGCCTAGAAATTTACACTCGCATGGAATAATACTGATTGGTGATATCGGGAATGAGCTTACAGATGCAATTTTGAAATTGACAGAGAATCATTGGAGATGGGCTTAAAGATGCCATCCAAAAAGATATCGATCGCATAAGAGATTTCTTTGCGAGAAACTCTGTACCTGCTGTTGAGGAGGATTTCACCGGGGAATGTTGATTTACATCTTGGAAAATGGAGTATAGGAGCATTCGGTTGTCCATTACTCCTTTGGGGAATTAACTTCTGATTCAGGAGGTGGAAGTAAACTGCATATCTGGTTAGGATCCAGGCTGCACAACGACTTACTGGGGAAATGTGAAATTGACCGTATCTGGTCGGGTCCAGGTCTTGCAGTGTTGTAAACTGTTGTCTGGCAATAAAGGAGAAGGAACCTGGATAGTAGGGTTACTTAGAAATGAGATCCTAGATAGTAGGGCTATGAGAAGGAACCTGGATAGTAGGGTTACTTCGAAATGAGAGCCTGGATAGTAGGGCTATGAGAAGGAACCTGGATAGTAGGGCTATGAGAAGGAACCTAGATAGTAGGGTTACTTCGAAATGAGAGCCTGGATAGTAGGGTTACTTTGAAATAAAAGCCTGGATAGTAGGGCTATGGTAAGGAACCTGGGTCGTAGGGTTATTTCAAAATGAAAGCCTAGATAGTAGGGCTATGGGAAGGAACTTGGGTCGTAGGGTTACTTCGAAATGAAAGCCTAGATAGTAGGGATTATGAGAAGGAACCTGTATAGTAGGGTTTCTTTGAAATGAAAGCCTGGATAGTAGGGCTATGGGAAGGAACCTGGGTCGTAGGGTTACTTCGAGATGAAGATTAGTTAACCCGTTTGATCTCCGGGAACTGATTTTCCATTAGCTGTCTGCAGATATGACATGTATAATTGCTGGAATTGTTGGTGATAATTGTCTTTCCTGAAAAGATAACAGGGTTAACTATATGCGATGCATGGAATGTTATTGTAGGATGATGTTCTCAAAATAAATGAGATTATGTTTGTTATGTGATATGTATGCACATGCCATAATGTGTGAGCATGTGATGCTATTAAGACATGTCCTAGTCTGGGAAAGTAGATCCCCGACTGCTACTGGAGAGTAAAGCATTCCTGGTTTTTGTAGAGAATTGTGGTTCTTCTACTTCCGCCGGGGATGATGAATGGAAATGACCGTGTTGGAGATTTACTCTTTGTTGTTTGTGAATATTCTGCCAGGGAGAGATTCTGTTTGAGAATAACTCAGTGGGGGGAAAACTCTGTTGGAAGGTGAACTTCCATAGATGAAGTAATAAGCTCTATTGGGGATTGAGCTTCTGTATTCAGAGAAATAAACTCTGCTTGGGAGATAAATTTTATGACCCGCTCGCGATTATGAAATTCGGCTGGGGGATGTAGATGTCAGATTTCTGAAAGACACTGGATGGGGAGGTAACTTCCTGTTTTGGGAAAGCTGATATCAATGCTTTGATCGCCTTTACTCTGTGGGGAGTACAGATTCTACGAGGTCGTATGCACTGACGATTATGTTTCAAAGTTCTCTATGCCTTGGTACCTGCTGGACAGAATAACTGTCGGGTTTGACATTTCTTGTTTTTGCCCTTGTTTCTTAAGTTACGAGCAATTGTCTTTTCGTTTCTTATGTAAATATATATGAGCAGCAATCATATTCAAATGAATATGTCAAGAATAAACAGTTGGACGTTCTTGCAAAACAAAACAGAAAAGTAAAAAACATATAGTTTTGTAAAAATGATTGGTATTGATTTTCGAAATTGGCCTGTAATAGGCATTTTTGTACAAGGAGGCAGATGCTATAGTAAGAGTCCGCAGCCGTAAAAATAGAAGCTATACAACATTGTGTAAAAAAGAAAACATCTATGTACAACAATGCCACTGGGTTCCAATTCTGCTATTTCCCCTATGTCTTTGAGCGTGTCATCACTTTGCTGCTTATCCGAATCTGATTAGATTGATCGGTGTCGTTCGAGATTGATAATTGATATTGAGGTCTGATTGCAAGGTGATCCAATGGGACATAGTGATATTCTTTACATCCCTAACTTTTGCTTGGACCGCCCTTTCGGGTTTTCAGTCCACCGAGATACCCTTTTTTTTCCCAAGTCGTCTTTTCAGATTTTTGGCTTGCCGGGTGTACATATTTTTTCATTTTCACCCTTATTTTTGCCCGAACCCTTTTGGTTCGTCGGGAAACCCTTATTTTTGCCTAGGCAGTCAACCTAGAGGGTCTTTTATCATGCGTAGTATCTTTTCACTATGTCTGCATTGACAAGGTGAGGGAGGTCGTCACCGTCCATGGTGGTTAGAATCATGGCTCCACCCGAGAAAATGTTTTTAACCACAAATGGCCCTTCTTATGTGGGAGTCCATTTTCCCCTGGGATCACCATGCGGCAGTATGATGCGCTTGATTACTAGATCCCCAACTTGATACTCTTGACGTCTGACTTTTTTGTTGAAAGCCTTGATCATTCGCTTTTAATACGCCTGACCATGACAGACATCAATAAGACTTTTTTCATCGATCAGTTTTAGTTGATCAAGTCGAGTTTGGATCCAGTTGTCTTCGTTTAAACCCACATCTTTCATAATCCTTAAAGAAGTAATCTGGACCTCGATGGGTAGGACTTCCTCCATGCCATATACTAGAGAGTAGGGTGTTGCCCCTGTCGACGTTCGTGCTGAGGTACGGTACCCATGAAGAGCAAATGGTAACATCTCATGCCAGTCTTTGTATGTCACAGCCATCTTCTGTATAATCTTCTTGATGTTCTTGTTAGCCTCTTCAACATCGCCATTCATCTTCGGTCGGTAGGGAGAAGAGTTATGATGTTGTATCTTGAATTGCTTACAGATCTCGGTGATCATCGTGTTATTGAGATTCATACCATTGTCAGTATTAATTCTCTCTGGCACACCATACCGACAGATCAGGTTATGCTTGATAAACCGCGCCACAACATTCTTGGTAATGGTAGCAAATGAGGCAGCCTCAACCCATTTCGTTAAGTAATCGATGGCTACCAGGATGAAGCCATGCCCATTGGATGCGGTAGGCCTGATTTCTCCGATCATGTCAATGCCCCACATTGCAAAGGGCCACGGAGCTGTCAAGACATTCAAGGGAACAGGAGGCACATGCACCTTATCAGCATAAATTTGGTATTTATGACAAGTTCGGGAGTGTTGATAACAATCTGCTTCCATAGTGGACCAATAGTATCCTACCCGTAGGATCTTTTTAGCCATGGTGTATCCACTAGAGTGGGTGCCAAAGGTACCTTCATGTAAATCTGACATAATCCTCTCTGCTTTTCTCTTCTCTACACACCGAAGTAAAGTGGAGTCATGGTTGCTCTTGTAAAGGATTCCATTACTGAGGAAGAACTTTGCGGAAAACCTTCTCAGAAACTTCTTATCATTGACAGACGCCCCCTCGGGATATTCTTGAGCCTTTAGATATCTTTTTATTTCATGGAACTAAGGTTTGTCTGCTACTTCTTCAGTGTCAATCTCATAGCAGTATGTTAGTTCATCCAACCTCTCAATAGCGATCCGAGGAGACTGGTTGTCCCACTTGACCTTGAACATAGATGACATAGTGGCTAGCGCGTCCTCTAACTGGTTCTCTTCTCGTGGAAAATGTTCGAAGGTTACTTCTTTAAAGTGTGGAAGCAATGTCAACACATGCTCTTTGTATGGGATGAGATTCAGATGCTTCGTATCCCATTCAACTTTGATCTGACTTATCACTTAGGCTGAATCCCCGAAGACATTTAAGACCTTGATCCTGAGGTCGATAGCGGCTTTGAGACCCATAATGCAGTCTGCATACTCTGTCGTGTTGTTAGTGCAGTTGAAACATAATCGGACAGTGAAAGGAGTATGACAGCCCTCCGGAGATATGATTACAGTGCTAATGCCATTACCGAGTGCTTTTGAAGCTCCGTCAAAAACCATAGTCCATTGGGATCCTTCCTCAGGTCCTTCATTCGGTCTAGGTTCTTCGTAGTCAGTCACCAGCATAATATTCTTGTCCGGAAACTCAAAATTCATGGACTGGTAGTCATCCACGGCCCAATGAGCCAAATGATCAGCCAATATACTTCCCTTGATTTCTTTCTGGGTTGTATATTGTATATCATATTCAGTTAAGATCATATGCCATCTTGCTATTCTTCCGGAGAGAGCGGGCTTCTCGAAGATGTACTTGATTGGATCCATCTTAGATATCAACAGAGTAGTGTGGGTCAACATATACTGTCTTAGTCGGCGAGCAGCCCATGCCAAAGCGCAACAAGTTTTCTCGAGCAGTGAGTATCTTATCTCACAGTCGGTAAACTTTTTGCTAAGGTAGTATATTGCATTCTCTTTTCGACCATACTCGTCGTGCTGCCCCGGCACACACCCCATTGAATTGTATAACACTGTTAAGTATAATATCAAAGGTCTTCCTTCGACCGAAGGCATCAGAATTGGCGGTTCTTGGAGATATTCCTTGATCCTTTCGAAGTAGTCTGGAATTCGTCATTCCACTTTACCACTTGATCTTTCTTCAAAAGCTTGAAGATGGGCTCACAAGTAGCAGTCAGATATGAAATGAACCTGGCGATATAATTCAAGCGTCCCAAGAAACCTCTAACTTCCTTCTCTGTACGGGGAGCCAGAATCTCTTATATGGCCTTTACCTTTGCGGGGTCTACCTGAATACCTTTCTCACTGACGATGAAACCCATAAGCTTACTGGACCTTACCCCGAAGGTGCACTTGTTCGGGTTCAACCTCAGCTTGTACGTCTTCAACCTGTCGAATTTTTTTTGTAGATGATCAAGGTGTTCCTCTTCAGTTTGAGACTTGGCTATCATGTCATCAACATAAACCTCAATCTCATGGTGAATCATATCGTTCAACAAAGCGACCATGGCTCGCTGATAGATTGCCCCAACATTCTTCAACCCAAAAAGAATCACCTTGTAACAGAAGGTGCCCCACTGTGTGACGAAGGTTGTCTTCTCCATGTCTTCAGGAGCCATCTTAATCTGGTTGTAGCCAGAGAAACCATCCATGAAGGAGAAGATTTTATGTTGCGCGGTGTTGTCAACCAGAACATCGATGCGGGGAAGCGGGAAATCATCCTTGGGGCTTTCCCGGTTCAGGTCTCTGTAATCCACACACATCCATACCTTGCCATATTTCTTAGGTACCGGAACGACATTAGAAACCCACTACAGATAGGAGGTGATAGCTAAGAATCCTGCGTTGAACTGCTTCATGACTTCCGCCTTGATCTTCTCTGACATTTCAGGGCGCATACGGCAGACCTTCTGTTTAACCGGAGGACAATCTTCTTTAGTTGGCAGACGATATACCACAATATCAGTGTCTAAACCAGAAATGTCTTCATATGACCAGGCGAAGATCTCAATGTAGTCATGTAACATCTGTATCAAACCCTGTTTGATCTTAGTCTCCAGATTTGTGCCGATTTTGACTTCTTTTCTGTCCACCTCTGTGCCCAAGTTTATCGTCTCAATTGGCTCTTCATGAGGCTGTATAGCCCTCTCTTCCTCCTGTAACAGTCTAGCAAGTTATCCAGGTACTTCATAATCGTCCTCACCTTTGTCCTCGGCTTGGTTGATCGGATTTTCAAAATCATAACTGGCAGTAGCAGAACTATTATCAATACGATCCAGAGTGAATATGGATCTGCAGTTTGATACGTGAGTGTTGTAAGAGCATAGCTGTATTGATAAAGTAAAAGCAGTAAAGAAAAACAGAGAGCACAAAATTTGTATGCAAAGAACATCCAATGTTTTATTGATGATATATGAAATGACATAATATCCCTCACAGATGGAACCATTGTGCCTCAGGTAAGACACAAGGCCATATAGTTTAAATTGTTTATTACAAACCCAGAAAACAAATAAGACAATTACTGCGGAATAAAAGAAACTGGTATAAAATCCCTAGCCGTCCAGTTACTTGGTCTACTGTTGGTAGTCGGGTATATCCAGCTATCAATGTCAGAGTCTTCCCCACTGTCTTCAATAGCTTTAAACCCACGATTGCTGATGCGTAGGGGAGGTTCTCCAGCCCGAGCGCGTCGAACATCCCTTTGAGCTCCTGAAGTAAATCCCAAACCAAATTTGTCAGTTTTGTAAGTAAAATCAGGGAGTTGTTCCCAGTTGGTACACCCACCTTCTTCAACCACTGCTCTGCCGTCTTTGAGAGAAGCCATCTTCAGAGGAGGTTTGGTGTCATTAGTAGTCTCAGTTGATGCCAAAATATGAGGAACTTCTTCAAAGTTTTGACAAGGAGTCTTTATGAATTCCTCGTCCATCTCTACATACCTGAAGGAGTTCAGGTGGCTCACCATATACTCCTCCTCGCCATGCACGGTGACTATCTTCCCCTTCACCGGATACTTCAGCATTTGGTGCAGTGTAGAAGTAACAGCCCCAGCTTCATGGATCCAAGGACGACCCAACAAACAAGAGTATGACGGCCTGATATCCATCACATAGAAGGTGGACTCAAAGGTCTGAGAGCCTACCTTGACAGGGATGTCCACCTCCCCATGCACCATTCTCTTCGACCCGTCAAAAGCCCTTACCATGATGTTACTAGGCTTTAAGGTCAAGCTTTCACAATCCAGCTGATCAAGAGCCTTCTTAGGTAGAACATTCAATGAAGACCCATTATCTACCATCACATGAGCCATAATGGTGCCCCTGCATTCGATCGAGACATGCAGAGCATCATTATGCTTCCTCCCTTTTGGCGTTAAGTCGGCATCTGAAAAGCCCAATCCATTGTCAGCAGTCAAACTTGCCACACAGTCTTTGAATTGATCAGCTGAAGTTTCCTGTGGCACATGTGCAGTCTTTAGGAATTAAATCAAAGACTTTGCATGGGTCTCGGAACACAGCAGCAGAGACAACATTGATATCTTCGAGGGGGACTGCCCCAGCTGCTCGACCATATTGCAGTCACTCTTTTTAATTATTTTTAATATTTCCTCTATCTCTTGCTTAGAGGCTTCTATGACAATCTTTCTAGGTGCCTCCGTCTGGGCAGGCTCACCTATAGTTTCTTTGCCTTGGGTTCCAGATGACTCGACGGCAGGAGTAACAATTGGAGTAAGAACAAGAGTAGTCGTTGAAGTACCGGTAGGAATAGCAGGTGAAATAACAACAGGCTTATTGATAGTTTTCGGGGAAATCTCGGGAGAGAAAACCCTTCCATTTCTGGTAATCTTATTGGTCCCGACAATGTTACTGACATCTGGATCAGCCTCTTCATTCTTCAGATTTTGTTTAACGCCATGATAGTAAACATCGGCGCCATAATGCCAAGAGACAACTTTGTCTGAGGCGTATGGGACAGGACTATGAAAAGTGATTATTAACGGAGCGACTCTCAGAGTGGGTGTAATCCTAATAGGTCTTCTCGAGGAGGCCTTGGAAGGATTGGCGAAAATGGTTATAATAGCAACATCTTCAAACAGAACAGTTGGAATCAAAGTCTTTTCGAACAAAATTTCTTTGTTGTCCATCAGGCCCTGAACACCTGCATTCAACAAATAGCAACCAATTGGCAGAGATGAACACATGTGGCAACCCTCACCACAACCCGAAAATAAACCGACCAGTAACAAATTCTTCTTAGCAGTCATAAGGGGAGTAGAAACTTCATCAACTAAGGTCATAAACAGATCGGTATCAATGGCATTAACTCCTCGGTTGTGCTTAGGCATGGGAGCAGTTATGACATTGGGCTTCTCCGGAGCATATAACTCATTTCCTTGGCTTCAATCAGATCTTGTACTTTATTTCTTAGAGCCTAGCAGTCATTTGTATCGTGACCAGGACTCTCAGAATGGTAGGTACACCGATCGTTTGGATTGTACCGAGGAGAGGTGGTGTTAGGATTCTTGGGGGCCTCTTTCAAGGTTGCTAATTTAGATCTTAAAAGATGGGGTAGAACCTCTGTCAATGTCATGTTAATCCGGGTAAACTGCCTTTGTGATCTTTCTACCCTTTGATGATTGTTGCATTGTAGGGCAGCCGTAGGCCTGGGTATCGAAGAGGTGTCTTTCTGTATTTTTCCGTTCTGGATCCCAGCTTCTACCCTCTCTCCGGTTAATATCAACTCAGTGAAACCAGCTGATGAGCTGCCGATCAAATGGTTGAATAATGGACCAAATAGCGTCCCAAGAAACATGTCAACCAACTCCCTATCATATGAATGGGGTTGGACTCTCCCAACCAAGTCTTTCCACTTATGCGCATAGTCCTTAAAGCCTTCACCTGCACCCATGGACATACTCTGGAGTTGAGTACGAGTAGGGGCAAGGTCGGAATTGTATTGATACTGCTTATAAAAAGCAGCAGCCAAATCCTCCCAGTTTCAGACATTGGTTCCCTCCAGTTGGTAGAACCATTCAAGCTAAGTCCCATACAGACTATCTTGAAAGAAGTGAACCTACAAGTTTCTATCGGCAGTGTGGGGTTGGATCTTCCTTACATAGGAACTGAGATGGAGCTTTGGGCAAGACACCCCATCATACTTTACGAAAACTGGAGCCTTAAATTTCTATGGGATGACCACTCCCGACACCAATCCCAGTTCTTCAAAGTCCAACCCAGGTATTCTCTGGACTTCTATAGCACTCAGCCGATCCTCTAACTGCTTGTATCTATCCTCAGTGGGAGGATATTGCTCATCATTGTAGTCTGTATCATTGTCAGAAACTTCAGGACTGGGGTCATCTTCCCTTGTCTCCCTCTCTTGATTCTCCCCTTCTTTGGACGAGGAGGTCAGATCGACTGGTTGCTTTAGCGGCCCCCCGAATCTTCTGCCCATATTAAGGATACCAGCGGGCTTCTTCTTCTTCTTCTTTTTCTCTTTCGGGATGAGGGCCTTCAGATCCTCCTACCCTTTTTCCAGAGTTATGAACATCTATTGAAATTGGGCATTTTGTGCCTGAAGATCTTTGATTCTTTGTTCAGAATACATTTTTGCTGAAATAAACAACGAAGAAAATGAGAAACCTGTAATGGTACATGTTTATGCAATGTTATGGATGGGATGCATATGCAATGATTTCAAGGACTTCGGGAAATTTAAATTTGCGAACCAAAAAAGAAACAAAGATTTTATTAGTAGAACTCAAAATACAATTGCCTTTTAGGCACAATTGAAAATTCCAAAAACTAAAAGAAATCAAGTTTCCCATGGATGCTTCCTCTTCGTGCCGAGATAGACATTAAGGCTTATTTCCTCATGAAGCTGCTTTGTGAGCTCTAAAACTTTCTTCTCCTGGGAATAAAACTGGTCCCTATAAGTATCACGCCCCTTCTTCAAATGAATCCAGGACCTCTTTAGTTCTTCAAGATCGGTGGGCATATCAGGATAAAGAATCGTGTAGGGGATATCCCCTTCAGTAGTGGGCTCCACAATCACTGGTAAGACGACTATATAGGGCATCATAAGTTTCTGAGCGTGAGCTCGTACCCATTGGAGATAAGGTTCCATAGGAATGGAATTATTTGGCCCCAAAGTCTTGGCGTCAGATCTATATACCATGCCCCAAGCTCGTATGAACCTCTGGCGATACCCTTGAACATCACCCTCATAGATAAATATAATTCCCTAGATAAGTATCTCATGAGGACCATCTTTTCGAGCGTAACCAAACTGTCGCAGAGACAAACAAGGATTATAAGTTATGCCTCCCCTGATTCCAACTAGTGGGACATTAGGGAACTCCCCACATCGGTCAATAATAGAAATATCTCCCATAGATCAGGAATACCAAAGAATATCCGCGTGAGAAAGTGACATTATCCTTTGCGACCAACCCAAACCTTCTTCATTCTTCAGCATTGACTTAGGGAGGTGAGAAATAAACCACCTCGATAGTAATGGCATGCAGCACATAAGAACCCCTCTTCTCTTCATGGTACGAGTATGGAGAGCATGCAAGATATCTCCGAGTAAGGTAGGCACAGGGTTGCGATAGAGAAAGATCATGATAGCATTCACATGTATGAGTAAGTCTGGGTTAGGGAACAATACTAACCCATAGATTAGAAGGGCCAAGACCTCCTCAAAAGCCCGAAAGTCCAAATCATCCCAAAACAGTTGGGCCTTATCTATTAGGAACTTGGCTAGAAAACCCTTGAATCCGCTTCTTATTTCCCAATTGGATACCACGTCGGCCTGTTTCATATGCAAAGCTGAGGCAATGACTTCTGGCTTAGGAACATCTTTTAAACCTATGAAAGGCACCTGGTCGAGAATGGGTAGATTCAATAACTGAGAGAATTCTTCCATAATAGGCACCAACTGATAGTCTGGGAAGGTGAAGCAGTGGTGCTTGGGATCAAAGAACTGAAAGAGTACACCCATCATCTTTTCATCCAAGCTTGAAGTAACCAGGTTGAGAAGTCGGCCATGTCTCTTAATGAATGAAGAAGTTTCAGGAACCCTTGATACTAGTTCCTTGAGTTGGGTAGGTATTTTCACAAAGCTGAGTCAGATAGTGTTTCTACAAGCGGAAGCCATGATCTGCAAAACAGAACAAAGATAAATTCCCTCGGTCCTTGAAATGGTTAGTGTAATAAGAATGGATGCTATATTATGATGCACGATGTTATGTTCAAACAGAGTAAATCACACACAAGCAAAGCAAACAATAGACCTTAGGCTTAAAGGCTTGCATGAGGTTAAAGGTAAGTACCCTCTTGAAGTTTAGTTGGTTTCAAACCTGTCTTAGAAAATTAACCTGGTTCTAAGGATTCTCAATATCACTGATCATCCTTTATCACGCGTTGTTTCAGCTCAAGAAATCTTTTCTTGCGGCCGAAATATCTCGAAAGTATGATCTAAATGAGTGTAGCATCGAGTATCAACCAATTCTCAACTTTATACCGAGGCCGGCTATCTCACTACTTTCTAATGGCCAAGTTTGTTCAACTAAGGTTCTAAAGTCCGTTAGTGCTTTACGACACCACACGGAGGCCCCGTGTTCTCCTTGTTTCCACACGAAGGATACCGGTACCAACCAAAGTGTCACACCAACACATGCATCTCTTAAACCATATCGGTCTACACCATACAATCTCCACGATCTATTGATGTTTACCTTAATTATCCCCAGATTCGAGTGTAGGATCTTTAATAATGTCCAAACAAAACCCTTTAAGGATAAAGCAGACAAAACAAATAAGAAAGCATTTTTTTAGAAATGACCTAGATCCTAAGGTATACCTCACTTTATAATCTTCCCCAGCAGATTCACCAATTATGTGATAGGGTGGCAGAATCGACTATTATACTGGTTTGCGTTTTGTATATTCAAATGTCGTGGTAAGCAAGAGTCGCCACCGACTTTTATTTCATCCAACAAAGGAAAAGGAAAAAGAACACAAAAAACCTTTTTTTTCGAGATATTTCTGAGTACGGGGGTAGATTATAGAAAGGGAAGGTGTTAGCACTCTTTCTATCAGTGGTTTTCCACGGGCTCTTAGGTACTTGCTCATTTTTTAAATTGCTTGTGTGTGCTTGTTTTGAAAAAGTTTTATTTACTTCGTGATAACCCTTGTATCAGTCCTCAAGAGTGTGACAAAGTTGTTTTGAAAACTGTTTTTGAAAAGTTTTCGTGTGAAAAGTTTTTGTTTTGAGCAAGTACTTAAGATTTCTACCTACTCGAAAAAAGTCTGTTCATTTTCGTTTCCTTTAGACAGCGCTATCCTACTATTAAGGAATAGGTAGCTTCTTTGTTGGAATTTTAAAGGGACGTTAGAAGGTACGAAATAGTCTCTGAAGGCAACAAGTAAGGATACCTTAGCATTTCGAAAGGACTATCGTCATAAGATCATTTTTCGTAGGTATCTCGAGGGACAAGTAGGGACTATGATCTTTATAACAACTTTGAATCGCGGGTCATTGCTAAGGTATCCCTACGCTCAAGGGACACGACCATTATTTCTGAGGCAACCAAGTGAGGCAAACCCTAGGGGTGCAAGTGTGCAACAGTGTTTGTTTTCAGATATTTATCTTGTAATTAAATGATCTATTTAATTGATTAAGCATACAAGCCTAGGTTGCTAACAATTATATACAAAAATAAAAGCGAGAAAGTAAAAGAGTCCTACGCTATTACAAGGCTTTTGGGCAGATACATAAATATTTAACTGAACGTAAATTGCGGAAATTAAAATCCTAATTAATCTATTACAAACCCAAAGCAGATACAATAATTCAAAAATAAATAAATAAATAAAACACGCGCGAAGAATTAAGTCAGGAACGAGGAAAATATATTTTTTTGGATTTTCGAGGAAAAGGAATTAATCTTGAAAATTAACCTAAATTGTATTTGTTTTTAATTATATAAAAAAAGTTTTTGAGTTAACCTAATTTTTCTATTGAATTTTAATTACAAAAAAAAAGAATTTGAATTAATCTAATTAAACTAATTAATTAATAGCAATTAAATATTTTATGAAAAAAAATTAAATCTAATTTTTTTTAATTATTTTATGATTTAATTAAAAAAATGATCTTTTTTGTTGTGAAAATAATTAAAAATAACCAATTAAAAAACAAATAAAAGAAGAATTAAAAAGAGAAAGATTTGGGCCTGGAGTGATGAAGTAAACCGGGGGGTGCATTGCCAAATTTGTAATGGGCCCAAAATGATGGCCCAGAGTCTGGCGCTTGATCCAGTGAAGTCATCTCTTGAGGACTCATGGTGGACCTGCGTATGTTGGGCCTTGGATCTTCTGGCTAGAGATGGATCCAGAGGATGAGATCAGAGGGTGCGTGATGATCTTCATAAGGTGAGGTACATTGGATATGGAATTGGAAATTCAGAAAATACAAAAGGCTTGGACCTGGGATCGAACCCAGGTCCTCCCTCTCATACGTCCACTCTCTTTTCCATCGGTGATGGTTAGTCAATCGTGTATATAATATCAATAATTAAATATAATGGAAAGTAAGGACAACTGCTGAGTTGTCAAACGCGCGCTAGCCAGTGGGGCCCTTGTGATTCAAATTAGCCAATCAAACAAAGAGAGATAAAGAACTATTTGAAAAGAACCAATGATATTCTGCCTTTTTCCCATGCCATCCAGTTGACTGACGACTGGCCAGTCTAACCACCGGAGACGGTGTTTTTCACCGTCTTCTCCGATGAGGTCGCCTGAAAAGTTAAACAAATGAAAAAACAAACAATGCCATCTACCTTAAAAAGGTCCCCTGAATTCGAATATGGCCTCTAAATATGCTAATTCCTCACGTATCATTGAGTTTTCGTTTGAAACCCTAGTGACGGTCAAACATGGCAAAGTGTAAACCCATGCCTTATTGCCCCCATGTAATACGTCAAAAAAATAGCAAAGATCATTTGCAACACAAATATAAACTCAAACAAAATTGATATGGCCTATTATGAGAGTTTGAGATCCAAGATTTTACCAAGAAAATTGAGATTCGGTTGGGCAAACTCAGAGTGTTTCAGGCATGTGTGAGGGTTGATTCGTCTTCTTAGGAGCCTCAGGTGGATGATAGAGTGCCTACTTCTGATTGAGAGTGGCTAAAACGTGAGTTTTTGATTGCACCACTTTTTGATATTTTTGCAAACTTGTTTTTGGTTTTTTGAGGCAGTCTCTCGTATCCTCTAGGTCTGGGATCATTATGCTTATGTATGGTAGCATATTAGGTCAACATAAGTGGAAGGAATCTCATGCTTTGATGATAAAATATTCTCCTTTCAAATATTTGATTTTTTCTATTTTTGGATCAAATCCACTCTTTCTCCCTTTCCACGAGTTTGCCTGGATTTGCCAGCTTGTGTTGATTGTCAATTGATGGGCAAAGGATTTGCAATAAAATCTTTCATTATTTTGATTATTTTTTTTATTTAATTTGATTTTTAAATGATTAAAATCAAAATAAATTAAATAAATAAAACCAATAACGTGTGGAAGGGTGTTTGGGTCGTGGACCATGTTGGAAGTGAGATGCAAGCACAAAGAGTTGGGCCCATTTGCCAAAAAAAAGTAATTTTGGGCATTGTTGACTTTTAACAATTCTCCAAAAATGGACAACTTTGACAAGGCAGATCTCCTTCAATTTTGACCCTAAGAGGGTGTTCTTAGACTTTTTAGAAATCTTAGGATGTCCCATAAACAACCTATTTGGTTTCAATTCAAATGGATCTTCCATGCTCATGTAAGAGGCTTTGACCCAAAAGTTGTTTTTGTTGACTTTTTGGGATGACCTATAATGTCTGAATTTATATCTTTTCATGAGTGCATTTATTGAACTTGAGGACTGAAGATGAGTTGTAGGGAATTGAGTTCTCTTGAAAATGAGCCTTGGATGAGAAATTTTTGATAATGTATGAGAAAGTTATGCTTTGTCAAAGTTTGGTTGACTTTTTCCTGAGAAACCCTAATTTAGCAACTTTTGAGTTTTGATGAATTAGGAGCATTCCTTGGGGAATCATGATCAACCCTTGATCAAATGATGGTAATTACTTCAAAATGTTTATGTTGACCAAAAATCTTGAAGTTTGACTATATGTGGGCCACAGTTGACTTTTGACCTAATACAATTAATTTCTAGGCATTTGAGCAGTTGACTGAGCAAACTTCTTGTGTAAGGCATGAAACTTGAAATGGATGATCTTGAGAACATATTAGGACTATGGAGAGCATATGAGGCCTTTGGAGTTTACACATCTTAATTAAAATAGAAACCCTAGTTGGAGGTTCATTGCTTTAGGAGAGAGTTTGTCTGGTTAACTCTTGGGCATCCTTGAGCAAGTTAAGGATTTTAATGAACATATGTTGAGTAAAATGGGAGGGAAAATTTTGGGGTACAACACTACTGATAGTGGATTTCCTTCCTTGTTTGGTTAGTCCCCAGAGTAGGTGAATTACACTGAACTGGGTTAACAATTTCTTGTGTTCTTTTACCTTCTGCATTTAAATTTTGCATTGTTTTTAATTTGGTAAAAGTGTTGTTTTTCTGTCAACAAATGTTATAACATATGTCGTGATATTGTGTGTTGTTAAGACATCAGTCTTGACATCTGATATTTTGTGTGTGCTAGAATTTCATGTACAAAATTGCACAAGGCATCCAATAAACCCAAAAATGGGATGAGAATATGCCTTACAATATTAATGGCCAGAATTAATATCAGGGTGTGATACGATGGTAGAACCGACTGTTATTACTGGTTTTGCGTTTTTTATTCACAAATGTCATGGTAAGCAAGAGTTGACACCGACTTTTCTTTTATCCAACAAAGGAAAGGGTGAAAAGAACAGAAAAAGACCCTTTTTCGAGACTTCTGAGTAAGGGGGGTAGACTTTGGAAAGGGAAGGTATTAGAACCCTTTACATCCATGGTTTTCCATGGGCTCTTAGGTACTTTCTCATCTTTTGAAAATTTCTTGTGTGTTTGTGTGAAAAAGTTTTTGTTTGAAAATGCCTTAGTGCGGAAATTCACTTTATGGTAACTCTTGTATCAGTCCTCAAGAGTGTGATAAAGTGTTTTGAAAACTTTGTTTGAAAAGTGTTTGAAAGTGTGGTGTGAAAATTTGTTTGAGCAAGTACCTAACATTTATCTACCTACTCGAAAAAAGACTACTATTTTCCTTCTATCCTTTAGACCGTGTTATCCTACTATTAATGAGTAGGTAACCCTAGTCGTTGGATGTTGAGGGACTATCAAAAGGGACGTAATGGTCATTGAAGGAAACATGTAAGGATACCTTAGCATTTCGAAGGGACTATCATCATAAGATCATTTCTCGTAGGCAACTCGAGGGACATTTAGGGACTATGATCTTTATGATGACTTTAAACTGAGGGTCTTTGCTAAGAGTATCCCTACATTCGAGGGACATGACCATTTTTGAAGGAAACCAAAGTGGGAAATACCCTAGGGGTGCTAGTGTGCAATAGTGTGCTTTTTTTAGATATTTTATCTTGCAGTTTAGTGATCTACTGATTGATTGATTAAGCATACACGCCTAGGTTATTAGCAATTTATATACAGGCATATAATATAGCCCAGAAAGTAAAACCTACAGCTATTACAAAGCTTTGGGTCAATTACATTTATATTTGACTGAAAATGTAAAATGCAGAAATTAAAACCCTAATTAAACTATTCAAAACCGGGCACAGTTACATAATTAACAAAAAATGCTAAAGTAAATAAACGTGCGCATAAATTGAAAATACGTCTAAAATCCTAAGTGAAAGGAATGTTTTTGTTTGTTTTTGTTATGAAAAGAAATTGAATTAGAATCCTAAGTCTATTAAATTTTAGTTTTTTAAGAAAATATTAAAATAATTAATTAATTAATTGACAAAAATAATTTAATGTAAAAAGTTAAGCCTAATGTTTTTTGGGGTTTTTCTTTTATGTTAATTAGAGTTTAGAAGGAGTAAGGACAAACAACCAAAAGAAAGGAAACACAATCGAAAGACCAAAAACAGGAAATGAAAGGAATGCACTCTTGGAAGTAAGGCCTGGATCGAAGAGGCTTGGGTTGCTCTTCGATCTAGAGGGTTGATCGAAGACCTCGTTCGAGGGTCTTGGGGGTGCTAAATCTGCAAGCAAATTCGTTAGAAATTAAAAATTCAAGGCCTAGGATTCGAACCCTGATCCCTTCGATTGCACAAATTCCCTTTCACCACCTGAGCTGCTTGCTCATTCGAAATACATGATACCTGCTTTTGGTCCTGCAAATTAGTTAATTCGAAACTAAACAAAACAAAAAAACATCCCATTCGAAATTAATCCCTGAACCCGGATCTGGGTTGGTTTCGATTTGTCACAGCCGGTATCATGGGTTTCAAAAGTAACCAGCTTCAAAAACTCTATCCATGGTGTTCGAACATATGAACACTACAACTTGCATACACTTTGTTAAATCGCTCACAAATAATAACAACAACTATGAACATGCAATCATGAGTCTAATTTAATATTACGTGGGATTGAATATTTTTACCACTAGAGGCGCCTGGATCTGCAGTCCTGGGTGTGAGATGGCTGGGGTACGAACGAGCGTATGCCTGTGTGAACTCTAAGAACACGATCAAAGTGTCAACCTGGACGGAAGATGCCTGCAATGGAGTTTTGACAACTTTGGAATTTGATGCTATTTTCTGGACTTTCGTGGGGTAGGCAGTGTTTTCTTTTGAGGCAGCCTCCGTGTGTTTTTTTTCATGTGTTTTTCTCTGGGATCATGAGTGTTGTACCCCAAAATCTGCCCTCTCATTTTATCAACATTTCTCATCACAAGGCTCTTGGAACTCAAGATCAAGCTAGGGTTTGCTCTGCTCAAGACACCTCCTTGCACTATTGACCTAAATTAGGGTTTGAGTTTGCACCGGGATTTTTTGAGTTACAATGCTCAAATTGACTTTCATACTTCATGTTGGACTCATGAGTTTGTCCATACCAAGTTTCAAGCCTTGAATCAAATTTTTGCCCAATCAATTGGACAGTTGACCTAGAAATCAGTTGTGTTGGGGAAAAAGTCAATTGTGGCCAATTTACAGTCAAACCTCATGAATTTTGACCCACATCAACATTATGAACTCATGTGAACCATGTGATCAAGTTTGGATCACAATTCCACAAGAAATTTGATCAGATCACCAAAATGGCAAAATGGTCATTTTTAGGGTTTTGGCTGTACAAAGGCAATTTTTGACTGTTTGACCTAGCCAATGGCAAATTAGACTCAACCATGGACTCAAGGACTCAATGGAATCATCTTTACTTATTCAACAAGTTCAAAAGATCTCAAATGCATAGGATTGACAGATGAATTTTTCAGTCAATTGATCAAAATTTGACAGTACTCTGAAAAGTCAAACTTTGACTTTTTGGTCAAAATCAAGTGCCAAGGGTCATTTTTCATCAAGATGTGTCAAATTATGAAATTTTTCATCAAGAAACCCAAAATTGCAAATTAGGGTTTGAAATTGAAAATTTTCATAACTTAGAAATTTTCTTAATTTTTCCTAACTTTGTCCCACATTTTCACCATGATGCAAATGGATTAAAACAAAACTTACAACATGAAAGTTGTAGTCCTCCACAAGGTCTACAACTTTTATTCACAAAGTTTTCTCAAAAGAAGCTTGGATCTCAAGTTACGATTTTTGGAACAAGGGTACCTAAAACTTTTAACTTAGAGAAATTTTGCCCTAGTTTAGGCAGGATTTTGACCCATCTTCTTGGCAATTTTTCACATAGTTCCACTCGGAGTCTCAAGTTTCATTTCAAAGATGGATTATAGTGGTTGTTGCAAGATTTCCAAATTGTCCAAGAACTCCTCAAACAAATTTGTGGTTAGGGAGAATCGAATGCTTGAAGTTGGCAAAAACTCACTTTGTATACATGGCAAATTCATGTTCACTCAAGTGGCATTTTAAAACCAGCATGCTTTGTACTAGTTTGCAGGACTATAAACCATTTTACACTCCTTAATTGAATGCAAATCAATTGAGCTAATGCATTATCTTGGCCATTTGGACATTGCACACAAAACTAAGCCTTAATTAGAAAAAGGTACATTTCTATTTTGGAAAAGGTATGCTTTAGGTCAAAACATGATCTTTGAAGCATAGGGCCAAGATCTCATAAGCCAAATCAAATCCACAAATTGCAAGTATCAAGAGGATTGTATGCAGCATGATATATGGCTTGTACAGGCCTGTGATACCAAGATCGACATCTTTGCTTCAAAAACAAGAAATTGTCCAAACACTTCCCAACTTGAAAACCAGTCCATGCTAGCTTAAACAAAAATTACAAACAACTTTCACACAACCCTTTGAGCAAGAAATACGACCACTTAAGCCTCAAAACCTCCCATAGCCATAAATCACTCTTCTTTGGTAAAACAGGGCAGGTGCTGCAACTTGAGTGCCATAACTCATTTGGCTCGTGCATTTTGCTCCTTTTTGCTTCAAACACCTTCCATTCAACTCACTCAAGCTATCCCAAACCTCCATTGCCAACTGTAACTCCATTTACAGTGTTCACCATTTTCATTTCAAGCTTGTGCAGGTTGAGTTCTAGAAGCTGATTCAGGGACATTCAAGGAAAGCTAGCTATTGGAAAAGATCAAGTGAAGTTCAGGCAAGCTACCAGACACCTCAAAACTTGTTGAGAAGCTCTGCATTGTCCTACACGAATCCAACTGAAACAAGTTTTTCATCACTTTCTATCTCTCTATTTAGGAACATTTAGCTTTAGGTTTGTGAATAAAAAATGTAGTGTTCATTGTTAGGAAGCCATACACATGCTCAGCTTTCATTTATATTAAGTGTGCTAGGAGAATTTCATCCATGAACATGCTGAAAAAACTAGGTCAGATTTTAGGGCCAGAGAAATTCTCTCTGGTCTTTGAGAGTTAAGATTAATGTTTTATATGGTTAGAATCGTATTGAAATTCTCTACAAGTTTGATGTTGTGAGTTTTGGCAAAAGATCACGTATACAGGATGTAGCATTTTGAACCAGGCGCGCGCGCGTTTCTGTCTGGAGGAAGAAGATGAAGTTGGCTTGGGCTGGGCCTGGCCAGGCTTGCTTTTCGCACCTCCCAAATTCTTTTTTTCACCCCATGGCCCAATTTCTTATATTTTCACATTTTTGCATTTTTGATTTCTTTTCTGATTTTGTTTATTTATTTCCAAGTATAAAAAATGCCTAAAAAATATTTTCATAATTTTTTACATCTGTTTAGCATTTTATTTTAATTACTCTAATAAAAAAACATTTTTAATACTTCTATAATTTATTTGAAAACATGAAAATAATATGTAATTTATATTTTTATATTTTGTTCTTTATTTTTATTCATACTAAAAATATTATTAAAAATATAATTTATTTTTGTACATATTTTATTTTATATTATACATACTTAATATATTTAATATATATATATATATATATATATATATATATATATATATATATATATATATATATATATATATATATATATATATATATATATATATATATATATATATATATATATATATATATATACTTTTATTTTACTAAATACTTAGAATAAAAATACAAAAATATTACACTTTTATTTTTATTATTATTTATACTAAAAAACACTTTTTTTTCAATATATTTTATTTTTGTACATACTAATATATTTCTTGTATATAAATAATATATAATATTTGGGGCTTCATCCCTTAAACAATAAAATAAATTTTTTATTTATTTCTTTACACTTTTTTACATTAAAAATACTTTTACATGCATAAACAAATGAAAATTCTTTTTTTTTTTTTTGCATAATACATTTTATTTGATATTTACTTATCTTGTTTATTTAAATATTGTACATTTAAATATTTATGCATTTGAGATTCAATTTGGATGTAATAGGAAATTAGGGTTTATATTTCTTGTCAAATACCCCCCATTCAAATTTGTAACCCCATCCGCATAATCATGTTGTAATAGCTTAGAACTTTAAATTCTCGTACTTTACGCTTTCAAATATGCCATGATTAGAGAATTAGGGTTTGTATGCAAAATCAAAATCAACAAATAGTTTGACCTAATCAAAGACAAAAATGCATGAAAATGAAACACAATACACACTTGCACCCCTAGGGTTACAATCCACTTGTTGCCTTCAAAAATGGGCCATGGTATGCATGTTAGGTACTTTGGCAAAACAAAAACAAAACAAAAGATCATAGTCCCTCGATGACGCTATCTGAGTTGCCTAAACAAAAATTATCAAGTCCCTCAAGAAAATTGCCAAAAATACCTAACACAATTGCTATCATGGTCTATACGATGACCCGCACCTGTCCCGCTTAACATCCTAACACAAGGTTGTTCACCAAATACAATGGTGAAATAACACTTTCAAAAGGTTTAAAAACATAAGAAAGATCTTTTGAGTAAAATAGGGTAGAAAACTCTTAGTTACTTGATCAAAAGCTTGCAAAAACATCCTTGCTATTTTCAAACACACTTCACAACACAATTCAAACTTTCAAACATTGAAATCTTTTCAAAAAGATAAAAACCCCTTTGTATACATTCAAACAAGAATCATTACAAAGGTTGCCACAACGATGGCCTCTTTTCAAAACATCTTTCAAAACCACACACAAAGCACCATTTCAAACAATTGGAAAAGTAAAGCAAGTGATCTAAACAAGTAACTAAGAGCCCATGGATAACCATGGATGAAAAGGGTGCTCGCACCTTCCCTTTTCATAATCTACTCCCCGAACCCAAGAAAACATCTCAAAGGTATTTCATGTGCTTTTTGACCTTTCCTTAGGATAAAATAAAAAGTCGGTGGCGACTCTTGCTAAACTGAAACATTTGCGAACACGAACGCAAAACCTCAAGTCAGTTCTCCCACCGTATCACAGAACTGGCGACTCTGCTGGGGAAGTCTTTAAAAGTGGAGTAACCTTAGGGCTTAGATCACCTTTGCATGCTTATCTTGATTGCTTTGATTACTTTACATTTGGTTCTCTTGTTTGGGCTTGAAATCCTCTACCCGGATTTGGGAAACATTCATAGGTAAATAACAATATGTTGTGGAAACTGTGTGGGGTATACCGACATGGTTGAAGAAATAGCTATATTAGTGCGACATATTTGTGAGTATCGGTAGCCTTTGAGTCAATCAAAGAGAATACGGGGCCGCTGAGTGATGTCATGAAGCACTAATGAACTCTTAAAACCTTACTTGACCATCTTGGCCTTTTTTAGGGGTAGTGAGATGACCCGCTTTGGTGCAGTCCGAAGTTGGTAGATACTCGATACTACACTCATTGAGGGTTGTTTTCTTTGAATATTTTGGTCGCCAGTTAAGTGGCTAAACCAAAACAATGAACATAGAAAATAATCTAGTGATATTGAGCTCCTTAGAACCCGATTACTATTTATAGGACATGTTGAGCCAACTAACTTCAAGAGGGTACTTACCTATGAAACCTCATGCAAGCCTGAAACTAGGAACTTGTGTGACTTGTTTGTACATGTGCTTGTGCATACATCATGAACATCATAAAGCATGATATGCATCTACTAACTATTTCAAGGGTTTGGATCTTCATCTTTGTTCTTGTTTTGTAGGTTATGGAATCTCTTTGCAGGAAAACAATCCAAGTCAACCTTGTGAGAATCCCTCCTCAGCTCAAGGAGCTTACTTCCAAGATTCCAGAGAATTCTCTCTTCAGTGAAAGACATGGTAGACTTCTCAACTTGGTCAACTCCAACATTGAAGAAGACATGGTGAAAGTTCTCTTCCAGTTCTTTGACCCCCTACACCACTGTTTCACATTCCCTGATTACCAACTAGTACCTACTTTGGAGGAATTTTCTCAACTCTTGAGAATTCCTATTCTTCATCAACTACCCTACAACGGTATGGAAAAAGAACCAAATCCTGAAGAGGTTGCTCAAGCATTACACTTGCAACCATCTGATATCAAAGGTCATTGGGAAACCAGAAGTGGTGTCAAGGGTTTCTTGGCAAAGTTTCTGTTTGAGAAGGCATAAGACTGTTGGAATTATCTAGATCTACAAGCTTTTGAAGAGATTGTAGAACTCCCCATCTATGGGTTGGTCTTATTCCCAAACCCTGACCAGCTTATAGATGTGAATGCTGTCAAGATTTTCATATCTCGGAATCCTGTGCCTACATTGCTTGGGGACATCCTACACTCATTTTACACGCGAACAATGAGGAAAAGAGGTGTTCTCATGTCTTGTACTCCTCTTCTAGCAAGGTGGTTTATTTATCACCTTCCCCAAAGAGTTTTGAAGAATGAGCAAGGTTTAAGGTGGTCACAACGGTTTATGACCCTCACACATTCTGGTGTTCATTGGTGTTCTCGATCCAGAGCAAATGTCATCATCATTGATCATTGTGGGGAATTCCCTAATGTCCCACTACTTGGCATTAGGGGAGGCATTACCTACAACCACTGTTTAGCCGAGACAGTTTGGATATGCCCGGAGGGATGGTCCTCATGATATGCTGATTCCTAACCTAGTTTTTGACTTCGACAACGATGCGCAAGGACTTCGACAAAGGTTTATCTGAGCTTGGAAGATGCCCAACAAAATGGATAGTAAGACACTGGGGCACAAGAATTCCATCCCCCTTGAGCCTTATCTCAAGTGGGTACGAACCCGCGCCCAGAATCTTATGATGCCATACCCTCACATTCTCCCCGTGATCAAAGAGCCTGTTATGGAAGGAGAGGTTCCATACACCCTTCTACATCCTGACATGCCAACATCATTGGAAGAATTGCAAAAGAGTTGGATCCAACTCAAAGAAGAACGAAATACTTTTGAAGCCAGCTTATATGACAGTGAGAAGAAGGTTTTGGAGCTTACCCGCCGACTTCATGAGGAGGAGAC
The DNA here is from genome assembly GCA_948472305.1 of Vicia faba. Taxonomy (NCBI): domain Eukaryota; kingdom Viridiplantae; phylum Streptophyta; class Magnoliopsida; order Fabales; family Fabaceae; genus Vicia; species Vicia faba. The sequence goes on from OX451741.1 coordinate 554,654,770, forward strand.
TCTTAACACTTACATCGCACCAAAAAGGATGCGCAATGTCTTTTTACATTAAGAATTTTGTAATATTTTGCCCATGGGGCATTTATGTACTAAAAAATTTCTTCTTAATATGACGTGTGTTCTTGTTGTTTGCAACAAATTTGAATTTTTGAATCCTTGAATGCATTACATGAATAACATATCATTCATCATATGCATAAACAGGTCTTCACGCCATGTTTCCTTATCTTTCTACTGTTTATTTCAGCAAGATGGATTTGGAGTAGACGGTTAAGGATCTGCAAGCACAAAATTCGCAATTCCAGCAACTCCTCATTACCTTAGAAAAGGGTCAAGAGGACCTTAAAGCACTGTTGGATAAAGATAAAGAGAGAAAGAAGAAAATGACTGGTATGGCCACTATGGGCAGAAGGTTTGAAAACCAGGCCAGAAAGGTTCTCGAGTTCCCCTCAACGTCTGATAAAGGGGTTGGTAAAGGAAAAGGAGCTGCGATGCCTTCTGAATATGAAGTTGAAGAGGAAGAAGAGGATGAGGATGAAGATTACTCCGAACAGCAATATCCCCATGTGGATGATAAGTATAAAAATCTTGAGGATCGATTGGCAGCCATGGAGTTGCAAAGGGTACCTGGTTTAGATTTCGAAGAACTAGGGTTGGTCGCTGGGATCGTCATTCCTCCCAAGTTCAAAGTACCTACTTTTGCTAAGTATGACGGTCTGTCCTGTCCAAAGATGCATCTGAGGTCCTACATCAGAAAGATCCAACCCCACTCCTCTGATAAGGATCTTTGGGTCCACTTTTTTCAAGACAGTTTGTCGGGCACACAATTGGACTGGTTTTATCAACTTGAGAGGTCGGATGTTCACAACTAGGAAGATTTGGCCACTGCTTTCTACCGACAATACCAATACAATACATATTTAGCGCCTACTCGTACTCAACTACAGAGTATGGGTATGGCCTCTAATGAGGGATTTAAGGAGTATGCCCAGAAGTGGCGTGATTTGGATGGAAGGGTGCATCCACCATTGTTGGATAGAGAGCTGGTTGACATGTTTTTAGGGACCCTATCTGGACCTTTCTTCAATCATTTAATCGGGAGTTCCTCTGCAGGATTCACCGAATTAATTCTGACCGGTGAAAGGGTTGAGGCTGGCATTAAAAGTGGTAAGATTCAGAAAGATGCCTCTGCTTCCACTGCTATTAAGAAGACCTTTCTAGCTAAAAAGGAAGTTCCTGCTGTTCACAATCAGAGGAACCAAGGAAGAACTGAGCGCCGACCAACGGTGGGGGCTGTGATGATCCAAAACTCTTCAACCGATCAACCTCGCAGCAATCAACCAAGAGCTAACCAGTAAAGGGTAGAGAGACCACAACGGAAATTCACCCGAATCAACATGACACCGGCTCAAGTCCTCCCTCATCTGTTAAAGCTGAATCTCACCACTTTGAAAGAAGTGCCGAAGAACCCTAATACCTCTTCTCCTTATTACCACTCCAATGCAAAATGTGCATACCACTCTGACAGTGTAGGGAATGATACCAACAACTGTTGGGCTCTAAAAAACAAGATCCAAGACTTGATAGACGCCAAGGAGGTAGAATTCGATTCGCCCAAAAAGCCGAATGTGATTTCTGCCCCAATGCCGAAGCACGATCACAATGTTCATGCCGTTATGGAAGACCTTCATGTTACCACCATTGATGACCTTTTGACTCTGTTACCAGTGATTAAAGTGAATTTGATGAGAGCCGGGATATTCCCAGGCTGTGGAAAAGACTGCTACTTTTGTTAAAACTTGCAAACTAACTGCCCACTGTTGAAATCAGGCATCCAACGCCTGATGGATACCCAAGAGATCCTCTTTCAAAAGACTCCTGTTGATACTATCACCCATGTTACTCCTGCTACCTTTGATACTCCAACAAATGACATTGCTATAATAACCATCTTCGACGATCTTTCCAAGACCTGCAAAAGGCCTGTTAAGATCACGCCTGATCCTAAGTTTGTGCCGTTGAAATTCACCATGCCGGGGCCTGTCCCGTATAAATCTAACAAGATGATACCATGGAACTATGGAGGATAAATCTTCTACCATGGTGTCAAACAGATTGAATCAGTCCAAGAGAATTCCGATGATGAAACCCCCGATATAGGGAATATTGAGGGAACGAGCAAGATAACTCGCAGTGGAAGGATCTTCTCTCCGGAGATTGCTCCTCCATAGGCAGTCTTCGGACCCTCGAGAGTTTCTGTGCCTGTCAAGCCATCTGTGCAAAGCTCGGTAATTGAAGAACTTGATGCTCCTGAAGTTATACCCTCTGATGTTACTGCCAAGGGTAAGGGGATACTAGAAGCGCCTGTCAGGACGAAGGCTCAGACTGTGGTAATCCCTGAGACCACCCAGAAAGAGATGGAAGAAATCTTAAAGATAATCAAAAAGAGCGACTACGATGTCGTGGAACAGCTAGGGAAGACCCCTTCCAAAATCTCCATGTTAGCTCTCCTACTCTGCTCTGAGGCCCATGCCAAGGCCTTGATCAAATTTCTAAAGACGGCACACGTGCCTCAAGAAACTTCGGCTGACCAGTTTCAAGAGTGCGTGGCTAGCCTTGCTGCGGATAATGGTCTTGGTTTTTCCGATGCTTATTTGACTCCTAAGGGAAAGAAGCACAATGATGCGCTGCATGTCTCAGTAGAATGCAGGGGAACCACACTTGCCCATGTCCTGGTGGATACCGGTTCATCTTTGAATGTGCTACCGAAAAAGGCGTTGGACCGTTTGGACTGTGAAGGTTTGACCCTAAAACCCAGTAACATCGTTGTTAGAGCCTTCGACGGTTCTAAGAGGATGGTTCATGGAGAAGTGGACATTCCTATCAAGGTGGGCACATAAATTTTCAACTCTACCTTTTATGTGATGGACATCCGTCCTTCATATTATTGCTTGTTGGGAAGGCCGTGGATCCACAACGTTGGGGCAGTCACTTCCTCTTTACACCAAATGCTAAAGTATCCAGTTCAGGGTAAGATTATAACGGTGCACGGTGAGGAAGAGTACATGATAAGTCACCTCAACTCCTTTCGCTATGTGGAGTTGGATGGAGAATTCATATAAACGCCTTTCCAACATTTTGAAGAAGTTTCTCCTTAAGTCGCAATTGCAAGGGCAATGGCTGAGGTGCCTATCATTCCCAAACCTGTGTCTCGGATGGCATGCCTCAAAGACGCGAAGGCTGTAATCAAAGAAGGAGGGAGTACAGTGTGGGGCAACTGCCTGATTTTTCTCACAAGACGGACAAGTTCGGACTAGGGTTTACTGCTGCTGGCTAGAAAGTCGTGCATCGCTCCAGGGCTGGAGGACCACCCGTAAAAATCACTCACCATGGAATTAATGCCTTAGAAGATGAGGATGAAGAAGACAACTTTGAAGATTGGATCTTTCCAACCGTCAAAGGACGATTAAGCAACTGGGAGGCGAAAGACTTTGTTCGCATCATTTTCATCAACCAGTAATTTATCTTTGAACAATTTCATATTTTGGTATGTAATAATTAAACAATTCGTACACTATTTTCACCTTATGCCTTACCCGAGGCATATAGGTCCATTTGTAAGGGCTTGATTTCTTCATTATCATATGCCATGTTTAATGAATCATTGGATGTTTTCATCTATAAACTGTTGTGTTCATTTTCTTTCCTTTTACATTTTGTTTTATTTAAGGATGGCTATCCCTTACACACACTCACACTCACAAAATGCAGGTACCCATCCACTCCAGATTCCATGGGTGACTATTCTGCTTTAGCCTTCGATGACTCTGAAGATTTGGTCAATCATGCCGAGTACGAAGGTGATGAAGACTGTGAAGTGCCTGGAGAGTTAGCCAGACTTTTGCAACAAGAAGAGAGGGCTATTCTGCCCCATGAAGAGTTGCTAGAGACCATCAACTTGGGAACAGAGGAAGACAAGAAAGAGGTTAAGGTGGGTGCCAACCTAGAGCCAAGTGTCAAAGAGCATCTAGTTCAGCTGCTGAATGAATATGTTGAGATCTTTTCCTGGTCCTATAAAGATATGCCGGGACTAGATACAGATATCGTGGTTTACCGTCTCCCTACAAGAGAAGACTGTCCACTGATCAAACAAAAGGTCCGCCGAATAAGGCCCGACATGTCTGAAAAGATCAAAGCTGAGGTGATGAAGCAATTCAATGTTGGTTTTCTGGCTGTTACTTCCTATCCACAATGGGTTGCTAACATTGTGCCTGTTCCTAAGAAGGACGGCAAAGTCAGAATGTGTGTGGACTATAGAGACCTAAACAGGGCTAGCCCTAAAGATGATTTTCCACTACCACACATTGACATCTTGGTTGACAACACAACTCAACACAAGGTATTTTCCTTCATGGATGGATTCTCGGGATACAACCAGATCAAAATGGCCCCCGAAGACATGGAGAAGACTACTTTTGTCACGCAGTGGGGTACCTTCTGCTACAAAGTGATGCCATTCGGACTGAAGAATGTCGGGGCAACCTATCAACGTGCCATGGTAGCTTTATTTCATGACATGATACATCATGAGATTGATGTCTACGTAGACGACATGATAGCTCGTTCACAGACGGAAGAAGAACACCTTGATCATCTGCAAAAGCTGTTTGTCAGATTGAAGGAGTATAAGTTCAGACTGAACCCAAGCAAGTGCACTTTTGGAGTCAGGTCTGGTAAACTTTTGGGGTTTATCGTCAGCAACAAAGGCATTGAGGTTGATCCTGCTAAAGTCAAAGCTATACAAGAAATTCCTGCCTCCCACACTGAAAAGGAGGTTAGAGGTTTCTTGGGACGCCTAAACTATATTGCAAGGTTCATTTCTCACCTAACGTCTACCTGTGATCCAATCTTCAAGTTGTTGAAGAAATATCAGGTGGTTGAATGGAACAATGATTGTCAAGTTGCTTTTGATAAGATCAAGGAGTATTTGCTGGAACCTCCTATCTTGATGCCACCCGTCGAAGGAAGGACGTTAATCATGTATCTGACTGTTTTGGATAACTCAATGGGGTGCGTACTGGGCCAACATGACGAGTCTGGCCGAAAAGAGCATGCCATTTATTACCTTAGCAAAAAGTTTACCGACTGTGAGACTCACTACTCACCGCTCGAGAAAACTTGATGCGCTTTGGTATGGGCTGCTCGCCGGCTAAGGCAATATATGTTGACACATACCACTTTGCTAATTTATAAAATGGATCTGATTAAGTATATCTTCGAGAAGCCTTCTTTATCTAGAAGAATCGCTAGATGGCAAATGATCCTGATAGAGTATGATATCCAGTATACTACCCAAAAAGCCATAAATGGGAGTGTACTAGCTGACCATCTAGCTCATCAAGCCGTCGAAGATTACCAATCTATGAGATTCGACTTCCCTGACGAGGACATTATGACATTGGACAACATCGAAGGTAACGAACCGTATGACGGACCTGAACAAGGATCCCGATGGACCCTGTACTTTGATAGTGCTTCAAATGCACTTGGCAACGGTATCAGTGTGGTACTTATTTCTCCGGGAGGTTACCATACACCCTTCACTGCAAGAATCTGCTTCAGTTGTACCAACAACATGGCTGAATATGAAGCTTGTATCTTTGGTCTCAAGGCTGCTATTGACTTGGGAATCAAATCTTTGGCCGTATTTGGGGACTCGGCTTTGGTTATCAGTCAAATCAAAGGAGAGTGGGACACTAGACATCCTAATCTTATCCCATACAAAGAACATATCTTGACATTGTTGCCTCATTTCGAGCAGATTACCTTTGAGCACTTCCCGCGAGAAGAAAATCAGCTAGCAGACGATCTGGCTACAATGTCTTCTATGTTTAAACTAAACTGGGATAATGAGGCTCCCCAAATCACCATCGAACGAATGGACGAACCTGCGCACTGTCATGATATTAATACCGAATAAGTAGTGGAACAACCCTGGTTTCATGAAATCAAAAGGTATCTCCAGACTAGAGAATACCCTGAAGGAGCTTCAGTCAATGACAAAAAGTTCTTGAGGAGATTTGCCGCCAAGTTCTTCCTGAGCAATGGTATCCTTTATAAGCGCATCCATGATTTTGTTCTACTTCGTTGTATGGACAAAGCTGAAGCTGAGTTGATCATGAATGAAATACATAGTGGCACCTTTGGCACCCACTTAAGAGGACATACGTTGGCTAAGATGATTATAAGGGCAGGCTACTACTGGTCTACTATGGAAGCTGACTGTTATCAATACGCTCGTACTTGTCACAAATGCCAAGTCTATGCTGACAAGGTACATATTCCTCATGTTCCTCTCAACGTTCTAACAACTCCTTGGCCATTCGCAATGTGGGGAATTGACATGATTGGAGAGGTCAAGCCCACAACATCCAATGGACATCGTTTCATCTTGGTCGCTATTGATTATTTTACCAAGTGGGTCGAAGCAGCTTCCTACACCTCCATTACAAAGAATGTGGTTGCCCGCTTCATCAAGCAGAACCTCATATGCCGGTATGGTATCCCCGACAGGATCATCACGGACAAAAGTATAAATTTGAACAATACTGTGATCACCGCTCTGTCCGAGCAGTTCAAGATTCAACATCACAATTCATATCCCTATCTGCCAAAGATGAACGGTGTTGTTGAAGCCGCGAACAAGAATATCAAGAAGATCACTCAAAAGATGACAGTCACCTACAAATACTGGCATGAGATGTTACCGTTTGCTCTGCATGGATATCGTACCACGGCGCGTACTTCAACAGGGGCAACCCCCTTTTCTTTGGTATATGGCATGGAAGCTGTTTTACCTATGGAAGTTCAGATTCCTTCCTTGAGGATCATGAAGGATACTGGTTTGAGTGAAGACGATTGGATTCAGACCCGGCTTGACAACCTTAATTTGATCGACAAGAAACGACTTACTGTTGTTTGTCATGGTCAGACGTATCAAAAACGGATGATCAAGGCTTTCAACAAGAAAGTCAGACGTCATGTATATCAAGTCGGAGATCTTGTAATCAAGCGGATCATATTGCCGCAAAGTGATCCCAGGGGAAAGTGGACTCCTACTTACGAAGGACCATTTGTGATCAAGAACATCTTTTCTGGTGGGGCAATGATTCTGACCACCATGGAAGGCGACGACTTGCCGTACCTTGCGAAGGCAGACATAGTCAAAAGATACTACGCATAAAACGACCCGACAAGTTGAAAACCCGAAAGGGCGACTTGGGAAAAAATGGGCATCCCGGTGAATCGAAAACCCAAAAGGGCGGTTCAGGCAAAAATTAGGGATAAATAAAAAAATCTGTACACCCGGCAAGTTGAAAACCCAAAAGGGCGACTTGGGCAAAAAAGGGTTTCCCGGTGGATTGAAAACCCGAAAGGGCGGTCCAGACAAAAGTTAGGGAATTAAAGCGTATGACTATGTCTCGACGGATCACTTTAAGAACAATCTCTTCACCAACAAGCTCCAAGCTTCTGATCAATCCAATCATCCGCGGACGAAGCAACGAATGGACAAAATACTCAGAGTTGTGAAGGCTATAGTAGAATGGGAACCCCATGGAATTGTTACACATAGCCATCTTTCTTTTGTATAAATTTTTCTCAATTTTTACGACAACATTCTCTTACTAGAATGTCTGTCTCCTTTATACAAAAATACTTACAAAAGTTAATACAAAAATACTTCATAGTGCAAAAATTTGCGTGCTTTCTTTTCTTTTTACACTTATGTTTTATTTGAAAACATCCAATAATTTGTTAAATGAGCATATTCATTTTGAATATAATCACTGCTTACAAATAAAACGAAATGAGAAAGGATAATTATTGGTAGGTCGAAAATGTAGGAAAACGTCTTTAGGCTATTCCAGAAGAAATCCCCTGCAGTATGTCATTCAGATCCTCAACAAAGCTAAAACCTTGGAGTATAAATCCCCATCAGAGTTAAGTATCCAAACTCCCAAGCCCCAGTGGAGCTAGAATACTCTAAACCTTCTTCCCTAGCGGAGTCAAATTTCTAACTATCAATCCCCAGCGGGAACCTTTCAGCCTTCCCCAAATTCCCAAGAAGGTTATCTTAAAAGTCTGAGAATGAATCAGATAACAGTTAACTCTTTGTCCTATCCCCAATTAGGAAACCCCAGTAGATTGGCATACAACCCAAGCTCCTGATTTCCCAAGCAGAGTAAACACTCTCCCCACAGAGTTATTTCCCAACAGAACGAAGATTTTGGTTCTTATTTCTCCATTTGAAGCCTCCCAGGTTTTAATTCCCCAGTAGAGATTGTTGGATTTTTTCCTTATTTCCCCAGGAAAGTCATGAAGAATTCTCACATCCCCACAGAAGTTGTCAAAGCTCTTGTTAATCCTCACGAGTCACCAAGGAGTTTCAATCCCCAGCAGTGGTCCCAAGATTTCTCATCTTCAACAATCAAAGATTTTTGGAATCCCCAACATCAGTCAAGGATTTACTTTCTCCGGCAGCAGTCAAAGATTTCACTATCTCCAGTTATCACGGATTTATTTTCCTCAGCAAGACGGCTAATCAGCTTACATGCACATCCATTACATTCATATAATCATAAACATTGATGGAACATATTTCATTGCATCATGCATATCATGCAACATAACTTTGTGCTTTAGCTAACATTCTACCCTTTTCAGGAGAAGATTAAAAAGCTATCATTTACAATTATTCAGGGATTTCAGATACAGCATGGATACGCTCCAGATACGGTGGCCATTCTATTTCTCATTTAGATTCAACTATCAACTTCAAGTTCAGATACACTCCAGACACGGAAGTCATTCTGTCACTTGTCCGGATCCCAGTTACAGTATAAATACACTCCAAACACGGAAGTCATTCTGCTACTCATACAGATCTCAACTTCTGATACAGACCATATACACTCCAGACACGGTTTCCATTGTGTCACTCATTCAGAATTTATCCTCAACACATAGATGCTTCATACATAAATGTTTCTTTGTCACCCATTCAGAATATAGATACACTCCATACACGGCAGTCATTCTGATATTCATTCAAGAATCAAATACAGTTACAGCTCGGATATGCTCTAGACACAGACGCCATTCCCTTGCTCATACAAACCCAGTCTCCAGATACAACTCAGATACGTCCCAAATACGGATACCATTATGATGTTCATTCTACTGATTTTCAACAAAGAATTTTGGATGGCATTTTTAAGCCCATCTCCAGCAAGATTCTACCATTTCCAAATGGCATCTTTAAGCCCATTCCCTCAGCTACATTTTGACGAGTGCAAATTTACGGACACTCTAGTGTCCAATCCTCTTTTACCTTCAAGTCGCGAAAGGAAAACTTGCCAATCTAATTCTTCAGGTTCAAGAAGATTGAACAGGGGCAACTGTTTTACCCCAAAATTTTCCCTCTCATTCTATCAACATTTCTCATCACAAGGCTCTTGGAACTCAAGATCAAGCTAGGGTTTGCTCTGTTCAAGACACCTCCTTGCACTATTGACCTAAATTAGGGTTTGAGTTTGCACAGGGATTTATTGACTTACAATGCCCAAATTGAATTTCATACTTCATGTTGGACTCATGAGTTTGTCCATACCAAGTTTCAAGCCTTGAATCAAATTTTTGCCCAGACAATTGGACAGTTGACCTAGAAATCAACTGTGTTGGGGAAAAAGTCAACTGTGGCCAATTTACAGTCAAACCTCATGAATTTTGACCCACATCAACATTATGAACTCATATGAACCATGTGATAAAGTTTGGATCACAATTCCACAAGAAATTTGATCAGATCACAAAAGGGCAAAATGGTCATTTTTAGGGTTTTGACTGTACAAAGGCAATTTTTGACTGTTTGACCTAGCCAATGGCAAATTAGACTCAACCATGAACTCAAGGACTCAATGGCATCATCTTGACTTACTCAACAAGTTCAAAAGATCTCAAATGCATAGGATTGACAAATGAATTTTTCAGTCAACTGATCAATATTTGACTGTACCCTGAAAAGTCAAACTTTGACTTTTTGGTCAAAATCAAGTGCCAAGGGTCATTTTTCATCAAGATGTGTCAAATTATGAAACTTGTTCATCAAAAAACCCAAAATTGCAAATTAGGGTTTGAAATTGAAAATTTTCATAACTTAGAAATTTTCTAAGTTATGAAATTTTTTTAATTATTCCTAACTTTGTCCCACATTTCACCATGATGCAAATGGATTAAAACAAAACTTACAACATGAAAGTTGTATTACTCCACAAAGTATACAACTTTGATTCACAAAGTTTTCTCAAAAGAAGCTTGGATCTCAAGTTATGATTTTTGGAACAAGGGTACCTAAAACTTTTAACTTAGAGAAATTTTGCCCTAGTTTAGGCAGGATTTTGACCCATCTTCTTGGCCATTTTTCACATAGTTACACTTGGAGTCTCAAGTTGAATTTCAAAGATGGATTATATTTCTTGTTGCAAGCTTTCCAAATTGTCCAAGAACTCCTCAAACACATTTGTGGTTAGGGAGAATCGAATGCTTGAAGTTGGCAAAAACTCACTTTGTATCCATGGCAAATTCATGTTCACTCAAGTGGCATTTTCAAACCAGCATGCTTTGTACTAGTTTTCAGGCCTCTAAACCATTTTACACTCCTTAATTGAATGCAAATCCACTGAGCTAATGCATTATCTTGGCCATTTGGACATTGCATACAAAACTAAGCCTTAATTAGAAAAAGGTACATTTCTATTTTGGAAAAGGTATGCTTTATGTCAAAACATGATCTTTGAAGCATAGGACCAAGATCTCAGAAGCCAAATCAAATCCATAAATTGTAAGTATCAAGAGGATTGTATGCAGCATGATATATGGCTTGTACATGTCTGTGATACCAAGATCGACATCTTTGCTTCAAAAACAAGAAATTGTCCAAACACTTCCCAACTTGAAAACCAGTCCATACTAGCTTAAACAAACATTACAAACAACTTTCACACAACCCTTTGAGCAAGAAACACGAGCAATTAAGCCTCAAAACCTCCCATAGCCAGAAATCACTCTTCTTTGGCAAAACAGGGCAGGTGCTGTAACTTGAGTGCCCTAGCTCATTTGGCTCGTGCGTTTTGCTCCCTTTTGCTTCAAACACCTTCCATTCAACTCACTCAAGCTATCCCAAACCTCCATTGCCAACTGTAACTCCATTTACAGTGTTCACCATTTTCATTTCAAGCTTGTGCAGGTTGAGTTCTAGAAGCTGATTCAGGGACATTCAAGGCAAGCTAGCTATTGGAAAATATCAAGTGAAGTTCAAGAAAGCTACCAGACACCTCAAAACTTGTTGAGAAGCTCTGTATTGTCCTACACGAATCCAACTGAAACAGGTTTTTCATCACTTTCTATCTCTCTGTTTTGGAACATTTAGCTTTAGGTTTGTGAATAAAAAATGTAGTGTTCATTGCTAAGAAGCCATACATATGCTCAACTTTCATTTATATTAAGTGTGCTAGGAGAATTTCATCCATGAACATGCTGAAAAAACTAGGTCAGATTTTAGGGTCAGAGAAATTCTCTCTGGTCTTTGAGAGTTAAGATTAATGCTTTATATGGTTAGAATCGTATTGAAATTCTCTACAAGTTTGATGTTGTGAGTTTTGGCAAAAGATCACGTATACAGGATGTAGCATTTTGAACCAGGCGCGCGCGCGTTTCTGTCTGGAGGAAGAAGATGAAGTTGGCTTGGGCTGGGCCTGGCCAGGCTTGCTTTTGGCACCTCCCAAATTCTTTTTTGCACCCCCTGGCCCAATTTCTTATATTTTAACATTTTTTCATTTTTGATTTCTTTTCTGATTTTGTTTATTTATTTCCAAGTATAAAAAATGCCTAAAAAATATTTTCATAATTTTTTACATTTGTTTAGCATTTTATTTTAATTATTCTAATAAAAAAACATTTTTAATACTTCTATAATTTATTTGAAAACTTGAAAATAATATGTAATTTATATTTTTATATTTTGTTCTTTATTTTTATTCATACTAAAAATATTATCAAAAATATAATATATATATACTTTTATTATACTAAATACTTAGAATAAAAATACAAAAATATTACACTTTTATTTTTATTATTATTTATACTAAAAAACACTTTTTTTCAATATATTTTATTTTTGTACATACTAATATATTTCTTGTATATAAATAATATATAATATTTATTTTCTTAAAGAAATTGGTGCTTCATCCTTTAAACAATAAAATAAATCTTTTATTTATTTCTTTACACTTTTTTACATTAAAAATACTTTTACATGCATAAACAAATGAAAATTCTTTTTTTTGCATAATACATTTTATTTGATATTTACTTATCTTGTTTATTTAAATATTATACATTTAAATATTTATGCATTTGAGATTCAATTTGGATGTAATAGTAAATTAGGGTTTATATTTCTTGTCAAATACCCCCCATTCAAATTTGTAACCCCATCCCCATAATCATGTTGTAATAGCTTAGAACTTTAAATTCTCACACTTTACGCTTTCAAATATGCCATGATTAGAGAATTAGGGTTTGTATGCAAAATCAAAATCAACAAATAGTTTGACCTAATCAAAGACAAAAATGCATGAAAATGAAACACAATACACACTTGCACCCCTAGGGTTACAATCCACTTGTTGCCTTCATAAATGGGCCATGGTATGCATGTTGGGTACTTTGGCAAAACAAAAACAAAACAAAAGATCATAGTCCCTCGATGACGCTATATGAGTTGCCTAAACAAAAATGATCAAGTCCCTCAAGAAAATTGCCAAAAATACCTAACACAATTTCTATCATGGTTTATACGATGACCCGCGCCTGTCCCGTTTAACATCCTAACACAAGGTTGTTCACCAAATACAATGGTGAAATAACACTGTCAAAAGGGTTAAAATCATAAGAAATATATTTTGAGTAAAATAGGGTAGACAACTCTTAGTTACTTGATCAAAAGCTTGCAAAAACATCCTTGCTATTTTCAAACACACTTCACAACACAATTCAAACTTTCAAACATTGAAATCTTTTCAAAAAGATAAAAACCCCTTTGTATAAATTCAAACAAGAATCATTACAAAGGTTGCCACAACGATGTCCTCTTTTCAAAACATCTTTCAAAACCACACACAAAGCACCATTTCAAACAATTGAAAAGCACCATTTCAAACAATTGGAAAAGCAAAGCAATTGATCTAAACAAGTAACTAAGAGCCCATGGATAACCATGGATGAAAAGGGTGCTTGCACCTTCCCTTTTCATAATCTACTCCCCGAACCCAAGAAAACATCTCAAAGGTCTTTCTTGTGCTTTTTGACCTTTCCTTAGGATAAAATAAAAAGTCTGTGGCGACTCTTTCTAAACCGAAACATTTGCGAACACGAACGTAAAACCTCAAGTCAGTTCTCCCACCGTATCACAATGAGGTTTATATAGACAAGGGAATTTAGGTCAACATTTGTGTATCAAATCTTGTTCCATTATGATGAAGAGATTTGATTTGATTTCTTGCTATATTTGATTCAATCAAGTGCCAATCTATTTTCATGTGTTACTGCCAGCCTGTTATGATTTGTTTGGGCCATCAATATGATGAAAATTGAAAGTTGACATGCCCCTGAAGATCCACTTCCCTTCGAGTTTGCTCTCTTCGATGGCTCTAAGCTCCAATTCGAATTACTTAGAGCTTTCCTCATCAGATTGTTTCCTTTGAAAGCTCTGAACTCTAATTCGAATTGCACCAGCTTCAATGGCATGGCTCCTTCGATTGAGCCACCCTCTGCTTCGATTGCTTGATTTGAAAAGAATCACTCTGGTTGAATCAGCTCTTGTGGAGTTAGGAACAAACAAGGCAAGAATCCAACCTTTAACTCAGGAATTGAATCCATAATCAACATTGAATTCTTTCCATATTTGCAAGGAAAACATGCCATTTTCTCATGTTCAGTGTACCTGTACATGTTTTTCAAGTTCCCTCTTGATGGCCTCTTTCGAATGGCCTGGAAGGAGTTCTTAGAATGGCCCTTGCCCACATGCCAATCGAAGGGTATTTATTGAAATGTCAATCGAAGAGTCCTTTGCTACACCAATCGAAAGGTCTTGTCCATGCCAATTGAAGGACACAGTTAACATGTCTGTCGAAGCTACTTTGACACAATGCTAAATCGAAGGATCCCTTGCCATAATAATCGAAAGGCTTGGCCCATGGTGCTAAATGAATGGGTCTTTCATAATGCCAATTGAAGGCCTTGACACAATGCCAATCGAAAGGCTTGTCATGAGGCTAATCTAAAGACCTTGTGTCCATGCCAATCGAAGGGCTTGGCCATAATGCCAATCGAATAATTATTTGGTTAACATGCTTGTCGCACTTTGTAAACTCTAATGAAAAACAACCTTATTTAAGATGCCCGTTGAAGCTGCCTTGTTGGAAATGCCCATCGAAAGGCCCTATGCCAATCGAAGGACCTTTTGCAGATGCCAATTGAAGGACCTTTTGCAGATGCCAATTGAAGGACCTTTTGAAGATGCCAATCAAAGGATACTTAACCATCATTTGAAAAATTTCCTTTTCTTTAGGCAAAGGCTTGTAACCACCTGTACAAGAGGAAGTCTTGGAAAAACATGAGAAGGCAAATTTTGGGGTACAACAGCTTCCCCTGTTCAATATTCTTAAACCTTAGGATGTAGATTGGCTGGTCTGCCTTTCGTGATCGGAAGGTGGAAGATGGTTGAACACTAGAGTGCCCAAAAATTTGCACTCGTCTGAGATGATACTTGACTATGTAGATAGTATTGGGAATGGGCTTATAGATGCCATTTAGAAAAGATGATGGAAGATCATCAAAGATAGGATTAAATATGCCATAAGAATGTGACGGAGAGTCATCAGAGATGGGATTAAAGATGCCATCCAGAACAATGATGATTTCATGAGATATCCCTTTGTGGGAATTCCTGTTCTTGCTATTAGAGAGGAATCCACTGAGGAATGTTGGTCTCTGTCTTGGAACATAGAGTTTTAGGAGCTCAGTTGTCTGTTACTCTATTGGGGAGTCATCACTTGATTGAAGAGACGGAAGTGAACTGCTATCTGGTCAGAATCTAGGCTTTACAGTGACTTGCTAAGGATAATAAGGCTAACTGTTATCCAGTCGTGCTCCAGGCTTCATAGTGACTTACTGGGGAGATAAGATTAAAATGTTATCTGGTCTGGATCCATGCTTCACAGCGTCTTGAATTGTTGATTGACTATTATCCGGTCAGTTTTCGGGTTTCATAGCTTCTTTAAATGGAATAGAAATCTTAGTATCGATTTGACTGGACTAGAGAAAGGTCTCGAGTTGAATTCAACTAGGGTAGAAATCTTAGTATCGATTTGACTAAACTAGGGGAAGGCCTTGAATTAACTTTGACTGGCATAGTAATCAGGAGAATCTTAGTATCGATTCAACTGACCCAGACGAAAGTCTTGGAGTATCTTCAACTAGAATAGTAATCAGAGAGATCTTAGTGTCGACCTATCTGACCCAGGGAAAATCTTGCGTTAACTTTGACTGGCATAGTAATCAGGAGAGTCTTAGTATTGATTCAACTGACCCAGACGAAAGTCTTGGAACATCTTCAAGTGACATAGTAATCAGAGAGATCTTAGTGTCGACCTGTCTGGCCTAGGGAAAATCTTGGGTTAACTTTGACTGGCATAATAATCAGGAGAATCTTAGTATCGATTCAACTGACCCAGACTAAAGTCTTGGAACGTCTTCCATTGGAATGGTAATAAGAGAGATCTTAGTGTCGACCTGTCTGACCCAGAGAAAATCTTGGGTTAACTTTGACTGGCATAGTAATTAGGGGAATCTTAGTATCGATTCAACTGACCCAGACGAAAGTCTTGGAACATCTTCAACTGGCATAGTAATCAGAGAGATCTTAGTGTCGATTTGGCTGATCCAGAGAAGATCTTGTGAGGACGTCCTTCTAAGGAAAATCCTGGAATAGCCCTTTGTTAGATGTAGCTTGTTGATTTGATCTTTTCCCTGAAAGGTAAAGAGTTAGTCGTAAGCAATGTCATGATGTATGAAATACAATGTGGTGATGTTCTCAAAATAAATGAGATCATACTATATGCAATATGTATGCACATGACATGATGTATGAATATGGGATGCTATTACGATATTTCTTAGTCGGGGGAAATAAATCCCGGACTGTTGCTGAAGAGTATTGGGAAGCCGAATTCCTCATTTCAGTTGGGGATGGTGAATGGAGATGACTATGCTGGGGATTTACTCCTTTCTGTTTGTGAATATTCTGTCGGGAAGAGACTCTACCTGAGAATAACTATGCAGTGGAATAACTCTGTTTGAGAGAGGAGATGCTTTGCTGGAAGACTTTGCTGATTCAGAGAAATAAACTCCGCTGGGATGAACTTCTGTAGCTGGAGGAATAAACTCTGTTGGGGATTGAGCTTCCGCATTTAGAGAATTAAACTCTGCTCGGGAGGAGATTTCGCAGTCAGAGAAATAAACTCTTCTCGGGAGAAAGCTTTATAAACTGTTTGCGATTATAAAACTCGGCTAGGGAATATGGATATCGGCTCTCTGAAGGAACTTTCCTGGGGAAAATAACTCTTGTTTTGGGAAGTATAGATCAAAACTTTTGGTTGCCTCTACCCTGTGGGGAACATAGACGTCACGGGGTCATATGTAGTGGTGACTTTGTCTCAAAACTGTCTTTGCCCCTATACCTGCTGGAAGGAGTAACTTGTTGGGATTGAAATGGTTTTATAGACTTTGCCCCGTTCCTTAAGTCATGAGCAAATGTCCTTATGTTTATTATGCAAATATTTGTGAATAGAAATCATATTCAAATGCATAGGTCAAGAATAAGTCATTGGACGTTTTTGTAAAACAAACAGTAAAGAGAAAAACAAAGAATAAAGGCAAACAGTTTTGTACTTCCAAAGAAACGATTTGTATGGATTTCTGAAGTTTGCCTATAAAAGGCGTTGTGTACAAACAGGATGATGTTCTAGTAGGAGAACACCGTCGTGAGAGTGAAGACTATACAAAGTAGTGTACAAAGAGAAGAAAACAGCTATGTGTCATAATCCTATTGAGTTTCAATTCTGTTATTGCCGCTATGTCTTCGAGCGTCTCATCACTTTGCTACTTGTCCGAAGCTGACTGGATTGACCGGTGCCATTTGAGCTTGATAGTTGATACTGAAGTCTGGTCTCAATGTGATCCAATGGGACATAGTGATACGCTTCTAATCCCTAACTTTTTCCTGGACCGCCCTTTCGGGTTTTCAGTCCACCGGGATACCCTTTTTTCCCAAGCCGCCTCTTCGGGTTTTCGGCTTGCCGGGTGTACAAATATTTTTTGTTTTCATCCCTAATTTTTTCCCGAACCCTTTTGGTTCGTCGGGATGCCCTTATTTTTGCCTAGGCCAGTCAACCTAGCGGGTCTTTATTCATACATAGTATCTTTTCACTATGTATGCATTAACAGGGTGGGGAAGGTCGTCACCATCCATGGTGGTCAAAATCATGGCTCCTCCTGAAAATATTCTTTTGATCACAAATGGCCCTTCGTATGTGGGAATCCATTTTCCCCTGGGATCACCTTGCGGCAGCATGATGCCCTTGATCACTAGATCCTCGACTTGATATACTTGGCGTCTGACCTTTTTGTTGAAAGCCTTGATCATCCATTTTTGATACATTTGACCATGACAGACAATAGTAAGCCTTTTCTCATCAATCAGATTCAGTTGATCAAGTCGAGTCTGGATCCAATCGTGTTCGTTCAAACCCGCATCCTTCATGATTCTCAAAGAAGGGATCTAGACCTCAATAGGCAGGACAACCTCCATACCATATACCAGAGAGTAGGGTGTTTCCCCTGTCGACGTTCGTGCTGAGGTGCGATAACCATGAAGAGCAAATGGTAACATCTCATGCCAGTCTTTGTATGTCACCGTCATCTTCTGTATAATTTTCTTAATGTTCTTGTTAGAAGCCTCCACAATGCCATTCATCTTTGGCCGATAAGGGGAAGAATTATGATGCTGGATCTTGAATGTTTAGAGTTTGATGATCATCGTATTGTTGAGATTCGTGCCATTATCAGTGATGATTCTCTCTGACACGCCATATCGACAAATCAGGTTATGCTTGATAAACTGCACCATAACGTTCTTGGTAACAGTAGCCAAAGAGGTTGCTTCAACCCACTTCTTGAAATAATCAATGGCCACCAGGATGAAGCGATGCCCATTTGAAGTGGTAGGTCTAATCTCTCCGATCATGTCAATTCCCCACATTGCAAAGGGCCAAGGAGTCGTCAATATGTTTAAAGGAATCAGAGGTACATGCACCTTATCGACATAGATCTGGCAGTTGTGACACATTCAGGAATGCTGATAGCAGTCTACTTCCATAGTGGACCAATAGTATCCTTCCTGTAGGATTGTTTTTTCCATGGTATGTCCATTAGAATGGGTTCCAAAGGCGCCTTCGTGTAAATATATCATAAACCTCTCTGATTCGCTCTTGTCTATGCACCACAGTAAAGTAGAGTCATGGTTGCGCTTGTAGAGGATTCCATTATTGAGGAAGAACTTTGCGGCAAACCTTCTCAGAAACTTCTTATCATTAACAGATGCACCCTCGAGATATTCTTGAACCTCGAGATACCTTTTCACTTCATGAAACCAAGGTTTGTCTGCTACTTCTTCGGTGTCGAGCTCGTAGCAGTACCCTGGTTCATCCAACCTCTCGATGGTAATTAGGGGAGCCTCATTGTACCACTTGACCTTGAACATAGAAGACATGGTATCTAGCGCGTCCACTGACTGATTCTCTTATCATGGAAAATGTTCAAAGGTGACCTCTTCAAAGTGTGGAAGAAATGTCAGCACGTGCTCTTTGTATGGGATGAGATTCGGATGCTTCGTATCCCACTCTCCTTTGATATGACTTATTACAAAGGTTGAATCCACGAGAACCCTCAAGAACTTTATCCTCAGGTCAATAGCAGCTTTGAGATCCATGATGCATGCTTCATACTCCGCCATATTGTTGGTACAGTTGAAACATAATCTGGAGGTGAAAGGAGTATGACAACCTTAAGGAGATATAATTACAGCACTGTGATACGATGGCAGAACCAACTGTTTATACTGGTTTACGTTTTTTGTTTGCAAATGTCGGTGTAAGCAAGGGTCGCCACCGACTTTTATTTTACCCAATCAGGAAAAGGAAAAAGAACAGAAAAAAAAACATTTTTCGAGATGTTTCTGGGTACGGGGAGTAGATTATAGAAAGGGAAGGTGTTAGCACCCTTTCTATCAGTGGTTTTCCATGGGATCTTAGGTACTTGCTCATTTTGAAATTTCTTGTGTGTGCTTGTTTTGAAAAGTTTTGTTTTACTTCATTTTAACCCTTGTTTCTGTCCTCAAGAGTGTTACGAAGTTGTTTTTGAAAACTTTGTTTGAAAAGTGTTTGGTGTGAAAAAGTTTGTTTGTTTGAGCAAGTACCTAGGAACTAATCTACCTACTCGAAAAAAGTCTGTTCGTTTTCCTTTTAGACAATGTCATCCCATTATTGAGAAATAGGTAGCATCGTCGTTGGAGTTTTTAGGGACATTCGAAGGGACAAATACGATCACAAAAGCAATGTTAAGAAATGTTAGTAATCATCATGAAGCCTTAAATATCTTTTTCTGAGGTAACATCCGAATGGGTCATTTTAGATCTTCTGGGGCTAGAGGACAACCACTAACAAACCCTATACTTCATGACCATTTACCGAAGGCAACCGGAGTGGAGTAAACCCTAGGAGTTAGCATGTGCGAGTGTAATTTTTAGTTAATTTATCTTTGCACATTTAGGGTTTTCTACCATTTTAATTTTCAGTTAGTCTTTCCATACAATCCTATTAACATACATCTAAGCAGTTTATAGTTTGCGAAAATTAAAATGCGGGAAAGTAAATCTACGCTATTACAAGGCTTTCGCAGATACATAATTATCTTGACTGTAAATAAAAATGCGGAAGTTTAAAACCCTAATTAAATCTATTACAACCCGAAGCAGATACAATAATATAAAAAAGAATTAAAATGCGCACAACGATTTAAATGCGAGAATTAAAGAACCCTAAAAATCTAATTGAAAAATATTTAGGTTACATTTTTGAGAAAAAATAAATTAGGTTATGTACAAGTTAAAACCTTAATTTCTAATTAATTTAAATTATAAAAAAGGAATTAAATTTTCCCTAATTTTAATTAAACTAAATAATTTAACGAAATAAAATATTTTTTTTAAGAAAAAAAAATGATTTTTATGTTTTTGATGATTTTTGATTAAATAATAAAAATGATTTTTGTTATTTTGTAAAAAAAAGAAAATTATTAATGAAATAAGAAAAATAAGAAAAATTAAATACAAAAGAAAAGAATGGGCCTATTTGTGAAAGCAATCCAGGGGGTGTATTTCTGAATTTGTTAGGCCCATTAGTTGCTGAGCCCAATCTTGGCGTGAGATTCAGTGTTGCTTCTTCCTGCTGGTGCACCATGGTCCTCTCTTGCATGGGCGTTGGATTGGTGATGGTGATAATCTATTGGCTGGATTACTGGAGCGCATGGTGGATGCCTTGGATTATAGTGTTTGTAACCTGCAGTTAAATATTGAGAAAATTGCAAAACACTGGGACCTGGGATCGAACCCAGGTCCTCCCACTCAACATACACGCACTTAACCAACTGGGTTGTAATGCTTAGTTGTAAACATAATAACAATAATAGGCATTATAGAAAATAAGATGAATGACTTAAATAAACGCGCAAAATTCAAATAAGCCAATGGTGTTCATCCACGTTATCGTCTTCTTCACAGATCTATTGTCTTATGTATGACACTTTTACCTACGGACAACCTCCATAGCTACAGACCTGCAAACTTCAAAAATCCATAGCAAGCATGATAAATCAATTCTAGCCATGCCAATCAACTCGTTTTGACCTCACGAGTATGATGGCATCCTTCTCTGACCTTTATTTTACCTGTACAATAAAGCCCTAAAACGCAAGCATGAACCCTAATAATGGCAATTCATCATTTATGCATCAAAACACAAAATTATGTAAACTTAAACATCCCAAATGATGATACAAATATCATGTTATGCTTAAAAGTTGTTAATCATGCGTAAATAACCAAAATCAAATTCAAAAAATATGCCAAATCGTGAGACGTGTATGCGGATTCTAGGCTTGTGGAGGTGTGCAACCGGCCGTGTTAACTTCAGACAGGCTTCAGGAAACGATTGGAAGCGTTGGAATGGCTTGAATTTCCCTCTAAGTTGGAAAACGTTCAGCACTTTTGTCCACTTTTTTTAGTTTTGGTATGGCGTTTTCCTACTGCAAATCCTCGTTCTTATGCATTGTTCTTGTTCAATATATATATTAGGACAAATTAGGTTAACAAAAATGAGTTGTATCTTTGAAGATCATCAAGATTTGATTTGGTTTTTCTTTTGTATGATATGTTTCCAAAATAAGCCTAATCATGCCAATTTTGATTCAATCAACCCTTGCACGATTTGGATATGATATGCTAGCTTGATTGGATTTAATTCCTACAAAAAATCAGATCAAAGATCAATCTTTTACATTTTTTATAATTTATTTGATTTAATTTGAATTTTAAATAATAAAAAATTCAAATAAAATAAATAATGAAGAAAATAAAGTGTAGTTGCTGATTGGGGTCGTGGACCATGTCACAAGCAAAATTCAATCATGAAAAACTAGGCCCATTTGACAAAAAATGTATTTTTGAGCACATTTGACTTTTCGCAATTTTGCAAAAATGGTCAACTTTGACAAGGCACATCTCCTCTAATTTTAACCCTAGAGGGGTTTTCTTAGATTTTTTAGAAATATTAGGATGTCTCCTAAACAACCTTTTTTGTATCATATCAATTGGGTCTTCCATGTTCATGTAAGAAACTTTGACCCAAAAGATGTTTTTGTTGACTTTTCAAAAGGACCTATAATGTAGAAATTCATATCTTTTGATGAGTGCACATTTTGAACTTATGGGTTGAAGATGAATTGTAGGGAATTACATCCTGTTCAAAATGAGCCTTGGATGGAAAATTTCTGATAAAGTATGAAGAAGTTATGCTTGGTCAAAGTTTGGTTGACTTTTCCTATGAAACCCTAATTTAGCAACTTTTGGGTTTTTGATGAATTTGGGGCATCCCTTTGTGAATCATGATCAACCCTTGATAAAATGATGAATATCACTTCAAAATGTTGATGTTGACCAAAAATCTTGAAGTTTGACTGTATTTGGGCCACAGTTGACTTTTGACTTAGTGTAGTTGATTTTCAGGCATCTGAGCAATTGACTGAGCAAACTTCTTGTGCAAGGCATGAAACTTGACATGGATGATCTTGAGAACATATTGGGACCATGGAAAGCATTTGGGACCCTTGGACTTAAACCATATTTATGAGTAGTGAAACCCTATTTTAAAGCTTGTTACCTTAGGAGGAGGATTTGTCTGGTCAATCCTTAGGCATCCTTGAGCAAGTTGAGGACCTCAATGGGAATGTGTTGAGTAAAATTAGAGGGCAAATTTTGGGGTACAACAGTTGCCTCTGTTCAATCTTCTTAAACCTGAGGATGTAGATTGGCCGCCTGCCTTTGGTAATCTGAATGTGGAAGATGATTGAACATTAGAGTGCTCAGAAATTTGCACTCGTCTGAGATGGTGCTGGACTGTGTAGGTAGTATCGGGAATGGGATTACATATGCCATTTGTAAGAGATGACAGAAGGTCACCGGATATGGGCTTAAATATTCCACCCAAAAGATATGACGGGGAATCGTCGAAGATGGGCT
The DNA here is from genome assembly GCA_948472305.1 of Vicia faba. Taxonomy (NCBI): domain Eukaryota; kingdom Viridiplantae; phylum Streptophyta; class Magnoliopsida; order Fabales; family Fabaceae; genus Vicia; species Vicia faba. The sequence continues at coordinate 554,677,808 of OX451741.1, forward strand.
TAAAGATGCCATCTAGAGGATGTTGATTTCCCGAGATATTCCTTTGATGAGAATTCCTGTTCCTGCCGTTGAGGAGGAATCTACTGAGGAATGTCGGTCTCTGTATTGGGAGAAATAGAATTTTAGGAGCTTCAGTTGTCCGTTACTCTACTGGGTAATCATTTCTTAGTCGAGGAGGTGAAAGTGAACTTCTATCTTGTCGTGCTCCAGGCTTTACAGTGATTTGCTGAGGATAATAAGATTAACTGCTATCTAGTCGTGCTCCAGGTTTCACAGTGACTTACTGGAGAGATGAGATTAAACTTGCTATCTGGTCGTGCTCCAGGCTTTGCGATTTCTCAATTCTTATTTGGTCTTGTTCCAGGCTTCAGAAGGAATTAAGTGTTTATTCGGTCGCATCCGGGTTTCAACTTGAATTTAAGGCATACTAATATCCGATCGATTTCCGAGCTTCATAGTAATTGGCCGAATAAACTGCTATTTGGTCTAATTCCAAGCTTCGTAGTACCTCATATTGTTATCTGGTCGTGCTCCAGGTTTCGCAGTGCCTCTTGCCGCTATATGGTCATGCTCCATTCTTCACAACATCTTATACCGTTATCTAGTCGTGCGCCAGGCTTCACGGTGTCTTATACCACTATCTGGTCGATTCCAGGCCTCATATTCTTTTGGAGAAATCAAGATATTATCCGGTCGATTTTCGGGCTTCATGGCTTGAACTGGAATAGAAATCTTAGTATCGATTTGACTGAACCAGGGAAAACTTGTGAGAACTTCAACTGGGAGAGAAATCTTAGTATCGATTTGACTGGTCCCGGGAGCAGTCTCGGATTAACTTTGACTAGCATAAAAATCAGGGGTATCTTAGCGATGATTCGGCTGACCCAAACGAAAGTCTTAAAACATATTCTACTAGAATAGAAACCTTAGTGTCAGTTTCACTGAACCAGAGAAAATTTGTGAGAGTTTCAACTGGGAGAGAAATCTTAGTATCGATTTGACTGGTCCCGGGAGAGGTCTCATATTAAATTTAACTGGTATAGAAATCAGGGGAATCTTAGCGGCGATTCGGCTGACCGAGACGAAAGTCTTAAAACATCTTCAACTAGAATAGAAACCTTAGTGTCGGTTTGACTGAACCAGAGAAAATGTTGGAATATCTGCAACTGGAATAGAAACCTTGGTGTCGGTTTGACTGAACTAGAGAGAACTCATGAGAACTTGATTGCATATTTCCTTGAAAGGTAAAGAGTTAGCCGTATGTAATGTCATGATGTATGAAATGTATTAAGTAATGATGCTCTCAAAATAAATGAGATTGTGCTGTATAATATGTATGCACATGCCATGATGTATGGATATGCAATGCTATTGTGATATTCTCTAGCTGGGGAAAATAAATCATGGCTGCTGCTGGAGAGTATAAGGAGTTGAGTTCTTTGTTTCCGCTGGGGATAGTGAACGAAGATGATTAGCTGGAGATTTGCATCCATTCTGCTTGAGAATATTCTGCCGGGAGAGACTCTGTCTGAGAATAATCCTGCGGGGGGAATGACTTTGTAGGGGAAGAGAGGTACTTTGTTGGAAGATCTACAGATTTGGAGAAATAAACTCAGCTGAGGATAAACTTCCATAGCTGGAGAGAAGAGCTCTATTGGAGATTGAGCTTCCGCTGTCATAGAAATAAACTCTGCTCGGGAGATGGCTTTATAAACTTCTCATGATTATACAGCTCGACTGGGGAATGCAGATATCAGCTTTCTGAATGAGCCTGCTGGGGAAGGAATTCTTGCTTGGGGATACGGAGGTTGACCCTTGGTTGTCTCGGCTATGTGGGGAGTATAGGTATCACTGGATTATATGTGATAGTGACTTTGCTTCCAATTGTCTCTGCCCCTTGTATCATGATGGATGGGGTAACTGTCGATATTTAGGTTTTGTACCAGTTTCTTTGAGTTCTTAGTAACTGTCTTTCTATTTTATATGTAAATATTTGTGAACAGTAATCATATTCAAATGCATATGTCAAGAATAAAACATTGGATGTTTTTGCACAACAAAACAGAAAATTGAAAAAACAAATACAGAGTTTTGTACTCAAAAGATGCTTTGTATTGATTTAAAATTTTCCTATAACAGGCGTTTTTTACAAGGAGGTCGGCGCTCTAGTAAGAGAACGTCGCCGTAAAAATGGAAATTATTACAGAAATTGTGTACAAGAAGAAAACAGATATGTGTAGTAATCCCATTGGGTTTCAATTCTGCTATTGCCCCTATGTCTTCGAGCATCTCATCTTCTTGCTGCTTGTCCGAAGCTGACTGGATTAATCGGCACCGTTTGAGCTTGATATCTGATTACTGAAGTCTGATTGCAAGGTGATCCAATGGGACATAGTGATACGCTTTAATCCCTAACTTTTTCCTGGACCGCCCTTTTGGGTTTTCAGTCCACCGGGATACCCTTTTTTGCCCAAGCTGCCCTTTCGGGTTTTCGACTTGCCGGGTGTACATATTTTTTTTCATTTTTATCCCTAATTTTTGCCCGAACCATTTTGGTTCGCCGGGATGCCCTCATTTTTTCCTATGTATGTCAACCTAGAGGGTCTTTATTATGCGTAGTATCTTTTCACTATGTCCGCATTGACAGGGTGTGGAAGGTCGTCACCATCCATGGTGGCCAGAATCATGGCTCCACCGGAAAATATGTTCTTGACTACAAATGGTCCCTCATAGGTGGGATTCCATTTGCCCCTGGGATCACCTTGCGGCAGTATAATGCGCTTGACTACCAGATCCCCTACTTGATACACTTGTTGTCTGACTTTCTTGTTGAAGGCCTTGATCATCCGTTTCTGATACATTTGACCATGGCAAACAGGAGTAAGTCTTTTCTCATTGATTAAGTTTAATTGATCAAGTCGATTCTGGATCCAATCATCTTCTCTCAAACCCGCATCCTTCATAATCCATAGAGAAGGGATCTGGACCTCTATGGGTAGGACAACCTCCATGCCATATACCAGAGAATAGGGTGTTTCCCCTGTCGACGTACGTGCTGAAGTACGGTACCCGTGAAGAGCAAAGGGTAACATCTCGTGCCAGTCTTTGTATGTCACCGTCATCTTCTATATGATCTTTTTGATATTCTTGTTAGCAGCTTCAACAGCCCCATTCATCTTCGGCTGGTAAGGCGAAGAGTTGTGATGCTGAATCTTGAACTGTTTACAGAGTTCAGTGATCATCGAGTTGTTTAGATTGGTACCATTATCCGTGATGATTCTCTCAGGGACACCATAACGACAAACCAAGTTATGCTTGATGAACTGTGCCACCACATTCTTAGTAACCGTCGCAAAGGAGGCAACCTTAACCCACTTCGTAAAGTAATCAATGGCCACTAGGATGAAGCGATGCCCGTTGGACGCGGTAGGTCTGATCTCGCCGATCATGTCAATGCCCCACATTGCAAAGGGCCAGGGAGCCGTCAAAATATTCAAGGGAACTGGAGGTACATGAACCTTATCAGCATAGATTTGGCACTTGTGACAGGTTCGAGAATGTTGATAATAGTCGGCTTCCATAGTGGACCAGTAGTATCCTGCCCGTAGGATCTTCTTTGCCATGGTATGTCCACTGGAATGAGTGCTGAAGGTACCTTCGTGTAGGTCTTCCATAATACTTTTTGCTTCGCTCTTGTCTACACACTGCAGTAAGGTAGAGTCATGATTATGCTTATAGAGGATTCCATTGTTGAGGAAGAACTTTGCAGCAAACCTTCTCAGAAATTTCTTGTCATTGACAGATGCCCCCTCGGGGTTTTCTTAAGCCTCGAGATACCTTTTCACCTCATGAAACCAAGGTGTTTCGGCTACCTCCTCAGTATCGATCTCACAGCAGTATGCCGGTTCATCTAACCTCTCAATAGTGATTAGGGGGAGCTTCATTGTCCCACCTGACCTTGAACATTTACGACATAGTAGCTAGCGCGTCCGCTAACTGATTCTCTTCTTGTGGGAAATGTTCAAAGGTGATCTCTTCAAAATGAGACAGCAGTGTCAGTACATACTCTTTGTAAGGAATAAGGTTCGGGTACTTCGTATCCCACTCGCATTTGATTTGACTTATCACCAAAGAGGAATCCTCGAATACACTCAAGAACTTGATCCATAGGTCAATAGCAGCTCTAAGACCCATGATACATGCTTCATACTCCGCCATGTTGTTGGTACAGTTGAAACATAATCGGGAAGTGAATAGAGTATGACAGCCTTCGGGAGATATGATTACGGCGCCAATACCATTACCCAGTGCGTTTGAGGCTCCACCAAAATACATAGACCATCGGGATCCTTCTTCAGGTCCTTCATCCGGTCCAGGTTCTTCATAGTCGGTTACTAACATAATGTTCCCATTCGGGAACTCGAAATTCATGGACTGGTAGTCGTCCACGACCTGATGCGCCAAATGATCAGCTAACACACTTCCCTTGATTGCCTTTTGGGTTGTGTATTGGATGATGTACTCGGTTAAGATCATTTTCCATCTTGCTATTCTTCCGGAGAGAGCGGGCTTCTCGAAAATGTACTTGATCGGATCCATCTTAGATATCAACAAAGTAGTGTGGGTCAAGATATACTGTCTCTGTCAGCGAGTAGCCAATGCCAAAGCGCAACAATTTTTCTCAAGCAGTGAGTATCGTGTTTCACAGTCGGTAAACTTTATGCTAAGGTAGTATATTGCATGCTCTTTTTGACCAGACTCGTCATGCTGCCCCAGCACACACCCTGTTAAATTATCTAGCATTGTTAAGTACATTATCAAAGGACTTCCTTCAGTCAGAGGCATCAGAATAGGAGGCTCCTAGAGATATGGTTTGATTCTGTCAAAGGCTACCTGGCATTCGTCATTCCACTTTACCACTTGATCTTTCTTCAGAAGCTTGAAGATCGGCTTACAAGTAGCAGTCAGATGTGAAATGAATCGGGCAATATAATTTAGGCGTCCCAAGAAACCTCTAACTTCCTTATCAGTACGGGGAGCCGGTATATCTTATATGGCCTTCACCTTTGTAGGGTCTACTTGAATACCTTTGTCACTGACGATAAATCCCATAATCTTACCAGACCTTACCCCGAAGGTGCACTTGTTCGGATTTAACCTCAGCTTGTATGTCTTCAACCTATCGAACAACTTTTATAGATGATCAAGGTGTTCTTCTTCAGTTCAATACCTGGATATCATGTCATTAACGTAAACCTCTATCTCATGGTGAATCATGTCATGGAACAAAGCTACCATAGCTCGCTGATAAGTTACCCCAACATTCTTCAACCCAAATAGCATCACCTTATAGCAGAAAGTTCCCCACTGTGTAACAAAGGTTGTCTTCTCCATGTCTTCAGGTGCCATCTTGATCTGATTCTAGCCATAGAAACCGTCCATGGAGGAAAAGACTTTGTGTTGTGTGGTGTTGTCAACCAGAACATCGATATGGGGAAGCGGGAAGTCATCATTGGGGCTTGCCCTATTCAGGTCTCTGTAATCCACACACATTCGTACTTTACCATATTTCTTGGGTACTTGAACCACATTAGCAACCCACTGCAGATAGGAGGTGACAGCTAAGAACCCTACGTTGAACTGCTTTATAACCTCTGCTTTAATCTTCTCTGACATCTCAGGGCACATACGACGGACCTTTTGCTTTACAAGAGGGCAGTCTTCTTTAGTCGTCAGACGATGAACCACTATATCCGTGTCTAGTCCCGGCATGTCTTCATATGACCAGGTGAAGATTTTAACATATTCATGCAACATCTCCACCAATCGCTGTTTGACACTAGGCTCCAGATTTGCACCTATCTTAACCTCTTTTTTGTCTTCCTCTGTACCCAAGTTCATTGTCTCAACCGACTCTTCATGAGGCTGTATGGCCCTTTCTTCCTGCTGTAATAGTCTAGCAAGTTCTTCGAGTACCTCACAATCTTCCTCACCTTTGTCCTCGACTTGGTTGATCGGATTTCCAAGGTCATAATGAGCAGTAGCAAAACTGTTATCAATGGGATCCAGAGTGGATATGGATCTGTATTTGGATACGTGAGTGTGTGTAGGAGCATAACTGTATAGACAGAATAAAAGAAAAGAAAGACAAAGAGCGCAAAGTTTGTAGCCAAACGTCCAATGCTTTATTAATGTCATATGAAAATGAAACATGATAACCCTCACAAATAGAACCATTGTGCCCCAGGTAAGACACATGGCTATAGAGTTTATATTGTTTTAAATTACATATCCGAAAAAATCAAAAGACAATTACTCCTGAACAAAAGTAATCCATACAAAGTCCTTGGCAGTCCAGTTACTGAGTCCACCATTGGTAGTCAGGAAGATCCAGCTGTCAATGTCGGAATCACCATCACCGTCTTCAAGTGCATTGACCCCAGGATTGCTGATGCGTAGGGGAGGTCCTCCAGCCCGAGCACAGCGAACAGCCCTTTGAGCACCTGTAGTAAAGCCCAAACCAGATTTGTCAGACTTGTAATGAATAACCGGGAGCTGACCCCAAATGGTAGACCCACCTTCTTCAACCACTGCTCGTGCATCCTTGACAGAAGCCATCTTCAAGGGAGGTTTGGTGAATTTCGGAGGACTGTCGGTAGTTTCTGCTCTAGCCATAATCTGAGGTACCTCTTTAAAGTTCTGGCAAGGAGTCTCGATGAACTCGCCATCCATCTCTACGTACCTGAAGGAGTTCAAGTGACTGATCATGTACTCCTCTTCACCATGCACAGTGACAATCTTTCCTCTTACTGGATACTTCAACATTTGGTGGAGGGTAGAAGTAACAGCCCCAACCCCATGTATCCAAGGGCGTCCCAACAAGCAAGAATATGATGGTTTGATATCTATTACATAGAAAGTGGATTCGAAGGTCTGGGAACCAACTTTCATAGGGACATCCACTTCCCCGTGCACCATCCTCTTCGAACCATCGAAAGCTCTCACTACTATATTGCTAGGCTTCAAGGTCAAGCCTTCGCAGTCCAATCTCTCCAGAGATTTTTTAGGTAGCACATTCAACGAGGATCCGGTATCTACCAAAACATGGGCTAGAGTCGTGCCCCTTCATTCAACGGAAACATGAAGAGCATCATTATGCTTCCTCCCTTTTGTGTCAGATCTGCGTCATAAAAACCCAAACCATTATCAGCAGTCAGACTAGCCAAACAATCTTCAAACTGATCGGCAAATGTCTCTTGTGGTACGTGAGCTGTCTTAAAGAAACTTAACCAAAGCCTTTGCATGGGCCTCAGAACACAACAACAAAGCCAGCATAGAAATTTTGGATGGGGTTTTCCCCAGCTGCTCGACCACATTGTAGTCGCTTTTCTTTATTATCTTCAAAATTTCTTCCATTTCTTTCTTGGAAGCTTCTGGTATGGTTACCGAATTAGCCCTTATCAGGATAGGCTCAATCAGTATGTCTTTGCCTCGAATCTCGGTCGACTCAGTGATGGGAGGGTCAACAAGAGTGATTATTGGAATTGCAGTAGTAGTCTCAGATGGAACCACAGCAGGAATGATCACAGGTCCGATAGCAGTCTTCGGGGGAGAAATTTCAGGGGAGAACACCCTTCCACTTCTTGTTATTTTACTGGTTCCGTCAATATTGACGATTCCGGAATCAGCATTTTCAACAATCTTGTCTTCAATGGCTAGCATGTCCTGCTTGACGTCGTAGTAATATACGTCGCCCCCATAGTTCCAAGGAACAACTTTGTCCGAGGAGTATGGGATTGGCCCTGGCATGGTTATGATCAATGGAGTCACCTTCAGAATTGATGTAATCCTGACGGGTCTCTTAGAGGAGGCCCTGGGAGGATTGGCGGAAATGGTTATGATAACAATGTCTTCATAGGAAACAATCAGAACATGAGTCTTCTCAAACAGAATCTCTTTGTCATCTATCAGGCGCTGAACACCTGCCTTCAACAAAGGGCAACCAGCCGGTAGGAATGAACAAAAGTGGCAACCTTCACCACATCCTGGAAATAAACTGACCTTCAACAAACTCTCTTTGATAATCATGAGTGGGGTCACCAATTCTTCCTCAGAGGTCACAAACACATCTTCTTCAACTACATTAACACCCCGACCATCTTTCGGCATAGGAGTAGTGATAACGTTAGGAGTCTCTGGAGGATCAAATTCAATCTCCTTAGCAGCAATCAGATCTTTTACTTTGTTCTTCAAAGCCCAACATTCATTGGTATCATGGCCTGGACTTTCCGAATGGTAAGCACAATGAACATTCAGTTTATAGTAGGGAGAGGTGGTGTTCCGATTCTTCGGAGCTTCCCTCAAAGTAACCAGATTGGTCTTCAACAACTGAGGTAAAATCTGAGACAGCATCATGTTGATTCGAGTGAATTGTCTAGCTGGCTTTTCTACTCTCAGCTGATTATTTCTTTGCTGAGCAGGTGCAGGGTTGGGAATTATAACAGCCCCTACCGCCGAACAACACTCAGTTCGATTCTGATTCTTTTGGTTGTAGACAACACTGAATTCCTTTTTACCTGCAAACGACTTCCTTGCAGCACTAGAAGAGGCATCCTTCTGAATTTTTCCACTTCGGATTCCAGCTTCCACTCTTTCTCCCGTTAAGATCAGTTCAGTAAATCCCGCCGATGAACTTCCAATCAAATGGTTGAAGAATGGACCAGTCAAAATTCCCAGAAACATATCCACGAGCTCCCTGTCAGCCAAGGGAGGTTGAACTCTTTCATCCAAATCTCTCCACTTCTGAGCATAATCCTTGAAACCCTCGTTCGAACCCATAGATAGATTTTGGAGTTGTGTACGGGTGGGAGAGACGTCCGCATTATACTGATATTGCTTGTAAAATGAAGAAGCGAGGTCTTCCCAATTACGAACATTGGCCCTTTCCAGCTGATAGAACCAATCATGTTGTGTTCCAGACAGACTATCTTAGAAGAAGTGAACCTATAAGTCTTTGTCAACAGTATCATGCTGTATCTTCCTCACATAAGAACGGAGATGCATTTTGGGACAAGAAATCCCGTCATACTTAGCAAATACCGGTTCCTTGAACTTTGGGGGGATGACAACCCCGAAGACCAGACCTAACTCTTCAAAATCCAGCCCAGGAACCTTCTGGATTTCCATAGCACTCGGACACTCTTCTAACTGCTTATACCTTTCATCAGCCAGAGGGTACTGCTCCTCATTGTAATCAATTTCATTGTCAGACTCTTTAGGACTAGGGTCCTATTCTCTAGCTTCAACCTCTTGGTTCTCTCCCTCTTTAGATGAAGAAGCTAGATCAACAACCTGTCTTGGCGGCCCTCTGACCCTTCTGCTCATATGTGCCACACTGGCTGTCTTCTTGGTCTTCTTGTTCTTCTTAACAATCAGAGCCTTCAGCTCTTCCTGTCCTTTGTCCAGAGCCACAATCATTTGCTGGAATTGCGTGTTCTGAGTCTGAGGATCTTTCACAGTTTGTTGAAGAGCCATTGCTGAAATAAACAGCGGAGGAGATGAGAAACCTGTTATGAATCCTGTACATGCAATGCTATGAATGGGATGCGTATGCAATGATTTCAAAGACTTTGGGAAATTTAAATTTGCGAGCCAAAATGAAGCAAATATTTTATTAGTTTAATTTAAAGTTCAAATGCCTTTTAGGCGTTACAATTAAAAACAAATCTAAAAACTAGAAAAAATCAAAATTCCCATGGATGCTTCCTCTTTGTGCCGAGATAGACATTGAGTCCTCTTTCCTCATGGAGATGCTTTGTAAGCTCTAAAACCTTCCTCTCCTGGGCATAGAACTGATCCCTGTAGGTATCCCACTCTTTCTTCAACTGAATCCAAGACCTCTATAGTTCTCCAAGATCAGTGGGCATATCAGGTTGGAGAATCGTGTAAGGAATAACCCCTTCAGTAGTGGGTTCCACAATCACTGGTAAAATGGCCATATAGGGCATCATAAGTTTCTGGGCACGAGCTCGTACCCATTGGAGATAAGGTTCCATAGGAATGGAAGCCTTTGGCCCCAAAGCCTTGGCGCCAGATCTATTTACCATGCTCCAAGCTCGTATGAACCTCTGGCGATACCCTTGAACATCATCCTCATAGTTGAATACAATGCCCTTAATAAGTAACTCATGGGTTCGATCCCTTCGAGCGTAACCAAATTGTCGCAAGGCTAAACAAGGATTATAGTTTATACCCCCTGTGATGCCAAGTAACGGGACATTAGGGTACTCCCCACTGCGGTCAATAATAGCAGCATTTTCCATAGCTCGGGAACACCAGAGAATATCCGTGTGAGCGAGCGACATTATCCTTTGTGACTAACCCAAACCTTCTTCATTCTTCAGTATGGACTTAGGCAGGTGAGAAATAAACCACCTCGACAGAAATGGCATGCAACACATAAGAACCCCTCTTTTCTTCATGGTACGAGTATGGAGAGCATGCAAAATATCTCCGAGCAAGGTAGGAACGGGTTTGCAAGAGAGGAATATCTTGATAGCATTCACATCTATGAATAAGTCTGGGTTAGGGAATAGTACTAACCCATATATTAGAAGGGCCAAGGCCTCCTCAAAAGCCTAAAAATCCATATCATCCCAAAACAGCTGGGCCTTGTCTATCAGGAACTTGGCTAGAAAACCCTTGACTCCGCTTCTTGTTTCCCAATTAGATACCACGTCGACCCATTTCAAATGCAAGGATGAGGCAATGACTTCTGGCTTAGGAAATTCTTCCAGACATGTGAAAGGCAGCTGCTCAAGAATGGGTATATCTAATAACTGAGAGAATTCTTCCATGGTAGGTGTGATACGGTGGGAGAACTGACTTGAGGTTTTGCGTTTTGTGTTCGCAAATGTTTCGCTTTAGCAAGAGTCGCCACCGAATTTTTATTTTATCCAAAGGAAAGGTCAAAAAGCACAGGAAAGACCTTTGAGATGTTTTCTTGAGTTCGGGGGGTAGATTATGAAAAGGGAAGGTGCAAGCACCCTATTCATCCATGGTTATCCATGGGCTCTTAGTTACTTGTTTAGATCACTTGCTTTTGCTTTTCAATTGTTTTAAATGGTGCTTTGTGTGTGGTTTTGAAAATGTTTTGAAAAGAGGCCATCATTGTGGCAACCTTTGTAATGATTCTTGTTTGAATGTATACAAAGGTGTATTGTCTTTTTGAAAATATGTTTCAATGTTTGATTGTTTGAAAGATTGTTTTTGGGAAATGTTTTGAAATTGTGTTGTGATGTGTGTTTGAAAATAGCAAGGATGTTTTTTGCAAGTTTTGATCAAGTAACTAAGAGTTGTCCACCCTATCTACTCAAGAGTCTTTCCTACACATTTTTAACCCTTTTGACAATGTTGTTTCACCATTGCATTTGGTAAACAACCTTGTATTTGGATGTTAAACGGGACAGGCGCGGGTCATCGTATTGACCATGATAGCAATTGTGCTAAGTATCTTTAGAAAAATTTTGTTTGAGGGACTAGATCATTTTGTATAGGCAACGAAGATAGCGTCATCGAGGGACTATGATCTTTTATTTTGTTTTTGTTTTGCCAAGATACTCAACATGGCTAACATGGCCATTTTAAAGGCAACAAGTGGATGAATACCCTAGGGGTGTATGTGTGCATTGTGTTGTCAATTTACATGATTTTATGTCTTGTATTAGGTCTAACTGTTTGTTTTGATTTTGGATATTGCATACAAACCCTAATCTCTATCATGACATATTTGAAAGCATAAATGCGTAAAAGTAATCTAAGCTATTACATCATTGATATGGGAAAGGGGATACAATTTTGGATAGAGGATGATTTGCAAGAAAATAAAACCCTAAGATTTACTATTACATCCAAATTGAATTCTTTGCATCAAATAATAAATAAGCAATATTTAAATAAACAATTTAAATATGAATATGCAAAATATTATGAATATGTAAAAAATGTTTTTGTTTATTTTTATGTATGTAAAAATATAATATTTAATGTATGTAAAAATATAAAATAAAAGATTATTTTTATTAAGGGTAAAAACCCTAATTTTTCTTTAAGAAAGTATATATATTAATTATATTATTTATGTACAATAAAATAAAATAATAAAATATATACAAATGTCAAAAAATAAAAATATATCAGAAAAATATTATTTAAGTATGTAAATAATAAAAATAAAGGTATAATATTTTTATGTATTATTTTCAAGTTTTTATTTGAGAAAATAAATATAGTAAACCTAATAAACTAAATATTGTGTTAAAATAAAATAAAATAAATAATAAAAATGTGGAAATTTAAGAAAAATATTTTTAGTAATTTTTTATATTTGGAAAAAATAAAATAAAGTCAGAAATAAAAAGAAATGAAAATAATATGAAAATATAAAACAAATGGGCCAGGGGGTCCAATCAGCAAGGCAGAGGGTGTCAAAAGTGAACCAAGCCAAGGCCCAGCCCACTTGCTTCATCTTCAACCTCTGGTTCAAACAAAACGCGCGTTTCATGTACAAATGTCTAACTCCTGCATACGTGCTCTAAAGCAAAAACTCACAACATGAAAGTTATAACATTTTTCAACACGATTCCAACCATATAAAGAACTTAATCTAACTCTCAAAGACAAGAGAGAATTTCTCTGGCCCTAATTTCTAACCTAACTTTTTCAGGAAGTTCATCAATCAAATTCTCTCAGCACACTTAACTTAAATGAAAACTAAGCATATGTACAACTTAAGGGCTATGAGTACTACATTTTTTATTCACAAACCTAAGCCTAATGATTCCTAAATAGAGAGATAGGAAGTTGGAAAATACTTGTTTCAGTTGAACACGAGTATGGCAATGTGGAGGTTTTCAATGAGGCCTGAGATGTTTGTGAGCTTGCTTGAACTTCCTCTGACCTTCCCCAATACTTTGTTTGCCTTGAGCTCGCTTGAATAAGCCTGTAGAAGTCAACATGCACAAGCTGAAAACAGAAATGGTGAAGCTTGCAAATAGAGTTACAGTCAAGGGCCAATGGTTGGGATAGTTCAGATGGGTTATATGGAATGTGTTGGAAGTGGTTTGGGGAAAAACGCACGAGTGGTTTTTGTTTTGGAACTCAAAGTGCGGAAGTTGCCCTGTTTTGCAAGAGGAATGTGTTTTGATGTTCAAGAGTGTTTGAGGGATGGATGGATCATGTTTCTGGATCAAGGAAATGTGAAAAACTTGTTTTTAATGCTTACAAACTTTGGTTATATCAGATACTCAAGATATGTCCTTTTGGCAAGTTGACTTGTTTTGAAAGAAAAGTGTGAAATGATACAAGATAGGCCTGTACAGGCTATCTCCAAGCGTGCACAAGATTGCTGTACTTTTGCCTAAGTTTATGGAACTTTTTTGCTTCAAATAGAGAGGTCCAAGGCTCAAGGGGAAGCAAGTTGACATAAAGTTGCCTTTATGAAAATGGAAATGCTACCTTTTTGCCATTTTAAGATTAATTCAATGTGTAAACCTCTATTGATCAGAATAACACCTTAAACCAATGAGTTTGTATTCAATTTTTGAGAGTGGAAGGGTTTAGAGACCTGTAATAAAGTACAAAGCAAGTTTGGACAGATTTTGCAACTTGTGTCAACATGAAAATGCCATGGATCAAAGTGAGTTTTTGCCAAATTCAAATCTTCGATTCTCCCTAACCATAAATGATTTTGGAGAGTTCTTGGACATTTTGGAAATCTTGTAACATTCTCTAAAATCCATCTTTGAATTTCATTTTGAGATTCCAAGTGGAACTATGTGAAAAATGGTCATGAAGATAGGTTAAAATCCTGCCTAAACTAGGGCAAAATTTCACTAAGTTGAAAGTATCATGAACCCTTGTTCCAAAAATCATAACTTGAGATCCAAGATTCTTTTGGGAAAACTTTGTGAATAAAAGTTGTAGACTTTGTGGAGGACTACAACTTTCATTTTGTAAGTTTTGTTTGAATCCAATTGCATCATGGTGAAAATGTTGGGCAAAGTTGGGAAAAAATAAGAAAATTTCATAACTTAGAAAAATTCTAAGTTATGAAATTTTTCAATCTTAAACCCTAATTTGCAAAATTAGGTTTCTTGATGAACAAGTTTCATGTTTTGACACATCTTGATGAAAAATGACCCTTGGCACTTGATTTTGACCAAAAAGTCAAAGTTTGACTTTTCAGTGTACAGTCAAATTTTGATCAGTTGACTGAAAAATCCATTTGTCAATCCAATGCATTTGAGATCTTTTGAACCTTGTGAATAGGCAAAGATGATTCCATTTAGTCCTTGAATCCATTATTGAACCCAATTTTCCATTGGCTAGGTGAAAAATCAGAAATTGCCCTTATACAGTCAAAACCCTAAAAATGACCATTTTGCCCTTTTAATGATCTGATCAAATTTCTTGAGGAGTTGTGGTCCAAATTTGATCAAATGGTCCATATGAGTTTATAATGTTAATGTGGATAAAAAAATTATGAGTTTTGACTGTAAATTGGCCACAATTGACTTTTTCTCCAATACAGCTGATTTCTAGGTCAACTGTCCAATTGATTGGGCAAAAAATTGATTCAAAGCTTGAAACTTGGTAGAGGCAATCTTATAAGTCCAACATGAAATATGAAAGTAACTTTGAGTATTGAATGTCCAAAAATCCCGGTGCAAACTCAAACCCTAATTTAGGTCATCAGTGCAAGGAGATGCCTTGAGCAGAGCAAACCCTAATCCTGTCTGGAGTTCCAAGAGTCTTGTGAGGGGAAATCTTGATATAATGAGAGGGAAAATTTTGGGGTACAACAGTAGGCACCAACTGATAGTCTGGAAAGGTGAAGCGGTGGTGCTTGGGATCAAAGAACTGAAAGAGTACACTCATCATCTTTTCACCAAAGTTTGAAGTAACCAGGTTGAGAAGTTGACAATGTCTCTTAGTGAACGCAGAAGTTCCAGGTGCCTTTGATACTAGCTCCTTGAGTTTGGAAGGTACTTTCACAAAGCTGATTCGGATAGTGTTTCTACGAGCGGAAGCCATGATCTGCAAAATAGAACAAAGATAAATTCCCTTGGTCCTTGAAATGGTTAGTGCAATAAGAATGGATGCTATGTTATGATGCATGATGTCATGATAAATCACAGGTATAGTAAACACAGACAAATCACACCAAGTTCTTAGGTTTAAGGCCTGCTTGAGTTTTAAGGTCATACCCTCTTGAAGTTTAGTTGGTTTCAAACCTGTCTTAGAAAAGTAACCGGGTTTTAAAGATTCTCAATATCACTAACCATCCTTTATCGGGCATTGTTTCAGCTCAAGCAATCTTTTCTTGCGGCCGAAATATCCCGAAAGTCTGATCTCAATGAGTGTAGCATCGAGTATCAACCAATTCTCAACTTTATACTGAGGCCGGCTATCTCACTACTTTCTAACGGCCAAGTTTGTTTAACTAAGGTTCTAAGGTCCGTTAGTGCTTCACGACACCACGCGGCGGCCCCGTATTCTCCTTGTTTCCACACGAAGGATACCGATACCAACCAAAGTGTCACACCAACACAGCCATCGCTTAAACCATATCGGTCTACGTCGTACAGTCTCCAATATCTATTGTTATTTACCTAAAAAGTGTCCCCAGATCTGGGTGTAGGATCTTTAATAATACCCAAACAAAACCCTTGAATTTAAAGCAGGCAAGGAAAAAGAAGAAAGCAATTTAAAAATGACCTAGATCCTAAGGTTTACCCAAATTTATTAATGATCCCCAGCAGAGTCGCCAGTTCTGTGATACGGTGGCAGAACCAACTGTTAATACTGGTTTGCATTTTTTGTTCGCAAATGTCGCGATAAGCAAGAGTCGCCACCGACTTTTATTTTATCCAATCAGGAAAAGGAAAAAGAACAGAAAAACCTTTTTCGATATGTTTTTGAGTACGGGGGATAAATTATAGAAAGGGAAGGTGTTAGCACCCTTTCTATCTGTGGTTTTCCACAGGCTTTTATGTACTTGCTCATTTTGAAATTGCTTGTGTGTGCTTGCTTTGAAAAGTTTTGTTTTACTTCGTTTTAACCCTTGTTTCTGTCCTCAAGAGTGTTACAAACTTGTTTTTGAAAACTTTGTTTGAAAAGTGTTTGGTGTGAAAAAGTTTGTTTGTTTGAGCAAGTACCTAGGAACTAATCTACCTACTCGAAAAAAGTCTGTTCATTTTCCTTTTAGACAATGCCATCCCCTTATTGAGAAATAGGTAGCATCGTCGTTGGAGTTCTTTGGGACATTCGAAGGGACAAATACGATCACAAAAGCAATGTTAGGAAATGTTAGTAATCATCCTAAAGCCTTAAAGATCTTTTTCCGAGGCAACATCTGAATGGGTCATTTTAGATCTTTCGGGGCTAGAGGACAACCACTAACAAACCTTATACTTCATGACCATTTACCGAAGGCAACCGGAGTGGAGTAAACCCTAGGAGTGAGCATGTGCGAGTGTAATTTTCAGTTAATTTATCTTTGCACATTTAGGGTTTTCTACCGTTTTAATTTTCAGTTAGTCTTTCCATACAATCCTATTAACATACATCTAAGCAGTTTATAGTTTGCAAAAATTAAAATGCGGGAAAGTAAATCTACGCTATTACAAGGCTTTCGCAGATACATAATTATCTTGACTGTAAATAAAAATGCAAAAGTTTAAAACCCTGATTAAATCTATTACAACCCGAAGCAGATACAATAATAAAAAAAGAATTAAAATGCGCGCGACGATTTAAATGCGAGAATTAAAGAACCCTAAAAATATAATTGAAAAATATTTAGGTTACTTTTTTGAGAAAAAATAAATTAGGTTATGTACAAGTTAAAACCCTAATTTCTAATTAATTTAAATTATAAAAAAGGAATTAAATTTGCCCTAATTTTAATTAAACTAAATAATTTAAAGAAACAAATATTTTTTTATGAAAAAAAATGATTTTTATATTTTTGATGATTTTTGATTAAATAATAAAAATGATTTTTGTTATTTTGTAAAAAAAAGAAAATTATTAATGAAATAATAAAAATAAGAAAAATTAAATAGAAAAGAAAAGAATGGGCCTGTTTGTGAAAGTAATCCAGGGGGTGTATGTCTGAATTTGTTAGGCCCATCAGCTGCTGAGCCCAATCTTGGCATGAGATTCAGTGTTGCTTCTTCCTGCTGGTGCACCATGGTCCTCTCTTGCATGGGCGTTGGATTGGTGATGGTGATAATCCATTGGCTGGATTGCTGGAGCGCATGGTATATGCCTTGGATGATGGTGTACATAACCTGCAGTTAAATATTGAGAAAATTGCAAAATGCTGGGACCTGGGATCGAACCCAGGTCCTCCCACTCAACATACGCGCGCTTAACCAACTGGGCTGTAATGCTTAGTTGTAAACATAATAACAATAATAGGCATTATAGAAAATAACGTGAATGACTTAAATAAACATGCGAAATTCAAATAAGCCAATGGTGTTCAGCCACGTTATCGTCTTCTTCACAAATCTGTTGTCTTAGGTATGACACTTTTACCTACGGACAACCTCCATAGCTACAGACCTGCAAACTTCAAAAATCCATAGCAAGCATTATAAATCAATTCTAGCCAAGCCAATCTACTCGTTTTGACCTCATGAGTATGATGGCATCCTTCTCTAGCCTTAATTTTACCTGTACAATAAAGCCCTAAAACACAAGCATGAACCCTAATAATGGTAATTCACCATTTATGCATCAAAACACAAAATTACGTAAACCAAAACATCCCAAATGATGATACAAATATCATGCTATGCTTAAAAGTTGTTAACCATGCGTAAATAACCAAAATCAAATTCAAGAAATATGCCAAACCGTGAGAGACGTGTAGGCAGATTCTTGGCTTGTGGAGGCGTGCAACCGGTCGTGTTAGCTTCAGAGAGGCTCCAGGAAACGATTGGAAGCGTTGGAATGGCTTGAATTGCCCTCTAAGTTGGAAAATGATCCAACACTTTTGTCCACTTTTTTGAGTTTTGGTATGGCGGTTTCCTTATGCAAATCCTCGTTCTTATGCATTGTTCTTGTTCAGTATATATATTAGGACAAATTAGGTTAACAAAAACGAGTTGTATCTTTGAAGATCATCAAGATTTGATTTGGTTTTTCTTTTGTATGATATGTTTCCAAAATAAGCCTAATCATGCCAATTTTGATTCAACCAACCCTTGCACGATTTGGATATGATATGCTAGCTTGATTGGATTTAATTCCTACAAAAAATCAGATCAAAAATTAATCTTTTACATTTTTTGTAATTTATTTGATTTAATTTGAATTTTAAATAATAAAAAATCCAAATAAAATAAATAATGAAGCAAATAAAGTGTAGATGCTGATTTGGGTCGTGGACCATGTCACAAGAAAGATTCAATCATGAAAAACTAGGCCCATTTGACAAAAAATTGTATTTTTGAGCACATTTGACTTTTGGCCATTTTGCAAAAATGGTCAACTTTGACAAGGCATATATCCTCCAATTTTAATCCTAGAGGGGTCTTCTTGGATTTTTTAGAAATCTTAGGATGTCTCCTAAACAATCCTTTTGGTCTCATCTCAATTGGGTCTTCCATGTTCATGTAAGTAACTTTGACCCAAAAGGTGTTTTTGTTGACTTTTTAAAAGGACCTATAATGTAGAAATCCATATCTTTTGATGAGTGCACATTTTGAACTTGTGGGCTGAAGTTGAATTATAAGGAATTGCATCCTCTTCAAAATGAGCCTTGGATGGAAAATTTCTGATAAAGTATGAAGAAGTTATGCTTGGTCAAAGTTTGGTTGACTTTTCCTATGAAACCCTAATTTAGCAACTTTTGGGTTTTTGATGAATTTGGGGCATCCCTTGGGGAATCATGATCAACCCTTGATCAAATGATGAATATCACGTCAAAATGATGATCAACCCTAATTAGGGATTTGGAATCTTGAAAACATAGTTTCTATTGATTCAATATCTTCCATCTTGAATGCCTCATACTTCTGAATGGGCGCAAGGGCCTTGGTTTCTTTGACTTGAATGTTGCCTTCATGCGTCATTCTCAGAGAGTCAAACATGTTCTTGGCAGTCTCTCTGTTTGATATTTTCTCATATTCTGAGTATGAGATGGCGCTAAGGAGTATTGTTTTGGCCTTGTGGTGGTTTCTGAATTTACGCTTTTGCTAATCAGACATCATTTTTCTGTCTATCCTCTGACCACGTCCATCCACTGGGTGCGTGTATCCATCAGTCACCATGTCCTATAGATCAGCATCATGGTCCAGAAAGAAACTCTCAATTCTGTCTTTCCAGTAGTTAAAGTTTTCTCCATCAAAGACAGAAGGTTTCCCACTGAATTTGTCCTTGTCTTCATGGTTGTCATTGTTGATGTTTTGGCTTATTCCCACCATAGTGTTTTTCTGAAGCTTGGATCTTGTACTGACACGGTTAAGTGTTTAAGCTCAGAACCAGGCGCTTTGATGCCAATTGAAGATGTGAAAAAAACAAGAAGGGGGGGGGGGGTGAATTGAAAACTTGAAATTAAAATCTCATGACACAGTATTTTTATCCTGGTTCGTTTGATCTCAAAGTACTCCAGTCCACTCGTCAAGGTGATTTCGCCTCTCTCCAACGAGGTCTTAATCCACTAATCTCAAAAGGATTATAATCACTACTTTAGCAACTGTTAAAGTCTTCTTGAGTACAACCACAATCTGGTTAATCTCAAGGAACACTGTTTCAAAACTATTATACAAGATGTGTGTTGTTGTTTTTCTTACAAAAACTGTTTATCACAACTGTGATAACTTACACAAGATTATAGCTTGGAAATGTAAAGAATATTGCTTGCAGCTTTGAATATGCGTGAGTGGTTATGTAGCAAAAAAACGTCTTTGATTTTGAATGTTGACTTTGTTTATATAGGCAGTGGAATAACGTTGATCATAAAGCCTGTTTAATGTCATTAACACACTTTCCATTTGGAGAAGATCCTGTCTAAAAGAAGCCGTTGGAATTGATGATGTCTTGAATGATTAGTAATGCTTCAGAATCTTATCTCCTTACTTGCTGATGACGCTTCAAAATATTGATGACTTGGATTAACATGTTCTTGTTCAGAACCAGAGTTTACTTTGCTTAAGCGCAGGTTCTGGTCATCAATCTTCAGCGCATGTTCTGATTGCTTCGGCGTGTATCTCTTATGGCTTATCTTCTGATGCTTCTTTGGTCAGAACTTATGCATACATAAAACGTAATTTTTAGGGTGCATATTTGTTCTTTGTGTTTGTCATTAGTTCTTTGTATTTGTTATCATCAAAACTCTAACTAAGGGTTGTAGAATCAAACTATGTTCTAACAATCTCCCCCTTTTTGATGATGACAAAAACTAGATTTTTCAATTAAAAAAAACAAAAGGTTTAAGAGAAACTCCCCCTGAGTTGATTACTTCCCTTAAATTCCTTGAGCATCAGAGTTTAGTTGCATCTTTCATCAGAATTTGTACTTGTTCAAACTTTTCAGAAGATAGAGGTTAAGTAATTCAGAATGTTTGAGACTTCTGTCTCGGTAAACCATTATTGAAAATATCTTACTTTCTCCCCCTTTTTGTCAGTTATCAAAAAGGCAATATAATCAGAGCCAAAATAGTTGAATTATATTAAAAAACATGATGCAATGTTAAGTTCCAAAACAGAAGAGGTAAAAAATTAAGCGTTACAGATAAACAGATTTAAAACAAAAATCTAGGAAGGAGGGGGAAGACGTGTGAACAAAGCTTCCAACAAGCTCTTGATCTGAGTATTAGACTCTTCTTGCTTTCCCAAAATGCTTTTAATCTCTTTGTTCATGTCCTCCTACTTATCCAACCTTGCATGGATCAGAGCATTTTCTTTCTTCCACTCTTCCAGAGTTTGCATGACTAAGGAAGGTGCTGCAGTTTCTTCAGGAGTTAGACGTTGCTCAAAGAATTCTGCAGCTTGTTCAGAGTGAACCATTTAATTTGTTGTGATCATATCTTCTGGAGCAGCAGTCAGGGAGAGACTTTCTGATTCTGGTTGAACTTCATCTGAGGGATGATGCTGTGTCCAGGGAGCATTATCCAGAGACAGGATATATTTCTTGAGCAGTTGGCTCAGAACTTGGTCTTGAAAATCCTTCAGCTTAGCACTAAAGTTCTGTTGAACATGTTCATAACTCTGTTCCTTCAGCTTCAGCGTTTCATAACTAAGCCAATTTCTGAATTTTGTCCACATATAATCAGAAGCAGCAGGATTAGTTTTATCTTGACTAGCATGCTTCAAAGAATTTATCCATTATGTTGTTCCTGTTTCAAAAATCAACAAACTTGTACCAACATCTGATGTGGTTTCAGTTGGTTTAGGTTTGGGAATGGCAGTTTTGTGAGAGATAGAAGCTAGTCTTTCCAGTACAATTGGATCAATGACAAGTCTTACATTTTCAACTGGGTTGTTAGTGGGTGAAGGAGTGGGAGAGTCAGGTATGATGATTGGACTGGTCGGGGAGTTTGGTGGTTTGGATTCCAGAGATGAAGGGATTTATAGAATGTCGTGGATGGTGAGAGGCATGCGAATAGCAAGTGGTTCTATGATTCCAGGTATTGGAATTGTATCAGAATCTGAATGAGGTTCTTCAGATTGGTTTGTTGAAACATGGTGAGGTTCTGGTTCATGGATATCAGAAGATTGATTCTCAGAAGGTTGAGCTTTTGGTTGTTGTATTTCAGGTTGAGGTGATTGTGGATGAGGAATTTCTTGTTGTGGAGAGTGAGGTTGCAGAATTTCTGGTGTGGTATCAGAGTTTGGATTTTCAGGGAGTTGAGAATTTGGATTTTGTGGTACGGGAGCTGAAAAGTCTTGGTCAAATGAATCAATATCAGACAGAACTTTGGCAAGTTCTGGTTGGGTTTGTTCAGGATTTGGATTATGAGAAAGGGAGTGAGTTTCATTCAGACCTATAGTTTCTGATGGATCAAACCCTATGTCAAAGTCTTCAAATGTTTGTGGAGTTGGATGTTCTGGTTGAGTAGGCATGGCTTCATATGTTGATACATTTATTGATTCTATAACAGAAACAGAAGAAGGATTACCTTTCTTTTTGGCAGCTTTTGGAGTCCTCTGAGATGGTCCTTCTGCTGCAGCTTTCCTCTTCTTGGTCTTCTTTAAAGCAACTTCTGGAGCAGCCTTGTGTAAGTCCTGGATATTGATTTCTGGTGCAATACCATCTTCCTTGCAAGCGTCCAGATATCTGACTATTATTTCTGGCTTGGAGTCAATATCTGAAAATAGAGGAAAATCATTCAGAGGAATCCTTCTTGAAGTGATGGTTGCATGAGAAGTAATAGTAGGTTCCTTCTTGATATTCTTAATGATTTTCATCTTCTTCAGATTTTTAGCATTCAGGGGCTTCCCAGCGGTTGCTTCCAAAGTGTTGATTTCCTGGGCTTCAGTCAAATGTTCTATCAGCCTATTCTCTGTCAGAATATCTGATATGAGTCTTCCTAAGGGTATCCAGTCCCTCTTGGTTCGTTCATCTTCTCTTGTTTCCTTCACACTAGTTCTAAGATGATTAAACAGCAAGTGTGGGAGGTTTACCTTAGTCCTCTTGGAAATGAAATAGATCAGAAACTGTTGATCAATGTTGATATAATAAGGAGAGCTAGTTGGCTTCCCGTGGTTGATACACCCTAGAATAATTCTTGCCCAAATTCTGTGGTGATCCTTCAGATCTCTGATTTTGCTGGAGGGTAGTCCATTAGTAAATATTTCCTTTGCAATAGAACTCACATCAGAGCATCTCTCAGCCATGTCAATTCATCTAACACCTCCACCATTTTAACCAATAAGCTTTGAAATTAGGTCTTCTGTAATAACAATTTTCTTCCCCATGACATAAGAAGTAACCTGATGATTTGAAGAAGAAGCATGTATCTAGAATTTTTTGACAAGAATGGGAAATGTTGGACCAACCAGACAGTCAAAGTACATGTTCCATCCTTGAGCAGCAACGTCTTCATACAGATTGAAGCCATTTTCTTGAAGACTCCCAAAATCAACAATCAGTTCAGAGAGAACTTCCAGATTATTAATAGCAGTGAGGAGCATTCTGTAGGGAACTTCATACTGTTTCATTGAAGCATATTCCTGAGCACTGACATTTGTGACACTTGAAGAAGCCATTGTTCACACGGTATTTTGAGGAAGATGAAAGGGTTTTTTGAAAACGAGAGCTTGAAATGATATAAAATATTGAGAGAGTAAAAGTGAAAGAATGTAAAGAGTGAAATTTGAGTTTAAATAGTTTTTCTTGAAAGCGTAAACAGTAAGAGAGAGAAATAATTAGTCATGATTATAAGCATTAATGACAGCTGAAATTAGGGGATTCATAAAGATAATGGAACGGTTACCCATGACATGTGTCTCAATGCACCCAATCAGCGCTTTTGACCTTTCAGAAAAGTGAACGCGTGTTCATCCTCAGAAAGTAGCTGATGAATGGATGACAATTGTTTGATTATGTGAACAGCACAATTCTATCCTTGAAATGAAACGTTCAGATCTTCATGGATAGATTCTGATGCAATCTGTACTTCTAAACTCTGAAGACAGGTTGATCAGTAGTTTACAGGAAATAATAAAGTTTTGATGGTTAAGATATGTAAATAAAACAATTTATTCTGGGCATAGCTTCATGCTGAAATGTTTCAGAATGAAGTTAAACCTATCTTCAGAAAGAGGTTTTGTAAAGACATCAGCCCATTGATGGTTTGTGTCAATAAATTTTAAGCTAAGAATCCCTTTCTGAATATAGTCCCTAATAAAATGATGTTTTATTTCTATATGCTTAGCCCTAGAATGCAAAATTAGATTTTTACTGAGACAAATAACAGAAGTATTGTCACAGAAGATAGGAATTTTACTCTCAAATATGTTGAAGTCTTCAAGTTTACTTTTCATCCAGAGCATTTGCGTGCTACATCCAGCAACTGCTATGTATTCAGCTTCTGCTGTTGATAGTGCTATTATGGATTGTCTCTTGCTGGTCCATGAGATCAGATTTTCTCCCAGAAACTGGCAACTTCCAGAAGTGCTTTTACGTTTTACTCTATCCCCAGCGAAGTCAGCGTCACAATATGCTACTAAGCTGTAATCATTTGACTTTATATAAAACAAACCCAGATTAGTAGTACCTTTCAGATACTTGAAAATTCGCTTAACTGCTATTAAGTGAGTTTCTCTAGGATCTGATTGGAATCTAACACATAAGCAAACACTAAATAAAATGTCAGGCCTTGAAGCCGTCAGATAGAGAAGAGAACCAATCATACCTTTGTAGACCTTCTGTTCTACCTTTTTACTTACCTCTTCCTTTTCCAGAATGCACGTGGGATGCATTGGAATCTTTGGGGGCTTACATTCTGAGAGATCAAATTTCTTCACAAGTTCTCTGACATATTTGCTCTGATGAATGTATGTTCCTTCTGGAGTTTGGTTTATCTGAATGCCCAAAAATAATTTGAGTTCCCCCATCAAGCTCATCTCAAACTCTTCCTGCATACATTTAGCAAACTCTCTTCCCATAGAGGGTTTAGTAGATCCAAAGATGATGTCATTAACATAAATCTGACATACTAACATGTCATTCTTAACTGTCTGTTGTACCCCAAAATTTGCCCTCCCATTTCTCAATGATTTCTCATCACTAAACTTTGAAGCCCAAGATCCAGTCAGGGTTTCATCTGCTCAAGACCTCTCCTTGCACTGTTGACCCAAATTAGGGTTTGTGTTTGTACCAAGATGTTTTGACCTAAAGTGCTTAAGATGACTTTCATGCTTCATATTGGACTCCCAAGTTTATCCATACCAAGCTTCAAGCCTTGATTCCAAGTTTTGCCCAGTCAATTGGACAGTTGACCTAGAAATCAGCTGTATTGGGGAAAAAGTCAACTGTGGCCAATTGACAGTCAAACCTCATGAAAATTGACCCACATCAACATTATGAACTCATATGGACCATTTGATCAAGTTTGGATCACAATTCCATAAGAAATTTGATCAGATCACCAAAAGGGCAAAATGGTCATTTTTAGGGTTTTGACTGCACAGAGGCAATTTTTGACTGTTTGACCTAGCCAATAGCAAACCAAGCTCATATATGGACTCAAGGACCCCATGGAATTATCTTGACATGCTCAACAAATTCAAAAGATCCCAAGTACACAAGATTGACAGTTGAATTTCCCAGTCAATTGATCAATTTTGACTGTATACTGAAAAGTCAAACTTTGACTTTTTGGTCAAAATCAAGAGTCAAGAGTCATTTTTCATCAAAACATGCCAAATCATGAAACTTGTTCATCAAGAAATCACAAAATGCAAATTAGGGTTAGAAATTAGAATTTTTCATAACTTAGAATTTTTCTAAGTTATAAAAAACCCTAATTTTTTCCCAACTTTGCCCCACTTTTTCACCAAGATCCATTTGGATTCAAACAAAAGACAAAACATGAAAGTTGTAGCTTGTTGCATAATCTACAACTTTGATTCACAAAGTTTTCCCATTTGAGGCTTGTATCTCAAGTTACAAATTTTTGAATAAGGGCACTAAACCATTCTTAACTTAGTGAATTTTTGATCTATTTTGACAAGGTTTTCTACCCCACTTCAAGGCCATTTTACATACACTTCCACTTGGAATTTCAATTTGCATTTCAAATATGGATTGTAGTATACATTCCAATATTTCCAAAATGTCCAAGAACTCATCAAACAACCTCATGACTTGGGAGATTCGAATTTCACAATTTGGCAAAAACTCACTTTTGAATTGGCCATTTTTCATGTTCATAAGTTGTGCAAACTTCTCAAAACCAGCATGCCCTTGATTACAGGTCCTAAAACCATCCAACACTCAATAATTTAATGCATGTTCATTGTGTTAAGACCTTGTTTCATGAGCTAAAGCATTGTATGATGGATTAATCCCAAATTAGATAAAGCATTCTTTCCATTTTTTGCAAAAGTTCCACTTTATGTCATGATGCAAATCCACAAGTACAAACCAAATCCAATTGGCACAGGATTATGGACAAATCACTCTGATCAAGGAGAGTTTATGCAGCTCATTAGAGGTCCCCTACTTTCCTAAAACACCAAGTTGGGTTTGCTTGCTTAAGTATGAAGTAAAGTGCCATAACATAACAGATCTTTCATATCAGCTTAGAGACACTTAGACAAAGTGATCAAACACATTCCAAAGATCAGAACCAAGCTTTTGCACGACCCTTGCACCTCTCAAACACTCCCCTGGCCATAATCACTCTCAAACTGCAAAAACAGGGCAGGCCCTGCAGTTTGAGTGCTATCTCTCATTTCTCTCAAGCTCTCTTGCCCAAACCAGTTCACATACCTTCCATACCATCTATGCAAGCTAACCAAAAGCAAAAGCACGACCTGTAATCCCTCTAACCACTTCCACCATTTTCAGTTTCTTGTTTTGCAGGTGAAGTTCTCTAGCACGATTCAGAAGCTTTCAAGACAAAGTAAACATTGGAATAGCATCCCTGGACCTCAAGGAAGCTTTTCCAATCATCACCTCGCACTGAAATCTCCCTCATTGCAAGATAGAACTTCAGCTGAACAGGTATCTTGGTGAACTCGTATCTCTCTTATCATGCATCATTAGCTTTAAGTTTGTGAATAAACAAAGTTCTACTCATGCCACTGAACATGTACATGTTTTTACTTTTCATTTCTTTTGCTTGAGCTGTGAGAATTTGAGGTTTGAAAATGGCAGAAAATCTAGGTTAGGATTTGGGGGAGGAGAAATTCTCCCTCATCTTAGAGAGTTAGATCAAGTTATGCATATGGTTAGAATCGTCTCTTCATGCTGAACATCTTTTATGTTATGAGTTTTCATTGAAAAGCCAGGAATCAAGAGTTGGAAGATGAGGAACAGGGCGCGCGTTTTTTGAATGTTGTTGTACAGAGGTTGAAGAAAGGTCTTCATGGGCTGGGCCTATGTTGACTTTCCTTTTCACACCACCCTTTTTGGTTTTACACCCCTGAGCCCATTTGCTTCATTTTTAATATTTTTTGACTTTTTCTTTTTTTAACTGACTCATTTATTTTTTCTCAACATATTAAAAATATAAAAATATTTTTCTCATCATTTTTTGAATTTATTAAGTATTTATTTGATTGTTTTGTACATAAATAAATAAATATACATATGTACTTTTTTTGTTTAAAATATTAAGATAATACAAATATATTTTTTATACACTTTTATTTTATTTTTACTTCCTGAAAATATTTTGTATAAAAAATACCCTTTTTATTTTTATATTAAATATTATTAATTAAATAATACATATCTTGTAAATAATACAAATATACATATATATATATATATATATATATATATATATATATATATATATATATATATATATATATATATATATATATATATATATATATATATATATATATATATATATATATATATATATATATATATATATATATATATATATATATATATATATATATATATATATATATATATATATATATATATATATATATATATATATATATATATATATATATATATATATATATATATATATATATATATATATATATACATTTAGGGTAAAATGCCAAAAAATATACATATTTTATTTTTTAATATTTAATACTAAAAAATACCCTTTTTACAAATATACCATATTTTATTTTATTTTTGTATATAAATAATAAGTATTATATGAATTAATTGATTAATACCCCTTTGATTAAAAATTAGGGTTTTGCCCTAAATTTGAAAATACTCCAAAAATAATACCTTTTTATTTTCTCTTTATTTTACATAAATAATACTTTTTTCATATATATAAAAAATTCTTTTTGCATTCTTGCATATTTATTTTATTTCTATTTTATTTATGCTTTTGATCATATTGTAAATATTCAAGGCAAAAGATGTAATAGCTTAGATTCAATTTCTTGTCTAAATATCTCCCCACTTGAACATTGTACCCCCCTCCCCATATTATTGTGTTGTAATAGCATAGGAATTTAAATTTCGCACTTTAAATTCTTTCTAAACATACTATGTTAGAGCTAGGGTTTGTATGTAAATAAAACGAACAAAATAGTTGGACCTATTCTCAAGATAAATATGCATGAAAAATGGACAACACATTTCACACTTGCACCCCTAGGGTATTCCACTTTGTTGCCTTCAAATAATTGGGCCATATTGTATGTTGAATTTCTTTGGGTAAAAACAAACAATCAAATGTTCATAATCCCACAAAATGTTGCTTAAATGAATGATCAAGTCCCTTTTAAAGAAAATTGCCCAAAGACATTTAGCACTATTGCAATTATGGTCTAAACGATGACCCGCGCTCGTCCCTTTCACCTCCTAAGACAAGATTGTCCACCAAATGCAATGGTGGAACAAAATTGTCAAAAGGTTTAAAACATAACAAAAATCTTTGAGAAAACTTTAGGGTAGATAACTCTTAAGTACTTGCCAATTTGCAAAGAAAACACTTGCCTAATTTCAAAACCCACTTCACAAACACTTTCAAAATCAACTTTCAAAAACCTTGAAACATCTTTTTTAAAAGACAAAACACCTTTTGTAAAACATTCGAGTAAAGAATTGTTACAAGGGTAGCCTATACAAGGCATCTTTTCAAAACATTTTTAAAACCACATATCAAGCACCATTTCAAACAATTGAAAACCAAGGCAAGTTGATCTAAGCAAGTACCTAAGAGCCCATGGATAACCATGGATAGAAAGGGTGCTAATACCTTCCCTTTCTATAATCTACTCCCCGAACCCAAGAAAAATCTCAAAGGTTTTTGCTGTGCTTTTTAAACCTTTCCTTAGGATAAAATAAAAAGTCGGTGGCGACTCTTGCTCAACCGAAACATTTGCGAAAACAAAACTCAAAACCCTAGTCAGTTCTCCCACCGTATCACACTGTCTTATAGAGTAAGGTTGTGTCCACTTTCCCTCTGGTGAATTCCTTTTCTAACAGGAAGTTACTTAGTCTTTCATACCAACCTCTGGGAGCTTGTTTCAGACCATAGAGTGACTTATTTAGTTTGAAAACAAATTCTAGATTTTTGGAATTCTCAAAACCAGGGGGTTGGTGCACATATACCTCTTCATCTATATAGCCATTTAAGAATGCACTTTTGACATCCATCTGATACAGAGTGATGCCTTTATTTATAGCAAATGATATTAAAAGTCTGATAGATTCTAACCTGGTGGCTGGAGCAAAGGTTTCTGTATAGTTTATCCCCTCTTGCTGACTATAACCTTGTGCTACCAGTCGTGCTTTATTTCTGATGACTTCTCCTTGCTCGTTCAGTTTGTTTCTGAACACCCACTTTGTTCCAATGACGTTGAATCCTTTTGGTTTGAGAACCAGATCCCATACGTCATTTCTGGTGAATTGATTCAGTTCCTCTTGTATTGCCAGAATCCAGTAATTGTTCAGAAGTGCTTCATCAATAGTTGTTGGTTCAATCAGAGAGACCAGTCCCATGAGGGATTCTTTAGAGTTTCTGAATGTTGATCTGGTTCTGATTGGATCATCTTTCTTTCCCAGTATTGTATCTTATGGGTGATCAATGCTGCTTCTGGATAGCCTTTTCTGAAGTTGATCAACATAATGTGCTAGATTGCTTGCAGTAACTCTTTCTGATGTTGAGGGAGCGTCTCTGTTAAGACCTTCTGATGAGTTGTCTTCAGTACCTATGAGTTCAATTTCCATGCCTGCAAGGAATTCATTCTGCTTTGACTTTTGAGATTCAAGCTTATCATCAAACCTAACACTGATTGACTCTTAGACAATCTGTGTTTCTGTATTGTATACTCTTACCCTCTTGAGCATTCAGAGTATCCTAACATAATACACTTTTGTGCTTTAGAGTCAAACTTGTTCAAATAATATTTTGTATTCAAAATAAAGCAAATGTATCCAAATGGATGAAAATAAGAAATGTTGGGCTTTCTGTTCTTCCACAATTCATATGGAGTCTTTTTCAGAATAGGTCTTATGGAGATTCTATTCTGAATGTAACACGTTGTGTTAATTGCCTCTGCCCAGAAGATGTTAGAAATGTTAGTCTCATTGATCATGGTTCTGGCTATTTCTTGCAATGTTCTGTTCTTTCTTTCTACAACTCTATTTTGTTGGGGAGTTCTAGGACAAGAGAAGTATGCAAAATGCCTTTTTTATTAAAAAATAATTCAAAACTTTTATTTTCAAATTCTCCACCATGATCACTTTTGACTTTGACAATTCTAAGATCCTTTTCATTCAGAACTTGGTTGCAGAAGGTAACAAACACAAAGTGTGACTCATCCTTGTGTCTTAAGAACTTTACCTATGTCCATCTGCTATAGTCATCTACGATTACTAACCCATACTTCTTGCCACTGACTAAAGCAGTTTTTACTGGTCCAAATAAGTCAATATGCAGAAGTTCTAATGGCTTAGAGGTGGAAACAACATTTTTGGATTTGAAAGCAGGTTTTGCAAATTTTCCGTTCTGACATGCTTCACACAGAGCATCTGAGCTGAACTTCAATTTTGGAAGTCCTCTAACTAGATTGTATTTGTTAATCTGAGATGTTCTTCTCATACTAACATGCCCCAATCTTCTGTGCTAGACCCATTGCTCGTTGTTAACAGAAAGTAGGCATTTTACATTCTGACTCTTTAGTTCAGAAAGTTTTATTTTATAAATGTTGTTTTTTCTCTTTCCATTAAATAGGATAGTCCCATCTTTCTGACTAACAACTTTGCATGAATTTTGATTGAAGATTATGTCATAACCATTATCACTTAATTGACTTATGGATAACAAGTTATGCATTAATCCATCAACTAATAATACATTATTTATAGAGGGAAGATTTCCATTACCTACTGTTCCAGAGCCAATGATCTTTCCTCTCTGATTACCTTCAAAGCCCACGTAGCCTCCAGGCTTAAGTTCCAGGCTTTGGAACATATGCCTTCTTCTCGTCATGTGTCGTGAGCATCCAGAGTTCAGGTACCATGATTGGTGTCTTAGCCTTGCTGATAAAGATATTTGCTACATGTATAATTTTATCCTTAGGTACCCACATTTTCGTGGGTCCTGATTTGTTAGTTTTACCAAAATTCTGACTGAATTTTGGTTTGACAGAATAATCACTACTTGTGTATTTTATGTCATGTGTGTGCCCATATATAAAATCTGAATTGAGTGGTGTGCGTTTTATAACCAAGTCCATGGCATTTTTTGGTGTAGATACGTTACCTTGATATCCTATCCCTTTTATGCCATTTCTGCTAACTCCATAGATCATTGAAGCCATCTTGCTTCTGTCTATGTTTTTAGCTAGAAACTTCTGAAAGTTGTGATCATACTCTTTGATGATCTCATCGTCATTATTGGGAGTTTCAGAGATTGTTTCCTTCTGAGAGTTTTTCAAATCATTTTCTAATTTTGAAATTTTTCCTTTTAACTCAGAATTCTCTAATCTGAGACTCTCATACTTTTCAGAGTCAGAGGCAAGATTCCTTTTCAGGTTCCTGAATTTGACTCTAATTTGCTGATATCTTTCCAGAATTTCATTTAGGCTTTTTGCAAGTTCAGCCTTAGTAAAATTTATGGTAAAATCAGGAAATACCTCTTCAGTGTCTGATTCTGAGTCTGAACTAGAAGCTTCGCTGTCTTCTGATACGTTTTCCATGAGAGCTATGTTTGTCCTTTCATCATCTGATTCTTAGTCAGCTTCAGAGGTGTCAGAATCATCCCATGTAGCCATGCGGCTTTTCTTCTTTTCCTTGAAGAACTTCTTTTTGGACTTCTCCTTCTGAAGCCTTGGGCAATCACTTTTGTAGTGCCCTTGCTCGTTACACTCATAGCAAATGATGTCCTTGTTATTTGGCTTTCTGTATCCTGAAGAACCTTCATATCTTCTGTGTCCAGACGAAGACTCAGACTTTCTGTATCTGGAGGAGGATTCATTATGATTCTCTGGTCTTCTAGGAGTTCTGAATTTCCTTTGTCTCTGCTTCCACAATTGGTTCACCCTTCTAGAGAGCAGAGACAGTTCATCTTCTTCTGATGAGGATCCATCAGAAGTTTCTTCCACAGCCTGCAAAACCTTAGCGCCAGATTTTCTATTAGATTTTAAAGCTAGTGACTTACCTTGCTTTTGAGGCTCATCTTCTTCTAGCTCTATCTCGTGACTTCTGAGGGAGCTGACAAGTTCCTCCAGAGATATTTTGTTGAGATCTTTGGCTAGCTTAAGTGCTGTGACCATTGGCCTCCATTGCTTAGGCAAGCTTCTGATGATCTTCTTGACATGATCAGCAGTAGAATATCCTTTGTCAAGAACCTTTAGTCCAGCAACAAGGATTTAGAATCTTGAAAACATAGTTTCTATTGATTCACTATCTTCCATCTTGAATGCCTCATACTTCTGTATGAGCGCAAGGGCCTTGGTTTCTTTGACTTGAATGTTGCCTTCATGTGTCATTCTCAGAGAAACAGGTATGAAGTCCTTCGTCGACCAGTTGTTCAATCCACCGTTGGTTGTAGGGTAGATCTTGTTGTCGATGTCGGAATCTTCTTCACTGTCTTCAACCGCATTATTTCCCTGATTGCTGATATGCAGAGCAGGTCTTCCAATTTGTGCGCGCCTAACATCCCTTTTAGCCCCTATAGTAAAGCCCGAACCAAATTTGTCAGTCTTGTGTGTGAAATCAGGGAGCTGACCCCAATTTGTAAACCCACCTTCTTCAATTATAGCCCTGGCATCCTTGAGGGAAGCCATCTTTATCGGAGGTTTGTCAGTAGCAACTTCAGTTGACGCCAAAGTTTGGGGGACCTCTTCAAAGTTCTGACAAGGGGTTTCGATGAACTCCCCATACATATCCACGTAGCGAAAGGAATTGAGATGACTCACCATATAATCCTCTTCACCTTGAACCGTAACAATCTTCCCCTTTACTGGATATTTCAACATTTGATGGAGCGTAGAAGTCACTTCCCCAGCCTTATGAATCCAAGGACGACCCAGCAAGCAAGAATATGATGGTCTGATATCCATCACATAGAAAGTGGAAGCAAAAGTCTGAGAGCCAACTTTAACAGGGACGTCCACCTCCCCGTGCACCATCCTTTTTGACTCGTCGAAAGCCCTGACCACAATATTGCCCGGCTTTAGAATCAATCCTTCACAGTCCAGACGGTCTAACGCTTTCTTTGGCAAAACATTCAATGAGGACCCGGTATCCACCAGTACATGGGCCATAGTAGTGCCCCTGCACTCAATCGAGACGTGCAGAGTATCATTATGATTTCTTCCTTTAGCAGTCAGATCTGCATCTGAGAAAGCCAACCCATTGTCAGCAGTTAAACTAGCTACGCAATCTTTGAATTGATCAGTCGAAGTTTCCTGCGGCACATGCGCAGTTTTGAGGAATGAAATTAAAGCCTTTGCATGGGCTTCAGAACATAATAACAAGGACAACATGGAGATTTTTGACAGGGTCTTCCCCAGCTACTCGACTACATTGTAGTCGCTTTTCTTGATAATCTTCAAAATTTCTTCTATCTCTTGTTTCGAGGTTTCTACAATGATCTTTTTAGGTGCCTCCGTCCAGGCAGGCTCACCTATGATTTCTTTGCCCCGAGTCCCAGATGGCTCGGCGACAGGGGTGATGACTGGAATAGGAACTGGGACAGTAGCTGATGTACTAGCAGATGGAATGACAACAGGTTTGTGGATAGTCGGAGGGGAGATCTCGGGAGAAAAGAGTCTTCCACTTCTGGTGACCTTGCTATCCCCGACAATATTGCTGATATCAACATCATCTTCTTCACTCTTTAAGTCTTGTTTAACTCCATGGTAATACACATCAGCCCCATAGTGCCAAGGAACAGCCTTATCCAAAGTGTATGGGATAGGACCAGGGACAATAATTATTAACGGAGCAATTCTTGGGACGGGTGTAATCCTAACAGGTTTTCTCGAGGAAACCTTAGAAGGATTCGCGGAAATGGTTATGATGGCAACATCTTCAATTGGAACCAACGGAATCATAGTCTTTTCGAACAGGATCTCTTTGTTATCTATCAGACGTTGAACACCTGATTTCAATAAGTGGCAACCAGCAGGCAGAATTGAACACATGTGGCAACCTTCGCCATAACCCAGAAATAAACTGGCCAACAATAGATTCTTCTTAACTGTCATCAAAGGAGTATGAATTTCTTCCACGGAGGTCACAAATAAATAATTGTCCTAAGCATTCACTCCATGACCATGTTTGGGCATAGGAGCAGTTATGACGTTGGGCTTCTCCGGAGCGTCAAACTCAATCTCTTTGGCTTCGATCAAGTCTTGCACCTTATTCTTCAAGGCCCAACAGTTGTTTGTATCATTACCTGGACCTTCTGAGTGATAAGCGCAACGGGCATTTGGGTTATAGTGAGGAGAAGTGGTGTTGGGGTTCTTCGGGGGCTCCCTCAGAGTTACCATATTGGTCTTCACTAATTGTGGTAGAATTTGAGACAAGGTCATATTGAGCCGAGTGTACTGCCTCTGTGGTCTTTCCACCCTTTGTTGATTATTGCATTGTGGAGCAAATGTGGGTCTTGATATCACTACCGCATTTACTGCTTGACGGTGTTCAGGTCTGCTTTGGCCCCTCGGGCCGTATACTGCACTAGCTTCTTTATTACCGGTGAAAGGTTTCTTTACTGCACTTGATGAAGTATCCTTATGTATCTTACCACTTCGGATACCAGCTTCTACTCTCTCTCCAGTCAAGATCAACTCAGTAAACCCGGATGACGAACTGCCGATCAGATGATTGAAAAATGGACCAGATAGTGTCGCTAGAAACATGTCAACCAACTCCCTGTCAGACAAAGGGGGTTGGACTCTTCCATCCAAATATCTCCACTTCCAAGCATATTCCTTAAAACCTTCACTTGTGCCAATAGACATACCTTAAAGCTGAGTACGAGTGGGAGCAAGGTCGGCGTTATACTGATACTTCCTGTAAAAGGCAGCAGCAAGGTCCTCCCAATTTAAGACATTAGCTCCTTCCAACTGATAAAACCATTCAAGCTGAGTCCCTGACTGACTATCTTGAAAGAAATGCACCCACAAATTTCTATCAGCAGTGTGAGGTTGCATTTTCCGGACGTACGAGTGGAGATGGAGTTTTGGACACGATACTCCATCATACTTGGCAAAAACCGGAGCTTTAAACTTATGAGGGATCACCACTCCCGACACCAATCCTAGTTCTCCGAAATCCAACCCAAGGATCTTCTGAATCTCCGTGGCACTCAGACGGTCTTCTAACTACTTGTATCTATCCTCGACAGGAGGATATTGCTCCTCATCATAATCTGTATCATCGTCAGAGATGGCAGGACTGGGGCCCTTTTCTTCTTCTTGGTTCTCCCCTTCCTTGGATGAAGAGGTCATATCAGCTTGCTATTTCAACCTATCTCCAAATCTTTTACCCATATTCAAAAGAACGACCTTCTTCTTCTTCTTCTTCTCTTTCAGAAAGAGAGTCTTCAGATCCTCTTGCCCTTTAGCCAAGCTCAAGTACATCTCTTGGAATTGGGCGTTTTGTGCCTGAAGATCTTTGATGGCTTGACCAGAAGACATTTCGTGATGAAATAAACAGCGAAGAAGATGAGAAAGCTGTAATGGTACCTGTAATGATGTGCATGATAATGGGATGCGTATGTAATGATTTCAAAGACTTTGAGAGATTTAAATTTGCAAACCAAAAATAAACAAACTTTATTAGATTAAATTGTAAAAAGGTTCAACAATGCCTTTAAGGCGTTACAAAGAAATAAATGGAAAACAAATCTAAACTAGAAAAGCAAAATCAAAAATCCCATGGACGCTTCCTCTTTGTGCTGACGTAGTCATTGATCGTTCTTTCTTCCTCAAGCTGCCTGGTGAGCTTCAAGATTCTTGCTCAAGGTACTTCTCCCGGTAAGTATCCCTCTCCTCTTTCAGCTAAATCCAAGACCTCTGCAATGCCCCAAGATCAATGGGCATGTAAGGATAAAGAACTGTGTAAGGAATGCCTTCTTCATTGGTGGGCTCCACAATTACTGGAAGTACTGCTTCATAGGGCATCCCAAGCTTCTGGGCATGAGCTCGGACCCATTGGAGATAAGGATGCATAGGGAGGGAAGTCCTTAGTCCCGGCTCTTGGGGGTCAGATCTGTTCACCATGCCCCAAGCTCGTATAAACCTCTGGAAATGCTCCTCAACGTCTTCCTTGTAGTCAAATGCAATATCTGTAAGAAGTAGCTCATGGGGAACATCCCTCCGAGCATGACCAAATTGTCGCAAAGCTAGACAAGGATTGTAGGTTATCCCTCCTCTGATTCCAAGCAATGGGACATTAGGATATCCCCCACAACAATCAATGACAACAGTGTTTTCCATAGCCTTGGAACTCCAAAGAACGTTTGTATGGGCAAGTGACATTATCCTGTAAGACCATCCCAAACTTTCTTCATTCTTCAGCACGGACTTTGGGAGATGCGAAATAAACCACCTCGACAGCAATGGCATACAACACATAAGAGTCCCTCTTCTACGCACAATACGAGTGTAGAGGGCATGCAAGATATCACCCAGTAGAGTAGGCACAGGATTGCGAGAAAGAAAGATCTTAACCGCATTCACATCTATAAAGGAATCTGGATTCGGGAAGAGAACCAAATCGTAGATAAGGAGAGCCAAGATATCTTCGAAAGCCTGAAAATCTAAACTATCCCAGAATAGCTGAGCTTGATCTATCAGAAACTTGGATAAGAAACCTTCAACCCCGCTTCGTGTTTCCCAATTGGATACTACATCAGCCCTTTTTAGATGCAGAGCTGAAGCAATGTCTTCTGGTCTAGGAGTCTCTTCCATACCTTTGAAGGGCATCTGATCAAGGATGGATATGCCCAATAAGTGAGAAAACTCTTCCAAAGTGGGAACCAGCTGATAATCTGGAAAGGTGAAGCAATGATGCACAGGATCGAAGAACTGGAAAAGCACACTCATTATCTGCTCATCAAACTTTGAGGTGACCAGGCTAAGAAGCGGACCATGTCTTTTAATGAATGAAGAAGTCTCAGAAACTCTTGAGACTAACTCTTTGAGTTGAACAAGTATTTGCACAAAGTTAACTCGGATGGTGATTCTGCGCACGGAAGCCATAATCTTCAAAACAGAACAAAGATAAATCCCCTCGGTCTTTGAAATGGTTAGCATAATGAAGTATGCATGTTATGTTATGATGCATGATGTCATGATAAAAATAACACAGGTATAGCAGATAACAGACATGGCAAAGGCAAACAAGTCACACAAAAGCCCTTAAGTTTAAGGCTTGCATGGGGCTAGGTACTACCCTCTTGAAGTTCAGTTGGTTTCAACCTGTCCTAGAAAAAGTAACCGGGTTCTAGAGGTTCTCAATATCACTGACCATCCTCCATCGGTCATGGTTTCAGCTCACACAATCTTTTCTTGCGGCCGGAACTATCTCAAGAGTATGGTCTCAATGAGTGTAGCATCGAGTATCAACCAGTTCTCAGCTTTACACCGAGGCCGACTATCTCACTACTTCCTAATGGACAAGTTGGTCGATTAAAGGTTATAAGGTCAATTGATTCTTAAAGACACACATAGCGGCCCCGTATTCTCCTCGTTTCTCCACAAGGGATACCGGTACCAACCAATGTGCCACATCAACGTAGCTACTGCTTCAACCGTATCGGTCTACGCCGTACAGTTCCCTCACAATTTATTGCTACTTACCTAAAAGGTGTCCCCAGATTTGGGTTAAGATCTATAGTAACTCCCAAACAACCCTTAAAAGTAAAGCAACCAAAATAAACAAGAGAAGCAATTGTGATGAACTAGATCCTAAGGTATACCCCACTTTATAATTCCCCAGCAGAGTCGCCAGTTCTGTGATACGGTGGTAGAACCGACTGTTTTGGAAAATGTTGGTTTGCATTTTGCGTTTGTGTTTGCAAAATGTCGCGGTAATCAAGAGTCGCCACCGAATTTTATTTTATCCAACCGGAAAGGAAAAAAAGCACAGAAAAATTCCTTTTTCGAGATTTTGAGTACGGGGGGTAGATTATAGAAAGGGAAGGTATTAGCACCTATTCTATCTATGGTTTTCCATGGGCTCTTAGGTATTTGCTCATCTTTTTAAAATTGCTTGTGTGTTTGTTTTTGAAATGTTTTTGTTTTACTTCGTTTTAACCCTTGCTTCTGTCTTCAAGAGTGTTACGAAGTGTTTTTGAAAACTTTGTTTGAAAAAAGTGTTTGGTGTGAAAAAGTTTGTTTTGAGCAAGTACCTACTATCATCTACCTACTCGAAAAAGGATTGTTTATGTTCTCATTTCCTTTAGACAACGCTATCCTACTATTGAGAAGTAGGTAGCACCGTCGTTGGAGTTGTAAGGGTCAATTCGAAAGGGACGTACAATCACTAAAGCAACGTTAGAACGTCTTAGTAATAACCCTAGAGTTTTAAGATCATATTTGAGGCAACATTTCCGAGGCGATGCTTCCGAGGCAACACTTCTGAACGGGACTTTTGGTCTTTGTTAGACAGGAGGGAAACCACTAAGACACCCTATACTTAATGATCGTTTATCGAAGGCAACCGAAGCGAGGGTATACCCTAGGAGTGCGCATGTGCGAGTGATTTGATTTCAGTTATTATCTTTGCACATTATTCTAGCCATTTTAAATAATCATGCAATCTTGTTATACAATCCTATTAACATACATCTAACAGTTAATATTTGCGAGAAATAAAACCTACGCTATTACAAGGCTTTGGGGTAGGGATTAATTACATAGCCAAAAAACCCATAAAACGATGAATAAAAGAAAATCCTAGATTAAACTATTACATACCGTAAGCAGTTACATTAATATTGCAAAATTAGTAAACGCGCGCGATGAATCGTGAACGAGAGAATTAGGGTTTTGACCCCGACTAAGCCTGATTAAAAGAAAAATCATTTTTTTGTGGTTTTTGTGCTATTTTAAGAAAATAAGGTTTAATTGAATAAATAATAAAAAAACCTGATTACTAATTAATTTAAATTAAGAAAAATAATTAAGTTAACCTATTTTTGTATTTTTTATTTATTGAGAAAAGAAATAAAAATTAAATCAAGCTAACCCCAATTCTTTCTAATTGATTTTAAATATAAAAAGGTTAGACTTAACCTAAATTAAATTAATATTAAATTAAGTTTGATAAAATAATAAAAAAACCTAAATCTAAATTTGTGAAATTTGATTTTATGATTTTTGTGAAAAAGAAATTAATTTGGTTA
The DNA here is from genome assembly GCA_948472305.1 of Vicia faba. Taxonomy (NCBI): domain Eukaryota; kingdom Viridiplantae; phylum Streptophyta; class Magnoliopsida; order Fabales; family Fabaceae; genus Vicia; species Vicia faba. Next base: position 554,717,352 of record OX451741.1, read on the forward strand.
AAAAAACAATTGAATTAATTAAAATAAATAAAAGAAAGAAATAAGATAAAAAAAAGACTTGGCCTGGTATTAGCAAAAGGAGGGGGTGTTGATGGCAAATCTGGGCCCAAATGCTGATGGCCTTTGTTGACTTTCCCAATCCCATGCATGCGCTTGACTTATGCCCATGGTGGACCTTCATTGGGAAGGCCTTAGATCTGACATGTTGATGATCTGATTGGTTGGACGCTGATGGTACATGGTGGACTCATTGGGATACCAGCACGCCTGATTATGCAAAGAAAAACAACATAAGGAAAATATGGGGACCTGGGGATCGAACCCAGACCCTTAGGCATCCTCCCACTGCACGCTTGCCAGCTGAGTTGGTCGTGTTAGTTGTAACAATAATTAACAACAAATATAATATGCTAAAATAGATGGCTAAACTCAAAAAATGCGCGAAATTCAAATGGCCCAGTCATGGAGCGCCATGTTATCCTTCTTCTTCCTTGCCTCTGTCATTTTAGACAAAACCCTTTACCTACGGACGCTGGGTGTAGGTACAACCCTTGTCCACTCCAAAATCTTGTCACTGTATGATAAATCACAACCAATGGTACCAACCAACTCGTTGCAACCTCACGAGCATCATGGTACCATTATCCATGGCCAATTGTCCCTGTACAGAAAAAACCTAAAAACGAAGCAAAAACCCTAACTATGGCATCTTGGTGTATAGTCAGGAAAAATGCAATTGGATATAATCAATAGCTTGCAAATAACTCAAGGATCATGAATGTACCAATCAAACATGCTAAATGTGCTAGAATTAACGTATTTAATTTCAAGAAAATATGGAAGTTGTGTGAAACTTACAGCGTGTTTCAAGACTTTAGGAAGCTTGCAAATGGTTGCAATGTGATCCAGGGATATCCAGCAAGCGATTGGGATGCTTAGAATGGCTTGAGATAGCCTGAATCCTGAAAACTAATTTACAACTTTTCTTGAAATTTTTCAACTTTTCTTTCTGTTTTACACGCCTCTAACCTCATTGTTTCTTGTCTACAATTGTTCCTTATGTACCCTAGAATGAATTAGGGTTGCAAACTTGTATCAATTCCTCTCCAATTATGATCATTGATTCATGATTTGATCCTTGTGCAAATCTTTCCAAATCAAGCAAAATGCAATCTTTTTGTGTCCAAATGAACCTTGCATGATTCGATCTCACTTCTAGCTGTATAATAGACCTAAACATGCACAAAATCTCAAGATTTGATTAGCTTTTGATATTTTTACTATTTTATTTTGATTTTATTTGATTTAATTGAAATAAAATCAAAATAAATAACAAAAATAAAATAATGACAATTGGAAGAGCTTATGGGTCGTGGGTCACATTACAAACTCAGTGCAAGCATAAAAAGTTGGGCCCATTTAGCAAAAATTGTAATTTTGGGCATATTTGACTTTTTGCAATTTTGCAAAAAGGGTCAACTTTACCAATGCATAACTCCTTCAATTTTGACCCTAGAAAGGTTTTCTTGGACTTTTTAGAAAGATTAAGATGTCCTCTAAGCAACCCTTTTGGTCTCATCTCAATTGAGTCTTCCATGTTCATGTATGAAGCTTTTACCCAAAAGGTGTTTTTGTTGACTTTCCAAAAATGACATATAATGTCCAAATTCATATCTTCTTGTGAGTGCATATTTTGAATTTGGGAGCTGAAGATGGATTGTATGGAATTGCATCCTCTTCAGAATGAGCTTTGGATGGGTCATTTTCGATAAAGTATGAGAAAGTTATGCTTGGTCAAAGTTGAGTTGACTTTTCCTACAAAACCCTAATTTAGCAACTTTTGGGTTTTGATGAATTGTAAGCAATCCTTGAGGAATCATGATCAACCCTTGATTAAATAATACTTCAAAATTAGGATTTTGACCAAAAATCTTGAAGTTTGACTGTATGTGGTCCACAGTTGACTTTTGCCCTAGCACAGTCGATTTCCAGGCCTTTGAGCAATTGACTGAGCAAACTTCCTCTGCAAGGATTGAAACTTAACATGGATGATCTTGAGAACATTTTAGGACAATGGTGAGCATTTGGGACCCTTTGGATCCAAACATCTTGATGCAAACTGAAACCCTAATTTGAGGTAGACTGCCTTGGGAGAGAGTTTGTCTGGTCAACCCTTGGACTTCCTTAAGCAAATTGAGGACCTCACTTGAAATGTATTGAGAAATATGGGATGGAAAATTTTAGGGTACAACAGCTTCCCCTGTTCAATCTTCTTAAACCTAAGGATGTAGATTGACTTGTCTGCCTTTCGTGATCCGAAGGTAGAAGATCATTGAACACTAGAGTGCCTAGAAATTTGCACTCGCATGAAGTGGTACTCGTCTTGCGATGTCGGGAATGGTCTTATAGATGCCATTTGGAAGTCAATGATGGAAGATGGGCTTAAAGATGCCATCATAAGAAGTTTCGATCGCATAAGAGATTCCTTTGCGAGAACCCGTACACCCGTTATTGAGGAGGACTACGCTGGAGAACGTTGTTCTTTGTCTTGATAGAGATAGATTTTTAGGAACTTCAGTTGTCAGTTACACTACTGGGGAATCATCTCTTAGTCTAGGATGTGAAAATGAATTGCTATCTGGTCGTTCTCCAGGCTTCACAGTGATTTGCTGAGGAAAATAAGACCGACTGCTATCTGGTCGTGCTCCAGGCTTTACAGTGACTTACTGGGGAGATGAGATTAAACATGTTATCTGGTCATTCTCCAGGCTTTGCAATTTCTCAATTCTTATCTGGTCGTGCTCCAGGCTTCAGAAGGAATCAAGTGGTTATCCAGTCGCATCCGGGCTTCCAACTTGAATTTAAGGCATACTAATATCCGGTCGATTTTCGGGCTTCATAGTAATTGTCCAGGTAAACTGCTATTTGGTCGTGCTCTAAGCTTCGCAGTACCTTACACTGTTATCTGTTCGTGTCCCAGGCTTCAGTGTCTTTTGCCGCTATCTGGTCGTGATCCAGACTTCGCGGTGTCTTATACCATTATCTGGTCAATTCCAGGCTTCATGGTATCTGGTATTGCTATCTGGTCGATTTCCAGGCTTCACAATAACTTGTTGATGGGTTAAGCTATTTTCCGGTCGATTCCTGGGCTTCATAGCTTGTATTTTAAAGATACCACTATCTGGTCGATTCCAGGCTTCATAGTATTTTGGAGAGATCAAGATACTATCCGGTCGATTTCCGGGCTTCATAACTTGAACTGGAATATAAATCTTAGTATCGATTTGACTGAACCAGAGGAAACTTATGATAACTTGTTTGTATCTTTCCCTAAAAGGTAAAGAGTTAGTCGTATGTAATGTCATGATGTATGAAATGTATTGAGTAATGATGTTCTCGAAATAACTGAAATCAGATCACTCACACATGCACACTCCTAGGGTAAACTCTCGCTTCGGTTGCCTTCGGTAAACGATCATTAAGTATAGGGTGTCTTAGTGGTTGCCCTCCTGTTTAACAAAGATCAAAAGTCCCGTTCGAAAATGTTGCTTCGGAAACATCGCCTCGAAAATGTTGCCTCGAATATGATCTTAAGACTCTAGGGTTATTACTAAGACGTCCTAACGTTGCTTTAGTGATTGTACGTCCCTTTCGAATTGACCCTTACAACTCCAACGACAGTGCTACCTACTTCTCAATAGTAGGATATCATTGTCTAAAGGAAACGAGAACATAAACAATCCTTTTTCGAGTAGGTAGATGCTAGTAGATACTTTCTCAAACAAACTTTTTCACACCAAACACTTTTTTCAAACAAAGTTTTCAAAAAAACTTCGTAACACTCTTGAAGACATAAGCAAGGGTTAAAACGAAGTAAAACAAAAACTTTTCAAAACACAAACACACAAGCAATTTTAAAAAGATGAGCAAATACCTAAGAGCCCATGGAAAACCATGGATATAAAGGATGCTAATACCTTCCCTTTCTATAATCTACCCCCCGTACTCAAAATCTCGATAAAGGAATTTTTCTGTGCTTTTTTCCTTTCCGGTTGGTTAAAATAAAAGTCGATGGCGACTCTTGCTTACCGCGACATTTTGCAAACACAAACACAAAACACAAACCAGCATTTTCCAAAACAGTCGGTTCTGCCACCATATCATAGAACTGGTGACTCTGCTGGGGAATTATAAAGTGGGGTATACCTTAGGATCTAGTTCATCACAATTGCTTCTCTTGTTTGTTTTGGTTGCTTTACTTTTAAGGGTTGTTTGGGAGTTACTATAGATCCTAACCTGGATCTGGGGACACCTTTTAGGTAAGTAGCAATAAACTATGAGGGAACTGTACGGTGTAGACCGATACGGTTGAAGCAGTAGCTACGTTGATGTGGCACATTGGTTGGTACCGGTATCCCTTGTGGAGAAACGAGGAGAATACGGGGCCGCTATGTGTATCGTTAAGCATCAATTGACCTTAGAACCTTTAATCAACCAACTTGTCCATTAGGAAGTAGTGAGATAGCCGGCCTCGGTGTAAAGCTGAGAACTGGTTGATACTCGATGCTACACTCATTGAGACCATACTCTCGAGATAGTTTCGGCTGCAAGAAAAGATTGTGTGAGCTGAAACCATGACCGATGGAGGATGGTAAGTGATATTGAGAACCTCTAGAACTCGGTTACTTTTGCTAGTACAGGTTGAAACCAACTGAACTTCAAGAGGGTAGTACCTAGCCCCATGCAAGCCTTAAACTTAAGGGCTTTTGTGTGACTTGTTTGCCTTGCCATGTCTGTTATCTGCTATACCTGTGTTGTTTTTATCATGACATCATGCATCATAACATAGCATGCATACTTCATTATGCTAACCATTTCAATGACCGATGGGATTTATCCTTGTTCTGTTTTGTAGATTATGGCTTCCGTGCGTAGAAACACCATCTGAGTTAACTTTGCAAATACTTGATCAACTAAAAGAGTTAGTCTCAAGAGTTTCTAAGACTTCTTCATTCATTAAGAGACATGGTCAGCTTCTTAGCCTGGTCACCTCAAAGTTTGATGAGCAGATGATGAGTGTGCTTTTCCAGTTCTTCGATCATGTGCATCATTTCTTCACCTTTCCAGATTATCAGCTGGTTCCCACTTTGGAAGAGTTTTCTCACTTATTGGGCATATCCATCCTTGAGCAGACGCCCTTCAAAGGTATGGAAGATACTCCTAGACCAGAAGACATTGCTTCAGCTCTGCATCTAAAAAGGGTTGATGTAGTATCCAATTGGGAAACACGAAGCGGGGTTGAAGGTTTCTTAGCCAAGTTTCTGATAGATCAAGCTCAGCTATTATGGGATAGTTTGGACTTTCAGGATTTCGAAGATATCTTGGCTCTCCTTATCTACGGTTTGGTTCTGTTCCCGAATCCAGATTCCTTTATAGATGTGAATGCGGTTAATATCTTTCTTTCTTGCAATCCCGTGCCTACTCTACTGGGTGATATCTTGCATGCCCTCTACACTCGTACTATGCGTAGAAGAGGGACTCTTATGTGTTGTATGCTGTTGCTATCAAGGTGGTTTATTTCGCACCTCCCAAAGTTCGTGCTGAAGAATGAAGAAGGTTTGGGATGGTCTTACAGGATAATGTCACTTGCCCATTGAAACAACCGGCTGAAAATCATCAAACAATGAAGTCGCCATCGAACGTCTTTTATCCCACATGTAGGGAAAGGTAAACATCGAGAAAACCTGAGAAGGGAGAAGTCACGGTCTTGCGACCGAGAGATCGAGTAAGGGAGTCTGTTACGCGAGGGGAAGGTATTAGCACCCCACACGCCCGTAGTACTCTACGGTATCCACTCTTGTTATCTATCTTATGGGTGTGTTTAATCTATGCTTACTGTTTATTACTGCTAAGGGAGAATGCATGAAAAAGAAAGGGGAAAAGAATGTAAGGAAAATAAAATTGTGCTCGCTTGGATACAACAACCGGCTGAAACAACCGGCTGAAAATCATCAAACAATGAAGTCGCCATCGAACGTCTTTTATCCCACATGTAGGGAAAGGTAAACATCGAGAAAACCTGAGAAGGGAGAAGTCACGGTCTTGCGACCGAGAGATCGGGTAAGGGAGTCTGTTACGCGAGGGGAAGGTATTAGCACCCCTGACACTCGTCTGGATTGGATGAGCATTTCAAACAAAAACTATGAAGCTCTTGTAGAACTTTTTGCTGTAAAAGATGCTCTCTTAGGACTGCCATTGACATCTGAACCTCTTCAACTTGAGTCACTAAGTCATGGTCATTGTCAAACCCAATAGCGTTGGCAGCAGCCCCATGGTGGGGAGGCATAGGATTATTCTGAACATTAGGGCCTATAGGTGCGAAGCTTAGCTCTTTAGCATCTAATAGAGATTGTACCTTGTATTTCAAAGCTCTGCAGTTTTCAATTGAGTGACAGGGAGCACCTGAATGAAATTCACAATGTGCATTAACATCATAACCCCTTGGAAGCTCTGCCGACGGGGGAGGTAACTCTCGAAGTTGTACCAACTGACCAGCTAGCAACTGCGGGAGTAATTGAGCATACGGCATCGGGATTGGATCCAACTTCCTCTCAGGATACCTTTGCTGCCTTTGTTGACCCCTCTGTCCCTGAGGCCTTTGGTTCTGTTGATAGTTTCGTGGCGGTGCGTATTGTTGTTGCGGAGCAGCCGCGGGGGTCTGGTAATATGGAACTTGTATAGTAGCCTTCCCCTTATCATCGGAGGCATTGCTCACCTCTCCTTCCTTTTTCTTGACGAAACCGCTAGAGTATGGTTTCTTCCCACCACCTGAGTTGTAGTTATTATTCGTGCCAGATGCACCTGAAATAGTCCCCACTTTAATACACATTTCAACCCGCTCTCCGATGATGACCATGTCTGAAAATGAATCAGAAGTACTACTGAGCATATGCTGCAAATACGGGCCTCAGAGGGTACTCATGAATAGATCTACTAATTCCCGATCTAGGAGAGGAGGTTGAACCCTTGCGGCCAAACTGCGCCATTTCTGGGCATACTCTTTGAAAGACTCACCAGTCTTTTGAGACATACCATGCAGCTGTGCACGGCTAGGTGCCATGGCGGTATTGTAGTGATAATGTTTTAAGAAAGCATCAACAAGCTCACTCCAATTACTAACATGAGTCTGCTCCAACTACATGTACCACTCTAATGGAGCTTCAGCAAGACTGTCCTGAAAGAAATGCATAAGCAACAGCTCATTGCTAGCATAAGCAGCCATCTTTCTGCAGTAGGATCGGAGATGAGTCTCCGTGCATGTAACCCCCTTATACTTGTCGAAATCAGGTACCTTGAACTTTGGCGGGATCACAACCCCTGGAACCAAACACATAGCAGCGGCACTGAACCCTGGTTTCTTAGAAGTCTCCATAGCCTTTAAGCGTTCTTCCAAAGCCTTGTACATCTTATCAGCTTCAGACAAATCAGTCGTGGAATCCTTTAGAGGGTCATCAAGATCAATGACATCATGGTGGTCATCCATGATCAGTCATGGGTTCTCCTTAGGAATCCCTTCACGGTCCTTCTTGGGTCCGCCGTTCTCAGATGTGGAGGCAACGTCTACCAGTTTTGTAACACTTATTCTGAGCTCTTCTTGTCCTTGGATGACGGCATGAAGAGTTTCCATGAGTTGATTCATTCGGTCACCCATGGTGTCCATGTCTTGGCGGAGAGCGGCCTGGTTCTGCTCAATCTGTTCCATGATCCTCAACTTATTGGCTCGAGTGCGATAAGGATGTATGGAAGTCGTCTTGTAGATTCTATAATAAAAGGCAAAATCATCAGATAAGAACTCCTGCCAGCAAACCTGCAATTCATGAAATGCATGATATGTATGATGTATGAAATGATTGTCCACTCCGGTTCTCCATGGTTCAATTACCGTCAATAGTAATCGAGCAACATGATGACAAGAACGACCACATGAAGAAGACATCCAAAAATAAGAGAAATTCTCACAGAACTGAATATAAGAAGGTTATGGGAGTGTGAGCAATTGGTAACAATAATGATTAGTTCGGGGGTAAGTTATTTTTCCATATCGCTTAGGCTCAAATAAAGTGCCTTAGCGATAATTTCAAAATTGTGCCTATCCGGACTTGGCGACAGTTAGGTGTTCAGCAAAGAGGATCGTCCTTCCGGAATTGAAACAATTTGGTAGTCCTGGAATGTGTAACTCGTAGCTGTAATACTAAAATAGGGTCGAAATGACGAAAATGGTCCTCTAGATTCTTCAAAGAAGGCCAAGAACTTGAGCGGAAAACTTTGAATAGTACAAATAAGTATGATTGTCTCCTTTGGTTTTCTTGAGAACATCACCGTTGCCAAATGTTATTGGCGAAAATTATGCCAGAGAGGTATCCAAAGTGGACATGCATATGCAAGGTTGATAATTTCATCTTTCTGACATTTTTTTTTTGAGAAATAAACATGTTAGATGTAAATGCAAAATGATCATGGTGTTACTACTTCCATGATACCAATATCTGCTGTATTGTCTTTGCGTAGCTTGTAAGTACCAGGATCATAGGTCCAGAACATAAACCATACAATCTTATGAACAGACTCGGGACTCAGAATATAAATCTGAGAACCTCCTAATCATTGATAGAGTTCCAGAGCATATCCAATAGAATCGATAGTCACTGTTTGAGCATAATCATCATTTGAATATGAGTAACCATCTGAATATGAGTCACCATCTGTACCTGTGATAGAAATTCCCTCCCCACTCACGGGTGAAACTAGGTCAGGGTAAGATAATGGTAACTCGAAAATCATGGGTCCGCCTGAAAGTGCTATGGGCTTACCCACAGACGTGGGTGCCGATAGTAATTCATTTGAACCTCATCCGAGTGTGGTATGTGACATGACTGCACTAATCGGACCACGTCCTATAGCCGTCATGCCCCCACTCTATTCCTAGGTGTTCTAGTGCACTCTGGCCTGGGTACTGGGCCTTTTACCTCAAAAGTAACATCCCAACCCAATAAGAAGTAGATCCTGTACAGCAGTAGTATATGGAAGACAGTAAAATACAATGCATATGTATGCTCAAGTATATACAAAATGAATGAATAAACCGAAAGCGTAAAGATAAACACCCAAAGAAAAGAAAAGAAGAGCTAGGAGCGACTCCGGGATGGACCAGCACTTGGTCGACCTAATCCCCAGTGAAGTCGCCAGCTGAAACAACCGGCTGAAAATCATCAAACAATGAAGTCGCCATCGAACGTCTTTTATCCCACATGTAGGGAAAGGTAAACATCGAGAAAACCTGAGAAGGGAGAAGTCACGGTCTTGCGACCGAGAGATCGGGTAAGGGAGTCTGTTACGCGAGGGGAAGGTATTAGCACCCCACACGCCCGTAGTACTCTACGGTATCCACTCTTGTTATCTATATTATGGGTGTGTTTAATCTATGCTTACTGTTTATTACTGCTAAGGGAGAATGCATGCAAAAGAAAGGGGAAAAGAATGTAGGGAAAATAAAATTGTGCTCGCTTGGGCCCTACCCCAATGCCTACGTATCCGTTTTGAGGAATCAGAGCTACCGTAGTTCGGCTCATATGTTTTTTTGTTTGTGTTTTTTGTGGACGAAGTTAATTCCGCCTTCTGCCGCAGCTCGACCTTTGGAGACTTATGCGTTGGCACATAAGTAAATTAATCGTGTCCTTACCTGAAAAGGGTTCTTTAAATGAAAGGTGATCGAGCGCACAAAAGATTTGATTTTGTTTTGTATTTTTGTTGTAGATGATGACTGATTGACCTCAAGGGAGAGGTATTAGCCATTTTTCTACTTAGTCATGAAAGGAGTCTTTGAGAATTGAACCACACCTATGCTTGAGATGAAGAACAATAAGATTGAGAAGAGACTCGCTTATCATTTCCCGTACTAAGCAAAAGCATGATTCTCATCCATAGTTTTAAAGTATTTTGAATTTTGAAAGAAAAGAAGTTTTAGTTTTAGGTGCGAATGCAAAAGGGAAAGAAAAGTTAAAGGGGAATTAGCCTATTTCTAAACCTGATGTTGTCGTGCGCGGTTAGACCTAAAGTTAGAATTTTGAGGGAACTCTACCTAATGTTGGCATGTTTGAATTTGAAAGCCTAAAGTCTAATTTTAGGTCAATTAAATCGAAGATTAAATTTGAACCAAAATCTCCTAAGGAATCATGAAATAATATACGAACAAGTAAAATTAGGCAGCAAGTATCAAAATATCGCATACAATTCATACCAAAAATCGCAAACGAAACACATGACATAAAAAAATGAGTAAAACTAATGATTAAAATTGAAAAGAAAAAAATGAGAGAAGTGAAAAGAAATCACTTTTATTTACCAATATTGCCAAAGAAAATAAATCGCCAAAATTAATCGCAAACGCAATCGAAATGAGTATTGGAAATAAGATCTCAGGAGGTACGAACCGAATTCACTATGTACTGCAAAAAATGCAATGACATTAGGCCCCATCAAAAATAGACACAATCAGCAAAAAATAAAAATAATCATAGTCCAGGAATTGATTAGTTTGGCCCATGTTAACCATTCTTAATTTTATTAATCATCATATTATTATATTTATTTGTTGAATTGATAATAAAAAGAATAAAAACATGCAATAGAATACCGGTTCAGAAAGAAAGAAAGAAAGAAAAGAGAAAAAAAAAGGAAAAGGGGCAGACAACATTGTCTCGTCTTCTTCGCCGGTCCTCCGTCGCGATTCTCCTTCAACCCAACATCTCACCTCACGATCTCCGACGTCGCCTCATAAATCAGCGCCTCCGTCTTCTCTTCTTCCTATGCGTTCGCTTCTCTGTTATCCACCTATACCGCCGCTGCAGTTCTCTCTCCTCTGATCGGACATTAGCGCCGCCACTTCCATATTCTTCCTCCGCCCAAACACCTCTTCCATTCCGTCTCCAATCTTACCTCACAAACCTCCCTCAATCTCTTATCTCTGAAATCTAAACAATGAGAAAATCCCAAAACCCTAAAGCCGGAATTAAATGGTGATGAATTAGGGAATCGAGCTGCCAAAATGGGGGAACGTCTCACAAAGGAAAGAATCGCATCGTGGTGTCAAGAGATGAATGAAAAAGGATGCATGCCCTACCTCGACGACGATGATGGTGAAGATGGTCTAACAGATATAAACTCTGAGGTGATCTTTTATCTTTGCTCTCTTTCTTCAATTTTATTCTACTGCTTCTACTTCTTTGCTTTCTTGTTCATTCTTCTATATTGATGTTGTGATACATTTGCGTCTTGTTTCTTCGTTGTATTGAACTGTTGTTGTACGGTGTTGAATCGAAGCTGTGAATCTGATGGGAGAATCTGAGGGTTATTGTTACAAGGATAGATGAGAGCACGGGGACCAGGGTCAAAGATGTGGTTATTGAACGATTATTGGAGGTCAATGAAAGGCGAGGAATGGTGAGGTCAAGATCGTAGAAGCATGAGAGAGATGAAGATGATGTGTTGAAGAATTAAGATTTATTGCACAGAGAGAAAGTTGAAAGGTGGGTGTTGAAATTTTATGTAATTCTTCTTATGAATGAATCGTGCCCAGTTCAATATTGCAGAAGCAATAGCTTTATACAGTTGGAGGAAGGTTGAAAAGTTAGTTACAACAGAACTATATCTGGCCATTAGATCTCGTTTTTCTATTATAAGAATAAACAATGTATATGAGAGGTTAGAGATTTAGATTTAGCTAGTGATTCTGTTAGAAATTTTGTTAGTTGTTAGTCTTAAAGTTAGTTAGGATTTGGGAAATGGAAAGTCGGTTATAGTTAGTTAGGATTGTTAGATGTTATGGTTTGTTAAGTTAGGAAAATGTTAGAAATTAGTTAGGAGTTTGTTACAGTTAGTTCTGTTATGAGTTAGGGAATTGGGTATAGGTTGGTTACAGTTAGGAATGAGTTAGAAAAGTTTGTTAGGTAGTTAGGAAATGGTAGTCATTCTGTTTTTTTTCTTTCTTTAAGTTGGTAATTTGTTGCTTGTATACGTAATTTGACAACGTCAATGCCAAAATGGATATGAACGAAAGTATATGCCCAACTTCTCAACAAAAATATACAGATTTCCTACTTCCTAGCAAACTCAATAATGTATGCAGCTAAATGTCAAACGGCTGTCCTCCCATTCCACTCATTACTCAACTCGATCAACCCCTCTTTCCAGATTCAATTATAAGTCTGAACACCAACAAAATTCAGCATTAAACCTAGGCCATGATGCTCTTAAAAGTGCACAAATTGTTCCTATGATTAAATTTTCAAGATGTCTTCATACTATAGACACTTCAAGTTCAACTCAGTCTGTATTGAGAAATATGTGTGTTCTTTTCTGTTTCCGGTATCTAGGCTTTATTGGCAACTTTCAAACAAGCAGCAGCTGCTTAAGAAGTTATGACAAAAGAGTCGGAAGATATATATTCCATGCCTCCACCGCTTGAAGGGCTTGAGAAGATTTTCCTTGATTGATGAGTTGGCGAGCCAATGTGAGTAATTCACGAATGTCGGGGTTCTGACCGGAGCTTGATGCTTCCGTTTCCATCATGTCAGCATCCATTTTTTTTAGATAATTTCTTCTACTGTGTTGGTTTGTTTTAAGCACATAACACTTGGTGTAATTGTTGATTTTTGTATTTCAAATTAAATTAACTTGATTACATATTGGTACTGAACTGGCTTTGAAAATGGTTGTTTATGCAGGTTTCCTTTTGGTATGAAACATGGACTGAGGCTTGGACATAACCAGGTTGGAATGGGCCAATCTTGGAAGATAGTGGCTTGAAGATAAATAAGTTTAGAAATGATGTAGACCTTGATTTAGAATTTTTTAGCCTTAGACCACTTGAATATTTAATGTAAATTCTTGTTTTTGATTTAGTAATCTTGGATGTAAACGGCCTTTTGAAATATTCTCTTGTAATGTTCTAATGACACCGCTTGTAAATTGCATGGTTATGACCTCGAATGAACGAGAATGAATTTGGATAACCCTTTGACAAATCATGAGTAATGCTTTAGAACTTGTAAAGGTCATATCATTGAATGAATGTGAACCCTTGAATTTTAATGATGAAGCCCAAATATTCCAAGTAATCTTTTCTTCTAAATTGCCTTTTGTATCTCCAAGATCTTTTTATTTTGTGTTACATATAATTCCATGGTTGTGATAAGAATTTAATAAGAGCCTTTTTCAAGAACAAACTTGTAATGTCGAGTTTCTTTGCTTTTGAATGAAAACATGCCTAAACACCTTCAAATGAACGAGCCTTGCATCTTTCTCAATCCTCACTTCAAAACCATAATTGAAGAAGCTTAAGATTTTGATTTTAATGTATTTTGAAATGAAGTCCCCCAAAGCATATTATATCACAAGTAAGTGAATAGACCCGACGAAGAGCTTTGCATCATGAAGTGTACAAACTTCCAATTTGCAAATAGTATCCCATTGAATCTTCTTCTCTTGCCTAGAGCTCGTGAACATACAAGGAATAGCTAAACCTCATTTGATGAAGAAGGGACCATTTGAAATATTAACTCGTAAAAGATACGATTTTCTTATATGATAACCTTTTTGTATGACATATTGAAGCATCCTTGAACAAGATCTTAATGGCCATGGATATATCAAAATCTTCAACCATTTGCACTTTAAGTAATTATATAACCCCTTTGAAATTTATTTAAGAACAAATACACATGGAACCCCTCTTGCAGTCTACATGATTATGGGAATAAATCATCATTCGTGTGGAGGTTATAAGACGATGTTCCTTACTGCTTAAGCTTGCAGCCTTTCGAGATAGCCTTAGGATGACTCACAATTGAAGCGGCAAGTATTTAATGAGAACCAAAAATTGTATCACTAAAAGAAGTCCACAGTGTTAGAGCAAGAGAGGCTCAAGATAACCACAAGATCGAGCCTTAATCTAATGACCCCCAGTTGAAGCATAATGGACGAAAAATCCTAATTCTTAATCCTTGAAGAAAGATCGCAACTTGATGTCGAGAAGAAAGAATACCCCTGTAATTTAATGATAAAGAAGTCCAGAAAATAAAACCTAGCTTCAAACAAATTATTAATGGAGAAATCGACCGAAACAAGCTTGTGCGAAGATGAGAGCCTTAAAGCCATACACCAACCCTTATTCCTCGAAGTCCATGACCTTATGCCAATTTATTGATTAATGATGCATGATATGTTAGATGACCTAATGAAGTTTATGTGCATAAAAAAGTGTGAGATGTATAAGCCAGATAGAAGTAGAAGGGTAGGACAAATTTGGGGTATTACACCCATAAAGACGTTCTTTGGAGTTCCAAGGCTATGGAAAACACTGCTGTCATTGATCGTTGGGGGGGATATCCTAATGTCCCATTGCTTGGAATCAGAGGAGGGATAACCTACAATCCTTGTCTAGCTTTGCGACAGTTTGGTCGTGCTCGGAGGGATGACCCCCATGAGCTACTTCTTACAGATATTGCATTTGACTAAAAGGAAGACGTTGAGGAGCATCGCCAGAGGTTTATACGAGCTTGGGGCATGGTGAACAAATATGACCCCCAAGAGTTGGGACTAAGGACTTCCCTCCCTATGCAGCCTTATCTCCAATGGGTCTGAGCTCGTGCCCAGAAGCTTGGGATACCCTATGAAGCAGTACTGCCAGTAATTGTGGAGCCCACCAATGAAGAAGGCATTCCTTACACAGTTCTTTATCCTTACATGCCCACTGATCTTGGGGCATTGCAGAGGTCTTGGATTCAGTTGAAAGAGGAGAGGGATACTTACCGGGAGAAGTACCATGAGCAAGAATCTTGAAGCTCACCAGGAAGCTTGAGGAAGAAAGAACGATCAATGACTACGTCAGCACAAAGAGGAAGCGTCCATGGGATTTTTGATTTTTCTTTTCTAGTTTAGATTTGTTTTCCATTTATTTCTTTGTAACGCCTCAAAGGCATTGTTGAACCTTTTTACAAGTTAATCTAA
This sequence comes from Vicia faba, assembly GCA_948472305.1. Lineage (NCBI taxonomy): Eukaryota > Viridiplantae > Streptophyta > Magnoliopsida > Fabales > Fabaceae > Vicia > Vicia faba. The sequence goes on from OX451741.1 coordinate 554,732,418, forward strand.
TAAAGTTTGTTTATTTTTGGTTTGCAAATTTAAATCTCCCAAAGTCTTTGAAATCATTACATACGCATCCCATTATCATGCACATCATTACAGGTACCATTACAGGTTTCTCATCTTCTTCGCTGTTTATTTCAGCACGAAATATCTTCTGCTCAAGACATCAAAGATCTTCAGGCACAAAACGCCCAATTCCAAGAGATGTTCTTGAGCTTGGCTAAAGGGCAAGAGGATCTGAAGACTCTCATTCTGAAAGAGAAGAAGAAGAAGAAGAAGAAGAAGAAGAAGAAGAAAGTCGTTCTTCTGAATATGGGTAAAAGGTTTGGGGATAGGTTGAAACAGCAAGCTGATCTGACCTCTTCATCCAAGGAAGGGGAGAACCAAGAAGAAGAAAAGGGCCCCAGTCCTGCCATCTCTAACGATGATACAGATTATGATGAGGAGAAATATCCTCCTGCCGAGGATAGGTACAAGTAATTAGAAGACCGTCTGAGTTCCATAGAGATTCAGAAGATCCCTGGGTTGGATTTCGGAGAACTAGGATTGGTGTCGGGAGTGGTGATCCCTCATAAGTGCAAAGCTCTGGTTTTTGCCAAGTACGATGGAGTATCCTGTCCAAAAATCCATCTCTGCTCGTACGTCCGGAAAATCCAACATCACAATGCTTATAGAAATTTGTGGGTGCATTTCTTTCAAGATAGTCTGTCAGGGACTCAACTTGAATGGTTTTATCAGTTGGAAGAAGCTAATGTTCGAAACTGGGAGGACCTTGCTCATGCCTTTTACAGGAAGTATCAATATAACGTCGACCTTGCTCCCAATCGTACTTAGCATCAGGGTATGTCTATGGGTGCAAATGAAGGTTTTAAGGACTATGCTCAGAAGAGGAGAGATTTGGCTGGAAGAGTCCAACCCCCCTTGTCTAACAGGGAGTTGGTTGACATGTTTCTAGGGACACTATCTAGTCCATTTTTCAATCATCTGATCGGCAGTTCGTCATCTGAGTTTACTGAGTTGATCTTGACTGGAGAGAGAGTAGAAGTTGGTATCCGAAGTGGTAAGATACAGAAGGATACTTCGTCAAGTTCATTAAAGAAACCTTTCACCGATAAGAAAGAAGCTAGTGCAGTCTACGGCCCGAGGGGCCAAAGCAGACCTGAACACCGTCAAGCAGTAAATATGGTAGTGATATCAAGACCCACAGTTGCTCCACAATGCAATAATCAACAAAGGGTGGAAAGACCATAGAGGCAGTACACTTGGCTCAATATGACCTTGTCTCAAATTCTACCACAATTAGTGAAGACCAATCTAGTAACTCTGAGGGAGGCCTCGAAGAACCCCAACACCACTTCTCCTCACTATAAACCAAATTCTCGTGGCGCTTATCACTCCGAAGGTCCAGGTCATGATACAAACAACTGTTGGGCCTTGAAGAATTAGGTGCAAGACTTGATCGAATCCAAAGAGATTGAGTTTGACGCTCCAGAGAAGCCCAACGTCATAACTGCTCCTATGCCCAAACATGGTCATGGAGTGAATGTTGTGGATGATGATTTATTTTTGACCTCCGTGGAAGAAATTTCTACTCATTTGATGACAGTTAAGAAGAATATATTGTTGGCCGGTTTATTTTCGGGTTATGGCAAAGGTTGCCACATGTGTTCAATTTTGCTTGTTGGTTGCCACTTATTGAAATCAGGTGTTCAACGCCTGATGGATAACAAAGAGATCCTGTTCAAAAATACTATGATTCTGTTGGTTCCAATTGAAGATGTTTCCATCATAACCATTTCCGCCAATCCTTCCAAGGTTTCCTCGAGAAAACCTGTTAGGATTACACCCGTCCCAAGAATTGCTCCGTTAATAATTATTGTCCCTGGTCCTATCCCATACACTTCGGATAAGGCTGTTCCTTGGCACTATGGGGGCTGATGTGTATTACCATGGAGTTAAACAAGAATTAAATAGTGAAGAAGCCAATGTTGATATCAGCAATATTACCGGGCCTAGCAAGGTCACCAGAAGTGGAAGACTCTTTTCTCCCGAGATCTCCCCTCCGACTATCCACAAACCTATTGTCATTCCATCTGCTAGTACATCATCTACTGTCCCAGTTCCTATTCCAATCATCACCCTTGTCACCGAGCCATCTGGGACTCGGGGCAAAGAAATCATAGGTGAGCCTGCCCAAACGGAGGCACCTAAAAAGATCATTGTAGAAACCTCAAAACAGGAGATAGAAGAAATTTTGAAGATTATCAAGAAGAGCGACTACAACGTAGTCGAGCAGCTAGGGAAGACCCCATCAAAAATCTCCATGTTATCCTTGTTATTATGTTCTGAAGCCTATGCAAAGGCTTTAATTGCATTCCTCAAAACTGCACATGTGCCGCAGGAAACTTCGGCTGATCAATTCAAAGATTGCGTAGCTAGTTTGACTGCCGATAATGGGTTAGTTTTCTCAGATGCAGATCTGACTGCTAAAGGAAGAAATCTTAATGATACTCTGCACGTCTCGATTGAGTGCATGGGCACTACTATGGCCCATGTACTGGTGGATACCGGGTCCTCATTGAATGTTTTGCCAAAGAAAGCGTTAGACCGTCTGGACTGTGAAGGCCTGATTCTAAAGCCGAGAAATATTGTGGTTAGGGATTTCGACAGGTCAAAAAGGATGGTGCACGGGGAGGTGGACGTCCCTGTTAAAGTTGGCTCTCAGACTTTTGCTTCCACTTTCTATGTGATGGATATCATACCATCATATTCTTGCTTGTTGGGTCGTCCTTGGATTCATAAGGCTGGGGCAGTGACTTCTGCACTCCATCAAATGTTTAAATATTCGGTAAAGGGGAAGATTGTTACGATGCAAGGTGAAGAGGAGTATATGGTGAGTCATCTCAATTCCTTTCTCTATGTGGATATGGATGGGGAGTTCATCGAAACCCCTTGTCGGAACTTTGAAGAGGTCCCCCAGACTTTGGCGTCAACTGAAGTTGCTACTGACAAACCTCCGATGAATATGGCTACCCTCAAGGATGCCAGGGTTGTAATTGAAGAAGGTGGGTGTACAAATTGGGGTCAGCTCCCTGATTTCACACACAAGACTAACAAATTTGGTTTGGGATTTACTATAGGGGCTCAAAGGGTTGTTAGGCGCGCACGGATTATAAGACCTCCTATGCATATCAGCAATCAGGGAATTAACGCGGTTGAAGACAGTGAAGAAGATTCAGACATCGACAGCTGGATCTACCCTACAACCAATGGTGGATTGAACAACTGGACGGAGAAGGACTTCATACATGTTTCTTTCATTCGACAGTAATTGAGTTTTGTTTTGATATTTGTAATAAACAGTTTGAAACTTTACAGCCCGGTGCCTTGCCCGAGGCACCTTGGCTTTGCTTGTGAGGGCTTATTATTTGTCATTTTCATATATCATTAATAAAGCATTGGACGGTTCTTGCATTACAAATTTTGCGCTCCTTGATTTTCTTTTTCTGTCTCTCGCTTTATCAAAAACAACTATTCTCTTACACACACTCACATATCATAATGCAGATCCATATCCACTCTGGATCCCATTGATAACAACTCTTCTACTGCCAGTTATGACTTCGAAAATCCGATCAACCAAGCTGAGGACGAAGGTGAAGATGATTGTGAGGTGCCTGGAGAACTTGCTAGACTGTTACTGCAGGAAGAAAGGGCCATACAGCCTCATGAAGAGCCAGTCGAATCAGTGAATTTGGGTACAGAGGAAGACCGGAAAGAGGTCAAGATAGGTGCGAATATGGAGCCTAGTGTCAAACAACGGTTGATACAAATTCTAAGCGACTATGTTAAGATCTTCGTCTGGTCCTATGAAGATATGACTGGTTTGGACACTGATATTGTGGTTCATCGCTTGCCAACTAAAGAAGACTGTCCTCCGGTAAAGCAGAAGGTTCGCCGTATGCGTCCTGAGATGTCTGAGAAAATCAAAGCTGAGGTCATGAAATAGTTTGACGCAGGATTTCTAGCTGTTACTTCTTACCCGTAGTGGGTTGCCAACGTTGTTCCGGTGCCTAAGAAGGATGGTAAGGTACGGATGTGTGTGGACTATAGAGATATGAATAGGGCGAGCCCCAAGGATGATTTCCCACTTCCTCATATTGATGTTCTGGTCGACAACACCGCGTAGCATAAGATCTTCTCCTTCATGGATGGTTTTTCTGGTTACAATCAGATCAAGATGGCTCCCGAAGACATGGAAAAGACAACCTTCGTTACACAGTGGGGCACCTTCTGTTACAAGGTAATGCATTTCGGGTTGAAGAATGCTGGGGCAACTTATCAGGGCACCATGGTCGCTTTGTTCCATGACATGATTCACCATGAGATTGAGGTTTATGTTGATGACATGATCGCAAGGTCCTAGACTGAGGAAGAACATCTTGATCATCTCCAGAAACTATTTGACAGGTTGAAAACGTATAAGCTGAGGTTGAACCCGAACAAGTGCACCTTCGGGGTAAGGTCTGGTAAGCTGCTGGGTTTCATCGTCAGTGATAAAGGTATTCAGGTGGACCCTGCCAAGGTAAAATCCATACAGGAAATGCCGGCTCCCCGCACAGAAAAGGAAGTCAGAGGCTTTTTGGGACGTCTGAACTACATTTTCAGATTCATTTCACACCTAACCGCTACTTGTGAGCCAATCTTCAAGCTGTTGAAGAAAGATCAAGTGGTAAAGTGGAATGACGAGTGCCAGACTGCTTTCGAAAGAATCAAGGAATACTTCCAACAGCCACCAATTCTGATGCCTCCAGTTGAAGGAAGGCCTTTGATTCTATACTTGACAGTGCTGGATAATTCAATGGGGTGTGTGTTGGGGCAGCATGACGAGTCTGGCCGAAAAGAGCACACTATTTACTACCTTAGCAAAAAGTTTACCGACTGTGAGACCCGATACTCATTGCTCGAGAAAACTTGTTGCGCTTTGGCATGGGCTGCTCGCCGGCTGAGACAGTATATGTTGACTCACACTACCCTATTGATATCAAAAATGGATCCAATCAAGTATATCTTCGAAAAGCCTGCTGTTGTACCCCAAAATTTATCCTCTCAATTCTCAAGGCTTTTCTTACAAGGATTTTCAAGGTTCAAGCTTGCACAAAGTACATTGGTATTTTCCAGCACCAGAATTAAAAGGGAACTGTCAAAAAGGGAGAAAATAGATAAAAATAACATTTTGACGAATTTGGAGGAAAATAGGTCTCCTTCGATTTAGCCCCCTTCGATTGGACTTTTCACCTCCTTCGATTGCTCAAAAGTGGCTGCTAGCGTGCCTCTTTCGTCTGGGTATGTAACTTCAAATAGGTCTCCTTCGATTCAGAAGGAAATGATCTTCATACAAGCTTCAATTGAGTTTTTTGTTTCCCTTTGAAACAGTGTCCTTCGACTCAGGAATGTCCTTCGACTCAGGAATGTCCTTCGACTCAGGAATGTCCTTCGACTCAGGAATGTCCTTCGACTCAGGAAGTAAAGGTCTCCTTTTGTTTTTCTTCGATTCAAAAAGTCAATAATCTTCTGAAAGCTTCCTTCGATTCAGAAGTTAATAACCTTCTGAAAAGTGTCATTCGATTGCACCATTCGCCCCTCACCTATTTGCCTTGGATTCATAAGTTTTCGATTGGATGAATGGCTACCTTCCTGTGAATTTCAAATTCATCTTCATGTATGATTCGAATGCCCCTTCATATCACCTTCGAATCCATCTGTAAACCCTTTAATACGCCATAGTCCTGCATTATGATACACAACTTGGTGGTCCATTCGAAGGACTTGCCATAGTTGGGGAATAATTGTTCTCTTACTTTGGAGTCTAGTCGAAGGTTTAGGCCTAAGTTATTAAAATTAAGAAGACTCAAAATGGCATATTCATCTAAAAAGGGCCATTCGAAGAACACTCAGTTGGTTCATTCGAAGGACACACAACTGGTGAAAATGAATGTTGTATTGTTCTAGTCTGGTCGAAAGGTGTAGAAAGATGGAGGATTCGACTCAAAAGATCAAGTTGAACATTTAGACCCATAGGTTAGGCTACGTGTTTTCCCTTTTCAGGCCTCAAAGCTATGACTCACTCTATACTTAATTGTTTATGCAAGATAAAATAGGCCTTTACCCATTTGTTGTCCAAGACCACTTGCACTTAATAGCATAGTACTACCTTTTAGAAAAGTTTGTCTTCAGCCTTACACTTGTTTTCCTTCAGAAAGAAGTGTTGTACCCCAAAATTTGCTCTCTCATTTTATCAAGATTCTCCTCATAAGACTCTTTGGATTCAAGACCAGATTAGGGTTTGCTCAGCTCAAGACATCTCCTTGCACTGATGACCTGAAATTAGGGTTTGAGTTTGCATAGGGATTTTTGGATTTTCAATGCCCCATGTGACTTTAATACTTCATGTTTGACCTCTAAGATTGCCCATACCAAGTTTCAAGCCTTGAATCAAATTTTTGCCCAGTCAATTGGACAGTTGATCTAAAAATCAGCTGTATTGGGGAAAAATTCAACCATGGCCAATTTACACTCAAACCTCATAATTTTTTATCCACATCAAAATTATAGACTCATATGAACCATTTTATCAAGTTTGTACCACAACTCCTCAAGAAATTTGATCAGATATTCAAAAGGGCAAAATGGTCATTTTTAGGGTTTTGATTGAGGAAGGGCAATTTTTGATTTTTAACCTAGCCAATGGAAAATTGGGTTCAAGCATGGTTTCAAGGACTCAATGGCATCATCTTGACCTAATCACAAGGTTCAAAAGATCTCAAATGCATTGGATTGACAGATGAATTTTCCAGTCAACTGATCAAAAATCAATTGTACACTGAAAAGTCAAACTTTGACTTTTTGGTCAAAATCAAGTGCCAAGGGTCATTTTTCATCAAGATGTGTCAAAAAATGAAAATTGTTCACCAAGAAACCTAATTTTGAAAATTAGGGTTTAAGTTTGAAATTTTTCATAACTTAGAAATTTTCTAAGTTATGAAAATTTCTTATTTTTTCCCAACTTTTTCACCATGATGAAATTGGATTCAAACAAAACTTCAAACATGAAAGTTTTAGTCCTCCATGAAATATACAACTTTGATTTACAAAGTTTTCCCAAAATATTCTTGGATCTCAAGTTATGATTTTGTGAATAATGGTCCATGAAACTTTTAACTTAGTGAAATTTTGCCCTAGTTTAGGCAGGATTTTGACCTATCTTCATGACAACTTTTCACCTAGTTCCAAGTGGAATCTCAAAATTCATTTCAAATATGTATTGTAGAGAATGTTACAAGATTTCCAAAATGTCTAAGAACTCTCCAAGATCATTTATGGTTAGGTATAATCGAAGAAAAGAAAATGGCGATTTCTCACTTTTGTCCATGGCATTTTTCACATTGATACAAGTTGCAAATCAGTTTGGATCATGCTTGTACTTGGTTTACAGATTCTAATCCTTTCTACACTCATAAATTTAATGCAAATACAATGGTTAATTACATTGTTCTGATCTTTGAAACATTGTACAAGGGTTTAATCCAAAAATGGAAAAAAGTTAACATTATTACTTTGATAAAGTTAGCTTTTACAAACTTTGTTTATCTTGAGCCATGGACCAAAGCTTTTGTTGTAAACCAACTCCATAAATATCAGGAAAAGTGTACCAAGTATATGTAGACCCTGAGCTAGCTTGTACAAGCCTTTGCCTTTGTCAACTCACTTTTGCTTCAAACGCAAGTAAACTTGCAAAAGTGACCACAACTTGAAAATCTGATAAAACCAAGTCTTGCAACACTTTCAAACAAGTTCAGCATATTGTACCAAGCCAGAAAACATGAATTGCCAAGCTTCCAAACACCCAAAACACAAAAACACCAACTTCTGCCCAAAACAGGGCCAACTCTGCAAATCTCAAGCCAAAACCAAATTGCCTCGTGCGTTTTGTCTTGAACCACTTCAGACACATTCCATACATCCCATCTGAACTATCCTAGCCCTTCTCAAGCAACTGTAACTTCATTTTCAAGCTTCACCATTTTCAATTTCTGAGTTTGCAGGTTGAGTTCTATAGGGAGATTCAAGCCATTTCAAAGCAAGCTGAGCATTAGGAAAGGTCAAGGGAACATCAAGCAAGCTCAAAAGACCTTCAGGCCTCACTCAAAGTTGCTACATTGCCATATTCGAACTTGACTGAACAAGTTAATTTCCAACTTTCTATCTCTTTATTTAGACATCATTAGGCTTAGGTTTGTGAAGCAAAAATGTAGTCCTTAATGTCCTTGAGTTGTACATATGCATAAATTGTATTTATATTAATTGAGCTAGGAGAATTTGGATGTCGAAGTTGCTGAAAATTTTAGGTCATAAATTAGGGGCACTGAAATTCTCCCTGGTTTCTTAGAGTTAGATCAAGTTTTTTTTACATGGTTGGAATATTGATTGAAAATGCTATAACTTTTATGTTGTGAGTTTTTGATTTCATACAAGAACAAGAGAGAACATGATTTGTACATGGCGTGCGCGTTTTCTGTTTCTGGAGGACATGGACGAAGTGGGAGTGGGCCTGATTTGTTCTGCTTTTGACACCCCCTTGTTTACTTCCTGCACCCCTTTGGCCCATTTTCTTCATTTTTGTATATTTTCCATTTTTTTATATTTTCTGACTTTATTTATTTATTCTAAATATTAAAAATCACAAAAAATATTCTCTTAATTTTTCACATTTTATTTTATTATTTTTATTATTTTTTGGGCATAAAAATAGTTTATTAATAATAATATAGCTTAGTTTTTCTAAATAAAATTTGTAAATAAAACAAAAATATTGTATATTTTTATTTTTATTATTTATACACTTAAAATAATATTTTTACACATATTTCATTTTTAAACATTTTGTATATATTATTTTTATTATTATTTCTTTGTACATAAATGAAATAAAATAATATAGAATATATTTTCTTAAAATAAAAATTAGGGTTTCTTCACCCTTTCAAAAATAATTAATATTTTTCTTATTTTAAACTTAAATGATTTATTTTTCACATACAAAAAAAATAAATACAAAAACATTCTTTGCATATTTATATTTATTTGTACATTTAAATAATTGTCCATTTATTTATTGTATAAATTCAATATGGTTGTAATAGTTTTAGGGCTTTATTTTGTGAAAATACCCCCTATTCAAACTTGTATCCCCCTCCCCATAATAATGTTGTAATAGTCTTAGATTTACCTTTACGCAATTTATCGCTTTCATATACCATGAGAGTAAATTAGGGTTTTGTATGCAAAGACCAAATATCAACAAATAGCATGACTAAACACAAGACAAAAATGCATGAAAAATGACAACACAATGCACACAAGCACCCCTAGGGTTTCATCCACTTTGTCGCCTTAAAACATGACCATGGTATGCATGCTAGGTATCTTGGCAAAAATCAAAACAAAACAAAAAGATCATAGTCCCTCGATGATGCTATCTTGGTTGCCTAAGCAAAAATGATCTAGTCCCTCAAAAACCTGCTAAGATACTTGGCAATATTGTTATCATGGTCATACGATGACCCACGCCCCTCCCGTTTAACATCCAAAGATAGGGTTGTTTACCAAATACAATGGTAAAACAATAATGTCAAAGGAATAAAAATGTGTAGGAAAGATCTTTGAGTAGGGTAGACAACTCCTAGTTACTTGATCAAATTGCAAACCATCCTTGCTATTTTCAAACTATCACACATTTCAAAATAATTTCAAAACATTTCCCAAAACAACTTTCAAACATTGAAACATTTTTCAAAAGACAAACACCTTTGTATACATTCAAACAAGAATCATTACAAAGGTTGCCTAAAAAAAGGCCTCTTTTCAAAATACTTTCAAAACCACACACAAAAGCACCATTTCAAACAATTGGAAAAGCAAAGCAAGTGATCTAAAACAAGTAACTAAGAGCCCATGGAAAACCATGGATGAAAAGGGTGCTAGCACCTTCCCTTTTCATAATCTACCCCCTGAACCCAAAAACAATCTCAAAGGTCTTTCCTGTGCTTTTTTACCTTTCCTTTTGGATAAAATAAAAGTCGGTGGCGACTCTTGCTAAACCAAAACATTTGCAAACACAAACGCAAAACCTCAAGCCAGTTCTCCCACCGCATCACAGAACTGGCGACTCTGCTGGGAAGCTATAAAAAGTGGGGTTACCTTAGGGTTTAGATCACCTTTACATGCTTATCTTGTTTGACTTGTATGCTTTACACTTTGGTTCTATTTTTTGGGTTTGAATCGTCTACCCGAATTTGGGAAACATTCATAGGTAAATAGCAATACATTGTGGAAACTGTGCGGGGTATACCAACATGGTCTAATCAATAGCTATATTAGTGAGACATATTTGTGGGTATGGGTAGTGTTGTACCCCAAAATTTGCCCTCCCATTTCCTCAACATTTTCTCATCACAAGACCTTTGAAGATCAAGATACAGTTATGGTTTCCTCTGCTCAAGACTTCTCCTTGCACTGTGGACTCAAATTAGGGTTTGTGTTTGCCTAAAGATGTTTTGACCTAAAATGCCTAAGATGACTTTCATGCTTCATATTGGACTCCCAAGTTTACCTATACCAAGTTTCAAGTCTTGATTCCAAGTTTTGCCCAGTCAATTGGACAGTTGACCTAGAAATCAGCTGTATTGGGGAAAAAGTCAACTGTGGCCAATTGACAGTCAAACCTCATGAAATTTGATCCACATCAACATTATGAACTCACATGGACCATTTGATCAAGTTTGGATCACAATTCCACAAGAAATTTGATCAGATCATCAAAAGGGCAAAATGGTCATTTTTAGGGTTTTGACTGCACAAAGGCAATTTTTGACTGTTTGACCTAGCCAATGGCAAACCAAGCTCACATATGGCCTCAAGGACTCAATGGAATTATCTTGACATGTTCATCAAGCTCAAAAGATCCCAAGTACACAAGATTGACAGTTGAATTTCTCAGTCAATTGATCAATTTTGACTGTATACTGAAAAGTCAAACTTTGACTTTTTGGTCAAAATCAAGAGTCAAGATTCATTTTTCATCAAAACATTCCAAATCATGAAACTTGTTCACCAAGAAATCTCAAAATGCAAATTAGGGTTAGAAAATGGAATTTTTCATAACTTAGAATTTTTCTAAGTTATGGAAAACCCTAATTTTTTCCCAACTTTACCCCATCTTTTCACCATGATCCATTGGGATTCAAACAAAAGTCAAAACATGAAAGTTGTAGCTTGTTGCATAGTCTACAACTTTGATTCACAAAGTTTTCTCATTTGAAGCATGTATCTCAAGTTATGATTTTTTGAATAAGGGCACTAAACCATCTTTTAACTTAGTGAAATTTGACCTATTTTGACAAGGTTTTCTACCCTACTTCAAGGCCACTTTTCATACCCTTCCACTTGGAATTTTGATTTGAATTTCAAAGATGGATTGTAGTACACATTCCAAGCTTTCCAAAATGTCCAAGAACTCATCAAACAACCTCATAACTTGAGAGATTCGAATTTCACAAGTTGGCAAAAATTCACTTTTGTTCTTCATCAAGACATGTTCATAAACTTGGCAAATTTGAACTCAGCATAGTTTGTGCTACTTTGCAGGTCCTTAAACCACATTACACTCCTTAATTTAATGCTTGTTCATTGTGTCTAAGTGTTGTTCCATGAATTCAAGCATTATACACAAGATTGATCCATTTTTGGATAAAGTGAACTTTCCATTTTTACAAAAGTTTGCTTTATGTCAATTGGTAAATCAAACAAGTACATAGAAGATCTGCTTAGCACAAGATTATGTGCATAACACACTGATCAAGAGATGTTTATGCAGCACATTAGGGGGTCCTATACTGACCTAGAACACCAACTTGCTTTTGTTGCTTAGAAAAGAAGAAAAGTCCATAACTTGTGACAACTTGGATCTCAGCTTACAAACACAACACAAAAGATATCAAACACATTCAAAATCACCCAACCAAGCTTTTGCACGAGCCTTTTGCCTTTCAAACACTCTCCATCTCAGAAACACCACAAAACTGCTCAAACAGAGCAAGCCCTGCAGATTGAGTGCTATCTCTCAATCCCTTCGAGCATTTTGATCAAAACCTGTTCCTCTACCTTCCTTACAACATATGCAAACTATCCAGAAGCTAAGGCACGATCTGTAGTTGCTCTAACCACTTCCACCATTTTCATATCTTTGACTTGCAGGTGAAGTTCTACAGCTTGATACAAGAAGGTTCAAGACAAAGTAAGCATTGAAAAAGCATCCCTGGACCTCAAGGAAGCTTTTCCAATCATTACATTGCACTGAAAGTCTCTCATTCTCCACATAGAAGTTCAACTGCACAGGTAAAAGTTTGAATTCGTATCTCTCTTATTATGCATCTTTAGTCTTAAGTTTGTGAAGAAACAAGGTCCTACTCATAGCCCTGAACATGTACATAGCTTTACTTTTCATTTCTTTTGTCTGAGTAGAGAGAATTTGAGCTCTGAAAATGGTAGAAAAACTAGGTCAGAAATGGGGGGGAGAGAAATTCTCCCTCATCTTAGAGAGATAGTTCATGTTCTTTATATGTATGAAATCGTGAGATTATGCTTTACATGTTTTGTGTTGGAAGTTTGTTCAAAGGATCAAAGAATCAGGACCTTGATGTTGAAGCAAGAGGCGCGCGTTTTGGAACTCAGTCTTGGCCAAAGGTTGAAGACAGTGTTTCATTGGGCTGGGCTTTTGTGTTCTTTCTTTTCACACCATCTTTTTTGGTTTACACCCCCCTAAGCCCATTTGCTCATTTTTTAACATTTTTGACTTTTTCTTTTTTGGCTGACTTTGTTTATTTTTTCTCATGCCATCTAAAAATTAAAAATATTTTTTCCATCATTTTTTGCATTTATTGCATATTTATTTGTTTATTTTCTTTGTTTGTACATAAATATATATATATATATGATTATTAGAATAAAAATGTAAAAATAATGTAAATACAATTTTTATTTTCATTTACTTTCTGAAAATATTTCACACAAAAAATACTCTTTTATTTATTTTATTAAAATATTAAATAAATATTTATTTTGTATAATACATATTTAGGGTTTAATATATATATATATATATGTGATTATTAATATATTTAAGACAAAAATATAAAAATACTTGATTTTTTTCATTTTTATTAATATTTAATATAAAAACACCTTTTTTCACAATGCACTTCATTTTATTTTATTTTTATAAATAATAAGTAAATAGTTGTATTAAATTAGAAAATAATACTTTTTTCTTTAAAATTAGGGTTTTTACCCTAAGTTCAAAATACTAAAAAATAATACATTTTTATTTTCTTTTCCCTTTTACATAAACCATACTTTTCTCATACACATAAAAACCTTCTTTTTGCATTTCACATATTTATTTAATTTACATTTAATTATGCATTATTTAAATTGCAAATATTCCAAATGATGTAATAATTTAGATTTAAATTCTTGTCAACATCCCCATTTGAACATTTGTACCCCCCTTCCCATATTTGGTTTTGTAATAGCTTAGTAACTTTAATCTCGCACTTTATCGCTTTCTAATGATAACATGTTAGAATTAGGGTTTGTATGCGAAAAACGATAAAAAATAGTTTGACCTAATACAAGATAAACAAGCATGAAAATGGACACACAAATCACACTTGCACCCCCCCCCCCTAGGGTATTCCACTTGTTGCCTTCAAATAAAAGGGCCATGTTGCATGTTAAACTTCTTTGGGCAAAACAAACAATTTGAATGATCATAGTCCCTTGACAAAACTTTTCAAAACAAACAAAAACAAATGATCAAGTCCCTTAGAGAAATTGCTCAAAGACATTTAACGCCGTTGCAATTATGGTCCAAAACGATGACCCGCGCCTGTCCCTTTCACATCCTAACACAAGGTTGCCCACCAAATACAATGGTGGAGCAAACTTGTTAAAAGGGTTAAAGTATAGCAATAATCTTTTGAGAAATTTAGGAGTAGATAACCTCTCAGTTACTTGAATCAACTTGCAAAACAAAAACACTTGCCTGATTTCAAAATCACACCTCACAACACTTTCGAAACAACTTTCAAAAACAAATGAAAACTTTTTTCAAAAGACATACATCTTTGTATACATCCCCACATGGATCATTACAAAGGTTGCCACCACATTGGCCTCTTTTCAAAAACATTTTCAAAACCCACACACTCAAGCACCATTTAAAACAATTGAAAACAAAAGGCAGGTGATCTAAGCAAGTAACTAAGAGCCCATGGATAACCATGGATAGAAAGGGTGCTAATACCTTCCCTTTCTATAATCTACTCCCCGAACCCAAGAAAACATCTCAAAAGGTTTTTGCTGTGCTTTTTAACCTTTCCTTAGGATAAAATAAAAAGTCAGTGGCGACTCTTGCTCAACCGCACAAGTGCGAATACGAACGCAAAACATTAGTTAGTTCTCCCACCGTATCACAGAACTGGCGACTCTGCTGGGGATTGACTTAAAAGTGGAGTAACCTTAGGGTTTAGATCACCTTTGTTTTCAATTGATTGTCTTGTTTGCTTTTACATTTGTGGGCTTTGTATCGGAGTTTTATAGATCCTAACCCGGATCTGGGGGAAACCCTTTTGGGTAGCAACAAGGCTGTGAGGGAACTGTGCGGGGTATACCGACATGGTTGAAGCAGTCTGCTACGTTGATGTGGCACTTTGGTGTGTACCGGTAACCCTTGAGTTCAGTCAAGGAGAGTACGGGGCCGCCGCGTGGTGTCATGAAGCATCAACTGACCTTAGGAACCTTAATTGAACCATCTTGGCCTTTTAGGGGTAGTGAGATAACTGACTTTGGTGCAGTCCGAGGTTGGTTGATACTCGATACTACACTCAATTGAGGTTTGCTTTCCTGGAATATTTCGGTCGCCAGTTCAGTGGCTAAATCGAAACGATGAACAATGAAAGCAATCCAGTGATATTGGAACCTTTAGAACCCGGTTACTTTTGATAGGACAGGTTGAGCCCACCAAACTTCAAGAGGGTAATACCCAGACCCCATGCAGGCCTAAACTCTAAGGGTTTGTGTGACTTGTGTGCCTTACCATGTTTGCCTTTGTGAATATTTATAGTGCATTTAATCATCACATCATTACATCATACAAACATCATGAGCATTGACTAACCATTTCAAGGGTTTCGGATCTTCATGTTTGTTCTTGTTTTATAGGACATGGAAACTGCTCATAGAAAGACAATTCAGATTGGCCTTGTAAAGATCCCTCCTCAGCTTAAGGAACTTCTGTCCAGGATTCCCGAGGGTTCTTCATTCAGTGAGAGACATGGAAGACTCATCAACTTGGTTAACACCAACATTGAGGAGGACTTGATAAAGGTCCTGTTCCAATTCTTTGACCCTCTGCATCACTGCTTCACTTTTCCGGATTATCAGTTGGTGCCTACATTGGAAGAGTTCTCCCGACTCCTGAAGGTCCCTATCCTTGATCAACTACCCTACAACGGTACGGAAGAGGAGCCCAAGCTTGAAGAGATTGCTAAAGCCTTGCACTTACAGACATCTGACCTCAAAGGACATTGGGAAGTTAGAAGTGGTATCAAAGGGTTCTTAGCCAGATTTCTGTTTGAAAAAGCTCAAGAATGTTGGAACTCTCTTGACCTACGAGCTTTTGAAGAAGTTATGGCCCTCCTTGTCTATGGTTTGGTGTTGTTCCCTAATCCAGATCAGCTTATTGATATCAGCGCTGTCCAGATCTTTATGACCAGGAATCCTATACCCACACTGTTGGGGGACATCCTTCACTCATGTTACACTCGAACCATGAGAAGAAGGGGTGTCCTTTTGTGCTGCACTCCTCTCCTGGGAAGGTGGTTTATTTCTCACCTTCCACAATCAGTTTTGAAGAACGAGCGGGGTTGGAGATGGTCACAACGGTTAATGACTCTCACGCATGCAGATATACATTGGTGCCCTAGGTCTAGGGAAGACATCACTATCATTGATCGTTGTGGGGAGTACCCTAATGTTCCTTTATTTGGAATCAAAGGAGGTATTACTTACAACCCATGCCTGGCTTGGAGACAGTTTGGTTATGCTCGGAAGGATGGCCCTCATGACATGTTAATTCCCGACATAGTTTTTGATTTCGACAACGATACTCAAGGACTTCGTCAGAGATTTATCAGAGCTTGGAGGATGCCAAGTAGGATAGACAGCAAGACATTGGGGCACCGGAACTCTATCCCGTTGGAACCTTACCTCAAGTGGGTACGAGCCCGCTCCCAGAAATTAGTGATGCCTTATCCTCATATGCTTCCTGTGATCAAAGAACCAGTCTTGGAAGGAGAAGCATCCTACACCATTCAACATCCTGACATGCCCACCTCCTGGGAAGAAATGCAGAAGAGCTGGGTCCAGCTTAAGGAAGAACGGAATTCTCTTGAGACCAATCTACATGCTAGTGAAAAGAAGGTCCTGGAACTCACCCGCCTGCTGCACGAGGAAAGGAATCTCAACACCTACATCGCGCCAAAGAGGATGCGCAATGTCTTTTTACCTTAGGGAGTTATTTTGTAATATTTGGCCCATGAGGCGTTTATGTACTAACGAATTTGTCCTTATTAATATGATGTGCGTTCCTTTTTGTCTACAACAAATTTTGAATATTCTAAATCCTTGAATGCATTGCATACATACGCATTCCATTGCACCATATGCATAGCAGGTACCCTATTTCGCAGGTTGCTTAATTTTCTTCGCTGTTTGTGTGAACAGTCATCATGAATCCAGAATCCTCCAGTGAGCAAGCAATCAAGGCCCTTCAGGCCCAAAGTGCACAGTTTCAAGAGATGGTCCTAAGCCTAGCCCAAGGTCAGCAAGAGTTGAAGACTCTACTCATGAAGAAGAAGAAGAAAAAGAGGACCGCATTGTTCAACACCGGACGCTGATTTGGGAACACACTCCACAATGAAGCTGATCCAACCACTTCTTCTGCTGAGAAAAACAGTCCCCAAGGGGGAGGAGCTCCTAGTCCCGCAGTCTCCGACAACGAGACGGACTATAACGACGAACAATACCCACCTGCTGCTGACAGATACAAGCAATTGGAGGACCGCTTGAGCGCCATGGAGATTCAGAATGTGCCGGGACTGGATTTAGGAGATTTGGGGTTATCTTCTGGGGTAGTCATTCCACACAAGTTTAAGGCGCCTGCCTTCGCCAAGTATGATGGGGTCTCCTGCCCGAAGCTGCATCTGAGGTCGTACGTAAGGAAAATCCAACCTTACACGGCGGATAAGAACCTCTGGATTCACTTCTTCCAAGATAGTCTCTCAGGGTCACAGCTTGAATGGTTCTACCAATTGGATGGAACTAGCATCCGACACTGGGAAGATTTGGCAACCGCATTCTACAGACAATACCAATACAATTCTGATCTCGCTCCTACGCGTACCCAACTTCAGGGTATGTCTCTAGGGACGGGTGAAGGGTTCAAAGAGTACGCTCAAAAATGGAGAGATTTGGCTGGCAGGGTGCAGCCTCCATTAACTGATCGAGAGCTGGTTGATATGTTCCTTGGGACTTTGTCTGGTCCGTTTTTCAATCATTTGGTTGGTAACTCCTCCGCTGGATTTACAGATTTGATATTAACGGGAGAAAGAATTGAAGCTGGCATCAGGTCAGGCAAGATACAGAAGGCTGCCTCTACAAGTGTTGAGAAGAGGCCATTTAAGAAAGAAGCAAGCGCCGTCTATGGTCCTAGAAGACAAGTCAAGCCCGAAAGTCGCCAAGCCGTCAATGCTTTGGTCATCTCCAAACCTGTTGCTGCTCCTCAGCAGTACAATCAACAAAGAAGTGAAAGGCCCAAGAGGCAGTATACCCGATTGAGTATGACATTATCTCAAATTTTACCCCAGCTGTTATCCACCAACCTGGTGACCCTCAAAGAAGCTCCTAAGGTCGTCAACACTGCGTCTCCTAAATACAACCCAAATGCCCGGTGTGCTTATCATTCTGATAGTCCCGGGCATAATACTGATGATTGCTGGGCCTTGAGAAACAAAGTGCAAGATCTGATCGACGCAAAGGAAATTCAGTTTGAAGCGCCGGAAAGACCGAATGTTGTAACGGCTCCTATGCCCCAGCATAGGGTAAATGCCATTGAGGAAGAAGTGTACGCTGTTTCGGTAGATGAAGTTGTTACCCCTTTGAAGACTGTTAAGAAGAACCTACTGCGGGCCGGTTTATTTCCGGGTTGCGGCGAAGGTTGCCCATTCTGTGCTATTTCCCTATCTGATTGTCCCTTGCTAAGGTTAGGCATCCAAGGCCTAATGGATAGCAAGGAGATTCTATTCAAAAAGACTGCTGTTCATTTGGTTCCAATGAAAAAAGTTTCTGTGATTACCATCTTCAAAAATCCAATCAAGGCTCCCCCGAAGAAGCCTATTCAAATCATGACAGTGGCGCCTGTGATCATTACTGTTCCAGGGCCCCTCTCTTACGTGTCTGATAAAGCTGTCCCCTGGCATTATGGGGCAGACGTGTATGTAAATGGAATCAAGCAAGAATTCGACGCTAGTGCCAGTATCTGCGATATCACTGGTCCAGCCAAGGTCACCCGCAGTGGCAGGCTCTTCTCGCCTGACATTGCACCGCCCGCTATTCGAAAACCCCTCCTCGTAAAACCTACAAGTTTACCTAGTCCTGTTGCTGATCAAATTGTGTCCCCTGCTGCCGAGTCATCAAATGCTCGGGGCAAAGGGATTGAAGAAGAGCCTGCCCGGATGGAGGCGCCGATTCCCATAAATGCTGAGGCCTCCCGACAAGAAATGGAGGAGATTCTGAAAATAATAAAGAAAAGTGATTTTAATGTTGTCGAGCAGTTGGGGCATACACCCTCCAAGATCTCCCTGCTCTCCCTATTGCTATGCTCCGAGGCCCATGCTAAGGCCTTAATCTCATTTCTCAAGACGGCCCATGTGCCGCAAGAGACGTCTGCATTCCAGTTCACTGACTGCATAGCGAATCTGACGGCGGACAACGGCTTGGGTTTTTCAGATGCTGACCTGACCGCAAAAGGGAGAGACCACAATGATGCCCTGCATGTCTCTATTGAATGCAGGGGCACTACTCTGGCCCATGTATTGGTGGACACTGGTTCTTCCTTGAATGTTCTACCGAAAAAGGCTTTGGATCGCCTGGATTATGAAGGCCTGGAGTTGAAACCCAGCAATATCATCGTCAGGGCCTTTGACGGTTCCAAAAGGATGGTTCATGGAGAGGTTAACATCCCTATTCGTGTGGGCTCTCAAGTGTTTGACTCTACCTTTTACGTGATGGATATACGTCCATCGTACTCTTGTCTGTTGGGTCGACCTTGGATCCATAAAGCCGGGGCAGTGACCTCCACCTTGCACCAGAAGCTGAAATATCCCGTCAGGGGGAAGATCGTCACTGTGCAAGGAGAAGAGGAGTATATGGTGAGCCATTTGAATTCCTTCAGGTACATCGAGATGGACGGAGAGTTCATTGAAACCCCCTTCCAGCATTTCGAGGAGGTACATCCAATTTCAGCAGCTGCAGAGACAATGGCCGAAGAGAATGATTCCTTGAAGATGGCTTCCCTAAGGGATGCCCGGGCTGTGGTTCAGAAGGGCAATCGTGCACACTGGGGTCAGCTTCCTGACTTCACTCAGAAGAACGACAAGTTTGGGCTAGGCTTTACTGCAGAGGCTCAGAAGGCGGTGCGCAAAGAGAAGATCGGAAAGGCTCCGGTGTTTATTTCCAGCTCAAGGGTGAATGCTATCGAGGAGGATGTAGAGGAAAGAGTTTGATAGTTGGATCTACCCGACTGCCAGCGACGGACCGAGCAACTGGACAGCAAAGGATTTTACCCCTATCACATTTGTCACGCAGTAATTGATTTCTTTTGATTTCCAAATTTGTAACAAACAATATGTTAAAACTTTGTTGGCTCGGTGTCCTGCCCGGGGCATCGTAGCTCCATTTGTGAGGGCTTTTTGTATGACATTTTCATATATCATCAATCAAAACATTGGACGTTTGTTGCATTTCGAATCTTGTGCTCTTTTCCTTTTCTGTGTTATATATATTGCAAAACAGCTATATTTACACACACTCACTTATACAGGTTTCAATCCACTCTGGATCTCACTGGTAACAGCTCTGCTACCGCCAGTTATGACTTCGAAAATCCGATCAACTTGGCCAAAGACGAAGGTGAAGATGATTGCGAAGTGCCTGGTGAACTCGCAAGACTGCTACTCCAGGAAGAGAGGGCTATTCAACCACATGAAGAGCCGGTGGAGACAATTAACTTGGGTACTGAGACAGAAAGGAAAGAGGTCAAGATTGGTGCCAATCTAGAGCTCAGCGTGAAGCAACGATTGATCCAGATGCTACGAGACTACATGGAGATTTTTGCTTGGTCCTATGAAGATATGCCTGGTTTGGATGCCGACATTGTGGTTCACCACCTGCCAACCAAGGAAGATTGCCCTCCGGTAAAGCAAAAAGTCCGACGGATGCGTCCAGAGATGTCTGAAAAGATCAAGGCCGAGGTTATGAAACAGTTTGATGCCGGGTTCCTTGCAGTGACTTCTTACCCTCAGTGGGTTGCCAATGTGGTGCCAGTGCCGAAAAAGGACGGTAAGGTCAGAATGTGTGTTGACTACAGGGATCTGAACAGGGCCAGCCCCAAAGATGACTTCCCCCTACCTCACATCGATGTCCTTGTTGACAATACAGCTCAACACAAGGTGTTCTCCTTCATGGATGGTTTTTCAGGGTATAATCAGATTAAGATGGCTCCAGAGGATATGGAGAAGACTACCTTCGTGACTCAGTGGGGGACCTTCTGTTATAAGGTCATGCCTTTCGGATTGAAAAATGCTGGGGCAACCTATCAACGTGCCATGGTTGCTTTATTTCATGATATGATCCATCATGAAATTGAGGTATACGTTGATGACATGATTGCAAGGTCTCAAACTGAGGAGGAGCACCTTGACCATCTGAGGAAGTTATTTGACCGACTCAAGTTATACAAGCTGAGGTTGAATCCCAACAAATGCACCTTTGGGGTAAGATCCGGAAAGTTGCTAGGTTTCATTGTAAGTGATAAAGGTATTCAGGTGGATCCTGCCAAGGTAAAAGCCATACAAGAGATGCCCACTCCAAAAACAGAGAAAGAAGTCAGAGGTTTCCTAGGACGACTGAATTACATTGCCCGATTCATCTCACATCTAACTGCTACTTGTGAGCCAATCTTCAAATTACTGAAGAAAGATCAAGTGGTACGCTGGAATGATGAATGTCAGGCCGCCTTTGAAATAATAAAGGAATATCTCCAAGAGCCACCCATTCTTATGCCACCGGTGGAAGGAAGACCTCTGATACTATACTTAACAGTGCTTGATAATTCAATGGGGTGTGTGCTGGGGCAGCATGACGAGTCTGGTCGAAAAGAGCACGCTATTTATTACTTGAGGAAAAAGTTTACCGACTGTGAGTCTCGTTACTCACTGCTTGAGAAAACTTGCTGCGCTCTTGTATGGGCTGCTCGCCGGCTGAGACAGTATATGCTGACTCACACTACTTTATTGATTTCAAAGATGGATCCCATCAAGTACATATTTGAAAAGCCCGCTCTGTCTGGGAGAATAGCGAGATGGCAAATGATCTTAACAGAATATGACATCCAGTATACAACTCAGAAAGCAATTAAGGGAAGTGTACTGGCTGATCATTTGGCACACCAACCTGTGGACGATTACCAATCGTTAAACTTTGATTTTCCGGACGAAGACATCATGGTGGTAACCGACTGCGAGGTACCTGGACCGGATGAAGGACCTGAGGAAGGATCCCGATGGTCTATGCATTTTGATGGAGCCTCCAATGCTTTGGGTAACGGCGTCGGCGCTGTAATCATATCTCCCAAGGGAACTCATACTCCCCTCACCGCCCGATTATGTTTCAGCTGCACCAACAATATGGCAGAATATGAGGCATGTATCATGGGTCTACAAGCTGCAATCGACTTAAGGATAAAATTTCTAAGTGTCTTCGGAGATTCCGCTCTCGTGATCAATCAGATCAAAGGCGAGTGGGATACGAAACACCCGAATCTTATTCCTTACAAGGAGTATGTGTCGACCTTGCTCCCTCACTTTGAAGAGATAACTTTTGAGCATTTCCCCAGAGAGGAGAATCAGCTAGCGGACGCACTAGCCACGATGTCTTCAATGTTCAAAGTTAAATGGGACAATGAGGCTCCCCGAATCATAATCTGGAAGTTGGATGAACCGGCATACTGCTGCGAGCTCGAGGCTGAAAAGGTGACTGAAAAACCCTGGTATCATGAGGTGAAGAGGTACTTGGAAGCTCAGGAATACCCTGAAGGTGCGTCTGTCAATGATAAGAAGTTCATGAGGAGGTTTGCTGCAAAATTCTTCCTCAGCAACGGCATTCTCTACAAACGGAATCATGATTCGACTCTGCTGGGTTGTGTGGATAAGGCTGAAGCTGAGAAAATCATGATGGAACTGCATGAAGGTACATTTGGAACACATTCCAGTGGACACACCATGGCTAAGAAAATCCTTCGGGCAGGATATTTCTGGTCCACAATGGAAGCCGATTGTTACCAACACTCCCGAACTTGTCATAAATGCCAGATCTATGCTGACAAGGTGCATATCCCTCCGGTTCCTTTGAATGTCCTGACGGCACCTTGGCCTTTCGCAATGTGGGGCATCGATATGATCGGTGAGATCCGACCAACGGCATCCAATGGGCATCGCTTCATCTTGGTGGCGATCGATTACTTCACAAAGTGGGTTGAGGCAGCTTCCTACGCAACGGTAACCAAGAGCGTCGTAGCACGTTTCATCCGGCATAATCTGATATGTCGGTACGGCGTCCCGGAAAGAATCATTACGGACAACGGTACCAATCTCAATAACAAAATGATCACTGAACTCTGTGAACAATTCAAGATACAGCACCACAATTCTTCTCCCTACCGGCCGAAGATGAATGGGGCTGTAGAGGCAGCCAATAAAAATATCAAGAAAATTGTGCAGAAGATGACAGTGACCTATAAAGATTGGCACGAGATGTTACCGTTCGCTCTTCATGGGTACCGCACCTCAGCAAGGAAATCAACCGGGGCAACTCCTTTCTCCTTGGTCTATGGCATGGAGGCAGTCTTGCCAATCGAGATCCAGATACCCTCTCTCCGGATAATGAAGGATGCAGACTTGAATGAAGATGACTGGATCCAAACTCGACTTGATCAATTAAATCTGATTGACGAAAAGAGGCTCACTGCTATCTGTCATGGTCAAACGTATCAGAAACGGATGATCAGGGCATTTAACAAGAAAGTCAGACCACAAGAGTATCAAGTTGGGGACCTGGTAATCAAACGCATCATCCTTCCTCAAAGTGATCCTCGGGGCAAATGGACCCCTACCTATGAAGGGCCATTTGTGGTTAAGCGTGTGCTCTCAGGAGGAGCCATGATCCTAACCACCATGGATGGTGACGACCTTCCTCACCCCGCCAATGCAGACATAGTGAAAAAATACTACGCATAAATAAAAGACCCGCTAGGTTGACATACCTAGGCAAAATAAGGGCTTCCCGGCGAACCAAAAGGGTTCGGGCCAAAATAAGGGATGAAATGAATAAAAAAATGTACACCCGGCAAGTCGAAAACCTGAAAGGGCGGCTTGGGCAAAAATGGGTATCCCGGTGGACTGAAAACCCGAAAGGGCGGTCCAGGCAAAAGTTAGGGATAAAAGCGTAACACTATGTCTCATTGGGTCACTTCGCATCCGGAATTCGGCATCAACTATCTGGCTCCAGATTTCGGCATTGACCAATCAGCTTCATCTTCAAATTAGGCAGCAAAGCGATGAGATGTTCGAAGACATAAAGGCGATAGCAGAGTTGGAACCCAGTGGGATTGTTCACATAGCTGTTTTGTTTCCTTTTTCAAATTGTAAACTCTATGCTATTTGGCGATATCCTCTTACTAGGATGTCAGCCTCTTGTACAAAAACGCCTATTCACGGGCAAAGTTTAAATCAATACAAATTCACTTGTCCATACAAATTACCATTGTTTTCTTTTTTTGTTTTGTCTCGCGAAGAACGTCCAATGTTCATTTTTGATATATGCATTTGACATTAAATTGCTGATTCATAAATGTTTGCATATAAAACAAGAGATTAATTACAGGTGACATCAGAGACAGGGGCAATGTGGAGTTGTCTAATGCAGTCTGGTCGTTTTGTCCGCCAAGGCACCAAGGTAGGTTCAACTGAAGAATGTGGCCGAATCATCTCAATTCCCCGCAGAATAAGACAGGATGCGACAATACTTTCCCCAAGCGGAGTTGGTTCCTCGTCGATCTTGAAAAGGCACAACATTCCCCGGCAGGTCTTAAAGCTCATCCCCAGTAGATTCTGCAAGCTTATCCCCTGCGAAGAACGGACGTCTCGCCCAAGTTTTATTTAGAGTTATTTCCTCGCAAGGACTTATAACTGGGTTATCCTCAGCTAAAAGCCACGGAAGACCGCTCTCGGCAAAATTCCTTCAATCCCCATCGGAGTCTATCTTTGGTATTCCCAAGCAGAGTTTATCTTCGGAGTTCCCCAGCGGAGTTTATCATCATCATCCTCAGCGGAATCCATCATTAAAGTCCTCAGCAGGCCTCTCATCAAAACTTCGGCCAAGTATCTCTTCCACAGAGCAATTCTCCGGCCGTTCGTCAAGGATTTATTTTCCTAAAATGAAATTACACTCATAAACATTTCACATCTTCATACATCTTGCTTACATACATGACGAAACGCATACAACCTCTCATGTTGAACATCATCATGCATATCATACATCATGACATTGCATACAACTTACGTTTTTTGCCTTTTCAGGAAAGAGACAATCTCAAAAACGACTACCTTCAACTGTCACAATTCCAGATTCGATACCTGTATCTAGCCAGGGCATATCTGTTGACCACATTTCCAGACTCGATTCCTGTATCTAGCCAGGGCACGTCTGAAGAGTTCGAAGATTCGATTCCTGTATCCAGTCAGGGCACATCTATCAACTACAACAGCTCCAGATTCGATTCCTGTATCCAGCCAGGGCATATCTGTTGACCATATTTCCAGACTCGATTCCTGTATCTAGCCAGGGCACGTCTGAAGAGTTTGAAGATTCGATTCCTGTATCCATCCAGGGCACATCTATTGACGACTATTTCCAAATTCGACTCCTGTATCCAGCCAGGGCACATCTGTGAGCAACCGATTGTAGATTCGATACCTGTATCTAGCCAGGGCATATCTGCATAAGGAGACTGAAGATCAAACACCTGTAACAAGCCAGGAAAACATCCTCCTTCCTCAAGTACACGAGTTTTCGCTAAGGAATCTCTTATGCGACCGACACTTCCAAATGGCATCTATAAGCCCATTCCCGACAAGGTTCTGTCATCTCTCCAAATGGCATCTATAAGCCCATTCCCGACACCACATTGTTGAGACTCCAGCATGCGAGTGCAAATTTCCGGGCACTCTAGTGTCCAATCTTCTTTTACCCTCGAGTCACGAAAGGCAAACTTGCCAATCTAACTCTTCAGGTTCAAGAAGATTGAACAGGGGCAACTGTTGTACCCCAAAATTTGCCCTCCCATTTCCTCAACATTTTCTCATCACAAGACCTTTGAAGATCAAGATACAGTTATGGTTTCCTCTGCTCAAGACTTCTCCTTGCACTGTGGACTCAAATTAGGGTTTGTGTTTGCCTAAAGATGTTTTGAACTAAAATGCCTAAGATGACTTTCATGCTTCATATTGGACTCCCAAGTTTACCTATACCAAGTTTCAAGTCTTGATTCCAAGTTTTGCCCAGTCAATTGGACAGTTGACCTAGAAATCAGCTGTATTGGGGAAAAAGTCAACTGTGGCCAATTGACAGTCAAACCTCATGAAATTTGATCCACATCAACATTATGAACTCACATGGACCATTTGATCAAGTTTGGATCACAATTCCACAAGAAATTTGATCAGATCATCAAAAGGGCAAAATGGTCATTTTTAGGGTTTTGACTGCACAAAGGCAATTTTTGACTGTTTGACCTAGCCAATGGCAAACCAAGCTCACATATGGCCTCAAGGACTCAATGGAATTATCTTGACATGTTCATCAAGCTCAAAAGATCCCAAGTACACAAGATTGACAGTTGAATTTCCCAGTCAATTGATCAATTTTGACTGTATACTGAAAAGTCAAACTTTGACTTTTTGGTCAAAATCAAGAGTCAAGATTCATTTTTCATCAAAACATTCCAAATCATGAAACTTGTTCACCAAGAAATCTCAAAATGCAAATTAGGGTTAGAAAATGGAATTTTTCATAACTTAGAATTTTTCTAAGTTATGGAAAACCCTAATTTTTTCCCAACTTTACCCCATCTTTTCACCATGATCCATTGGGATTCAAACAAAAGTCAAAACATGAAAGTTGTAGCTTGTTGCATAGTCTACAACTTTGATTCACAAAGTTTTCTCATTTGAAGCTTGTATCTCAAGTTATGATTTTTTGAATAAGGGCACTAAACCATCTTTTAACTTAGTGAAATTTGACCTATTTTGACAAGGTTTTCTACCCTACTTCAAGGCCACTTTTCATACCCTTCCACTTGGAATTTTGATTTGCATTTCAAAGATGGATTGTAGTACACATTCCAAGCTTTCCAAAATGTCCAAGAACTCATCAAACAACCTCATAACTTGAGAGATTCGAATTTCACAAGTTGGCAAAAATTCACTTTTGTTCTTCATCAAGACATGTTCATAAACTTGGCAAATTTGAACTCAGCATAGTTTGTGCTACTTTGCAGGTCCTTAAACCACATTACACTCCTTAATTTAATGCTTGTTCATTGTGTCTAAGTGTTGTTCCATGAATTCAAGCATTATACACAAGATTGATCCATTTTTGGATAAAGTGAACTTTCCATTTTTACAAAAGTTTGCTTTATGTCAATTGGTAAATCAAACAAGTACATAGAAGATCTGCTTAGCACAAGATTATGTGCATAACACACTGATCAAGAGATGTTTATGCAGCACATTAGGGGGTCCTATACTGACCTAGAACACCAACTTGCTTTTGTTGCTTAGAAAAGAAGAAAAGTCCATAACTTGTGACAACTTGGATCTCAGCTTACAAACACAACACAAAAGATATCAAACACATTCAAAATCACCCAACCAAGCTTTTGCACGAGCCTTTTGCCTTTCAAACACTCTCCATCTCAGAAACACCACAAAACTGCTCAAACAGAGCAAGCCCTGCAGATTGAGTGCTATCTCTCAATCCCTTCGAGCATTTTGATCAAAACCTGTTCCTCTACCTTCCTTACAACATATGCAAACTATCCAGAAGCTAAGCCACGATCTGTAGTTGCTCTAACCACTTCCACCATTTTCATATCTTTGACTTGCAGGTGAAGTTCTACAGCTTGATACAAGAAGGTTCAAGACAAAGTAAGCATTGAAAAAGCATCCCTGGACCTCAAGGAAGCTTTTCCAATCATTACATTGCACTGAAAGTCTCTCATTCTCCACATAGAAGTTCAACTGCACAGGTAAAAGTTTGAATTCGTATCTCTCTTATTATGCATCTTTAGTCTTAAGTTTGTGAAGAAACAAGGTCCTACTCATAGCCCTGAACATGTACATAGCTTTACTTTTCATTTCTTTTGTCTGAGTAGAGAGAATTTGAGCTCTGAAAATGGTAGAAAAACTAGGTCAGAAATGGGGGGAGAGAAATTCTCCCTCATCTTAGAGAGATAGTTCATGTTCTTTATATGTATGAAATCGTGAGATTATGCTTTACATGTTTTGTGTTGGAAGTTTGTTCAAAGGATCAAAGAATCAGGACCTTGATGTTGAAGCAAGAGGCGCGCGTTTTGGAACTCAGTCTTGGCCAAAGGTTGAAGACAGTGTTTCATTGGGCTGGGCTTTTGTGTTCTTTCTTTTCACACCATCTTTTTTGGTTTACACCCCCCTAAGCCCATTTGCTCATTTTTTAACATTTTTGACTTTTTCTTTTTTGGCTGACTTTGTTTATTTTTTCTCATGCCATCTAAAAATTAAAAATATTTTTTCCATCATTTTTTGCATTTATTGCATATTTATTTGTTTATTTTCTTTGTTTGTACATAAATATATATATATGATTATTAGAATAAAAATGTAAAAATAATGTAAATACAATTTTTATTTTCATTTACTTTCTGAAAATATTTCACACAAAAAATACTCTTTTATTTATTTTATTAAAATATTAAATAAATATTTATTTTGTATAATACATATTTAGGGTTTAATATATATATATATATGTGATTATTAATATATTTAAGACAAAAATATAAAAATACTTGATTTTTTTCATTTTTATTAATATTTAATATAAAAACACCTTTTTTCACAATGCACTTCATTTTATTTTATTTTTATAAATAATAAGTAAATAGTTGTATTAAATTAGAAAATAATACTTTTTTCTTTAAAATTAGGGTTTTTACCCTAAGTTCAAAATACTAAAAAATAATACATTTTTATTTTCTTTTCCCTTTTACATAAACCATACTTTTCTCATACACATAAAAACCTTCTTTTTGCATTTCACATATTTATTTAATTTACATTTAATTATGCATTATTTAAATTGCAAATATTCCAAATGATGTAATAATTTAGATTTAAATTCTTGTCAACATCCCCATTTGAACATTTGTACCCCCCTTCCCATATTTGGTTTTGTAATAGCTTAGTAACTTTAATCTCGCACTTTATCGCTTTCTAATGATAACATGTTAGAATTAGGGTTTGTATGCGAAAAACGATAAAAAATAGTTTGACCTAATACAAGATAAACAAGCATGAAAATGGACACACAAATCACACTTGCACCCCCCCCCCCCTAGGGTATTCCACTTGTTGCCTTCAAATAAAAGGGCCATGTTGCATGTTAAACTTCTTTGGGCAAAACAAACAATTTGAATGATCATAGTCCCTCGACAAAACTTTTCAAAACAAACAAAAACAAATGATCAAGTCCCTTAGAGAAATTGCTCAAAGACATTTAACGTCGTTGCAATTATGGTCCAAAACGATGACCCGCGCCTGTCCCTTTCACATCCTAACACAAGGTTGCCCACCAAATACAATGGTGGAGCAAACTTGTTAAAAGGGTTAAAGTATAGCAATAATCTTTTGAGAAATTTAGGAGTAGATAACCTCTCAGTTACTTGAATCAACTTGCAAAACAAAAACACTTGCCTGATTTCAAAATCACACCTCACAACACTTTCGAAACAACTTTCAAAAACAAATGAAAACTTTTTTCAAAAGACATACATCTTTGTATACATCCCCACATGGATCATTACAAAGGTTGCCACCACATTGGCCTCTTTTCAAAAACATTTTCAAAACCCACACACTCAAGCACCATTTAAAACAATTGAAAACAAAAGGCAGGTGATCTAAGCAAGTAACTAAGAGCCCATGGATAACCATGGATAGAAAGGGTGCTAATACCTTCCCTTTCTATAATCTACTCCTCGAACCCAAGAAAACATCTCAAAAGGTTTTTGCTGTGCTTTTTAACCTTTCCTTAGGATAAAATAAAAAGTCGGTGGCGACTCTTGCTCAACCGCACAAGTGCGAATACGAACGCAAAACATTAGTCAGTTCTCCCACCGTATCACAGGTAGCCTTTGAGTCAATCAAAGAGAATATGGGGCCGCTGAGTGATGTCATGAAGCACTAGTGGACTTTTAGAACCTTTACTTGACCAACTTGGCCTTTTTAGGGGTAGTGAGATGACCGGCTTTGGTGCAGTCCAAAGTTGGTAGATACTCGATACTACACTCATTGAGGGTTGTTTTCTTGGAATATTTTGGTCGCCAGTAAAGTGGCTAAACTGAAACAATGAAAACAGAAAATAATCCAGTGATATTGAGCTCCTTAGAACCCGGTTACTATTTATAGGACAGGTTGAGCAAACTAAACTTCAAGAGGGTACTTACCTGTGAAACCCCATGCAAGCCTGAAACTAGGAGCTTGTGTGATTTGTTTGTACATATATACTTGTGCATAACATCATGAGCATCATGAAGCATCATATGCATCCACTAACCATTTCAAGGATTTGGATCTTCATCTTTGTTCCTGTTTTGTAGGTAATAGAATCACTCCGCAGTAAAACTATTCAGGTCAACCTTGTGAGAATTACTCCTCAACTCAAGGAGCTAGCTTCAAAGATTCCTGAGAATTATCCATTCACCAAGAGGCATGGTCGTCTACTCAACTTAGTCAACACCAACATTGAGGAGGATATGGTGAAAGTTCTCTTCCAGTTCTTTGACCCCCTACACCACTGCTTTGCATTTCCTGATTACCAGCTGGTGCCTACTTTGGAGGAATTTTCTCAACTCCTGAGGATTCCTTTTCTCCATCAACTACCTTTCAACGGTACGGAAAGAGATCCAAAGCCTAAAGATGTTGCTCAAGCCCTACACTTGCAACCATCTGATGTCATAGGCCATTGGGAAACTAAAAGTGGTGTCAAAGGCTTCTTGTCAAAGTTTCTGTTTGAGAAAGCTCAAGAATGCTGGAATTCTCTAGACCTACAAGCTTTTGAGGAGATTGTAGCTCTTCTCATCTATGTGATGGTCTTGTTCCCTAACCCTGGCCAGCTTATAGATGTGAATGTTGTCAAAATCTTCATGGCTCGCAACCCGGTGCCTACATTGCTTGGGGATATCCTCCACTCTTTTCACACTCGAACAATGAGGAAAAGAGGTGTTCTCATGTGTTGCACCCCTCTACTGGAAAGATGGTTTATTTCTCATCTTCCCCAATCAGTTTTGAAGAATGAGCAAGGTCTGAGGTGGTCACAACGGTTGATGACCCTTACACATTCAGATATCCATTGGTGTTCTCAATCCAGAGAAAATGTTATCATCATTAATCGTTATGGGGAATCCCTTAATGTCCCTCTACTAGGCATTAGGGGAGGCATCACCTACAACCCCTGCTTGGCTCTGAGATAGTTTGGGTATGCTCGAAGGGATGGCCCACATGACATGCTGATTCCAGACTTGGTTTTTGACTTCGACGACGACGATCAAGGACTTCGACAAAGGTTCATCCGAGCTTGGAGAATGCCCAATAAAGTGGATAGTAAGACCTTGGGACATAAGAATTCCACCCCCCTTGAGCCTTACCTCAAGTGGGTACGAACCCGCGCTCAAAGTCTTATGATGCCTTACCCCTACATGCTTCCTGTGATTATAGAGCCTGTTATGGAAGGAGAGATTCCATACACCCTCCTACATCCTGACATGCCAACATCACTAGAAGATTTACAAAGGAGTTGGATACAGCTCAAGAGAGAGCGCGACACTTTCGAAGCCCAACTCTACGCCAGTGAGAAGAAGGTTTTGGAACTTACTCGTCAACTTCATGAAGAGCAGACTCTCAACACCTACATTGCACCAAAGAGGATGCGCAACGTCTTTTTACCTTAGAATTTTGTATTATGTTGCCCATGGGGCATTGATGTACTAACAAATTCTATCTTATTAATATAACGTGAGTTCCTTTTTTGTTTAAAAAAATTTTGAATTTCTGAATCCTTGAATGTATTACATGAATACGTATCATTCATCATATGCATAAACAGGTCTTCACACCAAGTTTCCTTATCTCTCTGCTGTTTATTTCAGCAAGATGGATATTGAGCAGACGGTCAAAGACTTACAAGCGCAGAATTCATAGTTCTAACAGCTACTCATGACCTTGGCTAAGGGTCAGGAGGAGCTCAAGACTCTACTAGAGAAGGAAAAAGAAAAAAGAAAAAGAAAAGAGTTGGTGTGGCTACTTTGGACAGAAGATTTGAAGGTCAAGCTAGAAGGGTCCTGGATTTCCCCTCAACTTCTGATGAAGGAGTAGAAAAAGGAAAGGGAGCTGCAGTACCATCTGAGTCTGAGGAAGAAGAAGAAGAAGAGGATGAAGACTATTCTGAACAGCAGTACCCTCCTGCAGATGACAAGTACAAGAACTTGGAAGAACGTCTAGCTGCCATGGAGATACAGAGAGTGCCTGGGCTGGACTTTGAAGATTTAGGTTTGGTTTCTGGAATTGTCATCCCCCCTAAATTCAAAGTACCTCTGTTGGCTAAATACGATGGGGTATCTTGCCCAAAGATGCACCTACGATCTTACGTCAGGAAAATTCAACCATATTCTTCTGACAAAGACCTGTGGGTCCATTTCTTCCAGGACAGTTTATCGGGGACACCGTTGGATTGGTTCTACCAGCTAGAGAGGTCTGATGTGCACAATTGGGAGGATTTGGCTGCTGCCTTCTACAAGCAGTATCAATATAATGCGGACTTAGCACCAACCCGTACTCAATTACAGAGTATGGGCATGGTATCAAATGAAGGCTTCAAGGAGTATGCCCAGAAATGGATAGATTTGGCTGGAAGGGTGCAGCCACCTTTATCTGAAAGAGAGCTAGTTGATATGTTCTTGGGTACGCTGTCAGGTCCCTTTTTCAATCATCTGATTGGAAGTTCGTCTACGGGGTTCACCAAGTTGATTCTAACTGGTGAGAGAGTTGAAGCCGGAATCAAGAGCGGGAAAATTCAAAAGGATGCATCTGCTTCTGCTGCAATCAAAAAGACTTTTCCAGCAAAGAAGGAAGTATCAGCTGTCTACTCCCAAAGAGGTCAAGGAAGAGTTGAGCGTCGGCCAGCGGTGGGGCCATAATGATTCAGAAGTCTGCAGCTGATTATCCCAGAAACAATCAACCCAGAACCAACCAAGCAAGGGTGGAAAGGCCTGCTCGGAAATACATCCAAGATTCCTTCATCATCCTGCTGATGTAGTAATCGACCAAGATTCATTCATCATCCTACTGAGGTAGTAATCGTCCAAGATTCCTTCATCATCCTGCTGAGGTAGTAATCGACCAAGATTCCTTCTTCATCCTGCTGAGGTAGTAATCGTCTAAGATTCCTTCATCATCTTGCTGAGGTAGTAATCGCCCAAGATTCCTTCATCATCATGCTGAGGTAGTAATCAACCAAGATTCCTTCATCATCCTGCTGAGGTAGTAATCGTCCAAGATTCCTTCATCATCCTGCTGAGGTAGTAATCATCCAAGATTCCTTCATCATCCTGCTGAGGTAGTAATCGTCCAAGATTCCTTCGTCATCCTGCTGAGGTAGTAATCGACCAAGATTCCTTCATTATCCTGCTGATGTAGTAATCGTCCAAGATTCCTTCATCATCATTTTGAGGTAGTAATCATCCAAGATTCCTTCATTATCCTGCTGAGTTAGTAATCGACAAAGATTCCTTCATCCTGCTGAGGTAGTACTCGTCCAAGATTCCTTCATCATCCTGCTGAGGTAGTAATTGACCAAGATTCCTTCATCATCCTGCTGAGGTAGTAATCGACCAAGATTCCTTCATCATCCTGTTGAGGTAGTAATCGTCCAAGATTCCTTCATCATCCTGCTGAGTTAGTAATTGACCAAGATTCCTTCATCATCCTACTGAGGTAATAACGTCCAAGATTCCTTCATCCTTTTGCTGATGTATTAATCGACCAAGATTCCTTTATCATCCTGCTGAGGTAGTAATCGTCTAAGATTCCTTCATCATCCTGCTGAGGTAGTAATCGTCCAAGATTCCTTCATCATCCTGCTGAGGTAGTTATCGACCAAGATTCCTTCATCATCCTGCTGAGGTAGTAATCTTCCAAGATTCCTTCATCATCCTGCTGAGGTAGTAATCATCCAAGATTCCTTCATCATCCTGCTGAGGTAGTAATCATCCAAGATTACTTCATCATCCTGCTGAGGTAGTAATCGTCCAAGATTCCTTCGTCATCCTGTTGAGGTAGTAATCGACCAAGATTCCTTCATCATCTTGCTGATGTAGTAATCGTCTAAGATTCCTTCATCATCCTGATGAGGTAGTTATCGTCCAAGATTCCTTCATCATCCAGTTGAGGTAGTAATCGACCAAGATTCCTTCACCCTACTGAGGTAGTAATCGTCGAAGATTCCTTTATCATCCTACTGAGGTAGTAATCGTCCAAGATTCCTTCATTATCTTGTTGAGGTAGTAATCGACCAAGATTCCTTCATCATCCTGCTGAGGTAGTAATCGTCCAAGATTCCTTCATCGTCCTGCTGAGGTAGTAATCGTCCAAGATTACTTCATCATCCTGCTGAGGTAGTAATCGTCCAAGATTCCTTCATCATCCTGCTGAGGTAGTAATCGACCAAGATTCCTTCATCATCCTGCTGAGGTATTAATTGACCAAGATTCCTTCATCATCCTACTGAGGTAGTAATCGACCAAGATTCCTTCATCATCCAGTTTAGGTAATAATCATCCAAGATTCCTTCATCATCCTGCTGATGTAGTAATCGACCAAGATTCCTTTATCATCCTACTGAGGTAGTAATCGTCCAAGATTCCTTCATCATCCTGCGGAGGTAGTAATCGACCAAGATTCCTTCATCATCCTGCTGAGGTAGTAATCGTCTAAGATTCCTTCATCATCCTGCTGAGGTAGTAATCGTCCAAGATTCCTTCATCATCATGCTGAGGTAGTAATCGACCAAGATTCCTTCATCATCCTGCTGAGGTAGTAATCGTCCAAGATTCCTTCATCATCCTTCTGAGGTAGTAATCGTCCAAGATTCATTCATCATCCTGCTGAGGTAGTAACCGTCCAAGATTCCTTCGTCATCCTGCTGAGGTAGTAATCGACCAAGATTCCTTCATTATCCTGCTGATGTAGTAATCGTCCAAGATTCCTTCATCATAATTTTGAGGTAGTAATCGTCCAAGATTCCTTCATCATCCTGCTGAGTTAGTAATCGACCAAGATTCCTTCATCATCCTGCTGAGGTAGTAATCGTCCAAGATTCCTTCATCATCCTGCTGAGGTAGTAACCGTCCAAGATTCCTTCATCATTTTGCTGAGGTATTAATCGTCCAAGATTCCTTCATCACCCTGCTGAGGTAGTAATCTTCCAAGATTCCTTCATCTTCCTACTGAGGTAGTAATCGTCCAAGATTCCTTCGTCATCCTGCTGAGGTAGTAATCGACCAAGATTCCTTCATCATCCTGCTGAGGTAGTAATCGTCCAAGATTCCTTCATCATCATTTTGAGGTAGCAATCGTCCAAGATTCCTTCATCATCCTGCTGAGTTAGTAATCGACCAAGATTCCTTCATCCTGCTGAGGTAGTAATCATCCAAGATTCCTTCATCATCCTGCTGAGGTATTAATTGACCAAGATTCCTTCATCATCCTGCTGAGGTAGTAATCGACCAAGATTCCTTCATCATCCAGATTAGGTAATAATCATCCAAGATTCCTTCATCATCCTGCTGATGTAGTAATCGACCAAGATTCCTTCATCATCCTACTGAGGTAGTAATCGTCCAAGATTCCTTCATCATCCTGCGGAGGTAGTAATCGACCAAGATTCCTTCATCATCCTGCTGAGGTAGTAATCGTCTAAGATTCCTTCATCATCCTGCTGAGGTAGTAATCGTCCAAGATTCCTTCATCATCATGCTGAGGTAGTAATCGACCAAGATTCCTTCATCATCCTGCTGAGGTAGTAATCGTCCAAGATTCCTTCATCATCCTTCTGAGGTAGTAATCGTCCAAGATTCCTTCATCATCCTGCTGAGGTAGTAATCGTCCAAGATTCCTTCGTCATCCTGCTGAGGTAGTAATCGACCAAGATTCCTTCATTATCCTGCTGATGTAGTAATCGTCCAAGATTCCTTCATCATAATTTTGAGGTAGTAATCGTCCAAGATTCCTTCATCATCTTGCTGAGTTAGTAATCGACCAAGATTCCTTCATCATCCTGCTGAGGTAGTAACCGTCCAAGATTCCTTCATCATTTTGCTGAGGTATTAATCGTCCAAGATTCCTTCATCACCCTGCTGAGGTAGTAATCTTCCAAGATTCCTTCATCTTCCTACTGAGGTAGTAATCGTCCAAGATTCCTTCGTCATCCTGCTGAGGTAGTAATCGACCAAGATTCCTTCATCATCCTGCTGAGGTAGTAATCGTCCAAGATTCCTTCATCATCATTTTGAGGTAGCAATCGTCCAAGATTCCTTCATCATCTTGCTGAGTTAGTAATCGACCAAGATTCCTTCATCCTGCTGAGGTAGTAATCGTCCAAGATTCCTTCATCATCCTGCTGAGGTATTAATTGACCAAGATTCCTTCATCATCCTGCTGAGGTAGTAATCGACCAAGATTCCTTCATCATCCAGTTTAGGTAATAATCATCCAAGATTCCTTCATCATCCTGCTGATGTAGTAATCGACCAAGATTCCTTCATCATCCTACTGAGGTAGTAATCGTCCAAGATTCCTTCATCATCCTG
Organism: Vicia faba; assembly: GCA_948472305.1. NCBI lineage: Eukaryota > Viridiplantae > Streptophyta > Magnoliopsida > Fabales > Fabaceae > Vicia > Vicia faba. Next base: position 554,769,109 of record OX451741.1, read on the forward strand.
CGGAGGTAGTAATCGACCAAGATTCCTTCATCATCCTGCTGAGGTAGTAATCGTCTAAGATTCCTTCATCATCCTGCTGAGGTAGTAATCGTCCAAGATTCCTTCATCATCATGCTGAGGTAGTAATCGACCAAGATTCCTTCATCATCCTGCTGAGGTAGTAATCATCCAAGATTCCTTCATCATACTTCTGAGGTAGTAATCGTCCAAGATTCCTTCATCATCCTGCTGAGGTAGTAATCGTCCAAGATTCCTTCGTCATCCTGCTAAGGTAGTAATCAACCAAGATTCCTTCATTATCCTGCTGATGTAGTAATCGTCCAAGATTCCTTCATCATAATTTTGAGGTAGTAATCGTCCAAGATTCCTTCATCATCCTGCTGAGTTAGTAATCGACCAAGATTCCTTCATCATCCTGCTGAGGTAGTAATCGTCCAAGATTCCTTCATCATCCTGCTGAGGTAGTAACCGTCCAAGATTCCTTCATCATTTTGCTGAGGTATTAATCGTCCAAGATTCCTTCATCACCCTGCTGAGGTAGTAATCGTCCAAGATTCCTTCATCTTCCTACTGAGGTAGTAATCGTCCAAGATTCCTTCGTCATCCTGCTGAGGTAGTAATCGACCAAGATTCCTTCATCATCCTGCTGAGGTAGTAATCGTCCAAGATTCCTTCATCATCATTTTGAGGTAGCAATCGTCCAAGATTCCTTCATCATCCTGCTGAGTTAGTAATCGACCAAGATTCCTTCATCCTGCTGAGGTAGTAATCGTCCAAGATTCCTTCATCATCCTGCTGAGGTATTAATTGACCAAGATTCCTTCATCATCCTGCTGAGGTAGTAATCGACCAAGATTCCTTCATCATCCAGTTTAGGTAATAATCATCCAAGATTCCTTCATCATCCTGTTGATGTAGTAATCGACCAAGATTCCTTCATCATCCTACTGAGGTAGTAATCGTCCAAGATTCCTTCATCATCCTGCTGAGGTAGTAATCGACCAAGATTCCTTCATCATCCTGCTGAGGTAGTAATCGTCTAAGATTCCTTCATCATCCTTCTGAGGTAGTAATCGTCCAAGATTCCTTCATCATCATGCTGAGGTAGTAATCGACCAAGATTCCTTCATCATCCTGCTGAGGTAGTAATCATCCAAGATTCCTTCGTCATACTTCTGAGGTAGTAATCGTCCAAGATTCCTTCATCATCCTGTTGAGGTAGTAATCGTCCAAGATTCCTTCGTCATCCTGCTGAGGTAGTAATCGACCAAGATTCCTTCATTATCCTGCTGATGTAGTAATCGTCCAAGATTCCTTCATCATAATTTTGAGGTAGTAATCGTCCAAGATTCCTTCATCATCCTGCTGAGTTAGTAATCGACCAAGATTCCTTCATCATCCTGCTGAGGTAGTAATCGTCCAAGATTCCTTCATCATCCTGCTGAGGTAGTAACCGTCCAAGATTCCTTCATCATTTTGCTGAGGTATTAATCGTCCAAGATTCCTTCATCACCCTGCTGAGGTAGTAATCGTCCAAGATTCCTTCATCTTCCTACTGAGGTAGTAATCGTCCAAGATTCCTTCGTCATCCTGCTGAGGTAGTAATCGACCAAGATTCCTTCATCATCCTGCTGAGGTAGTAATCGTCCAAGATTCCTTCATCATCATTTTGAGGTAGCAATCGTCCAAGATTCCTTCATCATCCTGCTGAGTTAGTAATCGACCAAGATTCCTTCATCCTGTTGAGGTAGTAATCGTCCAAGATTCCTTCATCATCCTGCTGAGGTATTAATTGACCAAGATTCCTTCATCATCCTGCTGAGGTAGTAATCGACCAAGATTCCTTCATCATCCTGTTGAGGTAATAATCATCCAAGATTCCTTCATCATCCTGCTGATGTAGTAATCGACCAAGATTCCTTCATCATCCTACTGAGGTAGTAATCGTCCAAGATTCCTTCATCATCCTGCTGAGGTAGTAATAGACCAAGATTCCTTCTTCATCCTGCTGAGGTAGTAATCGTCTAAGATTCCTTCATCATCCTGCTGAGGTAGTAATCGTCCAAGATTCCTTCATCATCATGCTGAGGTAGTAATCGACCAAGATTCCTTCATCATCCTGCTGAGGTAGTAATCGTCCAAGATACCTTCATCATCCTGTTGAGGTAGTAATCATCCAAGATTCCTTCATCATCCTGCTGAGGTAGTAATCGTCCAAGATTCCTTCGTCATCCTGCTGAGGTAGTAATCGACCAAGATTCCTTCATTATCCTACTGATGTAGTAATCGTCCAAGATTCCTTCATCATCATTTTGAGGTAGTAATCGTCTAAGATTCCATCATCATCCTGCTGAGTTAGTAATCAACAAAGATTCCTTCATCCTGCTATGGTAGTACTCGTCCAAGATTCCTTCATCATCCTGCTGAGGTAGTAATTGACCAAGATTCCTTCATCATCCTGCTGAGGTAGTAATCGACCAAGATTCCTTCATCATCCTGTTGAGGTAGTAATCGTCCAAGATTCCTTCATCATCCTGCTTAGTTAGTAATTGACCAAGATTCCTTCATCATCCTACTGAGGTAGTAACGTCCAAGATTCCTTCATCCTTTTGCTGATGTATTAATCGACCAAGATTCCTTTATCATCCTGCTGAGGTAGTAATCGTCTAAGATTCCTTCATCATCCTGCTGAGATAGTAATCGTCCAAGATTCCTTCATCATCCTGGTGAGGTAGTTATCGACCAAGATTCCTTCATCATCCTGCTGAGGTAGTAATCTTCCAAGATTCCTTCATCATCCTGCTGAGGTAGTAATCGTCCAAGATTCCTTCATCATCCTGCTGAGGTAGTAATCATCCAAGATTCCTTCATCATCCTGCTGAGGTAGTAATCGTCCAAGATTCCTTTGTCATCCTGCTGAGGTAGTAATCGACCAAGATTCCTTCATCATCTTGCTGATGTAGTAATCGTCTAAGATTCCTTCATCATCCTGATGAGGTAGTAATCGTCCAAGATTCCTTCATCATCCAGCTGAGATAGTAATCGACCAAGATTCCTTCACCCTACTGAGGTAGTAATCGTCCAAGATTCCTTCATCATCCTACTGAGGTAGTAATTGTCCAAGATTCCTTCATTATCCTGTTGAGGTAGTAATCGACCAAGATTCCTTCATCATCCTGCTGAGGTAGTAATCGTCCAAGATTCCTTCATCATCCTGCTGAGGTAGTAATCGTCCAAGATTACTTCATCATCCTGCTGAGGTAGTAATCGTCCAAGATTCCTTCCTCATCCTGCTGAGGTAGTAATCGACCAAGATTCCTTCATCATCCAGCTGAGGTATTAATTGACCAAGATTCCTTCATCATCCTGCTGAGGTAGTAATCGACCAAGATTCCTTCATCATCCTGTTTAGGTAATAATCATCCAAGATTCCTTCATCATCCTGCTGATGTAGTAATCGACCAAGATTCCTTCATCATCCTACTGAGGTAGTAATCATCCAAGATTCCTTCATCATCCTGCTGAGGTAGTAATCGACCAAGATTCCTTCATCATCCTGCTGAGGTAGTAATCGTCTAAGATTCCTTCATCATCCTGCTGAGGTAGTAATCGTCCAAGATTCCTTCATCATCATGCTGAGGTAGTAATCGACCAAGATTCCTTCATCATCCTGCTGAGGTAGTAATCGTCCAAGATTCCTTTATCATCCTGCTGAGGTAGTAATCATCCAAGATTCCTTCATCATCCTGCTGAGGTAGTAATCGTCCAAGATTCCTTCGTCATCCTGCTGAGGTAGTAATCGACCAAGATTCCTTCATTATCCTGCTGATGTAGTAATCGTCCAAGATTCCTTCATCATAATTTTGAGGTAGTAATCGTCCAAGATTCCTTCATCATCCTGCTGAGTTAGTAATCGACCAAGATTCCTTCATCCTGCTGAGGTAGTACTCGTCCAAGATTCCTTTATCATCCTGCTGAGGTAGTAATTGACCAAGATTCCTTCATCATCCTGCTGAGGTAGTAATCGACCAAGATTCCTTCATCATCCTGTTGAGGTAGTAATCGTCCAAGATTCCTTCATCATCCTGCTGAGGTAGTAATTGACCAAGATTCCTTCACCATCCTACTGAGGTAGTTACGTCCAAGATTCCTTCATCCTTTGGCTGAGGTATTAATCGATCAAGATTCCTTCATCATCCTGCTGAGGTAGTAATCGTCTAAGATTCCTTCTTCATCCTGCTGAGGTAGTAATCGTACAAGATTCCTTCATCATCCTGCTGAGGTAGTTATCGACCAAGATTCCTTCATCATCCTGCTGAGGTAGTAATCTTCCAAGATTCCTTCATCATCCTGCTAAGGTAGTAATCATCCAAGATTCCTTCGTCATCCTGCTGAGGTAGTAATCGTCCAAGATTCCTTCGTCATCCTGCTGAGGTAGTAATCGACCAAGATTCCATCATTATCCTGCTGATGTAGTAATCATCTAAGATTCCTTCATCATCATTTTGAGGTAGTAATCGTCCAAGATTCCTTCATCATCCTGCTGAGTTAGTAATCGACCAAGATTCCTTCATCCTGATGAGGTAGTAATCGTCCAAGATTCCTTCATCATCCTGCTGAGGTAGTAATTGACCAAGATTCCTTCATCATGCTGCTGAGGTAGTAATCGACCAAGATTCCTTCATCATCCTGTTGAGGTAGTAATCATCCAAGATTCCTTCATCATCCTGCTGAGGTAGTAATCGACCAAGATTCCTTCATCATCCTAATGAGGTAGTAACGTCCAAGATTCCTTCATCCTCCTGCTGAAGTATTAATCGACCAAGATTCCTTCATCATCCTGCTGAGGTAGTAATCGTCTAAGATTCCTTCATCATCCTGCTGAGGTAGTAATCGTCCAAGATTCCTTCGTCATCCTGTTGAGGTAGTAATCGACCAAGATTCCTTCATCATCCTGCTGAGGTAGTAATCGTCCAAGATTCCTTCATCATCCTGATGAGGTAGTAATCATCCAAGATTCCTTCATCATCCTGCTGAGGTAGTAATCGTCCAAGATTCCTTCGTCATCCTGCTGAGGTAGTAATCGACCAAGATTCCTTCATCATCATGTTGATGTAGTAATCGTCTAAGATTCCTTCATCATCCTGATGAGGTAGTAATCGTCCAAGATTCCTTCATCATCCAGCTGAGGTAGTAATCGACCAAGATTCCTTCACCCTACTGAGGTAGTAATCGTCCAAGATTCCTTCATCATCCTACTGAGGAAGTAATCGTCCAATATTCCTTCATCATCCTGTTGAGGTAGTAATCGACCAAGATTCCTTCATCATCCTACTGAGGTAGTAATCGTCCAAGATTCCTTCATCATCCTGCTGAGGTAGTAATCGTCCAAGATTACTTCATCATCCTGCTGAGGTAGTAATCGACCAAGATTCCTTCATCATCCTACTGAAATAATAATCTTCCAAGATTCCTTCATCATCCTGCTAAGGTAGTAATCGTCCAAGATTTCTTCATCATCCTGCTGAGGTAGTAATCGTCCAAGATTCCTTCATTATCCTGTTGAGATAGTAATCGTCCAAGATTCCTTCATCATCCTGCTGAGGTAGTAATCATCCAAGATTCCTTCATTATTTTGTTGGGGTAGTAATCGTCCAAGATTCCTTCATCACCCTGCTGAGGTAGTAATCGTCCAAGATTCCTTAATCATCTTGCCGAGATTCGGCAATCACTTTTGGATGGCGTCTACAAGCCCATCTCCAACAATTTTCTATCACCTCTCCAAATCTCATCTTTAAGCCCATTCCCTACACAATCAACCACCACATCATTGAGTGCAAATTTCTGGGCACTCTAGTGTCCAATCATCTTCCACCTTCAAATCACGAATGGCGGATCCGCCAATCTAACTCTTTAGGTTTAAGAAGATTGAACAGGGGCAGCTGTTGTACCCCAAAATTTTCCCTCTCAATTCTCAAGGCTTTTATTACAAGTATTTTCAAGGTTCAAGCTTGCACAAATTACATTGGGATTTTCCAGCACCAGAATTAAAAGGAAACTGTCAGAAAGGGAGAAAATAGATAAAAATAACATTTTGACGAATTTGGAGGAAAATAGGTCTCCTTCGATTCAGCCCCCCTTCGATTGGACTTTGCACCTCCTTCGATTGTTCAAAAGTGGCTGCTAGTGTGCCTTTTTCGTCTAGGCATGTGACTTCAAATGGGTCTCCTTCGATTCAGAAGGAAATGATCTTCATACAGGGTTCAATTAAGTTTTTTGTTTCCCTTTGAAACAGTGTCCTTCAACTCAGGAATGTCCTTCGACTCAGGAAGTAAAGGCCTCCTTTTGGTTTTCTTCAATTCAAAAAGTCAATAATCTTATGAAAGCTTCCTTCGATTCAGAAGTTAATAACCTTCTGAAAAGTGTCATTCGATTGCACCATTCGCCCCTCACCTGTTTGCCTTGGATTCATAAGTTTTCAATTGGATGAATGGCTACCTTCCTGTGACTTTCAAATTCATCTTCATGTATGATTCGAATGCGCCTTAATATCACCTTCGAATCCATTTGTAAACCCTTCAATACGCCATAGTCCTGCATTATGACACACAACTTGGTGGTCCATTCGAAGGACTTGCCATAGTTAGGGAATAATTGTTCTCTTACTTTGGAGTCTAGTCGAAGGTTTGGGCCTAAGTTATTAAAAGCAAGAAGACTCAAAATGGAATATTCAGCTAAAAAGGGCCATTCAAAGAACACTCAGTTGGTTCATTCGAAGGACACACAACTGGTGAAAACGAATGTTGTGTTGTTCTAGTCTGGTCGAAAGGTGTAGAAAGATGGAGGATTCGACTCAAAAGATCAAGTTGAACATTTAGACCCATAGGCTAGGCTATGGGTTTTCCCTTTTCAGGCCTCAAACCTATGACTCACTCTATACTTAATTGTTTATGCAAGATAAAATAGGCCTTTACCCATTTGTTGTCCAAGACCACTTGCACTTAATAGCATAGTACTACCTTTTAGAAAAGTTTGTCTTGAGCCTTGCGTCTGTTTTCCTTCAGAAAGAAGCAACCCATCTGAACCATTCATCTTGCTTTTATGGCACAAGTGGACACTTACTTTCCAGCTGAGCCTTATTTTATTATTTTTGCTTCCCAAGCTTCCTAAAAACCTTTCTCTATAAATAGAGAGTTCATTTGCACAAAGAGGGAGAGGATCTTTGGACCAGAGGAACGAATCCCCCAAATTTTCTCAAACACAACAAAAAAACTCTCAAGTTCATCAACACTTGAGAAATCACAAAAAAATCCCAGAATCACATTCATCTCCTTCAATTCTGAAGAACAACCACACTTCAGTCTCCTTCGAAATCGAAGAAGCATCACACTTGCTTTTTCCCCTCTTTCGAATCCAGCATCCTTGGCCTCCACTCAAGGTCCCACATCCATTCAAGGTCTGAAGCAAGGTAAGTTATTCTTACCTTTGAACTTTTCGTTTCATGGCATAGTAATTTTTCCCTTTCGTTTGAAACATGTACATACCATTGTTCCTTTCATTTCCACCCTTTTAACATATTTTTCCGAGCTAACCCTTTCGTTTTGCTTTCTGTTTACCAGAACTTGCTTTAACTATTAAATTGTTTACAAGACAAATACTAGCATGGCCTCAGGCCATGTTGCCATTTAATGCTTTAAATAAAAGAAACAGGAAACAGGAAATAGGAAACGAAGCTTCTAGCTTCTAGCTTCAACCCTCTTTTTCTAACTCCAACGAAAGAGGCAACCAGGAGGAAAACCATGTTGACTTCTAGGCCCAGACGAAAAGCATGCCTTCACTGATTCCAGGCTCATTCGAAAGGCATTCCCTCACTTCTTTCGACCTCCAGTCGAAGAAGGCAACAAGGCAGAACCAGAAGGCTTCGCCATGCACATACTTATCCAATAGAAGGCCATGACCTCACTGGTGCTAGCCCCAATCGAAGGAGGCCAACAGAATGCAAATCGAAGGGTGCTCCCACCTGGGTCGAAGAGCTCATTTTCCTTTCTTTTATTTTGTTTTTGCCTTTACATTTTCTTGCCTTTCAATATGGTTGTAATAGTGTAGGATATTTATTTCCTGCATTTTTATTGCTTTATACAAATGCTAGTAATTAGATGTGTATGGAAAGATAAAACCAACAAATAGACAACCCTAATCAAAGACTAAATGCCTGCAATCAAATACACTTTGCACACATGCACCCTTAGGGTAATTCCACTTGTTGCCTTACAAAAATGGCCATGTTATGCATGTGGGATATCTTAGCACAAACAAATCGAAAAAGATCATAGTTGCTCGATGACGCTATCAAAGTTGCCTTTCAAAATGATCTTAGTCCCTACAGAAAAGTGCTAAGTCATTTCACAACATTGCTATCATGACTATACGATGGCCCACGTCTGTCCCTTCACGTCCAACAATGGGGCTTCTTATCAAATCAATGGTAAGGTAGCAACATCTAAAGGAGGAGGAAAACACATCTAAAACCTTTTGAGTAGGTAGATTAATTTTAGTTACTTGCTCAATTTCAAAACAAACATCCTTTCTATTTTCAAAACAATCACATACACTTTCAAAACACTTTCCAAACATGAAATATTTTCAAAAGCTCAACACTTTGCATACATTCTTACGAACGAGAATCATTGCAAAGTTTGCCTAAACGATGGCACCTTTTCAAAATACTTTCAAAACCACACAAAAGCACGACTTTCAAACAAAAGCAAGTGATCTAACAAGTAACTAAGAGCCCATGGAAAACCATGGATGGAAAGGGTGCTAATACCTTCCCTTTTCATAATCTACCCCCCGAACTCAAGAAAACATCTCGAAAGGTATTTCCTGTGCTTTTTCACCTTTCCTTATTGGATAAAAGAAAAGTCGGTGGTGACTCTTGCTAGACCGCGACATTTGCGAACACAATTGCAAAACCCTCAAGTCAGTTCTCCCACCGTATCACACCTGCCTTGTCTGGAAGAATAGCAAGATGGAAGATGATCTTAACTGAGTATGTCATCCAATACACAACCCAAAAAGCAATCAAGGGGAGTGTACTGGCGGATCATTTGGCACATCAGGCAGTGGATGACTACCAATCCATGAATTTCGAGTTCCCGGATGAGAACATCATGTTGGTGACCGACTGTGAAGAACCTGGACCGAATGAAGGACCTGAGGAAGGATCCTGATGGTCTATGTATTTTGATGGAGCCTCGAACGCGTTGGGTAATGGAATTGGCATTGTGATCATATCTCCTGAGGGCTGTCATACTCCGTTCACCGCCCGATTATGTTTTAACGGCACCAACAATATGGCGGAGTATGAAGCATGTATCCTGGGTCTTCGAGCTGCTATTGACCTGAGGATTAAGTTCTTGAGTGTATTCAGATATTCTGCTCTGGTGATCAGTCAGATCAAAGGCAAGTGGGATACGAAGCACCCAAATCTTATTCCTTATAAAGAATATGTACTGACATTGCTCCCGCACTTTGAGGAGATAACCTTTGAACACTTCCCAAGATAGGAGAATCAGTTAGCGGACGCGCTAGCTACCATGTCTTCTATGTTCAAGGTCAGATGGGACAATGAAGCTCCCCATATTACCATCGAGAGGTTGGACGAACTCGCACATTGCTGTGACATTGAGACTGAAGAGGTAGCAGATAAACCCTGGTTCCACGAGGTAAAGAAGTATCTTGAGGCTGAAGAGTACCCCGAGGGTGCATTTGTTAATGATAAGAAGTTCCTGAGAAGGTTCGTTGCGAATTCATCAGTAATGGTGTCCTCTATACGCGTAACCATGATTCAACCTTACTGTGATGTGTGGACAAAAGAGGGGCAGAAAAGATTATGGCAGAGTTACATGAAGGTACCTTCGGAACCCATTCCAGTGGACATACCATGGCAAAGAAGATCCTACGGGCTGGATATTATTGGTCTACTATGGAAGCCAATTGTTATCAGCATTCTCGGACCTGTCACAAGTGCCAAGTCTATGCTGATAAGGTGCATGTACCTCCATTTCCTCTGAACATTTTGACAACTCCTTGGCCTTTCGCAATGTGGGGTATCAAAATGATCGGCGAGATCAGACCTACTGCATCTAACGGGCATCATTTCATTCTGGTGGCTATTGATTATTTCACGAAGTGGGTCAAGGCAGCTTCCTTTGCTACAGTAACCAAGAATGTTGTGGCGCAGTTTATCCGACACAATTTGATCTATCGAAATGGTGTACCCGAGAGGATCATTACTTACAATGGTACAAATCTCAACAATACAATAATCACCGATCTCTGCAAACAGTTTAAGATACAGCGTCATAATTCTTCTCCCTACCGGCCAAAGATGAATAGGGTTGTTGAAGCGGCTAACAAAAACATCAAGAAGATTGTGCAGAAGATGACGGTGACCTATAAAGACTGGCACGAGATGTTACCATTCACTCTTCATGGGTACCGCACCTCAACACAGACATCGACATGGGTAACACCCTACTCTTTGGTGTATGGGTGGAGGCATTCTTACCCATTGAGGTCCAGATACCCTTTCTCAAGATTATGAAGGATCCAGGTTTGAGCAAAGACGACTGGATCCAAACCCGGCTTGATCAACTAAATTTAATCAATGAAAAGAGGCTTACTGCTATTTGTCATGGTCAGACGTATCAAAAGCGAATGATTAAGGCATTTAACAAGAAAGTGAGATGACAAGAATATCAGGTCAGGGATTTAGTGATCAAGTGCATCATACTACCGCAAGGTGATCCCAGGGGCAAATGGACCCCCACATACGAAGGGCCATTTATGGTTAAGAACATTTTCTCGGGAGGAGCTATGATTCTAACCACCATGGATGGTGACGACCTTCCTCACCCCGTCAATGCAGACATAGTGAAAAGATACTACGCATAATCAAAGACCCGCTAGGTTGACTGGCCTAGGCAAAAATAAGGGCTTCTCGGCGAACCAAAAGGGTTCGGGCAAAAGTAAGGGATGAAAATGAAAAAAACTGTACACCCGACAAGTCGAAAACCTGAAAAGGCGACTTGGGCAAAAAAGGGTATCCCGGTGGACTGAAAACCCGAAAGGGAGGTCCAGGAAAAAATTAGGGATCGAAGCGTAACACTATGTCTCATTGGATCACCTTGCGACCAGACTTCGGTATCGACTATCAAGCTCGGACGACGCCAATCAATCTGATCCACCTTCGATCAAGTAGAAAAGTGATGAGACGCTCGAAGATATAAAGGCAATAGCAGAGTTGGAACCCAATGGGATTGTTTCACATAGCTGTTTTTCTTTCTTTTTTCACAAATTGTAATTTCTATCCTTCGGCGGTGCTCCCTTACTTGGACGTCAGCCTCCTGTACAAAACGCCTATTATAGACCAACTTCAAAAAATCAATACAATTCATTTTCACAAGAAATTTCAAACTTTTCTTTCCTTTTTCTGTTTTGTTTTGCAAAAAACATCCAATGATTCATTTTTGATATATGCATTTGGAAATAATTGATGCTCATAAGTGTTTACATAAGAAACAAAATACAATTACTCGTAATTCCAGGAACAGGGGAAAACAAGAAATGTCCAAACCTTACAGTTGCTCTACCCACCAGGTACATGGATGGAACCAGCTTGAGAATATGGCTAAAGATACATACACTCCCCGCAGAGTAGGAAGTATCCAAAGACAGTGGTGTCAGCTTTCCCCAGCCGAGGATCATAATCGCGAATGAGTCGGCAAAATTCTCCCCAAGCAGAGTTTACCTATCACCAGCAACGGTAATTCATCCCCAGCGGAGTGGTTTCTCCAAATCAGCAGATCATCCAGCAAAATATCTTTCTTCCCCACAAAGTATCTCCCGGTGGAATATTCTCAAGCAGAACGTACGCAAGTCTCCAGCTCTTCATCTTCGGTCACTATCCCTAGCGAGAATAGTTGTTTTTGATAAAGCGAGAGACAGAAAAAGAAAAACAAGGAGCGCAAAATTTGTAATGCAAGAACCGTCCAATGCTTTATTAATGATATATGAAAATGACAAATAATAAGCCCTCACAATCAAAGCCAAGGTGCCTCGGGCAAGGCACCGAGCCGTAAAGTTTCAAACTATTTATTACAAATCTCAAAACAAAAGTCAATTACTGTGGAATGAAAGAAACAGGTATGAAGTCCTTCGTCGTCCAGTTGTTCAATCCACTGTTGGTTGTAGGGTAGATCCAGCTGTCGATGTCTGAATCTTCTTCACTGTCTTCAACTGCATTAATTCCCTGATTGCTGATATACAGAGGAGGTCTTCCAATCCGTGCCCGCCTAACAGCCCTTTGAGCCCCTGTAGTAAAGCCCAAACCAAATTTGTCAGTCTTGTGTGTGAAATCAGGGAGCTGACCCCAATTTGTACACCCACCTTCTTCAATTACAGCCCTGGCATCCTTGAGGGAAGCCATCTTCATCGGAGGTTTGTCAGTAGCAACTTCAGTTGACACCAAAGTCTGGGGGACCTCTTCAAAGTTCTGACAAGGGGTTTCGATGAACTTCCCATCCATATCCATGTAGCGAAAGGAATTGAGATGACTCACCATATACTCCTCTTCACCTCGCACCGTAACAATCTTCCCCTTTACCGGATATTTCAACATTTGATGGAGCGTAGAAGTCACTGCCCCAGCCTTATGAATCCAAGGAAGACCCAGCAAGCAAGAATATGATGGTTTGATATCCATCACATAGAAAGTGGAAGCAAAAGTCTGAGAGCCATCTTTAACAGGGACATCCACCTCCCCGTGCACCATCCTTTTTGACCCGTCAAAAGCCCTGACCATAATATTGCTCGGCTTTAGAATCAAGCCTTCACAATCCAGACGGTCTAACGCTTTCTTTGGAAAAACATTCAATGAGGACCCGGTATCCACCAGTACATGGGCCATAGTAGTGCCCCTGCACTCAATCGAGACGTGAAGAGCATCATTATGATTTCTTCCTTTAACAGTCAGATCTGCATCTGAGAAACCCAACCCATTGTCGGCAGTCAAACTAGCTACGCAATCTTTGAATTGATCAGCCGAAGTTTCCTGCGGCACATGCGCAGTTTTGAGGAATGCAATTAAAGCCTTTGCATGGGCTTCAGAAACATAATAACAAGGACAACATGGATATTTTTGACGGGGTCTTCCCCATCTACTCGACTACGTTGTAGTCACTCTTCTTGATAATCTTCAAAATTTCTTCCATCTCTTGTTTCGAGGTTTCTACAATGATCTTTTTAGGTGCCTCCGTCCGGGCAGGCTCACCTATGATTTCTTTTCCCCGAGTCCCAGATGGCTCGGTGACAGGGGTGATGACTGGAATAGGAACTGGGAAAGTAGCTAATGTACTAGCAGATGGAATGACAACAGGTTTGTTGACAGTCAGAGGGGAGATCTCGGGAGAAAAGAGTCTTCCACTTCTGGTGACCTTGCTAGCCCCGACAATATTGCTGATATCAACATCGACTTCTTCACTCTTTAAGTCTTGTTTAACTCTGTTGTACCCCAAAATTTTCCCTCCCATATTTCTCAAAACATTTCAAGAAAAATCTCCAAGTTGCTCAAGATAGCCCCAGAGTTGGTCAGACAAGCTCTCTCCTAAGGCAGTCTACCCCAAATTAGGGTTTCATGTTGCATCAAGGTCCTTGAGTCTAAGTGATCCCAAATGCTCAACATTGTCCTAATATGTTCTCAAGATCATCCATGTCAAGTTTCAAGCCTTGTAGAGAAAGTTTGCTTAGTCAATTGCTCAAAGGTCCAAAAATCGACTGTGCTAGGGCAAAAGTCAACTGTGACCCACATACAGTCAAACTTCAATATTTTTGGCCAAAATCCTAATTTTGAAGTTTATTTCATCATTTGATCAAGGGTTGATCATGATTCATCAAGGATTGCTCAAAATTCATCAAGACTCAAAAGTTGCTAAATTAGGGTTTTGTAGGGAAAGTCAACTCAACTTTGACCAAGCATAACTTTCTCATAATTTATGAGAAATTACCCATCCAAAGATAATTTTGAAGAGGATGCAATTCCCTACAATCTATATTCATATCTCAAGATCAAAATATGTACTCACAAGAAGTTATGAATTTGGACATTATAGGTCATTTTTGAAAGTCAACAAAAACACTTTTTTTGTCAAAGCTTCTAACTTGAGAATGGAATATCAAATTAAAATGATACCAAAAGGGTTGATTATATGAAATCGCAAGCTTTCTAAAAAGTCTAAGAACACCTCCAAAAGTTCAAAATTGAAGAAGTTATGCATAGTTGAAGTTGGACTTTTTTGCAAAATTGCCAAAAGTCAACTATCCCCAAAACTTCAAATTTTGCCAAATGGGCCCATTCTTTTTCACTTGTTTTGGGTTGGAATTGTTTCCCACGTGCTCTAGCTTTGGCCATGTGTCCATATCATATTTTTATTATTTAATTTGATTTTTATTTGAATTAATTCATTTTAAACCAAATTAAATCAAATAAAATCAAAAATATTGATAACCAAAGATTTTTTGATGATTTCAGGTTTCAATAAACAGCTTGCACCATATCAAACTCGTATCAAAGCAATTGTACACAAAAAGATTCAAATCAAGCCAAATTTGGAAGATTGTAAAAGCAAATCAAATCAAATATCCAAGCATTGAAAGAGGAAGATTTGGACAAGGAATTCAGACCTAATGCATTGTACATTACATAAGGGTCGTGTGCAGACCAAAACAAGGGTTGGAGATCAGTTCTAGAGGCAGAACCAAATTGGCAAAAATCCAGAAAAAGTGTGACTTAGAAATCAATCCTAGAGACAATTTCAAGGCTTGGCAATTGTCTCAATCTCTTCCTGGCCATCTCCACAAGCGAAAGCAACCAAGACCAGGCATTTTCAGACCCTCACATGCACTGTAAGTCCCTCACGAATCCTCCATATTCTTGAATTTGATTTACACTATTCTTGCATCTATAACGAAAAATAATTGCATATTTGTGATCACCATGCCATTTGCAAGCTTTTTACATTAGTCAATTCCGTTTACATAACCTATATTGTGATTCACCATGATTAGGGTTTCTTGGAGTTTTTGGGGTTTTTCGTTTCAGGTACAATTGGTCTTCATGTTGGACATGGTTGTGATTAGAAGAAGATGACGAATCAAACCATAGTCCTAAAACTCATTTATATTTCCTGGGGAAGGATTTAGAATGAAGCCACGATTTTAGCTGCGGATATAAATCCGCAGGTAAAACTTGCAGGATTTATAGGACATGGATAATGAGTTGTCATCCATCCATTTGCCCATTCAAACAATGCGCGCACTTTTCTTTTTTTTCTGGCCATGTATCTTATTTTCACATATTATTATTGCATTGTGTTATAATAACAAACGAAGCAACATAGTCTGGTGGTAGTCACGTAAGCCTTAAGGCATCCCAAGGCTGGAGGTCAGAGGTTCGATCCCTGCCTCCAGCAATTTGCATTTTCTTGTTATTTTTCAAGCAATCTAGTGTACGCGCATGCCAAGGGACCATCATACTCCCTCACTCTTCAGCATGCCAGATGGCCAGGTGGCCAGATCTGGTGGTCAAATATTGAAGGACCACCATAGGCAGGTCAAACGCTTGTGCACTGGATTGAAAAGTCAAATGGATCAGTCTCAAATGGGCCAGCCAATTGCTTTCAACACCTCCAAAAACCAGGCCCATTCCCTCTTGCTCTTATATTTTATTTATTTTAATTTAATGATTTTATTTTGTTTAATTAATTTACTAACCAATAACATATTCTTTTTTATCAAAAATCACCAAAAAATATTTTTACCCCAATTAAAATTCAAAAACTTTATTTTTGTTAATAAATATTAACTAATCAATTAGGATTTTAATTCTAGAATAACTTTAATTTATTTTGTAAATATTTAAAATTAATTAGAAATCATTAGGTTTTAACTCTAATTTAATTATTTTGTTTTCTTTCTTAAAATATCAAAAACTTCAAAAACGTGTCATTAATTATTTTTCCCATTTAATTTTTTTAATAATCAATTGAGTATTTAATTTTAGGATTTAATTTCTTTTTTTTCTTAAAAATAAAAACAACAAAAACATTTTCTTTAACTAAAAGGGTCAAAACCCTAACTCGCATTCGATTCAATTTCACCTCGCGCGCTTTATTCTTTATTTATTCAATTATTGATGTATCTGCTCCCGGCTTGTAATAGTAATAATTAGGACATTTTATTTATTTTTCTCCTTTTTATTTTCAAAGGGTTGTTTTTGGCGATGTAAATATCCGACGCCTTGTAATAATTAGTTTAATTTCCGCACCTTTAATTTCTGCAAACTATACAACTGTTAGATGTTTGATAATAGGGCTTGCATGACAAGAATGAATGCCTAATTTTAAAAAAAAATAGTTAGATCACCCTTAACATGTGCAAAGATAAAAATATCTGAAATCAACACACTCGCACATGCGCACTCCTAGGGTACACCCCACTTGGTTGCCTTCGTACACGGTCATTGAGTATAGGTCGTTTTAGAGGTCATCCTCTTGTCTAAAAGATCATAGTTGCCTCGAAACAGTTGCCTCGGATATTGTTGCCTCAAACAAATGATCTAAGACATTAGGGTTACCACTAAGACATCCTAACATTGCTTTAGTGACCGTATGTCCCTCATTCGAATTGACCCTCAAACTCTAACGACGGTGCTACCTACTCATTAATAGTAGGATAGAATTGTCTGAAGGAAATTAGCATAGAACGATTCTTTTTTCGAGTCGGTAGATTAGTTCTTAGATACTCGCTCATCCAAAATAAAACAAAATTTTCACACTTACACTTTTTCAAACAAAGTTTTCAAAAACACTTCATTACACTCTTGAGGACAGAAGCAAGAGTTAAATCGAAGTTAAAAACAAAAACTTTTCAAACCCACAAACACAAAGAAAACAATTTTGAAAATGATGAGCAAGTACCTAAGAGCCCGTAGATAACTACGGATAGAAAGGGTGCTAATACCTTCCCTTTCTATAATCTACCCCCCGTACTCAGAAATATCTCAAAAAAGGAATTTTTCTGTGCTTTTTTCCTTTCCTTGTTGGATAAAATAAAAATTGGTGGCGACTCTTGCTTACCGCGACATTTTGCAAACACAAAACGCAAAACGCAAACCAGAATTCCAAAAACAGTCAGTTCTTCCCACCGTATCACAGAACTGGCGACTCTGCTGGGGATATTTTAAGTGGGATGTACCTTAGGAATAGTTCATCATAATGTTTTCAATTGCTTTATTTGTAAGCTTTATCTTTGTGGGTTTGAATCGGAGCTACTATAGATCCTAACCCGGATCTAGGGATACCCTTTAGGTAAGTAGCAATAGACTGTGAGGGAACTGTACGGCATAGACCGATACGGTTGAAGCAGTAGCTACGTTGGTGTGGCACTTTAGTTTGTAGCGATATCCCTTGTGGTGGAACAAGGAGAATATGGGTCTTCTAAGGGGTCATTAAGCACCAACTGACCTTAGAACCTATAATTGACCAACTTGGTTATAGAACAGTAGCAGTATGCTACACTCATTGAGACCAAACTCTCGCGATGATTTCGGCCGCAAGAAAAGGTTGCCAAACTGAAATTATGACCGATCGAGGGTGGTCAGTGATATTGAGATCATCTAGAACCCGATTACTATTACTAGGACAGGTTTGAACCAACTAAACTGAAAGAGGGTAATGCCTAAACTCCATGCCAGCCTGAAATCTAAGGGCTATCTGTATGACTTGTTTGCCCTTACCATGTTTGCTATCTGTGAATACTTGTGGTGTGTTTATATCATGACATCATGACATCATGACATTGCATGCATCTTGCATCAGACTAACCCATTTCAAAGCAAGAGGGGATTCATCTTTGTTATGTTTTGTAGGTCATGGCCTCTATGCGTAGAAACACTATTCGGATCAGCTTTGTACAGGTTCTCACTCAGCTTAGAGAGTTGGTTGCAAAGGTTCCAGATACTTGCTCCTTTATCAGAAGACATGGGCACCTCCTTGGTTTGGTCACTTCCAGATTAGATGAGCAGATGATGAGTGTTCTGTGCTAGTTCTTTGATCCATTGTACCACTGCTTCACTTTCCCAGACTATCTGTTGGTCCCTACTCTGGAGGAGTTCTGTGATCTACTTGGTATTTCTATTCTAGAGCATACGCCATTTATAGGTTGGGAGAAAGCCCTTAGGCCGGAAGAGATTGCTTTATCCCTCCATCTGACAAAGGTTGAGGTAATTTCTAACTGGGAGACTTGAAGTGGGACAAAGGGCTTCTTGGCTAAGTTCTTGGTTGATCGGGCTAATCAGTTTTGGGACAGTTTTGATTTTCAAGCATTCGAGGATATCCCGGCTCTTCTCATTTATGGTTTGGTGTTGTTTCCTAACTCAGATTCTTTCATTGACGTGAATGCGGTGAAGATTTTCATGTCCCGTAATCCGGTGCCCACTCTCTTGGGTGACATTCTACACTCTCTTTATGACTGTACTGCTCGGAAACGGGGAACCCTTATGTGTTACGCACCATTGCTGGCGAGGTGGTTTATTTCTCACCTCCCCAAATCTGTTTTGAAGAACAATGAAGGCATGGATTGGGCCTACAGAATTATGTCTCTCGCTCACACTGACATTATCTGGAGCACTAAAGACATGGAAGAAGTAGTTATTATTGATCGCTGTGGGGAATACCCCAATGTTCCACTACTTGGAATTCGAGGAGGGATTACCTATAATCCTTGTTTGGCCTTACGTCAGTTTGGGCGAGCTAGGAGGGACAAACCTCATGAGTTGCTAATGTCGAGCATTGTCTTTGACTTCCAAGGGGATAGTGAGGAGCATCGCCACAGGTTCATACGAGCTTGGAACGGGGTACAAAGGTCTGCTCCGCATGAGTTAGGGATGAAGACCTCTCTTCCGATGGAACCGTATCTCCGGTGGGTTCGAATCTGGGCCCAAAAGCTGGGAATGCCGTACGAAGTTGTCTTACCGGTAATTGTTGAGAGTGCTGATGGAGAAGGGGTTTCACCTACCATCCTCCATCCATACATGCCTACTGACATTGGGGAATTAAAGAGGTCTTGGATACAGCTGAGAGAAGAGCGGGATACTTACACAGAAAAGTATCACGAGCAGGAGCGGAAGATTCTAAAGCTTACAAGACAGCTGGAGAATGAGAAGGTCCTCAATGACTATGTCAGCACAGGAGGAAAATGACCATGGGAGCGTTGATGTCTTTTTCTATTTCTAGTTTTGATTTACTATTTCAGTTTTTCTTTTTGTAACGCCTTAAAGGCATTTATCAAAACATTGTTTCAAGTTTATCTAATAAAAGTGTGTTTCATTTTGGTTTACAAATTTGAATCTCTCAATGTCTTTGAAATCATATCATATGCATTTCATTCCATGCACCTCATTACAGGTACCCTTACAGGTTTCTCATCTTCTTCGTTGTTTATTTCAGCATATCATGTCTTCTGAAACATCAACTGCTCAAGCTATCAAGGCTCTGCAAGCTCAAAAGACTCTTATCTTGAAGGATAAGAAGAAGAAGAAGAAGAAGACGGTCCTCCTGAACATGGGTCGCAGATTCGGAAACAATTTGCGGGAAGATGTTGATTTATCTCACTCACCTGGAGGGGGAGAGAATCAGGAAGAAAGGAGGGCTCCTAGCCCTGTGGTTTCTGACAACGAGACTGACTTTGATGAAGACCAGTATCCTCCGGCTGAGGATAGGTATAAGAAACTCGAAGACCGGTTGTGTAACGCCCCGTTTTATTTAATATTATATTATATTAATATTTTTGAGTTATCGTTTGACGTTTATTTTTGTGACGAGAATATTTAAATTAACCGGTATATCTGTTAATATATTTAGCAACGTTTTATTCGGACCGATAATTATTTTATTCGGTCCGGTATTTGTTTTGAGGGACCGGTAATTATTTTATTCGGTCCGGTATTTGTTTTGAGGGACCGGTAATTATTTTATTCAGTTCGGTATTTATTTTAAGGGTTCAGTAATTATTTTGTTCAGTCCAGTTTTTATTTCGTTCGGTTCGGTAAAATATTATTCGGACCGATATTTAATTATTTGGAGTTATTTTAATTATTTGGGTTCATAATATTATTTAGTGTTAATTAGTGGTGATATATCAAGAAGGGCTTTTTGGGTATTTTGCTAGCTTATGTCTTGCTTCTAAACAAACAAAACCCACAATTTCCTTGTTTTATGACATAACACCAAAAACACACTTAGAGAGAACTAGAGAGAGTCTTAGAGGAAGAGAAGAGAAAGAATACAAAGCTTGGATTTTGGGTTGGTTGAATCATCAAGAATCATTTCAAATATCTAAGGTAAGGGGTTTGATTTTTCAATGCTTATAGTTAGGGTTTGATTTGGTATATTTTGATTTGGGATAAAATTGATGTTAGGGTTCTTGAGATTTGTTGAGATGATTTAGGACCCAATGTAATTAGATGTACATATATGTAGGCACTTTAGTATTATCTTTGCAAAGCCCCTTATTTTTCTACTGTAGTGTAACATGAACCCATGCTTAATGCCATTCGTATAGCTTTGCAGTACAGTAGCGGTATCAAGAAGTTTCATTGAAAGGCACTTAAGTTAGCTTAATACTACCTTTTCCTAAAAATTATCAGTATATTAACTTTTCCAAAAAAAACTAACAGCATAGTATGTTCCTAAAGCAATCTAATTATGCAGTATAGAAATAGAAATTAACTTATAAAACTAAAAGCTTAGCGGACTAAAATTCAAATAGTATGTTTCCTAAAGCATAATAGTAATTTATTCATTGAAGGTTAAATTTAGAAAGAAAAAAATGAAACTGGAAGCATGTTAAGCAAAAGAAAAAAAACGAAGTACCTGTATAGTTTAGAAACAAAAAAAAAAAAATAGAAGTAACTTTAGTAAACTTAAAACTAGCAGTATTTCATTAAACTAAGTTTAGAAAATTCTTTAATTTATGTTTTTTTTTTTTTTTCTTAAATTAATATATTAAGTATTTATATTAATTAAATACAAATATGACATAAGTTAGCCGATTTAATTTGAAACCAGATTATGTTCCGATTTCCCGATTTCGGCAATTTCAGCGACGGAGCAAGCTGCTCCGAATTTAACGAAAATTGACGTGCTAGCTAATTTTGACGTGTAGAACATCATGGTGAGGTTAGTTATTTGAGATTACGAGTTTTTAACGGAGCAACCCGAAATAAGTCAATTTACGGTTAAGTTGAACTGGGTTGTGTTTTAGTCGGTTTAAGTCACGTATGGACAGTCTGATTGCGACGTTAACGATTCTGATTGGTGCCAATTATTATGAATGACTTTCGCGACAATTATTGATGTTTGACTATTTTTATGTGTTTGAAATTTAGTGAATTATTTGATAATGATGTGGTGTGATTAAATATGATGTTTGCGATGATTTATTTATAATGAATACTTGATGATATACGATGCGATGATATGTTTATCTTGATGTGGATAAATATGGCAACGTGGGTTTTATACCAATTTTGATATGCGATGATGAAGTTTTATTGTGTCGTGTTTGTGATGTCATGTTGTCGAGTCACATACATTGCATTGGCGACGAGGGCTTTTATGCCAAGCGACGACGGCTTTTATGCCAAAGCGATGAATGGCTTTTATGCCGAATGTCCCTAATTATGGACAAAGCGACGGATACCACATGCATAACATAGTCGTGTCTCATGGAGTCGGTTATGTTTATGTTTGATTCTTTTGGCGTTGAGTTTTATTTGATGGCTTATGACAAATTGCGATGTTATATGATACTTTTTTTGTGATGATTTTTGTGTTGAACATAAAGTGAATATATGTAATGATCTCATGATGAGTAAGAGATGAATATAACATGACGGTAAAGCGACGATATGAGTTATGGCGATGGAGTTTATGTTTTTTTTATATGATTATGGTGATTATGTGATGAAATTAAAGTGTTGATTTTATACACTAAATGATGATTTTAAAGTATGTGAGATTTTGATATTTGTTGACATATTCTTATTAATCCTATATCATTTATGATTCCAAAACTATTTATATATTTTATCATGCCTTTAATTATATGTTTTGGAGTATCTCACCCTTTACTTGTTTCACCGTTGCCTTTATATTGGTAACGTGCAGGTGATCCGCGAGGATGATGAGGATTAGCTCGAGTCTCTTTATTTTGAGTCGCTCTGCTCTGATAGTAGTAACACTCGAGATTTGGGCGACGTTATTATTTTGATAGGATAGTTTATGTATACTATCCTATGACTTTATGTATTGATGATAACATGATGATACGTACATTTTATGAACACATCCGCTGTGTTGTGATTAGTCATATGTTTATATGATGATTTATGCTATGAATCGGTATATCTGACTTTTGATTTTGTGATGTGAATTATAATGCAAAGTGATGAAAAACACAAATATGTGATACCTCAGTTTATGTTTGGATGAAATTTTGAAACTCTGATTTTATTATTAATTACGAGGGGTAGAATTGGGGTGTTACATTAGTGGTATCAGAGTAGGTCGGTCTGTCCGGCCAAGTTGTTGAGTTTGTTGTTGTCTAACAATCAAGTATTGTTATTTGTTGATTCTAATCCTTGTTTTGTTTTAGGCAGAAGTTG
This sequence comes from Vicia faba, assembly GCA_948472305.1. Taxonomy (NCBI): domain Eukaryota; kingdom Viridiplantae; phylum Streptophyta; class Magnoliopsida; order Fabales; family Fabaceae; genus Vicia; species Vicia faba. The sequence continues at coordinate 554,791,892 of OX451741.1, forward strand.
TTATGGCTGGAAGGAACACCGGTAGGAATGATGAGGCTCTTGCTGCTGCTATGCAGGCAATGGCCCAGGCTTTCTAAAACCCACTGAATGCTGACGAGAACGCTGGGTCTCGTAGTTTGGCAACCTTCCAAAGAGAGAATCCTCCTACTTTCCAAGGAAAGTATGATCCCGAAGGTGCTTTGGCATGGCTGAAGGAGATTGAAAGAATCTTTCGTGTGATGGATTGCACTCCTGTGCAAAGGATCCATTATGGTACTCATAAACTAAGTGCTGAAGCGGATGACTGGTGGGTTGAAACCCGTCAGAGGCTTGAGATTGCTGGTGAGGAAGTGACATAGGAAGTTTTCCGAAGGGAATTCATGAGGAAGTATTACCCGGAAGATGTTCGGGGAAAGAAGGAGATAGAGTTCCTTGAATTAAAGCAAGGAAGCATGTCTATCACTGATTATGCTACAAGGTTCACTATGTTGGCCAAGTTCTATCCGCATTATGATGGGCCGAATGGCGAGTTCTCTAAATGCATCAAGTTTGAAAATGGTTTGCGTCCTGAGATTAAGAAAGATGTTGGTTATCAGAAAATCCGTGTCTTTTCGGATTTGATTGATAGTTGTAGAATCTTTGAGGAGGACAGTAATGCTCATTATAAGATTATGTCTGATAAGAGAAACAAAGGTCAGTAAAGCCGTGGAAAATCGTATGATGCTTCAGCTCGTAAAAGGAAACAGAAAGCATTTCAAGGGCGAAGAACTAGTGTGGGAGATGATCCTGCTAGTATTGTTTGTTACAAGTGTGGGAAACCTGGCCACAAGAGTAATGTTTGTTGAAGCGATGTTAGAGCTAAGGAGAATGGGGTGAGATGTTTCCGATGTGGAGAAGTGGGCCATATGACTCGCGATTGCAAGCATAAGGATGTGGTTTTTTTAATTGTGGCGAGGGAGGTCACATTAGTGCTCAATGTAAGAAGCCTAAGAGGACTCAAGGAGCGGGAAAGGTGTTTGCTATGTCGGGTGCTTCGACGGCAAACGAGGATGGTCTTGTTCGAGGTACTAGTTTCATTAATATCTTTGCTCTTATTACTATTATTGATACTGGTGCTACTCATTGTTTTATTGTTGTTGATTGTGTAAAGAGATTGGGTCTCACTTTATCATCTCTGGATAAAGATATGGTGGTAGAAGTTCCGGCTAAGGGAACGGTTACTACTTCTTTTGTGTGTGCAAGTTTCCCTTTATCAATCTTTGATAGAGACTTTATGGTGGATCTTGTTTGTTTACCGCTTGTCGGGTTTGACGTGGTTTTAGGTATGGACTGGTTAAAAGCTAATTATGTCCATATCAATTGCTATGACAACACTGTAAGGTTTTCTTCCTTAGTAGAAGAAGAATAATCTATGTTGGTGTCGACGAAGCAGTTGAATGAGTTCATGAAGGATGAGGCGTTGGTTTTCTTGTTGATGGCGACTCTTTCTATGGAGAGTCAAGCTGTGATTGCAAACTTTCCGGTGGTGTGCGACTTTCCCGAAGTATTCCCTGATGAGATTCCTAGTGCACCTCTAGAAAGAGAAGTTGAATTTTATGTGGATCTTGTCCCTGGTACCAGACCTATCTCTATGGCACCATACAGGATGTCCGCATCTGAGTTAGCAGAATTGAAGAGCCAATTAGAAGATTTGCTCAAGAATAAGTTTGTTAGACCTACTGTGTCGCCGTGGGGAGCTCCTGTGTTATTGGTGAAGAAGAAAGACGGTAGCATGAGACTTTGTATTGATTATCGTCAGTTGAATAAAGTAACTATCAAGAATAGTTATCCACTTCCTAGAATTGATGATTTGATGGACCGATTGGTTGGCGCTCGCGTGTTTAGTAAGATTGATTTGAGATCGGGTTACCATCAAATAAGGGTGAAAGAAGAAGATGTTCAGAAAACTGCTTTCAGGACGAGGTATGGACATTACGAATATTTGGTGACGCCTTTCGGTGTCACTAATGCACTGGGAGTATTCATGGAGTACATGAATCGTATTTTTCATCCTTACTTGGATCATTTCATGGTTGTTTTCATTGATGATATTCTGGTTTATTCTAAATCGGAAGAAGAGCACGCAAAACATTTACGCATCGTGATGGAAGTTCTGAAAGAAAAGAAGCTTTATGCTAAGTTGTCAAAGTGCGAGTTCTGGTTTAGTGAAGTGAGATTTTTGGGGCATGTCATTTATGGTGATGGCATTGCAGTTGATCCTTCTAAAGTTGATGCTGTGTTGAGATGGGAAACTCCTAAGTCTGTTACTGAGATTAGAAGTTTCTTAGGATTGGCTGGTTACTATAGAAGGTTCATTGAAGGTTTTTCTAAGTTGGCGCTTCCTTTGACAAAGTTGACTTGTAAAGGAGCTGCATTTGTGTGGGATGTCAAGTGTGAAGAAAGTTTTGTTGAATTGAAGAAAAGGTTGACAACGGCTCCGATCTTGATTCTACCTAATCCTAAAGAACCGTTTGTTGTTTATTGTGATGCTTCTAAGATGGGTTTAGGTGGTGTACTTATGCAAAATGGCAAAGTGGTTTCTTATGCTTCTATGCAATTGAAGATTCATGAGAAGAGTTATCCTACGCACAATTTGGAGCTTGCAGCGGTTGTTTTTGTGCTTAAGATTTAGAGGCATTATCTTTATGGTTCTAGATTTGAAATATTTAGTGACCATAAAAGTTTGAAGTACTTGTTCGATCAGAAAGAGATTAATATGAGACAAAGACGGTGGCTGGAATTGTTGAAAGATTACGATTTTGGATTGAATTACCATCCTGGTAAAGCTAATGTGGTGACCGATGCTTTAAGTCGAAAGACTTTGCATATGTCACTTTTGATGGTGAAAGAGTTGGAATTGATTGAGCAATTTAGATATATGAGTCTTGTAGTAGAAGTGACGCCGAAGAGTGTTATCTTGGGAATGTTAAAGATCAATAATGATTTCCTTGATAGTGTTAGAGAAGCTCAGAAGCTTGATGTGAAACTTGTTGATTTGTTGGTTGGTATTGGACAAACTGAAAATAAAGATTTCAAGTTGGATGCTTGGGGTGTATTGAGGTTCCGAGATAGGATTTGTATTCCCGATGATGTGAATTTGAAGAGAATGATCTTGGAAGAAAGTCATAGAAGCAATTTGAGTATTCATCCTAGAGCGACCAAAATGTATCAAGATTTAAAGAAACTATTTTAGTGGTCGGGCATGAAGAGAGAGATGGCTCGGTTTGTTTAGGCTTGTTTGACTTGTCAGAAGTCTAAAGTGGAGCATCAGAAACCTGCAGGGTTGATGCAATCGTTAGAGATTCCAGAGTGGAAATGGGATAGCATTTCTATGGATTTTGTAACGGGGTTACCGAATACACCAAGAGGACACGATGCGATTTGGGTGATTGTTGATAGGCTTACGAAGTCGACTCACTTTATTCCTATTAACATCACTTATCTCGTATCAAAGTTGGCGGAAATTTATACGTATGTGATTGTGAGATTACATGGTATTCCTTTGTGTATTGTTTCGGATAGAGAACCGAGGTTTACTTCTGAATTTTGGAAGAGCTTGCAAGAGGCTTTAGGTTCAAAGTTGAGGTTGAGTTCAGCTTATCATCCTCAAACTGATGGTCAGACGGAAAGGACGATTCAATCGTTGGAAGACTTGTTACGTGCTTGTATTCTTGAACATGGTGGTTCATGGGATACATATCTTCCTTTGATTGAGTTTACTTATAACAATAGTTTTCATGCTAGTATTGGAATGGCACCGTTCGAGGCTTTGTATGGTCGGAGGTGTAGAACTCCTTTGTGTTGGCACGAGTCGGGTGAAAGTGTGGTGCTTGGACCAAAATTGGTTAGAGAGACTACTGAGACGGTGAAGATGATTAGAGAAAAGATGAGAATTTCTCAAAGTCGACAAAAGAGTTATCATGATAAAAGGAGAAAAGACTTGGAATTTCAAGATGGTGATCATGTATTTTTGCGAGTTACTCCTACAACCGGAGTTGGGCGATGTTGTACCCCAAAATTTGCCCTCCCATATTCTCCAAGTTTATCAAGAATCATCTTCAAATGGTTCAAGACTTCTCAAAGGTTGCACAGTCCAACTGCCTCCTAAGCCAGTCAAAATTAGGGTTTTGTTTCTTACAAGGAATTTGGGGATATAAATCTCCATGTTTTGGCAAGTTTTATCAAATCTTTATAAAAAAAGATTCAAAATTATGTGATTGGAAATCAAATATTGAAATCATAATGCCATGGATCATTGACCAAGATTGTACCCTAATTCCACTTTACTACATATACTGAAGCTAAACATAATTGCAAACACGTGAGAGCTGCTGTCAAAAGCCATAAGCCAATTCCAAAAATTCAAGAAAAATTTGAAAACTGAATTCAACCTTCCAGGCCAATTCAAAGCCCTTTCTTGATTCAAACACCTTGCTAGCATTCCCAGAAACCTTTTGCAAATCAAATCAAGGGCTAACACTCAAGTTAACGTCCAGAACAAACTCACGGTTTGCTTAATTTTTCTAGAATCGAAACTCACTTTTTATGCATCATTAACATGTTATAATCATTGCTTTGCATTGCTATAACCTTTCTGAAGCTAATGGTATAGGTGAATGGCGTTATGGTGTCCTGAAACAGAAAACGCCATTGTTGAATTTTAGGTTTTCCAAGCTCTCGAATTAGGGCTTTACAACATAAGCAAAATTAGGACTAATGATGCACATGGTTGAAACCGTCTGATCAAGACGAATCTAACCGGACTATCGCGCCTTATTTATATAACCCAGGGACCTATTCGCTATTTTTGGCCGTTCCATATTGTGGGGGTTAAAAACCCCCGCTATCTTGTTTTTGTTTTACAGGGAAGCGAGGAAGAAGACAATACGTGGAAGAGTATGGTTGGCTCATTCAAATATAATGCGCGCTTTTTCTTGGTTTCCAGCATAATTGATTTTTTATATATTATTTTCATCATCCATTATATTAACAAAGACAGGCGCTTGGCTTAGTGGAGGGTGACGTGGTTGGCAACCATTGGGACCTGGGTTTAATTCCCAGGCCCCCCAAATATTTGTTTCATATTTTGTTTAACATGATTGCATGCAGCGCTTTCCATTGACGTCCACCATACATATCCAGATCCCAGACGCCAAGTGTCTTCCCACTCAAAACCAATGGCCAAAGATGAAAGGCTATGGTGTTCTCTAGTCAATGAACACGCACCTGATTCCAGAAGTCAACAAGGGCTTGATCATTATTGGGCCAAATTTCTAAACAAAACCTCCATTCCTGGGTCAACACCCCCCCCGGTTAATTGCTTTTTTATTTCCTTTTAACTAACTATTTTTATCATTAATATTATTATTTATTTAACTAACATAATTAATATTAATTTTCATAATAAATTCAGAATTAAAAAATGTAAATATTTTTATTATGTGTTAATTTCATTATTAATTATTATTTTGGTAAATAAAATGTAAATTAATTAATTTAGTTAATTAGGTTAACTTTGACATTTTTTATAATAAATAAAATAAATTTAGAATTAGGGTTTTCTTGACTTTTAATTTCCTTTTATTTTTGTTTTCATTAAAAACTTAAAAAACAAAAAAAAAATTCTTTTAATTAATTAATTAATTAGTTTAGGGTTAATATTGAATTAAATGCAAAGGACCAAAATTTCTTTATTTCTCAAAAGGGTCAAAACCCTAAGGACGTCCTGATTCTATTTCTTTTTCGCACATTATTCTTATTTTGATTATTTATGTATCTGTTTCCAAGGATGTAATAGTTAATTAGGATTTTACCGCTTTCTTTAATTTTCCGCATTTATTTCCAAACGGGTTTTTGTTTTTGGCGATGTATAGACCCGCGCCTTGTAATAGCGTAGATTCATATTTCCGCAATTTATTTTCCGCACTCTTAACTGTTAATATGCATGAAAGACTTGTATGACAAATAAAATCAATTCGTAGCTCACAAATGCATGTTCAAAGATAAACATAAACTGAAACAACACACATGCACGTGCCACTCCTAGGGTACGCCTCACTGGTTGCCTCAACGTGGTCGTCAAGTATAGGGTGTCTTAGAGGTCGCCCTCCTGTCTAAAGATCCAGTTGCCTCGAAACGGTTGCCTCGGATAAAAAGGATCTAGGACATTAGGGTTACCGCTAAGGTGTCCTACTATTGCTTCGGTGACCACACATGTCCCTAATAATCGAATTGACCTGAATAACTCCAATGATGGTGCTACCTACTTCTCAATAGTGGGATAGTACTATCTAAAGGACTCTTACACAGCCTAATTCCTTAGAGTAGGTAGATTCTCCTGGGTACTTGCTCTTTCAAACAAACAAAACATCTTTTCGCACCTACACTTTCCAAAAGTTTTCAAACAAATTTTTCATACACTCTTGAGGACAGATACAAGAGTTACCTAGAAATTTTTCAAACGAAACTTTTTCAAACCCACACACACTTGAAAAGCAAACAAATTTTTGAAAACATAAGAGCAAGTACCTAAGAGCCTGTGGATAACCACGGATAGAAAGGGTGCTAACACCTTCCCTTTCTATAAATCTACCTCCCGAACCGAGAAACATTCTCAAAGAAGGAATTTTGCTGTGCTTTTGTCCTTTCCATATTGGAGAACATAAAAGACAGTGGCGACTCTTGCTTACCGCGACATTTCGCAAACCATCTCAAAAAACAGTCAGTTTTATTTCCACCGATCACAGAACTGGCGACTCTGCTGGGGATAATAATAAGTGAGGTGTACCTTAGGATTATAACACTCTTATGTTTTCAATTGCTTGATTTGTTTTGCTTTAAAATTATGGGTCTGTCTTGGAGTTTCATAGATCCTAACCCGGATCTAGGGGATACCTTTTAGAAAGTAGCAACAAACTGTGAGGGAACTGTGCGGGGTATACCGACACGATTGAAGCAGTTTGCTACGTTGATGTGGCACTTTGGTGAGTACCGGTAACCCTTGAGTCAAGTCAAGGAGAGTACGGGGCCACCGCGTGGTGTCGTGAAGCATCAACTGACCTTAGGAACCTTACCTGACCATCCTGGCCTCTTTAGGGGTAGTGAGATGACCGACTTTGGTGCAGTCCGAAGTTGGTAGATACTCGATACTACACTCATTGAGGGTTGTTTTCTTGGAATATTTTGATCGCCAGTTCAGTGGCTAAATCGAAAAAATGAACATAGAAAACAACCCAATGATATTGAGCTCCTTAGAACCCGGTTACTTTTGATAGGACAGGTTTTGAGCCCACCAACTTCAAGAGGGTAGTACCTAAACCTCATGCTAGCCTAAACTCTAAGGGCTGTCTTGTGTGACTTGTGTGCCTTAAAACTTGAACTACTTGCGCATTCTTATCTGACACATGAGTTTCTTGCAGGTTTTGTTTACAGTCTTTAATCTGGGCTTATAACAGGGTTTACTTACGTCACTCCACACATAGCATAACATCATACCATCATACCATTGCATACATCCTACATAAGGACTAATCCATTTCAAGGATCTCAAGGGTTTGTGATGCAGGTCATGATGAATCAAATGTCTAGCAAGGGGCAAAGGGGATTTATTTTCCTCTAGCCAAGGTTAATGACCTGAGTCAGGGGCTATGACCCACTCGATATGGTAAGCCTTGACCCTTGAAGAAGGACTCTCAGCAACATGAAGTTCCTTCAATCAAGCTACCCAGATTCAAATTCTAACAATTTTCTTGTTTACCCCGCGAGATCCTTGAAAACATTGCATGCATATCATACATATCATTGCATTACAGGTACACTTTTGACAGTTCACTTATCTTCTTTGCTGTTTATTTCAGCAATCATCATGAATCCTGAATCATCCAATGAACAAGCTATCAAGGCCCTCTAGGCCCAGAATGCCCAGTTCCAAGAGATGGTTATGAGCCTAGCCCAGGGTCAACAGGATTTGAAGACTCTGCTTCTGAAAGAGAAGAAGAAGAAAAAGAGGACTGTTTTATTCCACCCTAGACGCAGATCTGGGAATGGATCACAAAATGAGGCTGAGCTGACTACCCCATCTGTAGGGAAAGACAGTCCACAAGAGGAAAGGGTTCCTAGTCCTGTGGTCTCTGACAACGAGACAGATTATAATGATGAACAGTACCCTCCTGCTGAGGATAAGTACAAACAGCTAGAAGACCGGCTAAGTGCTATGGAGATACAAAAGGTACCTGGTCTGGATTTCGAAGATCTAGGTTTATCCTCTGGGGTGATGATCCCTCACAAATTCAAAGCACCTTCCTTTGCAAAGTACGACGGGGCATCCTGTCCTAAGCTGCATCTCAGATCATATGTGAGGAAGATCCAACCGTATACTGCAGACAAGAACTTATGGATCCATTTCTTCCAGGAAAGTCTTTCAGGGACTCAACTCGAATGATTCTATCAGCTGGATGGAGCCAATATTCGTAACTGGGATGACTTGGCTACTGCATTTTACAAGCAGTATCAGTATAATTCCGACCTCGCTCCTACGCGTACCCAGCTCCAGGGTATATCACTAGGGATGGGTGAAGGATTCAAGGAATATGCGCAAAGGTGGAGAGACCTTGCTGGAAGGGTGCAACCACCTCTGACCGACCGTGAGCTCGTTGATATGTTCTTGGGGACCCTGTCTGGTCCTTTCTTCAACCACCTGATTGGGAATTCTTCTGCTGGGTTACAGATTTGATCTTGACTGGGGAAATAATTGAAGCTGGTATCAAGGCTGGGAAGATTCAAGAGGCCACACCTTCTGATACTCACAAAAAGCCTTACACTGGGAAAAAAGAGTCCAATGATGTGCATGGTAAAAAGAGCCGTCATGATCAACATGTAGGGGCAACCCAGATCTCTAATCCTATGCCTGCTCAGCAAAGACAGGGGCAGCAACGTAAGGAGGTCACACCCAAACGACAGTTCACTAAGATCAACATGTCACTGGATCAAGCGCTACAGCAATTGTTGAAGGCAGGGCTGATTACCTTAAGGGCTCCTCTTCAGAATCCAAACACTTATGCTCCTAACTATCATCCCAACGAAAGGTGTGCATACCACTCTGATAGCCCGGGGCATACTACGGACAACTGTTGGGCTCTGAAGAACAAGGTCCAAGACATGATTGATGCCAAGGAAGTCCAGTTTGAAGCACCAGAGACTCCAAACATAATCACTGCTCCTTTGCCAAATCATTGAAGGCTTTTGTTTTATTTGAATTTCCGAGTTGTATTTTTCTTTGCTTATACAAACAATTAATGTCATAGCAAACTTGTTTATTCCATTAATGCATCGCATATGTCTGTTTGAATTAATCTATTCGTATTCATTATATTCAAAATTGCTTTCATTTTTCTGTGATGATCAACTCTCGATTGAAAACTCTAAGCCTCTTGAGGGAGGATGACGGAAACGATACCACAATCTACAGTATGCTTCTGAACAGACCCCGCTGATGAGGTACAGGCATTGTTTCAATTCCTAAACACTGGAGTTATAAGGAAGATAATCCCTCGTCAACCCCTTTGAGCCAAAGAAGTAGGAGTTTTTCTTTTCATAAAAATTAAAACCCTTAATTATAACCTGGGGCAGGGTAGTTTCTCAGTTGATCCAAGTGCATAATGAACAGCATTAAAGGAGTCCTTACAAAACAAAAGACGATGATGGTTCCGAATAATCATAAAGACAGGCAGTCATTATCTCGCAAAAACAAAAGCCCAATAAGTCAAAACCTATGAAGGAGACTTACAAAAACTGGGGCATCCCGCTGACTGTAATCACAAAAGAGACAGTTCAGGCAAAAAACAGGGATAACAAAATCAAAAAAGAAAGAGGTCCTACAAACCCTCGACAAAAAATGATTGCCTGTTCAAAATAAACTGTCAATATCTGAACCATCATTGGAATATCAGAGCAAAGACTCAAACAAAGTCTAACGTGTGATCAACTGAGTTTAGGTTTGAAGAACATCACGAAGAGCGGGTGGGTACAAATATAATTTGAGCCTTTATCCTTTGTTTCTTAAACCGTGAACCAGGCCACGTTATAACCCTTAAAAGTCCTAGCTAAAGCATGGTTTAGTTCGAAAGCATACTGTTACGAAAGGTATCCTGACTCCTTAAGGCTTGCGGTAAAATAACGAGTTGACATCACAATTTACAAAAAATTCACTTGTTTTTATGAAAAAAACTGCATTTTCAAAAACCTCAAGACAGACATAAGCTTTGCATTTTTAATATAACATTGCTTGCATATGACTATTTGTTCGAACAGCAAAGAAATTCGCACGAAGAATATCTATTGAACAAAAGCACTCCCAATCAAGGGGCATGGCATGATCATGGTCTATCATCTGGGGCAGTCAAGTCAAGATTCGGAGAATCTCTCAAAAGGCCAACCAGCTTGGGGCAAATCTCCGCCTGAGTCACTTGGGGCATTGGACATGAATTCCAGCAACGAATCTTGCACGATCAAACATCTTCTGGTGGTATGGCGACATAACACTACTGACAGTGACAACTCCCTTCATTCTGAGAATGTGGACATAGTCGGAAAAAAAATACTACGCATAATCAAAGACCCGCTAGGTTGACACACCTAGGCAAAAATAAGGGCTTCCCGGCGAACCAAAATGGTTCGGGCAAAAATAAGGGATGAATATGAAAAAATCCGTACACCCGGCAAGTCAAAAACCTGAAAAGGCGGCTTGGGCAAAAATGGGTATCCCGGTGGACTGAAAACCCGAAAGGGCGGTCCAGGCAAAAGTTAGGGATCACAGCGTACGACTATGTCCCGTCATCTCGTCACTTGCCTACCAGAAGAAGATTGGTCAAATCGGCAGTTATCAAGCACCTCCACCAGTACCTTCTTCCGCAGAAACTGGGGCAATAAGAATTGTCCGAACTGTACAAGCTCCTTTGTCCTCCAGGATCAAGATACCTTCACTCCCCTTAGAGTAAGACAAGTCAACAATACTCTCTCCAAGCAGAGTTGGTCTCCCGTCAGCCCTAAAAAGGCACAATATCCCTAGCAAGTCAGCGATACTCTCCCCAAGCAGAGTTAGTCTACTGTCAGCCTTAAGGAAATTGGATATCCCCAGAAGATCTCAATATTCCCCAGCGGAGTATGCAGATGTTCCTGAGAAAGCATCCCTGGCAGTCTTAATATTCCTCGACGGAAATATAAGATTGTTCCCCGGCGGAATACCAGACACCACAGTGGAGCCATTCCCCAGGGCAGTCCAAAGTCTCCCCAGGAGAGTTGAATCAATCTCCCCAGTAGATTCTGGAAGCTTATCCCCAGTAGATTCTGGAAGCTTATCCCCCACAGAGTGCAAAAGCATCTCCCCGGCTTTACTCAGAAGGTTATCCCCCACCAGAGCCTATAACTGGGTTATCCTCAGCTAATTACCACGGAAAGATCGTCCTCGGCGAAGTTCTTCCTATCCCCCAGCGGAGTTCATCAAATTCCCCAACATAACTTGTCAATGGAATCCCCAGCGAAGTTATCATCAAAATCTCAGTGAAGTATCTCTTCCCACAGAGTAATTCCCCGCAGAGTAATCTCTTCACCAAGTTTATTCCCCAACGGAGTCACCTTCTCCTACCAGTTTATTCTTGCAACCATCATCCCCAGCGGAAACGAAGAACTCTACTCTTCACCTCACCCCAGGATTCAATTTCCCGGCATTCGTCAAGGATTTATCTTCCTAAGACAAAATACATAAACATTTCACATTCTATACATCCTGCTTACATACAGGATAAAGTGCATACGACGCGGTCTCATTTATGGTTGAGAACATCATGACATCATGCATTTCATACATCATGATATTGCATACAACTAATGTTTTGCCTTTTCAGGAAAAAAGGGTAATCCAAAGATGATTACTATCAACTGTCGCAGTTCCAGATTCGATACCTGTATCTAGCCAGGGCATATCTGTGAGCGAATGATTGAGGATTCGATACCTGTATCTAGCCAGGGCATATCTATATTAAAGAGATTTTAGAGATAGCTTGGAAATGCTCCAGATATGGATGCTATTCTTTTGCTTATTCAAAGTTTCTTCTCAGAGATAGCTTGGAAATGCTCCAGATATGGATGCTATTCTTTTGCTTATTCAGGGTTTCTTTTCAGAGATAACTTAGAGATGCTCCAACCACGGATGCTATTCTATTGTTTATTCACAGATTCCTTCTAGATATAGTTCAGATGCGATCCAGACATGGCTACATTCTGATACTTATTCCAGATTCTCTTCTAGAGATGGTTCAGATGCGAACCAGATATGGCTACATTATGATACTTATTCCAGATTCCCTTCTAGAGATGGTTCAGATGCGATCCAAACATGGCTACATTCTGATACTTATTCCATATTCCCTTCTAGAGATGGTTCAGATGCGACCCAGATATGGCTACATTCTGATACTTATTCAGATTCCCTCTCGGAGATAGCTTAGAGATGCTCCAGATATGGATGCTATTATTTTGCTTATTCAACGTTTCTTCTCAGAGATAGCTTAGAAATGCTCCAGATATGGATGCTATTCTATCGCTTATTCAGAGTTTCCTTTCGGAGATAGCTTGGAAACGCTCCAGATATGGATGCTATTCTTTTGCTTATTCAGAGTTGCCTATTCAGATTCCTCTCCAGATATGGCCTAGAGATACTCCAGATCCGGATGCTATTATATTTCTTATTCAGAGATAGTTCAGATGCCACCCAGATTTGGCGACATTCTGATACGTATTCCAGAGTTCCTTTCAGATATATCTTAGAGATGCTCCTGACCCGGATGTTATTCTACTGCTTATTCAGATTCAAACTTCTAAAGACAACTTAGAGATGCTCCAGACCCGGAGGCTATTCTAGTCTTTAGTCCATATTCATTCAAAAGACATTCCAGATATGATCCAGATTCAGATGACATTCTGTCACTCACTCGGATACAGTATGGATATACCCCAGACGCGGCGGTCATTCTACTATTTATTCAGACGTCAGCAATTAGATATAGACTAGATATGCTCCAGACACGGAAGCTATTCTATTTCTTATTCAGATTCAACTATCCATTAAACTTCCAAATGGCATCTATAAGCCCATTCCCGACGAGATTCTGTCACATCTCCAGATGGCATCTATAAGCCCATCCTCCTATCCATCATATCTCCAGATGGCATCTATAAGCCCATTCCCGACATCACATTGCTGATATTCTACTATGCGAGTGCAAATTTCTGGGCACTCTAGTGTTCAATCATCTTCCACCTTCGGATCACGAAAGGCACGCAAGCCAATCTACATCCTCAGGTTTAAGAAGATTGAACAGGGGCAACTATTGTACCCCAAAATTTTCCCTCCCATATTCTCCAAGTTTATCAAGAATCATCTTCAAATGGTTCAAGACTTCTCAAAGGTTGCACAGTCCAACTGCCTCCTAAGCCAGTCAAAATTAGGGTTTTATTTCTTACAAGGAATTTGGGGTTTTCAATGGCTCAATCAAGTCCCATAGGCCTATATACATTGTCAAGCATCTACATGCCAAGTTTCAAGACTCACAACATCAAATTGCACAGTCAAAAGCCCTATTTGGTTCATAATCAACTGCATGGGTAAAATGGTCATTTTACAGTCAAAAGTCATAATTTTTGGTCAACATCTTATTTTGAGCACACAATCATCATTTGATCAAGTCTTGATCATGATTCCTCAAGAATGGCTCAAAAATCATCAAAGATGCAAAAGTTGCTATTTTTGGACAGTTGAAAAGTCAACTGTAACTTGACCAAGGCATAACTTTTGCATGGTTCATCAGAAAAATCCCATACAATGCTCATTATGAAGGGGATGACATTTCCTATAACTCATATTCACATTCCAAGTCCAAGAAATGCTCTCACAAAAAGTTATCAATTTCTACATTATAGGTCATTTTTAAAAGTCAACAAAAAGGCATTTTAATTCAAAGACCATAACTTGAGATTGGTAAATCCAAATGACATGGGACAAAATCATTGGTTAGAGGACTTCAAGACCTTTCCAAAATGTCCAAGAACATGTTCATATGATCAAAATTGAGCAAGATATGCATTGGAGAAGTTGGGAAATTTTTGTGAATTTGCAAAAGTCAACTTTGCTCAAAACACATCATTTTTGCTAATGGGCCTCAAATTCCTTCTTGAAACTTTGTCCAAGGCCTATGCACGACCCATTGAGCTTAAATTGATTTATTTTCTTATTTTTAATTAATTAATTGAATTTTTTATTAATATTAATTCATTTAATTGATTTAATTGTAGGAAAATACCAAGATATGGTTTTCAAATCTTTTTGTGATGCAAATAAACTCAACACATGCTGAAGATTTGTGTATCAATCAAGGGGACCAAAATCTCCATGTTTGGCAAGTTTTATCAATCAAAAAAGATGCAAAATTATGTGATTGGAAATCAAATATTGAAATCATAATGCCATGGATCCTTGACCAAGATTGTACCCTAATTCCACTCTATTACATATACTGAAGCTAAACCTAATTGCAAACACGTGAGAGCTGCTGTCAAAAGCCATAAGCCAATTCCAAAAATTCAAGAAAAATTTGAAAACTGAATTCAACCTTCCAGGCCAATTCAAAGCCCTTTCTTGATTCAAACACCTTGTTAGCATTCCCAGAAACCTTTTGAAAATCAAAGCAAGGGCTAACACTCAAGGAAACGTCCAGAACAAACTCACGGTTTGCTTAATTTTTCTAGAATCGAAACTCACTTTTTATGCATCATTAACATGTTATAATCATTGCTTTGCATTGCTATAACCTTTATGAAGCTAATGGTATAGGTGAATGGCGTTATGGTGTCCTGAAACAGAAAACGCCATTGTTGAATTTTAGGTTTTCCAAGCTCTCGAATTAGGGCTTTACAGCATAAGCAAAATTAGGACTAATGACGCACATGGTTGAAACCGTCTGATCAAGACGAATCTAACCGGACTATCGCGCCTTATTTATATAACCCAGGGACCTATTCGCTATTTTTGGCCGTTCCATATTGTGGGGGTTAAAAACCCCCGCTATCTTGTTTTTGTTTTACAGGGAAACGAGGAAGAAGACAATACGTGGAAGAGTATGGTTGGCTCATTCAAATATAATGCGTGCTTTTTCTTGGTTTCCAGCATAATTGATTTTTTATATATTATTTTCATCATCCATTATATTAACAAAGACAGGCGCTTGGCTTAGTGGAGGGTGACGTGGTTGGCAACCATTGGGACCTGGGTTTAATTCCCAGGCCCCCCAAATATTTGTTTCATATTTTGTTTAACATGATTGCATGCAACACTTTCCAGTGACGTCCACCATACATATCCAGATCCCAGACGCCAAGTGTCTTCCCACTCAAAACCAATGGCCAAAGATGAAAGGCTATGGTGTTCTCTAGTCAATGAACACGCACCTGATTCCAGAAGTCAACAAGGGCTTGATCATTATTGGGCCAAATTTCTAAACAAAACCTCCATTCCTGGGTCAACACCCCCCCTGGTTAATTGCTTTTTTATTTCCTTTTAACTAACTATTTTTATCATTAATATCATTATTTATTTAACTAACATAATTAATATTAATTTTCATAATAAATTCAGAATTAAAAAATGTAAATATTTTTATTATGTGTTAATTTCATTATTAATTATTATTTTGGTAAATAAAATGTAAATTAATTAATTTAGTTAATTAGGTTAACTTTGACATTTTTTTATAATAAATAAAATAAATTTAGAATTAGGGTTTTCTTGACTTTTAATTTCCTTTTATTTTTGTTTTCATTAAAAACTTAAAAAACAAAAAAAAAACATTTTTCTTTTAATTAATTAATTAATTAGTTTAGGGTTAATATTTAATTAAATGCAAAGGACCAAAATTTCTTTATTTCTCAAAAGGGTCAAAACCCTAAGGACGTCCTGATTCTATTTATTTTTCGCACATTATTCTTATTTTGATTATTTATGTATCTGTTTCCAAGGATGTAATAGTTAATTAGGATTTTACCGCTTTCTTTAATTTTCCGCATTTATTTCCAAACGGGTTTTTGTTTTTGGCGATGTATAGACCCGCGCCTTGTAATAGCGTAGATTCATATTTCGGCAATTTATTTTCCGCACTCTTAACTGTTAATATGCATGAAAGACTTGTATGACAAATAAAATCAATCCGTAGCTCACAAATCCATGTTCAAAGATAAACATAAACTGAAACAACACACATGCACGTGCCACTCCTAGGGTACGCCTCACTGGTTGCCTCAACATGGTCGTCAAGTATAGGGTGTCTTAGAGGTCGCCCTCCTGTCTAAAGATCCAGTTGCCTCGAAACGGTTGCCTCGGATAAAAAGGATCTAGGACATTAGGGTTACCGCTAAGGTGTCCTACTATTGCTTCGGTGACCACACATGTCCCTAATAATCGAATTGACCTGAATAACTCCAACGATGGTGCTACCTACTTCTCAATAGTGGGATAGTACTATCTAAAGGACTCTTACACAGCCTAATTCCTTAGAGTAGGTAGATTCTCCTGGGTACTTGCTCTTTCAAACAAACAAAACATCTTTTCGCACCTACACTTTCCAAAAGTTTTCAAACAAATTTTTCATACACTCTTGAGGACAGATACAAGAGTTACCTAGAAATTTTTCAAACGAAACTTTTTCAAACCCACACACACTTGAAAAGCAAACAAATTTTTGAAAACATAAGAGCAAGTACCTAAGAGCCCGTGGATAACCACGGATAGAAAGGGTGCTAACACCTTCCCTTTCTATAAATCTACCTCCCGAACCGAGAAACATTCTCAAAGAAGGAATTTTGCTGTGCTTTTGTCCTTTCCATATTGGAGAACATAAAAGACGGTGGCGACTCTTGCTTACCGCGACATTTCGCGAGCCAACTCAAAAAACAGTCAGTTCTATTTCCACTGATCACAGGCGAGCATTGAAGTCGAAGAAGCTAACTCCTCGCTTTATTGGTCCTTACCAAATTACTTGTAAAGTGGGAAAAGTGGCTTATAGAGTGGCACTACCGCCAAATCTTTCGAACTTGCATGATGTGTTCCATGTGTCGCAACTTCGGAAGTATGTTCCGGATCCTTCACATGTGATTGAGATGGATGATATTCAAGTGAGAGACAATCTTACGGTGGAGATGATGCCGTTAAGGATCGAAGATCGTGAGATAAAGTCTCTTCGTGGCAAAGAGATCTCCTTAGTTAAAGTTGTTTGGATAGGAGCAGCTGGTGAAAGTGCAACGTGGGAGTTAGAAAGAAAGATGTGGGATTCCTATCCCGAGCTTTTCGAGTCAGGTAATTTCGAGGATGAAACTTTTTAAGTGGGGGAGAGTTGTAACGCCCCGTTTTATTTAATATTATATTATATTATACTAATATTTTTGAGTTACCGTTTGACGTTTATTTTTGCGACGAGAATATTTAAATTAACTGGTATATCTGTTAATATATTCAGCGACGTTTTATTCGGACCGATAACTATTTTATTCGGTCCGGTATTTGTTTTGAGGGACCGGTAATTATTTTATTCGGTCCGGTATTTGTTTTGAGGGACCGGTAATTATTTTATTCGGTCCGGTATTTATTTTGAGGGACCGATAATTATTTTGTTCGGTCCGGTTTTTATTTCGTTCGGTTCGGTAAAATATTATTCGGACCGATATTTAATTATTTGGAGTTATTTTAATTATTTGGGTTAATAATATTATTTAGTGTTAATTAGTGGTGATATATCAAGAAGGGCTTTTTGGGTATTTTGCTAGCTTATGTCTTGCTTCTAAACAAACAAAACCCACCATTTCCATGTTTTATGACATAACACCAAAAACACACTTAGAGAGAACTAGAGAGAGTCTTAGAGGAAGAGAAGAGAAAGAACACAAAGCTTGGATTTTGGGTTGGTTGAATCATCAAGAATCATTTCAAACATCTAAGGTAAGGGGTTTGATTTTTCAATGCTTATAGTTAGGGTTTGATTTGGGATGAAATTGATGTTAGGGTTCTTGAGATTTGTTGAGTTGATTTAGGACCCAATGTAATTAGATGTACATATATGTAGCCACTTTAGTATTATCTTTGCAAAGCCCCTTATTTTTCTACTGTAGCGTAACATGAACCCATGCTTAATGGCATCCGTATAGCTTTGCAGTACAGTAGCGGTATCAAGAAGTTTCATTGAAAGGCACTTAAGTTAGCTTAATACTACCTTTTCCTAAAAACTATCAGTATATTAACTTTTCCAAAAAAAACTAACAGCATAGTATGTTCCTAAAGCAATCTAATTATGCAGTATAGAAATAGCAATTAACTTATAAAACTAAAAGCTTAACAGACTAAAATTCTAGTAGTATGTTTCCTAAAGCATAATAGTAGTTTATTCATTGAAGGTTAAATTTAGAAAGAAAAAAATGAAACTGGAAGCATGTTAAACAAAAGAAAAAAAAACAAAGTACCTGTATAGTTTAGAAAAGAAAAAAAAGTAATAGCAGTAACTTTAGTAAACTTAAAACTAGCAGTATTTCATTAAACTAAGTTTAGAAAATTCTTTAATTTATGTTTTTTTTCTTCTTAAATTAATATATTAAGTATTTATATTAATTAAATACAAATATGACATAAGTTAGCCGATTTAATTTGGAACCCGATTATGTTCCGATTTCTCGATTTCGGCAATTTCGGCGACGGAGCAAGTTGCTCCGAATTTAACGAAAATTGACGTGCTAGCTAATTTTGACGTGTAGAACATCATGGTGAGATTAGTTTTTCGAGATTACGAGTTTTTAACAGAGCGACCCGAAATAAGTCAATTTACGGTTAAGTTGAACCGGGTTGCGTTTTAGTCGGTTTAAGTCACGTATGGACAGTCTAATTGTGACGTTAATGGTTATGATTAGTGCCGATTATTATGAATGACTTTCGCGACGATTATTGATGTTTGACTATTTTTCCGTGTTTGAAATTTAGTGAATTATTTGATAATGATGTGGTGTGATTAAATATGATGTTTGTGACGATTTATTTATAATGAATACTTGATGATATACGATGTGATGATATGTTTATCTTGATTTGGATAAATATGGCGACGTGGGTTTTATACCAATTTTGATATGCGATGATGAAGTTTTATTGTGTCGTGTTTCTGATGTCGTGTTGTCGAGTCACATAAATTGCATTGGCGACGAGGGCTTTTATGCCAAGCGACGATGGATTTTATGCCAAAGCGACGATGGGCTTTTATGCCGAATGTCCCTAATTATGGACAAAGCGACGGGTACCACATGCATAACATAGTCGTGTCTCATGGAGTCGGTTATGTTTATGTTTGAGTCTTTTGGCGTTGAGTTTTATTTGATGGCTTATGACAAATTGAGATGTTATATGATACTTTGTTTGTGATGATTTTTGTGTTGAACATAAAGTGAATATATGTAATAATCTCATGATGAGTAAGGGATGAATATAACATGACGGTAAAGCGACGATATGAGTTATGGCGATGGAGTTTATGTTTTTTTTTATATGATTATGGTGATTATGTGATGAAATTAAAGTGTTGATTTTATACACTAAATGATGATTTTAAAGTATGTGAGATTTTGATATTTGTTGACATATTCTTATTAATCCTATATCATTTATGATTCCAAAACTATTTATATATTTTATCATGCCTTTAATTTTATGTTTTGGAGTATCTCACCCTTTACTTGTTTCGCCGTTGCCTTTATATTGGTAACGTGCAGGTGATCCGCGAGGATGATGAGGATTAGCTCGAGTCTCTTTATTTTGAGTCGCTCTGCTCTGATAGTAGTAACACTCGGGATTTGGGCGACATTATTATTTTGATAGGATAGTTTATGTATACTATCCTATGACTTTATGTATTGATGATAACATGATGATACGTACATTTTGTGAACACATCCGGTGTGTTGTGATTAGTCATATGTTTATATGATGATTTATGCTATGAATCGGTATATCCGACTTTTGATTTTGTGATGTGCATTATAATGAAAAGTGATGAAAAACACAAATATGTGATACCTCAATTTATGTTTGGATGGAATTTTGAAACTCTGATTTTATTATTAATTATGAGGGGTAGAATTGGGGTGTTACAGGTTGAGCGCAATGGAGGTCCAAAAAGTCCCTGGTCTGGACTTCGGAGATTTGGGTTTATCATCTGGGGTGGTGATTCCCCACAAGTTTAAAGCACCAATCTTTGCTAAATACGACGGGGTTTCTTGCCCAAAGCTGCACCTCCGCTCGTATGTTAGAAAGATCCAGCCATACACTGCTGATAAGAACCTCTGGACCACTTCTTTCAAGATAGTCTTTCAGGGACTCAACTTGAATGGTTTTACCAGCTGGAAGGAGCTAGTATCTGTAATTGGGAAGACCTTGTTGCTGCTTTTTACAAGCAGTACCAATACAATGCCGACCTCACTCCCACGCGTACCCCACTTCAGGGTATGTCTATGGGTGCGAGCAAAGGCTTCAAAGATTACGCTCAGAAATGGAGGGACCTTGCTGGAAGAGTACAACCCCCGCTGGCTGACAGGGAGTTAGTAGATATGTTTATGGGGACCTTGTCTGGTCCGTATTTTAATCATCTGATTGGAAGTTCATCGTCCGGGTTTACTAAGCTGATTATGACCGGGGAAAGAGTTGAGGCCGGTATCAAGAGCGGTAAGATACAGAAGGGTGCTTCATCAAGTACCGAAAAGAAGCCTTTTAAGAAGGAATCCAGCGCAGTTTACAGCGTGAAGAGCCATAATAGACCTGAACACCGCCAAATAGTTAATGTGGTTGTCATATCAAGACCTGTTGTTACCCCACAACGCAACAATCAGCCAAGAGCCGAGAGGCTGCGAAGACAATTCACTCAACTCCATATGACCCTGTCTCAGATTCTACCGCAGTTGTTAAAGACCAACTTGTTGATTCCGAAGGAAGCCCCGAAGAATCCCAATACAACATCACCGTTGTACAATCTGAACGCCCGCTGTGCTTTTCATTCCGATAGCCCGGGGCATGATACAAATGATTGCTGGGTCTTGAAGAATAAAGTACAAGATCTGATTGATGCTAAGGAGATTGAGTTTGAAGCGCCGAAAAAGCCTAATGTCATAACGGCACCTATGCACAAACATGACGCGGGAGTGAATGTTATTGGGGATGATGAAGAAGAGTTTGATATTGACAGCTGGATATACCCGACTACCGACGGCGGATTAAGCAACTAGACAACAAAGGACTTCGTCCCAATTTATTTTATTACCTAGTAATGAGACTTTTGTTTTAAGTTTGTAACAGACAATTTTTGAACTTTACGGCCCGGTGTCTTTCCCGAGGCACCGTGGCTTTGTTTGTGAAGGCTTGATATTTGTCATCTCCATATATCATTAATAAAAGCATTGGATGTTTTCTTGCATTACAAATTTTGCGCTCCTTGTTTTTCTTTTTTATCTTGTAAAACAACTATTTTACACACACTCACATATACAGGTCTACATCCACTCTGGATTCCACTGATAACGACTCTGCTACTGCCGGTTATGACTTCGAAAGTCCGATCAACTTAGCCGAAGACGAAGGTGAAGATGTTGTACCCCAAATTTTGACCTAAGATATCATCTCCCATCTGCATCATTACATTGCAAGCATTTTGATCTATTGATTTTAAATTCATAACTTTTTTCAAGTCGAGAGCTGTTTATTTTTTGAACGCTAAATTTATTAATTGATCAATGCTAAAACAATGTTTATTAATTATTTATTATCTTAAATTTAAATAATTGGAATTTATTTTCAGTTATTATATAATTTAAAGATTTATAAATAATAAAGTAAATATTTGAAAAGAAGTTTATTAATTGATCAGACAATGTTTATTAATTATTTATTATCTTAAATTTAAATAATTGGAATTTATTTTCAGTTATTATATAATTTAAAGATTTATAAATAATAAAGTAAATATTTGAAAAGAGTTTATTAATTGATCAACAATGTTTATCTAATTATTTATTATTCTAAGTTTAAATAGTTGAAATTTTACTTTCAGTTATTACAATTTAGAGAATTATAAATAATGAAGTAAATAATTGAAGAGAAGTTAATTGATCAATGATATTTATTTAATTATTTATCATTCTAAATTTAAATAATTGGAATTGATTTTCAATTATTATATAATTTAAAGAATTATAAATGATAAAATAAATAATTGCAAAGAAGGAAGGAATTAATTGGTAAAATATTGGAGTTTTATTCATTTTATTCTCATTGTTACAATTGTTGTTTAAATACCGTATTTATTTACAACGTATTTACAACAATAATTTTTACAATGTTTAAAATGAAATAAAAACTATCCTAATTTTTTTCCTAAGTTCTAAATCTTTATCTTCTATCCAATACTTCTTTAATGCTCATTTGATTTTACCTGCAAAAGAATTAAAAGAAAAGTTAGAAATAAATATGTAATTAAAAGAAGAAAATTAGTTTAGCGTTCATCATTAAAAGCAAACGGTTGGAATCAGTTTTTACCCTTTTTGCAAATCACGGGATTTCTCCCGGTTCACAAAAAGGGATGAATTTTTATTGATAAATATGAATGCACAAGTTAAAAATATGCACAAATTCATTTTTTGTCAAAATTGCATATTTCAAAATAAACTGCATATTTCAAAATAAACTGCCTATTTCAAAAACCAATATGCATAAATTCTTTTTTGTCAAAACTGCATTGTCAAAAGTATAGTTCAACAGCATATACAAATTCCAAGTCAAGTTCCAAATTGTCAAAGCCAATGTGCAACGTAAACTGCCAAAATGTGGGAAGAGGCCAAAAATACAAAGGCTCCCATGCTGTACATGCAGTTGACAAAGAGAAATGTGCAGTTTAAAACCAAATGTGCAAGCAATATATTTCCATTTCTCATCATTTTCCAGCTTTCACTTTTTCAGAACAAGTACATAACAATATTTTAGTGTTTCATTTGTACTGAAGAGAGAGAAGAGAGAAAGAGTGTGGGTTTTACAGGTTTTGGCTTAGGCAGAAATGGATAGAAAACAAAACAGCAGTAACACAATAAGAAAAGGAAAGCATGAAAAAGGATACCAAACAAAACTGATTGTAGCAGCATAATGTGCAGAGGTATCAAAGAAATATAGTAAAATATACAAAACCTGTAACATAAACCTCAAGCCAGCAACTATTATAACACAACAAAAACTCTTCAAAAAATTCATGGTCCATAACCTGCTAAAGACCTGAAACCAAAAACGGAGTTCCAACAACTCAAACTACAAACATAAACCAGCCATACACGCCCAACCTGTTTTGAAACCTTCAAACAAAACTGTCAAAAAACAACTACAAAAGCCAATTCTCAAGGTACCAAAGAAAAAGGCCTCAAGAACCTGCCTTCGAACAGTATAACCTGCTGTCCTAAGCCATAGAAACCAATAACCATAGCCAAACCAGAAATTATCCCAACACAACCAATATGGCCTAAACCATAAAACTTGTGAATCTTCTAATGCCATAACCTGCATAAACCAATGAAACCTTATGGCCTAAACCATAAAACCAGTTCACCCCGTTTCCATCACCAAAAACTTTAAACCAATATGGCCTAAACCATAAAACCATGACCGAAAACCAGTAGAACATAACCTGCTAAGCATAACCCACATAAGCCATCACCAACAAATAACTCTGTCCAACCTGTTAAGCCTTGGCCATGCCAAAAACATGAACTCAAAAACCAGCATTAAACCTGCCAAGCCATGGTGCTAAGCCTCACGAAAACCAGTAAAACCTTACCACTCAACTCAAGGCATCAAGATAAAAGAACCAAATTCCAAACCCATCAGGCCCTCAGGATACCATCACTGGGCAAGGAACAAACATAGCAACAGAGGTGCATAGCAAGAGAAGTGAGACAAGAAGAAGAAGAGGAAAAAGCATATAAACGAAGGCAACAAATTCTCAGAACCCAAAGGTTCATCCTTGAAACATATCAACAAGCATTCAAAGGCAACAGAAGATTTCATCACCAAAGAAAATAAGAACGAAATACCAGGACTCCAAGCCACTGCGTTCCCTCCTCCACTAGCAAGCCTCCATAACGCCTCTCCCTCCTCCTCCATAAAGGTAGCCTTACTTTTCTCTTTCCCTTTTCACCATCTCAACAGAAATCATGTAAGAAAAACGAAGTCAGAATCGAAATGAACACAAATCCTAAACATGCAAATCATAAAAAACTTAATGCGTTAATGGACGAATCATCACCTTCACTGTATCACTGAGCGACACTTGGGGAGAGGAGGCGTTGGTGGCTCGGGCAAGGGAAGGCAAAGAAGAAGGCGTTTTCATGAGAGGCGAGGAAGAACGCGAAAACGAAGAAGACGAGCAAATGAGCGCCGCTCTGTAAATCTTAACCCTAATCTGTTTTCCCCAAAACTAAACAATGTTTAACCCTAACAAATTATGGAACGTATGGGCCTGACCCGTCTCATCTGCCTTAAAGCCCAGCGAATCCCTTTATGCACCCCCTTTTTTCTGTTTTGATTGGGCCCCTTTCAAAAACCCTTTAGCCCAAATGTTTTCTACTAACACCATCCCTTTATTTTTGATACCCCTCTTTCACTTATTTTCTTTTAGTTTTTTAGAACTTTATTAATTTAGTGTTATTAGTAATTTTAATCAAATAAGAAGTGTATTTTAATTAGACAATTTTAAATAACTTGATTTTTTTTATTAAGTTTAACTTTAGGTTTAATTTAGTAATTTTTAGTATTCTTTTTTAATTAGGTTTAAGTTAGTAACTTTTAAGTTTTAATTTAGTTTAGAGTTATTTATTAATTCTTAAATAATACTTTATATTAATATTAAAAAAATATAAAAATAGAAACATATAAAATAAAAAAACTTAAAAAATATTTTACTTTCTTTAATTAATTCTCTTGCGTTATTAATATTAAACAAAAAATACAAAAATGCACGTTCACATCATTTAATCTGTTATTTAATCATTGTTATGGTTGTATATCATTTATCTCTCTAATTTTCTGTTTAATTATTTCATCTTTACTTGTTTATTCTGTTTACGTCTAAATCCGAGGGAAAAAATGATTAAATTTGTTGACTTCATGTCCTCAAGTCTAATCACGCGAATATTTTCATCTCATTAAAACTTAAGACAATTTTTCCTCAAATATTCAATCTTTTCAAAACTTATACCTTTTAAGCCAAAACTTCGACATTAGGTCGTCGTACCTTCAAAAAACCCGTCTGTACCCCTTTTCGGCCAAAACAATTTATTTTTAATCAAACGAACATTTTAATAAACAGATATTTCAAAAGGTTCCTATAGAGTACTATAGATACATTGGGTGCTAATACCTTCCCACTGTATAACCAACCCCCGAACCATAGATCTCTTTTCAAAAACGCCTTGTATTTTCATTACTTTTTAAAAGTATTATTTACATTGCATATTTTAGGGTTTTATTTCGCTCTTTCCCCTTTTCCCTTGGAATTAATAAAGCGCGGTGGCGACTCTTGCTTTTGTGAGACGAATTAATCAATAATTCGATCTCCGATTTACCCCGCTACATTTTTTATCGCTACAGAAGATGATTGTGAAGTGCCTGGTGAACTTGCTAGACTGTTACTTCAGGAAGAGAGGGCCATACAGCCGCATTAAGAGCCAGTGGAAATAGTGAATCTGGGTACATGGATAGACAAGAAATAGGTCAAGATCCATGCAAATCTGGAGTCTAGTGTTATGCAACGGCTGATTCAGATGCTGCGTGACTATGTTGAGATCTTTGCCTAGTCTTATGAAGATATGCCTGGGTTGGATATCGATATTGTGGTTCACTGATTGCCTACCAAGGAAGATTGTCCTCCAGTGAAACAAAAAGTTCGCCGAATGCGCCCAGAGATGTCTGAGAAAATCAAGGCTGAAGTGATGAAGCAGTTTGACGCCGGTTTTCTAGCAGTTACTTCTAACCCACAGTGGGTGGCCAATGTGGTTCCTGTGCCGAAGAAGGATGGTAAAGTTCGAATGTGTGTTGACTATAGGGATCTGAACAGGGCAAGTCCCAAGGATGATTTCCCTCTGCCTCATATCGACGTTCTGGTTGACAACACCGCCCAACATAAGGTCTTCTCCTTTATGGATGGTTTCTCTGGTTATAATCAGATTAAAATGGTTCCCTAGGATATGGAGAAGACAACCTTTGTTACTCAATGGGGTACCTTTTGCTACAAGGTCATGCCTTTCAGATTAAAAAATGTTGGGGCAACGTATCAGCGCGCCATGGTCGCCTTGTTCCACGACATGATCCATCATGAGATTGAGGTATACGTTGATGACATGATTGCAAGATCCCAGACTGAAGAAGAGCACCTTGACCATCTTCAGAAGCTATTTGACAGGTTGAAGTTGTACAAGCTGAGGTTAAACCCGAACAAGTGCACCTTTGGGGTGAGATCTGGTAAGCTACTGGGTTTCGTCGTAAGTGATAAAGGTATTCAAGTGGATCCTGCAAAGGTGAAGGCTATACAGGAAATGCCAGCTCCCCGAACAGAAAAAGAAGTCAGAGGCTTTCTGGGACGTCTGAACTATATTTCCCGATTCATCTCGCACCTGACTGCTACTTGTGAGCCAATCTTCAAGTTACTGAAGAAAGATCAAGTGGTAAGGTGGAACGATGAATGTCAGGCCGCTTTCGAAAGGATTAAAGAGTATCTCCAAGAGCCACCTATTCTGATGCCTCCAGTTGAAGGGAGACCTTTGATCTTATACTTGACAGTACTCGACAATTCAATGGGGTGTGTGCTGGGGCAGCATGACGAGTCTGGCTGAAAAGAGCATGCTATTTATTACCTTAGCAAAAAGTTTACCGACTGCGAGACCCGATACTCGTTGCTCGAGAAAACTTGTTGTGCTTTGGCACGGGCTTCTCGCCAGCTGAGACAGTATATGCTGACTCACAGTACTCTATTGATATCAAAGATGGATCCAATCAAGTATATCTTCAAAAAGCCCGCCTTGTCCGAAAGAATAGCAAGATGGCAGATGATTTTGACTGAGTATGACATCCAATACACGACCCAAAAGGCAATTAAGGGAAGTGTGTTGGCAGATCATTTGGCACATCAGGCAGTGGACGATTACCAGTCTATGAACTTTGAATTCCCGGATGAGAACATCATGTTGGTAACTGACTGTGAGACACCTGGACTGGATGAAGGACCTGAGGAGGGATCCCAATGGTATATGTACTTTGATGGAGCTTCAAACGCTTTGGGTAATGTAATTGGCGCCATGATCATATCTCCTGAAGGCTCTCATACTCCGTTCACCGCCCGGCTACGTTTCAACTGCACCAACAACATGGCGGAGTATGAAGCGTGCATCATGGGTCTTCGAACAGCTATTGACCTAAGGACTAAGTTTCTAAGTGTTTTCGGAGATTCCGCTCTCGTGATCAGCCAGATCAAAGGCGAGTGGGATATGAAACACACTAATCTTATTCCTTACAAAGAGTATGTATTGACGTTGCTTCTCCACTTCGAGGAGATAACTTTTAAACACTTCCCTAGAGAGGAGAATCAGTTGGTGGACGCGCTGGCTACAATGTTTTCTATGTTCAAGGTCAGATGGGACAATGAAGCTCCCCAGATTACCATTGAGAGGTTGGACAAACCTGCACATTGCTGTGACATTGAGACTGAAGAGGTAACAGATAAACCCTGGTTTCATGAGGTGAAGGGGTATCTTGAGGCTCAGGAATACCTCGAGGGTGTATCTGTTAATGATAAGAAGTTTCTGAGGAGGTTCGCGGAGAAGTTCTTCATCAGTAATGGTATTCATTACAAGAGTAATCATGATTCAACCTTACTGCGATGTGTGGATAAGAACGAGGCAGAAAGGATTATGGCAGAGTTACACGAAGGTACTTTCGGGACTCATTCCAGTGGACACATCATGGCAAAGAGAATCCTTCGGGCAGGATATTATTGGTCTACAATAGAAGCCGACTGTTATCAGCATTCTCGGACCTGTCACAAGTGCCAAGTCTATGCTGATAAGGTGCATATACCTCTAGTACCTCTG
Organism: Vicia faba; assembly: GCA_948472305.1. NCBI lineage: Eukaryota > Viridiplantae > Streptophyta > Magnoliopsida > Fabales > Fabaceae > Vicia > Vicia faba. The sequence continues at coordinate 554,820,158 of OX451741.1, forward strand.
AACATCTTGACGGCTCCATGGCCTTTTGCAATGTGGGGCATTGACATGATCGGCGAGATCAGACCTACGGAGTCCAACGGGAATCGTTTCATCCTGGTAGCAATTGATTACTTTACGAAGTGGGTTGAAGCAGCTTCGTTTGCTACCATAAACAAGAACATCGTGGCACGTTTCATTCGGCACAATCTGATCTGTCGATATGGTGTACCAGAGAGGATCATTACAGACAATGGTACAAATCTCCACAACAAGATGATCACCAAGCTCTGCAAGCAGTTCAAGATACACCATCATAACTCTTCTCCCTACCGGCCGAAGATGAATGGGGCTGTAGAAGCGGCTAATAAGAACATTAAGAAGATTGTGCAAAAGATGACGGTGACATACAGAGACTGGCACGAGATGTTACCTTTTGCTCTTCATGGGTACCGTACCTCAGCGCAGACGTTAATAGGGGCAACACCCTATTCCTTGGTTTATGGCATGGAGGATGTCTTGCCTATTGAAGTTCAGATACCCTCTCTTCGAATTATGAAGGATGCAGGTTTGAGTGAAGATGACTGGATTCAGACTCGGTTTGATCAACTGAACTTAATCGACGAAAAAAGACTTACTTCTATCTGTCATGGTCAGACGTATCAAAAGCGGATGATCAAGGCATTTAACAAGAAACTTAGATGACAAGATTATTAAGTTGGGGATCTGGTGATCAAGTGAATTATCTTACCTCAAGCTGATCTCAGGGGCAAATGGACCCCTACTTACGAAGGGCCATTTGTGGTTAAGAACATTTTCTCAGGAGGAGCTATGATTCTAACCACCATGGATGGTGACGACCTTCCTCACCCTGTCAATACAGACATAGTGAAAAGATACTACGCATAATCAAAGACCCGCTAGGTTGACTGGCCTAGGAAAAAATAAGGGCTTCTCGGCGAACCAAAAGGGTTCGGGCAAAAATAAGGGATGAAAATAAAAAAAATCTATACACCCGGCAAGTCGAAAACCTGAAAAGGCGGCTTGAGCAAAAAAGGGTATCTCGGTGGACTGAAAACCCGAAAGAGCGGTCCAGGCAAAAATTAGGGATCAAAGCGTAACACTATGTCTCATTGGATCACCTTGCAACCAGACTTCGATATCGACTATCAAGCTCGGACGACACTAATCAATCTGATCTACCTTCAACCAAGTAGCAAAGTGATGATATGCTCGAGGACATAAGGGCAATAGCAGAGTTGGAACCCAGTGGGATTATTCACATAGCTGTTTTTTCTTTGTTTTCACAAATTGTATTTGTTCGGCGGCGTTCTCTTACTAGGACATCAGCCTCTTGTACAAAAATGCCTATTTATAGGCCAAACTTCAAAATCAATACAATTCATCTTCAAAGAAATTTCAAACTGTTTTTCCTTTATCTGTTTTGTTTTGTAAAGAACGTCCAATGATCATTTTTGATATATACATTTGACATTAATTGCTGCTCATGAATATTTACATGCGAAACAAAAGACGATTACTTGTAATATCAGAAACAGTGGAAAATAAGATTTGTCCAAGCTTTATAGTTGCTCTATCCACCAGGTACAAAGGTAGATTCAGCTGAAGAATATGGCTAAGGTACATTCACTCCCTGCAGAGCAAGAAAAGGACAGTAATGTTAACTCTCCCCAGCTGAGACTCGCAACTGTGAATGAATCGATAATATTCTCCCCAAGCAGAGTTTATCCACCATCAACACTGAAAAGTCTTATCATCTCTGGCGGAGTATAAAAAAAAAGCTTCCCCAGTGGAGTTTGAAATTTTCCCCAGCGCAGTCTGAAAAAGATCCCCAGTACAGTTTGGAGGATCATCCCCAATAGACTCTGGAAGAATGTCCCCAGTAGAGCCTAAAAGGTCATCCCCAATGAAGTCGCTATAGGAAAATCATCCCCAGCGGAGTTCATTCCTTTCACAAACAGGAATTCAATCCCCAACAGGATTGAGTATCACCAGCAACGGTAATTTTTCCCCAGCTGAATTTATCAGCGGAATCCTCTATAGAGCATCTCTTCCCCACAGAGTAATCTCCTCATCAGTTTATTCCCCAGCGGAGTTATCCTCTCCTGCAGGTTTATTCTCACAATCATCTTCATTCGTTATCCCTAGCGGAAACAAAGAATTCATCTCTTTTCTCCAGCAGCTATCCGAGATTTATTTTCCTCAGCTAAAAACATTACATTTCCATACATCATGACACATGCATATACGCATCATACAACATAATCTCATTTATTTTGAGAACATCATTGCTTGATACATATCATGCACTACATACAACTAACCTTTACCTTTCAGGAAAGATACGGTTAAATTCTCATAAAATTCAAAGCTATGAAGCTTGTTCCTCTGTTGAATTACAGACAAGTTCCTAAATCTCAGCAGAGAAGTTTTCTCAGTTGAATTACAGACAAGTTCCTAAATCTCAGCAGAGAAGTTTTCTCAGTTGAATTACGGGAAAGTTCTTAAATCTCGAAGAAGATGTTTCCCCAGTTGAATTACGGACAAGTTCTTAAATCTCAGCAGAGATGTTTTCTCAGTTGAAGTACATGCGAGTTCCTAAATCTCGACAAAAGTGTTCCTCCGTCGAATTACAGACAAGTTCCTAAATCTCAGCAGAGAAGTTTTCTCAGTTGAATTACGGGCAAGTTCTTAAATCTCAACGAAGATGTTTCCCCAAGTTGAATTACGGACAAGTTCTTAAATCTCAGCAGAGATGCTTTCTCAGTTGAAGTACAAGCGAGTTCCTAAATCTCGACAAAAGTGTTCCTCCGTCGAATTACAGACAAGTTCCTAAATCTAAACAGAGAAGTTTTCTCAGTTGAATTACGGGCGAGTTCTTAAATCTCGACGAAGATGTTTCCCCTAGTTGAATTACGGACGAGTTCTTAAATCTCAGCAGAGATGTTTTCTCAGTTGAAGTACAGGCGAGTTCCTAAATCTCGACAAAAGTGTTCCTCCGTCGAATTACAGACAAGTTCCTAAATCTCAGCAGAGAAGTTTTCTTAGTTGAATTACGGGCGAGTTCTTAAATCTCGACGAAGATGTTTCCCCTAGTTGAATTATGGACGAGTTCTTAAATCTCAGCAGAGATGTTTTCTCAGTTGAAGTACAGGTGATTTCCTAAATCTCGACAAAAGTGTTCCTCCGTTGGATTACAGACAAGTTCTTAAGTCTCAGCAGAGAAGTTTTCTCAGTTAAATTATGGGCGAGTTCTTAAATCTCGATGAAGATGTTTCCCCTAGTTGAAGTGTATTTTAATTAGACAATTTTAAATAACTTGATTTTTTTTATTAAGTTTAACTTTAGGTTTAATTTAGTAATTTTTAGTATTCTTTTTTAATTAGGTTTAAGTTAGTAACTTTTAAGTTTTAATTTAGTTTAGAGTTATTTATTAATTCTTAAATAATACTTTATATTAATATTAAAAAAATATAAAAATAGAAACATATAAAATAAAAAAACTTAAAAAATATTTTACTTTCTTTAATTAATTCTCTTGCGTTATTAATATTAAACAAAAAATACAAAAATGCACGTTCACATCATTTAATCTGTTATTTAATCATTGTTATGGTTGTATATCATTTATCTCTCTAATTTTCTGTTTAATTATTTCATCTTTACTTGTTTATTCTGTTTACGTCTAAATCCGAGGGAAAAAATGATTAAATTTGTTGACTTCATGTCCTCAATTCTAATCACGCGAATATTTTCATCTCATTAAAACTTAAGACAATTTTTCCTCAAATATTCAATCTTTTCAAAACTTATACCTTTTAAGCCAAAACTTCGACATTAGGTCGTCGTACCTTCAAAAAACCCGTCCGTACCCCTTTTCGGCCAAAACAATTTATTTTTAATCAAACGAACATTTTAATAAACAGATATTTCAAAAGGTTCCTATAGAGTACTATAGATACATTGGGTGCTAATACCTTCCCACTGTATAACCAACCCCCGAACCATAGATCTCTTTTCAAAAACGCCTTGTATTTTCATTACTTTTTAAAAGTGTTATTTACATTGCATATTTTAGGGTTTTATTTCGCTCTTTCCCCTTTTCCCTTAGAAATAATAAAGCGCGGTGGCGACTCTTGCTTTTGTGAGACGAATTAATCAATAATTCGATCTCCGATTTACCCCGCTACATTTTTTATCGCTACAGAATTGGCGACTCTGCTGGGGAAAGATTGACCTCTTGCTGGTCCATCCCTAAGTGGGTTAAGCCTAGTTTGTTTTATCTGTTTTATTATTATTTGATTCGTTTGTTTATGTGTTTAAATTGGGGTTGTTTGGGTTTTTTTGCAAAGGACGAATCCTATACCCGGATTAAGTTACACTTAAGGAATAGGACGGGCGGTACAGTCATGTTAACTTTGAGGAAGTAATACCGAAGAAGGAGGCATGAGATCCCCCACTCAATGGAAGGCCCTCTTGAACATAATATTTGTTTACCGAGTAATCGGGAAGACATTATTATCTTCGACCTGGGAGCCAGACAAATTGAGGACCGTAGAACCCTAACCCATCTTGGCCTTTTAGGTGTAACGCGGAGACTATAACGGAGTAATTCGGAAGTAGTTGTTACGCGATGCTACGCTCGGATGAGTTTCTCTTGAGAATATTGCTAATTATTGAGTAATCAAGACGTTGGTAATATCCGAAGGAGGAATGTAGACTCTGGGAACTCTTAGAACCTTGTCTTACAGGTGTGATTGAACCGTTAGTACATACCTTGGGGTGGGCTTTACCCTCGACTCCATGCTCGAAATGTTGAACCTTTGAACCCCATGTTTGTGAACTTGTGTGTAGCTGTTGCATTATCATTCATTCATGCATTCATCAACATTTTTGTAAAAAGCTTGTTTTTCAAGGGACTTAGGAATGATTTTTGCAGACATCTAAGGTACTATTATTATGGAATTTGGAAGGAGAAACACTCGAAGTTTTAGTTTTAAGGAGCCCGAGATTGAAGAGCTGAAGAGTTTAATTCCTAAGATCAAGAACCCGGCGGATTTTCAGAAAAATTATGGGTCCATTATACCTCTCATGAAGCGCAAGATGAAAGAAGGCGTCCTTAACACGTTGGTCCAATTTTACGATCCTTTGTACCGATGTTTCACCTTTCCGGATTACCAGTTAATGCCCACCTTAGAAGAGTACTCCTACATACTTGGTTTGCCGATCACCGACTGTGTTCCTTTTTCTGGATTAGAAGAGGAACCAAAATCTCACGAGATAGCGACCATCACCCACTTGAAGAAGTCAGAGATAGAGGAGAACATGACTACAAAAGGGGGAATCCGAGGTTTGTCTGCGCAGTTTTTGTTGAAGAAATCTCGTCATTTCGCTGAGATAAAAGATACTATTGCCTTTGAAGACGTCTTTGCTTTACTCGCTTATGGTCTATTCTTGTTCCCTAACGTTGATAAGTTTGTGGATATCAACGCCATCAGAATTTTCTTGATTGGAAATCCGGTCCCTACGCTGCTAGGAGATACCTACTACTCCATCCATCTTCGAAACTCTTATCAAGGAGGGATGATTATTTGTTGTGCACCGTTGCTGTATCAGTGGTATGTTTCTCATCTACCTGGGTCTGATGTTTTCTAGGATCTCGAGAAGGAGCCGCGATGGGCGCCAAAAATTATGGCTCTCACTCATTTCGACATTGATTGGTATAATCGAGTTTACTATGATGTGAAGATCGTCGATAGCTGTGGTGCTTTTCCTAACGTGCCCATCCTTGGTACGAAAGGTGGAATCAACTATAACCCTGTTCTCGCACGCCGTCAGTTTGGATACCCGATGAGGGACAAGCCAAACAACATCCATGTGAGTGGTTTCTTTCTACAAGAAGGACAAGATCATCAGGCAGCTAAGAGGGAGATCGAAGGAGCTTGGAGCCACATCCATAGGAAAGGGAGAGATATGTTAGGACATAGGGGTGCCGTTTCGTTAGAGCCTTATCTACAATGGGTCCGCGCTAGGGCTTGTGCTCTCAAGATGCCCTATAAACCTAAGAAACCTTTATTCCCTACTGTTGCATCATCATCTGTTGATATCCCTATCGAGAATATGGGAGAATACCAAGGAAATCTGGCTAGGATGAAGTCCGAGAGAGATGCTTGGAGAGAAAAGTATAATATGTCTGAATATGAGAATCGAGTCCTGGCTCGACAACTAAAGGAAAAGGAGGATTTGTTATTTATTCAAGACGGCTGGTTCATATATCATGATGAGAAACTTCGTCAAAAGGATGCTTTACTGAAGAAGTATGCTAGTGAAAGGAAGAGAAAGAAGGAAGGTTCGGTAAGCGTTGCTCTTGTTCCTAATCCACAAAAGGAAATCGTTGATCGACTAGTAGCTGAGAAGAAAGAGATGGAAGACTTTTATAAAGAGAAGATAAGGAAGCTCCGGTTACAGTTGGCATTTGGTCCTTCATTTGATGATTCTGAGTGATCTTTAGTTCTTAGTTTTAATTTACTGATGTCATTTTGTAAAACTCTGTAAAAGGGCTTCATGTTCCAAAGTTGTAATTTACTGCTTTTATTATGGGCTTCATGTTCCAAAGTTGTAGTTTACTGCTTTTATCATTGGGTTGTTATCCCAAATTTGTAATTTATTGTTTTGTTATTCCAAAGTTGTAAGTTGTAATTTACCGCTTTTGATTAATGGATGAGTTTTTGTTGTTCCAAATTCCTTTACCATTGATGTGTGCAAAATTATTGAAGGTCCTTGAAAAACTATTAAAATGAATTATCATTTGCATCGCATATCATGCATCATCCAACATTCCACTTCACATGTTTTCTAGAGTCTTATCCTTGTTTCTTTTTCCACTCCGATAGATTGTCAAGCTGTCTCACCGATACGATACTCGAGCCAATCGTCAGAGGAAAATGGAAGATCTGGAACAGGAAAACCACGAGCTTCGTGAGGAGGTCGCTACCCTTCGTGTCGGTATGGAAAAGTTAACTGCGCTAGTGGAAAGTTTGATGGCTGCTCAGAATCAGCCATCGACTACAGCTGCTGAGATTCAGACTTCAACTACTGTGGTTTCCGAGATTGTCACCATTCCAACATCTGTGACTCAAATCAACTCTCCGCTTCAACATCATATGCCAAAAGGTTTTTCGTGGGGAATGCCTTACAACTTTGTGCCAGAGGGGTATCAGCCTGTCGTACAACCTTTGTTTCAACCTACTTTGTCTCTTCCTCAACCAGAGACAACTGCCATGCCGCCGGTAATCCTGTCTGTAACACCTTTTCTGCAACCGGTAATGACAATTGTCGCTCCTGTGGTTCACTCCGTGCCATACTTGAATGAACATACTTATCCCGCCGAGCCTGCTGAAAGTTTGGGTCTTTTTGATAGAATGGAGGAATTTCAAGACCAATTCCAAGAAATGCAGAGGGAGCTCAGAGCGTTAAAGGGGAAGGATTTGTTTGGGAAGAACACGCATGACCTTTGTTTAGTTCCGAATGTCAAGATTCCAGCAAAATTCAAAGTGCCAGACTTTGAAAGATATAAGGGTGATTCGTGTCCTCGGAGTCACTTGACTATGTACGTGAGAAAGATGTCTACATATTCTGATGATCATGACTTATTGATTCATTATTTTCAAGACAGTTTGACGGGTGCCGCTCTAAAGTGGTATATGGGTTTAGACAACATTCGGATCCGCAACTTCAACGATCTTAGCGAAGCTTTTGTTCACCAGTATAAGTACAACGTTGACATGGCGCCGGACAAGGATCAACTCCGGGCGATGTCCCAGAGAGACAGAGAATCTTTTAAGGAATACGCCCAGAGGTGGCGTGAAATTGCTGCTCAAATCTATCCACCTCTTGAGGAGAAAGAGATGACAAAGATATTCTTGAAGACGTTAGGTTCCTTTTACTATGAAAGAATGATTGCCAGCGCACCCAGTGACTTCACCGAATTGGTAAGCATGGGCATGCGGTTGGAGGAAGGTATTCGTGAAGGGCGTTTGGTTAAAGAAGGAAGTTCGTCTAGCAGTACCAAGAAGTTTGGAAGTGTTTTCCCAAGAAGAAAAGAACAGGATGTCAGCGCAATCTTCCCAGGGAGACCAAGGAGAGGTTACTCATACGTTGCGGCAGTCACTCCGAATGTCCGCCCAACTTTGATCACCCCAGCTCATCAAACCCCACCAACTCAACAACGGCCATTTCAGCAGCAGCCTCGACAACAGGCTTATCCATTCAACAACCAGAACCGTTCACCAAGAAAACCGCAATTCGATGCCATTCCTATGAATTATACTGAATTGTTCCCTGCTCTTATCAGAAAGAATCTCATAACGACGAAGCCTCCTCCTGTTGCACCAAATAGTACTTCTCCGTTGTACAAGGCGGATCAGTTTTGTGAATATCATCAAGGGTCGCCGGGGCACAACCTTGAGAATTGTTTTGCTTTAAAGGCGGACGTGCAGAGATTGATTAAGAATGGTGTCTTGTCTTTTAACGATGTTAACCCAAATGTTAGAGATAATCCTTTGCCTAGACATGGGGCAGCATCAGTGAATATGGTGGAAGGTTGTCCGGGAAATTTTCGAGTTTTTCAAGTTAAACACATAAGAGAGTCGTTAATCAGGTTACATCAGAGTTTAAGAAGACTTGCCTTTGTTAGGCATCAGCATGATTATGATGTTTGTGAATTTTGTTCAAGAGAGGTTGATTGCCCTATTGTTAAGGAGGATATTCAAAATTTGTTAGACCAGAGGGTTATCACTATTACATATGACAGAGATCCGGAGGATGAAGTGAATGTTATAATACGGCAATTCAATTTTCCTGAATCAGTTGAGATCGTTTACGACAGTCAGACTGCACCTGTTGCTCCTTTGATCATTTATCCACCTGGTCTTGTGCCTTACAACTCAGACCAAGCTATACCATATAAGTATAATGCCACAATGATTGAGAATGGGGTAGAAGTCCCTATACCAACAAGGCCGTCTTTTGTTAACATCGCTGATGTGAGTAGAGTTACGAGAAGTGGACGTGTCTTTGCAGTAGTACCTCTGAAGAGACCAGAAGTTCAAGTCCGGAGGCCCATACCGGCAGAAATTCCAGCAAGAAATGTTGAACCAAGGGTTGAGATAGGCCGATCCAGTGAACCTATCCCTCATCCTGAGGATGATGAGATTCTGAAGCTCATCAAGAGAAGTGAATATAAGATTGTGGACCAACTATTGCAAACTCCTTCCAAGATTTCTTTGCTTGCTTTACTGAGAGATTCTGGTGCCCATAGAGAAGCTTTGATGAAGGTCTTGGACCAGGCATTCGTGGATCATGATGTGACGGTTGACCAATTTGATGGAATTGTGGGAAATATTACTTCGTGTAACAATCTTGGTTTCAGTGATGAAGAGCTCCCGGAGGAGGGAAGGAACCATAATATGGCTTTGCATATCTCCATAAGTTGTGGAAATGATATTTTATCAAGTGTGTTGGTAGATATAGGTTCGTCGTTAAATGTAATGCCCAAAACTACATTATCTCGACTCTCATATCAAGGTGCTCCCATGAGACCTAGTGGAGTAATTGTCAAAGCGTTTGATGGTTCTAGGAAGACTGTCATTGGTGAAGTGGATCTTCCTATAGTAATTGGTCCTCATACTTTTCAGATCACTTTTCAAGTAATGGATATTCGTGCCGCCTACAGTTGCCTATTGGGTCGTCCATGGATCCATGATGCAGGGGCAGTCACTTCCACGCTCCATCAAAGATTGAAGTTTGTAAGGCATGGAAAGCTGGTAATGATTGGTGGAGAGCAGGCTATGGTGGTAAGCCATTTGTCATCTTTCTCTTTTATTGATGCTGATGAGGATGTTGGAACCCAATTCCAGGCTCTATCTGTTGCTAATAATGAAGTGAAGAAGCAAGGGACATCTATTTCTTCTTTTGAGGATGCGCGACGAGTGGTTGAAAGTGGTTCGGCTGAAGGTTGGGGCCAGGTGTTGACTTTGCCTTAGAACAAGTCTGGAGAAGGTCTTGGTTTTCATCCCGTGTCTGCAAGAGTCAAGCAGGAAGTAGTTACTCGTCTGATTCAAGAAGTTTTCTGAAGCGCAGGTTTTATCCATCCGACTCCTCCTGAAGTTGATGCTATAATAGGAGACAATTCTGAAGAGGATTTACCCGATTTTGTAACGCATGGAGTGGTTTGCCAGAACTGGATTGTTGTTGATGTTCCTGTTGTGATCCACATTTCTGAGTAATGTTTTGTTTTATTTTAAAAAAAAATTCGCTCTGCCCAAGGCGAAAAGTATTTGTGTCAGGCTATGTTGAAAATAAATCATTTTGCTCTGCCCAAGGCAAAAGAGAAATGTCTGGGCTCTTTGTTTCAAGTATTTCCCCTCATGAATAAAAATGTTATTTTGTCCACTACTGTTTTATTTTTCACATTTTCTGGGAAATAGTAATGAAAATTAATTGGTAGTAATAGGAAAACATAATAATATTTTGTTTCATTTGTACAACATTCATATTAATCGATTTCTAAAATAAAGCATAATCATATGTGCAGATTAACCCATGACTTAACCATTGAAAACAATGATCCTATGCCCTCTCCCAACTTTGAATTCCCTGTGTTCAGAGCCGAAGAAGAGGATAGTGAAGAGATTCCTGATGAAATTTCCCGTTTACTTGAGCACGATGAAAAGATTATTCAACCGTTTGAAGAACCTATAGAGTTGATCAATTTGGGTGATGAAGAAGATAAAAAGGAAGTCAAGGTCGGAGCATTGCTTATCCCAGAGGTCAAAGAGAAAATGTTGGAGCTTCTCAAAGAGTATGTTGATGTGTTTGCTTGGTCCTACCAAGATATGCCAGGTTTGGACAATAATATTGTGGAGCATCGTTTACCGTTGAGACCTGAATGTCCGCCGATTAAGCAGAAGTTGAGAAGGACTCGTCCCGATATGGCTGACAAGATTAAAGAAGAGGTTCAAAAACAAATTAATGCAGGTTTCCTTGTTACATCGGTCTATCCTCAGTGGTTAGCCAATATAGTGCCTGTTGCTAAGAAAGATGGCAAAGTTCGAATGTGTGTAGACTATAGAGATCTGAATAGAGCTAGCCCAAAGGATGACTTCCCATTACCGCATATTGACGTATTGGTCGACAGTACCGCGAAGTTCAAAGTCTTTTCTTTCATGGATGGTTTCTCTGGTTACAATCAAATCAAGATGGCACCAGAAGATATGGAGAAGACAACTTTAATTACACCTTGGGGAACATTTTGTTATCGGGTTATGCCGTTTGGTTTGAGGAATGCTGGTGCAACATACCAAAGGGCCATGACTGCTTTGTTCCATGATATGATGCATAAAGAGATAGAAGTGTATGTAGATGACATGATTGCCAAATCACAAACTGAAGAAGATCATTTGGAGCATTTGTTGAAGTTATTCCAGCGTTTGAGAAAGTATAAACTCCGTCTGAATCCCAACAAGTGCACTTTTGGTGTTCGTTCTGGAAGACTTCTGGGTTTCATTGTCAGTCAGAAAGGTATCGAGGTAGATCCTGATAAAGTCAAAGCTATTCGAGAAATGCCCGCACCCAAGACGGAAAAACAAGTAAGAGGATTCCTTTGGAGACTGAACTATATTTCTAGATTTATATCTCATATGACTGCTACCTGTGGGCCGATTTTCAAGCTTCTCCGAAAGAACCAAGGATGTGTGTGCACAGAAGATTGTCAGAGAGCTTTTGATAGCATCAAAGAATATTTACTTGAACCTCCCATTTTGATTCCTCCGGTGGAAGGAAGACCTTTGATTATGTACCTGACTATACTGGAAGATTCCATGGGATGTGTGCTTGGTCAACAAGATGAGACTGGAAGAAAGGAACATGCTGTATATTATTTGAGTAAGAAATTCACAGACTGTGAGTCTCGATACTCATTGCTTGAGAAAACCTGTTGTGCTTTAGCTTGGGCTTCTCGCCGTCTGCGCCAGTATATGATTAACCACACCACTTGGTTGATCTCCAAAATGGATCCGATCAAGTATATCTTTGAGAAGCCCGCCTTATCTGGAAGAATAGCCCGTTGGCAGATGTTGTTATCCGAATATGACATTGAGTATCACACTCAGAAAGCAATCAAAGGGAGTATTTTAGCCGACCATTTGGCTCACCAACCAATTGACGATTATCAATCCATGAAGTTTGATTTCCCAGATGAGGATGTTATGTACTTGAAAGCTAAAGATTGTGAAGAGCGTTACCTGAAGAAGGACCTGATCCTGAATCGCATTGGGGTTTGATATTTGACGGAGCTGTGAATTCTTATGGAAATGGAATTGGGGCAATCATCGTCACTCCCCGAGGTACTCATATCCCGTTCACGGCAAGATTGAAGTTTGACTGCACGAACAACATAGCTGAATATGAGGCATGTATTATGGGTCTCGAAGAAGCAGTGGATCTAAGGATTAAGATTCTTGATATTTACGGAGATTCGGCATTGGTAATTAATCAAATCAAAGGAGAATGGGGGCTCGTCATCCTGGTTTGATCCCTTACAGAGACTATGCTAGAAGATTGTTAACTTTCTTCAACAAAGTGGAATTACATCATATCCCTAGAGATGAGAACCAAATGGCTGATGCTTTAGCTACGTTGTCTTCAATGTTTCAAGTGAATGGTTGGAACGACGTGCCTACAATCCGGGTCATGCGCCTCGACAGACCTGCTCATGTGTTCTCAGTAGAAGAGGTCACCGACAACAAACCGTGGTTCTATGACATTAAACGTGTTCTTCAAACTCAAGAATATCCGCCTGGGGCATCCAATAAAGATAGGAAGACGTTGAGAAGATTAGCAAGCAGTTTCTTCCTCAATGAAGAAGTATTGTATAAGAGGAATTACGACATGGTCTTGCTCAGATGTGTAGACAGACATGAAGCAGACATGCTGATGCAAGAAGTACATGAAGGATCCTTTGGTACCCATGCCAATGGATATGCAATGGCTAAAAAGATGTTGAGAGCTGGTTACTATTGGATGACAATGGAATCTGATTGCTGCAAATATGTGAAGAAATGTCATAAATGCCAGATTTATGCGGACAAGATACATGTGCCACCGACCCTCCTCAATGTTATCTCTTCACCTTGGCCTTTCTCTATGTGGGGCATTGATATGATTGGAATGATTGAACCCAAAGCTTCAAATGGTCATCGTTTCATCTTGGTAGCGATCGATTATTTTACTAAATGGGTGGAAGCAGCATCTTATGCTAATGTAACCAGACAGGTGGTAGTTAGATTTATCAAGAATCAGATCATTTGTCGATACGGCATCCCGAACAAGATCATTACCGATAATGGTTCGAATTTGAATAACAAGATGATGAGATAGCTGTGTGAAGAGTTCAAGATCGAACATCATAATTCTTCTCCTTACAGACCAAAGATGAATGGGGCAGTTGAAGCTGCTAACAAGAATATCAAAAAGATTGTCCAGAAGATGGTGGTAACTTATAAAGATTGGCATGAAATGCTTCCGTTTGCTCTGCATGGATACCGTACTTCAGTTCGAACTTCAACAGGTGCAACCCCATTTTCCCTAGTTTACGGTATGGAAGCAGTACTCCCCGTGGAGGTTGAGATTCCGTCTCTGAGAGTGTTGATGGAAGCTAAACTTTCTGAGGCTGAATGGTGTCAAAGTAGATATGATCAATTGAATTTAATTGAAGAAAAGAGATTGACAGCTTTGTGTCACGGTCAATTATATCAGCAGAGAATGAAGAAGGCTTTTGATAAGAAGGTTCGACCACGCAAGTTCAGAGAAGGTGACCTTGTGCTCAAGAAGATATTATCTTTCCAACCTGATTCTAGGGGCAAGTGGGCTCCGAATTATGAAGGACCGTATGTTGTTAAGAAGGTTTTCTCTGGAGGTGCTTTGATTCTCACCAATATGGACGGTGAAGAGCTCCCGTGCTCCATGAATGCCGATGCAGTCAAGAAGTATTTCGCTTAGGTCTGAGTTGACAGTTTGCTAAGTTGAAAACCCGAGGGAGCGGCTTAGGCAAGCTTTTGGTCAGACCAGTCTTGGCATTTGAACACATTTCGGAATTCGAAGTTGTTAGGGAGAATAGTGATCATTGTTTTTGTGTAACTTTTTTTCTTTCATGTACTATTTCCCAAACTTTTGTAAACCGTTGGAGTCGCGTTGTTAGAGAACTACCATCTTATTAATGAAATTTGAGCATTTACCTTTTGTGGGCAAAATTTTAATTTTACGGAAATATTTGAAACAAAGTTATTTAAAATATTCTTATTTTAAAAATGTGTCGTGAATAATGAAAGGAATATTAACAGTTGTTCCGAGGATGGTCAAGCCATGAAATGCAAAACAGTACAGTAATTTATCCTTGCATGATGAACATGTTTTATTTCAAAATCGTCATGAGGGGTTGGTTGTGTTAAACTTGCGTTTCTCGTGGTACTAAGTTTGGTGACTCCCCAGTTGTTCCAGTTAAGCGTTTGTTTTGGTCACCTTTATTTGGGCGATTTCTGAAGTGTGGTACGCTTTGTCTCATGCCAGTAGTCTATTGGTGTTAGAAGATTGGATTTGAACACTTTTCTCCTCAGAAGACTTGAACCTTGTGGCGTGCTACGCTCCGACGTTGCTTTGGGGTTCCAGTTCCAGTTATTTTCCGTCTTTTTCAAGATTGGCCAAGTATCTATTATGCTGTGACATCTTATTATCTTCAAGTTATTCCGTCTGTTTGTTTTGTCAGCATAACAGTCATTTACTCATTTACACTCATATCAGCATGCATATTCGCATTTGTCGTTACTTTTGGGTTGTACTTTGTTTATTCAAACAATGTACATGTTCTTTCCAAGTAGAAGGTTAGCTTAGGCAAAAAATGTGCTTCCTTTCTAAATTCCCCAACCGAGCTAATCCTCGTGGATGATTTTTTTGATTTAGCCTACCTTGTCCATTTCTGGATAGGATGAATCCCCAATCGAGTTACCTTCTCATTGGGTGGAGTCTTGTTGACTGTCTTCTCTCTGGTTTATTCCTGGAGGGAGTTTTTTGTCTCTTGCATAGGCTATCTCATGATTTTCCCCAGTGAAGTCGCGACCTAGACGAATGGTGCATTTATTTTGCACATTTAAGTATGTGATCTCCTCGGGAAGGATTGATTCATGATTCTCTTTGACGAAGATTTTATTTTCTGCCAGTGTCATCGCAATTTCCTTCTGAACCATCGTTGGAAAATGACAAGCGGCAGCTCTTCACGAGCAACTTGTGCGTTATTATTATTTTTTGGAAAACGACAAGCGGCGGTCTCTTCACGAGCAACTTGTGCGTTATTATTATTTTTTGGAAAACGACAAGCGGCAGCTCTTCACGAGCAACTTGTGCATTATTATTATTGGAAAACGACAAGCGGCGGTCTCTTCATGAGCAACTTGTACGTTATAGACATCGTTGGAAAACGACAAGCGGCAGCTCTTCACGAGCAACTTGTGCGTTATTATTATTGGAAAACGACAAGCGGCGGTCTCTTCATGAGCAACTTGTACGTTATAGACATCATTGGAAAACGACAAGCGGCGGTCTCTTCATGAGCAACTTGTGCGTTATTATTTCGGAAAACGATAAGCGGAAGCTCTTCACGAGCAACTTGTACGTTATTATTATTTTAGAAAACGACAAGCGGCGGTCTCTTCATGAGCAACTTGTACGTTATTATTTTTGGAAAACGGCAAGCGGCGGTCTCTTCATGAGCAACTTGTACGTTATAGACATCGTTAGAAAACGGCAAGCGGCAGTCTCTTTATTTGAGCAACTTGTACGTTATTATTTTTCTGGAATACAGCAAGTGGCAGCTTCTTTATTTGAGCAGCTTGTATGTCATTGGTATTTCTTTTTGGACGACAGCAAGTGGCAGCTTCTTTATTTGAGCAACTTGTATGTCATAGTATTTTTGGAAGACAGCAAGTGGCGGCCTCTTTATTTGAGCAACTTGTATGTTATTGACATCCCTGGACGACAGCAAGTGGCAGCCTCTTTGTTTGAGCAGCTTGTATGTCATAATATTTTTGGGAAGACAGCAAGTGACAGCTTCTTTATTTGAGCAGCTTGTGTATCTACAACCATATTATTATCTCAGCATTAATTAGTATATCTCCGGAAATCTCGCAGAGAAGTTTGTTATGAAATCTTTGCCTTCAGAAGTTGGTAATCCATTATCAGCAAAATTTGATACTCTCTGTCTATCTTTGACCTTGAGTTGTGAACTCACTGTTATTTTGGGTCAATAATCTGTTTTATGGCCTATGCAAGATGCCTTCTTTGTTAGGGTCAGAAGTCGTATTCCCTCAATTTTATTCGCCGTCAAGAGTCTGTTACTCGAAGTCGATGGTTTATTTCCCCAGTATTGAATGATCCTTGTCCCTGTGTTTTGTTGGTGTTTGATTTCTCCAGCATTGTCTTGTCTCGTACAATATCTTTCTCTGTGATTTCAATCACTACATTCATATCAAACATAATGGCGGTATCTTAGGGCAAAAATTTGCGTATTATGTATTTAAGTACCTTCAATCTCGTCGAGACGAAGATTTTAATCTTCATATCTCCGGATAGAAGAAACTTAAATAGGGGCAGCTGTTGTACCCCAAATTTTGACCTAAGATACCATCTCCCATCTGCATCATTACATTGCAAGCATTTTGATCTATTGATTTTAAATTCATAACTTTTTTCAAGTCGAGAGCTGTTTATTTTTTGAACGCTAAATTTATTAATTGATCAATGCTAAAACAATGTTTATTAATTATTTATTATCTTAAATTTAAATAATTGGAATTTATTTTAAGTTATTATATAATTTAAAGATTTATAAATAATAAATTAAATATTTGAAAAGAAGTTTATTAATTGATCAGACAATGTTTATTAATTATTTATTATCTTAAATTTAAATAATTGGAATTTATTTTCAGTTATTATATAATTTAAAGATTTATAAATAATAAAGTAAATATTTGAAAAGAGTTTATTAATTGATCAACAATGTTTATCTAATTATTTATTATTCTAAGTTTAAATAGTTGAAATTTTACTTTCAGTTATTACAATTTAGAGAATTATAAATAATGAAGTAAATAATTGAAGAGAAGTTAATTGATCAATGATATTTATTTAATTATTTATCATTCTAAATTTAAATAATTGGAATTGATTTTCAATTATTATATAATTTAAAGAATTATAAATGATAAAATAAATAATTGCAAAGAAGGAAGGAATTAATTGGTAAAATATTGGAGTTTTATTCATTTTATTCTCATTGTTACAATTGTTGTTTAAATACCGTATTTATTCACAACGTATTTACAACAATAATTTTTACAATGTTTAAAATGAAATAAAAACTATCCTAATTTTTTTCCTAAGTTCTAAATCTTTATCTTCTATCCAATACTTCTTTAATGCTCATTTGATTTTACCTGCAAAAGAATTAAAAGAAAAGTTAGAAATAAATATGTAATTAAAAGAAGAAAATTAGTTTAGCGTTCATCATTAAAAGCAAACGGCTGGAATCAGTTTTTACCCTTTTTGCAAATCACGGGATTTCTCCCGGTTCACAAAAAGGGATGAATTTTTATTGATAAATATGAATGCACAAGTTAAAAATATGCACAAATTCATTTTTTGTCAAAATTGCATATTTCAAAATAAACTGCATATTTCAAAATAAACTGCCTATTTCAAAAACCAATATGCATAAATTCTTTTTTGTCAAAACTGCATTGTCAAAAGCATAGTTCAACAGCATATACAAATTCCAAGTCAAGTTCCAAATTGTCAAAGCCAATGTGCAACGTAAACTGCCAAAATGTGGGAAGAGGCCAAAAATACAAAGGCTCCCATGCTGTACATGCAGTTGACAAAGAGAAATGTGCAGTTTAAAACCAAATGTGCAAGCAATATATTTCCATTTCTCATCATTTTCCAGCTTTCACTTTTTCAGAACAAGTACATAACAACATTTTAGTGTTTCATTTATACTGAAGAGAGAGAAGAGAGAAAGAGTGTGGGTTTTACAGGTTTTGGCTTAGGCAGAAATGGATAGAAAACAAAACAGCAGTAACACAATAAGAAAAGGAAAGCATGAAAAAGGATACCAAACAAAACTGATTGTAGCAGCATAATGTGCAGAGGTATCAGAGAAATATGGTAAAATATACAAAACCTGTAACATAAACCTCAAGCCAGCAACTATTATAACACAACAAAAACTCTTCAAAAAATTCATGGTCCATAACCTGCTAAAGCCCTGAAACCAAAAACGGAGTTCCAACAACTCATACTACAAACATAAACCAGCCATACACGCCCAACCTGTTTTGAAACCTTCAAACAAAACTGTCAATAAACAACTACAAAAGCCAATTCTCAAGGTACCAAAGAAAAAGGCCTCAAGAACATGCCTTCGAACAGTATAACCTACTGTCCTAAGCCATAGAAACCAATAACCATATCCAAACCAGAAATTATCCCAACACAACCAATATGGCCTAAACCATAAAACTTGTGAATCTTCTAATGCCATAACCTGCATAAACCAATGAAACCTTAAGGCCTAAACCATAAAACCAGTTCACCCCGTTTCCATCACCAAAAACTTTAAACCAATATGGCCTAAA
This sequence comes from Vicia faba, assembly GCA_948472305.1. Classification (NCBI taxonomy): domain Eukaryota; kingdom Viridiplantae; phylum Streptophyta; class Magnoliopsida; order Fabales; family Fabaceae; genus Vicia; species Vicia faba. The sequence goes on from OX451741.1 coordinate 554,838,901, forward strand.
CCATAAAACCATGACCGGAAACCAGTAGAACATAACCTGCTAAGCATAACCCACATAAGCCATCACCAACAAATAACTCTGTCCAACCTGTTAAGCCTTGGCCATGCCAAAAACATGAACTCAAAAACCAGCATTAAACCTGCCAAGCCATGGTGCTAAGCCTCACGAAAACCAGTAAAACCTTACCACTCAACTCAAGGCATCAAGATAAAAGAACCAAATTCCAAACCCATCAGGCCCTCAGGATACCATCACTGGGCAAGGAACAAACATAGCAACAGAGGTGCATAGCAAGAGAAGTGAGACAAGAAGAAGAAGAGGAAAAAGCATATAAACAAAGGCAACAAATTCTCAGAACCCAAAGGTTCATCCTTGAAACATATCAACAAGCATTCAAAGGCAATAGAAGATTTCATCACCAAATAAAATAAGAACGAAATACCAGGACTCCAAGCCACTGCGTTCCCTCCTCCACCAGCAAGCCTCCATAACGCCTCTCCCTCCTCCTCCATAAAGGTAGCCTTACTTTTCTCTTTCCCTTTTCACCATCTCAACAGAAATCATGTAAGAAAAACGAAGTCAGAATCGAAATGAACACAAATCCTAAACATGCAAATCATAAAAAACTTAATGCGTTAATGGACGAATCGTCACCTTCACTGTATCACTGAGCGACACTTGGGGAGAGGAGGCATTGGTGGCTCGGGCAAGGGAAGGCAAAGAAGAAGGCGTTTTCATGAGAGGCGAGGAAGAACGCGAAAACGAAGAAGACGAGCAAATGAGCGCCGCTCTGTAAACCTTAACCCTAATCTGTTTTCCCCAAAACTAAACAATGTTTAACCCTAACAAATTATGGAACGTATGGGCCTGACCCGTCTCATCTGCCTTAAAGCCCAGCGAATCCCTTTATGCACCCCCTTTTTTCTGTTTTGATTGGGCCCCTTTCAAAAACCCTTTAGCCCAAATGTTTTCTACTAACACCATCCCTTTATTTTTGATACCCCTCTTTCACTTATTTTCTTTTAGTTTTTTAGAACTTTATTAATTTAGTGTTATTAGTAATTTTAATCAAATAAGAAGTGTATTTTAATTAGACAATTTTAAATAACTTGATTTTTTTTATTAAGTTTAACTTTAGGTTTAATTTAGTAATTTTTAGTATTCTTTTTTAATTAGGTTTAAGTTAGTAACTTTTAAGTTTTAATTTAGTTTAGAGTTATTTATTAATTCTTAAATAATACTTTATATTAATATTAAAAAAATATAAAAATAGAAACATATAAAATAAAAAAACTTAAAAAATATTTTACTTTCTTTAATTAATTCTCTTGCGTTATTAATATTAAACAAAAAATACAAAAATGCACGTTCACATCATTTAATCTGTTATTTAATCATTGTTATGGTTGTATATCATTTATCTCTCTAATTTTCTGTTTAATTATTTCATCTTTACTTGTTTATTCTGTTTACGTCTAAATCCGAGGGAAAAAATGATTAAATTTGTTGACTTCATGTCCTCAAGTCTAATCACGCGAATATTTTCATCTCATTAAAACTTAAGACAATTTTTCCTCAAATATTCAATCTTTTCAAAACTTATACCTTTTAAGCCAAAACTTCGACATTAGGTCGTCGTACCTTCAAAAAACCCGTCTGTACCCCTTTTCGGCCAAAACAATTTATTTTTAATCAAACGAACATTTTAATAAACAGATATTTCAAAAGGTTCCTATAGAGTACTATAGATACATTGGGTGCTAATACCTTCCCACTGTATAACCAACCCCCGAACCATAGATCTCTTTTCAAAAACGCCTTGTATTTTCATTACTTTTTAAAAGTATTATTTACATTGCATATTTTAGGGTTTTATTTCGCTCTTTCCCCTTTTCCCTTGGAAATAATAAAGCGCGGTGGCGACTCTTGCTTTTGTGAGACGAATTAATCAATAATTCGATCTCCGATTTACCCCGCTACATTTTTTATCGCTACAGAAGATGATTGTGAAGTGCCTGGTGAACTTGCTAGACTGTTACTTCAGGAAGAGAGGGCCATACAGCCGCATTAAGAGCCAGTGGAAATAGTGAATCTGGGTACATGGATAGACAAGAAATAGGTCAAGATCCATGCAAATCTGGAGTCTAGTGTTATGCAACGGCTGATTCAGATGCTGCGTGACTATGTTGAGATCTTTGCCTGGTCTTATGAAGATATGCCTGGGTTGGATATCGATATTGTGGTTCACTGATTGCCTACCAAGGAAGATTGTCCTCCAGTGAAACAGAAAGTTCGCCGAATGCGCCCAAAGATGTCTGAGAAAATCAAGGCTGAAGTGATGAAGCAGTTTGACGCCGGTTTTCTAGCAGTTACTTCTAACCCACAGTGGGTGGCCAACGTGGTTCCTGTGCCGAAGAAGGATGGTAAAGTTCGAATGTGTGTTGACTATAGGGATCTGAATAGGGCAAGTCCCAAGGATGATTTCCCTCTGCCTCATATCGACGTTCTGGTTGACAACACCGCCCAACATAAGGTCTTCTCCTTTATGGATGGTTTCTCTGGTTATAATCAGATTAAAATGGTTCCCTAGGATATGGAGAAGACAACCTTTGTTACTCAATGGGGTACCTTTTGCTACAAGGTCATGCCTTTCAGATTAAAAAATGTTGGGGCAACGTATCAGCGCGCCATGGTCGCCTTGTTCCACGACATGATCCATCATGAGATTGAGGTATACGTTGATGACATGATTGCAAGATCCCAGACTGAAGAAGAGCACCTTGACCATCTTCAGAAGCTATTTGACAGGTTGAAGTTGTACAAGCTGAGGTTAAACCCGAACAAGTGCACCTTCGGGGTGAGATCTGGTAAGCTATTGGGTTTCGTCGTAAGTGATAAAGGTATTCAAGTGGATCCTGCAAAGGTGAAGGCTATACAGGAAATTCCAGCTCCCCGAACAGAAAAAGAAGTCAGAGGCTTTCTGGGACGTCTGAACTATATTTCCCGATTCATCTCGCACCTGACTGCTACTTGTGAGCCAATCTTCAAGTTACTGAAGAAAGATCAAGTGGTAAGGTGGAACGATGAATGTCAGGCCGCTTTCGAAAGGATTAAAGAGTATCTCCAAGAGCCACCTATTCTGATGCCTCCAGTTGAAGGGAGACCTTTGATCTTATACTTGACAGTACTCGACAATTCAATGGGGTGTGTGCTGGGGCAGCATGACGAGTCTGGCTGAAAAGAGCATGCTATTTATTACCTTAGCAAAAAGTTTACCGACTGCGAGACCCGATACTCGTTGCTCGAGAAAACTTGTTGTGCTTTGGCACGGGCTTCTCGCCAGCTGAGACAGTATATGCTGACTCACAGTACTCTATTGATATCAAAGATGGATCCAATCAAGTATATCTTCAAAAAGCCCGCCTTGTCCGAAAGAATAGCAAGATGGCAGATGATTTTGACTGAGTATGACATCCAATACACGACCCAAAAGGCAATTAAGGGAAGTGTGTTGGCAGATCATTTGGCACATCAGGCAGTGGACGATTACCAGTCTATGAACTTTGAATTCCCGGATGAGAACATCATGTTGGTAACTGACTATGAGACACCTGGACTGGATGAAGGACCTGAGGAGGGATCCCAATGGTATATGTACTTTGATGGAGCTTCAAATGCTTTGGGTAATGGAATTGGCGCCATGATCATATCTCCTGAAGGCTCTCATACTCCGTTCACCGCCCGGCTACGTTTCAACTGCACCAACAACATGGCGGAGTATGAAGCGTGCATCATGGGTCTTCGAACAGCTATTGACCTAAGGACTAAGTTTCTAAGTGTTTTTGGAGATTCCGCTCTCGTGATCAGCCAAATCAAAGGCGAGTGGGATATGAAACACACTAATCTTATTCCTTACAAAGAGTATGTATTGACGTTGCTTCCCCACTTCGAGGAGATAACTTTTAAACACTTCCCTAGAGAGGAGAATAAGTTGGTGGACGCGCTGGCTACGATGTCTTCTATGTTCAAGGTCAGATGGGACAATGAAGCTCCCCAGATTACCATTGAGAGGTTGGACAAACCTGCACATTGCTGTGACATTGAGACTGAAGAGGTAACAGATAAACCCTGGTTTCATGAGGTGAAGGGGTATCTTGAGGCTCAGGAATACCTCGAGGGTGTATCTGTTAATGATAAGAAGTTTCTGAGGAGGTTCACGGAGAAGTTCTTCATCAGTAATGGTATTCTTTACAAGAGTAATCATGATTCAACCTTACTGCGATGTGTGGATAAGAACGAGGCAGAAAGGATTATGGCAGAGTTACACGAAGGTACTTTCGGGACTCATTCCAGTGGACACATCATGGCAAAGAGAATCCTTCGGGTAGGATATTATTGGTCTACAATAGAAGCCGACTGTTATCAGCATTCTCGGACCTGTCACAAGTGCCAAGTCTATGCTGATAAGGTGCATATACCTCCAGTACCTCTGAACATCTTGACGGCTCCATGGCCTTTTGCAATGTGGGGCATTGACATGATCGGCGAGATCAGACCTTAGGAGTCCAACGGGAATCGTTTCATCCTGGTAGCAATTGATTACTTTACGAAGTGGGTTGAAGCAGCTTCGTTTGCTACCATAAACAAGAACATCGTGGCACGTTTCATTCGGCACAATCTGATCTGTCGATATGGTGTACCAGAGAGGATCATTACAGACAATGGTACAAATATCAACAACAAGATGATCACCAAGCTCTGCAAGCAGTTCAAGATACACCATCATAACTCTTCTCCCTACCGGCCGAAGATGAATGGGGCTGTAGAAGCGGCTAATAAGAACATTAAGAAGTTTGTGCAAAAGATGACGGTGACATACAGAGACTGGCACGAGATGTTACCTTTTGCTCTTCATGGGTACCGTACCTCAGCGCAGACGTTAATAGGGGCAACACCCTATTCCTTGGTTTATGGCATGGAGGATGTCTTGCCTATTGAAGTTCATATACCCTCTCTTCGAATTATGAAGGATGCAGGTTTGAGCGAAGATGACTGGATTCAGACTCGGTTTGATCAACTGAACTTAATCGACAAAAAGAGACTTACTTCTATCTGTCATGGTCAGACGTATCAAAAGCGGATGATCAAGGCATTTAACAAGAAACTTAGATGACAAGATTATTAAGTTGGGGATCTGGTGATCAAGTAAATTATCTTACCTCAAGGTGATCCCAAGGGCAAATGGACCCCTACTTACGAAGGGCCATTTGTGATTAAGAACATTTTCTCAGGAGGAGCTATGATTCTAACCACCATGGATGGTAACGACCTTCCCCACCCTGTCAATACAGACATAGTGAAAAGATACTACGCATAATCAAAGACCCGCTAGGTTGACTGGCCTAGGAAAAAATAAGGGCTTCTCGGCGAACCAAAAGGGTTTGGGCAAAAATAAGGGATGAAAATAAAAAAAATCTGTACACCCGGCAAGTCGAAAACCTGAAAAGGCGGCTTGAGCAAAAAAGGGTATCCCGATGGACTGAAAACCCGAAAGGGCGGTCCAGGCAAAAATTAGGGATCAAAGCGTAACACTATGTCTCATTGGATCACCTTGCAACCAGACTTCGATATCGACTATCAAGCTCGGACGACACTAATCAATCTGATCTACCTTCAACCAAGTAGCAAAGTGATGAGATGCTCGAGGACATAAGGGCAATAGTAGAGTTGGAACCCAGTGGGATTATTCACATAGCTATTTTTTCTTTGTTTTCACAAATTGTATTTGTTCGGCGGCGTTCTCTTACTAGGACGTCAGCCTCTTGTACAAAAATGCCTATTTATAGGCCAAACTTCAAAATCAATACAATTCATCTTCAAAGAAATTTCAAACTGTTTTTCCTTTATCTGTTTTGTTTTGCAAAGAACGTCCAATGATCATTTTTGATATATACATTTGACATTAATTGTTGCTCATGAATATTTACATGCGAAACAAAAGACGATTACTTGTAATATCAGAAACAGTGGAAAATAAGATTTGTCCAAGCTTTATAGTTGCTCTATCCACCAGGTACAAAGGTAGATTCAGCTGAAGAATATGGCTAAGGTACATTCACTCCCTGCAGAGCAAGAAAAGGACAGTAATGTTAACTCTCCCCAGCTGAGACTCGCAACTATGAATGAATCGGTAATATTCTCCCCAAGCAGAGTTTATCCACCATCAACACTGAAAAGTCTTATCATCTCTGGCGGAGTATAAAAAAAAAGCTTCCCCAGTGGAGTTTGAAATTTTCCCCAGCGCAGTCTGAAAAAGATCCCCAGTAGAGTTTGGAGGATCATCCCCAATAGACTCTGGAAGAATGTCCCCAGTAGAGCCTAAAAGGTCATCCCCAGTGAAGTCGCTATAGGAAAATCATCCCCAGCGGAGTTCATTCCTTTCACAAACAGGAATTCAATCCCCAACAGGATTGAGTATCACCAGCAACGATAATTTATCCCCAGCTGAATTTATCAGCGGAATCCTCTACAGAGCATCTCTTCCCCACAGAGTAATCTCCTCATCAGTTTATTCCCCAGCGGAGTTATCCTCTCCTGCAGGTTTATTCTCACAATCATCTTCATTCGTTATCCCTAGCGGAAACAAAGAATTCATCTCTTTTCTCCAGCAGCTATCCGGGATTTATTTTCCTCAGCTAAAAACATTACATTTCCATACATCATGACACATGCATATACGCATCATACAACATAATCTCATTTATTTTGAGAACATCATTGCTTGATACATATCATGCACTACATACAACTAACCTTTACCTTTCAGGAAAGATACGGTTAAATTCTCATAAAATTCAAAGCTATGAAGCTTGTTCCTCTGTTGAATTACAGACAAGTTCCTAAATCTCAGCAGAGAAGTTTTCTCAGTTGAATTACAGACAAGTTCCTAAATCTCAGCAAAGAAGTTTTCTCAGTTGAATTATGGGAAAGTTCTTAAATCTCTAAGAAGATGTTTCCCCAGTTGAATTACGGACAAGTTCTTAAATCTCAGCAGAGATGTTTTCTCAGTTGAAGTACAGGCGAGTTCCTAAATCTCGACAAAAGTGTTCCTCCGTCGAATTACAGACAAGTTCCTAAATCTCAGCAGAGAAGTTTTCTCAGTTGAATTACGGGCAAGTTCTTAAATCTCAACGAAGATGTTTCCCCAAGTTGAATTACGGACAAGTTCTTAAATCTCAGCAGAGATGCTTTCTCAGTTGAAGTACAAGCGAGTTCCTAAATCTCGACAAAAGTGTTCCTCCGTCGAATTACAGACAAGTTCCTAAATCTCAACAGAGAAGTTTTCTCAGTTGAATTACGGGCGAGTTCTTAAATCTCGACGAAGATGTTTCCCCTAGTTGAATTACGGACGAGTTCTTAAATCTCAGCAGAGATGTTTTCTCAGTTGAAGTACAGGCGAGTTCCTAAATCTCGACAAAAGTGTTCCTCCGTCGAATTACAGACAAGTTCCTAAATCTCAGCAGAGAAGTTTTCTTAGTTGAATTACGGGTGAGTTCTTAAATCTCGACGAAGATGTTTCCCCTAGTTGAATTATGGACGAGTTCTTAAATCTCAGCAGAGATGTTTTCTCAGTTGAAGTACAGGTGATTTCCTAAATCTCGACAAAAGTGTTCCTCCGTTGGATTACAGACAAGTTTTTAAGTTTCAGCAGAGAAGTTTTCTCAGTTAAATTATGGGCGAGTTCTTAAATCTCGATGAAGATGTTTCCCCTAGTTGAATTACGGACGAGTTCTTAAATCTCAGCAGAGATGTTTTCTCAGTTGAAGTACAGGCGAGTTCCTAAATCTCGACAAAAGTGTTCCCCCGTTGAATTACAGACAAGTTCCTAAATCTCAGCAGAGAAGTTTTCTCAGTTGAATTACGGGCGAGTTCTTAAATCTCGACGAAGATGTTTCCCCTAGTTGAATTACGGACGAGTTCTTAAATCTCAGCAGAGATGTTTTCTCAGTTGAAGTACAGGCGAGTTCCTAAATCTCGACAAAAGTGTTCCTCCGTTGAATTACAGACAAGTTCCTAAATCTCAGCAGAGAAGTTTTCTCAGTTGAATTACTGGCGAGTTCTTAAATCTCGACGAAGATGTTTCCCCAGTTGAATTACGGACAAGTTCTTAAATCTCAGCATAAATATTTTTCTCAGTTGAAGTACGGGCAAGTTCCTAAATCTCGACACCTCTGTTGAATTACGGACGAGTTCCTTTCCCTCAACAAAGATCAGACTTCCCCAGCGGAATCTTCCTCAACGGAAGGTATGCAAGCTCTCGCTAAGGAATCTCTTATACGATCGACACTCCTCCAAATGGCATCTGTAAGCCCATTCCCGACATCACAAGACAATTACCACTTCATGCGAGTGCAAATTTCTGGGCACTCTAGTGTTCAACCATCTTCCACCTTCGGATCACGAAAGGCACAAAAGCCAATCTACATCCTCAGGTTTAAGAAGATTGAACAGGGGCAGTTGTTGTACCCCAAAATTTTCCCTCCCATATTTCTCAAAACATTGTAAGAAAAATCTCCAAGTTGCTCAAGATAGCCCAAGAGTTGGTCAGACAAGCTCTCTCCTAAGGCAGTCTACCCCAAATTAGGGTTTCATGTTGCATCAAGTTCCTTGAGTCTAAGTGATCCCAAATTCTCAACATTGTCCTAATATGTTCTCAAGATCATCCATGTCAAGTTTCAAGCCTTACAGAGAAAGTTTTCTCAGTTAATTGCTCAAAGGTCCAAAAATCGACTATGCTAGGGCAAAAGTCAATTGTGACCGACATACAGTCAAACTTCAAGATTTTTGGCCAACATCCTCATTTTGAAGTTTATTTCATCATTTTATCAAGGGTTGATCATGATTCATCAAGGATTGCTCAAAATTCATCAAGACTCAAAAGTTGCTAAATTAGGGTTTTGTAGGGAAAGTCAACTCAAATTTGAACAAGCATAACTTTCTCATACTTTATGAGAAATGACCCATCCAAATCTCATTTTTAAGAGGATGAAATTCCCTACAATCCATCTTCATATCCCAAGATCAAAATATTTACTCACAAGAAGTTATGAATTTGGACATTATAGGTCATTTTTGAAAGCCAATAGAAACACCTTTTTTGTCAAAGCTTCTAACTTGATCATGGAATATCAAATTATGATGATACCAAAAGGGTTGATTATAGGACATCTCAAGCTTTCTAAAAAGTCCAAGAACACCTCCAAAAGTTCAAAATTGAAGAAGTTAGGCTTTGTTGAAGTTAGACTTTTTTGCAAAATTGCCAAAAGTCAACTATCCCCAAAACATCAAATTTTGCCAAATGGGCCCATTCTTTTTCACTTGTTTTGGGTTGGAATTGTTGCCCACGTGCTCTAGCTTTGGCCATGTGTCCATATCATATTTTTATTATTTAATTTGATTTTTATTTGAATTAATTCATTTTAAACCAAATTAAATCAAATAAAATCAAAAATATTGATAACCAAAGATTTTTTGATGATTTCAGGTTTCAATGAACAACTTGCACCATATCAAACTCGTATCCAAGCAATTGTACACAAAAAGATTCAAATCAAGCCAAATTTGGTAGGTTGTAAAAGCAAATCAAATCAAATATCCAAGCATTGAAAGAGGAAGATTTGGACAAGGAATTCAGACCTAATGCATTGTACATTACATAAGGGTCGTGTGCAGACCAAAACAAGGGTTGGAGATCAGTTCTAGAGGCAGAACCAAATTGGCAAAAATCAAGAAAAAGTGTGACTTCAAAATCAATCCTAGAGACAATTTCAAGGCTTGGCAATTGTCTCAATCTCTTCCTGGCCATCTCCACAAGCGAAAGCAACCAAGACCAGGCATTTTCAAACCCTCACACGCACTGTAAGTCCCTCACGAATCTGCTATATTCTTGAATTCGATTTACACAATTATTGCATCTATAACGAAAAATAATTGCATATTTGTGATCACCATGCCATTTGCAAGCTTTTTACATTAGCCAATTTCGTTTACATAACATATACTGTGATTCACCATGATTAGGGTTTCTTGGAGTTTTTTGGGGTTTTTCGTTTCAGGTACAATTGGTCTTCATGATGGACATGGTTGTGATCAGAAGAAGATGATGAATCAAACCATGGTCCTAGAACTCATTTATATTGCCTGGGGAAGGATTTAGAATGAAGCCACGATTTTAGCTACGGATAAAAATCCGCAGGTAAAAGTTGCAGGATTTAGAGGACAGGGATGATGAGTTGTCATCCATCCATTTGCCCATTCAAAGAATGCACGCGGTTTTCTTTTTTTTCTGGCCATGTATCTTGTTTTCACATATTATTATTGCATTGTATTATAATAACAAACGAAGCAACATGGTCTGGTGGTAGCCACGTAAGCCTTAAGGCATCCCAAGGCTGGAGGTCAGGGGTTCGATCCCTGCCTCCAGCAATTTGCATTTTCTTGTTATTTTTCAGGCAATCTAGTGTACGCGCATGCCAAGGGACCATCATACTCCCTCACTCTTCAGCGTTCCAGATGGCCAGGTGGCCAGATCTGGTAGTCAAATATTGAAGGAGCACCATAGGCAGGTCAAACGCTTGTGCACTAGATTGAAAAGTCAAATGGATCAGTCTCAAATGGGCCAGCCAATTGCTTTCAACACCTCCAAAAACCAGGCCCATTCCCTCTTGCTCTTATATTTTATTTATTTTAATTTAATGATTTTATTTTGTTTAATTAATTTACTAACCAATAACATATTTTCTTTTTTATCAAAAATCACCAAAAAATATTTTTACCCCAATTAAAATTCAAAAACTTTATTTTTGTTAATAAATATTAACTAATCAATTAGGTTTTTAATTCTAGAATAACTTTAATTTATTTTGTAAATATTTAAAATTAATTAGAAATCATTAGGTTTTAACTCTAATTTAATTATTTTGTTTTCTTTCTTAAAATATCAAAAACTTCAAAAACATGTCATTAATTATTTTTTCCATTTAATTTAATTAATAATCAATTTAGTATTTAATTTTAGGATTTAATTTCTTTTTTTTTCATAAAAATAAAAACAACAAAAACATTTTCTTTAACTAAAAGGGTCAAAACCCTAACTCGCATTCGATTCAATTTCACCTCGCGCGCTTTATTCTTTATTTATTCAGTTATTGATGTATCTGCTCCCGGCTTGTATAGTAATAATTAGGACATTTTATTTATTTTTCTGCTTTTTATTTTCAAAGTGTTGTTTTTGGCGATGTAAATACCCGACGCTTTGTAATAATTAGTTTAATTTCCACACCTTTAATTTCTGTAAACTATACAACTGTTAGATGTTTGATAATAGGGCTTGCATGACAAGAATAAATGCCTAATTTTATATAAAAAAACAGTTAGATCACCCTTAACATGTGCAAAGATAAAAATATTTGAAATCAACACACTCGCACATGCGCACTCCTAGGGTACACCCCACTTGGTTGCCTTCGTACACGGTCATTGAGTATAGGTTGTTTTAGAGGTCGTCCTCTTGTCTAAAAGATCATAGTTGCCTCGAAACGGTTGCCTCAGATATTGTTGCCTCAAATAAATGATCTAAGACATTAGTGTTACCGCTACGACATCCTAACATTGCTTTAGTGACCGTATGTCCCTCATTCGAATTGACCCTCAAACTTCAATGACGGTGCTACCTACTTATTAATAGTAGGATAGCATTGTCTGAAGGAAATTAGCATAGAACGATTCTTTTTCCGAGTAGGTAGATTAGTTCTTAGATACTCGCTCATCCAAAATAAAACAAATTTTTCACACTTACACTTTTTCAAACAAAATTTTCAAAAACACTTCATTACACTCTTGAGGACAGAAGAAAGAATTAAATCAAAGTTAAAAACAAAAACTTTTCAAACCCACAAACACAAAGAAAATTTTTTTGAAAATGATGAGCAAGTACCTAAGAGCCCGTAGATAACTACGGATAGAAAGGGTGCTAATACCTTCCTTTTCTATAATCTACCCCCCGTACTCAAATATCTCAAAAAAGGAATTTTTCTGTGCTTTTTTCCTTTCCTTGTTGGATAAAATAAAAGTCGGTGGCGACTCTTGCTTACCGCGACATTTTGAAAACACAAAACGCAAAACGCAAACCAGCATTCCAAAAACAGTCAGTTCTTCCCACCGTATCACAGAACTGGAGACTCTGCTTGGGATATTTTAAGTGAGGTGTACCTTAGGAATAGTTCATCATAATGTTTTCAATTTCTTGATTTGTATGCTTTATCTTTGTGGGTTTGAATCGAAGCTACTATAGATCCTAACCCGGATCAGGGGATACCCTTTAGGTAAGTAGCAATAGACTGTGAGGGAACTGTACGACGTAGATCGATACGGTTGAAGCAGTAGCTACGTTGGTGTGGCACTTTAGTTTGTACCGATATTCCTTATGGTGGAACAAGAAGAATATGGGTCTTCTAAGGGGTCATTAAGCACCAACTTACCTTAGAACCTATAATTGACTAACTTGGCCATTAAACAGTAGCAGTATGCTACACTCATTGAGACCAAACTCTCGCGATGATTCCGGCCGCAAGAAAAGGTTGCCAAACTGGAATTATGACCGATCGAGGGTGGTCAGTGATATTGAGATCCTCTAGAACCCGGTTACTATTACTAGGACAGGTTTGAACCAACTAAACTGAAAGAGGGTAATGCCTAAACTCCATGCCAGCCTGAAATCTAACGGCTATCTGTATGACTTGTTTGCCCTTACCATGTTTGCTATCTGTGAATACTTGTGGTGTGTTTCTATCATGACATCATGACATCATGACATTGCATGCATCTTGCATCAGACTAACCCATTTCAAAGACAGAGGGGATTCATCTTTGTTCCGTTTTGTAGGCCATGGCCTCTATGTGTAGAAACACTATTCGGATCAGCTTTGTACATGTTCCTACTCAGCTTAGAGAGTTGGTTGAAAAGGTTCCAGATACTTCCTCCTTTATCAGAAGACATGGGCACCTCCTTGGTTTGGTCACTTCTAGATTAGATGAGCAGATGATGAGTGTTCTGTGCCAGTTCTTTGATCCATTATACCACTGCTTCACTTTCCCGGACTATCAGTTGGTCCCTACTCTGGAGGAGTTCTCTGATCTACTTGGTATTTCTATTCTAGAGCAGGCGCCATTTATAGGTTGGGAGAAATCCCTTAGGCCGGAAGAGATTGCTTCAGCACTCCATCTGACAAAGGCTGAGGTAATGTCTAACTGGGAGACTCGAAGTGGGACAAAGGGCTTCTTGGCTAAGTTCTTGGTTGATCGAGCTAATCAGTTTTGGGACAGTTTGGATTTTCAAGCATTCGAGGATATCTTGGCTCTTCTCATTTATGGTTTGGTGTTGTTTCCTAACTCAGATTCTTTCGTCAACGTGAATGCGGTGAAGATTTTCATGTCCCGTAATCCTGTGCCCACTCTCTTGGGTGACATTCTACACTCTCTTTATGCCTGTACTTCTCAGAAACGGGGAACCCTTATGTGTTGTGCACCATTGCTAGCGAGGTGGTTTATTTCTCACCTCCCCAAATCTGTTTTGAAGAACAAGGAAGGCATGGGTTGGGCCTACAGAATTATGTCTCTCGCTCACACTGACATTATCCGGAGCACTAAAGACATGGAAGAAGTAGTTATTATTGATCGTTATGGGGAATACCCCAATGTTCCACTACTTAGAATTCGAGGAGGGATTACCTATAATCCTTGTTTGGCCTTACGTCAGTTTGGGCGAGCTAGGAGGGACAGACCTCATGAGTTGCTAATGCCAAGCATTGTCTTTGACTTCCAAGGGGATAGTGAGGAGCATCGTCGCAGGTTCATACGAGCTTGGAACGGGGTACACAGGTCTGATCCGCATGAGTTAGGGATGAAGACCTCTCTTTGGATGGAACCGTATCTCCGATGGGTTCAAATCCGGGCCCAAAAGCTGGGAATGCGGTACGAAGTTATCTTACCGGTAATTGTTGAGAGTGCTGATGAAGAAGGGGTTTCACCTACCATCCTCCATCCATACATGCCTACTGACATTGGGGAATTAAAGAGGTCTTGGATGCAGCTGAGAGAAGAGCGGGATACTTATAGAGAAAAGTATCACGAGCAGGAGCGGAAGATTCTAAAGCTTACAAGATAGCTGGAGAATGAGAAGGTCCTCAATGACTATGTCAGCACAGGAGGAAAACGACCATGGGAGCGCTGATGTATTTTTCTATTTCTAGTTTTGATTTACTATTTCTGTTTTTCTTTTTGTAACGCCTTAAAGGCATTTATCAAAACATTGTTTCAAGTTTATCTAATAAAAGTGTGTTTCATTTTGGTTTACGAATTTGAATCTCTTGAAGTTTAGTTGGTTTAAACCTGTCCTAGCAAAAGTAACCGGGTTCTAGAGATTCTCAATATCACTGACCATCCTCCATCGATCATGGTTTCAGCTCACACAATCTTTTTTTGCGGCCGGAACTATCTCGAGAGTATGGTCTCAATGAGTGTAGCATCGAGTATCAACCAGTTCTCAGCTTTACACCGAGGCCGTCTATCTCACTACTTCCTAATGGACAAGTTGGTCGATTAAAGGTTCTAAGGTCAGTTGATGCTTAACGACACATATAACGGCCCTGTATTCTCCTTGTTTCTCCACAAGGGATACCGGTACCAACCAATGTGTCATATCAATGTAGCTACTGCTTCAACTGTATCGGTCTATGTCGTACAGTTCCCTCACAGTTTATTGCTACTTACCTAAAAGGTGTCCCCAGATCCGGGTTAGGATCTATAGTAACTCCCAAACAACCCTTAAAAGTAAAGCAACCAAAACAAACAAGAGAAGCAATTATGATGAACTAGATCCTAAGGTATACCCCCACTTTATAATTCCCCAGCAGAGTCGCCAGTTCTGTGATACGGTTGCAGAATTGGCTATTTTGGAAAATGCTGGTTTGCGTTTGTGTTTGCAAAATGTCGCGGTAAGCAAGAGTCGCCACCGACTTTTATTTTATCAAACCGGAAAGGAAAAAAGCACATAAAAATTCCTTTTTCGAGATTTTGAGTACGGGGGTAGATTATAGAAAGAGAAGGTATTATCACCCTTTCTATCCATGGTTTTCCATGGGCTCTTAGGTATTTTCTCATCTTTTTAAAATTGCTTGTGTGTTTGTGTTTTGAAAAGTTTTTGTTTTACTTTGTTTTAACCCTTGATTTTGTCTTCAAGAGTGTTACGAAGTGTTTTTGAAAACTTTGTTTGAAAAAAGTGTTTGGTGTGAAAAACTTTGTTTTGAGCAAGTACCTACTAGCATCTACCTACTCGAAAAAGGATTGTTTCTGTTCTCGTTTCCTTTAGACAACACTATCCTACTATTGAGAAGTAGGTAGCACCGTCGTTGGAGTTGTAAGGGTCAATTTGAAAGGGATGTACAATCACTAAAGCAACGTTAGGACGTCTTAGTAATAACCCTAGAGTCTTAAGATCATATTCGAGGCAACATTTCTGAGGCGACGTTTCCGAGGCAACATTTCCGAACGGGACTTTTGATCTTTGTTAGACAGGAGGGCAACCACTAAGACACCCTATACTTAATGATTGTTTACCGAAGGCAACCGAAGCGAGAGTATACCCTAGAAGTGCGCATGTGCGAGTGATTTGATTTCTGTTATTATCTTTGCACATTAGGGTTTTCTAGCCATTTTAAATTATCATGCAATCTTGTCATACAATCCTATTAACATACATCTAACAGTTAATATTTGCGAGAATTAAAATGCGAGAAATAAAACCTACGCTATTACAAGGCTTCGGGGTAGGGATTAATTACATAGCCAAAAGACCCGTAAAACGATAAATAAAAGAAAATCCTAGATTAAACTATTACATACCGTAAGCAGTTACATTAATATTGCAAAAATAGTAAACGTGCACGATGAATCGAGAACGGGAGAATTAGGGTTTTGACCCCGACTAAGCCTGATTAAAAGAAAAATCATTTTTTGTGGTTTTTGTGCTATTTTAAGAAAATAAGGTTTAATTGAATAAATAATTAAAAAAACCTAATTACTAATTAATTTAAATTAAGAAAAATAATTAAGTTATCATATTTTTGTATTTTTTATTTATTGAGAAAGAAATAAAAATTAAATCAAGCTAACCCTAATTCTTTCTAATTGATTTTAAATATAAAAAGGTTGGACTTAAATTAATATTAAATTAAATTTGATAAAATAATAAAAAACCTAAATCTAAATTTGTGAAATTTGATTTTATGATTTTTGTGAAAAAGAAATAAATTTTGTTAAAAAAACAATTGAATTAATTAAATTAAATAAAAGAAAGAAATAAGATTAAAAAAAAGACTGGGCCTGGTATTAGCAAAAGGAGGGGGTGTTGATGGCAAATATGGGCCCAAATGCTGATGGCCTTTGTTGACTTTCCCAATCCCATGCATGCGCTTGACTTATGCCCATGGTGGACCTTCATTGGGAAGGCCTTAGATCTGGCATGTTGATGATCTGATTGGTTGGACGCCGATGGTACATGATGGACTCATTGGGATACCAACACGCCTTATTATGCAAAGAAAAACAACATAAGGCAAATATGGGGACCTGGGGATCGAACCCAGGCCCTTAGGCATCCTCCCACTGCACGCTTATCAGCTGAGCTGATTGTGTTAGTTGTAACAATAATTAACAACAAATATAATATGCTAAAACAGATGGCTAAACTCAAAAAATGCGCGAAATTCAAATGGCTCAGTCATGGAGCGCCACATTATCCTTCTTCTTCCTTGCCTCTGTCGTTTTAGACAAAACCCTTTACCTACGGACGCTGGGTGTAGGTACAACCCTTGTCCACTCCAAAATCTTGTCCCTGCATGATAAATCACAACCAATGGTACCAATTAACTCGTTGCAACCTCACGAGCATCAGGGTACCATTATCCATGGCCAATTGTCCCTGTACAGAAAAATACTAAAATGAAGCAAGAACCGTAACTATGGAATCTTGGTGTATAGTCAGTAAGAACGCAATTGGATATAATCAATAGCTTGCAAATAACTCAAGGATCATGAATGTACCAATCAAACATGCTAAATGTTCCAGAATTAACGTATTTGATTTCAAGAAAATATGGAAGTCGTGTAAAACTTACAGCGTGTTTCAAGACTTAAGAAAGCTTGCTAATGGTTGCAATGTGATCCAGGGATATCCAGCAAGCGATTGGGATGCTTAGAATGGCTTGAGATAGCCTGAATCCTGAAAACTGATTTATAACTTTTCTTGAATTTTTGCAACTTTTCTTTCTGTTTTACACGCCTCCAACCTCCTTGTTTCTTGTCTGCAATTGTTCCTTATGTACCCTAGAATGAATTAGGGTTGCAAACTTGTATCAAATCTTCTCCAATTATGATCATTGATTCATGATTTGATCCTTGTGCAAATCTTTCCAAATCAAGCAAAATGCAATCTTTTTGTGTCCAAATGAACCTTGCACGATTTGATCTCACTTCCAGCTGTATAATAGACCTAAACATGTACAAAATCTCAAGATTTGATTAGCTTTTGATATTTTTACTATTTTATTTTGATTTTATTTGATTTAATTGAAATAAAATCAAAATAAATAACAAAAATAAAATAATGACAAGTGGAAGAGCTTATGGGTCGTGGGTCACATTACAAACTCAATGCAAGCATAAAAAGTTGGGCCCATTTAGCAAAAAATGCAATTTTGGGCATATTTGACTTTTGGCAATTTTGCAAAAAGGGTCAAATTTACCAATGCATAACTCCTTCAATTTTAACCCTAGAAAGGTGTTCTTGGACTTTTTAGAAAGATTAAGATGTCCTCTAAGCAACCCTTTTGGTCTCATCTCAATTGAGTCTTCCATGTTCATGTATGAAGCTTTTACCCAAAAGGTGTTTTTGTTGACTTTCCAAAAATGACCTATAATGTCCAAATTCATAACTTCTTGTGAGTGCATATTTTGATTTGGGAGCTGAATATGGATTGTAGGGAATTGCATCCTCTTCAGAATGAGCTTTGGATGGGCATTTTTGATAAAGTATGAGAAAGTTATGCTTGGTCAAAGTTGAGTTGACTTTTCCTACAAAACCCTAATTTAGCAACTTTTGGGTTTTGATGAATTGTGAGCAATCCTTGAGGAATCATGATCAACCCTTGATCAAATAATACTTCAAAATGAGGATGTTGACCAAAAATCTTGAAGTTTGACTGTATGTGGGCCACAGTTGACTTTTGTCCTAGCATAGTCGATTTTCAGGCATTTGAGCAATTGACTGAGCAAACTTCTTATGCAAGGCTTGAAACTTGACATGGATGATCTTGAGAACATATCAGGACAATCGTGAGCATTTTGGACCCTTTGGATCCAAACATCTTGATGCAAACTGAAACCCTAATTTGAGGTAGACTGCCTTGGGAGAGAGTTTGTCTGGTTAACCCTTGGACTTCCTTAAGCAAATTGAGGACCTCACTTGAAATGTATTGAGAAATATGGGAGGGAAAATTTTAGGGTACAACATTTATCATCAAAACTCTAACTAAGGGTTGTAGAATCAAACTATGTTCTAACAGAGCATAGCTGTATAAACAAAGTAAAAGTAGAAAAGAAAAAGAGAGCACAAAATTTGTATGCATAAACGTCTAATGCTTTATTAATGCCATATGATAATAGAACATGATAACCCTTACAAATAAACCGATGTGCCCCGAGTAAGACACACGGCCATAAAGTTATATTATTTATTACATATCCAAAAAAAAAGACAATTACTTCTGAACAAAAGTAATCGATACAAAATCCTTTTCCGTCTAGTTACTGAGTCCACCGTTGGTAGTAGGGAAGATCCAGTTGTCCATGTCATCATCACCGTCTCCGTCTTCTAAAGCGTTGGCCCTATGATTTCTGATGTGTATGGGAGGTCTTCCATCACGAGCACGTCGAACAGCCCTTAGAGCCCCTGAAGAGAAACCCAACCAAATTTATCATACTTGTATGGAATATCAGAGAGCTGACCCCAGATGGTAGACCCACCTTCTTCGACAACCGCCTTTGCATCCTTGAGAGAATCCATCTTCAAGGGATGTCTGGTGATCTTCGGCATATTGGTAACAATTTCAGTTGCAGCCAGAGTCTGAGGTACCTCTTCGAAATTCTAGCATGGAGTCTCGATGAACTCACCATCCATTTCCACATATCTGAAGGAATTCAGGTGACTGACCATGTATTCTTCTTCGCCGTGTACAGTGACAATTCTCCCTTTGACCGGGTATTTCATCATCTGATGCAGAGTGGACGTAACATCTCCAGCCCCATGTATCCAAGGGTAGCCCAACAAACAAGAATAAGATGGTCTGATATCCATCACATAGAAGGTAGAGTCTAAAGTCTAAGAACCAACCTTGATAGGGAGGTCCACCTCCCCGTGCACCATTCTCTTTGAACCGTCAAAAGCCCTCACTACAATATTGCTGGGCTTCAAGGTCAAACCTTCACAGTCTAGTCTATCCAGAGTGTTCTTAGGCAGCACATTTAATGATGAACTAGTATCTACTAGGACATGGGCCAAAGTAGTGCCCTTGCATTCGATAGAGAAATGCAACGCATCATTGTGCTTCCTCCCTCTAGGAGTCAAATCAGCATCAAAAAAGCCCAAACCGTTATCAGCCGTCAAACTAGTCACACAATCTTCGAATTGGTCAGCAGAGGTTTCCTGGGGCACATGGTCAGTTTTCAGGAATTTCACCAAAGCCTTTGCATGAGCTTCGGAGCACAATAACAAGGCTAGCATAGAGATCTTTGAAGGGGTCTTCCCCAGCTGTTCGACCACACCGTAGTCGTTTTTCTTGATAATTTTCAATTTTTCTTCCATTTCTTCCCTGGAAGCCTCTGGGGTAGATACCGAATGTGCCTTCGTCTGGACAGGCTCAACCAATATGTCTTTGCCCCAAGTCTCGGTCGACTCGGTGATAGGGGTGTCAGCAAGGGTAATAACAGGGATTGTAGTAGTAGTATCAGCAGGAATGAAAGTAGGAATGATCACAGGACCTGTAACAGCTTTCGGAGGAGAAATCTCAAGGGAGAACACTCTTCCACTTCTTGTTATTTTGCTGGTTCCAACAATGTTGACAATGTTGGGATCAGCATTCTCAGAAACCTGGTTTTCAACAACCAACCAATCTTGCTTGACGCCGTGGTAGTAGACGTCGCCTCCATAGTTCCAAGGAACACTTTTGTCTGAGGAGTATGGGATTGGCCCCAGCATAGTGATTATCATTGGAGTAACCTTCAGAACAGATGTAATCCTGACGGGTCTTTTGGTGGAGACCCTGGGAGGATTGGCGGAAATGGTTATTATTGAAACAACTTTGTAAGAAATGGTTGGAATGGGATTCTTCTCAAACAAAATATCTCTATCATCCATCAGGCGCTGGACACCTGCCTTCAACAAATGACAACCAGTTGGTAGAGATAAACAGAAATGGAAACCTTCTCCACAGCCCGGAAATAAACCGGCCTTCAATAAGTTCCACTTAACGGTCATAAGAGGAGTAACAAGCTCTTCAATTATAGTAACAAACATATCATCTTCAATAGCGTTAACACCACTGTCGTGATTGGGCATAGGAGCAGCGATAACATTAGGAATTTCAGGGGCGGCAAACTCAATTTCCTTCACTTCGATAAGGTCTTGTACCCTGTTTTTCAAAGCCCAGCAATCGTTTGTATCATGACCTGGACTTTCCGAATGATAAGCACAGCAAGCATTTGGATTGTAGCGGGGAGAGGTAGTGTTGGGATTCTTTGGCGCTTCCCGCAAGGTTACCAGATTAGATTTCAACAAATGAAGCAAAACATGGGATAAAGTCATATTTATTCGGGTGAATTGTCTTACCGGCCTTTCTGTTCTCTGCTGATTATTCCTCTGTTGAGTGGGTGCAGGCTTAGAGATCATGACAGCCCCTATCGTTGGATGGCGTTCAGTTTTGTCCTGACTCCTTTGATTGTACACAGCACTAACCTCTTTCTTCCTAGCAAATGGCTTCCTTACTGCACTGGAGGATGCGCTCTTTTGGATCTTACAACTCTTAATCCCAACTTCCACTCTTTCCCCTGTCAAGATTAATTCAGTAAAGCCGGACGAGGAACTTCCAATTAGGTGATTAAAGAATGGACCAGACAGGGTACCCAGAAACATATCCACTAGCTCCCTATCAGACAGGGGAGGCTGGACTCTTCCTGCTAAGTCCCTCCACTTCTGAGAGTAATCTTTGAAGCCCTCGCTCGAACCCATATCCATACTTTGGAGTTGAGTACGGGTGGGAGAAAGGTTTGCATTATATTGATACTGCTTATAGAAAGCAGTGGCCAGGTCTTCCCAATTATGGATGTTGGTCCTCTCCAACTGATAGAACCAATCTAATTGAGTTCCAGATAGACTATCCTGAAAGAAGTGGACCCATAAGTCTCTGTCAGCATTATGAGGCTGTATCTTTCTCACATAAGATCGGAGGTGCATTTTGCAACATGAAACCCCATCGTACTTGGCAAACACTGGCACCTTGAAATTTTGCGGAATGACAATCCCAGACACCAAACCCAGCTCTTCAAAATCCAGCCAAGGCACTTTCTGAATCTCCATTGCACTCAGACGCTCTTCCCGCTGTTTGTACTTTTCATTGGGCGGAGGATACTGCTCTTTATTGTAATCAGTCTCATTGTCAGATTCCTACGGACTATGATCATCCTCTCTTGTCTCATCCTCTTGGTTATCTCCTTCTTTGGAGGGAGATGTCAGCTCAACCACTTGCGTTAGCGGTCCTTTGAATCTTCTTCCCAGATTTACCACACCAGTTGTCCTCCTTTGCTTCTTAGTCTTGTCTTTAACAATCAGGGCTTTCAGTTCCTCTTTCCCTTTGGCTATAGACATGGCCATCTGTTGGAATTATGCGTTCTAAGTCTGAAAGTCCTTCACAGTTTGTTCGAGAGCCATTTCTTTACGGCTGAAATAAACAACGAAGAAGATGAGAAACCTTCTATGAGACCTGTTTATGCAATAATATGTATGACATGTTTATGAAATGATTTCAAGGATTTCGGGAAATTTAAATTTGCGAACCAAAATGAGACAAAGATTTTATTAGTAGAATTCAAAATACAATTTCCTTTTAGGCGTTTCAATTGAAAGTTCACAAAACTAAAAAAAAATCAGGTTTCCCATGGGCGCTTCCTTTTTGCACCGAGATAGACATTGAGGCTTCTTTCCTCATGACTTTGCTTCGTGAGCTCTAAAACTTTCCTCTCATGGGCATAGAAATGGTCCCTATAGGTATCCCGCTCTTTCTTCAGCTGAATCCAGGACCTCTAATTCTTCAAGACCAGTGGGCATATCAGGATGAAAAACCGTATAGGGAATATCCCCTTCAGTAATGGGATCCACAATTACTGGTAAGATGGATACATATGGAATCATAAGATTTTGAGCACAAGCTCGTACCCAATGGAGATAAGGCTCCATAGGAATGGAAGTCTTCAGCCCCAACGTCTTGATGTCAAATCTGTTTACCATGCCCTAAGCTCGTATGAACCTATGGCAATACCCTTGAACATCATCCTCATAGTTAAACACAACACCCTGGATAAGCATCTCGTGAGGACCATCCCTTCGAGCGTAACCAAATTTTCGCGGATCCAGAGAAGGATTATAGGTTACGCCTCCCCAAATGCCAAGTAGTGGGACATTAGGTAATTCTCCGCAGTGGTCAATAATAGAAATATCTCCCATAGATCGGGAATACCAGAGAATATCCGTGTGAGAAAGTGATATTATCCTTTGCGAGTAGCCCAAACCTTCTTCATTCTTCAATAATGTCTTAGGGAGGTGATAAATAAACCACCTCGAAAGCAATGGCACACAAAACATAAGAATCCCTCTTTTCTTTGTGGTACGCGTGTGGAAGGCGTGCAAAATGTCTCCGAGTAAAGTGGGCACAGGGTTGCAAGAAAGGAAGAACTCGATAGCATTCACATCTATGAGTAAGTCTGGATTAGGGAACAGTACTAACCCATATATGAGAAGGGCCAAGACCTCCTCAAAATCCTGGAAGTCCAAATTATCCCAAAATAGTCGAGCCTTCTCTATTAGGAACTTGGCTAGAAAACCCTTAACTCTGCTTCTTATTTCCCAGTTGGATACAATGTCGAATCGTTTCAGGTGTAAAGCTGCTGCAATGATCTCTGGTTTTGGAGCTTCTTCCAAACTGGTGAAAGGCAACTGATCCAAAATAGGTATACCCAATATCTGAGATAACTCTTCCATGGTGGGTACCAACTGATAGTCTGGAAAGGTGAAGCAATGATTCTTAGGGTCAAAGAACTGAAAGAGCACACTCATCATCTTCTCATCAAAACACGACGTAACCAGATTGAGGAGTCGACCTTAGTTCTTGGTGAACAAGGAAGTCTCAGAAACCCTGGAAACTAGCTCTTTGAGTTGAAGCGGTATTCTCACAAAGCTGATTCGAATGGTATTTCTACGAGCAGAAGCCATGATCTGCAAAACAGAAAAAAGATAAATTCCCCTACTCCTTGAAATGGTTAGTGTAATGAAGAATGAATGTTTATGATGCATGATGTCATGTTTAAGCAGATTAATCATACACAAGCAAAGCACACAAGAACTTAGGTTTAGGCTTGCATGGGGTTTATAGGTAAATACCCTCTTGAGTTTAGTTGGTTTCAAACCTGTCCTAGAAATAGTAACCGGGTTCTAAGGAGTCTCAATATCACTGATCTTTCTTTATCGGTATTATTTCAGTTTAGCAATCTTTTCTTGCGATCGAAACATCCCGAAAGTCCAATCTCAATGAGTGTAGTATCGAGTATCAACCGATTCCCAACTTTACACCGAGGTTGGCTATAACTTTCTAATGGCCAAGTTTGTTCAACTAAGGTTCTAAGGTTCGTTAGTGCTTCACGACACCACGCGGCGGCCCCGTATTCTCCTCTATTCGACACAAGGTATACCGGTACCAACCAAAGTTTCACACCAACATAGATATCTCTTCAACCATATCGGTCTATGCCGTACAGTCTCCACGATCTATTATTGTTTACCTAAAAAGATGCCCCCAGATCCGGGTGTAGGATCCATAGTAACATCCCAAACAACCCTCAAAAGTAAAGCAAACAAGCACAAAAAAGCAATTTAACAATGAACTAACTCTAAGGTAAACCCCAATTTTTTTTTATCCCCAGCAGAGTCGCCAGTTCTATGATACGGTGGCAGAACCGGTTGTTATTACTGATTTTGCATTTATTGTTTGCAAATGTCGCAGTAAGCAAGATTCGCCACTGACTTTACTTTTATCCAACAAATGAAAGGGTTAAAAGAACAAAAAAAAGACCTTTTTTCGAGACTTCTGAGTAAGGGGGTAGATTATGGAAAGGGAAGGTATTATCACCCTTTCCATCCATGGTTTTCCATGGGCTCTTAGGTACTTTCTCATCTTTTGAAAATTGCTTGTGTGTTTGTGTGAAAAAGTTTTTGTTTGAAAATGTCTTAGTGCGGTGATTCACTTTATGGTAACTCTTGTATCAGTCCTCAAGAGTGTGATAAAGCGTTTTGAAAACTTTGTTTGAAACGTGTTTGAAAGTGTGGTGTGAAAATTTGTTTGAACAAGTACCTAACAATTATCTACCTACTCGAAAAAAGACTATTCTTTTCCTCATATCCTTTAGACCGTGTTATCCTACTATTAGTGAGTAGGTAACCCTAGTTGTTGGATGTTGAGGGACTATCGAAAGGGACGTAATGGTCATTGAAGGCAACATGTAAGGATACCTTAGAATTTCGAAGGGACTATCATCATAAGATCATTTCTCGTAGGCAACTCGAGGGACATTTAGGGACTATGATCTTTATGATGACTTTAAACTGAGGGTCTTTGCTAAGAGTATCCCTATATTCGAGGGACATGACCATTTTAAAAGGCAACCAAAGTGGGAAATACCCTAAGGGTGCAAGCGTGCAATAGTGTGCTTTTTTCAGATATTTTATCTTGCAGTTCAGTGATCTACTGATTGATTGATTAAGCATACACGCCTAGGTTATTAGAAATTTATATACAGACATATAATATAGTGTAAAAAGTAAAACCTACAGCTATTACAAAGCTTTGGGGAAATTACATTTATATTTGACTGAAAATGTAAAATGCGGAAATTAAAACCCTAATTAAAATATTACAAACCGGGCAAAGTTACATAATTAACAAAAAATTCTAAAGTAAATAAACACGCACATGAATTGAAAATACGTCTAAAATCCTAAGTGAAAGGAATTTTTTGTTTGTTTTTGTTATGAAAAGAAATTGAATTAGAATCCTAAGTCTATTAAATTTTAGTTTTTTAAGAAAATATTAAAATAAATAATTAATTAATTGACAAAATTAGTTTAATGTAAAAAGTTAAGCATAATGTTTTTTTGGGGTTTTCTTTTATGTTAATTAGAGATTAGAAGGAGTAAGGACAAACAACCAAAAGAAAGGAAACACAATCGAAAGACTGAAAACAAGAAACGAAAGGAATGCACTCTTGGAAGTAAGGCCTAGATCGAAGAGGCTTGGGTTGCTCTTTGATCCAGAGGGATGATCGAAGACCTCATTCGAGGGTCTTGGGGGTGCTAAATCTGCAAGCAAATTCGTTAGAAATTAAAAATGCAAGGCCTGAGATTCGAACCCTGATCCCTTTGATTGCACGAATTCCCTTTCACCACCTGAGTTGCTTGCTCATTTGAAATACATGACACCTGCTTTTGGTCCTGCAAATTAGTTAATTCGAAACTAAATAAAACAAAAAAACACCCCATTCTAAATTAATCCCCGAACCCGGATCTGGGTTGGTTTCGATTTGTCACGGCCGGTTTCATGGGTTTCAAAAGTAACCAGCTTCAAAAAACTCTGTCCATGGTGTTAGAACGTATTAACACTGCAACTTGCATACACTTTGTTAAATCACTCACAAATAATAACAACAACTATGAACATGTAATCATGAGTCTAATTTAATATTACGTGGGATTGGATTTTTTACCACTGGAGGCGCTTGGATCTGCAGTCCTGGGTGTGAGATGGATGGGGTACGAACGAGTGTACGCCTGTGT
This sequence comes from Vicia faba, assembly GCA_948472305.1. Classification (NCBI taxonomy): domain Eukaryota; kingdom Viridiplantae; phylum Streptophyta; class Magnoliopsida; order Fabales; family Fabaceae; genus Vicia; species Vicia faba. The sequence continues at coordinate 554,865,170 of OX451741.1, forward strand.
AAACTCCAAGAACATGATTGGAGTGTTAACCTGGATGGAAGATGCCTGCAATGGAGTTTTGACAACTTTGTAATTTAATGCTATTTTCTGGACTTTCATGGGGTAGGCAGCATTTTCTTCTGAGGCAGCCTCCGTGTGTTTTTCTCTAGGATCATGAGGTTTATATAGACAAGAGAATTTAGGTCAACATTTGTGTATCAAATCTTGGTCCATTATGATGAAGATATTTGATTTGATTTCTTGCTGTATTTGATTCAATCAAGTGCCAATCTATTTTCATGTGTTAGTGCCAGCCTGTTATGAGTTGTTTGGGCCTCCAATATGATGAAAATCGAAAGCTTACATGCCCCTATAGATCCACTTCCCTTCGATGGATCTAAGCTCCAATTCGAATTACTCAGAGCTTTCCTCATCAGATTGTTTCCTTCGAAAGCTCTAAACTCTAATTCGAATTGCACCAGCTTCAATGTCATGGCTCCATCGATTGAGCCACCCCTGCTTTGATTGCTTGATTTGAAAAGAATCACTCTGGTCAAATCAGTTCTTGTGGGGTTAGGAACAAACAAGGCAAGAATATGGCCCTAACTCAGGAATTGAATTCACAATCAACATTGAATTCTTGCCATATTTGCAAGGAAAACATGCCATTTTCTCATGTTCAGTGTACCTGGACATGTTTTTCGAGTGCCCTCTTGATGGCCTCTTTTCAATGGCCTAGAAGGAGTTCTTCGAATGGCCCTTGTCCATATTCCCATCAAAGGGTATTTATTGAAATGTCAATCGAAGAGTCCTTTGCTACGCCAATCAAAAGATCTTGTCCATGCCAATTGAAGGACACGATTAACATGACTGTCAAAGCTGCTTTGACACAATGCTAAATCGAAGGATCCCTTGCCATTCCAGTCGAAAGGCTTGGCCCAGGGTGCCAAATGAAAGGGTCTTTCAGAATGTCAATCGAAGGCCTTGACACAATTCTAATCGAAAGGCTTGTCATTAGGCCAATTGAAAGACCTTGTGTCCATGTCAATCGAAGGGCTTGACCACTATTCCAATCGAAACATTATTTGGTTAACATGCTTGTCGAAAGGCACTTTGTACACTCTAACAAAAAATAACCTTATTTAAGATGCCCGTCGAAGCTGCCTTGTTAGAAACGCCCATCGAAAGGACCTACGCTAATCGAAGGACCTTTTGCAGATGTCAATCGAAGGACCTTTTGCAGATGCCAATTGAAGGACCTTTTGCAGATGCCAATCGAAGGATACTTAACCATCATTTGAAAAATTTCCTTTTCTTTAGGCAAAGGCTTGTAACCACCTATACAAGAGGAAATCTTGGAAAAACATAAGAGGGGAAATTTTGGGGTACAACACAGGGTAATAAACAAAATAAAGAAAGATTTCTCATCATCACCAATACACAATCACAATCGCAATCACAATCACAATTACAAATCAATCACATTATATGCAATGCTATATGCACTAACTCATGCATCTATATGCATGTGGTACCGATTTTTTTGGAAATTGGAGGTATGTTACTAATTTATCCACAGTCCCTGGTTCCTCAATGAACCAACGATTCCACCAAATGAATTTGAGACCCACCTCTGGTCCCTCACCTGAACCAACGATTCCAACAAATGAACATGAGGACAACATTGGACCGAAGTCCTACCAATATAGTCCCACAGACTACTAATCCCAATAAAATAATTATTTTACCAATTATAATTATCAAACTCTAACACGTCCAAAATTTACTCAAAATGGTTCAAAGAGGCCCCAAAGGGAAACCTTCACGAGTCCCCTACCATTATTTAGAATCTAAAAAATGTTCTTAATTCATTTGTCATAGATAAATTACAAAGACATATAGTTGGTGAGTTAACTTCTGAACAAAACCAACTAGCACTTGTTCCGGTATCTAAAAAACCATCTCCCTTAAACATCATGACTGATAATGATCAGTTCACAGTGACTATACAAGAAGAACAACCTAAACCAACCTCCACTCAATATCATACTATCTCATCATCAAGTCTTAAATCAACCTCCACCTCAAGTTCTAATTTTGATGAATAAGAGTTTATGCCTATAAATATCAAACCTCTCCAAATTATACCCTTAGACGCCACAACTTTTGAACCTCCCCAAACAGAAGTTGCAATTTGTTGTACTCCAAAATTTGCCCTCTCATTTCTCAAAGGATCACTCAGGACCCTCAGGTTTGCTTCTATCAAGTTTCAAGCCTTGGATTACAATTTTCCAAGAAAGTCATTCACAAGGGCAAAATGGTAAAAAACACACTGAAAAGTCAAACTCTGACTTTTTGATCAAAATCAAGTTTTAACAATCATATTTCATCAGGACATGAAATTGGTTCATCAAAAATCAGAAGTCAGAAATTACTTTGAAAAAATCAAGTTTCTAAACATTTAGAAAATTTTCTAAGTGTTAAGAGAATATGATACTTCAGAACTTCTAGGCCAGCCTCCACACGAGTGTAGTCCGAATTTGCAAACACGATTCAGAACATGATGCTTCAATCAGAACATTACTCTTCAGCATATGGGGGATACGTTCAATGCTTCGATCAAAGTCTCACCCTTCGAGTCTCACTCAGGTCTTCTACGATCAGAACATCACCAAATCCCAAAACCTCGTTTGAGCAGCCTGCTGCCCTGATATAGCACAATCCTGCAACCAGCTGCTGATCCAGTCCACGCCTGCACTTTCTCAAACCCCATATTTTCACCAAATTAGCATATAAAAGTTGTGATGAAAAAGCAAAGGAACAGTATACCAAAAGGTTTAAATCCCATTTGTTTTTCCCCCAAAACCACAGCAAACCCATCTATAAATAAGTTGCTACATCACACTTTCAAGGGGCTGGATTTTGTGAATCCTGAATTCCTAAACAAAACCAAAACCTTTGTTCTTCCCTTTGAATTAAAGAACCTAACATTTTTTGTTCTATTGTTCTTACTGACTCCAGAACATCTGAAGGCAGCAGCTCAAGTCCCAAACACACGCTCCAGATTCAAGGTAAGTCTTTCTGACTTTGAATCTTTTCATTCAGAAAATCATTTAATTATGTAAATATCATAGTATAGATGTTGTCCATATCATTGCATAAGTGGAAAAATTGTGAATCTGAACTTCTTGAATAAAGCTAGGCTCAGAATCAGGATTAGAACTTCTATGAACTTTTGTGCTTTTATCTTTCTGATTTACTGTTATTAAGAACTGATTAAGCTGCAGATGTTCTGACTAATTTAAAGAATGAGGCAAAGTGTAACACATAATTTCTGGGTTTTCTTTCCACTGTTTAGCACAACACAGAACTTTGCATTTCTCTTTACTATTTTGACACAAAACTTCTAGAATCTTTCTTACTGTTTTAACACGCACAGAACTTCTGAGTTCTCTTCATTGTTTAACACAATACAAAACTTCTGATTTTCCCTCACTGTTTAACACAACACAGAACTTCTGATTTTCACTCACTGTTTAACACAACACAGAACTTCTGACTTTTTTGCTCACTGTTTAACACAACACAGAACTTCTTACTTATTTGCTCAATGTTTAACACAACACAGAATTTCTGATTCTTTCCCACTGTCTAAACACAATCCAGAACTTATGTTTTTCCCCTCGAACGTTTCTTTCAGGACCTCAGAGTACATCAATCCAGAACTTCTGATTTCCTCTGGTGTTTCCTTCTGAACTACAAGGCTCCTGGCATCAGAACTTCTGGCCCCTTTTATTTTGCTTTCAACAACATGCTGATCCTATTTCTCATTATTTCTTACTTTTCCTCTCTTATTTTTATCATTTTAGCATTAGAAATATTTTTATAAAAAAGACATCAAAAATATTTTCTTTTATTAAATATTTATTTTCCTTTTAATTTATTAAGACAAAAAAAACATTTTCAAAACAAGTCCTTTCAAGTTTTTTTCTTTTTTTACATTGTACAATTCGATATGGTTGTAATAGATAATTAGGATTTAAAGTTCTTGCAACCCCCCATTTGTAAATTTGTACCCCCATCCCTAAACGATGTAATAGCATAGGACTTTACATTTCTTCAATTTACTGCTTTCAAATATAAATGTTAGTAATTAGGGTTTGTATGGTAAGACATAAAATCAACTAATAGATAATCCTAATCAAGACTAAATGCATGCAATCAAACACACTTGCACACTAGCACCCTTAGGGTAATCTCGCTTTTTTGCCTTTCGGAAAATAGTCATGTCCCTCGAATATGGGCGTTTTAGTAAAGACCCTCGATAAAAGATCGTAGTCCCTCGATGACCCTCAATGTTGCCTTCGATAAACGATCTAGTCCCTAAACGATATTGCTAAAACGTCCCATAGGTTGCCTTCTATGACTATACAAATGTCCCATAGGTAGCCTTCTAAGACCTTTTGAGTAGGTAGGTCGCCCCTAGTTGCTCGTTTGCTCACAACAAAAACATTTTATACACCAACACTTTGAAACATTTTTCAAAAGAAAAAACACTTTGTACGCGTTCTTATAGAGACGAGAACCATTACAAAGACATTCCTTTTCAAAATACTTTCAAAGCCCACATCACAAACACTTTTTCAAACAAAAAGCAAGTGATCTAGCAAGCAACTAAGAGCCCGTAGATAACTACGGATGAAAAGGGTGCTAACACATTCCCTTTTCATAACCTGCCCCCTGAACTCAAGAAAATGTTTCGAAAGGTATTTCCTGTTCTTTTCAACCTTTCCTTATTGGATAAAAGAAAAGTCGGTGGCAACTCTTGCTAAATCGCAACAATTGCAATCAAACGCAAAACACCCAAGTCAGTTCTCCCACCGCGTTACAGAACTGGCGACTCTGCTGGGGATAGAATCTTAATAGTGGGGTTACCTTAGGGCTAGATCACCTTTACTTGATTTCTTTGATTAAATTGTTTGCTTTACATTTTTGGGCCTTTGCTTGGGCTTTTGTTAAAGATCGTATACCCGGATTTGGGCACCTTTTAGGTAAGAAACAATAAATCATGGAAGTTGTACGGCATAGACCGATATGGACAAAGTGATAGCTACGTTAGTGTGATACTTTGGCTTGTACTAATGTTCCTTGAGTTAGTCAAGGATAACATTAGCCTTCCTTAGCATCATTAAGCGCTAGCTGACCTTTAGAACCTTTTAATTGACTCATCCTAAGCCATTAGGAAGTAGTGAGATAGCCGACTTTGGTTCCGACCGAAGATTGGTTGATACTCGATACTACGCTCATTGAGACCAGACTTTTGGGATATCTCGGTCGTAAGAAAAGATTGATTAAGCTGAGACAATGCCTAAAATAAAGGTCTGTGATATTGATATCCCTTAGAACCCGGTTACTATTAACTAGGACAGGTTGAGCCGACTAAACTTCAAGAGGGTACTTACCTACAAATTCCATGCAAGCCTAAACCTAAGGAGTTGTCTGCTTTGTGTGTATATGACTATTTGTACATAACGACTTGCTTGCTTTGCATACTTGTACATAACATTATGACATCATACCATAGCATTTTCAATAGCCATTTCAAAGATCTCGAGGGCCTTTGATGCAGGGTTATGTTGAACTAGACATTTATCAAGGGGCAAGAGGATTTATTTTCCTCTAACCAAACACCATCAAAGATCAAAGTACAATAACTTGAGTCAAGGGCTATGACCCACTTGACATGGTGACCTTAATTCTCTTGGAAGGACATCCACAGATACGAAGTTCTCCAATCAAAGTTATAAGTAACTTCTAACATTTACCCCATGAGATCCTTGAGAACATGCATCCACATATCATGCATCATATCATGACAGGTTTCTCCCATACAGGTCTCCTTATCTTCCTACTGTTTATTTCAGTAAGATGAATATGGAACAAACCGTGAAGGATCTCCAAGCACAAAACACTCAATTCCAACAAATGTTCCTGACTTTGGCTAAAGGGAAAGAGGACTTGAAGACTCTCCTTCTCAAGGACAAGAATAAAAAGCCAAAGAAATCAGTAGGTATCCTGAACTTGGGAAGAAGACTTAGAGGGCCAGTCAAGAGAACTCAAGATCTCTCAACTCCGTCAACCGAAGGAGACAATCAGACAAAAGAAAGAGATGACAGTCTAGGGATGGATGAAGATGAAGCTGACTTTTCTGAGGAACAATATCCTCCCGCTGATGATAAATACAAACAACTAGAGGATCGCCTCAATGCTATGGAGATTCAGCAGATACCTGGCTTGGACTTTGAAGAGTTAGGTTTGGTTTCCTGAGCGATCATCCCAACAAAGTTCAAAATCCCTAACTTTTCCAAGTATGACGGGATCTCTTGTCCTAAAATGCATTTGAGGTCATATGTCCGCAAGATTCAGCCTCACACTGCTGACCGGAAGCTATGGGTCTATTTCTTCCAAGAAAGTTTGGTTGGCACTCAGCTGGAATGGTTATATCAGTTAGAAAGAACCTACATTCACACCTGGGAGGACTTGGTTGTTGCTTTCTACAAGAAGTACCAATACAACGCTGATCTCGCACCAACTCGTGTGCAATTACAAAATATGACCATGCATTCCAACGAGGGCTTCAAAGAGTATGCCCAAAAGTGGAGAGACTTGGCAGGCAGAGTTCAGCCTCCCTTAACTGATAGGGAGATGATTGGCATCTTTATGGGAACTTTGACGGGACCTTTCTTCAATCACCTAATTGGAAGCTCCTTGGCCGGGTTCACCGAGCTAATACTGACTGGCGAAAGGGTCAAAGCTGGCATCAAAAGCGGAAAGATCCAAGGAGCTACATCCTCTAATACTCAAAAAAATCCATATAACGGGAAGAGAGAGTCTAATGCTGTTTACGGCCAAAAAGGTCATAACAAGAGCAACCACGACCAACACATGGGGCAATCTTGATCTCTAATCCTACATATGTTCAACAAAGACAGGGCAATAGGCGTAGGATAAAATATCAAGAAAGGCAGTACGCTAACATCAATATGCCATTTTCTCAAGCATTACAACATTTACTGAAGGTGAAAATGACCACACTAAAAGATCCTCCTCAAAACCCCGATACTTCCTCTCCCAAGTACAATCCCAATGTAAGATGTGCCTACCATTCTGATAGCCCTAGACACGACACCGACAATTGTTGGAATTTGAAGAACAAGATTTAAGATTTGATTAAAGCCAGGGAGATTGAGTTCAACCCTCCGGAGACTCCCAACGTGACCACCACTCCCATGCCGAATCATTGAGCGTTCCAGTTCATTTTTTATTTTTCAATTGTAATTTTTATTGTTGTTCAAACACTTATTTATTAATGTCAAATTTTTTTCATTAATGCATCGCATATGTTTGTCTTGAATTCATCCATTTTTTTAATTATATTTAAACTGTGTTATCTTTACTCTTTTTTATAATATTCAACTCTTGCTAAAAGTTACAAAACTTTAGAGGGAGGATGACAAAAACAATGCCATAATCTCATACAATATGCTTTTGGACAGACCTTGCTGACGATGTACATGCGTTCTTTGAATTCCTAAACACTGGAGTTATAAGGAGGATAATCCCTAGTCAAACCCTTTGAGCCAAAGAAGTAGGAGTTTCCTTTTTACACAAACTAAAACCTCTAATCAAAACCCGGGGCAGGGTAGTCTCTCAGTTGATTCAAGTGCGCGTCAGTCGCAAACTTTCACTTTGTATACAAAGAGTGATATCAAAAAAATTTCCTCTGGAATCAAAAGACGGTGATGGTTCCTTACCAAAATAGGCAATCATTATATCTCAAAAGAAAAGCCCACTAAGTCAAAACCTACGAAGAAGACTTAAGGAAAACTGGGGCATCCCGCTGACTGTAACAATCACGCAAAATCAGGGATAACAAATCAAAAAGAGGTCACTGCAAATCCTCAACAACATGGGAAATATGGAAAAAATGAATTCCTTCCAACAAACTTAACTGGTCTGAACCATCACCAAGACGTTATTCCAGACTCAATTGGAGTTCAAACGCACAATTAACTGAGCTTAGGACTGAAGGACATCACGAAGAACGGGCGGGTACAAATATGCTTTGACCCTTATCTTTTGTTTCTTAAACCGTGAACCAAGCCACGTTACAACCTTTCAAAAGTCCTAATTAAAGCATGGGTTAGTTCGAAAGCATACTATTACAAAGGCATCCTGAGTCCTGTAAGGCTTTACTCCAAATCCTGAGTTGAATTTTCTAACAAAATTTCTTTTATCTACTAAAATGAATTTTCAAAATTTCAAGACAAACATAAATTTTGCATTATTTTAATATCGTTGTTTGCATATGGCTAATTGTTTGACAGTGGAGACATGCACACAACAAATATCCAGAGAACAAAAAACTCTTTCAATAAACAAAATCACTTCAAATGGGATGACACTTCCAATGGCTGATCCCCTATTAAGCAAGGGGGCATGACATGTCACTGTCCAACTCGCCTGGGGGCAGTCAAGTACAGGTTCCAAAGAAATATCTCAAGAAGTGCTGAATAACTAGGGGCAGATTTGCATCCGAGTCACTTAGGGAATTGAATATGAACTCCAACAAATGGTTGTATGCAGTCAAGCAAATGTTTCCTATCAGTATTACAAGCACTTGTTATTAGGGGCAATGACAAGTCTCCCACAAAGTCCTTTTCATAGGGTGATCCCCATCCATAGTTTCAATCTCTAAAAAATTCTCCCCAACTGAGTTGATCTCAAGAATCCTCGAGGAGTTCTGTCAAAAGCGCCCCTCCAGCAGATTGGCAACAGGGTTTATTTCCCCAACAAACATCAAGACTCCCCAGCTTAAATTTGCCTCTCAGACTATCATAAATTAAGGGACCACAACTTCTCTTCCCCAGTAGACTTTTCTACAATCCCCAGTGAGCTGCTGCAAAACCTGGGAAAACAACCAGATAACAGTTAACTTCTTTATCCCCAACAATTTTGTTAACTTCCTTTCTCTTCCATCAAGAGATAACTCCCCAGTAGAGCAACGGACAACTAAGACTCCCAAACTCTTTTCCCCAAGCAGGAATCAACACTCTCCACAGAGTTTTCTTCTCAAGCAAAATCAACATCCCCCTGTGGGTTTCTCCTCAAAAACAGGAATCCCCGGTGAAAACATTTTAAGCAAGGTTTGAAGATGAGCATACTCTTCATCCCCAACGGTCATCCGGGATTCGACATCCCAAAACTCCCTAACGTTTGTCAAGGATTTATTTTCCGAGGCAAAATTACATTCCGACAACATTTCGCATCTCATGCATCATATTACATACATGATAAGCGCATACAGCACAAATGCATACGGCATAATCTTATTTATTTTGATAATATCATTACGCCATGCATTTCATACAACATGACATTGCATGCAACTAATTCTTTACCTTTTCAGGAAAAGACCAACAGATAAATGTCATTAATCTATAAACTTCTCCAAGACAAAATCAAGCTTGGATTTCTTCATCACCTTTTGAGGTAGTAATCGTCCAAGATTCCTTCATTATCTGCTGAGGTAGTAATCATCCGAGATTCCTTCATCATCCACTGAGGTAGTAATCGTCCAAGATTCCTTCATTATCCGCTGAGGTAGTAATCGTCCAAGATTCCTTCATCATCCACTGAGGTAGTAATCGTCCCAGATTCCTTCATTATCCGCTGAGGTAGTAATCATCCCAGATTCCTTCATTATCCACTGGGGTAGTAATCATCCCAGATTCCTTCATTATCCGGTGAGATAGTAATCGTCCAAGATTCCTTCATCATCCACTGAGGTAGTAATCGTTCAAGATTCCTTCATCATCCACTGAGGTAGTAATCATCCAAGATTCCTTCATCATCCGCTGAGGTAGTAATCGTCCAAGATTCCTTCATTATCCATTGAGGTAGTAATCGTCCAAGATTCCTTCATTATCCATTGAGGTAGTAATCATATCAAATTCCTTCGTCATCCGCTGAAGTAGTAATCATCCCAGATTCCTTCGCCATCCGCTGAGGTAGTAATGATTCCAGATTCCTTCGTTATCCGCTGAGGTAGTAATCATCCCAGATTCCTTCATTATCCGCTGAGGTAGTAATCATCCAAGATTCCTTCATCATTCGTTGAGGTAGTAATCGTCCAAGATTCCTTCATCATCCGCTGAGGTAGTAATCATCCCAGATTCCTTCATTATCTGTTGAGGTAGTAATCGTCCAAGATTCCTTCATCATCCACTGAGGTAGTAATCATCCAAGATTCCTTCATTATCCGCTGAGGTAGTAATCATCCAAGATTCCTTCATTATCCGCTGAGGTAGTAATCATCCCATATTCCTTCATCATTCGATGAGGTAGTAATCATCCCAGGTTCCTTCATTATCCGCTGAGGTAGTAATCGTCCAAGATTCCTTTATTATCCGCTGAGGTAGTAATCATCCCAGATTCCTTCTTTATCCTCTGAGGTAGTAATCATCCCAGATTCCTTCATTATCCGCTGAGGTAGTAATCGTCCAAGATTCCTTCATCATCCGCTGAGAAGATTCCTTCATCATCCGCTGAGGTAGTAATCGTCCAAGATTCCTTCATTATCCGCTGAGGTAGTAATCATCCAAGATTCCTACATTATTTGTTGAGGTAGTAATCATCCAGGATTCCTTCATCATCTGCCACAATCAAGCTTCATACTTACAGATTAATACCTGAAACAAGACAGGATAACTATCTACTTGACCAGCTGAAGCAACCCTAACCATGTTCCTTCTCATTTCCAGATGCAGTTTTACACGAACTCGTCATAAAGCAATCCTACATGGGATCCTTCCCAGTCAACTTTCAAGATACAGTTCAGATACGCTCCAGATACGGATGCCATTCTGATACTCATTCAGATTCAGCTTTCAGATACAGTTCAGATACGCTCCAGATACGGATGTTATTCTGATACTCATTTAGATTCATCTTTCAGATGCATTTCATATACGCTCCAGATATAGGTTCCATTTTGATACTCATTCAGATTCAGCTTTTAGATACAGTTCATATACACTCCAGATACGGATGCCATTCTGATATTCATTCAGATTCATCTTTCAGATACAGTTCAGATACGCTCCAGATATGGATTCCATTCTGATACTCATTCAGATTCATCTTTCAGATACAATTCAGATACGCTCCAGATACGGATGTCATTCTGATACTTATTCAGATTTAGCTTTCAGATATAGTCCAGATATGATCCAGATACGGATGTCATTCTGACGCTCATTCGGTACATCTTTCAGATGTGAGTCAAATACAATCCATTTATGGATATTTTTATGATACTCATCCCACTACATCTATTATTTCAGTATAAATCAACCAGAGATTTATTCTGATACTTCTTCAAATTTTTGCCACCAATCACTTTTGGATGGCATCTGTAAGCCCATCTCTGACAACTCTCCATTATCTCTCTAAATAACATCTTTAAGCCCATTCATTACACCTCAACCACAATATCATAAAGTTCAAATTTTTGGGCACTCTAGTGTTCAATCATCTCCTACCTTCAACTCACGAATGGCAAATTCTCCAGTCTAACTCTTCAGGTTTAAGAAGATTGAATAGGGGCAGTTGTTGTACCCCAAAATTTGCTCTCTCATTTATCAAAGGATCATCCAGGACCCTCAGGTTTGCTTCCATCAAGTTTCAAGCCTTGGATTACAATTTTCCAAGAAAGTCACTCACAAGGGCAAAATGGTCAAAAACACACTGAAAAGTCAAACTCTAACTTTTTGATCAAAATCAAGTTTTAACAATCATATTTCATCAGGACATGAAATTGGTTCGTCAAAAATCAGAATTCAGAAATTACTTTGAAAAAATCAAGTTTCTAAACATTTAGAAAATTTTCTAAGTGTTAAGAGAATATGATACTTCAGAACTTCTGGGCCATCCTCCACGCGAGTGCAGTCAGAATTTGCAAACACGATTCAGAACATGATGCTTCAATCAGAACATTACTCTTTAGCATATGGGGGCTACGTTCAATACTTCGATCAGATTCTCACCCTTCGAATCTCACTCTAGTTTTCTGCGATCAGAACATCACCAAATCCTAAAACCTCGTTTGAGCAGCCTGCTGGCCTGCTATAGCACAGTCCTGCAACCAGCTGTTGATCCAGTCCACGCCTGCACTTTCTCAAACCCCATATTTGCACCAAATTAGCATACAAAAGCTGTGATTAAAAAGAAATGGAACAGTATGTCAAAAAGGTTTAAATCCCATTTGTTTTCCCCCCAAAACCACAGCAAACCCATCTATAAATAAGTTGCTCCATCACACTTTCAAGGGGCTGGCTTTTAGAAAGAGAGAATTATCAAAGAGAGAAAATAAAACAGCAAAACATTCGTGAATTCTGAATTCCTAAACAAAACCAAAACCTTTGTTCTTCCCTTTGAATCAAAGAACCTAGCATTTTTTATTTCGTTGTTCTTACTGACTCCAGAACATCTGAAGGCAGCAGCTCAAGTCTCAAACACACATTAAAGATTCAAGGTAAGTCTTTCTGACTTTGAATCTTTTCATTCAGAACATCATTTAATTATGTAAATATCATACTATTGATGTTGTCCATATCATTGCTTAAGTTGAAAAACTGTGAATCAGAACTTCTTGAATAAATCTAGACTCAGAATCAGGATTAGAACTTTTATGAACTGTTGTGCTTTTATCTTTCTGATTTGCTGTTATTAAGAACTGATTAAGCTGCATATGTTCTGACTAATTTAAGGAATGAGGCGAAGTGTAATACAGAATTTTTGGGTTTTCTTTCCCACTGTTTAGCACAACACAGAACTTCTGAGTTTTCTTCACTATTTTGATACAAAACTTCTAGAATCTTTCTTACTGTTTTAACACGCACAGAACTTCTGAGTTCTCTTAACTGTTTAACACAACACAGAACTTCTGATTTTTTCCTCACTGTTTAATACAACACAACTTCTGATTTTCACTCACTGTTTAACACAACACAGTACTTCTGATTTTCACTCACTATTTAACACAACACAAAACTTATGACTTTTTTTCTCATTGTTTAACACAACACAGAATTTCTGATTCTTTCCCACTGTCTAAACACAATGCAGAGCTTCTATTTTTCCCCTCTAACGTTTCTTTCAGGACCTCAGAGTACATCAATCCAAAACTTCTGATTTCCTCTGGTGTTTCCTTCTGAACTACAAGGCGCCTGGCATCAGAACTTCTGGCTCTTTTTATTTTGCTTTCAACAACATGTTGATCCTATTTCTCATTATTTCTTCCTTTTCCTCTCTTATTTTTATCATTTTAGCATTAGAACTATTTTATAAAAAAGACATCAAAAACATTTTCTTTTATTAAATATTTATTTTTCTTTTAATTTATTAAGACAAAAAAATTATTTTCAAAACAAGTCATTTCCTTTTTTTTTCTTTTTTTACATTGTACAATTCGATATGGTTGTAATAGATAATTAGAATTTAAAGTTCTTGCAACCCCCATTTGTAAATTTGTACCTCCATCCCTAAACGATGCAATACCGTAAGATTTTATATTTTCGCAATTTACCGCTTTCAAATATAAATGTTAGTAATTAGGGTTTGTATGGTAAGACATAAAATCAACTAATAGATAGCCCTAATCAAGACTAAATGCATGCAATCAAACACACTTGCACACTAGCACCTTTAGGGTAATCTCACTTTGTTGCCTTTCAGAAAATAGTCATGTCCCTCGAATATGGGTGTTTTAGCAAAGACCCTCGATAAAAGATCGTAGTCCCTCGATGACCCTTAATGTTGCCTTCGGTAAACGATATAGTCCCTAAACGATATTGCTAAAACGTCTCATAGGTTACCTTCTATGACTATATAAATGTCTCATGCCCGTCCCTTCACATCCAATGATGAGGTTTATTACCAAGACAATGGTAAGATAACAACATCTAAAGGAGGAGGAAAAGAACGTTTAAGACCTTTTGAGTAGATAGGTTGTCCCTAGTTGCCCGCTTGCTCACAACAAAAATATTTTATACACCAACACTTCACTTTAAAATATTTTTCAAAAGACAAAACACTTTGTACGCGTTCTTATAGAGACGAGAACCATTACAAAGACATTCCTTTTCAAAATACTTTCAAAAGCCACATCATAAACACATTTTCAAACAAAAAGCAAGTGATCTAGCAAGCAACTAAGAGCCCGTAGATAACTACAGATGAAAAGGGTGCTAACACCTTTCCTTTTCATAACCTACCTCCAAACTCAAGAAAATGTCTCGAAAGATCTTTCTTGTTTTTTTCAACCTTTCCTTATTGGATAAAAGAAAAGTCGATGGCGACTCTTGCTAAACCGCAACAATTACGATCAAACGCAAAACACTCAAGTCAATTTTTCTTTTTACATTAGTGTATACTTATCATTTTTGTTTTGTTTAATGTATTTTTTGATTGTGAAGCTTGTACTAATGATAGCCACAAGTTAACATAGAGCTTTATAAATTGATATTGATTTTTATTTTTCTAAAGTATCAAGGCTTGACGACACATCGGTATTGTAAGAATATTAACGCATAAAATTACACATTAAATACATAAAACTAGCTCAACCGATTCGGCAAATTATTCTTCACTTTCGTATCACTTTCACCTTCTTCAATATTTGTACACGAATTGTCCCTTTGTGCTATATGAGGAAGTACTTTATTGTGTGGGTTCATATTTCATTTTGAATCTACTTCCACTTTATGAATAGCACAAACAACACATAAAGCCAATATTGTTCCTTTTATTTTTAGTTGAATCTTCTGTAATTTTTTTAACCAGATTGTGATTTGTTCAACATTTTTTTGAATAGTGGAGGCTTGATAAAAGGAAGGAGATTTAAGAAGATTATGCACATTTGATTTGGATGGCAGTGATATGATGTTTATGGATTATGAGCAATAGAACTGTTTTTCAAGATAATTAAATGTGATTATGTTGTTTTAGTTGCACATAATAAAGTTGTGTTTTGGGAGTGGTTTGTTGGTAGGGTTCGTAGAATGTTATGCTTTTTTGGATTCTTGTGTTTGAAGAACATAGTAATGTGTGGTTGATAATATATGAAACTTGAAGTATCATATATCATACTATGAGCATTAGTTTAAAAATACAATTATAAAAATTGAGTAATATGAGAAATATTACAATAAACTTTTGTTATACATAATCGCCTATATAAAGTCTACTTTTGTATGACCTGAAATAGATTAAAAAGCTTATAAATTAATACGATTTAAATTAATTTAATATTAAATATGAAATTTTAGAAATTTATGATGTAATATAATTCAAGTTAAATAATTCAAGTTTAAGACAATATTAGTTAGGGATAGTTAGTTGTTTAATATATATATATATATATATATATATATATATATATATATATATATATATATATATATATATATATATATATATATATATATATATATATATATATATATATATATATATATATACTGATCTTATCAGTTGATCAGAATTTGAAGTAGGTTGATAGATGACGTCTGCAAAGTTGGAATCAAAGGAGATGATGAGTGTACTTGCAAGGCACTCTGACGCTCAATTAAGAAAGAGAATACAAAGAGATATAAGAAAGATATTAGGTTTATAGAATGAGCATTGGATAACTAGCCCTCACAAGTGTGAAGGTTTATATAGTGCCCCTGACGCTAGACCATTGGTTTCTATTTTTGGGCCTAGATATCGGGTTCCTCAAATATAGATAACTACTAGAAACTAGACATTATAACGAACAGAGATGTTCGGAAGTAGCCGTTACGCCGGGCAGAGAAGTGTTTCACGGGCAAGCGCGATTTCTAGTCGTTCCTGGGTGGTTGTCCTCGTATGGCTTGGCAGGATGAGAAATAGCTTGTTTGAGCGGGCATAAGTAATCGTGCAGACCCTGGTGGTCAGTCGGCCAGGACTCCTCGGGTGAGGGACAGAAGGGATAAAGTGTCATTTATCCTTCATGTTTTATTAGGACACGGTTATTGGGTCGTCCTACATGCAGAAGTGGATTGGGCCTTGCTTAGCCATTGGGCTAGTCCAGAACAAGCCCTTAAGTGGTTACTTTTGGGCATAGGAGTGATGACTTAGAGTCAACCTGTATGTCGAGGAGACGATAATGTCGTTGACGTTTATCTTAGGAGACGGGGATGTTTCAAGATGTATCTGGGGATAGGCATGTAAGGGGAGCCCAGACGTGGTTTCATGTGTTCGACGCGCGGGGATGCGAATGGTTGATTAGACTCTGAGAGGTTGTGTGCCACATCTGCTTCGAGTCATGCATTGTCATTAATATGCAATTATAGAAGTCTAGAGGCTAGGGTTAATGATGACTCCTACGCTGCCCTAGGTCACACGGGCACGTGTATCGAGATCACTATATAAATAGGGCATAAGGCAGTTCATTTACATTTTTCGTTTCTCTCTCTTCTTCACTGTCTCTATTTATTTATTCTTGTTGCTGCCACCGTGAACTTTCTTCAGCCGTTGTTACTGAGTTATTCGATCACAATTTCAAGCTCTCCGGCCACGTAAGTTCCTTGCTTTTCTTTATTTTGTTTTAGCTTTTAGCTTCGTCTTTGATAGAAATGCATGCAAATAGGGTATGGTGAGTTAGGACGAGCATTTTTCTGGTGACTTGTTGGTGTATGGCGGTGGTTAAGCCACTTTCTGGCCATATCGCTGGCAATAGAGTGAGTTTGAGCAGAGAAATGCGCGTTTTTTGGCCGTTTTGGGACTGTAGTTGTGGCAGAGAGCTTAGCTTGTCGCCGTCGTAATCCATAAATTTCATGTTGAACTCATGAGGTTTTCGATGAATGTATGAAGTTTTTTATGAATGTATGAAGTTTCCGATGAATCTTTAAACGAAATTCTGGGTTGATGTGCCTGGGATACTTTCTTCATTAGGGTTTATAGGATTTACGAGTCGGGGAAGTTTTAGGTCGACCGAGTAGGATTTTTTGATGTCCTCGTTTAAGGCTTGAGCAAGGGCTTTTAGTCGGGGACAACGTTCTCATGTCTTCGTATGCCCTTTTTCCTAATTTAGCGGTGGTATGGTAAATTTGATTTGATCGTCGAATTCACTTTTGTCCTCTGCTTTTCAGGTGAAGATGTCACCAGATCTCGAGGATGAAATTATAGTCGAGGAGACTGAGACTTCTAGGGAAGTTCCTCCCTCCTCAGACCCTAATAGGTGGATTACTCCTGAGCCACGGGGGATAGCCTAACTTTTTTCCTCCTTCCCCTATGAGGCTTTTACAACAGTAGGAGATGAAACAAGTTTATCAAATGCTGAGCAGGAGTGGGAAGTTGTGTTTCCTGGGGAAACAAGCGGATCTATTTTCCGTTTGAGACTGATCGTTTCCTGTATATGAATATGTTTTCAGAGATATAGGGCTTCAGTTGCCCTTCTCAGACCTTCAGGTGACAGTTCTTACCAATCTAGACCTGACGCCCTCACAGCTTAATCTAAACTGATTAGCCTTCACCTGAGTATTCGAGATCATCTGTGACTACCTTAAGATTGGGGCCACCGTCCCTTTGTTCTTCGCTTGTTTCCATCTCCAATGACAGACGACCTCAGATGGTCTGTTCGGCTGAGTTTCCTTGAAGCAGTCGAGGAAACTGTTCAAAGCATACTCAGAGTCTATCCAAACATTTAAGAACATAATACAGTTATGCCTGGATCTCAGAGGGCCATCGACTCCTTGCTCTGTTAGCATATTATGACAGACGATGATGGGAAATCCATGCTGAGCAAGGATGCTAGGAAGATGAGATGTCAAGTCCAAAGGTTCCGTTTTTCCTGGAGCCGTGATCATTTTGACCGACAGACTGACGAATATATCGCTCATCTGAACGACTTAGAGGAGAATGACTAGGCAAGCTATAATAAACGAGTGGCTTTTGTCGATAGCTTTGTCCCTGCTCAATGCGTGACCAAGCACGAGGACATCATTCTTCGCAAGGACATGGAGCCTCTTCTTGCGGCTCGGCTTATTAACACGAATGGGATATTCTATTGTGCTACCTACGAGGATTCCCTTTCACTTTTAGGTAGCCTTCGTGTTGTTGTCGTCTCTTTGTCCGTTTTCTTTATTTTACTGACTTATCTTCATTGCTCGTTGCAGATAAAATGTCGAACGCCCATGAGTGCATGGTTAAGGCGACAACATATAATAAGTTGAAGCAGATGAATAAATCCAGGCTTCCGAAGAGCGTCCTGGGTAACGTTGTGGTTCCTCCTCTGACGGGCTCGAGGAACTCTTCATCTGCTTTTACCAGGGAGCATCCTTCTCCTTAGCAGGTGACCTCGACCAAGAAACATAATTGGGTTAGAGGGGACACCGCATACTTGACCTTAGAGAGGTCTCTGAATAAGTATGAATTACCTCCCTGTTGGATGTAAAGGATCTACTTTGAGGAGGGTCCCTCTCTGAAGGTTCAGCATGCAAAATCTCTACACCTGGAAAACTTGGATCAACCGAGCAAAAGGAAAACTATTACCCAGGATGCAGCTGCCATGATGGGGATGTTGGAGCTGGCAGTGGTCCATACCGAGGAGGGGAGCCCTACTATCAAGGAGGTGAGAGACCTTCGTGCGGCCAATGTGACTCTTTAGACGAAGGTGACCAAGTTGAAGTCCGACAAGGAGGAGTTGGGAAAGGCGAAAACAACATTGAACTAGCAGACGGAAAAACTGTCCAAGTTGAACAAGGAGTTTGAGGACATGATTGCTGCCTTGGAGACTGATGTGGCTTCGGCCGAAGAGGAACTTGAGTAGCTTAATAAATTGAGGATCAATGCAGAGTTGGTTTCCCCTCTTCATCAGGCTGGGGAGGATCTTGTGGCCATCAGTGAGGAGAACTTCAACAATGCAGTAGAGCAGCTGAAGATTTCTAATCTTGGTGTTGAGTTTAGCCTGGTCAAGATCGGATTTCTCTATAGTGTGGTAGATGGGAAGATTGTTGTTCCCGAGTTCCTCAAGTTTGGTGAAGAAGAGGGAGGAGGCGAGCAGCCTACCCAAGGGGAGTTCGTCCGCGAGGAGCAGCTGCAGCCTGAGAACTAATGGGTTTTTTTTATTTTCTTTTTGTTCATCCTGTGTGTCATGGATTTTAATATTTGTTTGGGGGGCTTTTTCCTGTTTTTTGTAACACCCAGATAACTTTGGTCCTCGTGGCCGTTATATTTATTTTTTGGATGGGGGCTTGGCCCTCTTTATGTAACACTTTGACAATTGCGGTCCTTGTTAACCATTTTGATATAAACTCGCTTTTTTACTTATATTTGTATATGCTCGTTCATGATTTGATTTTATTGCTTTTGTTAAGTTTTGCATGTCTGTATGCTCGTCTACTTGAGACGTTTATTTTTCCCAAGAGTTTAAGGGGTTTTCTCATTAGTGTTGAGGTTCGTCGGTGAGGGGAGACTGGTCAAATGACCATGGTACATTTCCAGGCATGATCCGGAACTTGGGTCTCATTTGGAGCATGAGCTCGACGGAATGAACTTCCCATTGCGAGTTGGGTGTTCTGCCATCATGATACGACAATGGTGGAGTTCATTTGAGTTTTCCCCATCAGGCTAAGAATGTGCTCGTTAAAAGAGTGGAAACTTGCCTCTTTGTTTAATTTGAGGTGTTATGCTTGTATTTGAGCACGCACATGTGGTCGAGACTATTGTGTTTGTCGTCTTGACATATCATACCGAATGATTATATGCCCTAACCGTAATATTGTTTCAGTTTTTCGATGTTCTAAGGCCGAGCAAGTTGTTCCATGTATAAGTTTTCTAATTAGTAGGCACCATCTCCCGTTTTTGCTCAGACATGATTAAGGCCTCCCCAGTTTGCGGTGAGCTTGACCTCACGAGCTTCTTTGTGATTTCTCTTTAGGACTAGACTACCAACTTCAAATTCATGTCGTATGACTTGGCGTCATATCGTATGGTGATTTTTGTTTAAGAGAGGCTTCTTGCCAGGCTGCTTCTGTTCAAACTTCTTCGACGAGATCAAGTTCTTCTCTTAATGCCTCGTCGTTCATGTCCTCGTCGAGAGGGGCTTCAATCTTTTTGGATGGATTTTTGATTTTTATGGGATGACAACCTCGGTTACGTATGCTAGTTGGGAGGGAGTTTCCCCGATGGATAATTGAGGTGTTGTTCGGTAGGCCCAGAGCATGTTGTGTAGCTCCTCAACCAACCTCTTTTTGATTTCGTCTAGACTTCTTTTAAGGCCTCACAAGATTACTCTATTCGCAGCCTTGACTTACTCATTTGTTTAGGGGTGCTCGACGGAAGCGAGGTGTTAGATGTCCCCAACTTGGCTATAAATTCCTGGAAATCCGTGTCCGTGAATTGTGTCATGTTGTCGGTGACAATTGTTAGGGGCATGCCGAAACAGGAAAGTATGTTTCTCTTGTAGAAATGGATAATGTTTTGTGATGTGATTTTGGCTAGCGCTTTTGCCTCTATCCATTTTATGAAGTAATCCACGCCTACTATTAAGTATTTGTTTTGGTTTGATCCCACCCCATATGGCCTGAGTATGTCCATGCCCCAGTACGCGAAGGGCTATGGGGATGATAGAGATTTGAGCTCGCTTAGGGGTGCTAGGTGTATATCCCCGTGGCGTTAGCATTTGTCACATTTCTTTACGTTATCTTTAGCATCGTGATGCATGGTAGGACAATAATACCCTGCTCATAGTGCCTTTCTGGCGAGGGATCTTCCACCCAGGTGTTGGGCGTTGATTCCTATGTGGATTTCATGTAAGATGTAGGAAACTTTGCTTTCTTCGACATATTTATGGAGGAGGTGGAGAATCCTCTCCTGTATAATCTGCCTTTGACCAGGATGTAAGAGAAGGCTCTTGGCCTTACCACGTCTACTTCCCTTTGGTCAGATGAGAGTTCCCCCGTTGTGAGGTAGTTGTATACTGGGGTCATCCGGCAGTTACTATCGTCGATGGTGCACACGTCTAGAGTCAAGGAGGGTTTTTCAATGCTTGGTCGAGGAAGTATTTCCTGTATTACCGATTTGTTTCCTTCTTTATTTTTGTTCTCACCAGCTTTGACAGGATTTCTTCCTGAGTATTGTGATCGTGTTGAACATATTGTACATCTACGAAGTCGAATTTATTCATTCTTTCTCGAAACAGAGCCCATTACTGAGAAAGATGGTCGGTTTTACCTAATATTCTCCTTGTACTTTGGAGGCGATGAGTTGGGAATCTGTGAAGATATTTACTTCTTCGGCCCCCCAAATATTCGTCCAGGCATAGTCCAGCTAAAAATGCTTTGTAGTCGGCTTGGCTGTTCGAGGTTGAGAAAGACAGTGTGAGGGATACTTTGATCAGGATTCCTTCCTTGTTTTCCAATATAATGCCTGCCTCACTTCCCGTTAAGCTGGAAACCCCGTCGGCGAAGATAGTCCATTTGTGTACTCTACTCGTGGGGGAGGCTGGCGAGATTATCTCTACCACGAAGTTGGCCAACACTTGGGCCTTGAGAGCTTTTCTGCTCTTGTATCTTATGTCAAACTTAGAGAGTTATAAGGACCATTTAAGCATTCTTCCCGCCATGTTAGGTCGACCGAGGAACTACTTTACCGATTGGTCTTTTTAGACCACAATTGTGTGTGCTAGGAAATAGTGCCTTAGCCTCCTCGTTGCATTGATGAGCACTAGGATACTTTCTAGATATTCCAATATCTTACTTCAGGACCTTGCAAGGCGTTGCTCGTGAAATAAATGGGTTTCTTCCCGTCGTAAGTCTCCCGAATGAGGGTTGCACTGACGACCTCAACCGCCACGACCAGGTAGAGGTAGAGAGTTTATTCCTTATTTGGTCACGAGAGGGCCAATGGTTGTGAGAGCACCTTTTTGAGATGGATGAGGGAACATTCGTACTCCTTGGTCCATTTGAATGCTTCTTATTTGTAAAGAAGTTTGAAGAGGTGAAGTGCATGTTGCATAGATTTTTCCACGAAGCGGGATAATGAAGTGAGCATTTTGTTCAGGGTTTGAATCGATTTCTTAGAGTTCGGCGTTGGAAACCCAGAAAATTCTCGGTAATTGTCAGGGTTGGCTTTAATTCCCCGTTCTGTTAGGTATAAATCGAGGAATTTGCCTGCCCGTACGTTGAAGATGCATTTTTCTGGGTTGAATTGCATCATGCACTTCCTTGCCTGGTCAAAGAATTTCTTTAGGTAGAGTGCATGGTCGGTTTCCTCTTGAAATTTTACGATCATATCATCCATGTAGACCTCGAGCATGTCTCTGATTTCTCCTCGGAAGACCCTGTTCATCATCAGTTGATATGCAGTGCCGATGTTCTTTAGGCTGAAGGGCATTACATTGTAGTAATAATTTCCTGATTCAGTCATGAAGGCCATGTACTTTTTGTCTATCTTTTCCATGGTGATCTGGTTGTACCCATAATACGCGTCCATAAAAGATAACAGTTTTAAACCTACAGAATTATCAACTAATTTATCTATGTTTGGCAAAGGATAAACATCTTTGGGGAAAGCCCTATTAAGATTGGTATAGTCAACACACATGCACCATTTTCCATTAGATTTCTTTACAAATATAACATTGGATAGCCAGGTTGTGTATTGGGATTCACAAATAAATTTTTCCTCTAGGAGGTCTTTTACAGCTTGCTCAGCAGCCTCCGATTTCTCCGGAGATTGTTTGCGCCTATGCTGGGCGACTGCCTTAAGGGTAGGATCTATTGTTAGATGGTGACACACTATCTCTGGATCCAGACCGGGAATATTTAATGCGCTATGGGCAAACAAATTTGAATTCTCCCTTAGGAATGCCTTCAGTTGTCTTCTTGCCAGGTGGGGAGACTAGCACCAATTTTGACTCCCTTGGCAGTATTGTTGCCGGGGGGAATGATCTCGAACTCCCCGTCTGGAATTGGTCGTGAATTATGTGTTGGCTCCTTAGTGCATGCCATCGAGGAAGAGTTTTCTGCGGTCAGATGGGCCTCTTTCCCATTCTTCTTCTGCTCTCATAGGTCATCTTTGGAGAAGCAGTTGTCGAGGTCGATCGAGTCGACATGTGGCATTAGCTTTTGTTCCTCATAACTGCAAGGCAGAGCAAGTCTGTTGGTCGCTCTGGGTTGTGAGTTTATGGAGATTAAACCTTTGGAGGCTTCTTCGAAGCATCTCCTTGCGGTTTGTATGTCCCCGTGGAGGGTGGCAACAAGTCTTTCCACAATGTAGTATTTCATCTTTAGATGTAAGGTGGAGGGCACCGATATTAGTTTGGCCAAGGTAGGACTTCCAAGGATGCACTGGTATAGTGATGAGTAGTCTACCATGAGGAACTGAGTCTTGATGGATCTAGCCATTTCTGCTTCCCCAAATGTGACGATCAACTCAACGTAGCCCCAAGGCTTGGTGGCTGAGCCATTGAATCCTTGGAAGTTGGAGTCTACGTAAGGGGTCAGGTGTGTCTCATTGAGTTATAAAGTGGTGACAGTTGGGAGTATATAATATCAACAGAACTTCCTTGGTCGACCAAGATGCGCCTGACGTCGAAATTGGATACTTGTGCTCGTATGAGCAGAGGAATGTTGGAATTGGGAGCTCCGTCAGGCAACTCTTCCCGGTAAGATGCGATGGGAACATAACTTCCCCTGAATTTCTCGAGGGTGGAGTTCTTATCGAAGCTTGTGTCTATCAACTGATCAAATCTTCTCTTCACCGAGCTACAATGAATTTGTTGAACCCACCGCCAGATATAACCATTATGGATGGAAATGTCTCCCTAGGACTATGTGTCACGAAGTACAAGGGAACCTTATTCAAGTCAGGGATATGGAAATCTTCTGATCGGGTGATGCTCAAGGCGATGAGCATTATGGTTTTGTCAGAGAAGGGTTTCTCTTCCTCGACCTTCTTAGACTCTCAGGCATCCTCACGGGAACCTTCCTTCTTATTATATTTTTTGAGATGCCCATCCCGAATGAGGATCTCTATGGCATCCTTTAGGTGGATGCAGTCTTCAGTCGCATGCACGTGACTTTTATGGAACTGACAATACTTAGTTATGTCAGTACCTGGTTTGGACGATGTATGTCGAGGAAAGTGGACTCCGGCCTAATGGAATTCAAAATTTGCATAGTCGGCCAGGATGCACACACGTGGAGCGTTCAAGGATGTGTAATCGTGAATATAACCAGCTAGCCCTTTGTAGTCCCGCGAGTGGTGGGGTTTCTCGTCCCTTTTCTTTTCTTCTCCTCGATCGGATGTCGAGGGCTCATCGTTCTTTGAAACTTTTACATTCTCTTGATGCCACGAGTCTCGCGCGTTCTTGGGAGCTTCTTTCTCCTTGTAATGGATGCACGCTTGTGCCTTGAGTAGGAAGTAATTCAGTGTTGTAGGAGTTTTTATGCTAACTGATTTGGCGAAATCGCTGTGGGGGTATAATCCTCTTTCGAGGAGATACTTCTTCATCCCATCAGTCATGGAGACTTGGACGAATTCTTTGTTAAATCTTTCTATATATGCTCGGAGAGATTCATCCTTCCCCTGGATGATGGCCTCCATTGATGCCTCTGACTTAGGGTGACGGTGAGATGTCGTAAAGTGCCTGGAGAATTATTTCCCCATGTTTTTCTAAGACATGATCGACTCATCGGGGAGGCTTTTGTACCAAGCCATGGCTCCCTTTTTGAGCGTGGTAGGGAAGAGTTGGAACTTGATTTCTCCTCATACAACTCTGTAGTCGAGAAAGGCATTGATATTCTCGATGTGCTCATCCAGATCTACAGTCTCATAGTATGTCCCCAGGTTTGGGCGTTTCTCTAGCCCAACAAGGAGCAGAGTCTCTATAATTTCTATGGATAAAGGGCCGTGGGGCTCATTGTCATCACTCTGATCAGGTGATGGGGGCGAAGAGTAATGGTTTCTTCCTCGTCGGAGGTTGTTGTCTCGATGGGGAGATATGCTCCTCGGTTGATACTTTGGCTTGGATGATGGTGAACGGTCATTTCCTGGCCGTTGATTACCGTTTTCTTATTGATGGTCGAGTATCGTCGATCTTTATTGGGAGGTGTGCGACTTTATTTCTTGAGAAACAAAACCTCTTGCATATTGTGCGTGGGGCGACGATCATATCTTAATGGTGATAGATTGCGGGAGTTATGTCGCCGAAATCTCCAAGGAGGAGATCTTGAGTGGAGTTTCTTTTCCATGCTCTAATCATGTTGCTTCGTTGTAGGATTAAAGGATTGGTATGATTAAGGGCAGTGAGCATAACTGCCATGGCTGGGTCGGTGTTGGCCGGAATTGGGACTGGTTGGAGGATTATTGGAATCTCCTCAGTGACTTTCTTGGACTTCTGATTCTCCATGAATTGGATGTCATCATCGTCGGCTTCAACCGAGGAGGGAGATGCAATTTGGCTGTATCTCTTCTCAGGGATATCCTCAAGGAAGGATATTCCTCCACTTTCGTCTATTATGTAGACAAAAGAGAGCATAATTTTTCCAAAAAGATGGTTGTCATCTTAATCGGCCATGATAGGAATCTTTGAATGTCGTTTTGATCTTTAGTTTCGAGGAAGGAAAGATGGAGAGAACAAGTTTCCCAAAGATGGAACCACTAATCTTATCGGTTGATCATAACCTGAAGTGGGCCGATAGATGATGTCTGCAAGGCTGGAATTAAAGGAGGGGAGGAGCGTACCTGCAAGGCACTCTGACGCTCAAGTAAGAAAGAGTGCAAAGAGATACAAGAAAGATATTTGGGTTTCTAGAATGAACATTGGATACCTGGCCCTCACAAGTGTGAGGGTTTATATAGTGTCTCCGACGCTTGGCCATTGGTTCCTATTTTTAGGCCTAGATATCGGGTTCCTAAAAAATAGGTAATTTCCAAAAACTGGCTGTTATGATGGGCATAAATGCTCAGAACTAGCCGTTACGACAGGCAAGGAAGTGTTTCACGGGCAAGCGCTATTTCTGGTCATTCCTGGGTGTCTGTCCTCGTGTGGCTTGGAAGGATGAGGAATAACCCGTTTGAGCGGGCAGAAGTAATCGTGCAGACCCTGGTGGTCAGCCGGCCAGAGCTCCTCGGGTGAGGGGAAGAAGGGATAAAATGTTGAGTATCCTTCATATTTTATTGGGTCTTCCTACATGCAGAAGTGGATTGGGCCCTACTTAGCCATTGGGTCAGCCTAGAATTTGTAATTCAGTTTAAAAAAATTTAATAATAACAATCCTTATTTCTTTATTCTCTCTCTTTCTCTACTCACTAAAAATGTCTCACACACTAACAAATCGATATCTAGAGCTCCAGATAGATTCTTGATCGTATTTTCAAGAATCACAGGTTAGTGATCGTGTTTCTGGGATCGTGGGTTATTAATCATTTGTTGCAAAGATGAATGGTACTAATGGGATTCTGAAAAAAAAATTCCAATTCTTGACGATAAAAATTGGAACCGATGGAGTAAGCAGATGTAATCCTTGTTTGGTTTTCATGAAACCCTAGAAGTAGTTGAAAACAATGTTCATGAGCTTGCTCATGATGCAATTGACGTGCAGTGAACTGCACACAAGGAAGCGAAGGAGAAAGATTGCATGGTTGCGTATTTCATTCAATCACCGGTAGATTTGGTGAATTTCGACAAGATCTCTCATGCTGAATCGGCGAAGAAGGTGTCATACCCCAAATTTGTTTGCCCCATTTTTAAAATATTCAAATTATTTTTAAACTTGGTTTCATAATTTTTTTGGGTACTCACATTTGGATTAAGAATAATTTATTTTTGCTTATTTAAAATATATAATAATTTACTTTAAATTAATTATATTAAAAAAAAACAAAATATTTTCCCACCTTCATATGTTTCTATGTGTCTTTTTGTCTCAAAAAGAATGACATAACACATTTGGTAAGAGAGTAAAGCTTGCAGGTGGAAGGTCTTGAGTTCAAGTCTCATTACACTACTTTTTGGTTTTTATATTCTTTTGTGTGTTTTTTTAATAAAAAAGGATAAAAAAAGTCATTTTTCAATTATTTTATTATTATTTTCGTTTTCTACTTTCAGTGTATTTTAAAATTATTTTTTTATTTTTTTAAATCTTTGATTTTATACACTTAATAGTCTAGATGTTAAAAATAATTGAAATCTTTCAAAAATCAATTTTTTATTAATCACCAAATCAATCACAATATTGAGAAAAATCACAAAAGTGTCTAGGTTCATAATCTTGTCCTCCAATTTTCAATCAAATCTCAATTGGTTTAAATCTTCCCACAAAATCACTTTTTTAATTATTAAATTATTATTTTCATATTTTTTAATTAATAAATTCTCAAAAATAGATTTTTTTTCTCACTTTTTTTCTTCAATTTTTAATTAAAAATAACCAAAAAATCAAATAAAATATAAAAACAACAAAATCACATGATTTGTCACTTTCTGATTGGTCACATATTGACAAAACTGATTTCTCATTGGTCAGAGTTTGTAGACTTGCTGACCAAGATATAATCTACAAAACTTGTGCTTTTTATGTTGGATAATTTCCTTTTTGGTGTTTTTAACCTAATTTATAATTCTATAAATATGGCTCTCTTCACCATAATTTTTCATCAACAATTTCCTATCTCTCTCTCACACATTCTTTCTATGCAACTCTTTTGGTTAACTTTAGGATTTTGAACATAACAATTAAAAAATTTCCATCAATAATCATTTGAAGAATCAACAATATTTTGGAGAATCAACAATCATTTGAAGAATCAACAATTGTCAACAATATTTGGGTTGTTGTCTTGAACAAACAATGGCCTAAGAACAAACACCCACGAGCTTTTTTTCAATTGTCTCTCCAGATAGATAAATGAAAGATCAGCTTCTTTCAGGCATTCGTGTAGTAAGTGGTTTCCTCTCACTTTGTAAGTTATTTTCAATTTTAGTTTTTGTTTGTTCTTTTTACATTATTATTATAGAACTTAATTATATTTATTTAATTACTTACTTTATAGAAGTTAACTAGATTCATTTAGAAATAGATTGGACCTCAAATCCATTGCTACTCAGACCCCAGAATTTACTACCAAACTAATTATACACCCCCTCCTTACGCAATTGGGCCAAGTTCAATTTCTGAACTTGGACCCTTATTATTTACATCCCATGTTTTTGCTACTCAGCAATAATTCGTACCCCTTAATTAATTGGGCTCAGGTGTACATTTGAGCCTCAATAAATACACCACCCAATTCCACTTCTACACCCCCTGAGCCTAAGTTAATTAACTTTAATTATGATATTTTCTTATTCTCTTTATTTTATTTTTGTCACATAATTATTTTTTTAGCATAATTTGCATTAAAATATTTTTCTTGCATAAAAACTATTTATAAATGATTATTGGATTTTTTTTAATTAAAAATATTAATATATTAGAAAAATAGTTATTTTTTAATTAAATATTTTATAAAACACTACCCTATTTTTCTAATCACATTAAATTTTTTTCTCATTCAAATTTATTTTTTACATATTGTATAACATATTCTAAAACAGCTAACCAATCAAATGATAACCTTTTTTTAATAACTTAATTTAAATTCAAGATATTTTCAAAAAGGATTGTGAATCTATTTTATATTAACTGTGAACTGTGTCTACGATTCTGCTATTTTCAACCCAGACTTGGTTCAAGGATTAATTCAAAATATTTCCACAGTCCATAAAAAAGAACCAAACACTACGAACTGCGAATTGGGACTCTGATTCCTCATAAGAGGATACGTAGGCATACGACTTAAAAAAACATGGCGAGTTCCCCTAATAAAAAATTAGAACCGTATCCAACCCTTTTAACCTAAACCCTAGTATCCTTGTGAATTAAGTAGATGAAGGGTGCCTACACTATGCCAAAATTGTTTTAAGGTAGCATACCTTAGACAACGCTTATGTTCCAAAGCGCTGCTATATGTCCCGATAAAATTTTAAATTTTAAAACTATATACATTAGACAACGCTTTACAGAAAAGCGCTGCATAAAATTGAGAAAAATGCTGTCTTAGGTTCATTAAAAAAACACTTTAATAAAGCACTGCTTATGTCCCGATAAAATTTTAATTTTAAAACTATATACATTAGATAGCGCTTTACATAAAAAGCGATACGTAAATCCCAACAGAAGAAAGCGCTGACATAGGCCCAAAGCGCTGCTAAAGCCATACTCTAGGCAACGCTTTCTAAAAGCGAGGTTAATTAAAATTTTAATATGAAAAAATAAATTCTAGAAAGCGCTGCTAAATTTAAAGCGCTGCCATAGGCCCAACAGTAGTAAGCGCTGCCATAGGCCCAAAGCGCTGCTAAAGCCAGACTTTAGGCAGCGCTTTATAAAAGTGCTGCCTAGGCTTAATTAAAATTGAAATAAAATATTACAGTCTAGGTTTTGAGGCGTTACATTCTATTCTCCATTGTTCTTCTTATTCCTAAAACACATACGAACTTCCGTCATTCTTGTTCCAACACTGTTTCTTCACACATCATCACAGTTTCTTCATTTTGTCTCTTCTCATTGAAATACTCGTCGGCCACTCCCCAACCGACCTCCACTGTCCGCGACGAAACCAAACACCTCTCCCCTCAGCTTTCAACAGCATCACCTCCTGTCACTTTTTGTGAGAGTTAAAACAACAATGAAATAACTAGTATGAACTTTGCTTTCATCTTTAACTCTCTTAAATTCATAATTTCTACTTGAGCTCTTTTTTTACCATATTTTTTCAAAGTATGTTGAATTTATTTTGGATTATTATGGTTGGGAATACTCAAAGCAGATTAAATCACGTCAAGGAATATTTTGAATTCAAAACTATGGATAATCTTTAGCTCTCTGTTTGCGGGGCAGGATTTCAAACAAATAAGCTTACTTTGGTACCTAAACAAGGAAAATTATTGAAAATTGCGGGTTCAATGTTTGAAATGTTTAGCTCTTAAAAAGCAGTGATATAGCTTTTATCTGAAGATAATGTTTAGCTCTTAAAAACCAGTGATATGCTTCCAGAGGATAATGTTATTCCTAATCAAAACTATGATGACAAAAAAAATCTTGTGCTCTATTGGTATGAGCTATAATAAGATACATGATTGTCCAAATGATTATATTTTGTTTCGAAATGAATATGCATCGTTAAATTAGTGCCATGAATGCAGTTTATCTTGATATAAGAAAAAATTGTCTCCAGCAAAAGTCTTATGGTATTTTCCTATGATTCTGATATTTAGACGCCTGTTTCATAGTGAAATCGATGCAAGACACTTGACTTGGCATGCAGATGAAAAAAATTATTGATGGAAATTTTTGACATCCAACAGATTCACCATAGTGGTTGAAAATTGATAATGATTTTCCTTATTTTGGAGGAGAAGCAAGAAACCTTCGCTTAACATTATCTACTAATGGAATGAAGATGTATGGTCTTCAAAGCATCTCACATACCACAAACCTGTGATTATTATGATTTATAACCTGCCTTCATGGCTATGTATGAAATATAAGTACATGATATTATCTATATTAATTTCTGGGCCTAAATAACATGGGAATGACATAGACGTATACTTGACACCTTTAATCGAAGATTTAAAGATTTTGTGGGAGAACGGTGTGGAGGTTTATGATGGATATAGGAAAGAAAGTTTCAATTTGAGGGCGATGTTGTTTGGCACAATTAATGATTTTCCGGTATACCAAAATCTATCAGGGTATAACATTAAAGGTCAAAAAGTGTGTTCTATTTATGATGAAAACACAAATTGGAAGCGATTGGAATTTTGTCAAAAGAATATATTTGTCGGTCATCGTAGACTCTTAAATTCTAATCATCACTACCGTGGGTGGAGAAAGGCATTCAATGGAAATCCAGAACATGATAGAGCTCCACCTTAATTGACATGTGACCAAATTTTTGAAAAGGTGAAAGATATGAGTACTCAGTTTGGCAAACCTTTTGCACATACACTTTTCAAAGGTGGGTGGAAGAAGAGGTAAAAAAAATTTAATTTCCATATTGGAAGTTGTTATATGTAAGACATTTTCTTGATGTTATGCATAGTGAAAAAAATGTATTTGAAAGTGTTATTGGTACGTTACTCAATATACAAGAAAATTCTAAGGATGGACTTAAAGCAAGAAAGGACTTGATAGAGATGGGAATAAGAACTGAATTAGGACCCATAAAGAAAGGAAAACGAACATATCTACCGCCTGTTGCTTATACTTTATCTAGAAATGAGAAAAAGATATTGTGTAAGTTTCTAAGTGAAGACTTGTGTCTATGAAAGGCCTCAAGTTAAAGAGTTTAAAGATACATGATTGTCATGTTATAATGGAGCCTTTTCTACCAATAGGTATACGTTCTATTTTTCCATAAAAACGAAGAAGCGCCATAACTAAATTGTGTTTTTTGTAGATAAGATAGCAGCTCTAGAAGATAGTAATATGTACATTTGTATATATATATATATATATATATATATATATATATATATATATATATATATATATATATATATATATATATATATATATATATATATATATATATATATATATATATATATATATATATATATATATATATATATATATATATATATATATATGTATATGTATGTATGTATTTCAAGTTGTATCAAATTTATGTATTTATAAATTATTGGATTAAAGTTGTATATATAAATATGCAAATTTGGTGCATATTTATTGGATTGAAGCTGCAAATTTATGAATATGGTGAAAATTTGAAAGACAACACTTATTTTGAGTGATTATTTGTAGAGAGCGCTTAAAATATAAGCTGTATAAATTAAAAAATTCATGAACATTAGACAACACTTTAAATAAAAAAGCGCTGCCTATAATGTGGAATAGAAAGCACTTTTAAAGAAAGTGCTTCCTAAAGGGGTGCATTAGAAAGCGCTTCTAAAGTAAAAAGTGATGCCTTAAAGGGACTTTAGAGGGTGCTTTTAAAAAAAGTGCTATCTAAAACAGAAAAAAAGTGAACTAAAATATACATTACACAACGCTTTTAAAAGTGATGTCTAAAGTGAAAGCGTTGTCTAAAGGGGTGCATTAGAAAGCGCTTCTAATGTAAAAAACGCTTCCTATAGAGGCCTTTAGTGATCTCTTATTGAATAACGCGCCGCCTAAAGGCTACATTAAGCAGCGCTTTTACATTGACAAAAAGTGATGTCTTTACTTACAGCAGCGCAAGAATAGGCAACGCTTTAAATCTCTGTCTATGGAAAAAAAACGTTGTCTATTCCCTTATATGCCGTAGTGCTAACACCTTCCCTTTGTCTAAAGTGAATCAAAAACTTAGAATCTCGGTGCAATTAGGTTTATTCTATTATTCATCCATCGTTATGACAAAAAGTAGTGGTGGCGACTCGTTATTTTTTTTCCGGTTACGACAGCTGGTGACTCTGCTGGGGACTCAATCCTAGCATTTAAGAGCTTCTCTCTTTTTAGGTTTAGAGTTTTGCTAGGGTTTTTGGTGTTTTCCTATTTTTTGTTCTATTTCTATTTTTTTATTCTGTTTATTTATTTATGGTTATATTATCTTTATTATTTATTATTATTTATTTATTGGTGGGATTTTTAAATTCGAAAAATTCAAAACCTTAGAAAGAAGAACCGTCTATTGGCCAAGGGGATACATCATTCCTATGAGTTTTTGTGACGACTTCTCCTAGAGTCGGTGGAATTCCGAAAAAGGAATATGTCTCAAGAGCTAGCCTTTTGGGAGATAGGACTTTGGAATGAAACCTATGACTCTTTGTATAACCCTAGAACAAAATCTCATGGTGAGACCTTATACGATCTAAGAGACAAAAGTTTTGGTCTACAAAGAGGCTCCATTTAAGGGAGGATCTTGTGTCTTTCCCTCTAGCATTATCCATGATACCCTTAAGGAAGCCACCTTATGGGGAGGGTAGAATATCCGTAGGACGAAACTAGGAACCTACCTACTAAGGATATCTTGTCAACATCCCTAAACCCGCAAGGGTTACCTTCTATTTGTTACATGTAGGTTTTTTCTTCTGTATATTATAATATCTAGACAGTAGTGTGTCTCTATGTAAGTCATAATCCCTAGTCTGTAGGGGTTTTATTTTAACTGTCACCCGAAGGGCTTCCGTTTGTGTCATAGTCCATAGCTTATATGGATTTTCTATCCCTAAAATCGTATATGGTGTGCTTATGTTTATCCTTATAATAGGTCTGCATGTCATTACATCTCAATGAAATTTTTAGCACACCCTCAAAATCCAAAAAATATTTTTTTCATACCCATGCAGTTTCGTACATTCACACATTCACATTTCATGCATTTCCACCTTCTCCCTCAGTCGCTATCGATCCAGCTAGCAATATTTCCTGATACTCAAAAAAAATTCCAAGCATGCTTTAAGAAAGTTGTGACAAAACTCAAGAAATTCCTAAGTTATTGAAGGAGAAAGTCAATCGGTGAGATTGATCCTACAAATCTTGTTAATGAGAGAAGGCGACCCTTCTTCATACAAGTCAAAGGCCTACACAACGTCTCAAAGGCAATTATCATTGGTAACTCAGAAACACCAGTATCAACAATTTCCCTCTCAACAAAATTGGTATGCCCAACAAAATAAAATACAAGGGTCACCCCCTACTCTGTCAAGTCCAAGATCATCAAGGAGATATCCTAGAGTCAAGTGGATCGACAAAGTAGCTCTTCCATAGGATCATTAGATTTTATCATTTTCAAATTGTAGTTTCCAAGTTTCTAAGTTGTATTTTGTGTAAATTTGTATCTTTGACTAGTGATTAAAATAAAATGAGCATGCATGTTTTTGAATTCAATCCATTCGTTTTACTCTGCCATCACTTTCCATAAATATCAACTATTCACTTCCATCTTCCATTTCACAACTTTAACAAACTTTGAGGGAGAATGATGAAAATTAAATAACTGAATTTTTCTAAACTATGCTTTTAAGGGTAAGACCGAGCTGGCGATGTAAGGCATTGTTTCAATTCTTAAACAATAGAGAAATAAGGAGTTAATCCATAGTCAACCCCCTCGAGCCAGAAGTTAGAGTTTTGTTCTATTTTCTAAAAAACCCTTAATCTTAATCAGAGGAAGCGTAGTCTTTCAATTAATTCAATGATGCATTATAATCTCAAGAGAATCAAGTAAATATAAGCGAAAGGTTCAAGCACATCCTCTTCTTCACATTCATCATCCAAGGTTGAGGAATTCATGAAGCTATTAATATCTTCTTCCTCTGTACAACATTCAAGATCAAGGAAACAATGAAGACGAAGCTTAAAACAATCATGATAGTCACAAGTGTTTAAAAATAAATAAATAAAAAGGAAAAATAAATTCAAAATGAGAAAGCCCGCTAAGTCAAAAAAAAAAAATTGACTTAGGCAAAAGATAGGGTATCCCGATGGACCAAAATTCAAAAGAATTGGTCCGTGCAAAAATAAAGGATTGAAAACAAATAAATTGGAGGGGCATATCACATGAAGATCCTATTGACTAAGGGTGATCATTTTGAGATTCAATCAACTTGGACAACATTTCAAAGCACCAATCAGGGGCATACCTTTTGAAGGATCATTCCTTAATCAAGTCATATCACAACATGGTATGACTCAGTTTCATCTTTTCAATAAACTTCTCAAGGCTCTAATAATAAGGGGGAAACCATCCAAGATTCAAATGTTGGGGCAGTGCATATCAAGTTCATC
This sequence comes from Vicia faba, assembly GCA_948472305.1. Taxonomy (NCBI): domain Eukaryota; kingdom Viridiplantae; phylum Streptophyta; class Magnoliopsida; order Fabales; family Fabaceae; genus Vicia; species Vicia faba. The sequence continues at coordinate 554,900,071 of OX451741.1, forward strand.
TTACGAAATGTAGGTCTCAAGTTCCCCTTCAAGTGACTTTAGATACAAACTCCGTAAGATTCGAGTACTTGGGGTAATTCTTATCGGACTTATATCAGTGAGATCCAAGAGTACCTCCTGTAAATTCTGGAGATTGAGGGACATACCTTTCAAGGAACTCAAATATAGGGGAAAACTACATCGAGGCTCGATCAAGAGAAGTTGATCAGAGACGTTTGTCTTTAAGAGTCCGGGGCATAGTTCAAGATAGTAGGGTCATTCATGATCAAACTGCTTCTGAAATCATGCCAATAAGAATCTCTCCAAGACCCTACCAACAAATTGGGGCAAGACAGACCACGAAGGGGAAAACTCTCCTCATACATCAGCAATCTTCGAGTTTGAAATGAGTATCAGGAAATCATGCAAGCACAACACTCTACCACCATGTGATAAGCAGCCTTGTTACATAAGCAACCTCTCTACGTCTGAACCATCTACGATCCCTCACAAGGGCATCCAACAAATGCATATAAGTCTACATAAATTATTTATTAGGGATATTCGATCCAGAATCAAGCTATACTTGTCATCTCATCCATCTGACAAATTCCGATAGCATGGATCGAGTATATCTGAAAAATCTCAATTACTCATTGGCATTTCAAAATCCAACATCCATTGATACGTATGCAAGTCACTCATTACATACATTAATCAATCATTATATTTCATACATCAATCAAAATGCACATGCATAGCATAAAACCATGTTTCATGTGAAGACAATCATCATTGTCAAGCAGGTTATCTATTATACGCAGAATCTCAGTAGTAGATCCTCCTGATTAATCTCAGAAGATGATTCTCCAAAATATCTCGGTAGTAGGTAGTCCTTAATTGAATCTCGACAATAGATTCCTTGGAAATCTTGACAGTAGATTTCTCATTGAGAGCCACACATCAAGGCATAACATGCACATAACCATATCAAAGTATCAAGATCATTCATAAAATTTGGTGCATCTGACATATAGAAACATAAAAAAAAACATTTGATAAAACATCAGAGAGTATTTTGGTTAGAAAAAACGTCGAAAGAGGTCCACGACTACGCCTATGACACAATATTCAAATCTTGCTGACACTATTCACCTTGTTATGTCAAATCAACTTGGAGATACCATTACAAAAAAACATGCAACGTTGGGGAGTATGTGACAAAAGAAAAAAGAGCCAATGATTTAAAAGAAGAAAAAGATCAAAAGTATTTACAATACATTTGATGCATGAACATACGAAAGATTTGGTGCATATACATATACATTTAGGTTTCATATCGATTTAGGGCATCATGCATATACATCGTGCATGGCATTTTCAAATCTATTTTAGGTAAGAATACTACAAATTTTCTTGGGGCCTGTTGTTGAATTAGCTTATCGACGCAAGACAAACAAACACCTTGGTTGAGAACAGACACAACTAGTAAACTTCAATCTTATCTTTGATTTAGTTATCTAAGATTCGATTATCAAAACACTTTTCAAATTTCAAACTCGCATCATTTATCCCCTAGGTTGTGATGAATATGCAAAATCAGTGATATAACTTTTTTGTGTTAGTCTCGAAGCAGCAATAAGTTGTCTAACTCGTATTATTTACTCCCTAGGTTGTGGTAGGTGTTGCACCCCAAAATTTACCATCTTGATTTAGGCTTATGTTTCATCATGAATATCATATTGCATTGCATTCATACATTATGATGGGATCAAAATACTTTGGTTATCAAGTCTTCCTTAAGCTTTGAAGGTTTATTGCATTGACAAGTTGCTCAAGTAGAACCTTATCATCTAAACCTCTGGATCTTTCAAGCTCAAAAGTTATTGCATATCTCAAGATATTTTATCCATCTCTTTGGATCATCAGAGGATTGAAGTTTGTGATTGATTATAAGAAGAATCACTCTTTTGATTCACCAGTCAAAATTAGGGTTTTGCTTGATCAAGGTTATTGATCAATGTACAAGTCTTGAATTGGAAGCTAAAACATCTCATTGGTATTTGAAAAGTCTTTGTACAAGAAATTGGTCAAGATGCCCAGAGGATTTTAAATTTTGGAGATGATTCATCAGTCTCCTAAGGTGTAAACCAAAACTAGGGTTTAGGATTTTATCAAGATTTCTTGAGAATTTTGAAGTGAAACTTTGTACATGGCCTCTATATATTTATGAGATAGTATGTTTGAAGTTTTGACCATCAATTTTGAAGAGAAGTGGACCAATTAATTCAAAGGGGCAAAATGGTCATTTTGGTCAAAATCAGTCAAAGTCAAGGTTGACCAAGTGAACTTTTGGTCAACCATCAATTCAAGGTTTTACTTTTCATATTTCAAGTCCATTTTGATCATTGGATCAAAAAGATTGAGGTTTGGGTTGAAACTTGTTCATGAAGAAACCCTAAAAGTTTCTAATTTTGGAAAATGAGGACTTAACTTCAAAAATTCATATTTTATTCACCTTTGATCAAAAAAATGAAAATAAAATATGCTTGGAAAGATAAGAGGGTGATCCTTCATCTTCTTTTGGTCTCATGTCCAAATTGTCAAAGAGTCAAGAGTTATGGTCTTTGGAAGTTCATGCCTCAAGTTAAAATTATAGGTCATTTTCCAAAATTAGTGAATTTCATGTAAAATTTTGAGGACCTTAATGGATTCAATTGCAAAAACTCAAAACTAAGGGATTGTAGATCTTTTAAATACCTTTCCAAATTGTACTCATTTGTGTCCAAATTCAAAAGTATGGGCAAGATATGGTCTTTTGAATTTCTTGCCATTTTATTGAACTTTAGCCATGCAAGCAAAATGCAATTTATTGCAAACTCAAGTTTCAGCCATTCTTTTCATTTCTAATCAGGCCCATGACCCATTTGTGGCTTGTGGAAACCCATGATGCCAGCCATTTCGTGCCCATGTGCTTGGTGTACTTGCTTGATTGAAAAAATGACAAACATGCTCAATTTGGCAAATTCATCCATACTCTCTCATTTCAAATAATCATGACCTGGCACTTTGAGGATTTGTTTGAGGTTATTTGGCTCATAAAATGCAAAGAAAATGAAAAAACGCACGAGCAAATGGCTGAGGCCCATGTGCACTCATTTTTTGGCCAATTTTTCCAATCAGGCCCTTGAACAACTTTGAGGACCAATTTCATCTCTAACCTTCAATAATTACTCTATATAAGGGACTCCAAGCCTCATTTCAGTGGGGGAACGCTCCATTCATCACAAATCCAGATCTGAAAATTCCTTCTTCTTGCTGAAGTTTTCTTCGATTCACTCATCTCCTTCGCGCATTCATCAAAAATTTTGTGGATTCATCTTCCTTGAAGTGCGTAGATAGAGACCGAGAAGTTTGTTTTCTTCTGTAACTAAGGAATCAATACTTCCAGTTTCACATTGAGGTGAGCTTCTTAAACTTTGATTTGCTATTTTCAGCTTGATTTGACGAATTACTTCATGTTTATGAACTCATAGCTGGCCAAACAATAGGTTTGACGTATAATTTTGTTTGAATTTGAAGAATAAATCGTTGTTAAACTTATGAATAATTCATATTCTGTGATTTTTTGCAATTTTCGTGTCCAGATTTCTGATCGCCTAGTCAGTCTTTTTGAGATCTATAAGTATCATGATGTAGAGGTTAGATCTGTCTTTGTTTTGAGCTTTAAATCATTGATTTTGGTGGAGAAATAAGGAAGAAGTCCTGATCAGAACATGAGGTTTCGAACTGTGAAAACACGCGTTTAGGGCTTTGTGTTGAGGAAGAAGACGATGAGGTGGTGCGCCCTGATTGGATGATTTGAATTCTTAATGCATTTTATATTGTTTGATTTTTATTAATTTCTTCTGATTTTATTTTTGTGAACAAAACATCTTCAAAAATCATGAAAAAATTACCATAGGATATTAATAATTTCTAGTATTTGTCAGATTTTTTTTGGAATTTTTTAAAAATGTTTTGATTGGTTCAAAATTTCATAAGTTTAATTAATTGTTTGCTCAATGATTATTTTTATTTTATTAGTTATTTTGATCTAAAAAATCCACAAAAGTTATCTTTGACTCATAAAATAATTTAGAAATTGATTCTGATTTTGGTTTGGCATTTTTCCTATTTTTGATTAGAAATTTAATTTGAGAAGGTTATTTGAAATGTTTGCTTCATAATTTTTGTTTTAATGTTTCATTTAATTCAAAAATCTTCAAAAAAATCATATAAGTTTGTTTTTAATCATAGTGTCTGAATATAATTTTGTTTTGACCTTTTTATGACTTTTGGCTAGGGTTTGCATTTTGTCATTAAATAATAGTTTAATTGTTTAATTGTTTGTTTGATTTTATTTTAATATTTTCTTTAATTCAAATATTCCACAAAAAAATCATGGATGCTGGTTTTTAATTCTAATATTTGAATATAATTTTGGTTGGATATTTTTTCTGAATTTTGATTGGAATTTTATTTTGAGATGTGAATTTTTGTTTAATTGTTTAAAGGTTTGAATTTTGATTTTATTTTTGACTTTTCTTTAACTCTAAAAATTTTAAAAAAAAATAAGTTCTCTGATATTTAGAGTTTTCTTTATTTTTGTATGATTTTAATTTGATTTGTTTAGAATTGGAACTTGATTAATAAATAATTGAGTTCATTTTCTAAATAATTAGGGTTTTGCTAATTCCCTTGTTTGTTTTGATTCCAAAAAGCAACTGGCCTTGAGTTTCAATTGAATTTGGTTCTTGTTTAAGGTTCATAGATGGATTGAGGTCCTTAAAATGATTTTTCTTGAATTAATTAATAAGGTTTGGTATTTTCCACAAAATATTTTTGAAAACTTGTCTAGTTTGGTGGTTTTTGCCAACTAGTTTTTGATATTTGAAGTTTGATTGATCCTTTCCTCATCCATCCATGAACTTAAAACATGTTTGCTGACTCTTATACATCTCAAAGATGCTAATAAAATTTGTGTTTGAATTATGGAAGCCCTTTTCTTTTTTTTTTGATGTATTTTTGAAGTGAAGGTACCCAATTAATGTTGCATATCTTGTTGCAATTTGCTTGATGGCCAACAAACTTGAGTGAGGCCTATAATTGGGCCTCTGATGTTAATGTTAGTTCTGTTTATCCACATAAACTCAAGTCATTTCACTTAATTCCCCATGTTTGAATGATTGAACCTTTTGATGCATGTTTTATGACTTTTTGCTTTCTTGTTGATCTTCACTTTGAAACTTGAGCTTTCAATTTGAGTTTGAGGTCATTAGATGGCCAATGATAACATGAAGGGAAATTATAATTCAATGATAGTATCATGAGGACTTGAGAGTAATTTATCCCTATTATTTAAGTTAGTTCTAATCGTGAATGGAGTTTGGCTTCTTTCTTTTATCCTTGTTGAATTTTCAAGGCATTTTGAATGCACTTGTGCAACATATTTTAGAATCAACACTTTAACCTTTTGATCATGTTATAATCATGTTTTAGAAGCTTTACTTCGAATCTTTGATTGTTACAAACTCTCTAATTTTGTCCTTGTTTGACTTTCTTCCATGGTTAGCTTGAGATCTAAGTCTTTGATGCATTGTGTGGGATTCCTCTTCTATTATGCTTGTGAGTTGTGATGAAGTAATTGAGTATGATTGAATTGTGTTTTCTACTGACCTTCATGGTCTTTGATTGTATTCTTCTCAAGCTCCCATGATCCTTGATTGATATTCAATTGTCAATTCAATATGGTGATAGAAAGGAGCAACATTCCTCTAACTTTTAACCAAATTGTGCATATGCCTGTTTCTTTTTGTCTATCATATCTAATGTTTTGATAGTTGCTATCAAGTTTTCTCAATCTATTATGGTGTCATCATCCATCCCTTATGTGAGTCATCATTCTATTTATGGGAATACTAACTTGGTTGTTGAATGCGCGAGGTACTCTGAGAAAAGTTTTCCATTTTTGACTTGAGGCTACTACGTTTCACTTTATTTGTGGAACACAATTTATTATATTGCTTGCTTGAAGTTCTCTGGGTTTCTTTTATTCTTTCTCAGTTGCTACGGATAGTTATCCGTTTGGTATTGCACTATTTCCTTTTGTGATACGGTGGGAGAACTGACTTGGGTTTTGCGTTTGTGTTCGCAAATGTTTCAGTTTAGCAAGAGTCGCCACCGACTTTTTATTTTATCCTAAGGAAAGTTCAAAAAGCACAGGAAAGACCTTTGAGATGTTTTCTTGGGTTCGGGGAGTAGATTATAGAAAGGGAAGGTATTAGCACCCTTTCTATCCATGGTTATCCATGGGCTCTTAGTTACTTGCTTAGATCACTTGCTTTGATTTTCAATTGTTTGAAATGGTGCTTTGTGTGTGGTTTTTGAAGATGTTTTGAAAAAGAGGCCATTGTTGTGGCAACCTTTATAATGATTCTTGTTTGAATGTATACAAAGGTGTTTTTGTCTTTTGAGAAGTTTTCAATGTTTGAAAGTTGGATTTTGAAATTGTGTTGTGTAGTGTGTTTTGAAGATAACAAGGATTTTTTTGCAAGCTTTTAATCAAGTAACTAAGAGTTGTCTACCCTATTTTACTCAAGAATCTTTCTTATGTTTTTAACCCTTTTAACAGTGTTGTTTCACCATTGTATTTGGTGAACAACCTTGTGTTAGGATGTTAACGGGACAGGCGCGGGTCATCGTATAGATCATGATAGCAATAATGTCAAGTATCTTTAGCAATTTTCTTGAAGGACTTTGATCATTTTGTTTAGGCAAATCATATAGCATCGTTGAGGGACTATGATCTTTTGTTTTGTTTTTGTTTTGCCAAAGTAATTGACATGCATATTATTTCCCATTTTTGAAGGCAACAAGTGGATTGAAACCCTAGGGATGCAAGTGTGCATGTGTGTTATTTTCATGCTTTGTTTTTTTATTAGTGATTGTCTACTTGTTGATTTTATCTGGCCATACATATCCTATTTACTAGCAAGCATATAAAAATAATAAAGCGCAGAAAGATAAAATCCTACACTATTACAACCATATTGAATTGCATGAAAATATAAAGGCAAAAATAAAATAAAAGCAAGAAAAATGAGGGTCTTTCGATTGAGGCAGAAAACCCTTCGATTCTGCACTTTCTGGCTCTCTTCGATTTGGCCTGAAAAAGGTGAAGGCATGACTTTCGACAGGGACTCATATGTATGCCCCTCAAGTCCACCACTATATGTCTTTTGAAGGGGCCATCAACCATGTGCTGAAGTTTGTCAAGGATGGAAATGCAGCATACTAAAGAGAAATGTTGTCCAGTCGAAGCTAGTACAAACATAGTCAATGTCTTGTCGAAGCTTGCATGGAGGAGGTCTAAACTTTGTGACTCCAAGCAACCACACAAAAGGTCAATGCTCAAACAAAGACTTGCACGAAGGGAGCCACATGCCCAAACGAAAGAGGCATGCAGGAGGCAAAAAAGTGCAAATCAAAGGACACTAAAAGGGAGCTTTTTGCCTTGGAATCGAAGGAAGTTATAGGAGGCTTTGTACCTTGTGCATGCTAGCAAGGGGGATGCCTTTTACGTGCAAGTTGTGGCTCAAATGAAACTTTGTATGTAACTAGTCATTACTTTATGAGTCAAGGAAAGCATGGAGGGAAAGTTTGTATAGGCATGCAAGCATCAGACATCCAAACGAAACATGCAATAGACAGTCATGGCATTGTGAACCCAGTAAGGCCAGAGATGCAATCGAAGGTGGCATGTAGGAAACTCCTGCCTTGTAAATCAAAGCCAGTGTGCCAGAGGCCAATACCCAGTCGAAGGATCCAACCAAAGCCTGTATCAAAAGAGGCCAAAAGGCCAATCGAAGGAGCTTAAACGAAGAACACTTGTATTTCTCCAAATTTTGTCAAAATCATATTTTTATTTGTTTTCTCCCTTTTTCACTGTTTCTTTTTAATTTTGGTACTGGAAAATTCCAAAGTACTTGTGCAAGCTTGAACCTTGAGAATCCTTGTGAGAAAGGCCTTGAAAAAAAGGGAGGGCAAATTTTGGGGTACAACAGTTGCCCCTGTTCAATCTTCTTGAACCTGAAGAGTTAGATTGACTATTTTGCCGTTCGCGACTCGAAGGTAAAAGATGATTGGACACTAGAGTGCCCAAAAAACTTGCACTCATCAAAGCGTAGTTTGAGGGAATGAGCTTAAAGATGCCATTTGGAGATGTGACAGAATCTTGTCGGAGATGGGCTTAAAGATGCCATCGGGAGGTGTGAAAGAAGTCTTACTGGAGATGGGCTTAAAAGATGCCATCCAAGAATGTTTACTGAATTGTATGTCGTTGGTGAGTGGGTGAGTATCAGAAAGGTATCCATGTTTGGAACATCTCTGAACTGGGGGTCTGAATAAGCAATAGATTGACATCCATGTTTGGAGAATCCGTAAACTGTTTTTAGAAGTTTTGAAGTTGAATAAGCAATAGATCAGCATCCATGTTGGGAAACATCCGTAAACTGTTTTCAAAGGTTGAATTTGAACAAGCGATAGATTAACATCCGTGTTTGGAGAATCCGTAAACTGTTTTTAGAAGTCTTGAAGTTGAATAGTGATCAGTCTGTGTAGAACTTCATTCGAAATTTCCTGAAAAGGAACCTGTGTAGAGTTGCTTTATGATGAGTCCGTGTAAAAATGCATCTGAATTTGAGAAGGAACCGGTGTAGGGTTGCTTCATGATGAGTCCGTGTAAAACAGCATCTGAATTTGAGAAGGAACCGGTGTAGGGTTTCCTGATGATGAGTCCGTGTAAAACTGCATCTGAATTTGAGAAGGAACCGGTGTAGGGTTGATTCATGATGAGTCAGTGTAAAACTGCATCTGAATTTGAGAAGGAACCGGTGTAGGGTTGCCTGATGATGAGTCTGTGTAAAACTGCATCTGAATTTGAGAAGGAACCGGTGTAGGGTTGCCTGATGATGAGTCCGTGTAAAACTGCATATGTATTTGAGAAGGAACCAGTGTAGGGTTGCCTGATGATGAGTCCGTGTAAAACTGCATCTATATTTGAGAAGGAACCGATGTAGGGTTGCCTGATGATGAGTCCGTGTAAAACTGCATCTGTATTTGAGATGGAATCGGTGTAGGGTTGCCTGATGATGAGTCCGTGTAAAACTGCATCTGTATTTGAGAAGGAACCGGTGTAGGGTTGCTTCATGATGAGTCCGTGTAAAACTGCATCTGAATTTGAGAAGGAACCGGTGTAGGGTTGCCTGATGATGGTCAAGTAGATAGTTGTCCTGGTTTGTTACAGGTGTTAATCTGGAACTTAAAAAAAGTTGTTGTCGACCTTTTGCTGAAAAAGGTAAATTGTTAGTTGAAACACAAAATTATGTTGCATGAAATGTATGATGCAATATATGTGTTTTGTCAATGCTCATGATTTATGAACGTGATGTATGCGCATGTAGGCTGATGAGCTATCTTGCTTGAAGAACATAAATCCTGGATAATGAAATCTTTGACTGCTTCCAGGGAAAGTAAAACCTTGACTGCTGCAGGGGATTGCAAGTCCTTTGATCGTTAAAAATGAGAAGTCCCGGGACCACTGTTGGGGAATCAGGAGTTTGGGTTGTATGCCAATCTACTGGGGATCCCTGTTTTGAGGAGATCTGAATACTCTGTGAGGAGTTGAGAATGAGAGTCTTCATTCTGCTTGGGGAATAAGAATTATGTGGGGAATAGCCATACTGTTGCGGAATGGCTATCCTGTTGGGGAGTAAAAACTCAGGACTCTGGGAAAAGCTTATTCCTGTCTGGAAGAAGTTCAGGTTTAGGTTGTATGCCGCTTTAAGAATGAGAAACTTCATTCTGTCGGGAATATCAGGAAGTTGAATTGTATGTTGAGAAGCAGGAAGGTATATGTGTTTGGAGCATCTCTGGGCTGAGGATGAATTCTGAATGAGTGACAGAATGGCAACCGTGTTTGGAGCGTATCTGGACTGTATCTGAAATTGAGATTTGTATGAGTAGCAGAATGACTTCCGTGTCTGGAGTGTATCTGAGACTGTAACTGGGATCTGAATAAGTGACGGAATGGCAACCGTGTCTGGAGCGTATCTGGACTGTATCTGAAGTTGAGATCTGTATGAGTAGCAGAATGACTTCCGTGTCTGGAGTGTATCTGAAACTGTAACTGGGATCTGAATAAGTGACAGGATGGCAACCATGTCTGGAGCGTATCTGGACTGTATGTGAAGTTTGAGATCTGTATGAGTAGCAGAATGACTTTCGTGTCTGGAGTGTATCTGAAACTGTAACTGGGATTTGATTAAGTGACAGAATGGCAACCGTGTCTGGAGAATATCTGGACTGTATCTGAAGTTGAGATCTGTATGAGTAGTAGAATGGCTTCCGTGTCTGGAGTGTATCTGAAATTGTAAATGGGATCTGAATAAGTGACAGAATGGCAACCGTAACTGGAGCATATATGGACTGTATCTGAAGTTTGATATCTGTATGAGTAGCAGAATGACTTTCGTGTCTGAAGTGTATCTGAAACTGTAACTGGGATCTGAATAAGTGACAGAATGGCAACCGTGTCTGGAGTGTATCTAGACTGTATCTGAAGTTGAGATCTGTATGAGTAGCAGAATGACTTCCGTGTCTGGAGTGTATCTGAAACTGTAATTGGGATCTGAATAAGTGACTGAATGGCAACCGTGTCTGGAGCGTATCTGGACTGTATCTGGTGTTGAGATCTGTATGAGTAGCAGAATGACTTCCGTGTCTGGAGTGTATCTGAAACTGTAACTGGGATCTGAATAAGTGACAGAATGGCAACCGTGTCTAGAGCGTATATGGACTACATCTGAAGTTTGAGATCTTTATGAGTAGCAGAATAACTTCCGTGTCTGGAGTGTATCTGAAACTGTAACTGGGATCTGAATAAGTGACAGAATGGAAACTGTGTCTGGAGCGTATCTGGACTGTATCTGGTTTTGAGATCTGTATGAGTAGCAGAATGACTTCCGTGTCTAGAGTGTATCTGAAACTGTAACTGGGATCTGAATAAGTGACAGGATGGCAACCGTGTCTCGAGCGTATCTGGACTGTATATGAAGTTTGAGATCTGTATGAGTAGCAGAATGACTTCTATGTCTGGAGTGTATCTGAAACTGTAACTGGGATCTGAATAAGTGACAGAATGGCAATTGTGTCTGGAGAATATTGGACTGTATCTGAAGTTGAGATCTGTATGAGTAGCAGAATGGCTTCCGTGTCTGGAGTGTATCTAAAATTGTAACTGGGATCTGAATAAGTGACAGAATGGCAACCGTGTCTAGAGCATATCTGGACTGTATCTGAAGTTGAGATCTGTATGAGTAGCAAAATAACTTCCATGTCTGGAGTGTATCTGAAACTGTAACTGGAATCTGAATAAGTGACAGAATGACAACCGTGTCTGGAGCGTATCTGGACTGTATCTGAAGTTGAGATCTTTATGAGTAGTAGAATGACTTCCGTGTATGGAGTGTATCTGAAACTGTAACTAGGATCTGAATAAGTGACAGAATGGCAACCGTGTCTGGAGCGTATCTGGATTGTATCTGGAGTTGAGATCTGTATGAGTAGCAGAATGACTTCCGTGTCTGGAGTGTATCTGAGACTGTAACTAGGATCTGAATAAGTGACAAAATGGCAACCGTGTCTGGAGCATATCTGAACTGTATCTAAAGTTGAGAGATTTCCTAAAATCTTGACTGGAATGCCCCAGGTTTAATGAGCTTTGAAAGATTTGTTGAAATCTTGACTGGACTGCCCCAGGTTCACTGGACAATACTATATTAAATCCCCTTTTGTTGATAGGAGATTTTTGTAACGGAAGTGTCATCCCACTTGAAGTGATTTTACTCACTGAGAGAGCTTTCATTCCTCCGAACATTCACTGTATGAATTTCTTCGCTGTTAAACAAGTAAACCATGTGCAAACAACGATATTCAAATAATGCAAAGTTTATGCTTGTCTCGAAGTTTTGAAAAATGCGTTTTTTAGCAGAAAACTTTTTATATGACAAATTCAACACAAGATTTTAGGGCAAAGCCTTACAGGAGTCAGGATACCTTTTGTAACAGTATGCTTTCGAACTAACCCATGCTTCAATTAGGACTTTTGAAGGGTTGTAACGTGGCTTGGTTCATGGTTTAAGAAACAAAGGATAAAGGCTCAAAGTATATTTGTTCCCACCCGCTCTTCGTGATGTCCTTCAGTCCTAAACTCAGTTAATTGTGCGTTTGAAATCCAATTGAGTCTAGAATGACGCGTTGGTGATGGTTCAAACCAATTGATTTTTATGGAAGGCAGCCATCATTTTTGCAAAAATTTTCATGTTATTGAGGATTTATAATGACCTCTTTCTTTTGATTTGTTATCCCTAATTTTTGCCTGACTGTTCTTGTTTTCGAGATTACCGTCAGCGGGATGCCCCAGCTTTCTTAAGCCTCCTTCATAGGTTTTGGCTTAGCGGGCTTTTTTATTTTGAGAGGTAATGACTGCCTATGAGATAAGGAACCATCACTGTCTTTTGATTCCCAGGGAATGTTTTTGATTGTAAGTGTTTAGTTGTTGGCATGTATTTTTGGTAAAACCAGGTGTATAAATGTCATGACTGATGTCATAACATTCTGGATTATTAGGTTCTTTTTGCAGAAAAAGTATGGCACACAGTAGCTACTGTGTATGAGTGTGTATCTGAGCATTTTGCAAAAGATCACATTTATTGCCTTCTACCAAAATCAGTAAACAGGAATTCTGATGTCATAACAAATGTTAAGACATCATGTACTGATCTAACAGTAATGCAGTTTGGTTAATTCTGAGATTTTTCAGGAAGTTGGCTCATTCCTTCCAGAACAGAATCTCCCGTGGTCTTTGGGTTAACCTAGCTCAACCCTAAACTGGTTGATAAAGTCTTGTGACCAAGTCTTAAGGTTAAACCTAATTAACCCTAGCTTTTTGTGGAAACCCTAACTGAAGAAACAGCTGCTATATATTCAACAGGATTGCTGTTTGGAAAATAACTCTTGGACTGAAGACCAATTAGGATCTGTATAGTTTTAACTGATGTAATCCAAGCAAGTATTATTGTGATAAGTGACTTGGAATAGGTTTTGATTGTAAGGGTTTTTGTATCACTCAAAGCTTTGAAGCAAGAGTCTTTTGTGTCTCTTGACTAAAGCTTTGAAGCAAAGTCAAGTTAGGTTTATGTATCACTCAAAGCTGTGAAGCAAGAGTGTTTGTGTTACTTGATTAAAAAGCTGTGAAGCATAATCAAGTGTATGTTCTGAAGAGTGTCTTCATTAATTCATTAGTCAATTGTTTTAAGTATCACTACTGTGATTGAGGGGGAGTGAGTAGGAACTCAGGTTTAAGTTGAACTTAGATTGAAGTTGCATTGGGTAGGTCTTAAGTGAAGGAGATAAACTGGTTGGTTTATTCCTGAATTAATATCTCTTATAGTTGATTTCCTCCCTGGCTTGGTAGCCCCCAGAGTAGGTGTTGTTTCACACTGAACTGGGTAAACAATTGACTGTGTTCTTTACTTTTTTTATTTACTGTCTTATAGAAAGTCATATACGGTGTCATAACATTCACTGTGACATTGAGTATCTGCTGCCAGAATTTCAATTGGCATCAGAGCAGGCACCCTGCCTGTATTACTGGGTGAGATCTAGGGATATCACTTTCCGGCACTATGGACAAAGAAGGAGTTTTTGGAAATAGACCATCCATTCTGGATGGAACAAATTATGACTACTGGAAACCTCGTATGATTGCCTTCTTAAAATCTCTGGACAAAAAGGCTTGGAGAGCTGCTGACAAAGGATGGAACCATCCCACCATAACTGAGAAAGATGGGACAATCAGTCTGAAGCCTGAGGAAGAATGGAGCAAAGAAGAAGATGAGTTAGCCCTGGGAAATTCCAAAGCTTTAAATGCCTTGTTCAATGGAATTGATAGAAACATTTTCAAACTAGTACATCAATGTGAACTGGCCAAGGAAGTGTGGGACACTCTCAAAACTTCCCATGAAGGCACATCCAAAGTAAAAATGTCAAGGCTTCAGATGCTGACTACAAAGTTTGAGAACCTAAGGATGAAGGAAGATGAAACCATTCATGAGTTTCACATGAACATCTTGGAGATTGCCAACACCTCAGGAGCATTGGGTGAAAAGATGTCTGAAGAAAAACTGGTGAGAAAGATTCTCAGATCCTTGCCTAAAAGATTTGCAATGAAGGTAACTGCTATAGAGGAAGCCCAAGACATCAGCAACTTAAAGGTGGATGAACTCATTGGGTCTCTTCAGACTTTTGAGATGGGGATCAGTTACAATGTTGACAAGAAAAACAAGAGCATAACACTTGTATCCAACACTGAAGATGAAAACAAGGAGGATGGAGAAGAAAATATTTCAGAAGCTATAGCCATGCTTGGAAGACAATTCAACAAACTCATCAAGAGAATGGATCCAAAGTCAAGGTCAAATGTTGATAACATTCCCTCTTACATTAACAGATCTTATGACTCCAGCAGAAGACCAAGGTCTGAAGAGAAGGGAAATCAAGGCAAAGGAATTCAATGCCATGGTTGTGAAGGATATGGGCATATTCGAGCTGAATGTCCTACCTTTCTTAAGAAACAAAAGAAAGGAATGACTGTTACCTGGTCTGACTATGATTCAGAAAGTAATTCTGAAGAAGAATCTGCCAAACTAGTTACTGCACTAACTGGTGTTTGTACCTCTGAAAGTGACACTAGTGATGAGGAAGTGACATTTGAAGAACTGGCTGATACTTATAAGAAATTGTGTATCAGAAGTGCTGAAGTCTGTGTGCAAAATGAGAGACAAACAAAACTCATCATAAAGTTGGAGGCTGAAAAAAGGGCAGACCTTGAAACTATAAGTCATCTTGAAGGGGAAGTTCAAATGCTGAGCTCAAAATTGAACCAGATGACCAAATCTGTCAAGATGCTGACAAATGGAACTGACAAATTGGAAGAAATTCTTCAGGTTGGACAAAATATGGGAAACAAGTCTGGACTAGGATTTGTGGGAGCAAAGAAATCTGGTGCAGACAAGAAGATTAGGTATGATAAACAAATGTCAAAGCAGATGTCACAACATAACACTCAACATCAGGAACAGAGAAATATGAAGAAAAAGTACCAAAGATGGAGATGTGGGAGGTTTGGTCACATAAAGCCTTTCTGCTTCAGATTGTATGGATACCCTAACCAGAACCCAGGTGTCAAACCTAAGGCTAACAGGGTACCACATACTCCTCAATGGAAGAAAAAGGCTACTGCCCTGATAGCCCACACTTCCCTGAGAGTCTCTGCAAAGGAAGACTGGTACTTTGACAGTGGGTGTTCTAAACACATGACTGGAATCAAGAACATTCTCAATAATGTTAAACCTCACACCACTAGTTATGTGACCTTTGGAGATGGTGCTAGAGGTGAAATCAAAGGAGTTGGTAATTTGGACTGCCCTGGAGTTCCAAATTTGAATGAAGTACTATTGGTAAAAGGCCTGACTGCTAATCTCATTAGTATCAGTCAATTATGTGATCTAGGATTCAAGGTCAACTTCTCAAAATCTGAATGTCTTGTAATTAATGAAAAACAAGAAGTTGTAATGAAAGGAGTCAGATCAAAGACAACTGTTACTTGTGGGAGCCTGAGAACACTAATAACTCCACTGTGTGTTCTATTGCCAAAGAAGAAAAAGAGGTGAAACTGTGGCACCAAAAACTTGGCCATCTTCATCTAAGAGGAATGAAAAGGATTATCTCCATGGAAGCAGTCAGAGGGATTCCAAGACTGCAAATTGATGAAGGGAGAGTTTGTGGTGAATGTTAGGTTGGTAAGCAGACTAGGATGTCACATCCAAAGTCAAGACATCTGACCACCTCTAAGGTTCTGGAACTTCTACATATGGATCTGATGGGACCAATGCAGGTGGAAAGTCTTGGTGGAAAGAGATATGCATATGTTGTTGTGGATGACTATTCCAGATTCACCTGGATTAGCTTCATTAAGGAAAAATCTGATGTGTTTGAAGTCTTTAAAGAACTGTGCAAAAGAATTCAAAGAGAAAAGGAAGGGTGTATTGTCAGAATCAGAAGTGATCATGGCAAGGAATTTGAAAACAGTAAGTTTAATGAGTTTTGTTCCTCATAAGGAATTAGTCATGAATTCTCTTCTCCTATAACTCCCCAACAAAATGGAGTTGTAGAAAGGAAAAATAGGACCATACAAGAATCTGCCAGAGCTATGATACATGCCAAAAGACTTCCTATTCATTTTTGGGCTGAAGCTATGAATACAGCCTGTTATGTCCATAACAGAGTCACTTTGAGAAAGGGAACCTCATCCACCATTTATGAACTCTGGAAAGGAAGAAAGCCAACTGTGAAGTACTTCCATGTATTTGGCAGCATATGCTATATTCTGGCAGATCGTGAACAAAGGAGAAAGTTGGACCCTAAAAGTGATGAAGGTATATTTCTAGGATACTCCTTCAACAGCAGAGCTTATAGGGTATTCAATTCCAGGACCAAAGTCATGATGGAATCAATAAATGTCATAATTGATGATTATCATGAAGAAACAAATGTCCCTTGTAATGTTGATACATTCTTTGAGACTCCAACTCAACAGAATGACCTTCCTGACACCACTACAGCAGACTCTGAATCCAAGGAAGCTAGCAAAATCCCTTCCATCAGAATTCAGAAAGATCATCCTAAAGTACTCATTATAGGGGATCCAAATAGTGGAGTCATTACAAGATCTAGAGAAATCATCTCAAACTCTTGTTTTGTGTCTAAAATTGAACCAAGAAATGTTAAGGAGGCCTTAACTGATGAATACTGGATTGGTGCAATGTAAGATGAATTGAACCAATTTAAGCAACATGAAGTTTGGGAGTTAGTTCCTAGACCTGAAGGAACAAACATCATTGGCACAAAATGGATATACAAGAATAAATCAGATGCTGAAGGAATTGTCACTAGGAATAAGGCAAGACTTGTTGCCCAAGGATACACTCAAGTTGAAGGGGTTGATTTTGATGAGACCTTTGCCCCTGTAGCCAGACTGGAATCTATCAGACTCCTATTGGGAATTGCTTGTCTCCTGAAGTTCAAGCTGTTTCAGATGGATGTAAAAAGTGCCTTCCTAAATGGGTACTTAAATGAAGAAGTTTATGTGGAACAGCCTAAAGGTTTTGTGGATCCAAACCACCCTGATCATGTCTACAAATTGAGGAAAGCTCTGTATGGCCTGAAACAAGCTCCTAGAGCATGGTATGACAGGTTGACAAAATTTCTCTCAGACAAAGGATACAGAAAAGGAGGCTTGGATAAAACCCTCTTTGTCAAAAATGAAGGAGGGAAGTTAATGGTAGCTCAAATATATGTTGATGACATAGTGTTTGGGGGAATGTCAGAACAAATGGTTAAACATTTTGCTGACCAGATGAAGGCTGAATTCGAAATGAGTCTCATGGGAGAACTGACTTATTTTCTTGGACTGCAAGTCTCACAGATGGAGGACTCTATCTATCTATATCAAAGCAAGTATGCAAAGAACATTGTCAAGAAGTTTGGTATGGAGAATGCCAGTCAAAAAAGGACCCCTGCACCTACTCATTTAAAGCTATCCAAAGATTCAAGTGGGGTTAAGGTGGACCAAAGTCTGTACGGAAGCATGATAGGAAGTTTGCTGTACTTAACAACCAGCAGACCTGACATTGCTTTTGCAGTTGGAGTTTGTGCAAGATACCAAGTTGATCCTAAAGTCAGTCATATCAACCAAGTAAAGAGAATTTTGAAGTATGTGAATGGAACTTACAACTATGGCCTGATGTACTCTCATGGTTGTGAACCAACTCTGACTGGTTATTGTGATGATGATTGGGCTGGAAGTGCTGATGATAGAAAAAGCACCTCTGGAGGATGTTTCTTCTTAGGAAATAATCTGGTCTCCTAGTTCAGCAAGAAACAGAAATGTGCGTCTCTCTCTACTGCTGAAGCTGAATACATTACAGCTGGTAGTAGCTGTTCTCAAATGATCTGGATGAAACAGATGCTTACTGAGTATAATGTCACACAAGATGTTATGACATTGTACTGCGACAATCTGAGCACAATCAACATTTCCAAGAATCCTATTCAGTATAGCAGGACCAAACATATTGACATAAGACATCACTTTATCAGAGACCTTGTAGAAGAGAAGACGATTAAACTAGAACATGTTGCCACTGAGCTACAGCTGGCTGACATCTTTACCAAGGCACTTGATGCAAATCAATTTGAAAACTTGAGGGCCAAGTTGGGTATTTTCCAACAGGAGGAATTGTAGCAATTAATTTTGCTTAAAACAAGGGTAGAAGGAGTTATTTTTGTTAAGTCTATTTTGATTGGGTTAATCACATGCTTTCCCATTTCTTTCATAATTATTAAGAATAGACACTCATTTGCCTCCTTCCTCTCTCAACTCTGCAACAAATCCCATTCTCTCAATCAAAGTTCTCTCGCTAGTTAAAACAGGAGGAGACTGAACGAATCAGAAGGGAAGAGGTTGCTGTTGAAGATCAGCTCAATGCTGAAGAAAATAGCTCCACTGATGCTGATGCTGTTGGTGCAAGTGTCTTCAGATTTTATTTGTTGTTTTGGATAACTGTATAACATTTAAGTACATGTATCTTTGGCCCATTTGTGGCTAAAGAGGGGGAGATATTTTGTGATTACTTGGTAGACATTTTTTTTCCTGCAGTCATATTCATTCTGCTGCTCTATATTCTCTGATTGCTTAGGGGTTTTAGCCAAAAATCTGCCAAAGGGGGAGTTTGTAAGTGTTTAGTTGTTGGCATGTATTTTTGGTAAAACCAGGTGTATAAATGTCATGACTGATGTCATAACATTCTGGATTATTAGGTTCTTTTTGCAGAAAAAGTATGGCACACAGTAGCTACTGTGTATGAGTGTGTATCTGAGCATTTTGCAAAAGATCACATTTATTGCCTTCTACCAAAATCAGTAAACAGGAATTCTGATGTCATAACAAATGTTAAGACATCCTGTACTGATCTAACAGTAATGCAGTTTGGTTAATTCTGAGATTTTTCAGGAAGTTGGCTCATTCCTTCCAGAACAGAATCTCCCGTGGTCTTTGGGTTAACCTAGCTCAACCCTAAACTGGTTGATAAAGTCTTGTGACCAAGTCTTAAGGTTAAACCTAATTAACCCTAGCTTTTTATGGAAACCCTAACTGAAGAAACAGCTGCTATATATTCAACAGGATTGCTGTTTGGAAAATAACTCTTGGACTGAAGACCAATTAGGAGCTGTATAGTTTTAACTGCTGTAATCCAAGCAAGTATCATTGTGATAAGTGACTTGGAATAGGTTTTGATTGTAAGGGTTTTTGTATCACTCAAAGCTTTGAAGCAAGAGTCTTTTGTGTCTCTTGACTAAAGCTTTGAAGCAAAGTCAAGTTAGGTTTATGTATCACTCAAAGCTGTGAAGCAAGAGTGTTTGTGTTACTTGATTAAAAAGCTGTGAAGCATAATCAAGTGTATGTTCTGAAGAGTGTCTTCATTAATTCATTAGTCAATTGTTTTAAGTATCACTGCTGTGATTGAGGGGGAGTGAGTAGGAACTCAGGTTTAAGTTGAACTTAGATTGAAGTTGCATTGGGTAGGTCTTAAGTGAAGGAGATAAACTGGTTGGTTTATTCCTGAATTAATATCTCGTATAGTGGATTTCCTCCCTGGCTTGGTAGCCCCCAGAGTAGGTCTTGTTTCACACTGAACTGGGTAAACAATTGACTGTGTTCTTTACTGTTTTTATTTACTGTCTTATAGAAAGTCAGATATGGTGTCATAACATTCACTGTGACATTGAGTATCTGCTTCCAGAATTTCATTGATGTTATTCGTTGTATTACGAACTGGGAGCTTCGCGACTTCAATGCGCATCTTTCGAATTAACTGAGAGACTACCCTTCCCCAGGTTTAAATCAAAGGTTTCAATTTGGCATTTAAAACAGAAAACTCATACTTCTTTGGCTCGAAGGGGTTGACTAGGGATTATCTTCCTTATAACTCCAGTGTTTAGGATTTGAAAGAAACACATGTACATCGTCAACAAGGTCTGTTCAAAAGCATACTGTATAGGATTATGGCATTGTTTCGTCATCCTCCCTCTAACGGCTTGTAGCTTTTTATCAAGAGTTAAATATCATAAAGAAAGCATAAGAATAGTGAAAACGAATGGATGAATTCAAGACAAATATATGCAATGCATTAATGAAACAGAGTTTGACATCAACAGATAATTGTTTGAATACAAAAGAAATTACAACTTGAAAATTCAAATGGAACAAAAGTCTCCCAGTTCGAGCTTTGTCATTTCAGGTGGAGAACCCTTAGCGTAAGATTTTCATCTCACCATCCGGCATGAATTTCAACACTCCTTCGTCGATCAAGTCTTGGATCTTGTTTTTCAAAGCCCAACAATCATCGGTGTCATGTCCAGGACTATGGGAGTGGTATACACAAAACGCGTCGGGGTGATATCTAGGAGTAGAGGTATTGGGCTTCCGAATAGGATCCCTTAAAGCAAGCAGGTTGACCTCCAACAAGAGTTTCAGTATTAGATATGATGGTATGTCAGTCTCAGAGAAATGTCTTCCAGATGTATTTTTCTTACGCCGATTACCCTGTTGACGCTGACGAGGTTGTTGTTGGGCTTGTGACCCTGAAGAAAGTTGAGGAGATTTTCCCTTGTCTTCTTGTCTCAAAGGAGGTTGAATGATGACTTGATCTTCAACCCTGGATGTTTGTCCCACTTGGTTGTCCTGAAGCAATCTGTTGACGAGAACCCTGAGCTCTTCTTGTCTTTGAGCCAGGTCTTGAATGAGAGCCATCTGGCCCACCAGTTGTCCCATCATCTGGATCTTCATTGTTGCCAGCTTAATATGAAGTTCTTCCAACTAATTATTCCTGACACTCCTTGAATTCCCTAGGACCATGCCCCTTGTGAGGAGAGCTTTCACTTCTTCTTGCCCTTGGGACAGGTTCAAGAATATTTCTTGAAGTTGAGTATTTTGATCCTGGATATCTTTGACATTCCTTTCTAGAGCCATCTCTACTGAAATAAACAGTAGGAGAATAAGGAAACCTGAAAAGGAAAACCTGTTATGATACAATGCATGATATGTGGATGCATGTTTTCAAGAATCTCTCGGGGTAAACACAAGAGAAATGTTAGAGATTGAACTTCGATCAACATCTTTGATTGGAGAACTTTGTATCAGTGGATGTCTTTCCACGAGAATCAAGCTCACCATGTCAAGTGGGTCATAGCCCCTGATTCAAGTTGTTGCACTTGATCTTTGACGGCGTTTGTTCAGAGGAAAACCCTTTTTCCTTTTGGTAGATGTCTGGTTTAATGTGACCCTGCATCAAAGGACCCTCAAGATCCTTGAAATGGTTATTGAAAATGCTATGGTATGATGTTATGATGTTATGTACATGTATGCAAAAGTAAGCAAGTGTATATACAGGTAATCATATTCACACAAAGCAGACAAGTCCTTAGGTTTAGGCTTGCATGGGGTTTGTAGGTAAGTACCCTCTTGAAGTTAGTTGGCTCAAACCTGTCCTAAAATAGAAATCGGGTTCTAAGGAGCTCAATATCACTGGATTATTTTCTGTGTTCATGGTTTCAGTTTAGCCACTTTACTGGCGACCGAAATATTCCAAGAAAACAATCCTCAATGAGTGTAGTATCGAGTATCTACTAACTTCGGACTGCACCAAAGTCGGTCACCTCACTACCCCTAAAAAGGCCAAGATGGTCAAGTAAGGTTCTAAAGTCCATTGATGCTTCATGACACCACGCGGTGGCCCCGTACTCTCCTTGATTTAACTCAAGGGTTACCGGTACCAACCAAAGTTCCACATCAATGTAGCTACTGTTTCAACCATGTCGGTGTACCCCGCACAGTTCCCTCACAGTTTATTGCTACTTACCTAAAAAGGTGCTCCCAAATCCAGGTGTAGGATTTACAACAAACCCAAACAAGGAACCCAAAAAGTAAAGCAATCAAAGCAATCAAAGTAAGCATGTATAGGTGATCTAAAACCCTAATGAAACCCCACTTTTAGAAATGATATCCCCAACAGAGTCGCCAGTTCTGTGATACGGTGGGAGAACTGACTTGGGTTTTGCGTTTGTGTTTGCAAATGTTTCAGTTTTGCAAGAGTCACCACCGACTTTTTATTTTATCCTAAGGAAAGGTCAAAAAGCACAGGAAAGACCTTTGATATGTTTTCTTGGGTTCGAGGAGTAGATTATAGAAAGGGAAGGTATTAGCACCCTTTCTATCCATGGTTATCCATGGGCTCTTAGTTACTTGCTTAGATCACTTGCTTTGATTTTGAATTGTTTGAAATGGTGCTTTGTGTGTGGTTTTTGAAGATGTTTTGAAAAAGAGGCCATTGTTGTGGAAACCTTTGTAATGATTCTTGTTTGAATGTATACAGAGGTGTTTTTGTCTTTTGGGAAGTTTTCAATGTTTGAAAGTTGGATTTTGAAATTGTGTTGTGTAGTGTGTTTTGAAGATAGCAAGGATGTTTTTGCAAGCTTTTAATCAAGTAACTAAGAGTTGTCTACCCTATTTTACTCAAGGATCTTTCTTATATTTTTAACCCTTTTAACAGTGTTGTTTCACCATTGTATTTGGTGAACAACCTTGTGTTAGGATGTTAACAGGACAGGCGTGGGTCATCGTATAGATCATGATAGCAATAGTGTCAAGTATCTTTGGCAATTTTCTTGAGGGACTTTGATCATTTTGTTTAGGCAACTCAGATAGCGTCATTGAGGGACTATGATCTTTTGTTTTATTTTTGTTTTGCCAAAGTACTTGACATGCATATCATGGCCCATTTTTGAAGGCAACAAGTGGATTGAAACCCTAGGGATGCAAGTGTGCATGTGTGTTATTTTCATGCTTTGTTTTTTTATTAGTGATTGTCTACTTGTTGATTTTATCTGGCCATACATATCCTATTTACTAGCAAGCATATAAAAATAATAAAGCGCAGAAAGATAAAATCCTACACTATTACAACCATATTGAATTGCATGAAAATATAAAGGCAAAAATAAAATAAAAGCAAGAAAAATGAGGGTCTTTCGATTGAGGCAGAAAACCCTTCGATTCTGCACTTTCTGGCTCTCTTCGATTTGGCCTAAAAAGGGTGAAGGCATGACTTTCGACTGAGGCATCACGGTCATCATGTTGTGCCTTTCGATTGGGACCAGTGGGACAGCATGTTGTACCTTTCGATTGGGACCAGTGGAACCAGTATAAGATGTAATCTGCCTTTCTGCCTCCTTCGATTGGGCCTGGAGTCAGTGAGGAAGCATGAGGCTTTGTTTCATACTCTTGTCTCCTGTTTATTTTGTTTGAGATATAAAATAGCAACATGGCCTAAGGCCATGCTATCATTACCTCAGGGTCAGGTTAGTTCTTAAAGCATTTGTAATAAACCAAAGAGCAAAACCAAAAGGAGAGGCAATAAAAACAAACTAAAAGGGTGGAAACGAAAAGGTAACAAACATTATGTACATGTTTGAAACGAAAAGGAAGCTTATTTACATGTTATGCTAGAAATGAAGGGTTCAAGGTTAAGAATGACTTACCTTGCTTGAGGCTGGAACGTGTGCTGGGCCTTTAAGTGGTTTCCTTGAATGCTTCTGGATTCGAAGGGAGGAACCAGGGGTTATGTCTTTGATACTGGATTCCAAAGAGAAGAACAAGTGTGAGGTTCTTCCTACTGGATTCGAAGGGTAATAAGGTATAGGGATGTTTCAGATTCTAAAGGGATAAGTGTTTGGATTTTGGGTATGTGTTTGATGAGTGTTTAAGTGTTTGAGAGCTTTATGGTGTTTGAGAATTTTTTGAAGATTCGTTCCCCTGGCCAAAAAGTCCTCCTAAACATGTGTTGGAGCCTCTTATTTATAGGCAAAGTTGGCTGAAGCTTTTGGAGGGAAAACAAAATAATTTGAACAATTTGAGTAAACTGCTCTTTGTAGCCTTCAAGGGACAATGCTTGTATGCTATTTCGATGCAAGAATGAGGCAGTGTTTCAAGACTGTTGTGCAGTAGTTTTGGCCAGTGTACCATTCCTGAACTTGGCAGCAAGCATCTTTGAATATTTCATCCTTTCAATTTGACCCTCCTTCGACCAGATTCTTCTTCCAAACATATTGTTTGACTTTCCTCCAACAAGTGTCCTTCGAACGAATCACCTTTGTGCATCGTTTGAAGGGGCCAAATGTGTTCCCATTGGATGGGTAACCAAAACATGCCTTAAGGTGGGCTTTGTAAATCCTTCGAATGGGCCCTCAAGCATGTTCTTCGAATGGGATTCTGAGACATGTCCCTTGAACGGATCATGTATGCTTCTTTGAAAAGGGCCAAATGTGTCCTTCGAATGGACTAGTAAGGTGTACCCTTCGACAGGGACTCATATGTATGCCCCTCAAGTCCACCACTATATGTCTTTTGAAGGGGCCATCAACCATGTGCTGAAGTTTGTCAAGGATGGAAATGCAACATACTAAAGAGAAATGTTGTCCAGTCGAAGCTAGTACAAACATAGTCAATATCTTGTCGAAGCCTGCATGGAGGAGGTCTAAACTTTGTGACTCCAAGCAAGCACACAAAAGGTCAATGCTCAAACAAAGACTTGCACGAAGGGAGCCACATGCCCAAACGAAAGAGGCATGCAGGAGGCAAAAAAGTGTAAATCGAAGGACACCAAAAGGGAGCTTTTTGCCTTGGAATCGAAGGAAGTTATAGGAGGCTTTGTACCTTGTGCATGCTAGCAAGGAGGATGCCTTTTGCGTGCAAGTTGTGGCTCAAATGAAAGTTTGTATGTAACTAGTCATTACTTTATGAGTCAAGGAAAGCATGGAGGGATAGTTTGTATAGGCATGCAAGCATCAGACATCAAAATGAAACATGCAATAGGCAGTCATGGCATTGTGAACCCAGTAAGGCCAGAGATGCAATCGAAGGTGGCATGTAGGAAACTCTTGCCTTGTAAATCAAAGCCAGCGTGCCAGAGGCCAACGCCCAGTCGAAGGATGTAACCAAAGCCTGTATCAAAAGAGGCCAAAAGGCCAATCGAAGGAGCTAAAACGAAGAACACTTGTATTTCTCCAAATTTTGTCAAAATCATATTTTTATCTGTTTTCTCCATTTTTCACTGTTTCCTTTTAATTTTGGTACTGGAAAATTCCAAAGTACTTGTGCAAGCTTGAACCTTGAGAATCCTTGTGAGAAAGGCCTTGTAAAAAAGGGATGGCAAATTTTGGTGTACAACACCTTTCTTCTATTTACATTTTGTATAGTTCTATGTTGCATGATGGGACCTCTGTTGCTGATATATGTCAGAAGGCCCTCTGTTTTGTTTGATACATGTGTTGTGTTTGTGTTTGTTTCTTTAACTATTGATCAATGAGTCACTCAATTTAGAAATTGAGATCACGACTTCGCTCTCAGCGCATGTTCCCTATAGGATATTTATTGTTTTTTCTTTAATTGTTGATCGATGAGTCACTCAATTTAGAAATTGAGATCACGACTTCGCTCTCATTGCCTGTTCCCTATAGGATAGTTTTGTTAAGCTTTCTTTGACATGTTAATTACGGTAGGAATCCATGTATGCTAGCATAGGGTAGGAATTTATTTTATCCTCAACCTTAGGGTCAATCATTGTATGATAACACTAGGGATAGTGCTAGGCTAGTTTCCCTTAGTTGTTTTTTCCTTCCTTTGCATTTTGCATCTTAAAACAAAAATTGTTTTCTTGGCAAATCATAAAACACCTCTAATAAACTCAAACCCTTCTTCAAGGTAAAAGATATAAACCAATCTTATTTGTTTGTGCGCCTCTTGGTTTTGTTTTTAAACCTGGTTTATTGATGTTTCGCCATCTTTGCCATAATACCTTGTTATCTTATAGCCGATGTTTCGCCATCGCACATTTGTTTAAAGTCGATGTTTCGCCATCGCACATGTTTGTTATCCTACTTTAATTCTCAATATTATTGTTAGGTGTGATGTTTTTTCATCCGGTTTATTGATGTTTTGCCATCTTTGCCATGATACCTTGTTATCTTTTAGCCGATGTTTCGCCATCGCATACTTGTTTGAAGCCGATGTTTCGCCATCGCACAGTTTGTTATCCTACTTTGATTCTCAATATCATTATTAGGTGTGATGTTTTGTCATCTGGTTTATTGATGTTTCTCCATCTTTGCCATGATACCTTGTTATCTTGTATCCGATGTTTCGCCATTGCATACTTGTTTGAAGTCGATGTTTCGCCATCGCACATGTTTGTTATCCTACTTTAATTCTCAATGTCATTGTTAGGTGTGATGTTTTATCCTTTGGTGTTTCTCCATCTTTGACATGTTACTTTGTTATTATTTAGCTGATGTTTTACCATCTCATTTGTTTGTTGTTTTATTTGATGTTTTTCCATCTTGACTATTTTTGTTGTCTTAACTAAAAAACACAAACCAACCAGAATACATGAGCCGAACTACGGCTGCTCTGATTCCTTAAAAGGGATACGTAGGCATTGGGGTAGGGCCCAACCGAGCATAACTTTTATTTTCCCAACATTGTTTTCTTTTTTTTTCTTTCGCATGCATTCCCTTTTTAGCTTTAAGCCATAGACATAGGTTTTGACCACACCCATTAGATTAGATAACAAGAGTGGATATTATAGAGTACTACGGGCGTGTGGGGTGCTAATACCTTCCCCTCGCGTAACAGACTCCCTTACCCGATATCTCAGTCGAAATACCGTGATTTCTCCCTCTTCAGGTTTTATCGATGTTTACCTTTCCCTTTTGGCGGGATAAAAGACGTTCGGTGGCGACTTCATTGATATTTCATTACAAGATGACGGTTTGGCCAGGTTGTTTCAGCTGGAGATTTCACTAGGGACATATTGACCTCTTGTTGGTCCATCCCGGAGTCGGTCCTAGCTCTTGTTTGTTTTCTTTTTGGGTGTTTATTTTACCGCTTTGCATATTTATCTGTTTGCATTGCATTCTATGTGCACTTTACTTTCTGCATACTGGATTTGGCTGGACTGTTTAGATTCTGGATTTCTTGGTGGGTGGGTTGTTCCATGAGGTAAAAGGCCTCATACCTAGGTTATGAGTGAATTCCATAGGAACTAGGAATAGAGTGGTCATGGAAGCTATGAGGCGGATGCTTTGTAGACCTGACCATGAGGCCCATCACTTTAGAGGTAGTTCGGATAGGTGTTATCGTATGATGATACCGACAGTCGAGCTCTTGTACTCTGATTTGGCTTTTAACCTTACCTTGACCTAGACTACACCCGTGAGAGGGGCGGGAAAACTTTTCTTACAGGTACATGTATTGTTGGTGACTTTGTGTTGCGAAGGTGACTCAGGTTCTCATGATAGTTTTGAAGCTTTGGGGTTTTCTTTTGATATTGAGTGGTGTTGTTCTGTAATGGTCCAGCCATTATCCAATGTGAAACTTTGATCCTGTCATGTTGCATCATAGCATATTTATTTCCAAAAAAAATTGATGTATAAAAAATAACTAGCATGCGCATGTCATCTTCCAGGGACATTCGAGAGTCTTCTTTCCATCATAAATGGTTGGCCTCCCGTCAGATGAGTTTGATTCAGTTCGTGTTAAAGAGCCCAACAGACATACATTCGCTTATCAGATTCCTACTATTGATGTGTCTGAATTGAAGAGGTTGGGTTCTTATCTGAAGAGTGATGTTCTGAATAATTTCAACAAAAATTATGGCAATTTGTTACTAATCCTTAACACTCCAGTTGACCTAATGGCTTTGATCACCCTCTTCCAGTTCTATGACAAGGAATTATGGTGTTTTACTTTTCAAGATTATCAACTGGTTCTCACACTAGAAGAGTACGCGTACCTACTTAATATCAAGTTGTCCGATGAAGTTCCTTTTGTCCAAGTGCCGGAGAAGATGAAGTTCGAAGTTATTGCTGAAATTCTTCATTTAAATTGGAAAGAGGTGAAAGACAATTGGAAATCAAGTGAGGATACTACAGGGTTTTATTTGGATTTCTTAGTGAAGAAAGCTGAAGACTGGGCAAAGAGAGGGAATTGGAGTGACTTCAGCCCTCTATTTTCTCTCATGATATACGGGATCATCCTCTTTCCTCACAAGAGAAATTTTGTGGATTTGACGGCTATTTGTGTTTTTAGAAATAAGAACCCGGTATCGACACTCTTAGCAGATACTCTTTACACCATTCATTTCAGGTATGGAAAAGGAGGTAATGTAATTTTATGTCATTCGATGTTGTATCAATGGTTTAAGTTGCACCTACCGGTAAGTGGCCCTTTCGTGGATACCAGACGTTCTCTCTGATGGTCATCAAGACTTGTCAACCTTACTTCATTTGATATCCGGTGGAATTATGACATGGGGGGAGTACGAAGTATTATCACTAGCTGCAGAGATTTCCCTAATGTTCCCCTCATAGGAACTAAGGGGTGTATCAACTATAATCCAGTGCTTACTTATCGTCAATTGGGATATGCAATAGATGGACCGCCAAAGGTTGAAGAGGTGTCTGAATTAGTGTGTTTTGTTAGAGGAAGTGATCCTGTGATGTTGAAAAGAGTGACAAGTGCTTGGAAGGGAATTCACAAGAAGGATAGAAATACTTTGGGCAAGAAGGTTCCTATTGCTAGGGTTCCTTACTTGGAATGGATTAGAGACAGGGTTAAGATTTTACGGTTACCATTTGCAAGGTCGGCTCCTATATGTGAGCAACCTCCTACTGTTCTGAGTAACACGGTGCCTATCGAGATGTTCACCCAGGTTCATGTTGAGAACATTCAACTTCGTGCAAAAGACCGGGAGGCAGGGATGAAATTATATTGGGTAGATTAAGAAAGGGCCGACTTAGCTCTCAAACTCAAAGAAGCTCAAGGGGAAACTTCTGATGCAACCAGTTTTAGGAAGAGGTCTCATGCTGAAATGGAAGAAGAGTTGAGTAAGACCCAGCAAGAGTGCCAGAAGCTTCAGGCATCTGAGAATAGCTACAGGAAGAAGATTCAAAACTTGGAGAAACAGCTCAAAGACAAAGATGCTCAGCTTAAGAAGGAAGTATCCCAGAGGCGTGTCGCAGAGGATCGGTTTCAAGAAAGTAAAGTAGTCGCATCACAACTTTTGAAGGAGAAAGCCATGCTTGAAGAGTATTGTCAACACCTTGAAGCGTGTCTTGTTCCAGAGATTTAGTTTTGTTACTTACCTTTGGTGTATTTAGTCACCCCCATGATTGTTGGAATGGACCATTGTTTGTTTTTATTATTCAGTTTTTTTGTTAAGTTTACTTTGAAACATGTATTTTGTTATTTATCGCTACACTCTTAAATGTCCGAAGTCACTTGAACATCGTTTCTTTTGTTTGTAAATAATTGAAGTGTTTGTCTTATTGTCCTTTTTTTTCCTTTGATTGTATGCTTGATTAATTTTGGTTGCGCGCCGTGATTGATGAATAAAAGGACTCTTGAATACCGGGAAATGACAAACATATCATGCACATCATGCATTTCATAACATTACAGGTTATCTCAAGACGGTATTCTTATTCTTCTGTTTTTCTTATTCAGAATTCAAGACGACTACTCATCGGTATTCCACCAGAAACAATTTGCCAAGACAGATGGAACAAATTCAAGCTGAACTCGCTGAAATAAGGGCCCAGATGGCTACTCAAATGACCCAGTTCATGGAGGTCATCACCAATGTGAATCTCCGACAGGAGGAACTAGTTGCCATTGTCAACAACCAGCGCCGCTATCCAGGGGATGGTGGAAATCAAGGGCTCTATCAGTACATTTCTGTAGGATTGAGGGATGTGCAAGATCAGCCTGTTGGAAATTTTCACGGGATGCCCAGAAACCCCTTTGTGCGCAACATAGGGCAGTTTCCCCCGTCTCCGGGACCTCGTCTTGTGGGGAACAGAAGAGATAATCAGGGCAGTATAAGGAACTATCAGGAGTAGGATTATGACTTTGATCAAGATGAAGATCAGTTTTCTGTTCGGTGTTCGGAGCCGGAGGTTCAGGTTGAGGATAGGAGGTATCGGTTGTTGGAAGAACGTTTGAAGGTTGTGGAAGGGCAAGGAGCCCTTGGTATGGATGCTAATGATCTCGGGTTGGTGTCTAGGGTGAAAGTTCCTCCAAAGTTCAAGCCTCCTATATTTGAAAAGTACAACGGAACATCATGTCCTGTTACTCATGCAACTGCTTATTTCCGAAAGATGTCGGTGCATACTGAGGATCAGGGGCTTTTGATTCATTTTTTCCAGGATAGCCTATCTGGGGCATCCCTGGAGTGGTACATGAAGTTGGAGAAAACCCATATTCATTGCTGGAATGAACTTCCTCGGGCTTTTGTCAAACATTATCAGTACAATGTGGATATGGCGCCTAATCGCGCTCAGTTACAGAATTTGTCACAGGGACCAAGAGAATCTTTCAAGGAATACGCTCAGAAGTGGCGTGAGTTGGCTGCGAGGGTTCAACCTCCACTCATGAAGAGAGAGCTCATTGATATGTTTATGAGTACCCTGCAAGGGCCATTCTATAAGCACATGATAGGAAGTGCTTCGGCAGGATTTGCAGACTTGGTTATGGCTGGTGAAAGAATTGAGGTAGGTTTGAAATTGGGGAAAATTCAGATTGGAGGTTCTAGTGGCTCATCAGGGGGCAGTAAGAAACCATTCAACACTTACCCTAAGAAAAGGGAAGGCGACGCAAGTGCGGTTTACTCTCATAGAGGAAGAGGAGAGGATCGTCAGCACCAACAAATCAATGTTGTTTCTATTCCTGTTAATGCTCCTCCACAGCAGAGACCGAATACAGTGCCTCAATAACAAAGACAGCAAGATGCTCCCCGTCAGTATAATAATCAATAGCAGAGACAGTTGAGAAAATTTGATCCCTTGTCGGTATCTCTTACTGAAGCACTCCACCATTTGCTCGATTTGAAGTTTATCGATTTGAGAAATATGCCACCACCCCCCGTAAGACTTCCTCCTAACTATGATGCTAACGCAAGATGTGACTTCCATTCAGGAGGAGTTGGTCATTCTACTGACAATTGCTTTGTGTTGAAGTGCAAAATACAAGACTTGTTGGATGCTAAGGCAATTGAGTTTACTCCAGTGACTGATCCGAATGTTACTCAGAACCCAATGCCTAGGCATGGAGGGGGTGTTGTTAATATGATTTATGACAATAGTGAAGTGTTGAATTTAATCATGAATATGGAACAAGTAACTACTCCGTTGTGGTATGTTAAGAGGTATTTGCTTGACAATTCTATTTTTCTGGGTTGTACTTCAGAGTGTGCCAAGTGTAGAGAGAAGCCGAAGGGCTGTGATGATTTAAAAGCCGGTATCCAGTTGATGATAAAGGAGGGTTCCCTGCGGTTCGATAGAAAACCGAGCTACCGAAAGGTTACCGAAGAAGATGTTGATGTGGTATCTATTCCTTACACCCATGTGCGCATTCCTACCCCATATAGGGCACCTCCTTTGATGATTACGGTACCTGGTCCCATGCCGTATACCAGCGAGAAGGCCATCCCATGGCATTATGGTGCTGATGTTTATTACCATGGGGTGAAGCAGGAGGTAAGTACTTGTTTTTCTGAGGAAGAACGTGCTGAAGGTAATGAAGGGGAAGTTCATGATTTTTCTGGTGTGGGTCGAATGACTAGAAGCGGGAGAGTATGTGGTCCTTCCAATGTGCAAGATGCGGCAGATACTTCTACAAGAGAAAAAGGAAAACAGAAGGCGATGATTGGTAATCCAAGGGTTACGCCAGCCAATGTGACTCAACCAATTCCGATACCAGAAGCTTCTTCAGTTCCCGATGAGGTTGACGAGTTAATGCGAATTATCAGAAAGAGTGATTATAGCATAATTGATCATCTGAGCCATACTCCTTATAAGATGTCTATCTTGTCTCTTTTGATTTATTCAGAACCTCACAAAAATGCTTTTATGAAGTTGTTAAAGAATGCGTTCGTGCCACATGAGATAACAGTCAATCAGTTTGAGAATGTTTATGCTAACATATCTGCCGAGAACGGTCTGGGCTTCACAGATTTTGATCTTCCTCCAGAGGGGTGAGACCATAACAAAGCGTTGCATATTTCAATGGAGTGCAGGGGCACTACTTTATCTCGGGTTTTGGTGGACACAGGGTCGTCTTTGAATGTATTGCCTAAGTCAGCATTGATGAAAATTGATTATTCTGAACTGGAGTTGTGCCCTAGTGATTTGATGGTGAAGGCGTTTGATGGGTCTCGAAGGTCAGTGTTTGGGGAGGTGGAGTTACCAATCAAGTTTGGTCCTCGCACCTTCACGGCTACATTTTTTGTGATGGATATACAGCCAGCGTATTGTTGTTTGTTGGGGCGGCCGTTGATTCATAAAGCAGGGGCAGTCACTTCTACTCTTCATCAGAAACTCAAGTATCCTACTGAGGGAAAGGTGATAATTGTGTGCGGCGAGGAAGAGTACATCGTGAGTCATTTGACATCATTCCTCTATGTTGAAGTTGAAGGTGAGATACATGAGACTCCATTTCAGGCGTTTGAGACAGTTCATGCTGTCAATTTTCCTCCTCCAGAGCAGAAAAGGAAACCTGAAACGTTTATGTCTTCTCTCAAGGATGCGAGAGCTGTGGTGGAAAATGGAAACCCTGAAGGTTAGGGTCAGGTGCTGGACGTTACCCCCAAAATTTAAAAAATTTGGTCTTGGTTTTAGCCCAGGTCAGCAGAGTACAACTCCCAGAGCATCTAGTTTATCTACTCCTGTGAAGTTTTCCCGTCCATGTGCTACTCAAGAAGGACACGTCAATGCAGTTGGCGACGATAGGGTTGATGGCTACAATATCGAAGATTGGATTCATCCGAGTATTCCAGGCCAGACACTCAACAATTGGACTTCTGTGGATGTTATCCAAGTTTCAAGCGCTGAGGAGTAATGTTCTTGTTTTCTTTTATTATCATATCATAATTCCTACGCTCTTCCCTAGGCGTGGTGGATCATTTGCGTAGGGCCACCATGTTTATTTTCAAAAGTTTATCATGAAATAAAGGACGTTTTTGCATTCAAGATTTTGCTCCATTTCTTTTTTTTTATTTGAATGGCAATGTTTATCTTTTCACACACTGTCACTAAAAAATGCCAAAATGTCGTTCATGCAGATGCACTTCCACCACCGGTTATATTGATAATGACTCTACTATGGCTCATTATGACTTTGATACTCCTATTTATCAAGCTGAAGAAGAAGCATATGAGGATTCTGGTCTTCCTGGGGAATTAGCAAGATTATTAAAACAACAGGAGATGGTTATCCAGCCGAATCAGGATTCGATTGAGGTGGTGAATATTGGCACATAAGAGGTAAGAAGAGAAGTCAAGATAGGGGAAGATCTCGAAGAAAGTATAAAGGTCAGATTGATTGAGCTACTCCGTGAGTATTCTGATATCTTCGCCTGGTCTTATGAGGATATTCCTGGGTTGGATACAGACATAGTGGTGCATCTACTACCGCTCAAAGAAGGTTGTTCCCCTGTCAAGCCAAAGCTCCTAAGAACTCATCCTGAGATGTCCAAGAAGATCAAGGAGGAGGTCCAGAAGCAGTTGGACACAAATTTCTTAAAGGTCATCAATTATCCGCCATGGATTGCAAATATTGTGCATGTGCCCAAGCAGGATGGTAAGGTCAGGATGTGCGTGGATTATAGGGATTTGAATAGGGCCAGCCCTAAAGATGACTTCCCTCTTCCGCATATTGATGTGTTGGTCGATAATACTGCTCATTCCAAAGTGTTTTCGTTCATAGATGGTTTTTCGGGTTACAATCAAATTAAGATGCCTCCGAAGGATATGGAGAAGACAACATTTATCACACCTTGGGGAAATTTCTGCTATAAAGTGATGTTGTTTGGTTTGAAAAATGCTGGGGCAACATATCAACGCGCCATGGTCACTCCCTTTCATGATTTGATTCACAAAGAGATTGAGGTATATGTGGACGATATGATTGCTAAGTTTGACACGGAAGAGGAACATCTTGTTCATCTGGAAAAATTGTTTGAGAGACTGAGGCAATTCTTGCCGAGGTTGAATCCGAATAAGTGCACCTTCGGGGTGAGATCCGGCAAGCTGTTGGGTTTTATTGTAAGTGAAAAAGGTATCGAGGTGGACCCGGCCAAGGTAAAAGCGATACAGGAAATGCCTGAACCAAGGACAAAGAAGGAAGTACGCGGTTTCTTGGGAAGTTTAAACTACATTTCTAGATTTATTTCTCATCTCACAGCCACCTGTGAACCTTTGTTCAAGTTGTTGAAGAAAAGTCAGACAGTGAAATGGAATGAGGATTGTCAGAAGGCCTTTGACAAAATAAAGGAGTATTTGCAGGAACCTCCGATACTCATACCGCCAGTGGAAGGAAGGCCACTAATCATGTATATAACTGTGTTGGAGAGCTCAATGGGTTGTGTCCTCGGTCAGCATGACGAGACAGGGAAGAAAGAGCAGGCTATTTACTACTTGAGTAAGAAGTTTATGGAATGTGAGTCGAGGTACTCATTGCTGGAAAAGACTTGTTGTGCGCTTGCCTGGGCCGCCAAACGTTTGAGGAAATACATGTTAACTCACACCACCTACATGATATCCAAAATGGATCCAATCAAGTACATTTTCGAGAAGCCAGCTCTTACAGGCAGGGTAGCCCGTTGGCAGATGATACTCACCGAATATGATATCCAATACACTACTCAAAAAGCAATTAAGGGTAGTGTACTAGCCGACCATCTTGCTCATCAGCCCATGAATGATTATGAACCGATGAAGTTTGATTTTCCAGATGAGGAAATTGTGTATATTCGGGATTGTAATATGCCAGACCCAGACGAAGGACCCGAGCCGGGATCATGTTGGACGCTTGTTTTTGATGGTGCCTCCAATGCCATGGGCAATGGCGTCGGAGCTATTATCACTCCCCCTGAGGGATACCACATTCCTTTCACGGCTCATATTTGTTTCGATTGCACTAACAACATGGCCGAATATGAGGCTTGCATATATGGCATTGAAGCGGCGATCGACCTGCGCATCAAATTTTTGAAAGTTTACGGGGATTCCAATCTTGTTATCATCCAGATTAATGGAGATTGGGAGACTCGCCATCAGAACCTAATTCCCTATCGTAGGCATGTTATGAAGCTGATTCCGTACTTCGAAGAGATCACGTTTGAGCATATTCCTAAAGAAGAAAACAATCTAGCTGATGCACTGGCAACTTTGTCCTCCATGTTCAAGGTTAAGTGGGCTAATGTGGCACCTTCCATTACCATCAGAAGTTTGAGTGAGCCAGCTTTCTGTTTTGAGGCTAGTTTGGAATCAGATGGTAATCCTTAGTTTTATGATATTAAACGATATCTTAAAACACAAGAGTACCCTGAAGAGGCATCTGTCACAGATAATAAGTTCTTGAGAAGATTTTCAGCCAAGTTCTTTCTCAGTGGTGGTATGTTCTATAAAAGGCATCATGACGGTTTACTGCTCAGATGTGTTGACAAGAAAGAAGCAGCTAGAATCATTGAGGAGATACATGAAGGTGATTTCGGGACCCATTCCAGTGGGAATACCATGGCTAAAAAGATTTTGCGAGCAGGTTATTATTGGTCCACCATGGAGACTGACTGTTACAATCATGCACGGGTTTGCCACAAATGTCAAGTCTATGCTGATAAGGTGCATGTGCCGACAGTACCTTTGAATGTCTTGACTTCCCCTTGGTCGTTTGTGATGTGGGGAATTGATATGATCGGCAAAATTGAACGACTGCATCCAACGGGTACCGTTTCATTCTGGTTGCCATCGATTGTTTTACAAAATGGGTCGAAGTTGCATCCTATGCCAATGTCACCAAGCAGGTGGTAACTCGGTTCATTAAGCACAATATTATCTGTCGCTACGAAGTGCCTGAAAAGATCATACCGATAATGGGTCTAATTTGAACAACCAAATGATGAAGGAGCTTTGTGAGTCCTTCAAAATCAAGCATCATAACTCTTCCCCATACCGACCAAAGATGAATGGTGTTGTCGAAGCGGCCAATAAGAATATTAAGAAGATCGTACAGAAGATGGTGGTAACCTATAAAGATTGTCATGAGATGTTGCCTTTCGCTTTCCATGGTTATCGCACCACCGTGCGTACTTCAACTGGGGCAACCCTATTTTCATTGGTTTACGGCATGGAAGCAGTATTGCCGGTAGAAGTCGAGATTCCTTCTCTTAGGATCATGAGGGATGTTGAGCTGGATGAAGGTGAATGGGTACAGAATCGGCTGGATCAGTTGGAACTTATTGACGAAAAGAGGTTGGCGGTTGTATGTCATGGTCAGGTATATCAGCAAAGTATGAGGAAAGCTTTTGATAAGAGGGTACGACCTCAGTGTTAGAAGCCAGGTGACCTTGTGCTAAAAAGGATAATTCTCCCCCAGGGAGATCCCAGGGGCAAGTGGGTTCCGACTTATGAAAGTTCTTTCGTGGTCAAAAATATTTTCTCTGGAGGAGCGATGATGCTCACGACTATGGATGGAGAGTACTTCCCTCTCCCTGTGAATGTTGGCGTAGTTAAAAAAATACTTTGCATAAAAAAAATAATAATAAAAAAACCCGTTAAACTGAAAACCCGAAAGGGCGATTCAGGAAAAAGTTAGGGACTTAAAGCAAATGACTACGCTCGGCATGAGATCCTTTGTTTCCTTCCTTCGTTCTGTCACCTGGCATAAGCTCGAAGCTAATCCAAGAATGATCTGTCTGAAAGCAGGAAGATGAAAGCGTAAGAGTCATAAGAGTCATAGCAGAGTCGGGACTTGATGGATATTCACATTCACATTGCCATTTGTAAACACTTGTTTGCTTTGATTTTGTAATTATTTGCTTCCAAATGTAAATGCCTTTTTCACAGGCTGATTTCTCAAAATCAATAGAATATCTTCTTTCAAGTATACATATACGTTTCTTTTCTTCCTTTTTACTATTTTGTTTGCAAAAACGTCCAATATTTTGATAAGCATGTGCATATAAACTTCGTGGGCCTTACACGGAAATGGTAATCTAAGTCATGGTTAGTTAATTGCTTGAAATACGGATAACAAACGCAACTACTACTGTGCAAGGGGCGTGTTTAGTTCTATGATTGATAGGATTCTCATTCACTTTACTGGTGGATGCCTTGCCAATTTGTTTCATAGCTCAGTACTGTTAGTAAAGGTCATGGGTCAGGGTAATATCAAGATTACGGCAGGTTGGCGAGATCGGCGAACCTAGGTGGAGATATTTCTTCCCCATAATGGCTTTTATTACGTTTTTGCCGCACTTTCATGTGTTATCTTGATTGATTATTTTAGCATTGTCTGCATATAGGATTTTGTTTATGGCCGAATGTCAGTCTTGATGCGTTGAATATTTTTGCCTTGAAGAAATTGGTTCATTTTACTTAATCCATCCAGTATCACTCTTTAATTTATTTTTCGGGCATTTTGATACCAACTGTGCCAATTCTTTTGCTTAGCAAAGAGTTTGGAGGAAGGAGTTTATCTAAAAACGATGACTGTAATGGTATGCTTTTGAGTAGAACCCCATTAACGATATACAGGCATTGTTTCAATCCCCAAACACCGGGGATATAACGGAGTTAGACCCTCGTTAACCCCTATGAGCCTTCGAAGTAGGAGTTTCTTTTCCGTTAAAAAAAAACCTTTTTTTTAACCCGGGGCAGGGTAGATGTTCAGTTAATTTGACCAAGCATTCAAATTTCAGAAGGAATGTCCCATCTGAGGATCACCACATTTTATCTTTCGCATCATGAGATCAGGAAAAATGTCAAAACCACGATGTTCATTTCCTCACAAAGTCCTGAGGTCGAGATCGAATCGATACAATAATGGTTATCCCTCGCCGACCAAGGAATGAGGCATTTGTTTTCTTAAAAAAAGATAGAGAGAAAGAAAAAGTTCAAAGACCTAAAGTCACATTGACTTGTTCGAAGTGGAAAGTATGAATAAGAAAGAAACAAAAAGCCCTGTTAAGTCGAAACTTGAAAATAAGTCGCTTGGGCAAAAGTTAGGGCGTCCCGCTGGACTCCAAAAATTGAAATTCAAAAGATTTTGTCCAGGAAAAAGTTAGGGAAAAGAGAGCCTAAAAGGCCGAAAAAGACTATCCAGTAAAATTTTCGTCAAAAGAAGAGAAACAATAATATCAAAAACAAAAGCAACAAAAGTTAAGTGACAATCATGTTGGAGAATTTGTCGTGATCACTCAACCATTATAAATCCTTTTGAAAGATGAATGCTTGTGATAAGCCAACTGAACTTAGGACAGGAGAATATCACGAAGGGGGTGGGCACCAAATAACTTGAGCCTTGAAAAACTTTTTTCTAAAAAACCTCGAACCAGGCCACGTTACAACCTCTAAAAGTCCTAACTGAAACAAGGGTTTAACTCGAAAGCATACTACAATAGGATAACGTTTCCTAAACTCCCAAATATATGTTGCATATTCATGTTGGTATCTTCTCACCCGCATCTTGACTCTTTTTTTTTCTTTTTTTAAAAAGGGGGAAGAAAAGTTTTGAAATTTTTGCACTCTAGCCAGTGATTCATTCACGACAGAGATGCGACACTTTGTTAAGGTTTTCAACTTCAAGGCTTAAATAATCGTCGCATCAGATCTGTCATTCCCAAAATAAACATATTTCTGCATGCAAAACATTTGTTTGACATAAAAAAAAGAGTTTACACGTTGAACACCTGTAAAGAGCTTAATGATTGTCAGGAAGGGAATATTTGGTTTTCTTCTGTTAGACAGAGCCCATGTATGAATATGACTTTACCTATCCCCAGTGAAGTTTCGTTTCCGCAACAAAGTTTTGTTGCCCCATGAATCTTCTTCTAAAGGCTTCATTCTGAGACTCCGGATTTGAGGATATCGCATATCCCCAACGGAGTTGCCAATAGAGATCCCCCGCCACGACCTCTCATTTCCCAGTCAGTATGTTGATTGGGGCATCCTTATGTTAAGATCTTTCCTTATCCCAAGTAAGGTCAATACTGTGTGACTATTTGCATGATCCATCCAATGGTTGCATTCCAAAAGAAACATCTCTCCAACAAAAATCTTCAACATAGTTCTATCTCCCCGGTGAAGTCCCGTTTCCTCAGCAGAGCTTTGTTCCCCCAACAATGGTTTTCACCCCTCACGTCGGGTTTGTTGTCTTGGTGTCATCCTTAACACAGCCGCGTGCTGTCTTTTCCAGATATTACAGTCTTGCCCTGATCTTCTCCCTCAATGTCTAATCTTCAGATGGCGTCCCTCTCCAGAAGCTACAGTGTCGATTTGATCTTCTCTAGGAGTTTGCAATTTATTTCTGCAGCTCCTCTCAATGTTTGTGGCCCGTTTCTACTGGTTGCTCGGTTGTTATTCCCCACGAAGCTTCATCTCTTCGAGGTTCCCTCTCTAGCGGTTCCCCATATTTTCTCCTCTCCTTTGGATTTTGAAATTTATTTTTGCAAGTCATGTCAGATTCTGACTTCTTGGTTATTGGCTTCTCAATTGGCCATTCCCCAGTGAAACTTTTAAACATGCATCATTACATTGCATCTACCAAAACGCGTAGCATTTCCATTATATGGAGCATTGCGTTATATAGAAAGAATTCAAACATGCATCGGAACATAAGCCATTATTGTTTCTGTTGTCCCCAGTGAATTTGCTAATACTTTGGATTAAATCCCCAGCGAGGTCTTCGTCCTCATTATCTCAGTTTCCCCCCATACCAATATCCTTTTGACGTCAATCATTTGTTTGTTTGAGTGTCTACTCTTGACTGTAGTTCAGTTTTTCCCTGACACGTTCTTATTGGGTTTAGTCTTCACTCCCCTCTCCGGTTCATTCCAATGTATATTGATGCACCTTTCGAATACCAGTTTCGTCCTGATATTCACTTTCAGCAGGTTTTTAGGTGTACGCCCCAATCTCCTTGCTTTGGGTTGAGCTCAGAGTTTCGTCTCCTCACCTTGCGCATGAAATCCAGTTTTGTCCTGGTACTCATCTAGTTTAGTTTCACCTAACTAGTTATTGAGTCGAGTTTCGTCTCGTTTTTGCTTTCATACCTTGGACCCTTTGACGGTGTTCGTTTACTGAGTGTAGTGTTCGTACTGTGTCCCTGGATTAAAATCAATCTCTTTTGTTCCTTGGATTCTTCTATCAGTTTTCGTCATTGTTTATCCACTGATCTGAGACCAGCAGGTGCTCTGAGAAACATGCGCTCTCATCACTCTCACTTTGGGTCGAGTTTCGCCTCGTCGCCTGTGCATGAAATCCAGTTTCGTCCTGGTACTTGTTGTACCCCAAAATTTGTCCTCCCATATTTCTCAAAACATTTCAAGAAAAATTTACAAGTCCAACCCGGCGCGTCATATTCAGGTGTTTTTTCACCAAGATATCTCTGATAACCTATTCTCAAATTCAGGTTCGGCTCAAGAGTCAATTCTTTAAAGAAGGTATCCGAATGTGTGAGTTTTCTTGAAGAAATATGGTGAAAAAGTGTGCTGAAAGTGTAGTTTTTACGAGCTAAAAAATTCATAACTTGAAGATCGTGGCTCGTTTTAAACCCGTTCTGGTGGCCAAAATTTCGTCTTGACGTCATATATGTTTTCATCTCTCACGGCTGGAAGCCAAATTCGATCAGAAGGTCTTCAAAAATGCGGATTTATCAAGTATTTCCGTACATGAAATTTGTGTCAGAAATTTATTTGCGTCATGTTCATAAAATCATAACTTGGTCGATTTTCATCGTATCGAGCTGGTTCTGATGCCAAAATTTCACAAATTGAGTTGGATACATTTTCACAGAAGGTATTGAGTTCAAACGGTATTCAAAAGGCCTTCGTTTTTTGCTTAGAGTGCGTGAGACGCGCCGAAAATCCTGAATGCTGAATATTATTTCATCTGGGTTGAAACTTCGAAAATTCATAACTCGGTCAATTTTTATCGGATTGGGCTCATATTTTTACACAAGGTCACTGACTCATAGATCTACAACTTTGCTTCAAAAGTCGAGACCGGATTATGCTCCGATCAATACCAGTTTTTTATTGAAGAACGTGTCAGTGTCGATATTAGAGCCCAAAATAAGTTTGTCTGAGCTGAAACTTCAAAAATTCATAACTAATTCACTGTTTATCCGATTGAGTCGATTTTCGGACAGGAGTTAGTTCTCGATATCGGCTACATTTTGTTTTCACATTTCAACTTCAAAAATTTCACTTAAGTCCCTGCGATTTAGCCTGGAAAGTGACGAACTCAAGTGAACATTGGAGGCCCAATTGCACATTCAAAGCCCATTTTCTTTACCCTAATTTCCATTATATAATCACATTCTTTTCACACAAACCAAAGGAGAGAAAAAAAGCTTGCCACAATACTGTCAGAATATCAAATTCTTTCAAGAACCCTAAAACCTTGAAATCCTTATTACAAATCCCTCTCTCACTACAAACAAGCCATCTCAGTTACAAACCAACATCTCACTACTTCTTCAGTAAGGATAAGGCTGGCTTGATCTCCATGATCAAAAGGGCATAAAAGCATTCATGTCACTACTTTTCCAGTAAGAGTAAGGTTGATTTGATCTCCATGATCAAAAGGGTATAATCATTCATACATGCCATATTGACCTTAACATTAAATTTCTTCATATATTGACTTTATTTGTATTTTATGATATATAGTAATTTATTTAATGTGTTCATGAGATTCAACACTGCAGATTTAGACAGAATCCCATGCAGGTTCGTTAAGGAACGTTGAGGCCAAAACGCAAATGGCCAAAAGCCAAAAGCCAAAAGTCAAATGGCCAAAACAGAACAGCTTACACATGACGCCAATACATGGTGAGGCAGACATCCGGAGAAGGTTAATGGCCAAAAGCCAGAACACAAATGGCCAAAAGCCAGAACATAAATGACCAAAAGCCAAAACACAAATGACCAAAACAAAACAGTTTACACATGACGCCAATAGCTGTTTCACCCCTCCAATCAGGCTCGTATACTCCTAAACTCTCTCTCTCTCTCTATTTGTATTATGTTCCTTTAATTAATTAATCGTTATTCTTTTTATTAATCACTAACTGTGATCGGTGGATTTAGAACTGACTGTTTAAAGCTGGATCGCGAAATGTCGCGGAA
The DNA here is from genome assembly GCA_948472305.1 of Vicia faba. NCBI lineage: Eukaryota > Viridiplantae > Streptophyta > Magnoliopsida > Fabales > Fabaceae > Vicia > Vicia faba. Next base: position 554,942,574 of record OX451741.1, read on the forward strand.
GCAAGAGTCGCCACCGTCTTTTATTTTCTCCAACATGAATAGGACAAAAGCACAGCAAAATTCCTTATGAGAACGTTTCTCGGTTCGGGAGGTAGATTTATAGAAAAGGAAGGTGTTAGCACCCTTTCTATCCATGGTTATCCATGGGCTCTTAGATACTTGCTCTTATGTTTTCAAAATGTTTGCTTTTCAAAATGTGAGTGGGTTTTGCAAAAGTTTCATTGAAAGATTTCGGAGTGACTCTTGTATCTGTCCTCAAGAGTGTTTGAAAAATTTGTTTTCAAAGTTTTTTGAAAGTGTCGGTGTGAAAAGATTTTTGTTTGTTTTTGAAAAGAGCAAGTATCCATGAGTCATCTACCTACCCTAAGGAATTAGGCTGTGTAAAAGTCCTTAAGGTAGTGCCATCCCACCATTGAGAGGTAGGTAGCACCACCGTTGGAGGTGTTCGGGTCAATTCGATTGTAGGGACAGTATGGTCACCAAAGCAACAGTAGGACACCTTAGAAGCTACCCTTATATCCTAGATCCTTTTTTAATTTGAGGCAACCGTTTCGAGGCAACTGTTTCGAGGAAACTGGATCATGGACATAAGGACCGCTAAAACGTCCTATACTTGACAACCACGTTTCGAAGGCAACGAGTGAGGCGTACCCTAGAAGTAGTGTGTGTATTGTGTGTTGTTTTCATGTTAACAGTTATCTTTGATCATGACATTGTGAGCTACGCTTGTTTTTAATTACCATACATTCTTTCATGCAATTTAGAATTTAGGAGTGTGGGAAATTAAAAGACGGAAACATAAAAGCTACGCTATTACAAGGCGCGGGTCTATACATCGCCAAAATACAAAGACCCGTTTTTGATAAAGATGCGGAAAGTAAAAAAATGCGGTAAACCTAATTACTATTACATCCGGAAAGCAGTTACATAGTGATCAATAAGAAAATAAGAATAACGCGCGAAAAGGATTAAACTGAATGTCCGAGGGTTTTGACCCTTTGCTTGAAATTAAATTAAATTACAGCCTAATTAATATTTAACTAAAGAAAAGAAATTATTTTTTTATGTTTTTTGTATTTATGAAAATAAAGAAAAAGAATTAAAAGGAAACCCTAAATCTAGATTATTTTAATTATTAAAGAAAATGTCAAAGTTGACCTAATTTACTAATTAATTAATTTACCTGTTCATTTACAAAAATAATAGTTAATAATAATAATAAATAATGATAATAATAAAAATCAAAACCTAATTCTATAGGATTTTATTTATTAAAGAAAAGATTGAATTTCAAACCTAAATTAACTAAATTAATTATTAACATTTATTTACAACAATAAATTAGTGAGTAAATTAATAAATAATTAAACATATTTTGTATTTTGATTTTCTGATTTTATTATGGAAAAAAATATTTTATGCTGAATTAATAATAATTATAAAAACAATTGAAAGAAATTAAAAAGAAAAGAAAAGAAAACAAATATGCAAACCCATGGGGGGTGTCAGGCCCGTGTGGAGGTTTTTTGGAAGTAATTCAGGCCCATTAGCACAAGCTCGTTTGACTTTCCATGATTGTGTGTACGTTGTTGACCGGAGTGCACCCTGGATCTCGTTTTGTGGCCATTGGATGAGTGATTAAGGCCACTTGGCAAGCTACGCGTGAGGATGCATGGTGGAATACTGAACGAAGGCTGCACGTGAATATGTTAAAACAAAAATTATGGATTGTGTGGGGGGACCTGGGAATCGAACCCAGGTCCCTATACCTGCCAGACACGTCCTCCACCAACTGAGCTATGAAACGCATTTGTACATATGTTGATTAACAAATATTATATATGAAAATCAAATATTAATGGTATGAAACCAAAAAACGCGCTAAAGTTTAAACGCTCCAGTTACAGGACGCCACGCATACCTTCTTCTTCGTCCTTCCTGCAAACATGAAACAAGTAGCGGGGGTTTTAAACCCCCACTAAGTGAAAGTGTGAAAAATAACGATTAGGCCCACAGATAAGATAAATTGAGCGTGAGGGTATCATTTGATTTGTCTTGTTGCAACGAGTTTGTCTATGTTGGTCTGGAGGTCTAATTTCACAGTATATGCAAAGCCCTAATTTTCAAGCTTTGAAAACCGTAGATGTCGTTCATGGTAAATCTTGATTCAGGCAAAATTAATTCAATTGAACTGTACCAATCGCTTCAGAAGGTCACCATTAGTGTAAATCAAACAAGAAAAAGGATTAAACGCATGTGAATCATGTTATGCAATTTTGAAAAACAAGACAAACCGAATGGCTTACGTTCTTGGATTCTTCACGTGTTAGGATTAATTCTCGATGCCAATAGACTCCTGGAAGGTCCAACAATGTGTTAGAATCCTTTTTATGCTTTGAAACGCGCTGCAAGTATGATTTCAGTTTTCCAAATTTCTTGAGTTTTTTTTTCAAGTTGGTTATGGAGTTTCCAGCAGCTTTTTCGTGTATATGGCTTTAGGGTTTCACTCAGCATATGTATGTGAATGATTCTAGGTCAAACATAAGCCCACAAGTCCATGAATTAATGTCTTGAATATTTGATTTTCAATTATGTAAATTTCAATCTTTTGCCATGAAAACCTTGCCAATTATGGAAGATCTTGTCCCCTTGAGTGATGCACGAAATCCTTAGCATGTGTGGAGTATATTTGCTGCATAAAAAGATTTAAAAAGCATATCTTTGAATTTTCTTATAATTAAAACTAATTAAATGAATTAATATAAATATAAATCCAATTAATTAATTAAAAATAAGAAAATAAATTATTTTGAGCTCAATGGGTTGTGCATAGGCCTTGGGTAATGATTCAAGAAAGAATTTGAGGCCCATTAGCAAATTTGAAGCTTTTTAGGCAAAGTTGACTTTTGAAAGATCCCAAAAATTTCCCAACTTCTCCAATGCATATCTTGCTCAATTTTGAAGCTATGAACATGTTCTTAGACATTTTGGAAAGGTATTGAAGTCCTCTAACCAATGCCTTTGGTACCATGTCATTTTGATTTACCAATCTCAAGTTATGGTCTTTGACTTAAAGTGCCTTTTTGTTGACTTTTGAAAATGACCTATAATGTTGAAATTGATAACTTTTTGTGAGAGCATTTCTTGGACTTTGAATGTGAAGATGAGTTGTAGGAAATGTCATACCCTTCAAAATGAGCTTTGGATGGGATTTTTCTGATGAACCATGAAGAAGTTATGCCTTGGTCAATTTGTAGTTGACTTTTCAGCTGTCCCAAAATAGAAACTTTTGCATCTTGAGACTTTTTGAGCCATGCTTGTGGAATCATGATCAAGAATTGATCAAATGATGATTGTGGCTTCAAAATAATATGTTGACCAAAAATTTTGACTTTTGACTGTCAAATGACCATTTTGTCCCTACAGTTGACTGTGGAGCAATTAGGGTTTTTGACTGTGCAACTTGATGCTGTGAGTCTTGAAACTTGACATATAGATGCTTGACAATGTATATAGGCATGTGGGACTTGATTGGACCCTTGGAAACCTCAATTTCTTTGCAAGAACCAAAACCCTAATTTTGACTGTGTTAGGAGGCAATTGGACTGTGCAACCCTTGAGGGATTTTGAAGCTTGATCTTGCCAAATCTGGAAGAGTATGGGAGGGAAAATTTTGGGGTACAACAGTTGCCCCTGTTCAATCTTCTTAAACCTGAGGATATAGATTGGCTTTCGGGCCTTTCGTGATCCGAAGGTGGAAGATGATTGAACACTAGAGTGCCCAGAAATTTGCACTCGCATAGTGGAGTATCAGCAATGTGATATGGGGAATGGGCTTACAGATGCCATTTGGAGGAATGATGGATAGGAGAATGGGCTTATAGATGCCATCTGGAGATGTGACAGAACCTTGTCGGGAATGGGCTTATAGATGCCATTTGGAGACTGTCGGTATGTGGATGGGCTTATAGATGCCATCTAGGTGTCGATCGCGTAAGAGATTCCTTAGCGAGAAACTTGCGTACCTGAGAAAGAAAGATAATTACCTGGCCTGTTACAGGAGTTGATCTTCAAACTCTTCATGTAGATGTGCCCTGGCCGGATACAGGTATCGAGTCTACAATCAGTTACTCACAGATGTGCCCTGGCTAGATACAGGAATCGAATCTGGAAAATAGTCGTCAACAGATACACCCTGGCAAGATACAGGAGTCGGATCTTCAAACTCTTCAGACGTTCCCTGGCGGGATACAGGAATCGAGTCTGGAATTAGTCGTCAACAGATACACCCTGGCAAGATACAGGAATCGGATCTTCAAACTCTTCAGACGTGCCCTGGCAGGATACAGGAATCGAGTCTGGAATTAGTCGTCAACAGATACACCCTGGAAAGATACAGGAATCGGATCTTCAAACTCTTCAGACGTGCCCTGACAGGATACAGGAATCGAGTCTGGAATTAGTCGTCAACAAATACACCCTGGCAAGATACAGGAATTGGATCTTCAAACTCTTCAGACGTGCCCTGGTAGGATACAGGAATCGAGTCTGGAATTAGTCGTCAACAGATACACCCTGGCAAGATACAGGATTCGGATCTTCAAACTCTTCAGATGTGCCCTGGCAGGATATAGGAATCGAGTCTGGAAAATAGTCGCTCACAGACATGCCCTGGCTAGTTACAAGTATCGAATCTGGAATTGCGACAGTAGATAGTAATTATCGTTGTATTGACTTTTATCCTGAAAAGACAAAATGTTAGTTGTATGCGATGTCATGATGTATGAAATGCGTGATGTTCTCAAAATAAATGAGATTGTATGTTCATGATGCGTATGTGCATGCTATAATGTATGAAGACATGATGTTTATGAATGTATCTTTGTCTAGGAAAATAAACCCTTGACGAATGCCGGGAAGTCAAATCCTGGGTTGATGTTTGAGGAATAGAATTCTTTGTTTCCGCTGGGGATGATGGTTGCGAGAATAGACCCGTAGGAGAAGATGACTCTGTTGAGGAATAAACTTGGCGGATAGATTACTCTGCGGGGAGTGAACTCTATGGGGAAAGAGAGGTACTTTGCTGAGGTTGATGATAACTCCGCTGGGGATACCACTGTTGAGCTCTGTTGGAAGTTTTGATGAACTCCGCTGGGGATAGGAAGACTTCGCCGGGGACGATCTTTCCGTGGCAATTGGCTGAGGATAACCCAGTTATATCCTGGTGGGGAAATAACCCTTGAATAAAGTCCGGGAGACGTGTCCGTGCTCTGCAGGGGTAAGCTTCCAGAATCTACTGGGGATAAGCTTCCTGGATCTACTGGGGAGATTGATTGAACTCTCCTGGGGAACTTTTCAGATTGGACTGGGGAATGACTCCATTGGATGTCCGGTATACCGCCGGGGAACAATCTTAGATCAAGACTTCTGGGGATGCTTGCTAGGAATGTCTGTATACTCCGTTGGAGAATGTTGAGATCTTCGGGGGATGATCTAACTTCCTTAAGGTTGACTGTAGGCTAACTCTGCTTGGGGAGAGTGTCGCCGACTTGCTGGAGATACGGTGCCTTGTTAGGGTTGATGGGAGACCAACTGCTTGGGAGAGAATTGTTGAATCTTGTCTTACTCGATGGGGAGCGAAGGTATCTGGGTTACGTTCTTCAACCGAACTTACCTTGGTACCTTGGTGGACAGAGCAATTAGATTGCTTAGACAACTCATTATTGCCCCTATTTATGATGTTACCTGTAATTAATCCTTTGTTTCGTATGCAAATATTTATGAGTTAGCAGTTAGTGTCAAATGCATATATCACAATTGAACATTGGACGTTCTTTTCAAAACAAAACAGAAAAAGGAAAAACAATTGGCAATTGGTTTGAAAAGTGAATTTGTATTGATTTTTGAATTTGCCTGTAAATAGGCGTTTATGTACAAGAGGCTGACGTCCTAGTAAGAGAATGCCGCCGAACAAACAGAGTTTATACATTTTTTGTGAAAAAGGAAACAAAAAAGCTATGTGAAAAATAATCCCACTGGGTTCCAACTCTGCTATCGCCTTTATATCTTCGAGCGTCTCATCACTTGGCTGCTTAGTTGAAGATGAAGCTGATTGATCGATGCCGTCTGAACTTGATAGTTGATACCAGATTCTGGATGCAAGGTGATCCAATGAGACATAATATTACGCTTTAATCCCTAACTTTTGCCTGGACTGTCCTTTCGGGTTTTCAGTCCACCGGGATACCCATTTTTGCCCAAGCCGCCTTTTCAGGTTTTCGACTTGCCGGGTGTACAGATTTTTTTCATTTCATCCCTTATTTTTGCCCGAACCCTTTTGGTTCGCCGGGAAGCCGTAATTTTTGCCTAGGTATGTCAACCTAGCGGGTCTTTTATCATGCGTAGTATCTTTTTACTATGTCTGCATTAGCGAGGTGAGGAAGGTCGTCACCATCCATGTTGGTTAGAATCATGGCTCCTCCTGAGAACACATGTTTAACCACAAATGGCCCTTCGTACGTAGGGGTCCATTTGCCCCTGGGATCGCTCTGAGGAAGCATGATGCGCTTGATTACCAGGTCCCTAACTTGATACTCTTGTGGTCTGACCTTTTTGTTAAATGCCCTGATCGTCCGTTTTTGGTACGTTTGACCATGACAAATAGCAGTGAGTCTCTTTTCGTCAATTAGGTTTAACTGATTAAGTCGAGTCTGGATCCAGTCATCTTCGCTCAGATCTGCATCCTTCATTATCCGGAGAGAGGGTATCTGGACTTCGATAGGCAAGACTGCCTCCATGCCATAGACCAAGGAGAAAGGAGTTGCCCCGGTTGACGTCCTTGCTGAGGTACGGTATCCATGAAGAGCAAACGGTAACATCTCGTGCCAATATTTATAGGTCACTGTCATCTTCTTCATAATCTTCTTGATATTCTTATTAGCTGCTTCTACAACCTCATTCATCTTCGGCCGATAAGGAGAAGAGTTGTGGTGTTGTATCTTGAATTGCTCGCAGAGCTCAATGATCATCTTGTTGTTAAGATTGGTACCATTGTCCGTAATGATCCTTTCCGGGACACCATATCGACAGATCAGGTTGTGCCGAATAAACTGTGCCACGACATTCTTGGTTACAGTGGCATAGGAAGCTGCTTCAACCCACTTTGTGAAGTAATCAATCGCTACCAGGATGAAGCGATGCCCGTTGGACGCCGTAGGTTTAATCTCGCCGATCATATCAATGCCCCACATTGCAAAAGGCCAAGGTGCAGTCAAGACATTTAGAGGAACTGGAGGAACGTGCACCTTGTCTGCATAAATATGGCACTTATGACATGTCCGAGAATGTTGGTAACAGTCGGCTTCCATTGTGGACCAGAAATATCCTTCCCGAAGGATTTTCTTCGCCATGGTATGTCCACTGGAATGCGTTCTGAAGGTACCTTCATGCAGTTCTGCCATGATCCTTTCTGCTTCAGTCTTATCCACACAACGCAGTAAGGTTGAATCATGGTTTCGCTTGTACAGAATGCCGTTGCTGAGGAAGAACTTTGCTGCGAACCTTCTCAGAAACTTTTTGTCATTGACAGATGCACCTTCAGGGTATTCTTGAGCTTCCAAGTACCTCTTCACTTCATGATACCAAGGTTTTTCAGTTACTATCTCAGCCTCAAGATCACAACAATATGCAGGTTCGTCCAGTTTCCAAATAATGATCCGGGGAGCCTCGTTATCCCATTTGACTTTGAACATAGAAGACATTGTAGCCAACGTGTCCGCCAACTGATTCTCCTCTCTTGGGAAGTGTTCAAAAGTTATCTCCGTGAAATGGGGGATCAATGTCAACACACATTCTTTGTAAGGAATAAGGTTTGGGTGTTTCGTATCCCACTCGCCTTTGATCTGATTGATCACGAGAGCAGAACCTCCGAAGACACTTAGAAACTTGATCCTTAAGTCAATCGCAGCTTGAAGACCCATAATGCATGCCTCATACTCCGCCATGTTGTTGGTGCAGTTGAAACATAGCCGGGCAGTAAGTGGAGTATGAGTGCTTTTGGGGGATATGATCACAGCGCCAATGCCGTTACCCAAAGCGTTGGAGGCTCCATCAAAGTGCATAGACCATCGGGATCCTTCCTCAGGTCCTTCATCCGGTCCAGGTACTTCACAATCAGTCACTACCATGATGTTCTCGTCAGGAAATTCAAAGTTCATTGACTGGTAGTCATCCACTGCCTGGTGTGCCAAGTGGTCTGCCAACACACTTCCCTTTATAGCTTTCTGAGTCGTGTACTGGATGTCGTATTCCGTCAAGATCATCTGCCATCTTGCTATTCTTCCAGACAGAGCAGGCTTTTCGAATATGTACTTGATCGGATCCATTTTTGAAATCAACAGAGTAGTGTGAGTCAGCATATACTGTCTCAGCCGGCGAGCAGCCCATACCAAAGCGCAACAAGTTTTCTCGAGCAGTGAGTATCGGTTCTAACAGTCGGTAAACTTTTTGCTAAGGTAATAAATGGCGTGCTCTTTTCGGCCAGACTCGTCATACTGCCCCAGCACACACCCCATTGAGCTGTCAAGTACTGTCAAGTATAGTATTAGAGGTCTCCCTTCAACCGGTGGCATAAGAATGGGTGGTTCTTGGAGATACTCTTTGATTCTGTCAAAAGCGGCCTGACATTCATCGTTCCAACGTACTACCTGATCTTTCTTCAACAGCTTGAACATTGGTTCACAGGTAGCAGTTAGGTGCGAGATGAATCGGGCAATGTAATTCAGACGTCCTAGAAAGCCTCTGACTTCTTTCTCTGTCTTGGGAACTGGCATCTCTTGTATGGCTTTAACCTTGGCAGGGTCCACTTGAATACCTTTGTCGCTTACGACGAAGCCTAGCAACTTTCCAGATCTTACCCCAAATGTGCACTTGTTTGGGTTCAACCTCAGCTTGTACAACTTCAGACGGTCAAACAGCTTCTGTAAATGGTCAAGGTGTTCCTCCTCAGTTTGGGACCTTGCAATCATATCATCGACGTACACTTCAATCTCATGATGGATCATGTCATGAAATAGAGCAACCATGGCACGTTGGTAGGTTGCCCCAGCATTTTTCAGTCCAAAAGGCATGACCTTGTAGCAGAAGGTGCCCCACTGAGTAACAAAGGTAGTCTTCTCCATGTCTTCAGGAGCCATTTTAATCTGATTATAACTTGAAAAACCATCCATGAAGGAGAACACTTTGTGCTGAGCAGTATTGTCAACCAGAACGTCAATGTGAGGCAGAGGGAAGTCATCCTTGGGGCTCGCCCTGTTCAAATCCCTGTAATCAACACACATTCGGACCTTGCCATCTTTCTTCGGCACCGGAACCACGTTGGCAACCCACTGAGGGTAAGAAGTCACTGCTAGAAACCCGGCATCAAATTGCTTCATAACCTCAGCTTTGATTTTCTCGGACATCTCTGGACGCATACGGCGGACTTTTTGTTTAACCGGAGGGCAGTCTTCCTTGGTAGGCAAGTGATGGACCATAATGTCGGTATCCAACCCAAGCATGTCTTCGTAGGACCAGGCGAAGATCTCCACATAGTCATGCAGCATCTGGATCAACCGTTGTTTTACGCTGAGCTCTAGATTGGCACCAATCTTGACTTCCTTTCTATCTGTCTCAGTACCCAGATTTACCGTTTCCACTGGCTCTTCATGTGGCTGAATGGCCCTCTCTTCCTGGAGTAACAGTCTTGCAAGCTCACCAGGCACTTCACAATCATCTTCACCTTCGTCTTCGGCTAAGTTGATCGGATTTTCGAAGTCATAACTGGAAGTAGTAGAGTCGTTACCAGTGAGATCCAGAGTGGATTGGAACCTGTATGAGTGAGTGTGTAAATATAGCTGTTTTGCAATATATAAAGAAAGAAAGAAAGAAAGGGAGCACAAGATTTGAAATGCGAAAAACGTCTAATGTCTTTATTCATGATATATGGAAATGACAAGTAATAAGCCCTCACAAATGAAGCCAACGGTGCCCCGGGTAAGACACCGGGCCATAAAGTTTCAATTTATTGTTCATTACAAATTTAAAAACAAAGGAATTCATTACTGAGTAACAAAAGTAACAGGTATGTAGTCTTTTGCAGTCCAATTGTTCAGTCCACCGTCGGTCGTCGGGTAGATCCAACTATCGAACTCTGATTTCTCCACATCGCCTTCAATAGCATTCACTCCCGGGTTGGTGATGAACACGGGAGGTTTTCCGATCCTTTCTTTGCGTACAGCCCTCTGAGCCTCTGCAGTGAAACCCAGCCCAAACTTGTTAGTCTTAGGAGTAAAATCAGGGAGCCTGTCCCAGTTTGCACATTCACCTTTTTCAATTACAGCCCGGGCGTCCTTCAAGGAAGCCATCTTCAAAGGAGAGTCTTCTTCAATTACTGTCTCTGCTGACGCCAATGTTGGAGGTACCTCTTCAAAATGTTGAAAGGGGGTTTCAATGAACTCCCCGTCCATCTCTATATACCGGAACGAGTTCAGATGACTAACCATGTATTCTTCCTCCCCCTGCACTGTAACAATCTTCCCCCTGACAGGGTATTTAAGCTTTTGGTGTAGAGTGGATGTTACAGCCCCAGCCTTGTGAATCCAAGGTCGACCCAGCAAACAGGAATAAGATGGACGAATGTCCATCACATAGAACATTGAATCAAAGACTTGAGAACCAACACGAATCGGAATATCCACTTCACCATGTACCATCCTCTTTGACCCGTCAAAGGCTCGGACCACGATGTTACTAGGCTTCAACTCCAGGCCCTCACAATCCAACCTGTCTAAGGCCTTCTTGGGTAATACATTTAGTGAAGAACCGGTGTCTACCAACACGTGTGCAAGAGTAGTGCCCCTGCATTCAATGGAGACATGCAGGGCATCATTGTGGTTCTTACCCTTGGCGGTCAGATCAGCATCAGAGAAACCCAACCCATTGTCAGCGGTCAAGTTGGCCATGCAATCAGTGAATTGATCAACAGACGTCTCTTGTGGCACATGGGCCGTCTTTAGGAAGGAAATCAGGGCCTTGGCATGGGCCTCTGAGCACAACAATAATGATAGCATGGAGATCTTAGAGGGGGTATGCCCCAGCTGTTCAACGACGTTGAAATCGCTCTTCTTGATGATCTTAAGGATTTCCTCCATCTCTTGCTGTGATGCTTCAACATTTACAGTCTTTGGTGCCTCCATCCGGGCAGGCACGTCAGCAATCCCTTTACCCCGAGCGTCAGATGACTCGGCAGCAGGGGTAGAAACTTGATCAGAAGGGGAAACAGGCGCACTTGTAGGCGTGATGATAAGAGGTCTTCGGATGACTGTGGCACAATGTCAGGCGAGAAGAGCCTGCCACTGCGAGTAACTTTAGCGGGACCGATGATGTTACTAATACCGGTACTGGTGTTGAACTCCTGCTTTACTCCAAGTACATACACATCTGCCCCATAGTGCCATGGGACAGCCTTGTCAGATTTATAGGGGAGGGGCCCCAGAACAGTAATAATGATAGGTGCAACAGACATGATTTTGACTGGCTTCCTCGGGGGAGCCTTGGTAGGATTGTTGAGGATGGTGACGACAGATACTTCTGCAGTAGGAACACTAGGAACAACGGTCTTCTTGAATAAGATCTCTTTGCTATCCATCAGGTTTTGGACGCCTGATTTCAGCAACGGATAACCAGTAGGGGAAACTGCACACAGAAGGCAACCCTTGCTACAACCCGGAAATAAACCGGCCAGCAACAGGTTCCTTTTGACAGTCAATAAAGGGGTAGCAACATCATCCACAGAAACTGCATACAGATCTTCCTCAATAGCATTTACTCCATGCTGGGGCATAGGAGCAGTCACAACGTTGGGCCTTTCGGGCGCCTCAAATTGTATTTCCTTGGCATCGATAAGGTCTTAAACCTTATTTCTTAGGGCCCAGCAATCATCAGTAGAATGCCCCGGGCTATCAGAGTGATAAGCACAGCGGGCGTTGGGATTATACTTCGGAGATATGGTGTTCACCACCTTCGGAGCTTCTCTGACGGTTACCAAGTTGGTCGATAGCAGTTGCGGCAAGATCTGTGACAAGGTCATGCTAAGCCGAGCATATTCTCTTCTGGATCTCTCACCCCTTGGTTGGTTAGGTTTCCGAGGAGCGGCAGCAGGCTTAGAAATTACCACCGCGTTGACAGCTTGGCGGCGTTCTGGTTTATTTTGCCTCCTGGGCCCATACACAGCACTGGCTTCCTTCTTGAAAGGCTTTTTCTTAGAACTTGAGGATGCACCTTTCTGTATCTTCCCTGACTTCATTCCAGCTTCGATCCTTTCCCTAGTTAGAATGAGGTCTATAAACCCAGCAGACGAATTGCCAATGAGATGATTAAAGAACGGCCCGGATAGGGTTCCTAAGAACATGTCCACTAGTTCACGGTCGGTTAACGGTGGCTGCACCCTTCCAGCCAGGTCCCTCCACTTCTGCGCATACTCTTTGAAACCTTCTCCCGATCCTAGCGACATACCCTGGAGTTGGATACGTGTAGGAGCGAGGTCGGCATTATACTGATACTGCTTGTAAAAAGCAGTAGCCAAGTCCTCCCAGTTACGAACCTTGGTTCCATCCAGCTGATAGAACCATTCGAGATGAGTCCCTGAAAGACTCTCCTGGAAGAAATGGATCCATAAGTTCTTGTCCACAGTATACGGTTGGATCTTCCGCACATAAGATCTGAGATGTAGCTTAGGGCAGGATGCCCCGTCATACTTTGCGAAAGATGGTGCTTTGAATTTGTGTGGGATTACCACACCAGAAGATATACCCAGGTCTCCAAAATCCAACCCAGGCACTTGTTGAATTTCCATGGCATTCAGGCGATCCTCTAACTGCTTGTACTTATCTTCAGCTGGAGGGTATTGCTCCTCATTAAAATCAGTCTCGTTGTCAGAGACCACCGGACTAGGAACCCTTCCCCCCTGGGGACTGCCTTTCCCTACAGAAGAACCAGCTTGATCAACCTCATTCTGCAGTGTGTTGCCAAACCTCCGGCCAGTGTTGAATAGTACAGTTCTCTTCTTCTTCTTCTTGACCAGCAGAGCCTTCAATTCCTCCTGACCTTGGGCTAAACTCATGATCAGCTCTTGGAACTGGGCGTTTTGAGCCTGGAGGGCCTTGATGGATTGCTCAGTAGATGATTCAGGATTCATGATGGCGAGCTGAAATAAACAGCGAAGAAGATTAAACCACCTGTAAAAAAGAGTACCTGCTATGCACATGATGCATGATATGATGTTTATGTAATGCATTCAAGGGTTCGAAAGTTCAAATTTGTTGTAGACAAAAAGGAACACACGTTATCATTAAGAAATAATTGTTCAGTACATCAAAGCCTCATGGGCAAAACATTACAAAGTAAACTAATCCCAAAAGACACTGCGCATCCTCTTTGGAGCAATGTAAGTGTTGAGAGTCTTTTCCTCGTGCAGTAGGCGGGTGAGCTCCAAGACCTTCTTCTCACTGGCATGTAGACTGGCTTCAAGAGAATTCCGTTCTTCCTTAAGCTGGATCCAGCTCTTCTGCATTTCTTCCCAGGATGTAGGCATGTCAGGATGTTGAATGGTGTAGGGCACCTCTCCTTCCAAAACTGGCTCTTTGATCACGGGGAGAACATGAGGATATGGCATCACTAACTTCTGGGAGCGGGCTCGTACCCACTTGAGATAAGGCTCCAACAGGATGGAGTTCCTGTACCCCAGTGTCTTGTTGTCTACCTTGTTGGGCATCCTCCAAGCTCTGGTAAATCTCTGGCGAAGTCCTTGTGCATCATTATCGAAGTCAAAAACTATGTCAGGAATTAACATGTTGTGGGGGCCATCCCTCCGAGCATAACCAAACTATCTCAAAGCCAAGCATGGGTTGTAAGTAATACCCCCTCTGATTCCAAGTAAAGGAACATTAGGAAACTCCCCGCAACGATCAATGATAGTGACGTCCTCTCTGGACCGAGAGCACCAATGTATATCAGCATGCGTAAGAGTCATTAATCGTTGTTACCATCTCAAACCTCGCTCGTTCTTCAAAACTGATTGTGGAAGGTGCGAAATAAACCACCTTCCCAGGAGAGGAGTGCAGCACATAAGAACACCTCTTTTTCTCATGGTTCGAGTGTAACATGAGTGAAGGATGTCCCCAAGCAGCGTAGGTATAGGATTCCTGGACATGAAGATCTTGACAGCATTGATATTTATAAGCTGATCTGGATTCGGGAACAACACCAACCCATAGACAAGGAGGGCTACAACTTCTTCAAAGGCTTGTAGGTCAAGGGAATTCCAACATTCTTGGGCCTTCTCAAACAGAAACCTGGCCAAGAACCCTTTGATACCACTTCTAACTTCCCAATGTCCCTTGATGTCAGATGGTTGTAGGCGTAATGCTTTAGCAACCTCTTCAAGTTTGGGTTCCCTTTCCGTACTGTTGTAGGGTAGTTGACTAAGGATAGAGATCTTCAGAAGCCGGGAGAACTCTTCCAAGGTAGGCACCAGTTGATAATCTAGGAAAGTAAAGCAGTGGTGCAGAGGGTCAAAGAACTGGAAGAGGACCTTTATCATATCTTCCTCAATGTTGGTGTTGACCAAGCTGATGAGTCTTCCATGTTTCTCACTGAAAGAAGAGCTCTCGGGAATCCTGGATATAAGTTCCTTAAGCTGAGGAGGGACCCTTACAAGGTTGATCTGAATTGTCTTTCTGCGGATAGTTTCCATGTCCTACAAAACAAGAACAAAGATGAAGATTCGAACCCCTGAAATGGTTAGTGGATGTATGTGATGTTGTATGATGTTATGATGCTATGATAAAAACACACCACAAATATCCACAAAAAGCAAACATGGTAAGGCACACAAGTCACACAAGACATCCCTTAGAGTTCAGGCCAGCATGGGGTCTAGGTATTACCCTCTTGAAGTTGGTGGGCTCAAAACCTGTCTTATCAGAAGTAACCGGGTTCTAAGGGTCTCAATATCATTGGATTGCTTTCTGTGTTCATCGTTTCGATTTAGCCACTGAACTGGCGATCAAAATATTCTAAGAAAACAACCCTCAACTGAGTGTAGTATCGAGTATCAACCAACTTCGGACTGCACCAAAGTCAGTTATCTCACTACCCTAAAGAGGCCAGGATGGTTCAATTAAGGTTCCTAAGGTCAGTTGATGCTTCACGACACCACGCGGCGGCCCCGTACTCTCCTTGACTTGACTCAAGGGTTACCGGTACTCACCAAAGTGCCACATCAACGTAGCAGACTGCTTCAACCGTGTCGGTATACCCCGCACAGTTCCCTCACAATCTTGTTGCTACTTTCTAAGAAGGTATCCCCCAGATCCGGGTTAGGATATATAGAACTCCTAAGACAGTGCCTACAATAATAAAGCAAACAAAACAAAGCAATTGAAAACACAAGTATGAGCTATCCTAAGGTACACCTCACTTTAATTCTCTCCCCAGCAGAGTCGCCAGTTCTGTGATCGGTGGATTTAGAACTGACTATTTAAAGCTGGATCGCGAAATGTCGCGGAAGCAAGAGTCGCCACCGTCTTTTATTTTCTCCAACATGGACAGGACAAAAGCACAGCAAAATTCCTTATGAGAACGTTTCTCGGTTCGGGAGGTAGATTTATAGAAAGGGAAGGTGTTAGCACCCTTTCTATCCATGGTTATCCATGGGCTCTTAGATACTTGCTCTTATGTTTTCAAAATGTTTTCTTTTCAAAATGTGAGTGGGTTTTGCAAAAGTTTCATTGAAAGATTTCGGAGTGACTCTTGTATTTGTCCTCAAGAGTGTTTGAAAAATTTGTTTTGAAAGTTTTTTGAAAGTGTCGGTGTGAAAAGATTTTTGTTTGTTTTTGAAAAGAGCAAGTATCCATGAGTCATCTACCTACCCTAAGGAATTAGGCTGTGTAAAAGTCCTTAAGGTAGTGCCATCCCACCATTGAGAGGTAGGTAGCACCACCGTTGGAGGTGTTCGGGTCAATTCGATTGTAGGGACAGTGTGGTCACCAAAGCAACAGTAGGACACCTTAGAAGCTACCCTTATATCCTAGATCCTTTTTTAAACTGAGGCAACCGTTTCGAGGCAACTGTTTCGAGGCAACTGTTTCGAGGCAACTGGATCATGGACATAAGGACCGCTAAAACGTCCTATACTTGACAACCATGTTTCGAAGGCAACGAGTGAGGCGTACCCTAGAAGTGGTGTGTGTATTGTGTGTTGTTTTCATGTTAACAGTTATCTTTGATCATGACATTGTGAGCTACGCTTGTTTTTAATTACCATACATTCTTTCATGCAATTTAGAATTTAGGAGTGTGGGAAATTAAAAGACGGAAAGATAAAAGCTACGCTATTACAAGGCGCGGGTCTATACATCGCCAAAATACAAAGACCCGTTTTTGATAAAGATGCGGAAAGTAAAAAAAATGTGGTAAACCTAATTACTATTACATCCGGAAAGCAGTTACATAATGATCAATAAGAAAATAAGAATAACGCGCGAAAAGGATTAAACTGAATGTCCGAGGGTTTTGACCCTTTGCTTGAAATTAAATTAAATTACAGCCTAATTAATATTTAACTAAAGAAAAGAAATTGTTTTTTTTATGTTTTTTGTATTTATGAAAATAAAGAAAAAGAATTAAAAGGAAACCCTAAATCTAGATTATTTTAATTATTAAAGAAAATGTCAAAGTTGACCTAATTTACTAATTAATTAATTTACCTGTTCATTTACAAAAATAATAGTTAATAATAATAATAATAATGATAATAATAAAAATCAAAACCTAATTCTATAGAATTTTATTTATTAAAGAAAAGATTGAATTTCAAACCTAAATTAACTAAATTAATTATTAACATTTATTTACAACAATAAATTAGTGAGTAAATTAATAAATAATTAAACATATTTTGTATTTTGATTTTCTGATTTTATTATGGAAAAAATATTTTATGGTGAATTAATAATAATTATAAAAACAATTGAAAGAAATTAAAAAGAAAAGAAAAGAAAACAAATATGCAAACCCAGGGGGTGTCAGGCCCATGTGGAGGTTTTTTGGAAGTAATTCAGGCCCATTAGCACAAGCTCGTTTGACTTTCCATGATTGTGTGTACGTTGTTGACCGGAGTGCACCCTGGATCTCGTTCTGTGGCCATTGGATGAGTGATTAAGGCCACTTGGCAAGCTACGCGTGAGGATGCATGGTGGAATACTGAACGAAGGCTGCACGTGAATATGTTAAAACAAAAATTATGGATTGTGTGGGGGGACCTGGGAATCGAACCCAGGTCCCTATACCTGCCAGATACGTCCTCCACAAACTGAGCTATGAAACGCATTTGTACATATGTTGATTAACAAATATTATATATGAAAAACAAATATTAATGGTATGAAACCAAAAAACGCACTAAAGTTTAAACGCTCCAGTTACAGGACGCCACGCATACCTTCTTCTTCGTCCTTCCTGCAAACATGAAACAAGTAGTGGGGGTTTTAAACCCCCACTAAGTGAAAGTGTGAAAAATAGCGATTACGCCCACAGATAAGAAAAATTGAGCGCGAGGGTATCATTTGATTCGTCTTGTTGCAACGAGTTTGTCTATGTTGGTCTGGAGGTCTAATTTCACAGTATATGCAAAGCCCTAATTTTCAAGCTTTGAAAACCCTAGATGTCGTTCATGGTAAATCTTGATTCAGGCAACATTAATTCAATTGAACTGTACCAATCGCTTCAGAAGGTCACCATTAGTGTAAATCAAACGAGAAAAAGGATTAAACGCATGTGAATCATGTTATGCGATTTTGAAAAACAAGACAAACCGAATGGCTTACGTTCTTGGATTCTTCACGTGTTAGGATTAATTCTCGATGCCAATAGACTCCTGGAAGGTCCAGCAATGTGTTAGAATCCTTTTTATGCTTTGAAACGCGCTGCAAGTATGATTTCAGTTTTCCAAATTTCTTGAGTTTTTTTTTCAAGTTGGTTATGGAGTTTCCAGTAGCTTTTTCATGTATATGGCTTTAGGGTTTCACTCAGCATATGTATGTGAATGATTCTAGGTCAAACATAAGCCCACAAGTCCATGAATTAATGTCTTGAATATTTGATTTTCAATTATGTAAATTTCAATCTTTTGCCATGAAAACCTTGCCAATTATGGAAGATCTTGTCCCCTTGAGTGATGCACGAAATCCTTAGCATGTGTGGAGTATATTTGCTGCATAAAAAGATTTAAAAAGCATATCTTTGAATTTTCTTATAATTAAAACCAATTAAATGAATTAATATAAATATAAATCCAATTAATTAATTAAAAATAAGAAAATAAATTATTTTGAGCTCAATGGGTCGTGCATAGGCCTTGGGTAATGATTCAAGAAAGAATTTGAGGCCCATTAGCAAATTTGAAGCTTTTTAGGCAAAGTTGACTTTTGAAAGTTCCCAAACATTTCCCAACTTCTCCAATGCATATCTTGCTCAATTTTGAAGCTATGAACATGTTCTTGGACATTTTGGAAAGGTACTGAAGTCCTCTAACCAATGCCTTTGGTCCCATGTCATTTTGACTTACCAATCTCAAGTTATGGTCTTTGACTTAAAGTGCCTTTTTGTTGACTTTTGAAAATGACCTATAATGTTGAAATTGATAACTTTTTGTGAGAGCATTTCTTGGACTTGGAATGTGAAGATGAGTTATAGGAAATGTCATCCCCTTCAAAATGAGCTTTGGATGGGATTTTTCTGATGAACCATGAAGAAGTTATGCCTTGGTCAATTTGCAGTTGACTTTTCAACTGTCCCAAAATAGAAACTTTTGCATCTTGAGACTTTTTGAGCCATGCTTGTGGAATCATGATCAAGAATTGATCAAATGATGATTGTGGCTTCAAAATAAGATGTTGACCAAAAATTTTGACTTTTGACTGTCAAATGACCATTTTGCCCCTGTAGTTGACTGTGGAGCAATTAGGGTTTTTGACTGCGCAACTTGATGCTGTGAGTCTTGAAACTTGACATATAGATGCTTGACAATGTATATAGGCATATGGGACTTGATTGGACCCTTGGAAACCTCAATTTCTTTGCAAGAACCAAAACCCTAATTTTGACTGTGTTAGGAGGCAATTGGACTGTGCAACCCTTGAGGGATTTTGAAGCTTGATCTTGCCAAATCTGGAAGAGTATGGGAGGGAAAATTTTGGGGTACAACAGTTGCCCCTGTTCAATCTTCTTAAACCTGAGGATATAGATTGGATTTCGGGCCTTTCGTGATCCGAAGGTGGAAGATGATTGAACACTAGAGTGCCCAGAAATTTGCACTCGCATAGTGGAGTATCAGCAATGTGATGTGGGGAATGGGCTTACAGATACCATTTGGAGGAATGATGGATAGGAGAATGGGCTTATAGATGCCATTTGGAGATGTGACAGAACCTTGTCGGGAATGGGCTTATAGATGCCATTTGGAGACTGTCGGTATGTGGATGGGCTTATAGATGCCATCTAGGTGTCGATCGCGTAAGAGATTCCTTAGCGAGAAACTTGCGTACCTAAGAAAGAAAGATAATTACCTGGCCTGTTACAGGAGTTGATCTTCAAACTCTTCATGTAGATGTGCCCTGGCCGGATACAGGTATCGAGTCTACAATCAGTTACTCACAGATGTGCCCTGGCTAGATACAGGAATCGAATCTGGAAAATAGTCGTCAACAGATACACCCTGGCAAGATACAGGAGTCGGATCTTCAAACTCTTCAGACGTGCCCTCCGTTGAAGACCAGACAGTCCTAGATCTTGATGAAGATGTTTCCCTCAGTCGAAGACCTGACCGATTCTTAAATCTCAACTGAATTATTCTCGGTTGGATTACAGATAAGGTTCTCAATCTCGGTAATTTTCCTCCGTCGAAGTGTGGACGAGTTCTAAAATCTCAACAGAATTATCCTCCATTGAAGACCAGACAGTCCTAGATCTTGATGAAGATGTTTCCCTCAGTCGAAGACCTGACCGGTTCTTAAATCTCAACTGAATTATTCTCGGTTGAATTACAGATAAGGTTCTCAATCTCGGCAATTTTCCCCCGTCGAAGTGTGGACGAGTTCTAAAACCTCAACAGAATTATCCTCCATTGAAGACCAGACAGTCCTAGATCTTGATGAAGATGTTTCCATCAGTCGAAGACCTGACCGGTTCTTAAATCTAAACTGAATTATTCTCGGTTGAATTACAGATAAGGTTCTCAATCTCAGCAATTTTCCTCCGTCGAAGTGTGGACGAGTTCTAAAATCTCAACAGGATTATCCTCTATTGAAGACCAGACAGTCCTAGATCTTGATGAAGATGTTTCCCTCAGTCGAATACCTAACCTGTTCTTAAATCTCAACTGAATTATTCTCGGTTGAATTACAGATAAGGTTCTCAATCTCGGCAATTTTCCTCCGTCGAAGTGTGGACGAGTTCTAAAATCTCAACAGAATTATCCTCCGTTGAAGACTAGACAGTCCTAGATCTTGATGAAGATGTTTCCCTCAGTCGAAGACCTGACAGGTTCTTAAATCTCAACTGAATTATTCTCGGTTGAATTACAGATAAGGTTCTCAATCTCGGCAATTTTCCTCCATCAAAGTGTGGACGAGTTCTAAAATCTCAACAGAATTATCCTCCATTGAAGACCAGATAGTCCTAGATCTTGATGAAGATGTTTCCCTCAGTCGAAGACCTGACCGATTCTTAAATCTCAACTGAATTATTCTCAGTTGAATTACAGATAAGGTTCTCAATCTCGACAATTTTCCTCCGTCGAAGTGTGGACGAGTTCTAAAATCTCAACAGAATTATCCTCCGTTGAAGACCATACAGTCCTAGATCTTGATGAAGATGTTTCCCTCAGTCGAAGACCTGACCGGTTCTTAAATATCAACTGAATTATTCTTGGTTGAATTACAGATAAGGTTCTCAATCTCGGAAATTTTCCTCCGTCGAAGTGTGGACGAGTTCTAAAATCTCAACAGAATTATCCTCCGTTGAAGACTAGACAGTCCTAGATCTTGATCAAGATGTTTCCCTCAGTCGAAGACCTGACCGGTTCTTAAATCTCAACTGAATTATTCTCGGTTTAATTACAGATAAGGTTCTCAATCTCAGTAATTTTCCTCCGTCGAAGTGTGGACGAGTTCTAAAATCTCAACAGAATTATCCTCCGTTGAAGACCAGACAGTCCCAGATCTTGATGAAGATGTTTCCCTCAGTCGAAGACCTGACCGGTTCTTAAATCTCAACTGAATTATTCTCGGTTGAATTACAGATAAGGTTCTCAATCTCGACAATTTTCCTCTATCAAAGTGTGGACGGGTTCTAAAATCTCAACAGAATTATCCTCCGTTGAAGACCAGACAGTCCTAGATCTTGATGAAGATGTTTCCCTCAGTCGAAGACTTGACCGGTTCTTAAATCTCAACTGAATTATTCTCGGTTGAATTACATATAAGGTTCTCAATCTCGGCAATTTTCCTCCGTCGAAGTGTGGACGAGTTCTAAAATCTCAACAGAATTATCATCCGTTGAAGACCAGACAGTCCTAGATCTTGATGAAGATGTTTCCCTCAGTCGAAGACCTGACAGTTTCTTAAATCTCAACTGAATTATTCTCGGTTGAATTACAGATAAGGTTCTCAATCTCGGCAATTTTCCTCCCTCGAAGTGTGGTCGAGTTCTAAAATCTCAACAGAATTATCCTCCGTTGAAGACCAGACAGTCCTAGATCTTGATGAAGATGTTTCCCTCAGTCGAAGACCTGACCGATTCTTAAATCTCAACTAAATTATTCTCAGTTGAATTACAGATAAGGTTCTCAATCTCTGTAATTTTCCTCCGTCGAAGTGTGGACGAGTTCTAAAATCTCAACAGAATTATCCTCCATTGAAGACCAGATAGTCCTAGATCTTGATGAAGATGTTTCCCTCAGTCGAAGACTTGACCGGTTCTTAAATCTCAACTGAATTATTCTCGGTTGAATTACAGATAAGGTTCTCAATCTCGGCAATTTTCCTCCGTCGAAGTGTGGACGAGTTCTAAAATCTCAACAGAATTATCATCCGTTGAAGACCAGACAGTCCTAGATCTTGATGAAGATGTTTCCCTCAGTCGAAGACCTGACAGTTTCTTAAATCTCAACTGAATTATTCTCGGTTGAATTACAGATAAGGTTCTCAATCTCGGCAATTTTCCTCCCTCGAAGTGTGGTCGAGTTCTAAAATCTCAACAGAATTATCCTCCGTTGAAGACCAGACAGTCCTAGATCTTGATGAAGATGTTTCCCTCAGTCGAAGACCTGACCGATTCTTAAATCTCAACTAAATTATTCTCAGTTGAATTACAGATAAGGTTCTCAATCTCGATAATTTTCCTCCATCGAAGTGTGGACGAGTTCTAAAATCTCAATTGAATTATCCTCCATTGAAGACCAGACAGTCCTAGATCTTGATGAAGATGTTTCCCTCAGTCGAATACCTAACCGGTTCTTAAATCTCAACTGAATTATTCTCGGTTGAATTACAGATAAGGTTCTCAATCTCGGCAATTTTCCTCCGCCGAAGTGTGGACGAGTTCTAAAATCTCAACAGAATTATCCTCCGTTGAAGACCAGACAGTCCTAGATCTTGATGAAGATATTTCCCTTAGTCGAAGACCTGACCGGTTCTTAAATCTCAACTGAATTATTCTCGGTTGAATTACAGATAAGGTTTTAAATCTCGACATATTTCCCCCAGTTGAATTACGGATAAGCTCTTAAAACTCAGCAGAGATGTTCTCTCAGTTGAGGTATAGGCAAGTTCCTAAATCTCAACAAAGATCAGACTCCCCAGCGGAATCTTCCACAACAACAGGTACGCAAGCTTTCGCTAAGGAATCTCTTATGCGATCGACACTCCTGCAGATGGAATCTTTAAGCCCATCCTCCCGCCAGCAATCTCCAAATGGCATCTGTAAGCCCATTCCCGACATCACAAGGCTGATACCACTTCATGCGAGTGCAAATTTATGGGCACTCTAGTGTTCAATCATCTTCCACCTTCGGATCACGAAAGGCAAGAAAGTCAATATACATCCTCAGGTTTAAGAAGATTGAACAGGGGCAGCTGTTGTACCCCAAAATTTTCCCTCTCATATTTCTCAAAACATTGCAAGGAAAATCTCCAAGTTGCTCAAGGTTGCTCAAGAGTTGGACAGACAAGCTACCTCCTAAGGCAGTCAACCCCAAATTAGGGTTTTGTGTTGCATCAATATCCTTGAGTACAAATGACCTCAAGTGCTCCCCGATGTCCTAATATGTTCTCAAGGTCATCCATGTCAAATTTCAAGCCTTGCAGAGGAAGTTTGCCCAGTCAATTGCTCAAAGGGTCCAAAAATCGACTGTGCTAGGGAAAAAGTCAATTGTGACCTATATACAGTCAAACTTCAAGATTTTTTGTCAAAATTATCATTTTTAAGGATATTTCATCATTTGATTAAGGGTTGATCATGATTCATCAAGACTCAAAAGTTGCTAAATTAGGGTTTTGTAGGAAAAGTCAACTCAACTTTGACCAAGCATAACTTTCTCATACTTTATGAGAAATGACCCATCCAAAGCTCATTTTGAATAGGATGAAATTTCCTACAATACATATTCATACCCCAAGATCATAAAATGAACTCACAAGAAGTTATAAATTTGGACATTATAGGTCATTTTTGAAAGTCAACAAAAACACCTTTTTTACCAAAGCTTATAACTTGAGCATGGAACATCAAAATGAGATGATACCAAAAGGGTTGGTTAGAGGACATATCAAGATTTCTAAAAAGTCCAAGAACACCTCCAAAAGTTCAAAATTAAAGAATTTATGCATTGTTGAAGTTAGACATTTTTGCAAAATTGCCAAAAGTCAACTATCCCCAAAACTTCAAATTTTGTCAAATGGGCCCATTCTTTTCCACTTGATTTGAGCTTGCATAGTTTCCCACGTGTCCTAGCTTCAGCCATGAGCTCATATTCTATTTTTATTATTTAATTTGATTTTTTATTGAATTTATTCATTTTTAATCAATTTAAATCATATAAAATCCAAACTTTGATTACCTAAGATCTTTTTGGTTGTTTCGGGTCTTAATTATCATCATGATCATCATCAAAATTCGTATCAAGCATATCATGTACAAAAAGATGGAGATTTGGCAAATTTGGAAAGGTTTAAAGGGTGAATCAAATCAAATCCCAAAGCATTGATGGGAGAAGATTCAATCCAAAATTGTTACCCTAACACATTCCATACTACATAAACAAGCCAAAGGAAACGTGAATAGGGGTTGGAGGCTGGAGAAAAAAGCAGAGCAAAGTTTGAAAAAGTCACCAAAAAGCTTGAAATCAAAATTGTACTTAGAGGCAATTTCAGAAGCTTAGACCGGTCTCAATCGTTTCTTGGACGTACATTGAATCTTCCTAGATCAAGAGCAAGCGTTCTCACATACCACAAAGCACTGTAAGTGTCACGATAATCACCTTGGTTCTTGAATTCGTGATTCATCATTCTTGCATCATTTGAATAAATCTTTGGCATATTTATACTCCTTACAACATTTGCAAACGTTTGGCATTATCCAATTGCATTTTTCTGGCCTAAATGAAGAACCCCCATAGTTAGGGTTCTTCGTTTGTGTTTTAGGGTTTTCTTTTTCAGGGAAAATTGGGACCAAAGAAGGGCATGGTTGCACTCATGAGAAGGAGACGAACCCAACCATGCCTTTGAAGATCATTTTTGTTGCCTGGAATTGATTTTTGGATCAAACTGCGTTTTTAGCTGCGGATTCAAATCCGCAGGTAAAATTACAGTATCGGAAGGACAGGGACGAGTGCGTGTCAGCTTCCGGTTGGCCCATTCAAATTGTTTTTCGCGCATTTTTTGTTTTGACCAATAATTGCGTTTTTGTTATATTATTATTATTATGTAATATATTAACAGATAAGCAAATCAGCCTAGTGGCAAGCGTGCGTTGGCAATCACCTACAGGACCTGGGTTCGAATCCCAGGTCCCCCACTTTCATTCATAATTTTATTTTTCAGGTGATTTGGTGCATTTGCCTTGCTACAGCATACCATACGCCCTCCTACATCCAACAGCCAGATGGCCATTGGCCAGATCTGGTGGTCCAAGGGGAACGTCCACCATAGATCCGGTCAACAAGCGCTCACCTGATCCAGGAAAAGTCAACAAGGCCAGATCCAAATGGGACTCAGGATTGCTAATCACACCCAAAAATCAGGCCCAAACCCTCTTACTCTCTTATTTTATTTATTTTGTTATTTTAATTGTTTTATTATTTTTGTTTAAATCTACTAACCAATTAAAAAATTCTTTTCTTTTATAAAATAAAATCACAAAAAATATTTTTTATCACATTAAATTTTAATTTTTTATTTTATTAATAAATACTAATAAATTAACTTAGGTTTAATTAGAATAACTTTAATTCCTTTTTAATGATTAAAATTAAATTAGATTTAATTAGGTTTTTACTAATCCAATTAATTTTTATTTTCTTTCTTAAAATACCAAAAACACAAAAATAATTTATTTTCGTTAATTAGTTTATTTAATTTAATTTAATAATTAACTTAGATTAATTTCTTTCATAAAATAAAATAACAAAAAAAAAGATGTTTTCTTTAAAGGGTCAAAACCCTAGAACTTTGTGCTCGATTTAATTTCCCGCATGCGATTTACTTTCTTTTATCCATTTATGTATCTGATTCCGGATTGTAATAGATTAATAGGACCTATTATTATTTTTTATCGCTTTATTTATTTTTAAAGGGTTTGTCTTTGGCGATGTAAATACCCGACGCCTTGTAATTTAAATTCCGCAATTTATTTTTCGCAAATTATAATTGTTAGATGTTTGATAATAGGTTTGCATGACAAGACTGATTGTTTTAACCTAAAATCAACTTAGATCACCATTAACATGTACAAAGATAAAATTAACTGAAAATGACACACTCGCACATGCGCACTCTTAGGATACACCCCACTTGGTTGCCTTCGTACACGGTCATTGAGTATAGGTCACTTTAGAGGTCTCCCTCTTGTCTAAAAAGATCATAGTCGCCTCGAAATGGTTGCCTCGGATATTGTTGCCTCAAATAAATGATCTAAGACATTAGGGTTACCGCTAAGGTGTCCTAACATTGCTTTGGTGACCGTAAGTCCCACATTCGAATTGACCCTTAAACTCCAACGACGGTGCTACCTACTCATTAATAGTGGGATAGCATTGTCTAAAGGAAGATAGCATAAAACAATTCTTTTTTCGAGTAGGTAGATGGTTCTTAAGTACTTGCTCTTTCAAAAAACAAAAAAAAAATTCAAACCCACAAGCACAAAGAAAGCAATTTTGAAAACAATATGAGCAAGTACCTAAGAGCCCGTGGATAACCACAGATAGAAAGGGTGCTAACACCTTCCCTTTCTATAATCTACCCCCCGAACCCGAGAAATATCTCGAAAAAGGAATTTTTTTTGTGCTTTTTTACTTTCCTTGTTGGATAAAATAAAAGTCGGTGGCGACTCTTGCTTACCGCGATATTTTGCGAAAACAAACGCAAAACGCAAACCATCATTCCAAAAAACAGTCAATTCTTCCCACTGTATCACAGAACTGGCGACTCTGTTGGGGACATTTAATAAGTGGGGTGTACCTTAAGAATAGTTCATAATGTTTTCAATTGCTTGTCTTGTATGCTTTATCTTTGTGGGTTTGAATCGATGTTACTATAGATCCTAACCCGGATCTGGGGGATACCCTTTAGGTAAGTAGCAATAAACTGTGAGGGAACTGTACAGCGTAGACTGATATCGTTGAAGCAGTAGCTACATTGGTGTGGCACTTTAGTATGTACCGATATCCCTTGTGGCGCAACGAGGAGAATATGGGTCTGCTAAGGGGTCATTAAGCACCAACTGACCTTAGAACCTTTAAATTGACCAACTTGGCCATAGAACAGTAGCAGTATGCTACAC
Organism: Vicia faba; assembly: GCA_948472305.1. NCBI lineage: Eukaryota > Viridiplantae > Streptophyta > Magnoliopsida > Fabales > Fabaceae > Vicia > Vicia faba. The sequence continues at coordinate 554,969,727 of OX451741.1, forward strand.
TCATTGAGACTAAACTCTCGTGATGATTCTGGCCGCAAGAAAAGGTTGCTAAACTGGAATTATGACCGATCGAGGGTAGTCAGTGATATTGAGATCCTCTAGAACCCAGTTACTATTACTAGGACAGGTTGAACCAACTAAATTGAAAGAGGGTAATAACTAAACTCCATGCAAGCCTAAACTTAAGGCTGTTTATGTGACTTGTGTGCCTTTCAAACTTCAACTACTTGCACATTCTTGTTATCTGACAATATGAGTTCCTTGCAGGTTTTATTCACAGTCCTTATCCAATAATTTGGATTTATTGCAGGGTTTACTTACATCACCTCACACTTTTGCTTAAACGCATAACATACACATCATAACATCATGCCTTAACATTTCCTTAACCATTTCAAGGATCTCAAGGGTTTGTGATGCAGGTTATGGTAAATCAAATGTCTAGCAAGGGACAAAGGGGATTTATTTTCCTCTAGCCAATACCGTCTAGAGATCAAAACACAATAACTTGAGTCAGTGGCTATGACCCACTCGATATGGTGAGCTTGACTCTTGAAGAAGGACTCTTAACAACACGAAGTTTCTTCAATCAAAGCTACGAAATTCAAATTCTAACAAGTTTCTTGTTTACCCCGCGAGATCCTTGAAAAACATTGCATACATATATCATACATATCACTGCATAACAGGTCTCCCAATACAGGTCTCTCATGTTCTCGCTGTTTATTTCAGCAATGGCTTTCCAACCAGACAACCAAGATCTTCAAACTCGAGAAGCTCAGTTCAGGGACGTATTCCTAAACCTATCCAAGGGGCAGGAAGATTTGAAAACACTCCTCGTGGGGAACTTGGTCAAGAAAAGCCCTGAAGACAATAAGGACGAACGGCTGGAACAACTGCAAGCTGAGTTCAGTGCCATGAAAACCCAGATGCTGGGGCAGATGGCTCTTATCCAAGGCTTAGCTCGGGAACAAGAAGAGCTGAGAACCATTATCAACCAGCTTCATCAAGACAGATACAACAACATAAAGCAAATAGTCAAGGTCGGGGATCAAGTCATTAATCAACTTCCGAGAAATCAAAGGTTTGGTTCGATGAAGAATAGACCTCTCCAAGTTGCTACTACCTCACGGGTCCAACAACAACCTTGCCATAAACAACGGGTTGATCAGAGTAAGCCAAATATGCCCAAGAGGCAATTTACCAAGCTCAACATGTCGCTGTCTCAGGCTTTACAACACCTGTTGAGATTGAATCTGGTGACATTAAGGGACCCTCCTAAGAATCCCAACATAGCCTCCCCAAGGTACAATCCCGATGCAAGGTGTGCATATCACTCCAACAGCCCGGGGCATGATACTAACATCTGTTGGGCGTTGAGCAACAAAATTCAAGACCTGATTGATGAAGGAGCATTGGAACTCACACAAGACGGTCAGATTGAATTCTTTTGCCATCCCCCCAAGGTTCACCATTTGAAGTGACAAGTACTGAGACGAGAAGACTTTTTGTTCATTAGAATTTTCAAGTTGTATTTTCTTTTGATTGTTCAAACGTTTATTCATGTCAAACTTTATTACTTTATCAATGCATTTCATATGTCTGTTTTGAATCAATCCATTCGTATTTCACTATATTCAAATTGCTTTCATTTTTTGTGATGATCAACTCTCGATTAAAAAATTATAAGCCTTTAGAGGGAGGATGACAAAAATGATATCAAAATCTCTACAGTATGCTTTTGAACAGGCCCTGCTGACGAGGTACAGGCATTGTTTCGAATCCTAAATAGTGGAGTTATAAGGAAGATAATCCCTAGTCAACCCCTTTGAGCCAAAGAAGTTGGAGTTTTTCTTTTCACAAATTAAAACCCTTAATTATAACCTGGGGCAGGGTAGTTTTCTCAGTTGATCCAGGTGCACAATGAGTGGCATCAAAGAAGTCCTTCCGAAACAAAAGACGGTGTTGGTTCCGTATAATCGTAAGGACAGGCAGTCATTATCTCTCAAAATAAAAGCCCAATAAGTCAAAACCTGTGAAGGAGACTTAAGAAAAATTGGGGCATCCCGCTGACTGTAATCACACAAAAAAACAGTTCATGCAAAAAACAGGGATAATAAAAACCAAAAGGAAAGAGATCCTGCAAGCTCTCAACAAAATGACTGCCTGTTCAAAATAAATTGTCAGTATCCGAACCATCACTGGTATATCAGAGCAAAGACTCAAACAAGATCTAATGCACGATTAGCTGAGTTTAGGATCGAAGAACATCACGAAGAAAGGGTGGGTACAAATAAAATTTGAGCATTTATCCTTTGTTTCTTAAACCATGAACCAGGCTACGTTATAACCCTTAAAAGTCCTAGCTGAAGCATGGGTTAGTTCGAAAGCATACTGTTACAAAAGGTATCCTGATTCCTGTAGGGCTTGCTGTAAATCCTGAGTTGACATCACATTTTACAAAAATTCGCTTGTTTTATTGAAAACTGCATTTTCTAAACCTCAAGACAGACATAAGCTTTGCATTCTTGAAATAACATTGTTTGCATATGACTATTTGTTCAAACAGCAGAGAAGTTCGCACAAAGAATATCTAGTGAACAAAAAACCTTCTCACTAAAAAGGCTGATTTACAGGAGATGATAGATGAGGGCCTCATCCACATAATCAGGCCTAGGGCAGAGTATGAAGAGGAAGTGAACATGGTTTCCGGATGTCCTGGTGAGTTCGGAATTTTTGATGTGGAGTATATGAATGAGGACCTCGTGCAGTTGCATGCTACCTTCTGTCATACGGCTGGTCAGGTGGAACACCAATATGGATCTTGCATAGTTTGCGGTCGAGACCCCCGAGGATGTTCAGTCGTGAAGAAAGGTGTTCAGTTGTTGTTAGATAATGGAACTATCAAGATCACATGTCAGAGGGATGATTACCATGAAGTTGATATGATTGAGGTTTGTTTAACGGAAGAAGAGTCAGAGGAGGAGTATGCCTCCGCAGATGAGTATTTCTCTTGAGACGAAGATTTGTTTTCCGGAAATGACTCAATAATGACTGATTGCATTGAAGAAGGGGTAAACGTCATTATGCCTTGTTTTGGTGCACCCGCCCATTTTGAAGTGGAATATCATAGCAAGCCAGCTGTTACCCCATTGGTAATTAGTTTGCCAGGTCCTATCCCTTATAAATCAGATAAGGTTGTGCCTTACAAATACAACGCTACAATCTTGGAGGACGGTGTGGAGGTTCCCATCCAGCCAATTCCTGATGTTGGAAATATAGCCGAAAATAGCAGGGTGACCCGTAGCGGTCGTGTGTTTGCACCGGTTGTTCGGAGAGATGTTGATGCTGGAAAGAAAGTTGCTGAGAATGATGAACCTAAGAAGGCTACGGGAGAGACTAGAGGAGCTACGTTAGAGAAAGAAGTAGATGATATTTTGAAGTTAATTAAGATGGGCGACTACAGAATTGTAGATCAGCTACTGCAGACTCCTTCAAAAATATCCATCTTGGCTTTATTGATGAAATCCTCTACTCATAGAGAATCCTTGATGAGGGTACTAGACCAATCTTTTGTGGAGAGTGATATGCCAATAGATCAATTCAGCAGCGTAATAGGAAACGTTACATCGTAATAACTTGAGTTTCTGCGATGATGAATTACCAGATGAAGGGAGGAATCACAACTTGGCCCTCCACATCTCTATGAACTGCAAGAATGATTTGCTATCCAATGTGCTGATTGATAATGGATCCGCGTTGAATGTTATACCAAGAAGTACCCTTATGAAGTTGAAATATCAAGGAACACCTACGCGCCCTAGTGGTATCATTGTGAAAGCGTTTGATGGGTCAAGGAAATTTGTCATCGATGAAGTGGACTTACCTATCCATATAGGACCACATTTGTTTCAGATAACCTTCCAGGTCATGGACATTGTTCCTGCTTACAGTTGTTTGCTAGGACGGCCGTGGATACATGAAGTAGGGGCTGTCACTTCAACTTTACACCAGAAGGTAAAGTTCGCGCGTGAAGGGAAGGTGGTGATCATAAATGGGGAGAAGGCATTGTTGATATCTCATTTGTCCTCTTTCAGTATTGTAGAAGTGGATGAAGCTGCTGTTGGAACCTAGTTCCAAGCCTTATCCATTGATAACATAAGAGGAAATGATAATTCCATGGTTTCGATAAAGGATGCGCAACAGGTTGTGCGTAATGGTCATAGTGAAGTTTGGGGACGAATTGTGGATCTACCTGTAAACAAGAACATAACTGTCTTAGGGTTCTCTTCGAATAATGACAAAGGTAATGGCATGAAATCGAAGTCTGCTGCAGGCAGGTATCAAGACATTTTCCATAGCGGAGGCTATCTTCATCCGACTGTTACCAGGATTAACACCATTCTGGAGGATGAAGCAGAGCAGGAAATGCCGAATTATGTGATGCACGGAGTCAGGGTTCAGAACTGGATCACCATTGATGTTCCCTCTTGCATACATGTTTCAAAGTAATTTGATTTGTTAATCTTTCTTTTGAAAATCTTTCACTCTGCCCAAGGTGGAAGTATTAATGTTGTAGGGCTTATCTGTTTGCTGTGACTGTTAAGATCAATAATAAAAGTTGTCTTTGTTTCCAAAATTATGTCTTTATTTTTCTGCTTTTTCTCGGGAAATGGTAATAAAAAAAACCTTTCAAAATAAATAATAACTGAAATTTAATCTGCATGATGACTTGTTATATGTGTCAGTTTCTAAATGCAATCATAAATCATATGTGCAGATTAATTAAGAAACCAGTTGAATACAATGACCCTGCACCCTCTCCCAACTTTGAATGTCCTGTGTATGGGGCTGAAGAAGAAGATTATGATGAGATTCCATAAGAGGTCTCACGGTTGCTTGAGCACGAGGAAAATACCATTCAGCCATATAAAGAGTATTTGGAAGTAATCAATTTGGGTTCAGAAGAAGATCCAAAGGAAGTCAAGATTGGAGCATCACTACATCCTGATGTGAAGAGCAGGTTGATTGAGTTGTGGAAAGAGTATTGGATATTTTTGCTTGGTCTTACCAAGATATGCCCAGTCTAGATACAGATATTGTCGAGCACCATTTGCCGTTGAAGCCAGAGTGTCTGCCAATTAAACAAAAGTTAAGAAGAACTCACCCAGATATGGCAGTAAAGATCAAAGAGGAGGTTCTAAAGCAGATTAATGCTGGTTTTCTTGTGACGTCAGTGTATCCTCAATGGATTGCCAATATTGTCCCAGTATCGAAAAAAGACAGAAAAGTCCGCATGTGCGTAGATTACAGAGATCTAAATAAAGCTAGTCCAAAAGATGATTTTTTGTTACCTCACATCGACATGTTAGTGGATAGCACAACAAAATTCAAATTATTCTCGTTTATGGACGGATTTTCCGGGTATACTCAAATAAGAATGGCTCCAGAGGACATGGAAAAAACAACGTTTATCACACCCTGGGAAACATTATGTTACAGAGTGATGCCTTTCGGGTTGAAGAACGTTGGTGCGACGTACCAGAGGGCTATAACAACCCTATTCCATGACCTGATGCACAAGGAAATTAAAGTATATGTTGATGATATGATTTCCAAATCCCAGACTGAAGAAGGGCATATAGAAGATTTGTTGAAGCTATTTCAGCGTTTGAGGAAGTATCGTCTTTGCTTGAATCCAAATAAATGCACCTTCGGTGTTCGATCAGGGAAATTGTTGGGTTTCATTGTTATCCAGAAAGGAATTGAAGTTGACCCTGATAAATTCAAGGCAATTCAAGAAATTCCAGCACCGAGAACTGAAAAGCAAGTCAGAGGCTTCCTCGGGCGTTTGAATTATATTTCCAGATTCATTTCCCACATGACTGCAACATGTGAACCGATCTTTAAGTTGTTAAAGAAATATCAAGGTTGTGTGTGGACGGATGACTGCCAAAGGGCATTGGAGAGTATTAAGGAATATCTGCTTGAACCTCCTATCTTGCTCCCTCCTGTAGAAGGAAGACCGTTGATTATGTATCTGACAGTGTTAGATAAATCCATGGGTTGTATTCTGGGACAACAGGATGAAACGGGGAAGAAGGAGTTCGCCATCTATTATCTTAGTAAAAAATTCACTGATTGTGAGTCGCGGTATTCCATGCTGGAAAAAACATGTTGTGCTTTGGCGTGGGCGGAAAAGCGTTTGCGGCAGTATATGTTGAATCACACCACTTGGTTGATCTCCAAAATGGACCCAATCAAGTACATTTTTGAAAAACCTGCTCTTACTAGAAGAATTTCCCGCTGGCAGATGTTGTTATCTGAATATGATATCGAATACCGCACTCAAAAGGCTATTAAAAGTAGTGTGTTGGCAGATTATCTTGCTCACCAACCAGTGGAGGATCACCAGTCTGCAGAATATGAATTCCCCGATGAGGATGTGATGTTCCTTAAAGTGAAGGATTGTGATGAACCATTACCTGAGGAAGGTCCTGGCCCTGAATCTCGTTGGAGTATGATATTCGATGGAGCTGAGAATGTTTATGGTAAAGGAATTGGTGTTGTGATTGTCACTCCTCATGGATCTCACATTCCTTTTACTGCAAGGTTAACATTCGATTGCACTAATAATATGGCAGAATATGAGGCTTGCATCATGGGTCTCGAGGAAGCTATTGATCTCAGAATCAAAATTCTAGAAGTGTATGGTGATTCATCTTTGGTAATAAATCAGATTAAAGGAGAATGGGATACTCCTCACCCTGGCTTGATCCCTTACAAAGATTATGCTAGAAGATTATTACCATTCTTCAATAAATTTGAATTTCATCACATCCCTAGAGATGAAAATCAAATGGCGAATGCTCTGGCAACTCTGGCTTCTATGTACCAAGTGAATACTTGGAATGATATACCACGAATTACGGTTCGACAACTGGATAGGCCCGCTCATGTGTTTACAACAGAGGAGGTAGCAGATGAAAAACCTTGGTATCAAGATATCAAACATTTTCTTCAGACTCAAGAATGCTTGATTGGTGCATCAAAGAAAGATAGAAAGACACTGAGAAGATTGGCTGGCAGTTTCTTCCTTAATGAAAAGGTGTTATACAAGAGAAATTATGACATGGTCTTACTCAGATGTGTGGATAGACACAAAGCAGACATGTTGATGCATGAGATTCATGAAGGTTCATTTGGCACACATGCCAATGGATATTCAATGGCTAAAAAGATGCTAAGGGCAGGTTACTATTGGTTGACAATGGAATCTGACTGTTACAAATTTGCAAAGAAGTGCCATAAGTGCCAGATTTACACAGACAAGGTCCATGTGCCTCCGACACTCCGCAATGTGATTTCCTCCCCGTGGCCTTTCTCTATGTGGGGTATTGACATGATTGGGATGATAGAACCCAAAGCTTCGAATGGACACCGTTTTATCTTAGCAGCAATTGATTACTTCACCAAGTGGGTGGAGGCTGCTTCATATGCCAATGTTACTAAGAAGGTGGTTGTGCGCTTCATTAAGAATAACCTTATATGTCGGTATGGTGTGCCAAGCAGGATTATCACTAACAATGGCTCGAATTTGAACAACAAAATGATGACAAAACGGTGCAAAGAATCAAGATTGTCCATCATAATTCATCTCCATACAGGCCTAAGATGAATGGGGTTGTTGAAGCTGCTAATAAGAATATCAAGAGAATTATCCAGAAAATGGTTGTTACTTATAAGGATTGGCATGAAATGCTTCCTTTTGCTCTGCATGGATATCGAACATCTTCCCACACTTCAACAAGAGCAACCCCGTTCTCCTTGGTGTATGGTATGGAAGTTGTACTCCCTGTCGAGGTAGAGATTCCCTCGCTGCGTGTGATAATGGAAACCAAGTTGACAGAGGCTGAATGGGTCCATAACAGGTTTGACCAATTGAATTTGATTGAGGAGAAGAGAATGGCAGCTTTGTGTCATGGCCAGTTATATCAGAGAAGAATGAAGAAAGCTTTTGATAAAAAGGTTAAACCTCATGAATTCAGGGAAGGTGACCTCGTGCTCAAGAAGATCATGTCTTTCAACACTGATTCTAGGGGCAAGTGGACTCTCAACTTTGAAGGCCCATATGTTGTCAAGAAAGCCTTCTCTGGTGGTGCATTAATTCTTGAAACTATGGATGGCGAGGAGTTCCCACGTCCCATGAATGTTGACGCAGTCAAGAAATATTCCGCCTAAAGAAAAAAAGAACAGCTTGCTAAGTTGAAAACCCGAAAGGGCGGCTTAGGAAAAAAGGAGCGTCTCGATAGGCCAAAAACCCGAAAGGGCGGTCTAGGCAAAAATTAGAGACATAAACAGAATAAAATTCCCTCTAAGTTGAAAACCCGCAAGGGCGGCTTAAGAAAAAGTTAGGGACTTTCTGGGCAAGTAACTACGTCAGACAAGATTTGATCATTGAAGCAACACTCTTCTCGGATCCTCACCATACTTCAACAGAAGCTGATGCTTGGGATTTTAAAAGTTTTTAGAGGGGATAGTGGTCATTGTATCTCAATGTATCTTTTCCAGTATACATTACCATTTTCTGAACTTTGTAATCATCTATGGAGTCTTGCCATTCGCAGACTACCATTCTATTAATGAAATTTGAGCTTTTACCCAATTCTTTGTATTTCTTATTTTATTTAGTTTGCAAAGACTCCGTTTATTATTGATAATAACTTTCAAAGCAAAAAAAAGATTAAATAACAAAATTGACTTTTAAAAAAAAAGAGATTTTACAATCTGTTTTTACTTTGAGATTTGTGATGAAACAATGACAACAAAAATGGTGATCCCAAGAATGGACAAACTCCAGTTGCTTTGAGAAGTTTTTGTTCCCCTCGGGAAGGTCTACTCGGGTTGTTTTCGCCGTATTGGGTTTATGGTTCCGGTATCCTCGGTCAAGTTTGGATTAATTTCTCCTCTTTTCTGAGTTTTCATGATGTGAAGTTTCAATCCGCATTTTCTCCAGTGAAGTTTTCATTTGGCCCGATAGAAGTTCTTTTTTCAAGAGAGATTAGTACCATACCCGCTCTTGAAGAACGTAGGTCCTTGGTTTCTCCAAATTAAGGACGTATTGTCAATATGATGTTAACCTCACCAATGAAGTGAGTCTGATTTCCCCAATGAATGTTCGGATGTTTTAGTGTCAGTCTGCTTTTCTTGAGACTGGTTTTGTAATCTCCAGTAGGAATGTTACTTTTGGGAACACTTGTTTCCCCGGTGAAGCCTGAAGAAGGATGCTTTATCCCTGTATCCGTACTATTTCATCACTTTGATTTACCTACCTCTGGATCATGTTTCTCCTCAGTAAAATTAAAGCAGGCAGTAGGTTTTGTTTCCTCATCTGGCCTTTACCTTTCTTGGAATGATCATCCTGGATGAAGTTTAGTCGAGTATTGTTAGTGCCCGAGGTAGTTTTACCTGGTTATTCCCAGTGTTGTATATCTGTTGTGTCAGCATACGCATGATAACACTCATATATTCATTCATACATCATGCATAGATAAGATTGGAAAGTCATTGTTCATTGACATTTGTTACTATTTTTGTTGACATATACCTTGTTTTGCAGATTTATGTTTTCCTCTCTTCAACAGAGTGTTATTCCTAAGTCGAAAGCGTATATTCTTTCAATGTCCCCACTGAGTTGTCCCTCATGGAAGATTTTTGCTTTAGCCTTCCGGTACAGCTCCTTGTTTGGTTCGATTTGGTTTTCCCTCTTGAGTTTATTTCTCAAAGGATGTATTCTGGTTGACTGTTTCATTCCAGTTTATTTCTGGTTTTAATTTGTGGTTCCACGGTGTGGTTCGGTGGGAGAACTGACTTGAAGGTTTTGCGTTTGATCGCAAATGTTGCGGTTTAGCAAGAGTCGCCACCTAATTTTCTTTTATCCAAAAGGAAAGGTGAAAAAGCACAGGAAAGACCTTTGAGATTATTTCTTGAGTTCGGTGGGTAGATTATGAAAAGGAAAGGTATTAGCACCCTTTTCATCCATGGTTTTCCATGGGCTCTTATTTACTTTCTAGATCACTTGCTTTTTGTTTGAAAATTGTGCTTGGTGTGGTTTTTGAAAGTATTTTGTAAAGAGGCCATTGTTTAGGCAATATTTGTAATGATTCTCGTTCGTAAGAATGTATACAAAGTGTTGATCTTTTGAAAATGTTTTCAAGTTTGAAAGGTGTTTTTGTAGGTGTTTTTTTTAAATAGCAAGGATGTTTGTTTTGAAATGGAGCAAGCAATTAGGAACATTCTACCTACTCAAATGTCTTTCTTGTTCATTTCCTTTTCCTTTGACATTGTTGTCTTACCATTGGTTTAGTAAGCAACCCTATCTTTGGATGTAAATGGGACGGGCGTGGGTCATCGTATAACCATGATTAGCAATGTTGCAAGGTATCTTAGAATTCTTTTGGAGGGACTAAGATCATTTGTAAGACAACTTAGATAGCGTCATCGAGGGACTATGATCTTGTATTTTCTTGTTTTTGCTAAGATACCTTACATGCGTAATATGGCCATTTTGTATAAGGAAATCAAGTGGAATAACCCTAGGGGTGCTTGTGTGCAAGTGTATTATTTTCATGCTTGTTTTTGTCTTGAATTAGGGTTTTCTAAGTATTGGTTTTAGTCTTTCCATGCAAATCCTAATTACTAGCATGTTATATAAAAGCGATAAATTGCGAGATTTAAAGTTACTACGCTATTACAACATTTGCAGGGAGGGGGTGTACAAATTCATGAATGGGGATTTGCAAATAAAATTAAATCCTAAGTTACTATTACAACCATATTGAATGGATAAGAATGTACAAGAAAATGTGAAATGAACTTGTTTTCTTTCAGAAAAGAGATAAGTTTTGTTTAAGAAAATATTTTTGATCTTTTTGTTTTAAGAAATAAAATAAAGCATGTAAAATGTAAAATGTTTTTGGTGTTTTTTGATTAGTGAAATAAGAAGTGATAGCAAAAATAGCAAGGAAGAAGAAAATAGAATCAGCGCATTGCTGACTAAAAGAAATCAGAAGTTCTGACTCTTGCGTGCTGCAAAACAGAGATCATATTAGTAGAAATAGGTAAAGTCAAAAGTTCTGGGTCCGCTGGGAACAAAGAAGATTTCAGAAATTCTGATACCACTGGCAGAACTTAGTCTCCCTCTCTATGCTAGTCAGAACATCTGCAACTTAGTCATTTCTCAACAGAACAGAAGATGCGCATATAACATTTATGGCAGGTTTCATAGTGTTTCATAAACAAGAGATATCAGAACTATGAATCAGAAGTAAGCATGAATTTGCTAATCCTAATTCCCTTAAGAAGTTATGAACTAATTTATTCCCTACTTAGGCATACAAATATGTGAACCCTCAGAATACGCATAGCATCAGAAACATGATGTCTACATTATATTTTTGAACATGCAAATATGATAATGCCTAAGTAATATAATGAGAGACAGTAGAAGCTTACCTTGCAGCTGGAAAACACTCTGTGAACTGGAGTCTGGTTCTGAACTCTGGTGATGTTCTGAATAGCTTCTTCATGTACTCAGCAGGCTGGAAGCTTTCAACTTAGACAATGAATGATTAGAGAAATTCTGGAACAACCAAGGGGTAAAGTTCTGACTTCTTGAGGAGGATGTGGATGGAGAGTGTGTTACAATCTGAACACAGATGTTAGGATAGCTTCTAATATGCGAATCAGAAACTGTATGGACGATTTTGGTCAAGAAACACTTGAGAACAAATGGAGTTTGAATGCAAGAAATCAAAAGTTAACAGGTTTTGTATTTTGTGTTTGTAACTTTGGACTCTTGGAATTTTAGTAGGGGTTCAAGGCTTTTTATTTCTCAATTTTTTCGAACCTTTTACAGTTGCCAATGAGGTCTAATTTATAGACAAAGGTTTAGTGGTTTTTGAGAGATCAAGGGGCACCACCATCATAAGCTAGGCATTGACTTGCTCTTGAAGTAAGTTCAAATAGGTATGGTGGTCAGCAGCGCCTAAGCTGGATTTGTAAGCAGGAATTAAGGAAAGGTAACCTCAAAAGAAAAAGCAACGTATGGGCCCAACACATTTTTGTACAAAAGTTTGCTTTTCCAAGACAGTAAAGGTACTCCTATGCCACACGTGGGGAAATCTTTTGGATAAAAACTCAAAAGTGGTTGTGAGCATTAAATGATGATGAGATTTATCAAACCAGAAATCCTGCAATGTGAGATTTTGCATCATTGCTTAATTCTGGGTCAGAGGTTCAGCTTCAGCGTAATTTAGAATAAACATCCAACTTCTGATATTTGTATCTCCTTGCTCCAGCACGTTTTGAAGGAGTTCCCAGACTTTCCAGGAAGCTTGCAACACGCTTTGTAAACCTTCTTTGAATTACCCTTGCAAACTCTGACCGAACCTTTGTGAAAACTGGCCTAGAAGTTCTGACCAAACTCTATCTTGAAAGTGTCCAGAATTTGCTGAGTGCTTTAGTTTCATGGACGTATCTTTGAACATTTATAACTTGAAATTCCAGCATTTCCAATAGAAGTTCTGTTCTGCAATGTTTTAGATCCTATTGAAATCTATAACTTTTGTGTTAGAAATTAATCCAGAATCAGCTTGCATCATGGTGATAATCTGATCAGGAGTTCTGGGCTTGTCATATTTCTTAAACACTTAGAAAAATTCTAAGTATTTAGAATTTTGACTTTTCCAAAATAATTTTGACTTTTGAATATCTTGATGAAACAAATCTCACATTCCAACATGTCTTGATGAAATATGATTCTGAAAACTTGATTTTGATCCAAAAGTCAAAGTTTGACTTTTCAGTGTGCAAATGACCATTTTGCCCCTGTGAATGACTTTCTTGGAAAATTTGTAATTCAAGGCTTGGAATTGGATGGAAGAAAACTTGAGGATCTAGAGTGATTCTTTGAGAAATGAGAGGGAAAATTTTGGGGTATAACACACGGCAATGTTATTTACTTTGGATTTCTGAAAACTCCAGATTTTGGTTGGTGCATTTATTTTGCACGAGAAGACTTTATCCCCTCAGCAAGAATATCATGGCATCTCCCCAGGAAGTCATACCTCCTTCCCAAAAAGCCATTTCTTTTTACAATCTTCCATGACAACAAGTAGCAAATCTCTTTATTTGAGACATCTCATATGTTATCCTTTCCAGGCATAGCGCCTTGGTTAAAGAAGAAGTTGAGACCCGTTCTAGGTGAAACACCAAAATCTTGGGGAAACTTGTTATCTTTTTTCTACCCTCAGTGAATGTTGGTAGTTCATCGTCAGTGAACGGCGGTGATATGATATTCTCTTTCTACCTTCAGTGAAAGTTGGTAGACCATCGGCAATGAACGTCGGTGTTTGTTATCTTTTTTGCTACCCTCGGTGAATGTTGGTAGTTCATCGTCAGTGAACGGCGGTGATATGATATTCTCTTTATACCTTCAGTGAAAGTTGGTAGACCATCGACCTTGAATGTCGGTGTTTTTTATCTTTTTGCTACCCTCAGTGAACGTTGGTAGTTCATCATCAGTGAACGGCGGTGATATGATATTCTCTTTCTACCTTCAGTGAAAGTTGGTAGACCATCGGCAGTGAACTTCGGTGTTTGTTATCTTTTTTCTACCCTCAGTGAATGTTGGTAGTTCATCGTCAGTGAACGGTGGTGATATGATATTCTCTTTCTACCTTCAATGAAAGTTGGTAGACCATCGGCAGTGAATGTCGATATTTATTATCTTTTTGCTACCCACAGTGAACGTTGGTAGTTCATCATCAGTGAACAGCGGTTATATGATATATTCTCTTTCTACCTTCAGTGAAAGTTGGTAGACCATCGGCAGTGAATGTCGATGTTTGTTATCTTTCTCTCTGCCTTCAGTAAACGTTGGTAGCTTCGCCTTCGGTAGAAGTTGGTGTATCCTTTGACCATTCTACCATCCTCTTTGATTCAGGTCTTTTGGTCTACCAGTGATTTATTTTCCTGGTGGGGTTGCTCCTTTGTTTCTTTATTATTGTTGTATCCCCAGTGATACTTTGCATCTCTTTGGTCATGTTCATATGCATTCATATGCATAAGCATTTGCATGGCATCTTAGGGCCAAAAATAGGGTTCGTTTTTATATTTAAGTATCTTCGATCGCGTCGAAACGAAGATTTTTAACCTTCGTATCTCCGGATAGAAGAAAATTAAATAAGGGCATCTGTTGTACCATAATTTTTCCCCTAAGATACCTTCATCATACCATGTTGGTTTATTCACAACAAGATTACACTAGGATTCTTGGTTCCCCTCCCTACTTTGATTTTTACTCCTTTTGAGGGATTACCAAGCACCTTGACTTATGTTCCTTTTGTGATCATGAATATTGTTTTGATTTCCTCATTTAACTAATAAAATGCAATGTTGGCTTGTCTTACTTGTTATCCATGTAGGTAGGGGCAATGAGATTTAACAAGTTACTCCATGGGTTCATGAGTTTATTTCCATGCCCTAGTAAATATAGCTTGAGAAGTTCAAACCTCACCATTGGATTGGTTTTTGAAGGATTGGCATGGCAAGGTTGCTTTGGTTCATCACATTTCAAGGTTATTAGATTTGACTCAAAAGTACAAGGGGTTGATTGGAGAAGTTGTCATGTTTGGACAAGGTTTTGTTCCCATTGGTCACAAGAACATATTTCTCTAAAATTTCAAGATATGGAAGTGGTTTTGGTAGCTATGAATCCTCAACAACTTCTATTCACAAAGTAATAATATTGGTACAAGAAGTTTGTTCAAGCTTGTCAAAGTTCTTCAAAGCATTTTCTTGATCTATGAGCTAGGGTTTTGAACTTCAAAGGAGAATATCTTGCTCACCTTTTGGTATTTTTGAATGATTCCAAAGACATCATTATTTTTAATGGATTATCAACAAATCACTTCAAAAGTTCCAAAGAGTTTTCATGTGGAAGAAACTTGGTGAAGAAGAAAGATTACAAGTCCTCCAGATGAATCCCCAATTTTCCATGTGTGACTTCAAATGATCATAACTTGGTCAATATTTATCACCTTGAGCCCATTATTTTTCCAAAATGATCTTAAGGATGTGAACTGTATGCCTTCTTTTATGTGCAAAGTGAGAAAATGGATGGAAGTTGCCTTAAGAAAACAAAATATTATAGGTCATTTTATGAAATTTTTCCAACTTCAACAAGTCATAACTTGCTCAAATTTCGGAGATTTTGAACGATTCAAGTTTCAAAATGTCATTCAAGATATCTACTTCATGCCATCTTTTTTTATCAAGAGCAAATTCCAAGTGGAAGGCCATGTTTGGATGCAAGACATTATAAGACATTTTTGATGAAGAATTTGAAATATTTCTAAGTATGGAAAGTCAATCCTTTTTCTTCAAATTTGACTCAATATAACTTTCAGCTCAAGCATCCATTTAACTCCATTCTTTTTCCATTGCAAAGCTTGTAACCTCATCTTTCTAAAGCATCAAGAATCATGCCTTAAGACCCCTTGAGCTGAGAATGCTATAGTTTCAAAAATGGTAACTTGGAATTGAAGTTTCCTTGCAAGTCAGAATTTGAATTTCATGTTACAACCTCTAAACCTCAAATTAACACGCGTTTTAGGTCTAAACATGATTATCCAACTTTCCCAAGTGGATTAGTGCATCAAAACGCAAGAATTGGATGAGTTTTGGTGAAGTTTGGATCACATTTCACTCGTGCATCAGGTTTGCACGAATTCCCTCCAAAACGCATCATTCACTCTTCCGTTTGATCCCATTCGCTTCTCTTATAAATACATGTACTGTCCCATTCATTTTCCCAAGCTTGGATAGCCATAATCACCCTGTCAAACTTGCTCCATAACTCAATTTTCTATAACTTCAAAATCCATTCTTGATCCTTTTTCAATCCAATTTTTCCATCAATTCACCTTCCTTGATCTTCCCTGAAGCTAACCACATAATTACATTCAAGAATCGTGCCCTATACTGCTCCATAGAAGTCCAATTTCAGAGCTCTGCAACTCAATTTCAATAGGTAGATTCCTTCATCAATTCTTCAAAACTCTGATATCATTGTGTTGCTCTCATTGCCTTGGTTCTAGTCGCAACACTTACCTTTTAGTGGAAACAAGTTTTGACCATGAAATTTCAAATCCCTTTTCAAAACATTCCTTCTAAATTGCTTAAGCTACAGTTTATATAAATTTGGTGCGAGGTGTGGTTGACTTCGTCTTGAAGAGACGAAGCGAATGGCATAGGTCTGAGCTTCTGAATAGTCAACTATCCTCAAAACTCCAATTTTTGACAAAAGGGCCCACTGTTTTCCACTTGATATAGTCTTGTCATGCCACACACGTGTCCCATACTTGATTTCATGGCCATCCATTTATTTTTCTATTTTATTTAATTTTTATTGATTTAATTCATTTTAAATCAATTTTAAATCAAATAAAATCTAAAAATTGATGAAATCATATCTTTGTGATTGGTACAACTTTCAATTATCATTATGAATCAAATCAAACTCGTATCATGGCTTTTCATGCATAAAAAATCAGATTTGGCCTATATTTGGAAACTTGATAAATGGTGATCATATCAAATCTCAAAACCTTGAATGCACTTGGATAAAATCCCAACTCTTGACCTAATTCACTTCTAATATACATGTGCAAGCAAGCCAGACCAAGAATACACACAAAACACTGCTGAAACGGCCAGAAGAATTTTGAGAAAAAGCTTGAAAAAGTGAAGATCGAAATCAACATTGGAGGCCAACTCAATCCAAAATCACAACGTAGCTCTCTTGCCAGCAACCTCCTAAAGCTATAGCAACCAAAACCAAGGCCTGAAGCTATCTGAAAAGCTTTGTAAGTGTTCTTGAAAACGGCTCTGAACATGAAATCGAAACCATTCATTCTTGCATCCTTTTGATAAACTATTGACATAATCTTGATCCTTATCAAATTTCTAACAAGTCTGCATCATTTAATTTCGTTTTCATGGCCTATAATCATGTACCCGAACCTAGGGTTTTACTGTGTTGTTTTTTAGGCATTTGAATTACAGGGAAAATTGGGCCAAATAATGGTTACAGGGATGACCAGGAGGAAGAGACGAGTGCATTGGTACTCTTGGGTTTCGTTTACATGGCCTGGAGAGGGTTTTTGAGATGCCCTACGAATCTTCCTGCAGATAAAAATTCACAGGTAAATAACCAGGGTATTTGAGGAAGATGATCACGTGGCTTGCGTCCATTGGCTTGTTTGAATTGTTAGCACGTTTTTATTTTTTTCAGCATATTAATTGATTTGCCCATATATTATTTATTTCTTATTCCAATGACAATTGACCAAGCTAGTTGGAGTGGTTGAGCGCGAAGGCATGTGAGCAATGGGACCTGGGTTTGAATCCCAGGTCCCCTAATACTTTGTTGAATTTTTTCTCCAGGTATTCACATGCAGCATTCAAGGCGTGGACCATCATGTTCTGCCAAGATCTCAAACGCCAGGTGGCTACAAAGCAGATCCAATGGCCTAGAATGGGAGACTACCATGGTCTCAAGTCAATGGACATGTGGACAATCCAAAAGGTCAAACAGGCTGGACGTAGATGGGCCTCAATAATTGCTGATTTCATACCCAAATCAGGGCCACACCCCCCTGAGTATTTCTTTTTACATTTTATTTCTTTTTTACTTATTTATTTATTTTATTATTATTATTATCTTGATTAATTAATTAACTAATTAACTATTTCATAAAAAATCAGAAACAACAAAAAAAAATATTTTATTAATTCCATTAATTTTATTATTTTATTTTTGTAAATAAACAATTAATTAATTAATTTAGTTTAAATAGGTTTAACAATAACATATTTTTGCAATAAATTAAAATCAATTTAGAATTAGGTTTTTTAAATATTTTTAATCATTCTTATGTTATTTCCTTAATTAAAATAAAATCTCAAAAATATTTTTATTTAATTAATTAATTCAATTATTAATTTAGACTAATTTTTAATTCAAAAAATAACAAAAAATATGCTTTATTTAATAAAACGGGTCAAAACCCTAAGACACTCCGATTCAATTTCCTCGCGCGCATATTATTTTTGATCCATATTTCAATATTGTAACTGCTTCGGAAATGTAATAGTTTTTAAATTAGGATTTTATTTATCGCTTTTATTTATTTTTCGCAATTTAATTTTAAAGGGTTTGTCTTTGGCGATGTAAATACCCGACGCCTTGTAATAGCTTAGATTTATTTTCCGCAATTTAATTTCTGCAACCATTAACTGTTAGATGTTTGAATAATAGGCAATGCATGACAAGATCGAATTTTTAACTTAAAATCAACAGTAGCTCACCATAACATGTACCAAGATAATATAACTGAAAAACCATACACTCGCACATGCCACTCTTAGGGTAGACCTCACTTGGTTGCCTTCGAACGTGGTCATTGAGTATAGGAAGTTTTAGAGGTCTCTCTCTTGTCCAAAGATCAAAGTTGCCTCGAAACGGTTGCCTCAGATAAAATGATCTAAGACATTAGGGTTACCGCTAAGGCGTCCTAACATTGCTTTAGTGACCACATGTCCCTTAATCGAATTGACCCAAAAACTCCAACGACGGTGCTACCTACTCCTTAATAGTGGGATAGCATTGTCTAAAGGACACTTGTACAGTTAAATTCCTTTTTGAGTAGGTAGATGGTTCTTAAGTACTTGCTCCTTTTAAAATAAAACAAAACTTTTCGCACTTACACCCCTTTCAAACAAAAACTCTTTTCAAACCCACAATCACAAAGAAAAGCAAACTTTTGAAAACATAATGAGCAAGTACCTAAGAGCCCGTGGATAACCACAGATAGAAAGGGTGCTAACACCTTCCCTTTCTATAATCTACCTCCCGAACCCGAGAAACATCTCAAAAAGGAATTTTTCTGTGCTTTTTTCCTTTCCTTATTGGATAAAATAAAAGACGGTGGCGACTCTTGCTTACCGCGACATTTTGCAAAAACAAACACAAAACGCGAACCAGCATTCCAAAAACAGCCAGTTCTATTCCCACCAATCACAGAACTGGCGACTCTGCTGAGGATATTATAAGTGAGGTGTACCTTAGGATTAGATCACTATGTTTTCAATTGTATGCTTTGTATGCTTTAATTTTGTGGGCTTGTATCGAAGTTCTATAGATCCTAACCCGGATCTGGGGATACCCTTTAGGTAAGTAGCAATAAACTGTAAGGGATCTGTACGACGTAGACCGATATGGATGAAGCAGTAGCTACGTTGGTGTGGCACCTTGGTCTGTACCGATATCCCTTGTGTTGGAACGAGGAGAATATGGGTCTTCTAAGGAGTCATTAAGCACCAACTGACCTTAGAACCTTAAATTGACCAACTTGGCCATAGAACAGTAGCAGTATGCTACACTCATTGAGACTAAACTCTCGCGATGATTCCGGTCGCAAGAAAAGGTTGCTAAACTGGAATTATGACCGATTGAGGGTAGTCAGTGATATTGAGATCCTCTAGAACCCGGTTACTATTTTTAGGACAGGTTTAAACCAACTGAACTGAAAGAGGGTAGTACCTAAGCTCCATGCCGGCCTGAAATCTAAGGGCTCTCAGTGTGACTTGTGTGCTTTTACCATGTTTGCTTTTTGTGGATACTTGTGGTGTGCCTTTACCATGACATCATGACATCATAACATTGTATACATTTTGCATAAAGACTAACCTACTTCAAGGACAAGAGGGTTTCATCTTTGCTCTGTTTTGTAGGTCATCATGATGCCCATGCGTAGGAATACTATCCGGATCAACTTTGTCCAAGTACCTACCCTGCTTAAAGATTTGGTTGTCAGGATTCCAGACACTACTTCCTTCATCAGGAGGCATGGTTCTCTCCTCAGTTTGGTCACCTCAAAATTGGACGAACAAATGATGAGTGTCCTGGTCCAATTCTATGATCCGATGTACCATTGTTTTACTTTCCAGGACTTCCAGCTGGTTCCTACCCTGGAAGAGTTCTCTGAGCTGCTCGGTATCTCTGTCCTAGAACAAACTCCATTTACTGGTTGGGAAAAGACTCTTAAGCCCGAAGAAATTGCTGCAGCCCTTCACTTGACCAAGGAGGAGGTAATGGCTAACTGGGAGACTAGAAGTGGAGCTAAGGGCTTTCTGACTAAGTTTTTGGTTGACAAAGCTAATTACTTCTGGGACAGCTTAGACTTCAAGGCGTACGAGGACATTCTGGCTCTTTTGATTTATGGTCTGGTATTGTTTCCGAATCCTGACACTTTTGTTGATATTAATGCCATAAAGATCTTTATCTCTCAGAATCCGGTACCCACTCTCTTGGGTGATATCCTTCATCAGCTCTATGCTCGTACTGCCCGAAAGCGGGGAACTTTGATGTGCTATGCTCCTTTATTGTCGAGGTGGTTTATTTCGCACCTCCCTAAGTCCGTACTGAAGAACAAAGAAGGAATGGTTTGGGCTTATAGGGTGATGTCTATTTCTAATAATGACATTATCTGGACTCTCAAAGGTATGGATGAGGTGACTGTCACTGATCGCTGTGGAGAGTATCCTAATGTTCCATTGATCGGAACCCATGGAGGGATTTCTTACAACCCATGCTTAGATCTCCGTTAGTTTGGAAGAGCTAGAAGAGAAGGGCCTCATGAGATGTTGATGCCTCATATCATCTTTGATTTTCAGGGAGATAGCGACGAAGTGCATTGTAGATTCATAAGGGCTTGGGACAGAGTTCACCAATCTGACCCACATGAGTTGGGACCAAAGACTTCCCTGCCAATGGAGCCATATCTCAGATGGGTCCGCATCCGTGCCCAGAAGCTAGGTATGCCATATGAAGTTGTCAGGCCTGTTACTCTTGAAGTTGCTAATGAGGAGGGGGTTCCTCCAACTATTCTCCACCCTTATATGCCCACTGATATTGGGACACTGAAGAGGTCTTGGATGCAGTTAAGGGATGAACGGGATTCCTACCGAGAGAGGTTCAATGAACAGGAGCAGAAGATCCAGAAGCTGACTAGGCAACTGGAGAACGAGCGGATCCTGAATGGTTATGTCCGCACTGAGAAGAAGAGACCATGGGAGCATTGATGAACCTTTGATGATTTCTTTTACATTTTTTATTTACTTTTTAGTATTTCCATTCTTGTAACGCCTAAGGGCAATTTGTTGAACAATTTAAATTTTGAAGTTTAAATCTAATAAAGTGTGTTTCCTTTCTTGTTTACAAATTTGAATCTCGATTGTCTTTGAAATCATAATCATACGCATTTCATCCCATGCACTTCATAAACAGGTACCCTTTTTACAGGTCTCTTATCTTCTTCGATGTTTATTTCAGCAATCATCATGTCTGTTGAACCTTCAACTGAGCAAGCTATCAAGGCCCTCCAGGCCTAGAATGCCCAATTTCAAGAGTTGTTCATGAATCTGGCTAAGGGTCAGCAGGACCTGAAGACCTTGATTCTGAAGGAGAAAAAGAAGAAGAAGAAGAAGAAGAAGAAGAAGAGGACCATCGTGTTCAATACTGGACGCAGGTTTGGAAACGGGCTGCAGAATGAAGTTGATCTGACCACCTCATCTGGAGGGAAAGATAGTCCACAAGAAAGGAGGGCTCCTAGCCCCATGGTCTCCGACAACGAGATGGACTATGATGAAGAACAATATCCTCCTGCTGAGGATAAGTACAAACAGCTGGAAGACTGTTTAAGCGCTATGGAGATACAGAAAGTGCCCGGACTAGACTTCGGAGATCTGGGTCTATCATATGGGGTGGTGATTCCCCATAAGTTCAAGGCACCTGCCTTTTCCAAGTATGATGGAGTTTCCTGTCCAAAGCTACACCTCCGGTCATATGTAAGGAAGATCCAACCTTACACTGCTGATAAGAACTTATGGATCCATTTCTTTCAAGACAGTCTCTCTGGGACTCAGCTTGAGTGGTTCTATCAGTTGGATGGAGCCAGTATCCACAGCTGGGAGGATTTGGCTACTGCATTCTATAGACAGTATCAGTACAACTCCGACCTCGCTCCTACGCGTACCCAACTCCAGGGTATGTCAATAGGAACGGGTGAAGGATTTAAAGAGTATGCTCAGAAATGGAGAGACCTTACCGGAAGGGTGCAACCACCTTTGGTTGATCGTGAACTTGTTGACATGTTTTTGGGGACCCTGTCTAGTCCATTCTTTAACCATCTAATTGGAAGCTCTTCAGCTGGGTTTACAGATCTTATTTTAACTGGTGAGAGGATTGAAGTTGGTATTAAGGCTGGGAAGATACAAAAGGGTGCCTTATCTAGCACCGAGAAGAAACTATTTAAGAAAGAGTCCAGTGTTGTCTACAGTTCGAGAAGACGGAATAGACCTGAACACCGCCAAGCTGTCAATGCGGTTGTTATTTCAAAACTTGTTGGTGCTCCTCAGCATCACAATCAACAAAAGTACGAGAGACCTCGAAGGCAGTTCACTCGTCTCAGCATGACTTTGTCTCAGATTCTGCCACAGTTGCTGAAGACCAATATGGTGACTCTAAAAGAAGCTCCGAAGAATCCAAGTACCACGTCACCAAAGTACAACCCTAATGCTCGTTGCGCTTTTCACACTGATAGCCCGGGGTATAATACAGATGATTGTTGGGTTTTGAGGAACAGGGTGCAAGACCTAATTGATGCAAGGAGATTGAGTTTGAGGCGCCCGAGAGGCCTAATGTTGTGACTGCTCCCATGCCCAAACATGGAGTAAATGCTGTAGAGGAAGACCTGTTTGTAGTTTCCGTGGATGATATTATTACCCATCTGATGACTGTCAAGAAGAACTTGTTGCTAGCTGGTTTATTTCCGGGTTGTGGCGAAGGTTGCCATATGTGTTCTGTTTTACCTACTGGTTGCCCATTTCTGAAGTCAGGTATCCAAAACCTGATGGATAATAAGGAGATCCTGTTTGAGAAGATTGTTGTTCCTTCCATTCTTACTGAAGAAATTGCCATCATTACCATTTTCAACAATTCTTCCAAGGCTCCCTCGAGGAAGCCTGTTAGAATTACATCTACTCCGAAGATCGCACCTGTAATCATCACTGTTTCGGGGCCCATCCCCTACACCTCTGACAAAGTTGTCCCTTGGCACTATGGGGCAGATGTTTATGTTTTAGGAGTTAAGAAAGAGTTGGATGTTGATACCAGCATCAACAACGTTACTGGGTTTGCTAAAGTCACCCGCAACGGTAGACTTTTCTCACCTGATATTGCTCCACCAACTGTCCGAAGACCTGTTGTTATTACACCTGCAAGTGTACCTATTGTCGTTCCTGATCAAGTTCCTAGTCCTACCCCTGTCGCCGAGTCATCTAATGCTCGGGGCAAAGGGATCACCACTGATGTGCCTGCTCGGACGGAGGCACCGAAGACCATTACTGTTGAAGCTTCCAAACAGGAGATGGAAGAGATTTTAAAGATTATTAAGAAGAGTGATTATAACGTAGTTAAGCAGCTGGGGCAAACCCCATCCAAGATTTCTATGTTGTCACTGTTGTTGTGTTCAGAGGCCCATGCCAAGGCTCTGATTACCTTCCTGAAGAGTGCCCACTTGCCACAAGAGACATCAGCTGATCAGTTTATAGATTGTATGGCCAATTTAACCGCTGATAATGGTTTGGGTTTCTCCGACGCCGATTTGACTACCAAGGGGAAAAATCATAACGATGCCCTACATGTCTCCATTGAATGCAGGGGCACTACTCTTGCACATGTATTGGTTGATACTGGTTCCTCACTGAACGTCTTGCCCAAGAAAGCTCTAGACCGGTTGGATTGCGAAGGGTTAGAGTTAAAACCAAGTAACATCATTGTCAGGGCCTTTGATGGGTCTAAAAGGATGGTGCACGGTGAAGTTGATATTACAATTAAAGTTGGCTCTCAGGTCTTCAATTCTACGTTCTATGTGATGGACATTCAGCCATCCTACTCTTGTTTGTTGGGTCGTCCATGGATCCACAAAGCTGGGGCCGTAACCTCGACACTCAGTCAGAAGCTGAAGTACCCGGTCAGAGGGAAGATTGTGACAGTACAAGGGGAGGAAGAGTACATGGTCAGCCACCTCAACTCGTTCAGATATGTAGAGATGGATGGGGAGTTAATTGAGACCCCATTTCAGCACTTCGAAGAGGTTCCTCAGACACTGGCATCAACTGAGACTGTGGTTGAAGATTCTCCTATGAAAATGGCTTCCTTAAAGGATGCCCGGGCTATTATTGAGAAGGGTGAGTGTGCAAATTGGGGCCGACTTCCTGATTTCACTCAGAAGACTAACAAGTTTGGTTTGGGTTTCACTGCAGAAGCTCAAAAGGTTGTTCGTAATGCAAGGATCGGAAGACCTCCTGTGTTCATCAGCAACTCGGGAGTAAATTCCATTGAAGATGATGTGGAGGAGTCTGAATTCGACAGCTGGATCTATCCTATGACCAATTGTGGACCAAGCAACTGGACAGCAAAGGACTTCATCCCTATTACTTTTGTTAACTAGTAATGAACTCTTTGTTTTGAATTTGTAACAGACAATGTTGTGAAACTTCATGGCCCGGTGTCTTACCCGGGGCACCGTGGCTTCATTTGTGAGGGCTTTTGTGTGCCATTTTCATATATCATTAATAAAAGCATTGGACGTTTCTTGCATTTCAAATTTTACGCTCCTTATTTTTCTTTATTATATATTGCAAAACAGCTATTTTACACACACTCACATATACAGGTCCACATCCACTCTGGATCTCACTGGTAACGACTCTGCTACTGTCAGTTATGACTTGTAAAATACGATCAACTTAGCCGAAGACGAAGGTGAAGATGATTGCGAAGTGCCTATTGAACTTGCAAGACTGCTACTCCAGGAAGAGAGGGTCATTCAGCCACACGAAGAGCCAGTGGAAACAGTGAATCTGGGTACTGAGACAGACAAAAAGGAAATCAAGATCGGTGCAAATCTGGAGCTTAGTGTGAAGCAGCGGTTGATTCAGATGCTGCATGACTATGTTGAGATCTTTTCCTGGTCTTACAAAGATATGCCTGGTTTGGATACTGACATTGTGGTTCATCGCCTGCCCACCAAGGAAGATTGTCCTCCGGTAAAACAGAAGGTTCTCCGTATGCGCCCAGAGATGTCTGAGAAAATCAAGGCTGAAGTTATGAAACAGTTTGACGCCGGTTTTCTAGCAGTGACTTCTTACCCTCAGTGGGTTTCCAATGTGGTTCCGGTACCGAAGAAGGATGGTAAGGTTCGAATGTGTGTTGACTACAGGGATTTGAACAGGGCAAGCCCTAAGGATGACTTCCCTCTACCTCACATTGACGTTCTGGTTGACAATACTGCTCAGCACAAGGTATTCTCCTTTATGGATGGTTTCTCCGGATATAATCAAATTAAGATGGCTCCCGAAGACATGGAGAAGACCACTTTTGTTACTCAGTGGGGTACCTTTTGCTACAAGGTCATGCCTTTTGGGTTGAAAAATGTTGGGGCAACATATCAGCGTGCCATGGTTGTTTTGTTTCATGACATGATCCATCATGAGATTGAAGTATACGTCGACAACATGATTGCAAGATCCCAAACTGAGGAGGAACACCTTGACCATCTCCAGAAGCTGTTTGACAGGTTGAAGTTGTACAAGCTGAGATTGAACCCGAACAAGTGCACCTTCGGGGTGAGGTCTGGTAAGCTATTGGGTTTCGTCGTGAGCGACAAAGGTATTCAAGTGGACCCTGCCAAAGTGAAAGCCATACAAGAGATGCCAGCTCCCAAGACAGAGAAGGAGGTCAGAGGCTTCCTGGGATGACTAAACTACATTGCTCGATTCATCTCGCACCTAACTGCTACTTGTGAGCCAATCTTCAAGCTTCTGAAGAAAGATTAAGTGGTACGTTGGAACAATGAATGTCAGACCGCTTTCGAAAGAATCAAAGAGTATCTCCAAGAGCCACCCATTCTGGTGCCACCAGTTGAAGGGAGACCTCTGATTCTATACTTGACAGTACTTGACAATTCAATGGGGTGTGTGCTGGGACATCATGACGAGTCTAGCCGAAAAGAGCATGATATTTATTACCTTAGCAAAAAGTTTACCAACTGTGAGACCCGATACTCACTGCTTAAGAAAACTTGTTGCGCTTTGGCATGGGCTGCTCGCCGGCTGAGACAGTATATGCTGACTCACACTACTCTGTTGATATCAAAGATGGATCCCATCAAGTATATCTTCGAAAAGCCTGCCCTGTCCGGAAGAATAGCAAGATGGCAGATGATTTTGACTGAGCATGACATCTAGTACACGACTTAAAAAGCAATCAAGGGAAGTGTATTGGCAGACCATTTGGCACATCAGGCAGTGGATGATTACCAGTCTATGAACTTTGAATTCCCGGACGAGAATATCATGGTAGTGACTGATTGTGAGACACCTGGACCAGATGAAGGGCCTGAGGAAGGATCCCGATGGTCTATGTACTTTGATGGAGCTTCGAACGCTTTGGATAATGGCATTTGCGCCGTGATCATATCTCCTAAAGGCTCCCATACTCCATTCACCGCCCGACTATGTTTCAACTGCACCAACAATATGGCGGAGTATGAAGCATGCATTATGGGTCTTCGAGCTGCAATTGACCTAAGGATTAAGTTTCTAAGTGTCTTCGGAGATTCCTCTCTCGTGATCAGTCGGATCAAAGGCGAGTGGGATACGAAACACCCAAATCTTATTCCTTACAAGGAGTATGTATTGACGTTGCTTCCCCATTTCAAGGAGATCACCTTTGAACACTTCCCCAGAGAGGAGAACCAGTTAGCGGACGCGTTAGCTACGATGTCTTCTATGTTCAAAGTCAATTGGGACAACGAAGCTCCCCAGATCATCATTGGAAGATTGAACGAACCTGCACATTGTTGTGATCTTGAGACTGAAGAGGCAACAGAAAAGACCTAGTATCGTGAGGTGAAGAGGTACCTTGAAGCTCAAGAATACCCCGAGGGTGCATTTGTTAATGACAAGAAGTTTCTGAGGAGGTTCGCGATGAAGTTCTTCATCAGCAATGGCATTCTTTACAAGCGTAATCATGATTCGACCTTACTACATTGTGTGGATAAGAATGAAGCAGAAAGGATCATGGCAGAGCTGCATGAAGGTACCTTCGGAACTCATTCCAGTGGACATACCATGGCAAAGAAAATCCTCCGGGCAGGATATTACTGGTCCACAATGGAAGCTGATTGTTATCAGCATTCTCGGACATGTCACAAGTGCCAGGTCTATGCTGATAAGGTGCATATTCCTCCAGTTCCTCTGAATGTTTTGACAGCACCTTGGCCTTTTGCAATGTGGGGCATTGATATGATCAGCGAGATCAGACCTACGGCATCCAACGGGCATCGTTTCATCCTGGTAGCGATTGATTACTTTACAAAGTGGGTTGAAGCAGCTTCCTTTGCTACGGTAACCAAGACTGTCGTGGCACGGTTCATTCGGCACAACCTGATCTGTCGATACGGTGTACCAGAGAGGATCATTACGGACAATGGTACCAATCTTAACAACAAGATGATCACTGAGCTCTGCGAGCAATTCAAGATACAGCATCATAATCTTCTCCCTACCGGTCGAAGATGAATGGGGTTGTAGAAGCGGAAAATAAGAACATTAAGAAGATTGTGCAGAAGATGACAGTGACATACAAATACTGGCATGAGATGTTACCATTTGCTCTTCATGGGTGTGATACGGTGGGAGAACTGACTTGAGTTTTGCGTTTGTATTCGCACTTGTTCGGTTGAGCAAGAGTCGCCACCGACTTTTTATTTTATCCTAAAGGAAAGGTTAAAAAGCACAGCAAAAACCTTTTGAGATATTTCGTGGGTTCGGGGGGTAGATTATGAAAAGGGAAGGTATTAGCACCCTTTTCATCCATGGTTATCCATGGGCTCTTAGTTACTTGGTTTTTTAGATCACTTGCCTTGATTTTCGATTGCTTTGAAATTGTGGTGTGTGTGTGTGTTTTGAAAATGTTTTTGAAATAGACGCCTTTGTTTTGGCAACCGTTGTAATTGACTCGTGTTTGAGTGTTTTACAAAAGTGTGTATCTTTTCGAAAAGATGTTTCAAATGTTTTTGAGAGTTTGTTTTGAAAATGTTTGTGAAGTGTGGTTTTTGAAAAGGAGACAAGTGTTTTTGCAAGTTGATCTCAAGTAACTAAGAGCTTTGTCTACCCCTATTATACTCAAAGGTTTTCTCTATGTTTTCAACCTTTTTTAACAATTTTGTTCCACCATTCAATTTGGTGGACAATCTTGCGTTTAGGAAGTTTAACGGGACGGGCGCGGGTCATCGTATGGACCATGAATGCAATGGTGCCAAGTGTCTTTGCCAATTTGCTTAAAGGGACTTGATCATTTTGATAGGCGACTTTCGAAAGCGTCATCGAGGGACTTATGATCATTTGAATTTGTTTTGCCAAAGAAACTCGACGTGCAAGCATGGCCCATTTTGGAAGGCAACATGTGGGATTACCCTAGGGGTGCAAGTGTGGTTGTGTATTGATTTCATGCATTTGTTTTGGTATTAGGTTATCTAGCGTTTGATTTTATGTACATGCAAACCCTAGGTCTAACCATGGCATAATTCGAAAGCGGTAAATTGCGGGAATTTAAAGTCTACGCTATTACAAATGGTATCTGGGAGTG
Organism: Vicia faba; assembly: GCA_948472305.1. Classification (NCBI taxonomy): domain Eukaryota; kingdom Viridiplantae; phylum Streptophyta; class Magnoliopsida; order Fabales; family Fabaceae; genus Vicia; species Vicia faba. Next base: position 554,998,567 of record OX451741.1, read on the forward strand.
GGGGTACAAATTCACAAATGAGGATGAGACTTAGGTAATTACAACCAAATCGAATTGCGATCAAATATAATCAAGGTATAACAAAGTATAGCAAATGTATAATGCATCAAATGTAAAATGTATTGTGTAAGTGTACATGTATGAGAATTGTTTACAAGTTGCGAAATGTGAAATTAATAAGAAAATTAAATATCGTTTATTTATCAAGTATTGTTACCCGCTTTTGATTTAAATTTGTATCTTTATATTTTTTGTTTAATATGTACAAAAAAAGTATTTTACTTAAAAGAAAGAAAAATGTTTTAAATTTAAATTATATTATGTATTTTAATTGATTATGTACAAATCATTTCTAAGAAATTGTATTAACTTAAAGGGAATTTATGTATAAAAAAAGTGTTTTAAATAATGTATTTTTATGTATTTTATGTATTAATGTATTAATGTACAAATAAAAATATTTTAAGTTTTATTTCTTATATATTAGTAATTAGTATTAATATATATATCTATACAAGAATTTTAATTGAAAGAAAATGTTTTAAAATTGAGAAAATATATATTGTGTTCAAAATTAGAGTTATGTTAAAAAAAGTCATGTTAATTTGTATATAGAAAAAGAATATGATAGTTCAAAATAGTTTGACAGCAATCAGAAATGGGCTTTAAGGTTTGAGGCCCAAATGCAATTTATAGAGAAAATGAATAGAACAGGGGGGGTATGAATTGGAAATACCCTTGGGCTTCAGCATAGAAACGGGTTAGGCCCAATTTATTTGAAACAAAGTTTTTAGGGTTTGATGACTTGTGTTCATTATGGAAACAGCCAGGGTTTGACATGCAGAGGCGCCATTCGCTTGCTCTTCGTCTTCTTCGTTCCTTCCTCTTTCTCATGCCCAAACGTTTCTGAATCTCCTTCGCCCAAGCCACCAACGCCATCATCACCTCCTCTCCATGGTTAAGCACGCGATGGTTCGTTCAAGGTTACATTTCATTTTTAATCTCTTTAGGGTTTTTATGATTTGCATTTTTTAGTTTTATGTTCTGATTTTTATTGAGCCTCGTCATTGATTCTGATCACGCGTTTCTTTTGTTTGAGGTGCGAAGAGAAGGATAAAAAATGTTACCTTCGTTGAAGGAGGTGGTTAGGAGGCGTTCCGGAGGCTTGCCGGCGGGGGGACTATATTGATGGAGCTTTGCTTCCTGGTACTCTGTACTCTTTGCCTTTAGATTCTTGGTTTGATGATGATTTTGAAAACCCTTATATGATATTTTTTTTCTTCTTCTCTGTTTGCCCTGTTGCCTGCCTTGTTATGATTCAGTACTTCTTTATCTCCTTCTTCTGTTGACCCTAGTTGCCTGTGATGTTAATTTTCTGAGGCTTCTGTACCTTCTTCTTCTTGTCGCTTCATATGCTGGCTTGACATGCTTAGGGATTTTGGATGATGAGATGCTGGGAATGTTTGATATCTGATATGTTCTGAGTTATATTTCTGAGATGGTGATTTTTGCCCAGTGATGAACTCTTTGAGTTCTGAGGGTTTTGTGTTGGTTCAAATGCTTTGAGTTGCTTTTGAAAGCTTGCCCAATGACGAGATTGGCTGAGGGCTCGTGTTGGTTAGGCTTCTGGTTCAATTAGGTGTAAGGCTTTTGTGGCTTAGGCTTAGAGTTGGACAGGTTTGATGTTCTGGATTCAGGTTTATCAGTTGGTATGCAGGTTGAATGTTTACTGGTTGTTGTTTGACAGGTTAAAGGCTTGAATGGTTATTGAGGCTTATGCTGCAGGTTATACTGGTTTTTGTGTTTTTTGATATGCTTGGCTTATGCAGGTTTTTGGTTTGTTGGTTTCGATTATGGCTTTGGCTTACTGGTTTTGACAGGTTGATGGTTTGTTGGTTTAAGGTTATGCTACAGGTTGGAGGTTTTTGAACTGTAAGGCTTATGCTTTGAAAGGCTTGCAGGTTTTTTTTTATGGTGAACTGGTTTTTAGGCTTGGGAGCTTATGTTCTCAGTTTTGTTTGGTTTGTGATATATCTTTTTTTCTTGGGCTGTGTTGCTTTTCATATATGTTTAGGCTCTTTTGTTTTGGCGCCTATGATTTTTGAATGCTTCCAGATTTGATATCTTTTCTTTGGTCAAGCTGATGGGCAGGTTTGCAAGGTCTTAATGTGGAAAGATAATTCTGTTACCTTTTATTTGACAGTTTTGTTTGCATTCTAATTCCTTCATACTTCTGCCTTCTGCTTCACTGTTTTATTGCAGTTTCTGTGTTTATATTTCTTTATGCCTAAAGCCAAAAACCAGTAAGCCTGAACTTCTCCTCTCTTTTTCTCTCTCTCCAATACTTAAGCATATTATATTGCTTAACATGTATTAATTCTGAAAAAGCAAATTGGCCTGGAAATGATGAAACTGAATTTGCTTGCAATAGTAGTCTAACTCTGCATATTTTGTCTTCTTCTTTCCATACTTTGTGCTTCTTGACAGCATTGGTGGTACTTTTGTATTTTGACATCCTTTGGACAGCTTTTGTTTAGTTTGACATTGGAACTGAGTTTTGAAATTTGAACTTGCTTTAGGCCATTCAGTTTGTAACTTGGACTTTGTTATTTGCATATGCTGTCCTTGAACTATGCAGTTTTGACAAACTTTGAATTGTGCAATTTTTAACTTGTGCATTCATTTTTAATTTGCAAATATTTTTCATTCCTCTTTGTGAACCGGGAGAAATCCCGTGATTTGCAGAGAGGGTTAACTGATCCCGGCCATTTGCTTTTAATGATGAACCCAAACTTTAATTGTCTGATTCTTTTTTTTAATATTTATCTGCTTCTGACTTCTTTTTCTTTCCTTTGCAGATAAAAATTAAATGGAGAGGAATAGCAAAAGATGGAGGATGAAGAATTTGAAGACTTAGAAGAATATTAGGATAGTTTTTTTTTATTCAAATTTGAATAAATGTAATATCATTATTATAAATACTTTGTAAATGAATACTCGTATTTAAATAACAATTGTAACAAATATTTAAAAATGAAATAAAAATTTCTTTCATCCAATTAATTCTTTTTATCCTCTATTCAATTGCTTACTTTATTATTTATAATTCTTTAAATAAAAATAATTGAAAATAAATTCCAACTATTTAATCTTAGAATGATAAATAATTAAATAAACATTGTCTCAGCATTGATCAATTAATAAACTTGGCACTTCCAACATCCAAAGCAAAGCAACAGTCAATCACAACAATTGCCCAGACGTGTTTCTTTTTACTGATTTTAGCCAAACATTGCAAATCCAATTCAACTGCCTCTTTTCACTGATTAAATCCAGCAAACGCAATTTCAAACCCAATGTCTCTTTTCATTGATTTAGTCAAACCCTGCAAATTCAATCCAAAGGTACCCTTTCACTGATTCAATCACACAATGCGGACTCAATCCAAATGTTTCAATCCACATCCCAGCATAACTTGAAAAGCACTGTAGAATTAAATCTTTCTGAGGAACCGCGCCTAAAAACCCTAATTCCTGACCAAATATCAAAGAAACGTTCGCCTGATCAGAGTTGAGCCAAAATTAACCAAAACCCTAAGCAAACTGTATGAACTGTTCTAGAGCCATGAAAAACCAATGAAAACCCTAATTATGTCTGACTGACGAGAAAAGTCTGTTTGACCGATTCTTGAGCCAGTTTGAAAAGTCAGGAAACGCCTGAAGCTGTGATTTCTTGAGGAAAAATGCGAGGGCAAATTTTGGGGTACAACAGTTGCCCCTGTTCAATCTTGTTGGACCTGAAGAGTTAGATTAGCAAGTTTGCCTTTCGCGACTCGAAGGTAAAAGGAGATTGGACACTAGAGTGCCCGGAAATTTGCACTTGGTGACGTGACGGTAGAGGGAATGGGCTTAAAAGATGCCATTTGGTGATGGGCTTAAAGATGCCATATGGGGAATTGCTAGAACCTTGTCGGGAATGGGCTTAAAGATGCCATTTGGTGATGGGCTTAAAGATGCCATCTGGTGACTGCTGGTAGGAGGATGGGCTTATAGATGCCATCTGGAAATGGGCTTAAAGATGCCATTTAGAAATGTTTGTAGGAGGATGGGCTTATAGATGCCATCTGGAAATGGGCTTAAAGATGCCATTTAGAAATGTTTGTAGGAGGATGGGCTTACAGATGCCATCTGGAAGTGTGACAGAACCTTGTCGGGAATGGGCTTATAGATGCCATTTGGAAGTGTTGATCGCGTAAGAGATTCCTTAGCGAGAACTTGCGTACTTTGGGAAAGGAAGAGGTTTCCTAGCTTGTTACAAGCGTTGATATTCATACTCTTCATGCAGATATGCCCTGGCTGGATACAGGTGTCGAATCTACAATTGGTTGCTCACAGATGTGCCCTGGCTAGATACAGGAATCGAATCTTCAAACTCTTCAGACGTGCCCTGGCTGGATACAGGAATCAAATCTAGAATTAGTCGTCAACAAATATGCCCTGGCTGGATACAGGAATCGGATCTTCAAACTCTTCAGACGTGCCCTGGCTGGATACAAGAATCGAATCTGGAATTAGTCGTCAACAGATATGCCCTGGCTGGATACAGGAATCGAATCTTCAAACTCTTCAGACGTGCTCTGGCTGGATACAGGAATCGAATCTGGAATTAGTCGTCAATAGATATGCCATGGCTGGATACAGGAATCGAATCTTTAAACTCTTCAGACGTGCCTTGGCTGGATACAGGAATCGAATCTGGAATTAGTCGTCAACAGATATGCCCTGGCTGGATACAGGAATCGAATCTGGAATTAGTCGTCAATAGATATGCCCTGGCTGGATACAGGAATCGAATCTTCCAACTCTTCAGACGTGCCCTGGCTGGATACAGGAATCGAATCTGGAATTAGTCGTCAACAGATATGCCCTGGCTGGATACAGGAATCGAATCTGGAATTAGTCGTCAACAGATATGCCCTGGCTGGATACAGGAATCGAATCTTCCAACTCTTCAGACGTGCCCTGGATGGATACAGGAATCGAATCTGGAATTAGTCGTCAACAGATATGCCCTGCCTGGATACAGGAATCGAATCTGGAATTAGTCGTCAATAGATATGCCCTGGATGGATACAGGAATCGAATATGGAATTAGTCGTCAACAGATATGCCCTGGCTGGATACAGGAATCGAATCTTCAAACTCTTCAGACATGCCCTGGCTGGATACAGGAATCGAATCTGGGATTAGTCGTCAACAGATATGCCCTGGCTGGATACAGGAATCGAATCTTCAAACTCTTCAGACGTGCCCTGGCTGGATACAGGAATCGAATCTGGGATTAGTAGTCAACAGATATGCCCTGGCTGGATACAGGAATCAAATCTTCAAACTCTTCAGAAGTGCCCTGGCTGGATACAGGAATCGAATCTAGAAAAATGTCTTCAGATGTGCCCTGGATGGATACAGGAATCGAATCTGGAAAAATGTCTTCAGATGTGCCCTGGCTGGATACAGGAATCGAATCTGGAATTGTCTTCAAATGTGCCCTGGCTGGATACAGGAATCGAATCTGGAATTGTTGTCTTCAGATGTGCCCTGGCTGGATACAGGAATCGAATCTGGAATTGTTGTCTTCAGATGTGCCCTGGCTGGATACAGGTATCGAATCTGGAATTGTTGTCTTCAGATGTGCCCTGGCTGGATACAGGAATCGAATCTAGAAAAATGTCTTCAGATGTGCCCTGGCTGGATACAGGAATCGAATCTGGAATTGTTGTCTTCAGATGTGCCCTGGCTGGATACAGGAATCGAATCTGGAAAGATGTCTTCAGATGTGCCCTAGCTGGATACAGGAATCGAATCTGGAATTAGTCGTCAACAGATATGCCCTGGATGGATACAGGAATCGAATCTTCAAACTCTTCAGATGTGCCCTGGCTGGATACAGGAATCGAATCTGGAATTAGTCGTCAACAGATATGCCCTGGCTGGATACAGGAATCGAATCTTCAAACTCTTCAGATGTGCACTGGCTGGATACAGGAATCGAATCTGGAATTAGTCGTCAACAAATATGCCCTGGCTGGATACAGGAATCGAATCTTCAAACTCTTCAGACGTGCCCTGGCTGGATACAGGAATCGAATCTGGAATTAGTCATCAACAGATATGCCCTGGCTGGATACAGGAATCGAATCTTCAAACTCTTCAGACGTGCCCTGGCTGGATACAGGAATCGAATCTGGGATTAGTCGTCAACAGATATGCCCTGGCTGGATACAGGAATCGAATCTTCAAACTCTTCAAACGTGCCCTGGCTGGATACAGGAATCGAATCTGGAATTAGTCGTCAACAGATATGCCCTGGCTGGATATAGGAATCGAATCTTCAAACTCTTCAGATGTGCCCTGGCTGGATACATGAATCGAATCTGGAAACTGATCACTCACAGATGTGCCCTGGCTAGATACATGAATCGAATCTGGAATTGTGACAGTTGAAGGTAGTCGTCTTTTGGATTGTCTTTTTCCCTGAAAAGGAAAAAGATCAGTTGCATGCAATGTCATGATGTATGAAATGCATGATGTCATGATGTTCAAAATGAGATAGTGTTGTATGCACTTTATCATGTATGTAAGCAAGATGTATGAAATGTGAAATGTTTATGAATGCATTTTCGTCTAGGAAAATAAATCCTTGACGACCGGCCGGGGAATCAAATCCCGGGCCGATGTTGAAGAGTAGAGTTCTTCGTTTCCGCTGGGGATGATGGTTGCAAGAATACACCGGTGGGAGAAGATGACTCCGTTGGGGAATAAACTTGTTGGAGAGATTACTCTGAGGGGAATTACTCTGTGGGAAGAGATACTCCGCTGAAGTTTTGACGAGAGCTCCGCTGGGGATTCCACTGATATGTTATGTTGGGGAATTTGATGAACTCCGCTGGGGATAGGAGGAACCTGACTGTTGTTGGGGGAAGGCAAGAATCTTTTGATTGTGAGAAGGAACCGGCGTAGGGTTTCCTGATGATGAGTCCGTGTAAAACTGCATCTGAGGTTTTGAGAAGGAACCGGTGTGGGGTTGCTTCATGATGAGTCCGTATAAAACTGCATCGGGAGTTTGAGAAGGAACCTGTGTAGGGTTGCTTCATGATGAGTCCATGTAAAACTGCATCGGGTTTTGAGAAGGAACCTGTGTAGGGTTTCCTGATGATGAGTCCGTGTAAAACTGCATCTGGAGAGAGAGAACCTGTGTAGGGTTGCTTCATGATGAGTCCGTGTAAAACTACATCGGGTTTTGAGAAGGAACCTGTGTAGGGTTTCCTGATGATGAGTTCGTGTAAAACTGCATCTTGTTTTGAGAAGGAACCTGTGTAGGGTTTCCTGATGATGAGTCCGTGTAAAACTGCATCTGGAGAGAGAGAACCTGTGTAGGGTTTCTTCGGGGCAAATTCGTGTAAAACTTCTGGATGAACTGGGGTAAGGTTACCTTGGGGTAAATCCGTGTAAGACTTCGGGAGGAACCGGTGTAGGGTTACCTTGAGGTAAGTTCGTGTAAGACTTCTGAAAGAAAAGGAACCGGTGTAGGGTTACTTGTGGAGGGTGAGTCCGTGTAAGACTTCATCTGGAAATTGAGAAGGAACCGGTGTAGGGTTGCCTGATGATGAGTTCGTGTAAAACTGCATCTTGGATTTGAGAAAGAATTGTTGGACACTTTTGACATTCGAATGCCCCAAGTGGTGGTGAGGGAGGCTTGCCCCAAGTTAATATGCAATTGAGATTTTATTGAAATCTTGACTGGACTGCCCCAGGTTAACTGAACTTTGAAAGATCTATTGAAACCTTGACTGGACTGCTCCAGGTTAATTGGATGGTGACATGTCCTGCCCCTTGTTTATAGGAGATTTGTCGTTGGAAGTGTCATTTTTGAAGTGATTTTTGTTCACTGAGAGAGTTTTCGTTCCTCCGAACATTCGTTGTATGAATTTCTTCGCTGTCAAACAAATAGTCAAATGCAAACAATGATATTCAAACAATGCAAAGTTTTATGTTTGTCTAGAAGTTTTGAAAAATGCGTTTTATAGCAGAAAACTTTTTATAAGACAAGTCAACACAAGATTTAGAGCAAAGCCTTACAGGAGTCAGGATACCTTTTGTAACAGTATGCTTCCGAACTAACCCAAGCTTCAATTAGGACTTTTGAAGGGTTGTAACGTGGCTTGGTTCACGGTCTAAGAAACAAAGGATAAAGGCTCAAAGTATATTTGTACCCATCCGCTCTTCGTGATGTTCTTCAACCCTAAGCTCAGTTAACTGTGCGTCGCACTCTGTTTTGAGTTTGGAACGACTTTTTGGGTGATGGTTCACCAATTGAATTTGGGAGACAGTCATCATCTCCTTTTTCTTTTGCAACATTTTTCATGTTGTTGAGGATTTGTAATGACCTCACTATTTTGATTTTGATTTGTTATCCCTAACTTTTGCCTGACTGTTCCTGTTTTCGAGATCACAGTCAGCGGGATGCCCCGGCTTTCTTAAGCCTCCTTTACAGGTTTTGGCTTGGTGGGCTTTTCTCTTTTGAGAGATTGACTGCCTATGTGATAGGGAACCACCCTTGTCTTTTGACTTCCAAAGGAACGTTTTTTTTTATGTCGTTCGTTGTGTTACGAACTGAGAGTTTGCGTCTTCAATGCGCACTTTTTTTTGAATTAACTGAGATACTACCCTGCCCCAGGTTTATATCAAAGGTTTTGATTGTTTAGAAACAAAAAACTCCTACTTCTTTGGCTCGAAGGGGTTGACTAGGGATTATCTTCCTTATAACTCCAGTGTTTGGGATTTGAAAGAAATGCCTATACATCCTCAGCAAGGTCTGTTCAAAAGCATATTGTATGAGATCATGGTATTGTTTCGTCATCCTCCCTCTAAAGGCTTGTAGCTTTTTATCAAGAGTCAAATATTATAAAGAAAGCATAAGAGTAGTGAAAACGAATGGATGAATTCAAGACAAACATATGCAATGCATTAATGAAACAGAGTTTAACATCAACAGTTAATTGTTTGAATAACAAAATAAAATTACAACTTTGAAAATTCAAATGAAGCAAAAGTCTCTCAGTTTGAGCTTCTTCACTTCAGGTGGAGAACCCCTTAACGGAAGATTTTTATCTCGCCGTCTGGCATGAATTCCAACACTCCAATGTCGATCAAATCTTGAATCTTGTTCTTCAAGGCCCAACAGTCGTTGGTGTCGTGTCCCGGGCTGTAGGAGTGGTAAACACAAAATGCGTCGGGACGATAGTTAGGAGAGGAGGTATTGAGCTTCTGAGGAGGATCCCTTAAAGTAAGCAGGTTGACCTCCAACAGGCGCTTCAGTATGAAGAATGATGGTATCTCAGTCTCCGTGAACTGTCTTCCCGACGCTTCTTGTTTACGCCAATTACCCCGTTGACGCTGGCGAGGTTGTTGATGGGCTTGTGACCCTGAAGCAAGCGAAGGAGCCTTCCCTTTGTCTTCTTGAGTGGATGGAGGCTGAGCGGTGACTTGCTCTTCAACCTCATATGTTTTCCCCAATTGGTTATTTTGAAGCAGTTGGCGGACGAGAACTCTGAGTTCCTCTTGTCTTTGAGATAGGTCTTGGATGAGAGCCATCTGGCCCACCAACTGTCCCATCACTTGGATCCTCAAGGTTGTCAAATCAAACTGCAGCTCCGCAAGCTGATCACTCCTGGCATTGTTTGAATTCTCCAAACCCTTTGTGAGGAGAGCTTTCATTTCTTCTTGCCCCAGAGACAAGTTCAAGAACATCTCCTGCAGATGAGCAGTCTGATCCTGGATATCCTTGACAGTCCTTTCTAGAGCCATCTCTTACTGAAATAAACAGCAGGAGAGTAAGGAAACCTGAAAAAGGAAAAACTGTCAAAATGTAATGCATGATATGTGGATGCATGCTTTCAAGGATCTCTTGGGGTAAACACAAGAAAATGTTAGAGTGGGTCATAGCCACTGATTCAAGTTATTGTATTTGGTCTTTGATTGGAGAACTGTGCACCTGCGGATGTCTTTCCACAAGAATCAAGCTCACCATGTCGAGTGGGTCATAGCCCCTGATTCAAGTTGTTGCACTTGATCTTTGATGGCATTTGTTTAGAGGAGAAAACCTCTTGCCTTTTGGTAGACGTCTGGTTCAACGTACCCCTGCATCAACAGAACCCTCGAGATCCTTGAAATGGTTATTTGAAGATGCTATGGTATGATGTTATGATGTTATGTACATGCATGCAAAAAGCAAGTGAGTGTATATACAGACAAACATATTCACACAAAGCAAACAAGTCTTTAGGTTTAGGCTTGCATGAGGTTCAGGTACTGCCCTCTTTCAGTTTCGTTGGTTAAGACCTGTCCTATCGAAAGTAACCGGGTTCTAGAGGATCTCAATATCACTGACTACCCTCAATCGGTCATAACTCCAGCATCGCAATCTTTTCTTGCAGCCAGAACCATCGCGAGAGTTTAGCCTCAATGAGTGTAGCATAATGCTACTGTTCTAATGGCCAAGTTGGGTCAATTTAGGGTTCTAAGGTCGGTTGGTGCTTAATGACCCCTTAGAAGACCCATATTCTCCTCGTTTCAACACAAGGGATATCGGTACAAACCAAGGTGCCACACCAACGTAGCCACTGCTTCACCCATGTCGGTCTGCGCCGGACAGGTCCCTCACAGATTATGCTACCTAAAAGGGTATTCCCCAGATCCGGGTTAGGATCTATGAAACTCCGATGCAAAGCCCACAAATGTAAAAGCAAACAAAGCAATCAATTGAAAACAAAGGTGATCTAAACCCTAAGGTAACCCCACTTTTAAGTACTCTCCAGCAGAGTCGCCAGTTCTGTGATACGGTGGGAGAACTGACTTGAGTTTTGCGTTTGTATTCGCACTTGTTCGGTTGAGCAAGAGTCGCCACCGACTTTTTATTTTATCCTAAAGGAAAGGTTAAAAAGCACAGCAAAAACCTTTTGAGATATTTCGTGGGTTCGGGGGGTAGATTATGAAAAGGGAAGGTATTAGCACCCTTTTCATCCATGGTTATCCATGGGCTCTTAGTTACTTGGTTTTTTAGATCACTTGCCTTGATTTTCGATTGCTTTGAAATTGTGGTGTGTGTGTGTGTTTTGAAAATGTTTTTGAAATAGACGCCTTTGTTTCGGCAACCGTTGTAATTGACTCGTGTTTGAGTGTTTTACAAAAGTGTGTATTTTTCGAAAAGATGTTTCAAATGTTTTTGAGAGTTTGTTTTGAAAATGTTTGTGGAGTGTGGTTTTTGAAAAGGAGGCAAGTGTTTTTGCAAGTTGATCTCAAGTAACTAAGAGCTTTGTCTACCCCTATTATACTCAAAGGTTTTCTCTATGTTTTCAACCTTTTTTTAACAATTTTGTTCCACCATTGAATTTGGTGGACAATCTTGCGTTTAGGAAGTTTAACAGCACGGGCGCGGGTCATCGTATGGACCATGAATGCAATGGTGCCAAGTGTCTTTGGCAATTTGCTTAAAGGGACTTGATCATTTTGATAGGCGACTTTCGAAAGCGTCATCCAGGGACTTATGATCATTTGAATTTGTTTTGCCAAAGAAACTCGACGTGCAAGCATGGCCCATTTTGGAAGGCAACATGTGGGATTACCCTAGGGGTGCAAGTGTGGTTGTGTATTGATTTCATGCATTTGTTTTTGTATTAGGTTATCTAGCGTTTGATTTTATGTACATGCAAACCCTAGGTCTAACCATGGTATAATTCGAAAGCGGTAAATTGCGGGAATTTAAAGTCTATGCTATTACAAATGGTATCCGGGAGTGGGGGTACAAATTCACAAATGGGGATGAGACTTAGGTAATTACAACCAAATCGAATTGCGATCAAATATAATCAAGGTATAGCAAAGTATAGCAAATGTTTAATGCATCAAATGTAAAATGTATTGTGTAAGTGTACATGTATGAGAATTGTTTACAAGTTGCGAAATGTGAATTTAATAAGAAAATTAAATATCGTTTATTTATCAAGTATTGTTACCCGCTTTTGATTTAAATTTGTATCTTTATATTTTTTGTTTAATATGTACAAAAAAAGTATTTTACTTAAAAGAAATAAAAATGTTTTAAATTTAAATTATATTATGTATATTAAAAAATGTATTTTAATTGATTATGTACAAATCATTTCTAAGAAATTGTATTAACTTAAAGGGAATTTATGTATAAAAAAAGTGTTTTAAATAATGTATTTTTATGTATTTTATGTATTAATGTATTAATGTACAAATAAAAATATTTTAAGTTTTATTTCTTATATATTAGTAATTAGTATTAATATATATATCTATACAAGAATTTTAATTGAAAGAAAATGTTTTAAAATTGAGAAAATATATATTGTGTTCAAAATTAGAGTTATGTTAAAAAAAGTCATGTTAATTTGTATACAGAAAAAGAATATGATAGTTCAAAATAGTTTGACAGCAATCAGAAATGGGCTTTAAGGTTTGAGGCCCAAATGCAATTTATAGAGAAAATGAATAGAACAGGGGGGGTATGAATTGGAAATACGCTTGGGCTTCAGCATAGAAACGGGTTAGGCCAAATTTATTTGAAACAAAGTTTTTAGGGTTTGATGACTTGTGTTCATTAGGGAAACGGCCAGGGTTTGACATGCAGAGGCATCGTTCGCTTGCTCTTCGTCTTCTTCATTCCTTCCTCTTTCTCATGCCCAAACGTTTCTGAATCTCCTTCGCCCAAGCCACCAACGCCATCATCACCTCCTCTCCATGGTTAAGCACGCGATGGTTCGTTCAAGGTTACATTTCATTTTTAATCTCTTTAGGGTTTTTATGATTTGCATTTTTTAGTTTTATGTTCTGATTATTATTGAGCCTCGTCATTGATTTTGATCACGCGTTTCTTTTGTTTGAGGTGCAAAGAGAAGGATAAAAAATGTTACCTTCGTTGGAGGAGGTGGTTAGGAGGCGTTCCGGAGGCTTGTCGGCGGGGGGATGATATTGATGGAGCTTTGCTTCCTAGTACTCTGTACTCTTTGCCTTTAGATTCTTGGTTTGATGATGATTTTGAAAACCCTTATATGATATTTTTTTCTTCTTCTCTGTTTTCCCTGTTGCCTGCCTTGTTATGATTCAGTACTTCTTTATCTCCTTCTTCTGTTGACCCTAGTTGCCTGTGATGTTAATTTTCTGAGGCTTTTGTACCTTCTTCTTCTTGTCGCTTCATATGCTGGCTTGACATGCTTAGGGATTTTGGATGATGAGATGCTGGGAATGTTTGATATCTGATATGTTCTGAGTTATATTTCTGAGATGGTGATTTTTGCCCAGTGATGAACTCTTTGAGTTCTGAGGGTTTTGTGTTGGTTCAAATGCTTTGAGTTGCTTTTGAAAGCTTGCCCAATGACGAGATTGGCTGAGGGCTCGTGTTGGTTAGGCTTCTGGTTCAATCAGGTGTAAGGCTTTTGTGGCTTAGGCTTAGAGTTGGACAGGTTTGATGTTCTGGATTCAGGTTTATCAGTTGGTATGCAGGTTGAATGTTTACTGGTTGTTGTTTGACAGGTTAAAGGCTTGAATGGTTATTGAGGCTTATGCTGCAGGTTATACTGGTTTTTGTGTTTTTTGATATGCTTGGCTTATGCAGGTTTTTGGTTTGTTGGTTTCGGTTATGGCTTTGGCTTACTGGTTTTGACAGGTTGATGGTTTGTTGGTTTAAGGTTATGCTACAGGTTGGAGGTTTTTGAACTGTAAGGCTTATGCTTTGAAAGGCTTGCAGGTTTTTTTTTTGTGGTGAACTGGTTTTTAGGCTTGGGAGCTTATGTTCTCAGTTTTGTTTGGTTTGTGATATATCTTTTTTTCTTGGGCTGTGTTTCTTTTCATATATGTTTAGGCTCTTTTGTTTTGGCGCCTATGATTTTTGAATGCTTCCAGATTTGATATCTTTTCTTTGGTCAAGCTGATGGGCAGGTTTGCAAGGTCTTAATGTGGAAAGATAATTCTGTTACCTTTTATTTGACAGTTTTGTTTGCATTCTAATTCCTTCATACTTCTGCCTTCTGCTTCACTGTTTTATTGCAGTTTCTGTGTTTATATTTCTTTATGCCTAAAGCCAAAAACCAGTAAGCCTGAACTTCTCCTCTCTTTTTCTCTCTCTCCAATACTTAAGCATATTATATTGCTTAACATGTATTAATTCTGAAAAAGCAAATTGGCCTGGAAATGATGAAACTGAATTTGCTTGCAATAGTAGTCTAACTCTGCATATTTTGTCTTCTTCTTTCCATACTTTGTGCTTCTTGACAGCATTGGTGGTACTTTTGTATTTTGACATCCTTTGGACAGCTTTTGTTTAGTTTGACATTGGAACTGAGTTTTGAAATTTGAACTTACTTTAGGCCATTCAGTTTGTAACTTGGACTTTGTTATTTGCATATGCTGTCCTTGAACTATGCAGTTTTGACAAACTTTGAATTGTGCAATTTTTAACTTGTGCATTCATTTTTAATTTGCAAATATTTTTCATTCCTCTTTGTGAACCGGGAGAAATCCCGGGATTTGCAGAGAGGGTTAACTGATCCTGGCCATTTTCTTTTAATGATGAACCCAAACTTTAATTATCTGCTTCTTTTTTTTAATATTTATCTGCTTCTGACTTCTTTTTCTTTCCTTTGCAGATAAAAATTAAATGGAGAGGAATAGCAAAAGATGGAGGATGAAGAATTTGAAGACTTAGAAGAATATTAGGATAGTTTTTTTTCTTCAAATTTGAATAAATGTAATATCATTATTATAAATACTTTGTAAATGAATACTTGTATTTAAATAACAATTGTAACAAATATTTAAAAATGAAATAAAATTTTCTTTCATCCAATTAATTCTTTTTATCCTCTTTTCAATTGCTTACTTTATTATTTATAATTCTTTAAATAAAAATAATTGAAAATAAATTCCAACTATTTAATCTTAGAATGATAAATAATTAAATAAACATTGTCTCAGCATTGATCAATTAATAAACTTGGCACTTCCAACATCCAAAGCAAAGCAACAGTCAATCACAACAATTGCCCAGACGTGTTTTCTTTTTACTGATTTTAGCCAAACATTGCAAATCCAATTCAACTGCCTCTTTTCACTGATTAAATCCAGCAAACGCAATTTCAAACCCAATGTCTCTTTTCATTGATTTAGTCAAACCCTGCAAATTCAATCCAAAGGTACCCTTTCACTGATTCAATCACACAATGCGGACTCAATCCAAATGTTTCAATCCACATCCCAGCATAACTTGAAAAGCACTGTAGAATTAAATCTTTCTGAGGAACCGCGCCTAAAACCCTAATTCCTGACCAAATATCAAAGAAACGTTCGCCTGATCAGAGTTGAGCCAAAATCAACCAAAACCCTAAGCAAACTGTATGAACTGTTCTAGAGCCATGAAAAACCAATGAAAACCCTAATTTTGTCTGACTGACGAGAAAAGTCTGTTTGACCGATTCTTGAGCCAGTTTGAAAAGTCAGGAAACGCCTGAAGCTGTGATTTCTTGAGGAAAAATGCGAGGGCAAATTTTGGGGTACAACAATGGGTACCGTACCTCAGCACGGACGTCAACAGGGGCAACACCCTATTCCTTGGTTTATGGCATGGAGGTCGTCCTGCCCATTGAAGTTCAGATACCCTCTCTCCGGATCATGAAGGATGCAGGTTTGAGTGAAGATGACTGGATTCAGACCCGACTTGATCAACTGAATCTAATCGACAAAAAAATACTTACTGCTATTTGTCATGGTCAGACGTACCAAAAACGGATGATCAAGGCATTCAACAAGAAAGTCAGACGACAAGAGTATCAAGTTGGGGATCTGGTAATCAAGCGCATTATCTTACCTCAAGGTGATCCCAGGGGCAAATGGACCCCTACTTACGAAGGTCCATTTGTGGTTAAGAACATTTTCTCAAGAGGAGCTATGATTCTAACCACCATGGATGGTGACGACCTTCCTCACCCCGTCAATGCAGACATAGTGAAAAGATACTACGCATAATCAAAGACCCACTAGGTTTACTGGCCTAGGCAAAAATAAGGGCTTCCCGGCGAACCAAAAGGGTTCGGGCAAAAATAAGGGATGAAAATGAAAAAATTTGTACACCCGGCAAGTCAAAAACCTAAAAAGGCGGCTTGGGAAAAAAGGGGTATCCCGGTGGACTGAAAACCCGAAAGGGCGGTCCAGGCAAAAGTTAGGGATAAGCGTAACACTATGTCTCATTGGATCACCCTGCATCCATACTTCGATATCAACTATCAGGCTCGGACGGCACCAATCAATCAGATTCATCTTCAACTAAGCAGCAAAGTGATGAGATACTTGAAGATATAAAGGCAATAGCAGAGTTGGAACCCAGTGGGATTATTCACATAGCTGTTTTGCTTTCACAAATTGTATAGATCCTATTTGTTCAGCGGCGTTATCTTAATAGGACGTCAGCCTCTTGTACAAAAACGCCTATTTACAGGCAAACTTCAAAATCAATACAAATTCATTTTCAGACAAATTTCAAACTGTTTTTCCTTTATCTATTTTGTTTTGCAAAGAACGTCCAATGTTCATTTTTGATACATGCATTTGACATTAATTGCTGATCATAAATATTTACATGCGAAACAAAGGATGAATTACTGGTAATATCAGAAACAGAGGGATAAGAATTGTCCGAACTGTCTAGTTGCTCTGTCCACCAAGGTACCAAGGTTGGTTCAGCTGAAGAATATGACCAAGATACCGTCACTCCCCGTAGAGTAAAACAGTAAGGGTAGATTTCCCAGCTGAGACTTGCAACTATGAACGAATCAGCAATACTCTCCCCCAAGCAGAGTTAATCTACCATCAGCCCTGAAAAGGCTTAAGATCTCAATCTTCCCCAGCGGAGTATAAAGGTATTCCCCAGCAAGTATAAGAGCATCCCCGGCAGTCTTAATATTCCTCAACAGAATATAAGAATGTTCCCCGGCGGAATACAAGATACCCCTAGTGGAGCCATTTCCCCAGCGCAGTCTGAAAAAGCTTCCCCGCCAGAGTTGAATCATCTTACCCAGTAGATTTCAGAAGCTTACCCCTAGCAGAGTACAAAATAAATCTCCCCAGCCAAATTCAGAAGGTTATCCTCACAAGAGTCTAACTGGGTTATCCTCAGCAAGTTGCAACTGAAAGATCATCCCCAGCGAAGTTCTTTCTTTCCCCCCAGCAGGACTTCTATCCTCAACAGATTCAATATCACCAGCAACGGTAATCCACCCTCAGCGGAATTTATCGTGGAAATCCCCAACAGAGCTTATCAATGGAATCCCCAGCGGAGTTTATCGTTAAAATCCTCAGTAGGACATCTCTTCCCCACAGAGTAATTCCCCTCGGAGAAATCTCCTCATCAGTTTATTCCCCAACGGAGTTATCCTCTCCTGCAAGTTTATCATCTTCGTTCGTCATCCCCAGCGGAAACGAAGAATCCAACTCTACTCGCCAGCAGCTCCGGGATTTATTTTCCCCAGCTAAAACATCACATTTCCATACATCATGATACATGCATATACACATCATACAACACAATCTCATTCATTTTGAGAACATCATTTCCTGATCCATATCATGCATTGCATACAACTGACATTTACCTTTCAGGAGAGATACAGTTAAAGTTCTCAGTTACGTCGAAGACTTGACCGGTTCTTAAATCTCAATTGAATTATCCTCAGTTGAATTTCAGATAAGGTTCTCGATCTTGACAGTTTCCCTACGTCACAGTGTGGACGAGTACTATAACCTCAACGGTATACTCCATTGAGCACGAGTCAGTTCCTAGATCTTAATGTTTTCCTCTGTTATAGTGTGGACAAGTTCTATAACCTCAACGGTATACTACGTTGAGCACGATACAGTTCCTAGATCATGATGAAGATGTTTCCCTACGTCATAGTGTGGACGAGTACTATAACCTCAACAGTATACTCCATTGAGCACGAGTCAGTTCCTAGATCTTGATGTTTTCCTCCGTCATTAGTGTGGACAAGTTCTATAACCTCAGCGGTATACTCCATTGAGCACGAGACAGTCCCTAGATCTTGATGAAGATGTTTCCCTATGTCATAGTATGGACGAGTACTATAACCTCAACGGTATACTCCATTGAGCACGAGTCAGTTCCTAGATCTTGATGTTTTCCTCCGTCATAGTGTGGACAAGTTCTATAACCTCAACGGTATACTCCATTGAGCACGAGACAGTTCCTAGATCTTGATGAAGATGTTTCCCTATGTCATAGTGTGGACGAGTACTATAACCTCAACGGTATACTCCATTGAGCACGAATCAGTTCCTAGATCTTGATGTTTTCCTCCATCATAGTATGGACAAGTTCTATAACCTCAGCGGTATACTACGTTGAGCACGAGACAATTCCTAGATCGTGATGAAGATGTTTCCCTACGTCATAGTGTGGACGAGTACTATAACCTCAACGGTATACTCCGTTGAGCACGATTCAGTTCCTAGATCTTGATGTTTTCCTCCGTCACAGTATGGACAAGTGCTATAACCTCAACAGTATACTACGTTGAGCACGAGACAGTTCCTAGATCTTGATGAAGATGTTTCCCCCCAATTGAATTATGGACAGGTTCTTAAAACTCAGCTGAAGCATTCTCTCAGTTGAAGTACAAGCAAGTTCCTAAATCTCAACAAAGGTTAGACTTCCCCAGTGGAATCTTTTACAACAACAGGTATGCAAGTTCTCGCTAAGGAATCTCTTATGCGATCGACATTCCTGCAGATGGCATCTGTAAGCCGATCCTCCTACCAACAATCTCCAAATGGCATCTGTAAGCCCATTCCCGACATCACAATGCTGATACTACACCATGCGAGTGCAAATTTCTGGGCACTCTAGTGTTCAATTATCTTCCACTTTCGGATCACGAAAGGCTCGAAAGCCAATCTGTATCCTCAGGTTTAAGAAAATTGAACAGGCGAAACTGTTGTACCCCAAAATTTTCCCTCCCATATTTCTTAAGACATGTCAAGAATCATCTCCAAGTTGTTCAAAATGGCTCAAGAATTGGACAATCAAATCACCTCCTAAAGCAGTCAATTCAAAATTAGGGTTTTGTGTTGCATCAAGGTCCTTACATCCAAATTGTCTCAAGTTCTTCCAAATGTATTAATATGTTTTTAAGTTCATCCATGTCAAATTTCAAGCCTTGCAGAGGAAGTTTGGTCAGTCAATTGCTTAAGAAGCCCAAAAGTCGACTGTGTTAGGGCAAAAGTCAACTGTGTCCCAAATACAGTCAAACCTCAAGTTTTTTTTGTCAACATTCTCATTTTTAAGGATAATTCATCATTTTATCAAGGGTTGATCATGATTCATCAAGGATTGCTCAAGATTCATCAAGATTCAAAAGTTGCTAAATTAGGGTTTTTGTAGGAAAAGTCAACTCAACTTTGACCAAGCATAACTTTCTCATACTTTATGCGAAATGACCCATCCAAAGCTCATTTTGAAGAGGATGCAATTTCCTACAATCCATCTGCACACCCCAAGATCAAGAGATGCTCTCACAAAAAGTTACAAATTTGGACATTATAGGTCATTTTTGAAAGCCAACAAAAACACCTTTTTTGACAAAGCTTATAACTTGAGCATGGAACATCAAAATGATATGAGACCAAAAGGGTTGATTATAGGACACCTCAATGTTTCTAAAAAGTCCAAGAACACCTCCAAAAGTTCAAAATTGAAGAAGTTATGCATTGTTGAAGTTGGCATTTTTTCAAATTTGCCAAAAGTCAACTATCCTCAAAACTCCAATTTTTGACAAAAGGGCCCACTTTTTTCCATTTGATATAGTCTTGTCATGCCACACACGTGTCCCATACTTGATTTCATGGCCATCCATTTATTTTTCTATTTTATTTAATTTTTATTGATTTAATTCATTTTAAATCAATTTTAAATCAAATAAAATCTAAAAATTGATGAAATCATATCTTTGTGATTGGTACAACTTTCAATTATCATTATGAATCAAATCAAACTCGTATCATGGCTTTTCATGCATAAAAAATCAGATTTGGCCTATATTTGGAAACTTGATAAATGGTGATCATATCAAATCTCAAAACCTTGAATGCACTTGGATAAAAGCCCAACTCTTGACCTAATTCACTTCTAATATACATGTGCAAGCAAGCCAGACCAAGAATACACACAAAACACTGCTGAAACGGCCAAAAGAATTTTGAGAAAAAGCTTGAAAAAGTGAAGATCGAAATCAACATTGGAGGCCAACTCAATCCAAAATCACAACGTAGCTCTCTTGCCAGCAACCTCCTAAAGCTATAGCAACCAAAACCAAGGCCTGAAGCTATCTGAAAAGCTCTGTAAGTGTTCTTGAAAACGGCTCTGAACATGAAATCGAAACCATTCATTCTTGCATCCTTTTGATAAACTATTGACATAATCTTGATCCTTATCAAATTTCTAACAAGTCTGTATCATTTAATTTCGTTTTCATGGCCTATAATCATGTTCCCGAACCTAGGGTTTTATTGTGTTGTTTTTTAGGCATTTGAATTACAGGGAAAATTGGGCCAAATAATGGTTACAGGGATGACCAGGAGGAAGAGACGAGTGCATTGGTACTCTTGGGTTTCGTTTACATGGCCTGGAGAGGGTTTTTGAGATGCCCTACGAATCTTCCTGCGGATAAAAATCCACAGGTAAATAACCAGGGTATTTAAGGAAGATGATCACGTGGCTTGCGTCCATTGGCTTGTTTGAATTGTTAGCGCGTTTTTATTTTTTTCAGCATATTAATTGATTTGCCCATATATTATTTATTTCTTATTCCAATGACAATTGACCAAGCTAGTTGGAGTGGTTGAGCGCGCAGGCATATGAGCAATGGGACCTAGGTTCGAATCCCAGGTCCCCCAATACTTTGTTGAATTTTTTCTCCAGGTATTCACATGCAGCATTCAAGGTGTGGACCATCATGTTCTGCCAAGATCTCAAACGCCAGGTGGCTACAAAGCAGATCCAATGGCATAGAATGGGAGACTACCATGGTCTCAAGTTAATGGACATGTGGACAATCCAAAAGGTCAAACAGGCTGGACGTAAATGGGCCTCAATAATTGCTGATTTCATACCCAAATCAGGCTCACACCCCCCTGAGTATTTCTTTTTACATTTTATTTCTTTTTCCTTATTTATTTATTTTATTATTATTATTATCTTGATTAATTAATTAACTAATTAACTTTTTCATAAAAAATCAGAAACAACAAAAAAAATATTTTATTAATTCCATTAATTTTATTATTTTATTTTTGTAAATAAACAATTAATTAATTTATTTAGTTTAAATAGGTTTAACAATAACATATTTTTGCAATAAATTAAAATCAATTTAGAATTAGGTTTTTTTAATATTTTTAATCATTCTTATGTTATTTCCTTAATTAAAATAAAATCCCAAAAATATTTTCATTTAATTAATTAATTCAATTATTAATTTAGACTAATTTTTAATTCAAAAAATAACAAAAAATATGCTTTATTTAATAAAAAGGGTCAAAACCCTAAGACACTCCGATTCAATTTCCTCGCACGCATATTATTTTTTATCCATATTTCAATATTGTAACTGCTTCGGGAATGTAATAGTTTTTAAATTAGGATTTTATTTATCACTTTTATTTATTTTTCGCAATTTAATTTTAAAGGGTTTGTCTTTGGCGATGTAAATACCCGATGCCTTGTAATAGCTTAGATTTATTTTCCGCAATTTAATTTCCGCAACCATTAACTGTTAGATGTTTGAATAATAGGCAATGCATGACAAGATCGAATTTTTAACTTAAAATCAGCAGTAGCTCACCATAACATGTACCAAGATAATATAACTGAAAAACAATACACTCGTACATGTCACTCTTAGGGTACACCTCACTTGGTTGCCTTCGAACGTGGTCATTGAGTATAGGAAGTTTTAGAGGCCGCCCTCTTGTCCAAAGATAAAAGTTGCCTCGAAACGGTTGCCTCGGATAAAATGATCTAAGACATTAGGGTTACCGCTAAGGCGTCCTAACATTGCTTTAGTGACCACATGTCCCTTAATCGAATTGACCCGAAAACTCCAACGACGGTGCTACCTACTCCTCAATAGTGGGATAGCATTGTCTAAAGGACACTTGTACAGTTAAATTCCTTTTTGAGTAGGTAGATGGTTCTTAAGTACTTGCTCCTTTTAAAACAAAACAAAACTTTTCGCACTTACACCCCTTTCAAACAAAAACTATTTTCAAACCCATAATCACAAAGAAAAGCAAACTTTTGAAAACATAATGAGCAAGTACCTAAGAGCCCGTGGATAACCACGGATAGAAAGGGTGCTAACACCTTCCCTTTCTATAATCTACCTCCCGAACCCGAGAAACATCTCAAAAAGGAATTTTTCTGTGCTTTTGTCCTTTCCTTATTGGATAAAATAAAAGACGGTGGCGACTCTTGCTTACCGCGACATTTTGCAAAAACAAACGCAAAACACGAACCAGCATTCCAAAAACAGTCAGTTTTATTCCCACCGATCACAACTATTTTTTACCATTTTTTGTTTATTTTACCCATTTATTTTAATTTTAAAAATAGTTTCTGACTTTAAAAAATTACCAAAAAATTTGTAAAATTATTTGAGCCTTTTTTCTGATTTTTCTATGGTCTTACTTTTTATTTCTTGATTAATTTGAACATAGTTGATATTTTTCTCTTTATTTTCTATTTTTAAACATTATTTTTAAACCCTTTTATGTATATTAAAATGTGATATTATTTTGTGACTATTTTCTGGCTGATCTTGGGTTAGATTTTGGATCATGAACTTTATTAACATCATTGGATCCATGGTGTTGAGTTTAACTCCACAAAAATGGATAAATGATTTTAATAATAGTTTGATTAAAATTTAATTCAAATGTGGTTTGTATATTTTTTCTCCATCCCTCTTCATCTCATCCCCTTCTTATTGCACTAGATGTTGTTGGAGCATGATCTCTATATCATGTCTCAAAACAAATGGTGCATAGATTGCTATTGACCGACCTCAAAATAGGTGCGACTTCTATATAAGTCCACTTACGATTGCTTACATAGCGCTAAATTTTGTCCTGATTCGAATAAATGATCATTCGTGGCCCAAACTTATGATTGCAAGCCCAAGTATGTTAATTTGATCTCTTTGATCCAATAACCTTGAGATTCATTGTGTGGAGACTTTGGTTCTACCAATCCTCTAATGGATCTATAACACCTTTGGTCAATAAAGATCACTTAAACATCGTTGATCATTAAATGATACTTATGAGAATTCCAAATGAATGATATACTTGACAAAAAGCAAATTCAACTTGTTGTGTGGAGGCTTTGGTTCTACCAATCCTCTAATGAGTTCCAAATGCAAGCTTCAAGATGGTCATCCAACTAACCACTAATTATTGACTTGTTTTACCTTATGCTTTCATTCTTTTTTATGCTTTATATACCATTTACTTTTAGCATTTACATTTCATGCCATTTTCATCTTTGCTCATTTGAGCATTTACTTTCTTGCCATTTTTACTTTTCTCACTTGAGTTTTTCTTTTCCTTTCTTAAGATACTTAATAATCAACATAAACCCTAAAAAATCTTTAAAGGTACTTGGACTATTTGGTTACTATCCTTGGCATTATGGAGCATATGACTTTTCTTGGACTTGGAATTAGAAACCTTGGCCTATCTTGGAGACTTTGTGATCTTATCTGATTATTTTGTCTGGAGTTCTTGAGGTTCACCTCAAGACATTGGGTTGCTTGTTTGTTTTTTTTTTTGTGCAGATTTTTGTGATTACTCCCTCTTTTTGCAATCTGGAATTCACCCGTATACAGCCGTTACTCTGCCCAATTTTTGTGAAGACTTAATACACTTGAAGTTTGATCCTCTCAAGAGGTCTAGTATTTTTGCTTGCTTGGTTTCAATCCAAGGAATATGAATTCTATCTTGGCTCATAATGTCAAGTATTGGCTTCTTTTTGGTTAGATGGTTCTTATCCCTAGCTTTTATTTTATGCTTTAGGATAGTCCCTTCTTCTCCTCTCATCTTCTTCAATTTAAAAAATCTTCTTCCTCCTTTTTTTTTATAAAAAAACTCTTCTTGTTTTTGAACTTGAACCACTTTTATAATAAACTTGGACTCATATCCATGTATTTTCAAAACATTTTCATAAATAAATCCCCAATCAATTTAATGATACCTTGACATTTTTTGTGAGAAGACTAAAAGTCAATCAATATCATTTCAAACCATCTTTCTATTTTGGCTTTTTATCTTTAAAATTTTCTCAAAAGATTAGACTCTTGTCAATCCTTGTAGTGATGCAAACAACTATACTTCTACAATATGTAGTGAAGAGAGATATTTTCCACTTGGGTGTTGAGCGAGACATTGTTGATTTTAAAATCCAAGCCATATCCTCCACTTGGAGGTGATGCAAATTCTTCTTTCTCATGGTTGCGGGTAGTAGGTATGTTTTCCACACAGACAATGACGATGATGTTTTATCTCATAAAATTAACCAACGCATTTGTGTTTCAAATTTTTAAAAAGAGGAACTACGTGTACCCTGATCCCCTATTGCACGAAAGGTGGTACGTAGGCACTAAAGATTCGCAACCGCGGAGGGTGCAAAAATTATAAAATAAATACGCTTCTTTCCTCACCTCCACCATCCACTTTTTATATACAATAGTTTTTATAGCCAAAATG
This sequence comes from Vicia faba, assembly GCA_948472305.1. NCBI lineage: Eukaryota > Viridiplantae > Streptophyta > Magnoliopsida > Fabales > Fabaceae > Vicia > Vicia faba. Next base: position 555,023,475 of record OX451741.1, read on the forward strand.
TACAGATTTTACAAAGAGGCTCCTGCGGAGTACCGTAGATGTTTAGGGTGTTAATACCTTCCCTTTGCATAACCAACCCCCTTACCTTGAATCTTTCCCCCTCTTTTTGGGTTATTCACTCTTTTCCCATTCATTTAGAAATAATAAAGCACGGTGGCGATTTTGATTTTGATTTGTATAAAGTCTAGTCAATCCAATGGCTTAGTCTTAAATATATCTACCGCTACAATTTCCCCCTAGGTTGCGGTGAATATGCAATAATTGCAATGTAATCTGTAGTGTTAGTCTCTAATCGTCAATGTGTTATCAAACTTTGTGGTATTTATCATTTAGGTTGTGATAAGTACACTAGCAATGCCTTACTATGTTAGTCTCTATGCGTTAGTAACATATTTTTAACCCGTATCATTTATTCCCTAGGTTATAGTAGATGTATGGAATCTGCGATATAACTCATTATACTAGTCTTGAAGCAACAATAAGTTATATGTCCCTCTGAGATATAATTTGTTGTGTTAGTCTCCATGCGACAATGAATTTCAAATTTTATTTTATTCATCCCCTAGGTTGCGATGAGTATACGAAATCTGCGTTATAGCTTACTATGTTAGTCTCAAAGCATTAGTAAGTCAATTTTTAAACTTGTGTTTACCTCCTAGGTTATAGTAAATACGCAAAAATCTACGACTACTTTCTAGATATTGGAGATTTATCTACGTCATCGTATCTAGGTCAATCATACTCTTTACTCTAGTCTTGGTGAGATGACGACATCATCCCTGCCTATTTTTCCATACTTTTGGGTATACTTTACAGTTTATCCTTATCTTTTCTCTTGGGTATGCTTTAAAGTGTATCCTTATAATTTTTTGGTCAAATTTTGGGATTCTCCATTATTTAATAACCCTTCGATCCAAATATGCGATACCTTCGTGTTCTCGCACTCTTCAATCGAAGAGTAATTAAATAGGGACAACTGTCATACCCCAAATTTTCCCGCCCGATTTTTAAAATATTCAAATTATTTTTAAACTTGGTCTCATAATTTTTTTGGGTATTACTCCCATCTGGTTTAACAATAATTTATTTTTGCTTATTTAAAATAGGGTTAAATATGTTTTTGGTCCCTATAAATATCTCAAATTTCATTTTTAGTCCTTATTAAAATAATGACACGTTTTAGTCCCTACAAAATTATTATGCACATAGTTTTAGTCTCTTTTGTTAAACCAATGTATATTTTTGAATGATTATTTTGTAGACATTATTTAGAATGTTATAAAAAGTTTATTGGAAAAAAAGAAATTCAAAATTTGATTTCTCAGTCGAGATCTTCATTATTTTATCAATATATTTTGAAATTTAAAAAAAAATCATATTTAATTCTTCTCATTTGAAAAAATTCTAAAATTTTATAAAGAAATATTTTATAGTATTCTAAACACATATGAAAAATATTATTCAAAAATTTAAAAGTTTGAGGGTATTAAACAGTTTTTAAAATTTTAGAAAATAGCAGGGACTAAATGGATGAACAAAATTTTTTAGGGACCAAAATTTGTCATTTTTTAATAGGGATTAAAAATGAAATTTGAGATATTTATAAGGATTAAAAATATATTTAACCCTTTAAAATATATAATAATTTACTTTAAATTATTTGTATTTTTAAAATAGAAAAATATTTTCCCACCGTCATATGCTTCTATGTGTTTTTTGTCTCGAATAGAATGACATAGCACAATTGGTAAGAAAGTAAGGCTGATATACTTTTTGGTATTTATATTCTTTTGTGTGTTTTTTAATAAAAAGGATAAAAAAGTCATTTTTTAATTATTTTATTATTATTTTTTTTTTCTATTTTAAGTGTATTTTAAAATTATTTTTTTAAATCTTTGATTTTATACACTTAATAGTCAAGATGTTAAAAATAATTGAAATCTTTCAAACTCAACTTTTATTAATCATCAAATCAATCACAATATTGAGAAAAAAATCACAAAAGTGTCTAAGTTCATAATCTTGTCCTCCAAGTTTCAATCAAGTCTCAATTGGTATAAATCTTCTCAAAAAATTAATTTTTATTATTAAATTATTATTTTCGTATTTTTTAATTAATAAATTTTTTAAAAAAGTTTTTTTCTCTCACTTTTTTCAATTTTTAATTAAAAAATAACCGAAAATCATATAAAATATAAAAACAACAAAATCACATGATTTGTCACTTTCTGATTGGTCACGTGTTGACAAAACTGATTTCTCATTTGTCAGAGTTTGTAGACTTGCTGACCAAGATATAATCTACAAAATTTGGGCTTTTTATGTTGGATAATATCTTTTTTGGTGTTTTAAACCTAATTTATAATTCTATCAGTAAGGTTCTCTTCACCATAATTATTTATCAACAATTACATCAATAATTTTCTATCTCTCACAGATATTCTTTCTACGCAACTTTTTTAGTTAATTTTAGGATTTTGAACATAACACCTAAATTTTTTCCATCAACAATCATTTGGAGAATCAACAATTGTCAATAATATTTGGGTCGTTGTCTTGAACAGATAATGGCCTAAGAACAAACACCCACGAGCTTTTTTTCAATTGTCTCTCTTGATAGATAACTGAAAGATCAGCTTTTTTCAGAGATTCGTGTAGTATGTGATTTTCTCTCACTTTGTAAGTTATTTTCAATTTTAGTTTTTGTTTGTTCTTTTTACGTTATTATTATATAACTTAATTATATTTATTTAATTACTTACCTTATAGAAGTTAATTAGATTCATTTAGAAATAAATTGGATCTCAAATTCATTGCTACTCAGATCCCAAAAATTACTACCAAACTAATTATACACTCTACCCTGCGCAATTGGGCCAAGTTCAATTTCTGAACTTGGGCCCTTATTATTTACACTCCATATTTTTGCTACTCAATAATAATTCGTACCAGCTAATTGGGCCAGATGTACATTTGAGCCTGAATAAATACACCATCCAATTCCACTTTTATACCCCCTGAGCCTAAGTTAATTAATTTGAATTATGTTATTTTATTATTCTCTTTATTTTATTTTTGTCACATAATCACTTTTTTTAGCATAATTTGCATTAAAATATTTTTCTTGCATAAAAACTATTAATAAATGATTATTGGATTTTTTAAAATTAAAAATATTAATATATATTTTCTAAAATGCTAACCCTATTTTTCTAATTGCATTAAATATTTTTCTCATTCAAATTTATTTTTTACATATTGCATAACATATTCTAAAATAGCTAACTAATCAAATGCTAACCTTTTTTTACTAACTTAATTCAAATTCAAGATATTTTCAAAAAGGACTGTGAATCTATTTTATATTAACTGCGAACTGCGTCTACGATTCTGCTATTTTCAATCTAGACTTGGTTCAAAGATTAATTCAAAATATTTCCATAGTCCATAAAAAAACAACCAAACACTACGAACTACGAATTAGGACTCTGATTTCGCATAAGAGGATACATAGGTATACAACTTAAAAACCATGGCGAGTTCCCCTAATAAAAAAATTAAAACCATATCCAACCCTTTTAACCTAAATCCTAGTATCCTTGTGAATAATGTAGATGAAGAGTGTCTAACATATTCCCTTCATCTAAAGTGAATCAAGAACTTAGAACCTCTATACAATTAGGGTTATTCAATTATTCACCTGTCGTTAGGACAAAAAATAGTGGTGACGGCTTGTTATTTTTTTCCCTTGTGACATGAAGCATGGGATATTCTTGTCAAGTACTATGAAGGAGGTGAGAAAGTCAAAGTCGTTAAATTGTAGACTGCAGTTGAGAGAAGATGAAAAAGTTGTAGATTATGTGTCGAAGGTTCAGAATCTCGTTCATCTCATGAAAGATTGTGGTGAAACCTTAACTGATAATATGATAGTTGAGAAGGTAATGTGTATGTTGCCTCTCACTTTTATCACATTATCGTTGCTATTCAAGAATCCAACAATATTGAACTCTAAAATTGGAAGATTTGGTTGGTTCGTTGAAGGCACATGAGATTAGAATTGTCAAAAGGAAAGAGGTTAAAGATTCAATACAAGCACTACAGGCTCAGACATGGAAGAAATATGGTGGTTCCAACAAGTTCAAAGGAAAATGAGACAAGAATCATAACAAGAAGTCTTGGTCGAACCCTCAAAACTATAAATTCAATGATATGGCTTATGAATCCTAAAAATTAGGAGAAGGAAACTCCTTTCAGAAAGACATAGAAGACAAAAAAAGATGTGCAGTGCTATAACAGTGAAAAACGGGGTCACTTGGCTAAGAATGGTTAGTACAAGGAAAACAATGGAGCGACAAAAGAAAATGATGAAGGAGAAAACCTTGCATGCCAAGATTCAGATGATTCTTAAGATATGGTAGTTATGACCATAATTATAGATAACCATATCAAATTTAAGATCTGGTTCCTCGCCTTTGTCTGCTCGAATCACATGACTGGTCAAAAGATGTGGTTGACAGATTTTGACGAGTCGAAGAAGAGCAAGGTTGAACTTGAAGATAACGGCTCATTGCAAGCATAAGGTACTAGAAATATAGTTATTCAAAGAAGCAATGGAGCAAAGGCTATGATGAAATATATACTATATGTACCTGGGATAAAGTACAATCTGCTAAATGTTTGGACAACTAGTCGAAAAAGGTTTTTTGTGGTTATGAAAGATGGAACATTGAAACTGTTTGACACACATAATAATCTGGTCTTGAAATCTCATATGTCGAAGAGTAGGACATTTAAGACCATGATCAGTTCTACTTAGGTCCAATGTCTGAAAATAGTTGTCGACCACAAGAATAGTTGGTTGTGGAATTTGAGGTTTGGCCATCTGAACTTTAGGCCGCTCAATCAACTAATCACTCAAGATATGGTAACGGGTATACCAAGTCTTGTGATGCCCGATAAACTCTCTGAAGGCTGCTTAGTAGGGAAGCAATCCAGAAAGTCTTTCATTTCGACTATGCTAATGAGATCCTCCTGCATACTCAAAATTGTACATTCATATGTATGTGGCCCTTTTGAGGATCATACTATTAGTGGAAATATGTATTTCATTTGGTTCGTCGAAAGCTTTGGATGTATATGATCAATCATAAAGACGTAGTATTTTCAATCTTTAAGAGATTTAAAATACTTGTCGAAAACTAGTGTGAAAAGAAGATCAAGGTTCTACAAACAAATAAAGGTGGTGAATACATATCCAAAATGTTTGAGGAGTTCTATGTAGAACATGGTGTTGATCATGAGATAACTTCTCCATATACGCCTCAACATAATGGAATAGCTGAAAGAAGAAACATGACCATATTGGATATGACAAGATGCATGCTGAAGCAGTACAATCCACCAAAATCCTTATAGGGCGAAGCAGTCACCAATGATGTCTATATTCTAAACATGTGTCCTACAAAGAAATTGAAGAACAAGGTTTTTGAAGAAGTTTAAAGTGGCAAACGACCATCAGTGAGTCATCTGAAGGTGTTTGACTCTATTTGTTACAAGCATGTTCCTGATACAAGAAGAAGGAAGTTTGATAGTAAGAGTGAACCTATGATCCTGGTAAAATATCATAAAATTGGAGCATACAGGCTATTCAATCTAATTAATAAGAAGATAATGATGAGTCGAGATATTGTGATTGATGAAAATTTCACTTGGGATTGGAATTCTAGAGATGCAATTAGAAAGTCATTGATGATCTATGGCTTCGACAAAGAAACTGATGAAGTCGCAGTCGAAGAAATTAATTATCGATATTCTAGTCGAAGTTGAAACAGTTGCTGACATTCCCGACACAGTTGAAGTCAAAGAGTGTGCGGCTAACACAAGCCAAAGACCTTAAATAACTAGAGTTCATCCTGCAAGACTTCAAGACTATGAAGTGACTGGTGATGATGAAGTCACATCAGATGAAAAAGCACAACTGGTTATTTCTTTCAATTATTTGGTGCCCCAATCTCATGGTGCTCGAGAAAGTAACTTGTTGTGGCATTATTATCGTGTGAGGCTGAATATATAGCAAAATCTTATGTTATGTGTCAAGTAATTTGGATTAGATATTTGCTTGAAGAAATGAAGGTCGAAGTAAAGAAGCATCTGGTGTTGCAAATCGACAATAAATCAACGATAAATCTTGGAAGGAATCCAGTTCTGCTGAAAGGAGTAAGCACATCAAAGCTAGGTTTCACTATTTAAGAGAAAATGTAAATTGAGGTGAACTTGAAGTAAAACAATTCAATAAGAGATTAAAAATAGTATATTGTCAATATAAATTAATTTTACACAATCATTCAATAAAATTATAACATTCAACCATATCATTTCGTTATTTTAAAATTAAAAGTGAGACTTACCAGAATACACACCTCTTATTTGTTGACTATCGATGCATATTCTTTTTTCTCTTTTGATAATAACAATCTTTATTTTCTTATTATCTCTTTCTTTTCTTACTTAAAATGTTTTACAAACTAACAATTCAATCAATCGATAAATAAATAATATTATATTTCAATTCTAATTTATTATAATAAATTTAAATATACAATAAACTAATGTAGGTTGATAGATATAAATTATTAAAAAAATATTAACAAATTTATAAGTAAATTAAAAATATAAAATATATTACAAAAATATTAATATAATTTTTTTTATTATATGTATTTAGATAAATTGATCTGATAGACCTAAAAAAATCTATTTTTTTTTTATGATAATAAATTTTCAATCCGTTCATATTAATCGATCTTTAATTGAATACTAACATAAATATTTTTTCGTCGGCAAGCCAAAATTATGTTACCTTTAAAACCATCATAAATGTAAAAAACAAAAAAAAATCTTAAAAATTAACATTAAAAAAAATGCTATCTATACAATTCGAATAAAAAAACACAGTAATAATGAACTGGCCATGAAGTATGATGATGTTAACATTTTTGTCGATTTATGAAAAATGGGAATTCCCATGAAGAAAAGGACGAAATTAGGGTTTGCGTGAGGGCCATAAAAGATTCCAAAAGTAGTGATAAATGTTGAAACTGGTTTTGGATTTATCCCTAACCTCTATTTCTGTTTGTATTAATAGAAGAGGATAATACCAATTGTATGGTCATTGCTTTTCAATATAAAACAAACCATAACTTTGGATTTTTCTTATCCTTCTTTTTCACTCACACACACAACCACCCCACTCAAACACCAATTCTGACGCCATTGTTATTTGTCTTTGTTTGCTTATGTTTGGATTCATATAACCCTTTTTGGAATATTTTAATTCTTAGGTCAGGCCTGATTCCCTACCCACCTAAGCTCACACACCATTCCCTCTATTTTTAAATTACTTTGGATTAAAATTACATTTATAATTTATGACCTAAATTGGACAAAATTGATAGATTTACATATATTAAAAAAATTCTATATTCCACTAAGGTTTGAAGAGAAGGACAAGAAAACGGTAAAGACAAAAAGGACCCTTGACACTTTATCGACAGCGTAGCCATGAAGAACATGTCCTTTTTGAAACCAATACAACACTCTTTAGCATAACAGACCAAACTTACCAATTAATCTTCTTCTTCTCATTCTCCTAATCCAAGAGGCAAGTTTTGGATTTTTCATAGGGTTTCATCTCAATCCATCTTCAATTTCAATACCCACCAACCTTTCCTTCTTACACATGATTTTGGTAGGTTCCCCTTTTCTTCATGTAACTGCCTCTTCCATCTTTTTCTCCTTAACTTTTTCCTCAATTCATATAAATTCTATTGCTTTTCACTTTCTCTGATATCAAAGTTTCGTTTTTTTATTAAAAGTTTTGATTTTTTGTTCTACATTGGTATGCTTTAGTCACCTGCAGAATCTTTCTAGTTTTGGTACATTTTTCTGCATTATTAACTTTAATCACATTTCTGTTATTTCCAAATTCCTGTTCCTAAGTTTTTGTTTTGTTTTGTTTTGTTTTGTTTTGTGTTACATAGTATGTTTAGGTTGCAAGAAGGTTCATTTTCTGCTATTTCTTCATCCTTAAAGTTCTTCTCCATGATGCCACATTCATCTAGCTTAGGATCTACACATCCTTGGATTAAAGAACTGAAATCTGAAGAAAGGGGTTTGTATTTGATCCATTTGTTGCTCACTTGTGCTAATCATGTAGCTTCTTGTAATCTTGAGAATGCAAATGCTTCACTTGAGCAAATTTCGATGCTTGCTTCTCCTGATGGTGATACTATGCAGAGAATCGCAGCGTATTTTACCGAAGCGCTTGCTGATAGGATACTGAAAACATGGCCTGGTCTTCATAAAGCGCTAAACTCGACTAGAATGGTTATGGTTTCGGAAGAGATTCTTGTGCAGAAGCTCTTTTTTGAGCTTTTTCCTTTCTTGAAGGTAGCGTTTATTCTTACAAATCAGGCTATCGTTGAGGCGATGGAAGGGGAGAAAATGATTCATGTAATTGATCTCAATGCTGCTGAACCTGCTCAGTGGATTGCACTTCTTCAAGTTTTGAGTTCGCGTCCCGAAGGCCCTCCGCATTTGAGGATTACCGGGGTTAATCCGAAAAAAGAGGTTTTGGATCAGATAGCTCATAGATTGATTGAAGAAGCTGAAAAATTGGATATACCATTCCAGTTCAATCCCGTTGTTAGCAAATTAGAAAACCTCGATTTAGACAAACTTCGAGTAAAAACCGGGGAGGCATTAGCGATTAGTTCGATTCTCCAATTACATACCTTGTTAGCCTCAAATGATGAAACCATGAAGAGAAAACCTCCTCCTCTTTTGTTGAAATCTCCAAATGGAATTCACTTGCAAAGAATCCAGCCGATGAACCAAACTACCTTAGGCGATTTGCTCGCGAAAGATATGGCTAACAGATACACCAAAAGTCCTGACTCAACCTCGTCATCATCGCCAGCTTCTTCGAACACTTCAAATCTAATGAGTATGGAGAATTTTCTCACTGCATTGTGGAGTTTATCACCGAAAGTAATGGTTGTAACAGAACAAGACTCTAATCATAACGGCGCAACACTTATGGAGAGGCTACTAGAAGCTCTATATTCTTACGCAGCGGTATTCGATTGTTTGGAATCAACAGTCTCAAGAAACTCATTGGAAAGAACTAGAGTAGAGAAAATGCTTTTTGGCGAGGAAATCAAGAACATTATTGCATGTGAAGGGTTAGAAAGAAAGGAAAGGCACGAAAAGCTTGATAAGTGGTTCATGAGATTCGATTTAGCTGGTTTCGGTAACGTGCCTTTAAGTTATTTTGGTAGGTTACAAGCGAGGAGGTTTCTGCAGAGTAATGGTTGCGAAGGATATAGAATGAGGGAGGAAAATGGTTGCGTGGTAGTATGTTGGCAAGATAGGTCCTTGTTTTCGATATCAGCCTGGAGAACTAGGAAGTAACGCAGAATCGAAATCCAGAATGAGAATGAGAAAGAAATAGAGATTATGTATTGATTTATTTTTCTTTGTATGAAAATGTTTTGTCCTTATAGTAATGAATAATGATTATGCATCATAATCAATTTTTTAGATATACTCCTATGGCATGGTGAGAGGAACAGAAGAAATGGTATAAGTTAGAGTTCTGTGCACAGTTTCATCATTCATTGCTGATCATCTTAATTTTTTTATGAACGTGTTATTCTGTATAATCTGTTTTGATTTTAATTTGAGGGCTCGTACTCGAACATGCAAAATAGATCTAAAATATGAAGTCAGAACACAAATTTGTTTATTAAAAGATTGGGCAATTTAGACCTGCGACAGCATGTTTGTGAGGCCACATTGCCTTTGTCCCATTTGTGTGGTTAAGAAACTCGATGGTTCATTCCTAACCAATATTTGTTAATGCTTTTGATGTTTTCAACATAGTGATGATTGTTGAATTGCATGTCATGTTTGTTGATTCTCTTTTAGTAATATGACTTTTATAGACTTAGATAAGACATATAGTATCGTATCTGGATTCTCTGCATTTTAAAAAAATTCACATTAATGTTGTAATACGTCATATTTTAAATGAGGACTCGTAGTCCTACATGTTAAATAGATCTAAAATACGAAATCATTACATGTATTTCATTTACTGAGTTTCCTTTGTCTCATTGGTGTGGTCAAAAAATTTGACGACTTATTCCTTACTAGTATTTCTTAATACTTTAGTATTTCTTAATACTTTGGATGTTTTGATCATATTTATGATTGTTGGATGTCATGTTTAGAAGGTTTATAAAATATTTATTGGTTCTCTTTTAGTTAAGTTGATTTATGTGAACTCAGATAATGTTAGTGTACAAGGTGATTGATTTTACCGAATCAGAATGGACTGTTACAGCTAATTCAGGTAGAAGTTGAATGAGAGGGAGGGGAGGGGGGGGGGGGGGGGGGGGATACCTGCAAGACACTCCGATGAAAAAGTAAGTTGCGGAATGAGCAAGCAAGTGTAAGAGTTAGAAAGTGTTGAATACCTGACCCTCTTAGGAGAGAGAGTATTTATAGCCCCCAGCACTGAGTCAAGGTCCCCATTATTGGGCCACGTTGAGGCCCAATAACAGGAACTGTCAGGGCTTACGTGTGTATGGAGTCCAGCAAGTGGACTCCCCCTGGTCAACTTCTCCGCGAGAATAGGATTGAATCCGTGATTCCTGGAGGACAGTTTAAGATGACTGTCGTGGGATCATGGGCCATGTCCTCCAACGGTCGTGTGGGGAGTTGCCCAACGGCCCCTAACTTGGACTCTGTTTTTTGGCTTCTCATTCGAAGGGCAAGTGCAGGCCCAATCCAGATCAGTGATGGAACAAGAAGAATGAGAGAATATATTTATTGTTATGTAATGACGACTTCAAAAATCGTAAGAAAGATTAAAAGTATGACAACTACCACTACTCTGTTTATGTACAAAGTAAATGTTACGTAGGTCCTGACAAAAGATAAACTTAATAGCTAAGATAAGAAAATAACTAGAACCCTAGAAGCTAAACATACTTTTGAGACGCAACCTCAGAAGCTTCTACTTTTGACTAACAACCTCAGAAGCTCTACTGCTTTTGAGTAAAGGTCACACAAGCTTCTGACTCTAATAACAACTTCTGAATATGAATTACTTCCAACACCATCACTTAATTCATATTCAACTAACCAAAATCTACAACACCAATTTCATCCCTCAAACGGATAAAGTGTTCAGTCTTGATAGCTTCACAGGTTAACAACGCAACCTCCGGTTGCTTCTTGGAGTACCAAGAAATGAGACTTTCTAGATACTTGAAAACATATATAGAAGTACTTCTCCTGTTAACTTTATCTCCACATCAATCAGAGTCTGAGTAACTCATCAACTCTAAATTAATCTTTCTTTTAGAAAGGAATAGTACTCTATACCTCAGAGTCCCTTTAGTATCTTCCAGCATGTTAAACTCTACAAACCTCCTTGGTATTTGTCTGATTCGTCGTGACCTCTGGACTTGTTCATAATATTCTTCTGATTCTGAAACCGTATCTCCTTCTAGACTTTATTCAGAAGTTTGACTACCACTAGAAGATCCACCGTTGTTAGATTCTGGACCTCGTCTAGAACCACTACCTTCAGAAGTACTGCCTTAAAAAGTTGGATCGCCTTTAGAAGCTCTTCCTTCAAAAGCTCCATTTTCAATATCATGACCACAGTCAGAGGTTGGACTACCTTTAGAAGCTCCTCCTTCAGAAGGTCCACCTTCAAAGACATGATTTCACCAGGAACATGATAATCTCCAGAAGCTTGTCCTCCATAACCCACGTCTTCAAAGTTTTTACTTCCAGAAGCATGATCACCAATAGATTCTGGATCATTATCAAAATTTGGATCAGATTCACCATCCGACTCATCTTTAGAGTCTCCAAAATCATCTTCTGATTTTGACTCTTCTTCAGAACTTTCAGATTCTAACTCATCTTCAGATTTTTCTGAAGTATCTTCAGAAGTAGAATCTCCTCCAGATTCTGACTAATCTTTTGATTCTCCTTCAGACTCATAACCACCTTCGGGTTCTGACTTGTCTTCAGCTTCAGATTCATCTTCTGACTCTAACTTATCTTCTAAAACTTCAAATTCCGACTCATCTTTAGAATCTTCAGAGTCATCTTATGATTCTGACTCATATTCTCCCTCCCCTACAGAATCAGAAAACGATAATCACACAGGTTCCTCATCATATTCATAAGCCATCTGTTGTACCCAAATTGCCCTCCCATTTTTGAAGACAATTTATTCAAGACACCTCCTTACGCTCCTAGGATTCTCAATTGCTTAAGAATACACAAGGGTTTGAGCATATAAGCACCCCTCCTAAGCAATTGACCTACAACTAGGTTTTGTGTTTCTCAAAGAAATTGAGCTTCTAATTTCTCAAGTGGATTCCACGATTCCTCATATGCTTCAAAGTACCCTCATGACAAGTTTCAAGCCTAGCATCACAAGTTTGCTCAGTCAATTACTCAGATGATTGAAAATCAATTGTATTAGACAAAAAGTCAACTATGGTCAACATATAGTCAAGCTTCAAGATTTTTGGTCAACATCAGGATTTTGAGGTCACATTCATCATTTAATCAAGGGTTGATCATGATTCATCAAGAAAACTCAAGATTCATCAAAAGTAAAAAATTGCTAAATTAGGGTTTTCTTGAGGAGAAGTCATCTGAACTTTGACCAAGCATAACTTTCACATGCTTCAGCAGAAAATTATCAACCAAAGCCCATTTTGATGGAAATTCAATTCTGTACAACTTTGTCTCTCTAAGATCAAGTCCAAAAAATGCTTCATTTATGAGATATGAGTCAAAACATTACAGGTCATTTTGAAAGTCAACAAAAAGACATTTTTTATCAAAGCAATTTACATCAGGTTAAAGACTTCAAATGAAAAAAATTACAAACTCAAGAGTTGTAGGGGATATCTTGAGCTTTCCAAAAAGTCAAAGATCAACTTCATATGATAGAATCTGAGAAAGTTATGATTGGAGCAAGTTGAGAATTTTTGAGAAATGCATGAAACCTCAATTGAGTAATTTTGAAATTTTGGACTAGTGGGCCTATCTTCTAAGGTCTAAACATGTTCATGACCTTATAGAGGACTCCTAAACTCACTCATACCTTACCATGATTTTATTTATTTATTTATATTTATTTTGATTTTTATTCAATTAAATACAAAATAAATTAAATAAAATAACAAATGATGGACCAAGGCATGTTGGCTTGGTTCTGGATCATATTTAAGGCCCAAGAACACATATCCAACTTGCCAAAACCGTGTTGCCTCAATATGGAAAGAATTTCACTTGTTTTGGAAGGTTTTTAATTGGTTTTGGCAAGAATCTTCAAATTTGGAAGCTTGAAAACATGTTTTATCATGTTTGATTCACACTTAACTCCTCATGATTGTCATTCATTTTTGTTGAATTAATATGATGTTTATAAATAGATGACATCACCAATGAAGAGAGCACACTAATTTCTGTCTCCAAAGCAAGTCTCAAGAAATCACAAAAATATCAAGATTTAGGGAAAAGTCAAAATCCTATTTCTAGGTCTTTTCCATCAAAACCAAGCATCCAAACATACTCCTGAAGATCCCAGGAGTCGTTTCTAGTCTTTCAACAAGCTCGAGGAATCCCAGAATGTGCTCTCTCAAGAACACTGGTTGGATAACTTTTCCAACACTTCAAACTTTTATTTTTCGTATTGTTAACTAATCTTGTGTGTTCATGTGTGTTTATGATGATGTTTAGAACATATTAATGTGATCGCATGTAAAGGTTCAAGCTCCAGCGCCTGCAACCCTTTTTCTTACTTATTTTTAACCCTTTTTCTTTTTTTCTTTCTTAATTAATTTTCCATTAGTTCATTTTTTTAACTATTTTTTTAATTCAATGAAAAATCAGGAAAAAACTTATAAAATCAAAAATTAGGTTTAGTATTTTTTTTATCAATTAATTTAATTAATTTAGAATTATATTGTTGCAATTAAATTAATTAATTGTAATTAAAATTAGACATTAGGTTTTTTATTATTAACATATAAAATCAAACCAAAAATACACAAAAAAATTGATTTCTAATATTTTAGATTTTAAGACTTTAGGATAATCTTTCTTTCATTTTTTTTCTTTTGCATTTAAATTCCTAGAAACAATTGTATAGGTCGCACGTTTTTTTTGTAATAACCTAGTTTAAATTTCCGCACAATTTCTTTATCATGTAACTGCCCCCAAGGCCCTATAATAGCGTAGGACTTTACTTTTTTGCACTTATACTTTATGCCTTGTATATATATAACTGTGTAGTAATAGGCTTATATGACAAAATAAAATTAATTGGTAGATAACCTTAAACAATTCTAAGATAACATAATTGTAATTGAATCACTTTGCACACATACACCTCTAGGGTAATTCCCTCTGTTGCCTTTGGAAAACATTGGTCATGTCCCTCGAAAGTAAGTGTACTTTAGCGAAGTCCCTCGATTAAACAATATCATCATGGTCCCTTTAAAATAAAGATTATAATCCCTCGATGACCCTTCGAGTTGCCTACAAAATGATCTAGTCCCTTCGATGACCCTACAAGAAAAATGATGATAGTCCCTTCGAATTTCTAAAAGTATCCTTATATGTTTCCTTCTATGACCATTCGACGATCCTTCGCCCATCCCTTTACATCCAATAGATAGGGCTGCCTACCAACTAATGGTATGGATAGTACTATCTCTAAAGGAGGAGAAAAATAATAAGAAAGACCTTTAGTGGGTAAGAACTCTTAAATGCTTGCTCACAAATTTTCTCAAAGCATTTTTCATACATCACTTTCAAACGAAATATTTTCTAAAACACTTTGTACGCATTCTTGAGGACTGACACAAGAATCATTACAAAGTTGATCTTACATTGGATTTTCAAAATATTTTCAAACAAATCACACACACAAAGCAAGTTTTTCAAAAGTGAGCTAAGTGGTTAAGAGCCCGTAGATAACTACAGATGAAAAGGGTGCTAACACCTTCCCTTTTCATAACTTACCCCCTGAACTCAAATCTATCAAGGTCTTTCTTATTCTTTTCACCCTTTCCTTATATTGGATAAAATAAAATATGTGGAAACTCTAGCTATCTGCAATATTTACGATAAAATGCTAAACAAGTCAGTCCTTCCACCGTATTATAGAACTGGCGACTCTGCTTGGGACAATTTTAAAAGAGGGGTTACCTTAAGAGTTCTAGATCACTTTACTTGCTTAAATTGTGTGCTTTGTCTCCTTTAACTTTAAGAGTTTGCTTGGGTTTATTATTTGAAAGGTCATACACCCGGATCTAGGGATGCCTTAGGTAAGTAGAAATAGATCATAAAGGTTGTACGGCGTATACCGATATGGTTAATATGATGGCTACAGTTAGTATGACACTTTGGTTTGTACTGATGTTCCTTGAGTTAGTCAAGGATAACATTAGGATTTTGCATGGTGCCATTAACACTAACTTACTTTTAGAACCTTGATTGACCCATCTTGGCCATTAGAAGGTAGTGAGATAGTCAACTTTAGTGCAGTCCAAAGTTGGTTGATACTCGAAGCTACACTCATTGAGATTTGACTCTCAGGATGTTTTAGTGGTGTTGTATCCTAAAATTTTCCCTCCCATTTTTCTTCAAGACATTCACAAAAGGTCCTGAAATGTTCAAGGTGGCTCAAGAACTGATCAGACAAATTCTCTTCCTAAGCAATGGGTCTACAACTAGGGTTTGGTATTTCTCAAGGAAGATTGAGTTCTCAAGGCCTCAAGTGGTTTTCATGGTTCTCCATAGGTCTTCAAGAATTCTAATGTCAAGTTTCAATCCTTGCATCATAAATTTGCTCATTTAATGGTTCAGATGAATGCGAATCAACTGTATTGGGTAAAAAGTTAACCATGGTCAACATACAGTCAAACTTCAAGATTTTTGGTCAACATCAACATTTTAAGGTCATATCCATCATTTGGTCAAGGGTTGATCATGATTCCTCAAGAAAAGCCCTCAAATCATCAAAAGTCAAAAGTTGTCAAATTAGGGTTTCCTTAAGAGAAGTCAACTGAACTTTGACCAAGCATAACTTTCACACGCCTCATCAGATTTTCCCTAACCAAAGCTCATTTTGAAGAAAATTAAATTCTCTACAACTTTTTCTCTCTAAGCTCAAATCCAAAAAATGCATCATTTGAGAGATATGGGCCAATACATTACAAGTCATTTCAAAAGTCAACAAAAAGACACTTTTTGTCAAGGCAACTTACATCAAGATAAATTCTTCAAAGGCAAAAATGATAAACATAGAGGTTGTATATGACATCTTAAGATTTCCAAAAAGTTCAATATCACCTTCAAAATATACAAATTGAGTGAGTTATGACCATTGTAAGTTGGGAGATTTTGAGCAAATGCATGAAGTTCAAAGTGAGCAAATTTGTAGCTTTGGACTATTGGGCCTAAGTTTTCAGATCCAAACATGTTCATGACATGTAAAAAGACCCCTAAGTCCATTCACATATTTTTTATGATATTTATTTCTTTTATTTGGATTTTATTCATTTAAAAGAAAATTAAATCAAATAAAGTATGAAACCATTGAATTTAGGCGCATGGACCTTTATTATGATCAGATTGGAGGCCCAAGGATGTGTCTTGAAGACCAAGAAAAAATGCAAGGTTTATTGGCACAAGATTGAGCAAATATAGAAGCTTTTCATA
This sequence comes from Vicia faba, assembly GCA_948472305.1. Taxonomy (NCBI): domain Eukaryota; kingdom Viridiplantae; phylum Streptophyta; class Magnoliopsida; order Fabales; family Fabaceae; genus Vicia; species Vicia faba. Next base: position 555,040,302 of record OX451741.1, read on the forward strand.
CAAAATTTCAATCAAATCTTTTCACCATGAATGAAAAAGATATGATCCTATTTTCTTGACCTAAATCATTGTCCTATAAATATTGCATTCAGACCAAAAACACACGTGAAAGCTGCCTCAAAAACCCCTAGAAAATTCTCAAAATTATCAAAGAATTAGGTAAAGTCAAACCCTACTCTCCAGCCGCTCTCAAGCAATTTTGAGCTTCACATCATCTTCATGAAGCTTCCAGGAGTTAATACCAGTCTTTATCCATCACAAATCAATCTCAGAACCCTTCCTTGCGTGAACTCCGGTTGGTAAGTTGGTGAGTTTTGATTTTTATTATTTAGAACTATTTCAATTGTTGTTAACATGCTACTATGACTCATAGGCATTATTAGAATTGATCTAACGTCTTACAAGTAAGTTTTGGTGCAGAAACAGAATTGTGCCATTGTTAGGGCACAAAGCTTTTGAAGCTTCAGATCTCACGATGCTGGCATTTTTAGACCAAGCTAACTATACCACTGAAGTCACATGACCTTAATTAGTCAACTAGGGTTGTTTTCTTTTTCGTTTTGATTGATTTAGAAGGTTTTGCAAAAAAAGCTTGGCCGAAGAAGAAGGAGTTGACCACCAGAGGTGGTGGTTTGACTCCTACGCATTTGTTTTATATTATATATCAATTGATGCAATTATATAAATAGATGTATAGCCATCCCAATGGTATAAACACGCGCGCTAAGTCACTCCTCCCCCAAGTTACGGGTTCGATCCCCAGTTTTGCCAAATTCTTTTTTTTTCTCATTATTTTTGCAGGTTTGTTACAAAACACATTGAAGGCGTATCCTTGACACAACCAGCACGTTGTCCTGGTGGTATGCATGCTGCTAAAACTGCTTGAGGGCGTGGCTTTAACACCCACCCCTACTCATTTGGTTATTTCTTTTTTTCCAATTCTATGTTTCTCACTCTTTTACAAAACTTTTTTCAAAACCTTTTTTAAACAAAACCTAATTTAATTTTAGGTTTTAATTTAATTTTAGGTTTTATTTAATTAACCCTAATTTTATTTTTAGGTTTTCTCAATTAACTTAAAATCGATCTAGAATTTAGGTTTTTTTCTTAATTAATCAATTCTTTCTTAACCAATTAATTTTATTTTTAAAATTAAAATCAATTAGGTTTTTTAGATTAATCATCAAACGATCACAAACTGATTCTCAATTTTCTTTTTCCCTTTTGTTTTACAATCTTCGCGCGCTTTATTACTTTCACATTCGTTTTTCCCAATTATGTATCTGTTACAGTATGTAATAGTTAATTAAGGTTTACTTTCTGTTTTCCCTAATTTCATGGTTTGTACCCCCTTCCCCAAAGCCTTGTAATAGTTTAGGTTTACTTTCTACACCTTTACTTTCCGCAATTTACTACTTTCCTTATAATTGTATAGTAATTAGGGTTTGTACGACAAGATTTAAAAGCAATCATAGCTAACCCTAATCAAGATAAAATAACTGAATTGAATCACTCTTCACACACTCACATTTAGGGTAGCCTCACTTGTTGCCTTTCGATTAAACAATCATGTCCCTCGAATGTATGGACGCTTTACCAAAGTCCATCGTATACAAAAGATCGTAGTACCTCGACGACCCTTACGATGCTACCTTCGATAAATGATCTTTGTCCCTTACGATAAATTGCTAAAGCTCCCTTACGAGTTGCCTTTTATGACTGTACAATGACCCGAGCTTGTCACTTCACATCCAACGATAGGGCTTCCTACTAACTAATGGTAGAGTAGTACTAACTAAAGGAGGAGGAAAATAACACGAAAGATCTTTGAGTAGGTAGATAGTTCTTAATCGCTTGCTCACAAAAACAAAACATCTTTTTCACAAACACTTTTATCTGAAATATTTTCAAAAATAAACACTTTGCACGCATTCTTAACTTATACAAGAATCATTACAAAGTTGCCGTACTTCGGCATTTTCAAAATATTTTCAAACAAATCACATACACAAAGAATTTTTCAAACAAAGTAAGCTAAGCGATTAAGAGCCCATAAATAACTATAGATGAAAAAGGTGCTAAGACCTTCCCTTTACATAACCTACCCCCCGAACTCAATAAAATATCGAAGATCTTTCATGTTCTTTTCACCATTTCCTTATTGAATAAAAGAAAGTTCGGTGGCGACTCTTATTATCTGCAATATTTGCGATAAAACAAAAAACAAGTCAGTTCTCCCACCGTATTACAGAATTGGCGACTCTTTTGGAGAGAACTAAAAGTTGGGTTAACTTAGAGTTAGATCACTTTTAAATGCTGCTTTATTTTTAAAGGGTGTTTGGGTTTTATTTCTTGCAAAGATCCTATACCCGGATCTGGGGAACATTTTAGGTAAGTAGCAATAGATCATGGAAACTATATAGCATATACCGATATGATTGAAGTGATGGATAGATTAGTGCAACACATTGGTTTGTACTGGTATCCCTCGAGTCAGTCGGGGAGCATACTAGGCTGCCACATGGTGTCATGAGCACTAACTGAACTTAGAACCTTAATTGACCTAACTTAGCCATTACAAGGTAGTGAGATAGTCGAATTTAGTGGAGTTTGAAGTTGGTTGATACTCGATACTACACTCATTGAGATTCGACTCCCTAGTTTTGTTTGGTGGCAAGTCAGTTATCATGCTAGATGAAACTTGTGAGAAAAATCAGTGATATTGAGATCCCTAGAACCCAGTTACTTCTTTAGGGCAGGTTGAGCCAACTAAACTTCAAGAGGGTACTTACCTACAAACCCCATGCAAGCCTGAACCTAAGGAATTGTGTGCTTTGCTTGTGTTTGATTATCTATTTGAACATGACATCATGACATCATAACATCATGACATCATGCCATATCATTTTCACTGACCATTTCAAGGATCTCGAGGGCCTGTGATGCAGGTTATCATGAATCAGACGTCTAGAAATGGGCAGGAGGATTTATTTTCCTCTAACCGAATACCGTCAAAGTATCATAAACCAAAGTCTAGCAAGGGACAAGAGGATTTATTTTCATATAGCCAATATCGTAGAAGACTGAAGTATGTTATCTTGAGTCAGAGGCTAGGACTCACTCGACATGGAAAGCTTGATTATTATATAAGGACATTCAACGACACAAAGTTCTTCAGTCAAAGCTATAGCCAAACTCAATTTTTAACATTTTCTTCTATTTATCCCACAAGATCCTTGAAAACATTGCATCTACATATCATGTATCATCACATAACAGGTACCTTCTAGACACATTTTCTCTTCTTTTTGCTGTTTATTTCAGTAAAAGATGGCTCTTGAACAAACTGTTAAGGAACTCCAAGCTCAGAATGCCCAATTCCAGGAGACCCTCCTGAACCTAGCTCAAGGAAAGAAAGATATGATGGAGCTCATAGCCAAAAAGAAAAAGACTCATAAGCTAATTGCTATCCTCAACACGGGAAGAAGATTCAAAGGTCCTGCTAAACTAGTGCAAATTGCTGGTATTACCTCTGATGAAGAAGACAACCAAGATGAGGATGGTAGAAGTGTCAGGGATGAAGGTGGAAGCAACCTTGGTTGTGGTAAGATGCTTGAATACGAAGACTATTATGATGAACATTATCTTCCTGCTGATGACAGATACAAACAAATGGAAGATTGCCTTAAGGCCATGGAAATCCAAAAAGTGTATGGATTGGATTTTAGAGAGCTAGGTCTTATTCTGGGGGTAGTTATCCCTCACAAGTTCAAAGTCCCTTCTTTTGTTAAATATGATGGTGTGTCTTGTCCGAAACTTCATCTAAGATCTTATGTTCGGAAGATCCAACCTCATACTGCTGACAGAAAGTTATGGGTTCATTTCTTTCAGGAAATTTTGTCAGGTACACAACTCGAGTGGTTCTATCATCGGGAGGGAACCAACATCCATAATTAGGAGGACTTGGTTGCTGTTTTTGGCAAGAAGTATCAATACAATTCTAACCTTACACCAACTCGTGTGCAACTACAAAACATGACTATGGGTTCGAATAAAGGGTTTAAAGAATATGCCCAGAAGTGGAGAGACTTAGCTAGAAGGGTGCAACCTCCCTTGTCTGATCGGGAGCTATTTGATATGTTAATGGGAACTCTAACAGGTGAATTCTTTAATCATCTGATTGGGAGTTCTTCATCTGGTTTTACTGAGCTGATTCTAACTGGAGAATATGTCGAAATTGGCATCAAGAGTGGAAAAATTCAAGTGGTTGCGTCTTCGAATGCTGTGAAGAAGACATTCAGTGGTAAGAAGGAAACTAATGTTGTTTATAGCCATAAGGACCGTGGTAAAAATGACCGCAATCAGTCTGTGGGAGAAGTATTGATTTCTAATTTTGTGCCTGTTCAACAAAAACATGGCAATAGGCGTAGGTCAGACACTTTGGGAAGGCAGTTTACCAAGATTAATATGCCATTGTCTCATGTGTTACAACATTTGCTAAAAGCGGAGATGATTACACTAAGGGATCCTCCTCAAAACCCCAACACCTCCTCTGTTAAGTACAATCCGAACGCGAAATTCACCTACCATTCTAACAGACCTGGGCACAACACCAAAAACTGCTGGACCCTGAAAAATAAGATTCATGACATGATTGACAATAAGGAGATTGAGTTTGATCCTCAAGAAACCCCAAATGTTATTACTGCACCTATGCTGAAGCATGACAAAGGTATAAGTGTTATTGACGATATTCTTTATGTTGCTACTGTGAGTGAATTAGTTACTCCTCTACCAATAACCAAGAAGAATCTGATGTAGGTCGGTTTATTTCCGGGTTGTATTGAAAAATGTTACTGCTGTGCAGCCCAACCCAATGGCTGTAAATTATTGAAGGAAGGCGTTTAACGCCTAACGGACAATCATATAATTCTGATTGAGAAGGTTCTGTCTGTTGAGAATCTGTGTCAAGACTTATCAGTAATTTTTGGCCGTCTTGTCAGGATCACTTCCAAAGTTCCTGTAAGGATTACTTCCAATCCAAAAGCTGCTCCTCTGATCATCATTACACCAGGACCTATCCCATATTCTTCGGATAAAGATATTACTTGGAACTATGGATCTAATGTCTACTACCATGGCATCAAACAAGAACTACCGATTGTTAAAGATGAAGTTACTGAAGTTGTTGATCCCGTCATCGACAATATTGCTGGAACCAATAAGGTTACTAGAAGAGGAAGGGTTTTCTCTCCAGAAATCTGTCCGAAGACTATTGCAACACCTTTTAGAGTTATAACCACTGAGTCAACTGTTGAGGCTCGGGGTAAAGAGAAAATAATAGAGCCTGCCTAGATGGAGACACCTAAGGAAGCTACAGTTGAAGACACCTCTAGACAAGAGTTGGAAGAGGTATTGAAGATTATCTACAAGAGTGACTACAAAATTGTTGAACAACTAGGGAAGACCCCATCCAAGATCACTATGTTATCCCTGCTATTGTATTCTGAAGCCCATGCACAGACTTTAGTGAAATTTTTGAAGACTGCTCACGTACCACAAGATATTTCTACCGATCAATTTGGAAATTATGTTGCTAGCTTAACGACTGATAATAGATTAGGTTTCTCTGATGTTGATCTGACTCCTGAGGGAAGAAACCACAATAAGGCCCTGTATGTCTCCATTGAATGTAGGGGCACTACTCAGGATCATGTTTTGGTTGATACTGGTTCCTTATTAAATGTCCTACCGAAAGGCTCTCTTGACAGAATTGATTGCAAATGGGTCGTACTGAAACCCAGTCATATTGTAGTTCGAGCCTTTGATGGATAAAAAAGGATGGTACACGGGGAAGTGGATCTTCCGATCAAAGTGGGTTCGCAGATCTTTGAATCTACCTTCTATGTAATGAACATTCAGCCAGCTTGTTCCTGCTTACTGGGACACCCCTGGATCCATGGGGTAGGCGTTTTTACCTCTACCCTACATCAGAAATTAAAGTATCCAGTGAACGGAAAGATTGGCACGGTCTGCGGTGAAAAAGAGTATATGGTTAGCCACTTGAACTCTTTCTGATATATAGAGATGGACAGTGAATTCATTAAGACTCCCTGTCAAACTTTTTAAGTCATCCCTCCTGCCTCAACTGAAGATGTCTTTGCTATTCCCAAATCTACTAGGGTTCCACCCAAGATGGCTTCATTAAAAGATTCTAAAGCTATTATAGAAGAAGGTGGTTGTACTATTTAGGGTCAGCTCCCTGACATACCCTACAAATATGAAAAGTTTGGTTTGGGTTTCACTGCAGAGGGTCAGAGGGCCGCTCGTCGCGCTCGAGCTGGAAGGCCACCATTCCGCATCAGCAACAACAGAGTCAACATAATAGAAGATATTGACAATGATTATGACCTTGACAGCTGGATCTTTCCTACCATTGGAAACTGGCTCAATAACTGGAAGGCGGAAGACGTTATCTCTATCTCCTTTAGTCAGGAGTAATAGCTAAATTTTTGTTTTTATTTTTATTTTCAAGTTTTGGCTTTGTAATATTTGAACAATGACTTTAAGCCTTGTGCCTTACCCGGGGAACAACGGTCGTTTGTTAAGGGTTGTCATTTCATGAAAATATTTTCATTTAATAAAGCATTGAACGTTTTGCATTCAAATTTTGCGCTCTCTGTCTTTCTTTTATTTTTATTACTTTCGACCTATGTAACCTTACACACACCCATACAATACATTGCAGATCCACATCCACTTTGGATCTCATTGATAACTATTCTACTATTTCCACTTATGACTTTGAAAATCCGATCTACCAAGCCGAGGACGAAAGTGAGGAAGATTGTGAGATACTAGAAGAACTTGCCAGATTGTTAATACAAGAAGAAAAGGCTACACAATTGCATGAAGAGCCAGTTGAAGTGGTAAACTTGGGTTTTGAAACAGACAGAAAAGAAGTCAAGATAGGCGCCAACTTAGAGGACAGTGTCAAGAACAGGTTAATACAAATGTTGCATGAATATGTTGAGATCTTTGCTTGGTCATACAAAGAAATGCCAGGGCTTGATACTGATATTGTGGTTCACCGTCTGTCGATGAAAGAGGGTTGTGCTCTGATAAAACATAAGGTTCATCGTATGTGTCCCGAGATGTAAGAAAAGATCAAGGCTGAGGTTATGGAACAATTCAACACAGGGTTCTTAGCAGTGACACCATATCCTCAATGGGTTGCAAATTTTGTTCCGGTACCGAAGAAAGATAGAAAAGTGCATATATGTGTAGATTATAGAGATCTGAACAGGGCGAGCCCTAAAGATGACTTCTCGCTTCCATATATTGATGTTTTGGTCGACAACACCACTCAACACAAGGTGTTCTCCTTCATGGATGGTTTCTCAGGGTATAATTAGATCAAGATGGCACCTAAAGACATGGAAAAGACTACTTTTGTTACACAGTGGGGCACGTTCTACTACAAGGTTATGCCTTTCGGGTTGAAGAACACCGACGCAACATATCAACGTGCTATGGTAGCTTTGTTCCATGACATGATTCATCACGAGATAGAGGTCTATGTCAATAATATGATATCTAGATCACAGACTGAAGAAGAGCATATGGACCATCTACATAAATTGTTTGAGAGACTAAGAAGTATAAGCTCAGGCTGAATCCGAACAAATGCACCTTTGAGGTGAGATCTGATAAACTCCCGGGATTTATTATCAGCGGTAAAGTTATTAAGGTTGATCCTGCCAAAGTTAAATCTATTCAAGAAATTACTCCTCCCCGTACCGAGAAGGAAGTCATAGGTTTCTTAGGACGATTGAATTATATTGCCAGATTTATTTCTCATTTGACTGCTACTTGTGAATCGATCTTTAAGTTGCTGAAGAAAGATCAGGTAGTGAAATGGAACGGCGATTTTCAGATAGCCTTTGACAAAATCAAGGAGTACCTACAAGAACCTCCGATTCTGATGCCACCAGTTGAAGGAAGACCTTTGATCATGTACTTAACAGTGTTAGAGAACTCAATAGGGTGTGTACTGGGGCATCATGATGAGTCTGGTCGAAAAGAGCATGTAATATACTACCTTAGAAAAAAGTTTACCGACTGTGAAACAAGATAATCATTGCTCGAGAAAACTTGTTGCGCTTTGGCTAGGGCTGCTCACTGACTAAGATAATATATGTTGACTCATACTACCTTGTTGATCTCTAAAATGGATCCCATCAAATACATATCCGAGAAGCCCGCACTCTATGGAAGAATAGCCAGATGGCAAATGGTCTTGACAGAATACGATATTCAGTACACCACTCAAAAAGAAATGAAAGGAAGTGTACTGGAAGACCATTTGGCTCATCAAGCCGTAGACGACTACCAATCTATGAACTTAGAATTCCCGAACGAGAACATTATGTTAGTTACAGATCATGAAGAACCTGGACCATATGAAGGACTTGAGCCAGGATCCCGATGGACTATGGTTTTCGATGGAGCTTCTAACGCACTTGGTAATAGAAGTGGTGCTGTGATTATCTCTCCCCAAGGTTTCCATACGCCCTTCACCTCCAGATTATGCTTTGACTAAACTAATAACATGGATGAATACGAAGTATGCATCATGGGTATTAGAGCTGCTATTGACCTGAGAATCAAATTCTTGAGTGTATATGGGGACTCAGCCCTAGTAATCAGGAAAATCAATGGAGAATGAGATACTAAGCATCCGAATCTCATTCCATACTGAGAGCATGTGTTAACCTTAATCCTGTACTTCGAGGAGATCAGTTTTAAGCATATCCAAGGGAAAAGAATCAGTTTCCAGACGCGTTAGCTACCATGTCGTCTATGTTTAAAGTCAGATGGGACAACGAGGATCCCAGAATTACCATTGAAAGGCTAGACGAACCTGCACACTGCTGCAAAGTTGACACTGACGGAATATAAGAGAAGCCTTAGTTTCATGAAGTGAAAAGATATCTTGAGGCTCAAGAGTACCCCGAGGGGGAATCTATCAATGACAAGAAATTCCTACGGAGGTTCTCTGCTAAGTTCTTCTTGAGTAACCGAATTTTGTACAGGCGCAACCACGATTCAACTCTGCTTCGTTGTATGGACAAGAAGGAAGCAGAGAAAATTATGGAGAGCATGCACGAAGGTATCTTTAGTACTCACTCCAGTGGACATACTATGGCTAAGAAGATTCTGAGAGCGAGTTATTATTGATCAACCATGGAAACCAACTATCACCACCACTCAAGAACTTGTCACAAGTTCCAGATCTACATTGACAAAGTGCATGTGCCTCCAGTACCTCTGAATGTCTTGACTGCTCCTTGGCCACTTGCAATGTGGGGTATTGATATGATTGGAGATATAAATCCTAATTCTTCTAATTGATATCGCTTTATCCTCTTCTGATTACTTCACAAAGTGGGTTAAAGCATCCTCATTTGCCTCTGTTACTAAAAATATGGTCACTCGATTCATCAAGCACAACCTTATCTGTCAGTATGGCACCCCCGAACGGATTATCACAGACAATGGTATCAATCTTAACAATAATATGATCATGAAACTCTGCATGCAGTTCAAGATCAAGCACCACAACTCTTCCCCGTATCGACCAAAGATGAATGGCACATTAGAAGCCACCAATAAGAACATTAAGAAGATTATACAGAAGATGATGGTGACATATAAAGAATGGCAAGAGATATTACCATTTTCTCTTCATGGCTATCACACTTCAGCTCGGACATTAACTGGGGCAACCCCATTCTCTCTAGTTTACGGTATGGAAGTTGTCCTACCTGTTGAAGTTCAGATTCCTTCCCAAAGGATCATGAAAGAGACAGATTTAGACGAAGACGAACGAATTCATACTATGCTGTTTTGCTGTCTGTAACAGCGTGCAATCGATTCCAGTAACAGTGTAATCGATTGCACAGAAGAAATTTCACGCAGATTTTTGAAAATTGTACTGTGTAAATCGATTTACACAAGGACATAATGCATTTTTTCCCTTGTTTTGGGGCAGCTTTGATCCAAAATGCTTTTTCTACTCACTCCTTTTGATTGTTGGTTTGGATTGCAATTTTAAATGTCCAATTTCTCTTTAAACTCAATGGACTTTGTGATGTAGATGAAGTTGGATAAATGTTCATCAATTCAAATCTACCGAAGAGTGAATTATTTAATTCATTTTTGGTGCTTTGGATTAATGATATGTTTAGTGCTTTAATCCATCTAGAGGAGTGTTTGATCTTAAAGATGAAAGAATTTTGAGGTGGTGATCCAAATTAGCTTATCATTCCCCTCCCTCTTCATCTTATCCCTTTATTTTTTAATTGTGCTACATGTTAAGGGATGGTGATCTCTATATCATTTATCCAAACATACAGTACATATATTTCTATTGACCGGCCTCAAATAACCTTGAGATTCATTGTGTTGGGGCTTTGGTTCTACCAATCCTCTAATGGATCTACATCACTTTTAGTCAACGCGGATCACTTAAACATCGTTGATCATTAAATGTTACTTTTAAGAATTCCAAAATGGATGATATACTTGACAAAAAGCAAATGCAACTTGTTGTGTGGAGGCTTTGGTTCTACCAATCCTCTAATGAGTTCCAAATGCAAGTTTCAAGATGGTCATCCAACTAACCACTAATTTCTAACAATTGCCTTTACTTTATGCTTTTATTTTTATACTTTATGTACCATTTACTTTTTGCATTTGTATTTCATGTTATTTTCATCTTTGCTCACTTGAGCATTTAATTCTATGTCATTTTTATTTTGCTCACTTGAGCTTTTCTTTTCCTTTTAAAGACACTTAATAATCAACATGAACCATAAAAAGCATTAATGATACTTGGTTACTATCCTTTGCATTATGGAGTGATGGACTTCTTGGACTTAGGATTAGAGACCTTGGTTTATGTTGGAGACCTTGTGACCTTAATTGATATTTTGTCTGGAGCTCTTGAGGTTTACCTCAAGACATTGGGTTGTTTGTTTGTTTTGTGTGCAGGTTATTGTGATTACATCCTTTTTTGGTAATCTGGAATTCACCCGTATACAACCGTTACTCTGCCCAATTTTTTCGAAGACTTAATACACTTGAAGTTTGGTCTTCTCAAGAGGTCTAGTATCTTTGATTGCTTGGTTTCAATCCAAAGAATGGGAATTCTATCTTGACCCATAATGTCAAGTATTGGCTTCTTGTTGGTTAAACGGTTCTCTTCCTTAGCTTTTACCTTATGCTTTAGGATAGTCCCTTCATCTCCTCCCATCTTCTTTAATTTTCAAAACCTTCTCATCTTCTTTCAAAATCTTCTTTGTTTTTAAACTCAAACTGCTTTCATAATAAACCTCGACCTTTTCGAGTGCTTTTTCTTTTTTAAACTTCTTTTCTTTGAACAAATTTCAATACATTTAATCATACTTTGACATCTTCCGAAATTAACAAAACCACTTCAACTCATTCAAACCTTTTTGTGCGCTCGAGCACCTTTACCCTTCAAACCTTTTTTTAAGATGAGACATGATTCATTGATAGTCGAGCAACATTCTCCTATCCCTATGGTTATAAAGGTGTCTACTTTTCCACTTGAGTACCAGAGGCGTTCTCAAACTCTCACTCTTGCTGACGCAGGGTCCATTTTTCTTACACCTTGCGGGCGTTAGTTGAGATTTCTCTCCTAACAATGACGACTTGTCTCCTTGTTTAAAATCAATCAACAGACAAGTCTTGTCTAGCTGAACTACGGTGTTCTGACTTTCCCATTGCACGAGGGAGTACGTAGGCATTAAGTCTTACGACCCAAAGCAAGCAACAAAAAAAAACAAAAAAGAACATTTCATTTTCTTTTGTTTACAAATACTCATTCATTCTTTTCCTTTAGCAAGTAAACCTTTACATAACACTCCTTTTAAAATAAACCAAAAAAAGTGGATCATGCGGAGTACCGTAGATGCTTAGGGTGATAATAACTTCCCTTTGTATAACCGACCCCCGTACCTCGATCTCTGATCTTTTTGGGTTTTGTTCGCTTTTTTCCCATTTCCCTTTGGAAACAATAAAGTGCAGCGACAACTTCATTGTGTTGAGTTAAGTCAATTGATGGCTTAAATCTCAAATCTTTACCGCTACATTTCTATTTCATATCATCATTGTCGCAATTGAGCGCCAGAAAAGTGTGCGACAGGAAAGTGGCGACTTCACTGGAGACAAATTGACCTATTGCTGGTCCATTCCTAAGTGTGTAGATCTTAACTTTGTTTGTTTATTTTCTATGAGTGTTTATATATTGTTTTACTTTCTGTTTATTACTTCCCATTATGCTGTACATATGTTTGTCTGGATTTTCCTGGTTTTCAGGGGCTTGGTGATTTCTTATAAGTCCTCTACCCGGACTTTGGCAAACTTAAGATAGGATGGGCGGTATAGTCATGTTAACTTTGAGGGAGTAATACCAAAGAAGGAGACATGAGATCCCCCACTCAGTGGAGGCCCCTTTGACTGTAGTGTCGTTTACCGAGTAATCGGGAAGACGTACTGCTTTCGACCTGAGAGCCTACCGAAGTTGAGGACCGTAGATTACCTAACCCGTCTTGGCCTTTTAGGTGTAGTGCGAAAGCTATGATGGAGTAATCCGGAAATAGTTGTCATGCGATACTACGCTCAGACAAGTCTTTCTTGAGAATATTGCTAATTACCGAGTTAATCAGGATGTTGGTAATATCCAAAGGAAGGATGTAGACTCTGGGAACCTCTTAGAAACTTGTTCAGCAGGTGATAACCGTTAGTCTATACCTTATGGGTTTGTACTGTTGACTCCAGGCTCGTGACTCTGAACCATTTGATCCTGTTACTGTAAAGTGCATTGCATAACATTGCATATCATTTGCATCCTCTGCATCATTCTGGATACATCCAGGTTGTTCAGGATCTTATTCCCAGTTGCTTCTTTCTTCCAGTTAGTCGTCTACCGTCAAGCTGATTCCTCAATATAACTACGGGACTAGAGCTGCTGTCAGATTGAGAATGTAAAACCAAGAACAACACAACATGGAAGTCAAAATGGAAATCGATGAGTTGAAGTCAGGCATGGCCAAACTTACTGAGATGATGCAAGTCCTGATTTCCAGAGGAGAGCCACCTCAAAGGGCTGTGATATCTGAAATCCCAACCGCTGTTGTTGACACTCAACCTATCCAACATACATCTACTACATGGCCAGAGTTTGGGTTACCTCATAACTACTCTCCGCCTGTTGTAATTACTTTAATAGTTGGCCAGTCTTCCCGACCAGTCTTTCAAGCTCCAATTTTCACTGAACCTCAGCCAATCGTTCATACTGCTTCTCGTCAAGTTGCTGCACAAGATGCTTTTGGGAACCCTCTCTTTGAGTACCATGCTGCCAGTCCTCGAAGTGTGAGTCAGGGAGACTTTGGTGAGTTTGAAGAGTTCAAAGAACAATATCATACTTTGGAGAAGAGACTCCGAGCTATGGAAGGGAATGAATTCTTCAGTGTTAATGCTAACAACATGTGCCTAGTTTCTGATCTGGTTATGCCTGCAAAGTTCAAGACTCCCGAGTTTGAGAAATACTGGGGGCACGCTTGTCCAAGAAGCCACTTGGTGATGTACTTTCGAAAGATGTCTGCTTACACAAAGAATGACAAGCTGCTTATCCATTGTTTCCGAGATAGTCTGAGTGGAGCTTTATTGAAATGGTATATGGGACTTGAGAAAGGTCGTATCCAATGCTTCCAATATCTTGTTGATGCTTTCATAAAACAATACAAATACAACCTTGACATGGCACCTGATTGTCGCCAACTGCAAAATATGTTTCAGAATGAGAAAGAATCTTTCAAGGAGTATGCTCAACGATGGAGAGAATTGGCATCTCAAGTTGAACCACCTCTGGAAAAGAAAGTGCTAACTGGATTGTTCATGGATACTTTATCCCCTTTCTTTTGGGTGAATACGATTGGTAGTGTGTCCTCCAGCTTCACATACCTGGTGACAATTGGCCAAAGATTAGAAGAAAGAATCAAGAACAGTAAAGTGTCTAAAGCTGCCGAATCTTCTAATGGTGCAAAGAAATACCTTGGAAACTTTCAGAAGAAGAAAGAGGTAGAAGCCAATGCTGTCTCAACTGAGATAAGAGGACCTCGCTGTAGGCCTCAATACACTGATCAACCAAAAGTAGCAGCTATTACTCCTGCGGTTAATGCTCAACCAGTTCGGGTTCCTCAACAACATAATATTGTGCAGAATCAGAATCAGAATAGGGCTCAGTTTGATCCTATCCCTATGACATACACTGAATTGTATCCTGCAATACTGCATAAGGGCTTGATTACAACTAGGCCTCTGATTCCTCGAAATCCTCCTCCAACCGGGTTCAGATCTGACCTTTATTGTGAATTTCATCAGGGAGCTGCCGGTCATGATTTAGAAAGCTGCTATGCATTGAAAAACAAAGTGCAAGAATTGGTGAAAGCAAATATTCTCATTTTCAAAGAGGCAGGTCCTAATGTTAACAACAATCCTTTTCCAAAACAAAGTGGCTGAAGACTGAGTCGGGGTACCCTTAAGTCACTTCCTAAAGCCAGTGTTTCAGACAGGACAACTCATCCTTGTTACTGATTAGTCACTAGTCCATCTTTCTTTCTGTTTGCATTTCCCCCTTGTTTATGTTAAAATTGTTGCTTTTAAATACTGCTTATACTTTCATGTTAAGTTTAATGAAATGAGCATTGAAATGTTTTGATTCAAATCATTTTCATTTACTGTTTTCAAATATATTTCTCTTATTTACTCCCTTTATCAAGCTTTTGTTTATGTAAAGATTTAAGGGAGGATGATGAAAATGAAATACCCATAATTGCTGTTGGTATGCTTTCGAATAAAACTTTGTTGAGGATATACAAGCATTATTTCAACTCCCAAACACCGGATCAATAAGGAAGTTAATCCCTCGTTCACCCCTTTGAGCCTAGAAGTTGGAGTTTCTTTCTATACGGAAAAACCCGCAATCTTAACCCGGGGATGGGTAGTTCTCAGTTAATTTGGCTATGCATTCAATTACAAGAGAAATCGTGCAAGACACCTTTCAATAAAGGTCGTGATCAAGCTTTCCTTTTCACACAACAAGAAGTGTTTTACCCCAAAATTTACCCTCCCATATTTCTCAAGACATTGCAAAAATAATCTCCAAGTGGCTCAAGATTGCTCAAGAGTTGGACAATCAAATCATCTCCTAAGGCAGTCAATATCAAATTAGGGTTTTGTGTTGCATCAAGGTCCTTGCATAAAAATGACCTCAAATGATCCCCAATGTCCTAATATGTTCTCAAGTTCATCTATGTCAAATTTCAAACCTTGCAGAGGAAGTTTGGTCAGTCAATTGCTCAAGAGGCCCAAAAATCGACTGTGCTAGGGCAAAAGTCAACTGTGACCCAAATACAATCAAACTTCAAGATTTTTTGTCAACATTCTAATTTTGAAGGATATTTCATCATTTGATCAAGGTTTGATCATGATTCATCAAGGATTGCTCAAAACTCATCAAGACTCAAAAGTTGCTAAATTAGGGTTTTGTAGGAAAAGTCAACTCAACTTTGACCAAGCATAACTTTCTCATACTTTATGAGCAATTACCCATCCAAAGCTCATTTTGAATAGGATGCAATTTCCTACAATCCATCTTCACACCCAAATATCAATAAATGCACTCACAAAAAGTTACAAATTTGGACATTATAAGTAATTTTTGAAAGTCAACAAAAACACCTTTTTTTTCCAAAGCTTGTAACTTGAGAATGGAATATCAAAATGAGATGATACAAAAATGGTTGGTTAGAGGACATCTCAAGCTTTCTAAAAAGTCAAAGAACACCTCCAAAAGTTCAAAATTGAAGAAGTTATGCATTGTTGAAGTTGGGCATTTTTCTAAAATTGCCAAAAGTCAACTATCCCCAAAACTTCAAATTTTGTCAAATGGGCCCACTTCTTTCCACTTGATTTGATCTTGTCACACTACACACGTGTCCTATCTTCAGTCTTGTGTCCAATTATTACTTTTTCTATTTTATTTGATTTTTATTGAATTAATTCATTTTTAATCAATTCAAATCCAAATAAAATCCAAATCTTGATCACTTGGAATCTTTTTGATTGATACAGGTCTTAATTATCATTATGGGCATGGTCAAACTCGTATCAAGCGATATCATGCACAAAATATTGGTTTTTGGAAAAATTTGGAAGCTTTTTAATGGTGAATCAAATCACATCTTCAAGCATCAATGCACAAAGATTCAAAGCCTAAAACTTGACCTAATGCATTGCTTGATAGATATAAATGTGAGAGGCACGAGTTTCAGAACCTAGAGGTTGCATAATCACCAAAACCAAACTTGAGAAATACTTGAAAAAGCTTGAAACTGAAATCTGTTTTAGAGGCCGATTCAAAGAAAAAACTCAACGTAGACCCCTTGCTGGATATCCACTGAGTGAAAGGCAATCAAAATCAAGCTCTCTCATCTCCTCAATCGCGCTGTAAGTCTCCTTGAAATCCGCTCTGCATTTGAAATTGCATACTCATATTCTTGCACTTTCTTGGTAAAATCTTTACATGTTCAGGTTTATCGTTCCATTTAGAAACTTTTGGCATTATTTGATTGTGTTTTCATAGCCTGTAACCCCCTAGCCGATTCTAGGGTTCTTGGTATTCGTTTTTGGGCGTTTTCTCTACAAGTAAAATCAAGGCTATTAATGGACATAAATGTGTTCAGGAGGAAGAGACGAGCACGACTGTGGTCGTGGCTTGAGTTTTCATGGCCTAGAACGGTTTTTAGGATCAACCTAGGGATTTAGCTGCAGATTCAAATCCGCAAGAAAAAGAACCAGGGTTCAGTGGAGAAGATGAAGACGTGTCCCGGTCCAATTGGCCCATTCAAACATCTGGCGCGCGTTTTTATAATTTCTGGCATATTAGTTGTTTTATCCATATATTAATTGTTGTTTATTATAATAATAAATAAAACATGCTGATGCAGTGGTGGACGCGTTGCTCATTGACACACAGGACCTGGGTTCGAATCCCAGATCCCCAATATCTTTGTTGCTATTTTCTTTCAGGTTATCCAGTGCCTTGCCCAACGCGTGATGTACCATATGCCCTCATACAAACAGTTGCCAAATGGCCCCAGGCCAGATCTGGTGGCCAGGATTGAAAGTCCACCATATGCTCTAGTCAACGCGCTCACGTGGAATCAGAGAAAGTCATACAGGCTTGCACGTTTGGGCCTCAAACTTGCTATTTCACCCTCAAATCAGGCCCAGAACCTCCTTTGGTTATTTCTTTCTTCTTTTTATTTATTTATTTACTTTGTTTAATTATTATTTTTATTAATTCTATTAACCAATTAAAACTTTTCTTCATAAAATCAAAAAAACCCAAAAATATATTTTATTTATTAAAATTAAATTCATCATTTTATTTTTGTAAATAAATTAATTCATTTAATTTAATTTAATTAGGTTTAACTTTTAATATTTTTTTGCAATAATTAAAATTAATTTAGATAAATAGGTTTTTATTAACATTAACCAAATTTATTTTATTTCTTTAAATATTCAAAAATCCAAAAAAATATTATTTTCATTAATTAATTAATTATCTTATTTTATTTAATAATTAACCTAATTTCATTTCTTTTTAATTCAGAAAAAAAATAATAACAAAAATCACTTGCTTTCAAAAAAGGGTCAAAACCCTAAAAAATGTGCCCGATTTAATTTTCCCGCGTGCGATCCATTTATGATATTGATGTAATTGTTTCCCGGAATGTAATAGTTTTAATAGGACTTTAATTTATTTATCACTTTATTTATTTTCCGCATTTTAAATTCAAGGGTTTGTTTTTGGCGATGTAAATACCCGACGCCTTGTAATAGTTAGATTTAATTTCCGCAATTTAATTTCCACAATCCATAAACTGTTAGATGTTTGGTAATAGGGAATACATGACAAGATCGAATGTATGAACTTAAAATCAACATAGCTCACCCATGACATGTACAAAGATAAAATTAACCGAAATAACACACTCGCACATGCGGACTCTTAGGGTACACCTCACTTGGTTGCCTTCAAACGTGGTCATTGAGTATAGGAAGTTTTAGAGGTCGTCCTTTTGTCCAAAGATCATAGTTGCCTCGAAACGGTTGCCTCGAAAAAATGATCTAAGACATTAGGGTTACCACTAAGGCGTCCTAACATTGCTTTAGTGACCACACGTCCCTTAATCGAATTGACCCTTAAAACTCCAACAACGACGCTACCTACTCATCAATAGTGGGATAGCATTGTCTAAAGGACATTAGTACAGATTGATTCCTTTTTTGAGTAGGTAGATGGTTCTTAAGTACTTGCTCACTCAAAACAAAATAAAACTTTTCACACTTACACCTTTCAAACAAAAACTTCTTTCAAACCCACAAACACAAAGCAAAGCAAATTTTGAAAACACTTTGAGCAAGTACCTAAGAGCCCGTGGATAACCACAGATAGAAAGGGTGCTAACACCTTCCCTTTCTATAATCTACCCCCCAGACCCAAGAAACATCTCGAAAAAGGAATTTTTCTGTGCTTTTTTCCTTTCCTTGTTGGATAAAATAAAAGTCGATGGCGACTCTTGCTTACCGCGACATTTTGCAAAAACAAACGCAAAACGCAAACCAGCATATCCAAAAACAGTCAGTTCTCTCCCACCGTATCACAAAACTGGCGACTCTGCTGGGGACTTTTATTTTGTGGGGTGTACCTTAGGATTAGATCATTATGTTTTCAATTGTTTGCTTTGTATGCTTTATATTTGTGGGCTTGTATCGGAGTTACTATAGATCATAACCCGAATCTGGGGGTACCCTTTAGGTAAGTAGCAATAAACTGTGAGGGAACTGTATGGCGTAGACCGATACGGTTGAAGCAGTAGCTACGTTGGTGTGGCACTTTAGATTGTACCGATATCCCTTGTGTTAGAACAAGGAGAATATGGGTCATCTAAGGGGTCATTAAGCACCAACTGACCTTAGAACCTTTAAATTGACCAACTTGGCCATAGAACAGTAGCAGTATGCTACACTCATTGAGACTAAACTCTCGCGATGATTCCGGCCGCAAGAAAAGGTTGCTAAACTAGAATTATGACCGATTGAGGGTAGTCAGTGATATTGAGATCCTCTAGAACCCGATTACTATTTTTAGGACAGGTTTAAACCAACTGAACTGAAAGAGGGTAGTACCTAAGCTCCTTGTCAGCCTGAAATCTAAGGGCTCTTCATGTGACTTGTGTTCCTTTACCATGTTTGCCGTTTGTGGATACTTGTGGTGTGCTTACTATCATGACATCATAACATTGCATACATCTTGCATTGGACTAACCTATTTCAAAGACAAGAGGGATTCATCTTTGTTCTGTTTTGTAGGTCATTATGACGCCCATGCATAGGAATACCATCCGGATCAACTTTGTCCAAGTTCCCACATTGCTTAAAGAGTTGATTGCAAAGATGCCTGATACCACCTCCTTCCTCAGAAGACATGGTTATATTCTTAGTTTGGTCACCTCCAAATTGGATGAGAAGATGATGAGTGTTCTAGTCCAATTCTATGATCCGCTGTACCATTGTTTTACTTTCCAGGACTACCAGCTGGTTCCCACCCTAGAAGAGTTCTCTGATCTGCTCGATATCTCCATTCTAGAGCAGACCCCGTTTACTGGTTGGGAAAAGATTCTTAGGCCCGAAGAGATTTTTGCAGCCCTTCATTTGACAAAAGAGGAGGTAATGGCTAATTGGGAGACTAGAAGTGGAGCAAAGGGATTTCTGACTAAATTCTTGGTTGGTAAGGCTAACTATTTCTGGGATAGTCTAGACTTCAAGGCATTCGAAGATATTCTGGCTCTTTTGATATATGGCTTGGTATTGTTTCCGAACTCTGACTCTTTTATTGATGTGAATGCAGTGAAAATATTCATCTCTCGTAATCCTGTACCCACTCTCTTGGGTGACATTCTTCATCATCTTTATGCCCGTACTGCCCGAAAGTGGGGAACCTTGATGTGCTGTGCTCCATTATTGGCGAGGTGGTTTATTTTGCACTTCCCCAAATCAGTGCTGAAGAACAAAGAAGGCATGGGTTGGGCTTATAGGGTTATGTCTCTCTCTCATAATGACATCATCTGGACTCTCAAGGGTATGGATGAAGAGGCTATCATTGATCGCTGTGGGGAGTATCCCAATGTTCCACTGTTAGGAACCCATGGAGGAATTTCTTACAACCCATGCTTAGCTCTACGTCAGTTTGGGCGTGCCAGAAGAGAAGGACCTCATGAGATGCTAATGCCTAGTATAATCTTTGATTTTCAAGGGGATAGCGACGAGCAACGTAGCAGATTCATAAGGGCTTGGGATAGAGTTCATAGATCTGATCCACACGAGCTGGGCCCAAAGACTTCACTTCCAATGGAGCCATATCTCAGAGGGGTCCGTATCCGTGCCCAAAAGCTGGGTATGCCATATGAAGTCGTCCGGCCTATCATTGTTGAAATTGCTAATGAAGAAGGGGTTCTTCCAACCATCCTCCATCCTTATATGCCCACTGACATTGGGGCACTGAAGAGATCTTGGATGCAACTGAGAGAGGAACAGGATGCTTACCGAGAGAAGTTCAACGAGAAAGAGCAGAAGATCCAGAGGTTGACTAGGCAATTGGAGAACAAGCGGATTCTCAATGACTATGTCCGCACCGACAAGAAGAGACCATGGGAGCACTAATGGACCTTTGATTGTTTCTTTTCCAGTTTTTATTTACTTTTCAGTATTTCCATTCTTGTAACGCCCTGAGGGCATCAGTTGAACAATTTGAATTCCAAAGTTTATATAATAAAGTGTGTTTCCTTTCTTGTTTACAAATTTGAATCTCCCGATTGTCTTTGAAATCATAAATCATACGCATTTCATCCCATGCACTCCATAACAGGTACCCATTACAGGGATCTTATCTTCTTCGCTGTTTATTTCAGTACTCATCATGTCTGCTGAACCTTCAACTGAGCAAGCTATCAATGCCCTCCAAGCCCAGAATTCCCAATTCCAAGAGCTGTTCATGAATCTAGCTAAGGGTCAGCAAGACCTAAAGACCTTGATTCTGAAAGAGAAGAAGAAGAAGAAGAAGAGGACAATCCTGTTTAACATAGGGCACAAGTTTGGAAATAGGCTACATAATGAAGTTGATCTGACCACCTCATATGGAGGGAAAGATAGTCAAGAGGAAAGGAGGGCTCCTAGCCCTGTGGTCTTCGACAATGAGACAAACTTCGATGAAGAACAATATCCTCCTACTGAGGATAGATACAAGCAACTGGAAGACCGGTTGAGTGCTATGGAAGTTTAGAAAGTTCCTGGTATGGACTTTAGTGATCTAGGTCTATCATCTGGGGTAGTGATTCCCCACAAGTTCAAGGCACCAGCCTTTGCTAAGTATGAAGGAGTTTCTTGTCCGAAGCTGCACCTCCGGTCATATGTAAGGAAGATTCAGCCGTACACTGCTGATAAGAACCTATGGATCCATTTATTTCAAGATAGTCTCTCAAGGACTCAACTTGAGTGGTTCTACCAATTGGACAGAACCAGCATCCACAGTTGGGAAGATTTGGCTACTGCTTTCTACATGTAGTATCAATACAATTTCGACCTCGCTCCCACACGTACCCAACTCCAGGGTATGTCCATGGGAACGGGTGAAGGATTCAAGGATTATGCTCAGAAATGGAGGGACCTCGCCGGTAGAGTGCAACCACCATTAGCTGATCGGGAGCTTGTGGACATGTTTCTGGGGACCTTGTCCGGTCCATTTTTCAACCACCTGATTGGAAGCTCTTCATCTGGGTTTACAGAGCTTATTTTAACCGGTGACATGATTGAGGTTGTTATTAAGGCTAGTAAGATACAAAAGGGTGCTTCATCGAGCACCGAGAAGAAGCCCTTTAAGAAAGAGTCCAGTGCTGTCGACAGTGCGAAAATACATAATAGATTTGAATACCGCCAAGCTGTTAATGCAGTTTTTATTTCAAAACCTACTGGTGCTCCTCAGTACAACAATCAATAAAAAGACGAGAGACCTCGAAGGCAATTCACTCGTCTCAGCATGACCTTATCTCAGATTCTGCCACAGTTGCTGAAAACCAATTTGGTGATTCCAAAGGAAGCCCCAAAGAATCCAAATACGACGTCACCGAAGTATAACCCTAATGCCCGCTGTGCTTATCACTCTGATAGCCCGGGGCATAATACAAATGATTGTTGGACTTTGAAGAATAAGATACAAGACTTAATTAATGCGAAGGAGATTGAGTTTGAGGCGCCCGAGAAGCCTAATGTTGTGACTGCTCCTATGACCAAGCATGGAGTAAATGCTATAGATGAAGACTCGTTTGTGGTTTCTGTGAATGATATTGCTACCCCTTTGATGATTGTGAAGAAGAACCTTTTGCTGGCCGGTTTATTTTTGGGCTGTGACGAAGGTTGCCGTATGTGTTCTACCCTACCAAGTGGTTGTCCGCTTTTGAAATCAGGTGTCCAACGCCTGATGGATAGTAAAGAAATTCTGTTTGAGAAGACTGTTGTTCCTCTAGTTCATACTGAAGAAGTTGCCATCATTACCATTTTCGAAAATTCTTCCAAGGCTCCCTCGAGGAAGCATGTTAGAATTACATCTGTTCCGAGAATCGCACCTATGATCATCACTGTTCCGGGGCCCATCCCCTACACCTCTGATAAAGCTGTCCCTTGGCACTATGGGGCCGATGTTTATTTTCATGGAGTTAAGCAAGAATTGGATGCTGATACTGACATCAACAATATTATTGGACCTGCTAAAGTCACCCGCAGCGAAAGACTTTTCTCACCTGATATTGCTCCACCAACTGTTCAAAAACCTATTATTATTACAACTGCCAGTGTACCTGCTACCATTCCTGTTCAAGTCCCTATTCTTACCCCTGTCGCCGAGTCATCTGACACTCGGGGCAAAGGGATCACCAATGATGTGCCTGCCCAGACGGAGGCACCGAAGACGATTACTGTTGAAGCTTCTAAACAAGAGATGGAAGAGATCCTGAAGATCATCAAAAAGAGTGACTACAATGTAGTTGTACAGTTGGGGAAAACCCCGTCCAAGATTTCTATGTTGTCACTGTTGCTGTGCTCAGAGGCCCATGCCAAGGCTCTGATTACATTTCTGAGAACTACCCACGTGCCACAAGAGACATCAGTTGATCAGTTTACAGATTGCGTGTCCAATTTGACTGCTGATAATGGGTTGGGTTTCTCTGACGCCGACTTGACTACTAAGGGGAAGAATCACAACGATACCCTGCATATCTCCGTGGAATGCAGGGGCACTACTCTTGCACATGTATTGGTGGATACTGGTTCCTCGTTGAACGTCTTGCCTAAGAAAGCTCTAGACCGGTTGGATTGTGAAGGGTTGGAGCTGAAACCAAGCAACATTGTCGTCAGGGCCTTTGATGGGTCTAAAAGAATGGTACATGGAGAAGTTGATATCCCAATCAAGGTTGGTTCTCAGGTTTTCAACTCTACATTCTATGTGATGGACATTCGGCCATCTTATTCTTGTTTGCTGGGTCGCCCATGGATCCACAAAGCTGGGGCCGTAACCTCAACGCTCCATCAGAAGCTGAAGTACCCGGTCAAAGGGAAGATTGTGACAGTGCAAGGAGAGGAAGAGTACATGGTTAGCCACCTCAACTCTTTCCGATATGTAGAGATGGATGGGGAGTTCATTGAGACCCCATTTCAGCATTTTGAAGAGGTTCCCCAGACACTGGCGTCAGCTGAGACATTTGGTGAAGATTCTCTTATGAAGATGGCTTCCTTAAAGGATGCCCGGGCTGTTGTTGAGAAACGTGGGTGTGCAAATTGAGGCCGACTCCCTGATTTTACACAGAAGACTAACAAGTTTGGTTTGGGTTTCACTGCAGAAGCTCAAAGGGCTGTTCGGAATGCACGAATCGGAATACCTCCCGTGTTCATCAGCAACTCGGGAGTGAATGCCATTGAAAACGATGTAGAAGAGTCTGAGTTCGACAGCTGGATCTATCCAACGACTGACGGTGGACAATGCAACTGGACAGCAAAGGACTTCATCCCTATTACTTTTGTTACCCAGTAATGAAACTTTTTGTTTTGAATATGTAACAGACAATGTTTAAAACTTTATGGCCCGACGTCTTACCCGGGGCACCGTGGCTTCATTTGTGAGGGCTTTATGTGTGTCATTTTCATATATCATTAATAAAAGCATTGGACGTTTTCTTGCACTTCAAATTTTGCACTTCAAATTTTGCACTCCTTATTTTTCTTTATTATATATTGCAAAATAGCTATTTTACACACACTCACGTATACAGGTCCACATCCACTCTGGATCTCACTGGTAACGACTCTGCTACTGCTAGTTATGACTTCGAAAATTCGATCAACTTAGCCGAAGACGAAGGTAAAGATGATTGCGAAGTGCCTGGTGAACTTGCAAGACTGTTACTCCAAGAGGAGAGGGCTATTCAGCCGCACGAAGAGCCGGTGGAATCAGTGAATCTGGGTACTGAGATAGACAAGAAGGAAGTCAAGATCGGTTCAAATCTGGAGCTTAGTGTGAAACAACGGTTGGTTCAGATGCTGCATGACTATGTCGAGATCTTTGCCTGGTCTTACAAAGATATGCCTGGTTTGGATACTGATATTGTGGTTCACCGATTGCCTACCAAGGAAGACTGTCCTCCAGTGAAACAGAAGGTCTGCCGAATGCGCCCAGAGATGTATGAGAAAATCAAGGCTGAAGTTATGAAACAGTTTAACGCCAGTTTTCTTGCAGTTACTTCTTACCCTCAGTGGGTGGCCAATGTGGTTCCTGTGCCGAAGAATGATGGTAAGGTTCTGATGTGTGTTGACTACAGGGATTTGAACAGGGCAAGCTCCAAGGATGATTTCCCTCTACCTCATATCGACATTCTGGTTGACAACATCACTCAGCATAAGGTTTTCTCCTTCATGGATGGTTTCTCCGGTTATAATCAGATTAAAATGGCTCCCGAAGACATGGAGAAGACAACTTTTGTTACTCAGTGGGGTACCTTTTGCTACAAAGTGATTCCTTTTGGGTTGAAAAATGCTGGGGCAACGTATCAGCGTGCCATGGTTGCTTTATTTCATAACATGATCCATCATGAGATTGAAGTATACGTCGACGATATGATAGCAAGGTCCCAGACTGAGGAGGAACACCTTGACCATCTGCAGAAGCTATTTGACCGGTTGAAGTTGTACAATATGAGGTTAAACCCGAACAAGTGCACCTTCGGGGTGAGATCTGGTAAGCTACTGGGTTTCGTCGTAAGCGATAAAGGTATTCAAGTGGATCCAGCGAAAGTGAAAGCAATACAGGAGATTCCAGCTCCCAGAACAGAGAAAGAAGTCAGAGGCTTCCTGGGACGACTGAACTACATTGCCCGATTCATCTCGCACCTGACTGCTACTTGTGAGCTAATCTTCAAGCTACTGAAGAAAGATCAAGTAGTACGTTGGAACGATGAATGCCATTCCTCTTTCGAAAGAATCAAAGAGTATCTCCAAGAGCCTCCTATTCTGATGCCACCAGTTGAAGGGATACCTCTGATCTTATACTTGACAGTACTCGACAACTCAATGGGGTGTGCACTGGGTCAGCATGACGAGTTTGGCCAAAAAGAGCATGCTATTTACTACCTTAGCAAAAAGTTTACCGACTGTGAGACCCGATACTCACTGCTCGAGAAAACTTGCTGCGCTTTGGCATGGGCTGCTCGCCGGCTGAGACAGTATATGTTGACTCACACTACTCTGTTGATATCAAAGATGGATCCAATGAAGTATATCTTCGAGAAGCCTGCCTTGTCCGGAAGAATAGCGAGATGGTGTTTACCGTGGTTATTGGTAAACAACCGCTGATCCTCCAAATGGTTACTTATTTGGTTACTCGCAGGATCGATCAGATTGATCCTAGGACATAGGTTGATTTTGAGGTTTTGATTAAATTGGATAATGGTTAAATGACAATAAAATAAAGAGGCTTTAAATAAATTGCATGAAGAAGTAGGCTTGGTAAAATAAATGAAGGCTTGCAGTAAAGGATTTCGACAGGAAAGTAAAGAAGAAAGCAAGTAAAGTTTCTGGAAAAGTAAATGACTTTGATTAATAAAGTTGGTGTTTCACACATACATTTCTCAACAATTCTTTCTCACACGCTGGGTACTCGAATCTATATGAGTGACTTTGTATATAATTGTGAACACACGCGAGAAACTGCGTGAACTACTACTATTTATACTAAAACATCCCAAGTAACCGTCGGGCAGTTACACTGCTTCGAGATGATCCCACTTGGCACGTTCTCAACGTTCGACGCTCCAGATCTTTGCACGTTGCACTTGGTAACCGCTGGAAACCGTTTTCCCTCCGAATGCTTGAATTTCAAACCGTTCCACTCTGAACCATCGAACACCTTCGTCGAGAAGCATCTTCGACGAGAGACACCTTCGACGTCGAAGGCAACCAACTTCTCCTTTGGAAGAAATCTTCTAAGTACATCGCCATCTTTCGACGGGCATTTCGACGGACCTAGCTGGTCGAAAACATCCTTCAGCTTTAATGGCTGACATTAATGAAACAAGGGTGTCGAATTTAGGAGCCAACAAATTGCCCCCCAAGAATGCCTTATTTCGACTCTGAAAGAAAAAGGCATTCTTTGAAATGCCATTCGACACCTGTCTTCTCACTCTTAGTCACAAATTAAATTGTGCACTTTTTGTTGTCTTCTACCAACCACTGACAATCCCAAGAAAAACCATCATTTATCCGTACCTAAGACGTCACCTCAGGAGGTTCCTACTCTATCGGGGAAGTCCACTGAAACTTCTCCTCTCGATGAGGCTTTGACGAAGGTTAAGGCTCAGTTTTTCAAGAAGGACTTGATGAAAGCTTTGGAGGGGGACCCTACTGCTCCATCATATTTGGGGGTTGTTTTGAATGTTGTAGACTTGTTAGCTATGCCTCCAGAAGTCTCAGGCTTTATCATGGAGTTACACTCCATTATTGATCAAGTCTCAGCAGATTATCGGCGGCAAAGGGGCTTTAATAGCCAACTTGAAGTGTTATATGGCAAAAGCTCTTCTGCATGGACTGCTGTAGCAGAGACAACTTCTCGAATTGCGGAGTTGTCGAAGCAAAAAGCATCTAAACAAGAAGAAGTGGATGCCATCGATCGAGAGAATGCTTCCCTCCAGGCGCAAATCGAAGAAATATAGGCTAAGATAAATGCCAATACCAAGCGCAAGGAGGAACTCCTCTCGACTGTTCCAGACACCGAAAGTCAAACTGAAATCAAACAGGGCCTAGAATTTGCTGAGAAAGCTCAAGGCTTCGACGATCAGATTGCCAAGCTTGTGCATGCGAATGCCTTGTGCACAAAAGATTGGAGCTGCAGCAAACCAAATACCTTCGACTCAAGGACTCCATTCCCTTCTGATTGATTTAGCCCTTTTAACCATATTCTGTAATATGTATTCGACAACATTGCCATTTTGGCTATTATAAAAATTTTCCATTTTGGCTTTCTATGGTTAATTTAGTCGTTACTTGTTATTTTATTTTTATCTCTTGGAGTGTAGGTTTGTACTTTTTCAAATATTTACCATTTACTCTCAAGAGCCTTTTATCTTCACCTAGCTCTTCGACTTCATAGGCTCCACCAGAAAAAGTCCGGATAACTCTGAATGGTCCTTCCCATTTAGGTGACCATTTTCCCATGCTTCGATCCCTTCGATCCATGGGAAGAATCACCTTCCAAACTAGTTCTTCAGGCGAAAATACCTTAGGTTTCACCTTTTTATTATAAGAGTCTTCTACTCTTTTCTTCTGAAGCCTGAGTAGGTCAAGAGCGCGCAATCTTTCTTCGTCTAAATCCACTAGTTCGTCTAACATCATATCCCAATAAATTTCAGAGGGAATATCATAATGTCTCTGAACCCTTGCAGATTGAAGACAAATTTCTGCTGGCAACACTGCATCATGGCCAAAAGTTAGCCTATATGGTGTTGTACCTATGGCTTCTTTTGGGGACGTTCGACAAGCCCACAAAATCTGGTCTAACTTCTTATGCCAATTTTTTGGCTTCTTCCCAACATGCTTTTTTATCAAGCCAATCACTACTTTGTTCGCTGCTTCGACTTGACCATTTGCCTGTGCATAATAAGGCGTTGATGTTAGGAGTTTGAAACCTGTTTCCTGAGCGAATTCCTGCATCTTCCGACCAGTGAAAACTGATCCTTGATCAGTAGTTATAGTCTCAGGGATTCCATACCTAAAGATAATGTTCTTTTGAATAAATTCAATGACATTTTCTTGGTCTACATTGACTAAAGGGATAGCTTCGATCCACTTAGTAAAATAATCAATGCCTACCAGTATATACTTCTGACTCTTTGATGATGCTGGTCGAATCTCTCCAATGAGGTCCAACGCCCATCCTCTAAAGGGCCAAGGTTTCACTATCGAGTGAAGTTCGCTTGCTGGTACATGTTGGATGCCTGTATGGACTTGACATTCTTGGCAACCTTTAGCGAACTCGACACAATCTTTCAGCATAGTGGGCCAGTATAGTCCTTGTTGAAACAACAACCATTTCATCTTATGGCCTACCTGGTGAGCCCCACATGTTCCAGCGTGCGTAGTCGAAAGGGCTATGTATGCCTCAGTTTCACTTAAACATTTTAGCAACACCCCTTCAGGCGTCTTTTTGAATAACTCATTACCCATGAGTACATAACTCAACGCCCTGTACTTTGTTTTTCGTTCTGTCGAAGCTCCTGGATTTTGAAGATAATCCACAATGGGCTTCCTCCAATCTTGTTCTGACAAATTATCTATGAACGAAATTTCGAAGTTACTTTGATCAGCATATCCTAGTCTTGTCGATTCCAAGTCTGTTGGTGATAGACAAGTTGCTTTTATCTTTTCTCGAACTTCGATTGCTCTTTGTAATCTCGTTTTCGAAATCTTGTACCCAGATGCAATTTGTGCCAAGTCGTTGGCTATTTGATTTTCCAATCTGGGTATGTGTCGAATATTGACCAATTCAAATTTTTTCAATAAACGATTTGCTATCACAAAGTATATAATGAGATTTTCTCTTATGCATTTATATTCTTTTGTGACTTGCTTAATGACTAACTCTGAGTCTCCCATTATTTTGACTCGAGTTGCCCCCAATTCCAACAATATTTCAAGGCCAGTAATTAGAGCTTCATACTCAGCCTCATTGTTCGAACAAGAACCTGCTATCTTGTACTTGAATGTTGTTGGAATTTTTTCTGGAGAAATGATCAAGACTCCTACTCCTGTTCCATCTTTATGGCTGGAACCGTCGAAGTAGAATTTCCAAGGTTCTATCTCCACATAATTAATATCCTCAACTTGAATTGAGTGGTCGACTATAAAGTCTGCAACCACTTGTCCTTTCACTGCCTTAAGAGGCATAAAGGTCAAGGAGTATTCAGTTAATGCTAGTGCCCACTTGCCAATTCGACTGTGCAAGATAGGTTTCGACAACATATACTTGAAAACATCAAAATGAGACGAAACATACACATCAACTGGTTTTATATATTGCTTGAGTTTTGTACAAGAGAAATACAGACATAGACACAATTTTTCAACTTCGCTATATCTAGTTTCTGCATCGTTCAAAACTCTACTAAGATAGTAAATGGGTCTTTCGACTCCATTCTCATCTTCTTGGGCTAACATGCTTCCCAAAGTTTTGTCGGATGCATCTATGTACAATCTCATACTCCTATTGCTACAAGGAGGCACCAAAATAAGTGGCTTAGTGAGGTACCCTTTGATTTTGTCGAAGGCTTCTTGTTGCTCTTGCCCCCATTCGAACCCCTCTTTATTCAGTCGAAGTAAGGGTGAAAAGGCCCGAGCTTTCCCACTTAGGTTAGATATAAATCTCCTCAAGAAATTTATCTTGCCTAACAGAGACTGCAGTTCCTTCTTATTCGATGGCGCTTTCGCTTCCAGAATTGCCTTCATCTTGTTCTGGTTGATTTCGATTCCTTTCTTGTGGACAACGAAGCCCAAGAAATCTCCAGCTTTCACACAGAATGCACACTTCAAAGGGTTCATCTTCAGACCATGTTCTCTCATTCTTTCGAATGATTGTCGAAGGTGGTCAATATGATTCTTCCTGGAAACCGATTTTATAACAATGTCATCAATATATACTTGCATAAAAGTGTTAATAAAATCATGGAAGATAGAATTCATTGCTCGCTGGTATGTTTCCCCAGCGTTCTTTAGGCCAAAAGGCATCACTACCCATTCGTAAGTGCCTAGGGCCCCAGGGCATCGAAAATCTGTTTTCGACACATCCTCTTCAGCAATGAATATTTGATTATATCCTAAATAACCATCGAGCATACTCAGGTATTCATAGCCAGCGGCAGAATCGACTAGCATTTCCGCCACAGGCATAGGATATTCATCTTTGGGCGTAACAGCATTCAAATCTCTGAAATCTATGTACACCCTTAATGTACCATTTTTCTTAATTACTGGCACAATGTTTGCAATCCATTCGACATACCTTGTAACGCGTATGAATTTGCACTTCAGCAGTCTTTCGACTTCCGTTTTGATCTTCGACAGTATTTCTGGAGCGAAGCGTCTTGGACTTTGCTTAATTGGCTTCTTCCCAGGTTTGATTGGCAACTGAAGTTCTACCAATCCTCTGTTGAGACCAGGCATTTCGTCGTAATCCCATGCAAAACAGTCTTTGAACTCTTTCAATAATTTGATTACTTCCAACCTGAGTTCTGGGTCAATTTTGGCGCTGATGTAAGTTGGCTTTTTCTCTGACCCTTCGCCTAAGTTGATTTCTTCTAAAGGATCTTGCGCTAACATTTTAATGTTGTTTGCCAAAGGGTCCTTTTCGAAGCCCAAAGGCTCATCGTCATAGATGGCGTCGAGCCTCTGTTCCTGCATTCCTTCAGGCATGATATCAGGGGGTTCCGGATCGAAATCCTTTCCTGGACCTGCAGCAGATAACTGTTGATCATTGGCCTGTGTGGCCATGTACTTTACTTCGGCTTCGAGAGCCGTTATCATCTTTGTTTCGGCTACATAAGCCGAAATTCGCTTCAATGATTGTGACTCAGTCATTATCACTGAATTCACTTCCCCAACCAGTTGGTTGGATATCAGTTAACCCACTGAAGTCTATGTGGGACAAGTCTTCTCTGTCCCATTGGAAACCATGCTCAGGATGCAGGTATAGGGAACAAAAATTGTTTGGCGCTGGCGCCAAGTCGAAGTCAGGTGTTGGACATGGCCCTATGTGAGCCAAGTTCTTGTCGAAATCTGCCAGCCCTAGGTGATTCACTTCGCCCAGGTAATAGCTTTGATCTGCCTCTATGTTTTCGACCATCCCATCTAGACGCCATAGCAGCAGCCTCTGGTGCATTGATGATGGCACAGCTCCAACACCATGAATCCATTCACGGCCCAACAAAATATTGTAGTTAGGTTTGGCCGATATGACCATAAACATTGTTGGTCGAAGGATAGATCCTACCTTGATATCTAGTTGGATCACTCCCATAGTGGTCCCTATGCCGCCCTCATAGTTCGACAGGACCATGTTGTGAGGCTTAATGTCCTCATCCCTTTTGCCAATTTTCCTTAGCATAGAGTGAGGAATAATGTTGATGGTTGCCCCACAATCCACCAAGATTTTATTCACTGTAGTTTCTTCGAGTTTAGCCCTTATAAATAAAGGCTTGAGGTGATTTTTCATCGCCTCTGTAGGTGGTTCGAAGAATCCATTTTGTTCCTCAGTGGTGCCATTGTCCATGACGAAATAGCACACTGGCCTATGTTTGGCCATTTCTTGCTCCACTTCCCAGTCACTTGCTTCGACCTCCACCTGTCGGTTGAATTCTCTGGGCAGCACTGAGACTATATTCACCATTATGTCCAAAGTATCATCAGACTCAGAACCGTCTTCGTCCTCGATCTCACCTTGGTTAGGCCAAACTAGCCTGTTGGTTACTGGCTCTCTTTCCAAAGGTTTCCTTTGCTTCCTTAGAGGAACATTTGAACTGGTTTCTGCCTTTGGTTCATTGGCAGCCTCCCTCTCAGCTTTTCGTCTCCTTTGGTATCTCCTCCATTGAGATCGAGACATGGGATTTTTCCCTTTGTAGTTGCTTGACACTTGTGCAACTTTAGGTGCAACAACTTGAGGCTCTTTCTTTTGTGTTAAAGATGAACCCCTTGGCACGTCGAAAGAGTGCCATCTCTCCTCACTTGGCCTCTTTCGACCAGAGGTTTTGTACCAGGTATCTACTGGCACATTAGTTGGAGGTCTGAAAGTCAATGGCCTCTTTTCTTGGTTTGAACCTCTTTGGGAGGCTCTTCTGGGGTCATGTCGAAGATCAACATTTTCCCTTCTCTTATTTGTTGCTCTTACGCCTTGAATATGCTCAGCAGCTTTTTTGTCAAAGATCGAACTGCATCTTGGACACAACATCACCTCTGACTTCTTTTTCTGGCATCTTTGCAGGAAATCTGCCAGATTTTCATTTTCCCGAGGGAAAGCAGTCTTATTAGCTTGTTCTTGCCTCATGGCCTCTTCTGATGCTTTTGGGTCAGAGAGTTCGACCATGTTGACATTCATTGCATCTTTGTTGGCAAGAGTCAACTGCTTCATTTGTATCTCCAAATTCTCCGTCTGGCCTTGAACTGTGGCCAAGTGAGAACTGGGTTTTGGTCCAGCTTTTTGTGCTTCAACGGTCTCCAACTTTGGGCTTTCGACCGCTTTCTGAACTGCTTCAATTGTCTTTCTGGATAAATTCCCAGAAAAACTGCCAAAGATTGGCATGTTGATATGGTCCTTTGAGACTTCGACCATTGTGATTCCTGGCCTCTTCGACTGGCTCCTGGATGCCTCGATCACGTTCACCTCAGAAGGCTCAGCATAGTGGGCCTCAGCCTGCAACGGATTTGAGTCGACAGCCATGGGGGTCTTGTCAGCAAACTTCAACCTCCCTTCTTCGATAGCGTCTTGCACAAGATTCCTGAAAAGAAAACATTGAGAAGTTTTATGGCCCAAAAAATTATGATATTTGCAAAAGCCTCTCTTCTTTCTTTGATCAAGAGGAGGCACTTTTACCCCTGGGGGTACTATCATTTGGCCATCTTTTACAAGCAAGTCAAATATTTCATCACATTTTGTGATGTCAAAACTATAAGTCTTTTTGGGGAACCTATCGTTGGTCCTTTCTGGACCAATGGGATTTTTCCCACTTGAGGGGACTAACAGTTTGCAAGAGTATGGTGGCCCTTGTTTTAGTTCCGCTAAATCGACTTCTCCTTCTTCGACAGTTATAGTATCGTCGAAGGATTCTGGATCTTCGTCATCCATCTCAACATACGCTATCCTCTCTCTCTTATGAGTTTTCGTTGCCTTTGCTTTTTCAGCTTTGAGGCGTTCTACCTGTCGAACTCTATCGGCCAGTTGGGCCATGTCTCTCAGGTATTGGGTGTCTAACTTCTTCCTAATGGAATAATCTAAACCGCCTGCGGCTATTTCGACCAACTCATGTTCCGGCACTTGTGTAAAACATCTCGCCTTGAGCAGCCTAAACCTATTTAGATATTCGTCTATAGGTTCAGTGAAACGTCTCTTTACACTGGCCAATTCTTTCAGGCTTATCTTGGTTTGTCCCATGTAGAATTGCTCATGGAACAATCTTTCCAACTGGGTCCAATGATGGATCGAATTGGGGGGGAGAGTTGTAAACCAAGTAAAAGCGTTCTTTGTTAAAGAACTTGGGAAGTACTTAATCCTCAGGTTTTCGTTATTCGAAATATCTCCTGCTTCGATCAAGTATCTCGCCACATGTTCGACAGTAGATTCTGTCGTGTCCCCAGAGAACTTAGTGAATTTGGGGACTTTACATCTAGGAGGTAAGTCTGTTTGTAACACGTATTCTGACAATGGGGATGTAAAGTTGGGCCTTCGAAAGCCCATGTTCATCCCATTTTGAGTCATGATCCTTTCGATCATGGTTGCCAGATTGTTTTCCAAACCCATGTTTTGGTATTGGATATGCTGAACCACTTCGTCAGCATTTTGGTTTCTGTTAACTAACCTTACCTCTGGGGTTATTACCCTAGGTTCCTCGATAGGTTGCTCCAATCGTGCCCTAAGGTTTTCTTCGACAGGCTGTTGGACTTGGTTGATGGTGGTTTCTTCCTCTAAGAATATACCCTGGTTTCCCCTTATTTGCGCCCTTTGGGGCTGTCGAATAGGTTGGGGTACTCCAAAGAAATCAGCCAAACGCGTCATTTGCGCTGTAATCTGCTGATTCGATTGAGTAGTGTTTTGTATTAGAGGGTTCAGCACTGTACTTAAAGTTTGTGCCAACATTTGCACCATATCATGGTTGCTTTCGTCCATTTGTTGCCTCAAGACTGCTGTCGAGGCATTTGTAAGGCCATGGGATACTTGGGACGTTCCTCCTAAGAGTTGGGTCCTATTTCTATTCGCCATACCTACTCCAGAACCTTGGAGTGGCGAAGAGGCACTCACTAAAGGGTCTGAAAAAGTGGACGCAACATTCGTCAGGCTAGCCAAGTCAGAAGTTGGCATGCCATAGAGTGGTTCTCGATTATGACCGCCTGTCATAAATCCTGGGGGAACAAAAGGCCTTGTGCCTAAATTTCCCCTTGGTGGGGGAGTTCCCAAAGGCACTCTGGAGCCTGTGAACGGAGGTAATGGCCCCGTTGCTGTGACCGTTACTGCTGGTGTCGAACCAGCAGTTATCGCTTCACTTACGGTCGGGATAACCGTTGCTCCCACATTCGTTTGTGGGATTTCGTTATTGTTTGGCGGATTCGCCATCTCTTCCCTTCTTCTGGCAGTATTGGTATCGTTAGTGTATATTCTACCACTTCTCAATAACATGCAACACTCCTCGAAAAGATGAGATTATTTTCAACAATCAACACACTGTCCCACTGGACGTGCCAATTTGTTTACCGTGGTTATTGGTAAACAACTGCTGATCCTCCAAATGGTTACTTATTTGGTTACTCGCAGGATCGATCAGATTGATCCTAGGACATAGGTTGATTTTGAGGTTTTGATTAAATTGGATAATGGTTAAATGACAATAAAATAAAGAGGCTTTAAATAAATTGCATGAAGACGTAGGCTTGGTAAAATAAATGAAGGCTTGCAGTAAAGGATTTCGACAGGAAAGTAAAGAAGAAAGCAAGTAAAGTTTCTGGAAAAGTAAATGACTTTGATTAATAAAGTTGGTGTTTCACACATACATTTCTCAACAATTCTTTCTCACACGCTGGGTACTCGAATCTATATGAGTGACTTTGTATATAATTGTGAACACACGCGAGAAACTGCGTGAACTACTACTATTTATACTAAAACATCCCAAGTAACCGTCGGGCAGTTACACTGCTTCGAGATGATCCCACTTGGCACGTTCTCAACGTTCGACGCTCCAGATCTTTGCACGTTGCACTTGGTAACCGCTGGAAACCGTTTTCCCTCCGAATGCTTGAATTTCAAACCGTTCCACTCTGAACCATCGAACACCTTCGTTGAGAAGCATCTTCGACGAGAGACACCTTCGACGTCGAAGGCAACCAACTTCTCCTTTGGAAGAAATCTTCTAAGTACATCGCCATCTTTCGACGGGCATTTCGACGGACCTAGCTGGTCGAAAACATCCTTCAGCTTTAATGGCTGACATTAATGAAACAAGGGTGTCGAATTTAGGAGCCAACAGATGGCAGATGATCTTGACTGAGTATGACATCCAATACACGACCTAAAAAGCAATTAAGGGGAGTGTGTTGACAGACCATTTGGCACATTAGGCAGTGGATGATTACCAGTCTATGAACTTTGAATTTCCGGACGAGAATATCATGATGGTAACTGATTGTGAAACACCTGGACCGGATGAAGCACCCGAGGAAGGATCCAGATGGTCTATGTACTTTGATGGAGCTTCAAATGCTTTGGGTAATGGCATTGGCTCCGTGATCATATCTCCTAAAGGCTCTCATACTCCGTTTACCGGCCGACTATGTTTCAACTGCACCAACAATATGGAGGAGTATGAAGCGTGCATCATGGGTATTCGAGCAATAATTGACCTAAGGATTAAGTTTCTAAGTGTCTTCGGAGATTCCGCTCTTGTGATCAGTCAGATCAAAGGTGAGTGGGATACGAAACACCCAAATCTTATTCCTTACATGGAGTATGTATTGACATTGCTTCCCTATTTCGAGGAAATAACCTTTGAACATTTACCTAGAGAGGAGAATCAGTTGGCGGACGCGCTGGCTACAATGTCTTCTATGTTCAAAGTCAATTGGGACAACGAAGCTCCCCGAATTATCATTGAAAGACTGGACGAACCTGCACATTGCTGTGATATTGAGACTGAAGAGGTAGCGGATAAACCCTGGTTTCATGAGGTGAAGAAATACCTTGAGGCTCAAGAATACCCCGAGGGTGCATCTGTTAATGATAAGAAGTTTCTGAGGAGGTTCGCGGCGAAATTCTTCATCAGCAATGGCATCCTTTACAAGCGTAACCATGATTCGACCTTACTGCGATGTGTGGATAAAACCGAGGCAGAAAGGATCATGGCGGGGTTACATGAAGGTACTTTCGGAACTCATTCCAGTGGACACACCATGGCAAAGAAAATCCTTCGGGCAAGATATTATTGGTCCACAATGGAAGCCGACTGTTATCAGCATTCTCGAACATGTCACAAGTGCCAAGTCTATGCTGATAAGGTGCACATACCTCCAGTTCATCTGAACGTCTTGATAGCACCTTGGCCTTTTGCAATGTGGGGCATTGATATGATCGGCGAGATCAGACCTACGGCATCCAACGGGCATCGTTTCATCCTGGTAGCTATTGATTACTTTACGAAGTGGGTTGAAGCAGCTTCCTTTGCTACTGTAACCAAGAACGTTGTGGCACGGTTCATTCGGAATAATCTGATTTGTCGATACGGTGTACCAGAGAGGATCATTACGGATAATGTACCAATATCAACAACAAAATGATCACCGAGCTCTACGAGCAATTCAAGATACAACATCATAACTCTTCTCCATACCGGCCGAAGATGAACGGGGCTGTCGAAGCGGCTAATAAGAACATTAAGAAGATTGTGCAGAAGATGATAGTGACATACAAAGATTGGCACAAGATGTTACTGTTTGCTCTTCATGGGTACCATACCTCAGCATGGACATCAATAGGGGCAACACCTTATTCCTTGGTATATGGTATGAAGGCAGTCTTGCCCATTGAAGTTCAGATACCCTCTCTTCGAATCATGAAGGATGCAGGTTTGAGCGAAGATGACTGGATTCAGACCCGACTTGATCAGCTAAACCTAATCGATGAAAAGAGACTTACTGCTATTTGTCATGGTTAGACGTACCAAAAACGTATGATCAAGGAATTTAACAAGAAAGTTAGACGACAAGAGTATCAAGTTGGAGATCTGGTAATCAAGCGCATTATCTTACCTCAAGGTGACCCCAGGGGCAAATGGACCCCTACTTACGAAGGACTATTTGTGGTTAAGAACCTTTTCTCAAGAGGAGCTATGATTCTAACCACCATGGATGGTGACGAACTTCCTCACCCCGTCAATGCAGACATAGTGAAAAGATACTACGCATAATCAAAGACCCGCTAGGTTGACTGGCCTAGGCAAAAATAAGGGCTCCCCGGTGAACCAAAAGGGTTCGGGCAAAAATAAGGGATGAAAATGAAAAAATCTGTACACCCGGCAAGTCGAAAACCTGAAAAGGAGGCTTAGGCAAAAAAGGGTATCCCGGTGGACTGAAAACCCGAAAGGGCGGTCCAGGAAAAAAATAGGGATCAAAGCGTAACACTATGTCTCATTGGATCACCTTGCATCCAGACTTCAGTATCGACTATCAAGCTCAGACGACACTGATCAATCTGATCTACCTTCAACCAAGTAGCAAAGTGATGAGATGCTCGAGGACATAAAGGCAATAGCAGAGTTGGAACCTAGTGGGATTATTCACATAGCTGTTTTGTTTTCTTTTCACAAATTGTGTAAATTCTGTTCGGCGGCGTTCTCTTACTAGGACGTCAGCCTCTTGTATGAAAAACGCCTATTTACAGGCCAAACTTCAAAATCAATACAATTCATTTTCAAAGAAATTTCAAACTGTTTTTCTTTTATCCATTTTGTTTTGCAAAGAACGTCCAATGTTCATTTTTGATATATGCATTTGACATTAATTGCTGCTCATAAATATTTACATGCGAAACAAAAGATGAATTACGGGTAATATCAGAAACAGGGGCAATAAGAATTGTCCGAACTGTATAGTTGCTCTGTCCATCAGGTACAAGGTAAATTCAGCTGAAGAATATTGCTAAGATACCTTCACTCCCTACAGAGTAAGACAGTAATGATAGCTCTCCCAGCTGAGACTTGCAACTATGAACGAATCAGCAATACTTTCCCCAAGCAGAATTGATCTACCATCAGCATTAAAAAGGCTTGGTATCCCCGACAGTCTTAATATTCCCTAGCAGAGTTTAAGAATGTTCCTCGGCATAATACAAGATACCCCAGTGGAGTCAATATTTTCCCAGCACGGTCTAAAAAGCTTCCCCAACGGAGTTGAATCATCATCCCCAGTAGACTCTGGAAGTTTATCCCCAGCGGAGTACAAAAACAAATCTCCCCAGCCAAGTTCAAAGGATCATTCCTAGCAGAATTCAGAGGGTTATCCCCACAAGAGTCTAATAAGATTATCCCCAGCAAGTTGTAACTGAAAGTCCATCCCCAGCAAAGTTCTTTCCTTTCACAAACAGGAACTCAACAGATTCAATATCACCAGCAACAGTAATCCATCCCCAACAGAGTTTATCAGTGGAATTCTCAGCAGAGTATCTCTTCCCCATAGAGCAATCTCCTCATCAGTTTATTCCCCAACGGAGTTCTCTTCTCCTGCAGGTTTATTACCTTCATTCGTCATCCCCAGCGGAAACGAAGAATTCAACTCTATTCTCCAGCAGCTATCCGAGATTTATTTTCCCCAGCTAAAGCATTACATTTCCATACATCATGATACATGCATAAACGCATCATACTGTACAATCTCATTTATGTTGAGAACATCATTGCTTGATCCATATCATGCATTGCATATTACTGACCTTTACCTTTCAGGAAAGATGCAGTTAAATTCTCAACTATGTGGAAGACCCTCTCTGGTCCAGTAATATCGATTCCTAAATATTTTTCTGATGTAGTTGAAGTTAATCCAAGACCTTCTCTGGTCTAGTCAAATCAATTCCTAAAGATTTTTCTGATGCCAATCCAGTTGAAGTTATCCCAAGACCTTGTCTGGTCCAGTTAAATTGATTCCTAAAGATTTTTCTGATGCCGATCCAGTCAAAGGCCATCTCTGGTCCAGTTAAATCGATTCCTAAAGATTTTTCTGATGCCGATCCAGTTGAAGTTATTTCAAGACCTTGTATGATCCAATTAAATCGATTCCTAAAGATTTTTCTGATGCCGATCCAGCCAAAGGCCTTCTCTGGTCCAGTTAAATCGATTCCTAAAGATTTTTCTGATGCAGTTGAAGTTAATCCAAGACCTTCTCTAGTCTAGTTAAATCGATTCCTAAAGATTTTCCTGATGCCGATCCAGTTGAAGATTCCAAGACCTTGCCTAGTCCAGCTAAATCGATTCCTAAAGATTTTTCTGATGCCGATCCAGTCAAAGGCCTTCTCTGGTCCACTTAAATCAATTCCTAAAGATTTTCCTGATCACGATCTAGTTGAAGATTCCAAGACCTTGCCTGGTCCAGTTAAATCGATTCCTAAAGATTTTTCTAATGTCGATCCAGTCAAAGGCCTTCTCTAGTCCAGTCAAATCAATTCCTAAAGATTTCTCTGATGCCGATCCAGTTAAAGATTCCAAGACCTTGCCTAGTCCAGTTAAATCGATTCCTAAAGATTTTTCTGATGTCGATCCAGTCAAAGGCCTTCTCTGGTCCAGTTAAATCGATTCCTAAAGATTTTCCTGATGCCGATCCAGTTGAAGATTCCAAGACCTCGTCTGGTCCAGTTAAATCGATTGCACTGTAGTGCAATGGATTGCACAACGTGAAAATTTGAAAAAAAATCAGCATTTCAAGCTTGTCAAATTTTTGGCTCCAATTTGGCTCTAATTTTTGAAAGAATTGTCATTAATTCAAATTTTGGCTCCAAGAATCAATTACCAAATTACTACTAATCCCAATCCTAAACTCTATAAATAGAGCCCTCATCTCATTCAAATTTTAAGCTTTTGATAGCCAAAATCACTTTGCTAAAAAATCTCTCAATTCTCTCCATCTACCAAATTCACTCAAAGCTCCAATTTCAAAAAGGTAGTAAGCTTTGCATTGAAGCTTACTAATCTTTGAGCTAAACCTTCATCCAAACACTTTTTCTTTATCAATTCTCTACATCCAAGCTTGAGCAATTGATTCTTGTGGTTAAATTGAAGCAAATTCTTGAAGTTGTTTTGATAATTCTCTAGATCTACCTTTTGGTAAGTTGGATAATTCATCTTTCACAATGTGATCTTTTGTTGATCTTTGGGTTTGATTCTTTGAGCATTATTTTGTGATTCCAATGGTGTTATTTTTTCATAATTTGATGGAATTTTCGTGCTCAATTGGATCCATGATCATAAGGTATTTGATGGAAAGTTTGAACAAGAATTTGGCCTTTTAAAATGCAGTTTTGGTGTCTGTAATAGCGTGCAATCGATTGCAGTAATAGTGTAATCGATTGCACAGAAGCAATTTCACGCAGATTTTTGAAAATTGTACTGTGTAAATCGATTTACACAAGGACATAATGCATTTTTTTGCCTTGTTTTGGGGCAGCTTTGATCCAAAATGCTTTTTTTACTCACTCCTTTTGATTGTTGGTTTGGATTGCAATTTTAAATGTCCAATTTCTCTTTAAACTCAATGGACTTTGTGATGTAGATGAAGTTGGATAAATGTTCATCAATTCAAATCTACTGAAGAGTGAATTACTTAATTAATTTTTGGTGCTTTGGATTAATGATATGTTTAGTGCTTTAATCCATCTAGAGGAGTGTTTGATCTTAAAGATGAAAGAATTTTGAGGTGGTGATCCAAATTAGCTTATCATTCCCCTCCCTCTTCATCTTATCCCTTTCTTTTTTAATTGTGCTACTTGTTAAGGGATGGTGATCTCTATATCATTTATCCAAACATAAAGTACATATATTGCTATTGACCGGCCTCAAAATAGGTGCGACTTCTACATAAGTCCACTTACGATTGCTTAACATAGTGCTAAATTTTGTTCCGATTTGAATAGATGATCATTCGTGGCCCAAACCTATGTTTGTAAGCCCAAGTATATTAATTTGATCTCTTTGATCCAATAACCTTGAGATTCATTGTGTTGGGGCTTTGGCTCTACCAATCCTCTAATGGATCTACATCACTTTTAGTCAACGCGGATCACTTAAACATCGTTGATCATTAAATGTTACTTTTAAGAATTCCAAAATGGATGATATACTTGACAAAAAGCAAATGCAACTTGTTGTGTGGAGGCTTTGGTTCTACCAATCCTCTAATGAGTTCCAAATGCAAGTTTCAAGATGGTCATCCAACTAACCACTAATTTCTAACAATTGCCTTTACTTTATGCTTTTATTTTTATACTTTATGTACCATTTACTTTTTGCATTTGCATTTCATGTTATTTTCATCTTTGCTCACTTGAGCATTTAATTTTATGTCATTTTTATTTTGCTCACTTGAGCTTTTCTTTTCCTTTTAAAGACACTTAATAATCAACATGAACCATAAAAAGCATTAATGATACTTGGTTATTATCCTTTGCATTATGGAGTGATGGACTTCTTGGACTTAGGATTAGAGACCTTGGTTAATGTTGGAGGCCTTGTGACCTTAATTGATATTTTGTCTGGAGCTCTTGAGGTTTACCTCAAGACATTGGGTTGTTTGTTTGTTTTGTGTGCAGGTTATTGTGATTACATCCTTTTTTGGTAATCTGGAATTCACCTGTATACAGCCGTTACTCTGCCCAATTTTTTCAAAGACTTAATACACTTGAAGTTTGGTCTTCTCAAGAGGTCTAGTATCTTTGATTGCTTGGATTCAATCCAAAGAATGGGAATTCTATCTTGACCCATAATGTCAAGTATTGGCTTCTTGTTGGTTAGACGGTTCTCTTCCTTAGCTTTTACCTTATGCTTTAGGATAGTCCCTTCATCTCCTCCCATCTTCTTTAATTTTCAAAACCTTCTCATCTTCTTTCAAAATCTTCTTTGTTTTTAAACTCAAACTGCTTTCATAATAAACCTCGACCTTTTAGAGTGCTTTTTCTTTTTTAAACTTCTTTTCTTTAAACAAATTTCAATACATTTAATCATACTTTGACATTTTCCGAAATTAACAAAAACACTTCAACTCATTCAAACCTTTTTGTGCGCTCGAGCACCTTTACCCTTCAAACCTTTTTTCAAGATGAGACATGATTTATTGATAGTCGAGCAACATTCTCCTATCCCTATGGTTATAAAGGTGTCGACTTTTCCACTTGAGTACCAGAGGCGTTCTTAAACTCTCACTCTTGCTGACGCAGGGTCCATCTTTCTTACACCTTGTGGGCGTTAGTCGAGATTTCTCTCCTAACAATGACGACTTGTCTCCTTGTTTAAAATCAATAAACAGACAAGTCTTGTCTAGCTGAACTACGGTGTTCTGACTTTCCCATTGCACGAGGGAGTACGTAGGCATTAAGTCTTACGACCCAAAGCGAGCAACAAAAAAAAACAAAAAAGAACATTTCATTTTCTTTTGTTTATAAATACTCATTCATTCTTTTCCTTTAACAAGTAAACCTTTACATAACACTCCTTTTAAAATAAACCAAACAAAGTGGATCCTGCGGAGTACCGTAGATGCTTAGGGTGATAATTCCTTCCCTTTGCATAACCGACCCCCGTACCTCGACCTCTGATCTTTTTGGGTTTTGTTCGCTTTTTTCCCATTTCCCTTTGGAAACAATAAAGT
This sequence comes from Vicia faba, assembly GCA_948472305.1. Taxonomy (NCBI): domain Eukaryota; kingdom Viridiplantae; phylum Streptophyta; class Magnoliopsida; order Fabales; family Fabaceae; genus Vicia; species Vicia faba. The sequence goes on from OX451741.1 coordinate 555,083,712, forward strand.
GTGGCGGCGACTTCATTGTGTAGAGTTAAGTCAATTGATGGCTTAAATCTCAAATCTTTACCGCTACATTTCTATTTCATATCATCACTGTCGCAATTGAGCGCCAGAAAAGTGTGCGACTTCACTGGGGACATATTGACCTATTGCTGGTCCATTCCTAAGTGGGTCGATCCTAACTTTGTTTGTTTCTTTTCTATGAGTGTTTATATAATGTTTTACTTGCTGTTTATTACTTCCCATTATGCTGTACATATGTTTGTCTGGATTTTCCTGGTTTTCAGGGGCTTGGTGATTTCTTATAAGTCCTCTACCCGGACTTTGGCAAACTTAAGATAAGATGGGCGATATAGTCATGTTAACTTTGAGGGAGTAATCCCAAAGAAGGAGACATGAGATCCCCCACTCAGTGGAGGCCCCTTTGACTGTAGTGTCGTTTACCGAGTAATCGGGAAGACGTACTGCTTTCGACCTGGGAGCCTACCAAAGCTGAGGACCGTAGATTACCTAACCCATCTTGGCCTTTTAGGTGTAGTGCGGAAGCTATGACGGAGTAATCCAGAAATAGTTGTTACGCGATACTACGCTCAGACGAGTCTTTCTTAAGAATATTGCTAATTACCGAGTTAATCAGGATGTTGGTAATATCCAAAGGAAGGATGTAGACTCTGGGAACCTCTTAGAAACTTGTTCAGCAGGTGATAACCGTTAGTCCATACCTTATGGGTTTGTACCGTTGAATCCAGGCTCGTGACTCTGAACCACGTGATCCTGTTACTGTAAAGTGCATTGCATAACATTGCATATCATTTGCATCCTCTGCATCGTTCTGCATACATCCAGGTTGTTCAGGATCTTATTCCCTGTTGCTTCTTTCTTCCAGTTAGTCGTCTACCGTCAAGATGATTCCTCAACATAACTACGGGACTAGAGTTGCTGTCAGATTGAGAATGTAAAACTAAGAACAACACAACATGGAAGTCAGAATGGAAATCGATGAGTTGAAGTCAGGCATGGCCAAACTTACTGAGATGATGCAAGTCCTGATTTCCAGAGGAGAGCCACCTCAAAGGACTGTGATATCTGAAATCCCAACCGCTGTTGTTGACACTCAACCTATCCAGCATACATCTACTACATGGACAGAGTTTGGGTTACCTCATAACTACTCTCCTCCTGTTGTAATTACTTTAATAGTTGGCCAGTCTTCCCGACCAGTCTTTCAAGCTCCAGTTTTCACTGAACCTCAGCCAGTCGTTCATACTGCTTCTCGTCAAGTTGCTGCACAAGATGCTTTTGGGAACCCTCTCTTTGAGTACCATGCTGCCAGTCCTCGAAGTGTGAGTCAGGGAGACTTTGGTGAGTTTGAAGAGTTCAACGAATAGTATCATACTTTGGAGAAGAGACTCCGAGCTATGGAAGGGAATGAGTTCTTCAATGTTAATGCTAACAACATGTGCCTAGTTTCTGATATGGTTATGCCTGCAAAGTTCAAGACTCCCGAGTTTAAGAAATACTGGGGGCACACTTGTCCAAAAAGCCACTTGGTGATGTACTTTTGAAAGATGTCTGCTTACACAAAGAATGACAAGATGCTTATCCATTGTTTCCGAGATAGTCTGAGTGGAGCTTCATTGAAATGGTATATGGGACTTGAGAACGGTCGTATCCAATGCTTCCAATATCTTGTTGATGCTTTCATAAAACAATACAAATACAACCTTGACATGGCACCTGATTGTCGCCAACTGTAAAATATGTTTAAGAATGAGAAAGAATCTTTCAAGGAGTATGCTCAATGATGGAGAGAATTGGCATCTCAAGTTGAACCACCTATGGCAGAGAAAGTGCTAACTGGATTGTTCATGGATACTTTATCCCCTTTCTTTTGGGTGAATATGATTGGTAGTGTGTCCTCCAGCTTCACAGACCTGGTGACAATTGGCCAAAGATTAGAAGAAAGAATCAAGAACAGTAAAGTGTCTAAAGCTTCTGAATCTTCTAATGGTGCAAAGAAATACCTTGGAAACTTTCAGAAGAAGAAAGAGGTAGAAGCCAATGCTGTCTCAACTGAGATAAGAGGACCTCGCTGTAGGCCTCAATACACTGATCAACCACAAGTAGCAGCTATTACTCCTGCGGTTAATGCTCAACCAGTTCGGGTTCCTTAACAACACAATATTGTGCAGAATCAAAATCAGAATAGGGCTCAGTTTGATCCCATCCCTATGACATACACTGAATTGTATCCTGCAATGGTGCATAAGAGCTTGATTACAACTAGGCCTCTGATTCCTCGAAATCCTCCTCCAGCCGGGTTCAGATCTGACCTTTACTGTGAATTTCATCAGGGAGCTGCCGGTCATGATTTAGAAAGCTGCTATGCATTGAAAAACAGAGTGCAAGAATTGGTGAAAGCAAATATTCTCATTTTCAAAGAGGCTGGTCCTAATGTTGTCAACAATCCTTTTTCCAAAACAAAGTGGCTGAAGACTGAGTCGGGGTACCATTAAGTAACTTTCTAAAGCCAGTGTTTTAGACAGGACAGCTCATCCTTGTTACTGATTAGTCACTAGTCCATCTTTCATTCTGTTTGCATTTCCCCCTTGTTTATGTTAAAATTGTTGCTTTCAAATACTGCTTATATTTTCATGTTTAGTTTAATGAAATGAGCATTGCAATGTTTTGATTCAAATCATTTTCATTTACTATTTTCAAATATATTTCTCTTATTTACTCCCTTTATCAAGCTTTTGTTTATGTAAAGATTTGAGGGAGGATGATGAAAATGAAATACCCATAATTGCTGTTGGTATGCTTTCGAATAAAACTTTGCTGAGGATATACAAGCATTATTTCAAATCCCAAACACCGGATCAATAAGGAAGTTAATCCCTCGTTCACCCCTTTGAGCCTAGAAGTTGGAGTTTCTTTCTATACGGAAAAACCCACAATCTTAACCTGGGGATGGGTAGTTCTCAGTTAATTTGGCTGTGCATTCAATTACAAGAGAAATTGTGCAAGGCACCTTTCAATAAAGGTCGTGATCAAGCTTTCCTTTTCACACAACAAGAAGTGTTGTACCCCAAAATTTGCCCTCCCATATTTCTCAAGACATTGCAAGAATAATCTCCAAGTGGCTCAAGATTTCTCAAGAGTTGGACAGTCACATCATCTCCTAAGGCAGTCAATCTCAAATTAGGGTTTTGTGTTGCATCAAGGTCCTTGCATCCAAATGACCTCAAGTTCTCCCCAATGTCCTAATATGTTCTCAAGTTCATCTATGTCAAATTCCAAACCTTGCAGAGGAAGTTTGGTCAGTCAATTGCTCAAGAGGCCCAAAAATCGACCGTGCTAGGGCAAAAGTCAACTGTGACCCAAATACAGTCAAACTTCAAGATTTTTTGTCAACATTCTCATTTTGAAGTATATTTCATCATTTGATCAATGGTTGATCACGATTCATCAAGGATTGCTCAAAACTCATCAAGACTCAAAAGTTGCTAAATTAGGGTTTTGCAGGAAAAGTCAACTAAACTTTGACCAAGCATAACTTTCTCATACTTTATGAGAAATGACCCATAAAAAGCTCATTTTGAAGAGGATGCAATTTCCTACAATCCATCTTCACACCCCAAGATCAATAAATGCACTCACCAAAAGTTACAAATTTGGACATTATAGGTCATTTTTAAAAGTCAACAAAAACACCTTTTTTTCCAAAGCTTGTAACTTGAGCATGGAATATCAAAATGCGATTAGACCAAAAGGGTTGGTTAGAGGACATCTCAAGATTTATAAAAAGTCAAAGAACACCTCCAAAAGTTCAAAATTGAAGAAGTTATGCATTATTGAAGTTGGGCATTTTTCCAAAATTGCCAAAAGTCAACTATCCCCAAAACTTCAAATTTTGTCAAATGGGCCCACTTATTTCCACTTGATTTGATCTTGTCACACTACACACGTGTCCTATATTCAGTCTTTTGTCCAATTATTAATTTTTCTATTTTATTTGATTTTTATTGAATTAATTCATTTTTAATCAATTTAAATCCAAATAAAATCCAAATCTTGATCACTTGGAATCTTTTTGATTGATACAGGTCTTAATTATCATTATGGACACGGTCAAACTTGTATCAAGCCATATTATGCACAAAATATTGGTTTTTGGACAAATTTGGAATCTTTTTATTGGTGAATCAAATCACATCTTCAAGCATCAATGCACAAAGATTCAAAGCCCAAAACTTGACCTAATGCATTGCTTGATAGATGTACAAGTGAGAGGCACGAGTTTCAGAACCTAGAGGCTGCATAATCACCAAAACCAAACTTGAGAAAAACTTGAAAAAAGCTTGAAACTGAAATCTGTTTTAGAGGCCGATTCAAAGCAAAAACTCAATGTAGACCCCTTGCTGGATATCCACTGAGTGAAAGGCAATCAAAATCAAGCTCTCTCCTCTCCTCAATCGTGCTGTAAGTCTCCTTGAAAACCGCTCTGCATTTGAAATCGCATACTTATATTCTTGCACTTTCTTGGTAAAATCTTTACATGTTCAGGTTTATCGTTCCATTTAGAAACTTTTGGCATTATTTGATTGTGTTTTCATAGCCTGTAACCCCCTAGCCGATTCTAGGGTTCTTGGTATTCGTTTTTGGGCATTTTCTCTACAGGTAAAATCAAGGCTATTAATGGACATAGATGTGTTCAGGAGGAAGAGACGAGCATGACTGTGGTCGTGGCTTGAGTTTTCATGGCCTAGAATGGTTTTTAGGATCGACCTAGGGATTTAGCTGCGGATTCAAATCCACAGGAAAAAGAACCAGGGTTCAGTGGAGAAGATGAAGACGTGTCCCGGTCCAATTGGCCCATTCAAACATCTGGCGCGCGTTTTTATAATTTCTGGCATATTAGTTGTTTTCTCCATATATTAATTATTTTTTATTATAATAACAAATAAAACACGCTGATGCAGTGGTGGACGCGTTGCTCATTGACACACAGGACCTGGGTTCGAATCCCAGGTCCCCAATATCTTTGTTGCTATTTTCTTTCAGGTTATCCAGTGCCTTGCCCAACGCATGATGTACCATATGCCCTCATACAAACAGTTGCCAAATGGCCCCAGGCCAGATCTGATGGCCAGGATTGAAAGTCCACCATATGCTCTAGTCAACACGCTCACGTGGAATCAGAAAAAGTCATACAGGCTTGCACGTTTGGGCCTCAAACTTGCTATTTCACCCCCAAATCAGGCCCAAATCCCCCTTTGGTTATTTCTTTCTTCTTTTTATTTATTTATTTAATTTGTTTAATTATTATTTTTATTAATTCTATTAACCAATTAAAACTTTTCTTCATAAAATCAAAAAAACCCAAAAATATATTTTATTTATTAAAATTAAATTCATCATTTTATTTTTGTAAATAAATTAATTCAATTAATTTAGTTTAATTAGGTTTAACTTTTAATATTTTTTTGCAATAATTAAAATTAATTTAGATAAATAGGTTTTTATTAACATTAACCAAATTTATTTTATTTCTTTAAATATCCAAAAATCCAAAAAAATATTATTTTCATTAATTAATTAATTAGCTTATTTTATTTAATAATTAACCTAATTTCATTTCTTTTTAATTCAAAAAAAAAATAATAACAAAAATCACTTGCTTTCAAAAAAGGGTCAAAACCCTAAAAAATGCGCCCGATTTAATTTTCCCGCATGCGATCCATTTATGATATTGATGTAATTGTTTCCCGGAATGTAATAGTTTTAATAGGACTTTAATTTATTTATCACTTTATTTATTTTCCGCATTTTAAATTCAAGGGTTTGTTTTTGGCGATATAAATACCCGACGCCTTGTAATAGTTAGATTTAATTTCCGCAATTTAATTTCCGCAATCCATAAACTGTTAGATGTTTGGTAATAGGGAATACATGACAAGATCGAATGTATGAACTTAAAATCAACATAGCTCACCCATGACATGTACAAAGATAAAATTAACCGAAACAACACACTCGCACACGTGCACTCTTAGGGTACACCTCACTTGGTTGCCTTCAAACGTGGTCATTGAGTATAGGAAGTTTTAGAGGTCGTCCTTTTGTCCAAAGATCATAATTGCCTCGAAGCGGTTGCCTCGAAAAAATGATCTAAGACATTAGGGTTACCGCTAAGGCGTCCTAACATTGCTTTAGTGACCACACGTACCTTAATCGAATTGACCCTTAAAACTCTAACGACGACGCTACCTACTCATCAATAGTGGGATAGCATTGTCTAAAGGACATTAGTATAGATTGATTCCTTTTTCGAGTAGGTAGATGGTTCTTAAGTACTTGCTCACTCAAAAGAAAATAAAACTTTTCGCACTTACACCTTTCAAACAAAAACTTCTTTCAAACCCACAAACACAAAGCAAAGAAAATTTTGAAAACACTTTGAGCAAGTACCTAAGAGCCCGTGGATAACCACAGATAGAAAGGGTGCTAACACCTTCCCTTTCTATAATCTACCCCCCGCACCCAAGAAACATCTCGAAAAAGGAATTTTTCTGTGCTTTTTTCCTTTCCTTGTTGGATAAAATAAAAGTCGGTGGTGACTCTTGCTTATCGCGACATTTTGCAAAAACAAACGCAAAATGCAAACCAGCATATCCAAAAACAGTCAGTTCTCTCCCACCGTATCACAAGAAGTGTCAAAGATGCTCTCAAATAAAAATGACAAAGATAGTTCCCCGTAATCATTGAGCAAGACAATCATTATCTTTCCAAAAATAAAAATAAAATGAAAAGAAAAATCAAAAGAAAAGTCCTGCTAAGTCAAAACCTCTGAAGGAGACTTAGGCAAAAAACTGGGGCATTCCGCTGACTGTAATCTCAAATGAAACAGTTCAGGCAAAAGTTGGGAATAATAAATTCAATCAGAAGAGCTCTTCAAATCCTCAAAATTCTCCACCAGAGTTGACAAAAGTCCTCAAAACAACAAAAAGATGTAAGAAGAAATGACTGTCATTCTCAAGAATTCCTTAGCTTCCGAGCCATCGTCATTGCTGCCATCAGTGCAATTCTAAAAATCTCTTGGAACCTGAATGCATATTCTGAATTAACTGAACGTAGGACTGAAGAACATCACGAAGATTGGGTTGGGTACAAATAAACTTTGAGGCTTTATCCTTTATTTCTTAAACCGTGAACGAGACCATGTTACAACCAGGTTTCTTTTGAAAGCATACTACAACAAGGTTGCGTAAACTGACTCCTAAGATCATTTGCGAACTATTTGTTTTAGTATTATACCTTTGCTTTCTCTTTCACTTTAAAAGTATAAACCACTGTGTTTTAACTAGTGATGCATTTTCTATACACCAACAACATCATTTCAAAAATGATTTTGAATTCAAAAACTTTTGCATGAACTTTGCATTAAAGTTACCATGTTTGAATAAACAACTTTGCTTGCAAAAAAGTTTTCCTTATCAAGGAATTTAAAACAGCTGAGAAACTTGGTCAGTGACCCTATCAGGGGCAAGTATCTTCTAGGTCCATTTGCGAATCAATTTAAAATTTGTTGCTCAGTGCAAGTTTTCTCAGAATTGGTTAGTCAGAAGATCATTTTCAAGACTCATACTGGGGAATTCCTTTCCAACAATCATCTCAAGAGATGAAGCCATGATCAGTTTATCTCCAATAGTCATTTCAGAGCTGAAGCCGTGATCAGCTCATTTCCAGCAACTTTCGACTGAAGCCATGATCAGTTTATCTTCAACAGTCAGCTAATCTGGGACAAATCCCCAAGCAGCTCTCTATGTCTATCCTCAGAAGATCATCAGTTCAATACATTTTACAAGTGTGACAAATTTGGGCTCAAGACATTTTTCTTTCCAATCAAATTTGTCAGAGTTCTCCATGTTAAGGAATCAAATTTCCAATCTTACTTCCACAAAAGAGTCAAACTCCATTGTCATAAACGTTGGCATTACATCCATAGATAATTCACATATCATGCATAACAAAATTCACACATAATGCATAACAAGAGTGTTTCATCCTCATTTGCATTTTCTGAGGTCTTGTTGTAGTTGACATGTCACCTTGAGATTAAAAGTCCAACTTACTTGGCACCTACCAAAGCAAACGTCAGTTCAGTTCTCTCTCTCTCTCTCTCTCTCTCTCTCTCTCTCTCTCTCTCTCGTCCAATGCTAATCTTGGATGAGTTGTTTCTCTCTTCCGTCCAATGCTAATCTTGGATATGTGGTCTCTTTTGTTTCCATCCAAAGCCAGTATTGGATGTTGTTATCTTTGTTGTTGTTCAAAGCCAGTATTGGACGCCATGCTTTTTTTCCCTTTATTCAAAGCCAATATTTAATGTCAAGATCTCTTTTTCCATCCAAAGCCAGTATTGGATGTTGTTACATTTTCCTTCATTCAAAGCCAGTATTGAATGTTAAGATCTCTTTTTCCATCCAAAGCCAATATTAGATGTTGTGATCTTTTCCCCCGTCTAAAGCCATTATTAGACATTGAGTTTTCCATTCATTCAAAGCCAGTATTGAATGTCAGAATCTTTTGTTTTCGTTCAAAGCCAGTATTGAATGCCAAGATTTCTTTTTCCATTCAAAGCTAGTATTCGATGTTGTTACCTTTTCTTCCGTTCAAAGCCAATATTGGACGCCTTGTTTTTTTCTCACTCCATCCAAAGCCAGTATTGGATGTTGTGATCTTTTCTCTCATCTAAAGCCATTATTAGATGTTGAGCTTTCCCTTCGTCCAAAGCCAATATTGGATGTCATGTTTCTCTTCCGTCCAGCGTCTTTCTTGGATGACTCTGATGTAGCTTCAGATTTAGTCTCATCCCACATCTAATGTTCTTCTAGATGCTTCTGATTGTCTTTTCCAGAGAGTTGCTCACCTCATTCAATGCCATTCTTGGATGTCGCTGCTTGCCTTCTCAATTTATACCCCTTTTTTCTAAGTATTGCTGGTTACTCTTTGTCTCCCTGACAGATATCCAGAAGTATCTTGTTGTTCCCCGACGTGTCTTTCCACATCATTTCATCTGAACTACCATAAGTTTCTAGTTTCAAGTCTTTCCATATTCCCACAAAGTCTGTCTCATCTCATACATCATTCAAAAAAATATGTCAAAAAAGAGTCCATGCATTCATTCATAACATACGCTATCATCTCATCGCATCAGGGACGAAATTCAGGTCTGCTTGTATTTAATTACTTTCCGCCTATCTGGCTAAAAGATAATTAAATAGGGGCAGCTGTTGTATCCTAAATTTCGCCCCTAACTTTTTCAGTCGCACATTCATATCATATTTTGTCATTTTGGTCTCAATCATTAACAAATAGCTTCATTCATCACATTTTCATCTTATCTTTAAGTTTGCTCTTGTGTTGTTGACTAACTTCTAATCAAAATTCAAAAAAATATATTTGTCTTTGTCTTTGCATATTTGTGTTTTGTAGGTACCGAGTCGAATCATATGGCAAATAAGGTTTTCCTGTATTATTTCCCTAAAATCTCTATTTGCAAAGAAAAAGAATTAAAAAAATTTCATTTTTTTCACTGTACAATCGATTGCTCCTAGAGTGCAATCGATTGCACAGAGTTTGTTTTGCACAATTTTGGAAAAAATACACTGCGCAAATCGACTTGCAATGTAGTGCAATAGATTGCACAGCGTGAAAATTTGAAAAAAAATCAGCATTTCAAGCTTGTCAAATTTTTGGCTCCAATTTGGCTCTAATTTTTGAAAGAATTGTCATTAATTCAAATTTGGCTCCAAGAATCAATTATCAAATTACCACTAATCCCAATCCTAAACTCTATAAATAGAGCCCTCATCTCATTCAAATTTCAAGCTTTTGATAGCCAAAATTACTTTGCTAAAAAATCTCTCAATTCTCTCCATCTACCAAATTCACTCAAAGCTCCATTTTCAAAAAGGTAGTAAGCTTTGCATTGAAGCTTACTAATCTTTGAGCTAAACCTTCATCCAAACACTTTTTCTTTATCAATTCTCTACATCCAAGCTTGAGCAATTGATTCTTGTGGTTAAATTGAAGCAAATTCTTGAAGTTGTTTTGATAATTCTATAGATCTACCTTTGGTAAGTTGGATAATTCATCTTTCACAATGTGATCTCTTGTTGATCTTTGGGTTTGATTCTTTGAGCATTATTTTGTGATTCCAATGGTGTTATTTTCTCATAATTTGATGGAATTTTCATGCTCAATTGGATCCATGATCATAAGGTATTTGATGGAAAGTTTGAACAAGAATTTGGCCTTTTAAAATGCTATTTTGCTGTTTGTAACAACGTGCAATCGATTGCAATAACAATGCAATCGATTGCACAGAAGCAATTTCGTGCAGATTTTTGAAAATTGTACTGTGTAAATCGATTTACACAGTAGTGCAATCGATTTACACAGGTACAAAATGCATTTTTTTGCCTTGTTTTGGGGAAGCTTTGATCCAAAATGCTTTTTCTACTCACTCCTTTTGATTGTTGGTTTGGATTACAATTTTAAATGTCCAATTTCTCTTTAAACTCAATGGACTTTGTGATGTAGATGAAGTTGGATAAATTTTCATCAATTCAAATCTACCGAAGAGTGAATTATTTAATTCATTTTTGGTGCTTTGGATTAATGATATGTTTAGTGCTTTAATCCATCTAGAGGAGTGGTAGAATTTAAAGATGAAAGAATTTTGAGGTGGTGATCCAAATTAGCTTATCATTCCCCTCCCTCTTTATCTTATCCCTTTCTTTTTTAATTGTGGTACATGTTAAGGGATTGTGATCTCTATATCATTTATCAAAACATGAATTACATATATTGCTATTGACCAACCTCAAAATAGGTGCGACTTCTACATAAGTCCACTTACGATTGCTTAACATAGTGCTAAATTTTGTTCCGATTTGAATAAATGATCATTCGTGGCCCAAACCTATGTTTGCAAGCCCAAGTATGTTAATTTGATCTCTTTGATCCAATAACCTTGAGATTCATTGTGTGGAGGCTTTGGTTCTACCAATCCTCTAATGGATCTACATCACTTTTGGTCAACGCGGATCACTTAAACATCGTTGATCATTAAATGTTACTTTTTAGAATTCCAAAATGGATGATATACTTGACAAAAAGCAAATGCAACTTGCTGTGTGGAGGCTTTGGTTCTACCAATCCTCTAATGAGTTCCAAATGCAAGTTTCAAGATGGTCATCTAACTAACCACTAATTTCTAACAATTGACTTTACTTTATGCTTTTATTTTTATGATTTATGTACCATTTACTTTTTGCATTTACATTTCATGTTATTTTCATCTTTGCTCACTCAAGCATTTACTTTTATGTCATTTTTATTTTGCTCACTTGAGCTTTCCTTTTCCTTTTAAAGACACTTAATAATCAACAGAACCATAAAAAGCATTAATGATACTTGGACTACTTGGTTACTATCCTTTGCATTATGGAGTGATGGACTTCTTGGACTTAGGATTAGAGACCTTGGATTATGTTGGAGACCTTGTGACCTTAATTGATATTTTGTCTGGAGCTCTTGAGGTTTACCTCAAGACATTGGGTTGTTTGTTTGTTTTGTGTGCAGGTTATTGTGATTACATACTTTTTTTTGTAATATGAAATTCACCCGTATACAGCCGTTACTCTGCCCAATTTTTTTGAAGACTTAGTACACTTGAAGTTTGGTCTTCTCAAGAGGTCTAGTATATTTGATTGCTTGGTTTCAATCCAAAGAATGAGAATTCTATATTGACCCATAATGTCAAGTATTGGCTTCTTGTTGGTTAGACGGTTCTCTTCCTTAGCTTTTATCTTATGCTTTAGGATAGTCCCTTCATCTCCTCCCATCTTCTTTAATTTTCAAAACCTTCTCATCTTCTTTCAAAATCTTCTTTGTTTTTAAACTCAAACTGCTTTCATAATAAACCTCGACCTTTTCGAGTGCTTTTTCTTTTTTAAACTTATTTTCTTTAAACAAACTTCAATACATTTAATCATAATTTGACATCTTTCGAAATTAACAAAAATACTTCAACTCATTCAAACCTTTTTGTGCGCTCGAGCACCTTTACCCTTCAAACCTTTTTTCAATATGAGACATGATTCATTGATAGTCGAGCAACATTCTCCTATCCCTATGGTTATAAAGGTGTCGACTTTTCCACTTGAGTACCAGAGGCGTTCTCAAACTCTCACTCTTGCTGACGCAAGGTCTATCTTTCTTACACCTTATGGGCGTTAGTCGACATTTCTCTCCTAACAATGACGACTTGTCTCCTTGTTTAAAATCAATTAACAGACAAGTCTTTTCTAGCCGAACTATGATGCTCTGACTTTCCCATTGCACGAGGGAGTACATAGGCATTAAGTCTTACAACCCAAAGCGAGCAACAAAAAAAAACAAAAAAGAACATTTCATTTTCTTTTGTTTACAAATACTCATTCATTCTTTTCCTTTAGCAAGTAAACCTTTATATAACACTCCTTTTAAAAGAAACCAAACAAAGTGGATTCTGCGGAGCACCGTAGATGCTTAGGGTGCTAATACCTTCCCTTTGCATAACCGACCCCCGTACCTCGATCTCTGATCTTTTTGGGTTTTGTTTGCTTTTTTCCCATTTTCCTTTGGAAACAATAAAGTGCGGTGGCGACTTCATTGTGTTGAGTTAAGTCAATTGATGGCTTAAATCTCAAATCTTTAGCACTAAATTTCTATTTCATATCATCACTATTGCAATTGAGCGCCAGAAAAGTTTGCGACAGTGTTCATGACATTTTTAAAGACCCCTAAGTCCATTCACATATTGTTATGATATTTATTTCTTTTATTTGGATTTTATTCATTTAAAATAAAATAAAATCAAATAAAATATGAAACCATTGAATTTAGGCGCCTGTACCTTTATTATGATCATATTGGAGGCCCAAGGATGTGTCTTGAAGACCAAGAAAACATGAAAGGTTGATTGGCACAATATTGAGCAAATATAGAAGCTTTTCATATAAAATTTCAATCAAATCTTTCCACCATGAATGAAAAAGATATGATCCTATTTTATTGACCTAAATCATTGTCCTATAAATACACATTGCATTCAGACCAAAAATCAGACGTGAAAGCTGTCTAAAAAACCCCTAGCAAATTCTCAAAATTTTCAAAGAATTAGGGCAAAGTTAAACCCTACTCTCTAGTCACTCTCAAGAAATTTTGAGCTTCACATCATCTTCCTAAAGCTTCCTTGTATGAACTCTGGTTGGTAAGTTGGTGAATTTTGATTTTTAAGGTTTAGAACTATTTTGATCGTTGTTAATATGCTAGCATGACTCGTAGGCATTATTAGAATTGATCTAACGTTTTAAATGTAAGTTTTGGTGCAGAAACAAAATCGTGCCATTGTTAGGGCACAAAGCTTTTAAAGCTTTAGATCTCACGATGCAGGCATTCTTAGACCAAGCTAACTATACCACTGAAACCGCAGAACCTTAATTAGTCAACTAGGGTTGTTTTCTTTTTTGTTTTGATTGATTTCGCAGGTTTTGCAAAAAAAGCTTAGCCGGAGAAGAAGGAGTTGACCACCGGAGGTGGTGGTTTGACTCCTACGCGTTTGTTTTATATTATATATAAATTGATGCAATTATATGAACGGATGTATAGCCACCCCAGTGGTAGAAACGCGCGCGCTAAGTCACTCCTCTCCCAGGTCACGGGTTCGATCCCCGATTTTGACAAATTCTTTTAGGTTTTCATTATTTTTGCAGGTTTGTTACAAAACACATTGAAGGCGTATCCTTGACACAACTAGCGCGTTGGCCTGGTGGTATGCTTGCTGCTGAATCTGCTTGAGGGCATGGGTTCAACACCCACCCCTACTCATTTGGTTATTTCTCTTTTTTTTTTTCAATTCTATGTGTCTCACTCTTTTACAAACTTTTTTTTCAAAACCTTTTTTAAACAAACCCTAATTTAATTTTTAGTTTTAATTTAATTTTAGGTTTTAATTTAATTTTAGGTTTTAATTTAATTTTAGGTTTTAATTTAATTTTAGGATTTATTTAATTAACCCTAATTTGATTTTTAGGTTTTCTCAATTAACTTAAAATCGATCTAGAATTTAGGGTTTTTTCTTAATTAATCAATTATTTCTTAGTCAATTAATTTTTTTAAAAAATTAAAATCAATTAGGTTTTTTAGATTAATCATCAAACGATCACAAACTGATTCTCAATTTTCTTTTTCCCTTTTGTTTTACAATCTTCGCGCGCTTTATTACTTTCGCATTCGTTTTTCCCAATTATGTATCTGTTACAGTATGTAATAGTTAATTAGGGTTTACTTTCTGTTTTCCCTGATTTCATGGTTTTGTACCCCCTTCCCCAAAGCCTTGTAATAGTTTAGGTTTACTTTCTGCACCTTTACTTTCCGCAATTTACTGCTTTCCTTATAATTGTATAGTAACTAGGGTTTGTCCGGCAAGATTTAAAAGCAATCATAGCTAACCCTAATCAAGATAAAATAACTGAATTGAATCACTCTTCACACACTCATATTTAGGGTAGCCTCACTTTTTGCCTTTCGATTAAACAATCATGTCCCTCGAACGTGGGGAAGCTTTAGCAAAGTCCATCCGATACAAAAGATCATAGTCCCTTGATGACCCTTACGATGCTGCCTTTGGTAAACAATCTTAGTACCTTACAATAAATTTCTAAAGCACCCTTACAAGTTGCCTTTATGACTGTACGATGACCCGCGCCTGTCCTTCACATCCAACGATAGAGCTTCCTACTAACTAATGGTATGGTAGTACTATCCAAAGGAGGAGGAAAATAACACGAAATATCTTTGAGTAGGTAGATAGTTCTTAATCGCTTACTCACAAAAACAAAACATCTTTTTCACAAACACTTTTCTCTGAAATATTTTCAAAAACAAACACTTTGTTCGCATTCTTAACTTATACAAGAATCATTACAAAGTTTTCGTACTTAGGCATTTTCAAAATATTTTCAAACAAATCACATACACAAAACATTTTTCAAACAAAGTGAGCTAAGCGATTAAGAGCCCGTAGATAACTACAGATGAAAAGGGTGTTAACATCTTCCCTTTTCTAGCCTACCCCCGAACTCAATAAAATCTCGAAGGTCTTTCCTGTTCTTTTCACCCTTTCCTTATTGGATAAAATAAAAGTAGGCGGCGACTCTTGTTATCCACAAAATTTGAGATAAAACACAAAACAAGTCAGTTCTCCCACCATATTACATGTGGAAAATCAGTTGCCGTACTAAAATAAAGTGTTATACCCCAAAATTTTCCCTCTCATATTTTTCTGAGACTTTTCTCTTACATAGGTGATTATAAACATTTGCTTAAGGAAAAAATATTTTTTTTGAATATAAACAAGGTCTTTTGATTGGCATCTTGACAGGCTTCGATTGAGCACATAACCTCCTCCAAGCTTGCCTCAAATTTCCAAGTTTCTATTGAAGCCTTGGCCTTTTGCTTGTTTACTGTATACAAGCTTCAACTGGGCATGTGTTTCCTTTGAAACAACCTCATTCGATCCAAAAGGGAAGGGCCTCCTGTTAGTGCTCCTTCGATTGCACCATTGGCTTTACATGCTGGCTTGATTCACAATGCAATGGCTACCTGCATGCAAGCTGGATTCCTGCTTCATTTGGGCATTTGGTTTCTTTGGAGCAAGCTTAATTATTGCTTCGACTAGGCAAATTCTCCCTCTGTGCGTGCCTTCAGCGCACAAAGCAAGAATCCCCTTCAAGCTCCCTTCGATCCACCATTAGTGACCTCCTGCATGCTTACTTTGATTCACAAATAGTGGACTATTGCATGCAAGCTTCATTTAGGAAAAGGCTTCTTCAGACGTGCCTTTGATCCACTAGACAAAAGGTTGCCTCAGACTTGCCTTCGATCCATAAGGACAAGGCCCCTTTAACTTTCCTGTGTTTGCTTTCGACCCACAAGAAAATGACTTCCTTTGGGCTTGCCTCCAATGTGCAAGGCAATGGTTTCCCTTCATGCCAACGCCCATAAAGTAGTGGATTTCTTTCATATGTGCTTAGATTCATTAAGCAGTTGGCTTCCCTCATGCTAGCTTTGACTCCACCTCAAAAATATTCAACACACAGTTTTCCACATTTTTAACACCTAGTAAGGTCCATTCGAAGGATACACCAATGGTGCCTTCGAAGGACATATATGCGTTCTATTCGAAGGATACATAATTGTGGGAGAAAAGCTTGTTTTGCCTTATGATGAGTATTGGTTCAAGATGCTTGCCTTTGATCCACAAGGAAAAGGCTCCCTTTTTAACTGGACTTTGATTCACCAAGCAAAGGTTTCCTCTTAATGCATGCCTTCGTTTCACAAGCGTAAGATTTATACATTATACGCACATTGGTGGTCCATTCGAAGAATGCACAAGGAGTGCATGAGGGCTATTCAAAGGACACACAAATGGTGCCTTCGAAGGGGAATGGATTTGGTCCAGTCTAAAGGAACATATTGGTTGAAGACAAGTGTTGTTTTGTCTTTTGATGAGTCTAGCCAAAGTCCTGCATGCTGCCATACCCAAGCCTCCTGTACAATCCCATTCATGACAAAGGAGGCTTCAATTGGCCAGAATGAAGTCCTCACTTGTGCTATTGGAATCAAGCAACTAAGGCAAATAGACGGGTCTAACGAAGGAACCATTTGAAAGACACTCAAGAAGACCCCTTCAAAGGAGGCAACCAAAGGCCCATTCGAAGGATATACAAGAGGTCCAGTCGAAGGAGGCAATAGGCCATCAAAGAGCAACACTGGAGGGCATTCGAAGGAGCCAAAATGTCCAGATTCATTCAAACTTAAAAAGAGACAAGTTTCTATGACTTTTGCAATGTTAAAAAACATCATTCATGGCTTTGAAAACACTTGTTTATGGCTGTTTAAACCTTTGTTCTCTTGTCCCCTCCATCCCCTCTATATACAGAAGACACTAGCAAGCTCCAAAGGAGGCTGGACACAAGAGGAGGGAGAGTCAACGAAATTAAAAACATATTCTTGGAAGTTTTCTGAGGCTTTTCCAATCATCCGCAGCCCTTAAGCAAGTGTCCCCATGTCCAGAAGCCAAATCGAAGCAATCCTTAAACAAGGGTACCCACGCTTGAATTCATACACCACCCTTGGTAAGAATTGGTAAAAAGATCAAACTTACATTTGCATGACATATTGGTATTTGTAGTTTTATTCGATCTATATTCAAGATTAAGGACCTGGGTTCGACACCCAGGTCTTGAGTTTCGTTTTTGCTAACAAATCTTTGCAGATTCAGTGCCCTCACAGGTGATCCATCAGGCCTTTCCAGTAACGTCCTCTGGATCGAAAGCCAAATATTTCCACTGGATCGAAGGGTAACACCCTTCACAGAATCGAAAACAACATCCTCTGAATCGAAGGATGCCCCCTTTGTTTTTTTTACTTTTGTTTTCATTTGTTTATTGACCTTTTCTTTTATTTATTTTAGCATTAAAATCAAAATCACAAAAAAACATTAGGCTAGTTGTTTTATTAATCAAGTTAAATTTTGTTAATTAATTAAAAATTTAACCTTTTCTTAATTAAAAATGAATTAGAATTTAAGACTAATTATTTTATTATCATAATAATAAAAATAGACTAAAAATAAATTAGATTATTTTTCTTAATTTTATTTTATTATATAGACTTTAGGATAATTGACCATTTCACTTAAATCTAAAACAACAAAAAATAATTTTCTTATTAGGTTTTTCTTAGACAAACTTTCAATCTTTCGCGCGTTATTTATTTTTCGCATTTTTATATTATTGTACTTGCATCCTGGAATATAATAATTAATAAGATTTTACCTGCTTTCTTTATTTTTCTTTCATCAATTTTTGTACATTGTAAATCCCCTCCCCGAAGCCATGTAATAGTGTAGGTTTATATTTATGCACTTTAAATTCATATATATATATATATATATATATATATATATATATATATATATATATATATATATATATATATATATATATATATATATATATATATATATATATATATATATATATATATATATATATATATATATATATATATATATATATATATATATATATATATATATATATATATATATATATATATATATATATATATATATATATATATATTGCTAGTAACTAGGATTGTATGACAAGACTAACAATCAAACGCTAGCAAACGTAACAAAAAGACAAAAAATAACTAAAACATAATACACTTGCATATATACACCTCTAGGGTACCCCACTTTGGTTGCCTTCGGAAAATAAAACAGTCATGTCCCTCGAGACAGGGACGCTTTAGCAAAGACCCATAAATCAAAAGATCATAGTCTCTCGATGACCCTACAGTTGGCTTCCGGTAAATGATCTAGTCCCTAAATAGAAATTGCTAAAGCGTCTCTACATTGTTGCCTTTATGACTGTACGTCCCTTAGAATGTCCCTCATACATCCAACGATGGGGCTTATTATCAATCAATGGTAAGGTAGCAACATCTAAAGGAGGAGGAAAAGAACATTATACATGTTTGAGTAGGTAGGATGCTCATAGTTGCTCGCTTACTCACAACAAAAAAAATCATTTTTACGCATACACTTTCAATTGAAACATTTTCAAAAGTCAAAACCCTTTGTACGCATTCTTATAGCGACAAGAATCGTTACAAAGGCACTTTTAAAAATTACTTTCAAAAACATCTTCCACCAACACTTCTTTGAACTATTTTCAAAACCAACGCCACAAAGCACATTTTCAAACAAAAGCAAAGTGAACTAGCAAGCAACTAAGAGCCCGTAGATAACTACAGATGGAAAGGGTTCTAATACCCTCCCTTTCTATAATCTACCCCCCTTACTCAAAAAACTCTCGAAAAGGTATTTTTCTGTTCTTTTCACCCTTTCCTTAATTTGGATAAAAGAAAAGTCGGTGGCGACTCTAGCTTACCGCAACATTTGCAAATACAAATGCAAAACTAGTATCAAACAATCGATTCTTCCACCGTATCACAGAACTGGAAACTCTGCTGGGGATAAAATAAAAAAGTGGGGTTTACCTTAGAGTTAGTTCATTATTAAACTACTTTTTTGTGCTTTGTATGCTTTGTCCTTGGAGGGTTGTTTGGGTTGTTACTATAGATCCTACACCTGGATCTGGGGGCATCTTTTTAGGTAAACAGAAATAGATCGTGGAGACTATACAACATAGACCGATATGGTTGAAGTGATAGCTGTGTTGGTGTGAAACTTTGGTTGGTACCGGTATCCCTTGTGTTGAATCGAAGAGAATACGGGGCCTCCGCATGGTGTCCTGAAGCACTAATAGACCTTAGAACCTTAGTTGAACAAACTTGGTCATTAGAAAGTAGTGAGATAGCTGGCCTCGGTGTAAAGATGAGATTGGTTGATACTCGTTGCTACACTCATTGAGATCGGACTTTTGAGATTTTTCGGCTGTAAGAAAAGATTGCTAAGCTGAAATAACGCTCGATAAAGAAAGATCAATGATATTGAGACTCCTTAGAACCCGATTACTTTTCTAAGACAGGTTGAACCAACTAAACTTCAAGAGGGTACTTACCTACAAACCCCATGCAAGCCTGAACCTAAGGCTGCTTGTGTGACTTATTTACCTTTCATTATCTAACAACTTGAACTCATTGCAGGGCTTTTTGCAGGACCTTGTTTGTACACATTATCGAACAAACTGGCTTTCCTGCAAGACATAATTGTCTTTATCATCCTGCATTCTTGCTTGACATATAGCATACACATCATATCATCATACCATAGCATTTCCTTAACCATTTCAAGGATCTCAAGGGCCTGTGGTGCATGTTATGATGAACCAGACGTCTAGCAAGGGGCAAGAGGATTTATTTTCCTCCAGCTAATGCCATCAAAGGATAAAAACACAATAACTTGAGTCAGGGGCTATGACCCACTTGACATGGTGAGCTTGACTCTTGTAGAAGGACCCTCAACGATACAAATTTCTTCAATCAAAACTACAAAATTCAACTTCTGACATTTTCTTGTTTAACCCGTGAGATCCTTGAAAACATTTGCATATCATACATGTCATTGCATAACAGGTACTCTCCAGACAGGTTTCTTATCTTTTCGCTGTTTATTTCAGCAAAAAGAAATGGCTCTTGAACAAACAATTAAGGAGCTCCAGGCACAAAATGCTCAATTCCAAGAAATGTTCCTGAATCTGGCTAAGGGACAAGAAGATATGAAGGCTCTTGTTCTCAAAGACCAGAAGTAAAAGGCAAAGAAACCAGTTCGTGTTTTGAGTGTGGGAAGAAGAAGACCATCTAACCAAGCTCTAGATTTCGCAAACCCCTCAAAGGAGGGGGATGATCAAGAGGAGAGTGATGAGAAATCCGAGGAAGGGGACAACAATCCAGCGTCTGAGGAAGATGAAGCCAACCATACTGAAGAGCAGTATCCTCCTGCTGATAACAAATACAAGTAGTTGGAGGATCTCCTCAATGAAATGGAAATTCAGAGGATACCCGGTCTGGATTTTGAAGAATTAGGTTTGATTACAGGGGTGGTCATCCCACCTAAGTTCAAGGTCCCTATCTTTGCAAAATACGACGGTGTTTCCTGTCCCAAGCTTCACTTGAGGTCATATGTCAGAAAGATCCAGCCTCACATTGCTGACCGAAAGGTATGGGTCCATTTCTTCCAAGAAAGTTTAGCTGGAACTCAACTGGAGTGGTTCTATCAGCTAGAAGGAACTGACATCCATACCTGGGAAGACTTGGCTGCTGATTTCTACAAGCAGTACCAATACAATGTTGACCTAACACCAACTCGAGTGCAATTGCAGAATATGTTCATGGGCTCAAGAGAAGGGTTCAAGGAATATGCGCAGAAATGGAGAGATCTAGCTGGCAGGGTACAACCTCCTCTGAATAATCGTGAAATGGTAGACATGTTCATGGGCACTCTGACATGCCCGTTCTTTAATCTGCTGATTAGGAGTTCTTCATCCAGTTTTACAAAGATGGTTCTTATTGGGGAAAGGATCGAAAACAATATCAAGAGTGGGAAGATTCCAATGGTTGCATCCTCTAATGCTGGGAGGAAGCCATTTGGTGCTAAAAAAAATTAATGATGTCTATGGTCAAAGGCGCCATAATACAAATAACCACCATCAATCTAGGGGAGCAGTGTTAATGTCTAATCCTACACCCGTTCAACATCAACGGAGCAATATTGGTAGGATAAATTATCAAGAGAGGAGGTACGCTGATATTAATATGCCTTTGTCTCATGCATTACAACAATTGCTAAAAGTGGAGCTGATTACATTAAAGGATCTTCCTCAAAAACTTGATACCTCTTCTCCTAAGTACAATCCTAATGTAAAATGTGCTTACCATTCTGATAGTCCGGGGCACGACACCGATAACTGTTGGACTTTGAAGGACAAGATTCAGGATTTGATCGACAACAAGGATATCAGATTTTACTCTCCTAAGACCCCAGTGTGATCATTGTTCCCATTCCAAATCACGGTCAAAATTGAGAGCGTTTATTTCATTTGAATTATCAGTTGCAATGTCGTTGTTGCTTAAAAACATTTATCTTTATGTCAAACTTTGGTTATTCATATTAATGCATTGCATATGTTTTGTCTTAAATTATTTCATCCGTATTCATTATATTCAAGTTGTGCCTTTTCTTCCTTTTTTGTGATATTCAACTCCTGATTAAAAAAACTCTAAGCCTTTAGAGGGAGGATGACAAAAACAATACCACAATACCTACAATATGCTTTTAAACAGATCCTGCTGACGATGTACATGCGTTGTTTCAAATCATAAACAGTGGAGTTATAAGGAAGATAATCCTTAGTCAACCCCTTTGAGCCTAAGAAGTAGGAGTTTTTCTTTTCATACAAATTAAAACCCTTAATCATAACCCGAGGAAGGGTAGCTTTCTCAGTTAATTTAAAAGTGCATTCAGTCGCAAGCTCTATCTCCATACACGACAAATAGTGTAGAAGATGCTCTCCAAAAGATAATGATGGTTCCACATAATCATTAAGACATGCAGTCATCATCTCTCAAAAGAAAAGCCTACTAAGTCAAAACCTATGAAGGAGACTTAAGAAAAATTAGGGCATCCCGCTGGCTGTAATCGCAAAAGAAACAGTTTAGGCAAAAGCAGGGATAATAAAAAAAATAGGTAGCAAAAATCCTCAACAAAAAGAAAAGGTTATAGAAATGACTTCCTTCTCAAATAAACATTCAATTTCTGAACCATCACCAAGTATCAGAGCAAAGGTCCCAGAGTCAATCGATATTTAAATGCACAATTAACTGAACATAGAATTGAAGAACATCACGAAGAACGGGTTGGGTACAAATAAGATTTGAGCCTTTATCCTTTGTTTCTCAAAACTGTGAACCAGGCTACATTATAACCCTTAAAAGTCCTAACTGAAGCATGGGTTAGTTCGAAAGCATACTGTTACAAAAGGTATCCTGACTCCTGTAAGGTTTGCTATAAATCCTGAGTTGATATCACATTCTTACAAAATTTATTTGTTTTACAAAAATGAATTTTCAAACATCAAGACAGACATAAGCTTTGCATTATTAAAATACAATTGTTTGCATATGACTATTTGTTCAACAACAGAGAAATTCGCACGACTAATATTCAATGAACAGGAATCCTCTCAATGAGCAAAATCACCTCAGATGGAAAGACATTCCAATGATAGGCCTTTCATAACCCAGGGGCATAACATGGTGTCCAACTGATCTGGGGCAGTCAAATCAAGGTACAAGGAATCCCTCAAAAATTCCAAATAGCCAGGGGCAGATCTCCATCTGAATCACTTGGGGCATTGGACATGAATTCCAGCAATGAATCATGTACGGTCAAACAAACACCTTTTGGGAAGTGTGACAACACTTACTACTATGGACAATGACAATTCTCCGTACTTGGTGAACATGGACATAGTCGGAAAATACTACTCATGAACAAAGACCCGCTAGGTTGACTGGCCTAGGAAAAAATAAGGGCATCCCGACGAAACAAAAGGGTTCGGGCAAAAATTATGGATATACATAAAAAATCTGTACACCCGGCAAGTCGAAAACCTAAAAAGGAGGCTTGGGAAAAAAGGGGTATCCCGGTGGACTGAAAACCTGAAAGGGTGGTCCAGGAAAAAGCTAGGGATTAAAGCGTACGATTATGTCCTATCATCTTGTCATTTGTCTATCAGTAGAACACTCCCTGATCAACATCTACTCAAAAGCCCAGGAGTTGGGATGACACTCAAACCATCCACAAAATCTCGACAGATATTTTCTCCAACAGGTACAGAGGCAGGGGCATCCTACTACAAGGTCACTGCCATACTCTTAGCATACATCCTAGTGATGTCAGTTGTTCTCACATCCCCGTCAGAGCAAAAACCTCTAATTACTGCTCAAAAATCCCCTAGTGAAGTCGCCAAGCTTCTCAAGATCCCCCTACAGGATTTCAACAAAATCCCCAAGTAGTTTATGGAGTTCACCTTCTGAAACAGATTTCTATAAGTCTCAAGTAGTTTATAAAGCCTTATCCCCAACAGAAATTGAAAAATCACTTTCTTCACTCACCAAAAACAGTCCGAGATTCATCTTCCCGGTACTCTTCAACAACAATCAGGGATTCATTTCCCTAGTTCAACAATACAACAATGGAATGACTGACATGTTCATGCATTGCATTCATACATCATTTTACAGATGTCATATGATAGGCAGCACAAATGCATATATTACAAATCTCATTCATTTTGAGAACATCATTTGCACTTAATGCATCATGACATTGCATGCAACTAAATCTTTACCTTTTCAGGTAAAGTCTATACACAAATGAATTTTTCATTATCTATTGAGGTAGCAATCGTCAAAGATTCCTTTATTATCTATTGAGGTAGCAAAAAGATTCTTTCATTATCTATTGAGGTAGCAATCATCAAAGATTCCTTCATTATCTATTGAGGTAGAAATCGTCAAAGATTCCTTCATTATTTGTTGAGGTAGAAATCATTAAAGATTCCTTCATTATCCATTGAGGTAGCAATCGTCAAAGATTACTTCGTTATCTGTTGAGGTAGAAATCGTCAAAGATTCCTTCATTATCTGTTAAGGTAGCGATCATCAAAGATTCCTTCATTATCTGTTGAGGTAGCGATCGTCAAAGATTCCTTCATTATCTGTTGAGGTAGCAATCGTCAAAGATTCCTTCATTATCTATTGAGGTAGCAATCGTCAAAGATTCCTTCATTATTTGTTGAGGTAGCAATCGTCAAAGATTCCTTCATTATCTGTTGAGGTAGCAATCATCAAAGATTCCTTCACTATCTGTTGAGGTAGCAATCGTCAAAGATTCCTTCACTATCTATTCAGGTAGCAATTGTCAAAGATTCCTTCATTATAACCCTCTAGAGGCAGTCCAACACGGACTCATCCTGAAATAGACCTACACAGGTTTTCTTCTGATACATCTCCAGATAGCATTTAATTTCATTCTCCCCCAGCAGATTACTATAAAGCCTGGATCTCAACCAGAAAAACAACAAACTTTCATCTCTATAATCCAGATATAACTCCTCAGTAGAGTAATGGACAACTGAAGTTCCTAGACTCTATTCCCCACAGAGTTTTCCTCAAGCAGGAGAACTCCAGAAACCTATATTCCCTAGAGGACTCCTCCTTAGACAGTAGGAACAGGAACCCCCAAAGGGACCATGTGTGGAATTAGAATCTACTTTAGATGGCATCCTTAAGCCCATCTCCGACAACTCTCTGTCATCTTATCCAAAAGGAATTTGTAAACCCATTCCCGCCATCATCAACGATCAGTTTAACTTCATACGAGTGAAAATTTCCGGGCACTCTAGTGTTCAATCATCTTCCACCTTTAGATCACGAAAGGCATACAAGCCAATCTACATCTTTAGGTTTAAGAAGATTGAACAGGGGCAGCTGTTGTACCCCAAAATTTGCCCTCTCATATTTTTCCAAGACTTTTCTCTTACATAGGTGATTACAAACATTTGATTAAAGAAAAAATAATTTTTTTTAAAGATAAACAAGGTCTTTCGATTAGCATGTCAAAGGGTCTTTCGATTGGCATCTTGACAGGCTTCGATTGAGCATCTAACCTCCTCCAAGCTTGCCTCAAATTTCCAAGTTTCAATTGAAGCCTTGGCCTTTTGCTTATTTACTGTATACAAGCTTCATCTGGGCATATGTTTCCTTTGAAACAACCTCCTTTGATCCAAAAGGGAAGGGCCTTCTGTTATTGCTCCTTCGATTGCACCATTGGCTTTACATGATGGCTTGATTCACAATGCAATGGCTATCTGCATGCAAGATGGATTCTTGCTTTGTTTGGGCATTTGGTTTCTTTGGAGAAAGCTTAATTCTTGCTTCGACTAGCAAATTATCTCTGTGTGCGTGCCTTCAGCGCACATAGCAATAATCCCCTGCAAGCTCCCTTCATTCCACCAGCAGTGACCTCCTGCACGCTTACTTTGATTCACAAATAGTGGACTCTTGCATGCAAGCTTCATTTAGGAAAAGACTTCTTCATACCTACCTTTGATCCACTAGACAAAAGGCTACCTCAGACTTGCCTTTGATCCATAAGGCCAAGTCCCCTTCAACTTGTCTATGTGTTTGCTTTCGACCCACAAGAAAATGAATTCCTATGGGATTGCCTCCAATGCGCAGGGCAATGGTTTCCCTTCATGCCAGCAGCCATAAAGTAGTGGCTTTCTTTCATATGTGCTTCGATTCATTA
Organism: Vicia faba; assembly: GCA_948472305.1. Taxonomy (NCBI): domain Eukaryota; kingdom Viridiplantae; phylum Streptophyta; class Magnoliopsida; order Fabales; family Fabaceae; genus Vicia; species Vicia faba. Next base: position 555,109,666 of record OX451741.1, read on the forward strand.
AGAAGTTGGCTTCCCTCATGCTAGCTTTGACTCCACCTCCAAAATGTTCAACACACAGCTTTCCATATTTTTGACACCTAGTAAGGTCCATTCGAAGGATACACCAATGGTGCCTTCGAAGGATATATATGTGTTCCATTTGAAGGATACATAATTGTTGGAAACAAGCTTGTTTTTCCTTTTGATGAGTATTGGTTTAAGATGTCTGCCTTTGATCCACAAGGCAAAGGCTCCCTTTTCAACTGGCCTTTGATTCACCAAGCAAAGGTTTCCTCTTCATGCCTGCCTTCATTTCACAAGCATAGGATTACTACATTATGAATGCACATTGGTGGCCCATTCGAAGAATGCACAAGGAGTGCATGTGGGCTATTCAAAGGATACACAAATGGTGCCTCCGAAGGGTCATGCATTTGGTCCAGTCTAAAGGAACATATTGGTTGAAGACAAGTGTTGTTTTGTCTTTTGATGAGTCTGGCCAAAGTCCTGCATGCTGCCAGACCCAAGCCTCCTACACAATCCCATTCATGACAAAGGAGACTTCGATTGTCCAGAATGAAGTCCTCACTTGGGCTATTGGAATCAAGCAACTGAGATAAATAGATGGGTCCAATGAAGGAACCATTTGAAAGACACTCAAGAAGACCCCTTCGAAGGAGGCAACCAAAGGCCCATTCAAAGGCTACACAAGAGGTCCAGTCTGTGGTGGTAGAAATGTGCAAGACTAAGCCATTGGATTGACTAGACTTTATACAAATCAAAATAAAAATCGCCACCGCACTTTATTGTTTCCAAAGGAATGGGAAAAGAGCGAATAACCCAAAAAGAGGGGGAAAGATTCAAGGTAAGGGGGTTGGTTATGCAAAGGGAAGGTATTAGCACCCTAAACATCTACGGTACTCCGCAGGAACCTCTTTGAAAAATCTGTATATTTTGGCTATAAAAATGTGTTGTATATAAAATGGATGGTGGAGGTGAGAAAAGAAATATTTTTATGATTTTTGCACCCGCCGCGGTTGCGAACCTTTAGTGCCTACGTACCACCTTTCGTGCAATAGGGGATCAGGGTACACGTAGTTCCTCTTTTAAAAATTTGAAACTCAAGTGTGTTGGTTGATTTTATGAGATAAGACATCATCGCAATTGTCCGTGTGAAAAACATACTTACTACCCACAATCATGAGAAAGGAGAATTTGCATCATCTCAAAGTGGAGGATATGGCTTGGATTTTAAAATCAACAATGCCTCACTCAACACCCAAGTGGAAAATATTTCGCTTCACTACATATTGTAGAATTATAGTTGTTTGCATCACTACAAGGATTGACAAGAGTCTAATCTTTTGAGAAAAGTTTAAAGATAAAAGCCAAAGTGGCAAAATGGTTTGAAATGAGATTGATAGACTTTTAGTTTTCTCACAAAAAAAGTCAAGGTATTATTAAATTGATTGAAATTTATTTATGAAAATGTTTCAAAGATGCATGGACATAAGTCCAAGTTTATTATGAAAATGTTTCAAGTTTCAAAACAAGAAGAGTTTTTTTTAAAGGAGGGAGAAGATTTTTGAAATTAAAGAAGATGGGAGGAGAAGAAGAGGCTATCCTAAAGCATAAGGTAAAAGCTAGGGATAAGAACCATCTAACCAACAAGAAGCCAATACTTGACATTATGAGTCAATATAGAATTCCCATTCTTCGGATTGAAACCAAGCAAGCAAAGATACTAGACCTCTTGAGAGAACCAAACTTCAAGTGTTTTAAGTCTTCGCAAAAATTGGGCAGAGTAACGGCTGTATACGGGTGAATTCCAGATTACAAACAAAGATCGTAATCTCAATAACCTGCACACAAAACAAACAAACAACCAAATGTCTTGAGGTAAACCTCAAGAACTCCAGACAAAATATCAAATAAAGTCACAAAGTCTCCAAGATAGGCCAAGGTCTCTAATCCTAAGTCCAAGAAGTCCATCACTCCATAATGAAAAGGATAGTAACCATGTAGTCCAAGTATCATTAATGATTTTTATGGTTCATGTTGATTATTAGGTGTCTTTAAAAAGAAAGAAAAGCTCAAGTGAGCAAAATAAAAATGACATAAAAGTAAATTCTCAAGTGAGCAAATATGAAAATAACATGAAATGTAAAATGCTAAAAGTAAATGGTACATAAAGCATGAAAATAAAAGCATAGAGTAAAGTTAATTGTTAGTAATTAGTGGTTAGTTGGATGACCATCTTGAAACTTGCATTTGGAACTCATTAGAGGATTGGTAGAACCAAAGCCTCCACACAACAAGTTGCATTTGCTTTTTGTCAAGTATATCATCCATTTTGGAATTCTCACAAGGTAACATGTAATGATCAACGATGTTTAAGTGATCCGCGTTGACCAAAGGTGTTGTAGATCCATTAGAGGATTGGTAGAACCAAAGCCTCCACACAATGAATCTCAAGGTTATTGGATCAAAGAGATCAAATTAACATACTTGGGCTTGCAATCATAAGTTTGGGCCACAAATGATCATTTATTCGAATCGGGACAAAATTTAGCGCTATGTTAAGCAATCGTAAGTGGACTTATGTAGAAGTCACACCTATTTTGAGGCCGGTCAATAGCAATATATGTACTTCATGTTTGGATAAATGATATAGAGATCACCATCCCTTAACATGTAGCACAATTAAAAAAAGAAAGGGATAAGATGAAGAGGGAGGGGAGTGATAAGCTAATTTGGATCACCATTTCAAAATTCTTTCATCTTTAAATTCAACCACTCCTCTAGATGGATTAAAGAACTAAACATATCATTAATACAAAGCACCAAAAATGAATTAAATAATTCACTCTTAGGTAGATTTGAATTGATGAACATTTATCCAACTTCATCTACATCACAAAGTCCATTGAGTTTAAAGAAAAATTGGACATTTAAAATTGCAACCCAAACCAACAATCAAAAAGGAGTGAGTAGAAAAATCATTTTGGATTAAAGCTTCCCCAAAACAAGGCAAAAAAATGCATTCTGTCCCTTTGTAAATCGATTGCACTATTGTTAAATCAATTTACACAGTACAATTTTCTAAAAATTATGCAAAATTGCTTCTGTGCAATCGATTGCACAGTTACTGCAATCGATTGCACACTGTTACAGTAGCAAAAACAACATTTTTAAAGGCCAATTTCTTGTTCAAACTTTCCATCAAACACCTTATGATCATGGATCCACTTGAGCACGAAAATTCCATCAAATTATGAGAAAATAACACCATTGAAATCACAAAATAATTCTCAAAGAATCAATCCCAAAGATCACCAAGAGATCACATTGTGAAAGATGAATTATCCAACTTACCAAAGGTAGATCTAGAGAATTATAAAAACAACTTCAAGAATTTTCTTCAATTCAACCACAAGAATCAATTGACCAAGCTTGGATGTAGAGAATTGATGGAGAAAAAGTGTTTGGATGAAGGTTTAGCTCAAAGATTAGTAAGCTTAAATGCAAAGCTTACTAACTTTTTAAAAATGGAGCTTTGAGTGAATTTGGTAGATGGAGAGAATTGAGAGATTTTTTAGCAAGGTGGATTTGGCTATCAAAAGCTTGAAATTTGAATGAAATGAGAACTCTATTTATAGAGTTTTAGGATTGGGATTAGTGGTAATTTGGTAATTGATTCTTGGAGCCAAAATTTGAATTAATGATAACTCTTTCAAAAATTAGAGCCAAAATTTGAATTAATGATAATTCTTTCAAATATTAGAGCCAAAATTTGAATTAATGATAATTCTTTTTAAAAATGAAAGATTGGCACTAAAATTTGAATTAATGATACATCTTTCAAAAGTGAAGGAAAATTGGAGCCAAAATTTTGACAAGTTTAAAATGTTGATTTTTTTTCAAATTTTCACGCTGCGCAATCGATTGCACTATAGTGCAAATCGATTTGCACAGTTATTTTTTCAAAAATGGCGCAAAATGCACTATGTGCAATCGATTGCACTCTAAGAGCAATCGATTGCATTAGTGAAAAAAATGAAATTTTTTAATTCTTTTTCTTTGCAAATAGAGATTTTAGGAAAATAATACCAGAAATCCTTATTTGTCAGATGCTTCGAATTGGTACCTACAAAACAAAAATATACAAAGACAAAGACAAATATTTTTTGTATTTTGATTAGAAGTTAGTCAACAACACATATACAAAATACACAACCAAGGTGCTTGGAGATTCCTCAAGAGAAAACTTAAAGATAGGAACAAAGAGGAAGAACCAACCCTAATGTGATCTTGTTATGATTGAGTTGATATGATATGATAGAGGAATCTTAGGGCAAAAATTGGGGTACAACAGCTGCCCTTATTTAAGTGTATTCTATCCGGAGATAAGAAGGTTACAAATCTTCGTGTCGACGCGATTGAAGATACTTAAATATAAAACAAGCCCTATTTTTGTCTCTAAGATGCCATGCAATGCTTATGATTATGGATGCATATGAACAGAACAAAAGAGACGCAAAGTAACACTGGGGATGTCACAAAAATGAAGAAACAAAGGAGCAACCCCACTAGGAAAATAAATCACTGGTGGACCAAAAGAATAGAACCAGATAGGAGGATAACAAGCATCGACGTTCACTGCCGATGTCTACCAACGTTCATTGAAGGTAGAGAGAAGAAGATATACCGACTCACAGATGACGGTAAACTACCAACTCAATAGTTGAAGGTAGAAGAGAAAATATATCATGCCATCGCCGTTCACTAACGAGGAACTATCACCGTTCACTGATGATAGCAAAAAGATAAGAAACACCGACGTTCACTTCCGATGCACTACCAACGTTCACTGAAGGTAGATTTTGAAAATATCATACCATCGCCGTTCACTGACGAGGAACCACCACCGTTCACTAATGATAGCAAAAAGATAAGAAACACCAACGTTCACTGCCGATGCACTACCAACGTTCACTGAAGGTAGATTTTGAAAATATCATACCATCGCCGTTCACTGACGAGGAACTACCACCGCTCACTGATGATAGCAAAAAGATAAGAAACACCAACGTTCACTGCCGATGCACTACCAACATTCACTGAAGGTAGATTTTGAAAATATCATACCATCGCCGTTCACTGACGAGGAACCACCATCGTTCACTGATGATAGCAAAAAGATAAGAAACACCAACGTTCACTGCCGATGCACTACCAACATTCACTGAAGGTAGATTTTGAAAATATCATACCATCGCCGTTCACTGACGAGGAACTACCACCGTTCACTGATGATAGCAAAAAGATAAGAAACACCGACGTTCACTGCCGATGCACTACCAACATTCATTGAAGGTAGATTTTGAAAATATCATACCATCGCCGTTCACTGACGAGGAACTACCACCGTTCACTGATGATAGCAAAAAGATAAGAAACACCGACGTTCACTGCCGATGCACTACCAACATTCACTGAAGGTAGATTTTGAAAATATCATACCATCGCCGTTCACTGACGAGGAACTACCATCGTTCACTGATGATAGCAAAAAGATAAGAAACACCGACGTTCACTGCCGATGCACTACCAATGTTCACTGAAGGTAGATTTTGAAAATATCATACCATCGCCGTTCACTGACGAGGAACTGCCACCGTTCACTGATGATAGCAAAAAGATAAGAAACACCGACGTTCACTGCCGATGCACTACCAACGTTCACTAAAGGTAGATTTTGAAAATATCATATGTTCCCCAAACTTCTAGTGTTTCACCTAGAACGGGTCTCAACTTCTTCCTTAACCAAGGAATTCCGACTGGAAAGGGTAATATGTAAGCTGTCTCAAATAAAGAGACTTCCACTTGTAAATATTTCACAACGAGAAATTTCTGTGAATTTGAAATTCTTGCCATCCACTGGCGTAAACTGACGACAGACTGCAAGCTAACCACTCATAGAGGAAATAGCAAAAAAAGTTACGTCGACTTATACAGGGAAGCACGAGTTGCTCAAACAAAGATACTTGTTGCTTGTTATCATGGAGGATTGCAAAAAGAAACGACTTTCTGGGGATAGAAATGTGGCTTCCCGAGGAAAGAGATATGACTTCTTGGGGAAAGAAATATGGCTTCCTGGGGAAATAGATATGACTTCCTGGGGAAATGAGATATGACTTCCTGGGGAAATGAGATATGACTTCATGGGGAAATGAGATATGACTTCCTAGGGAAATGCCACATTATTCCAGCTGAAGAGATAAAGTCTTCTCGTGCAAAATAAATGCACAAATCAAAGCTCAAAGTCCTCAGAAATCCAGAGTAAATGATATTGTCATGCAACCATGAATCCAATTAGAAACAAACTGGAGCAAGACGGCCAAAGAAGATACATCCTTTGAGAAATAAACTCAAGAGGGAAAACCAAATCCAACTAAGCATGGAGCGCTGCAGGAAGGTTTGAACACAATGTCAATAAAAAATGATTTGTAACAATGCATGATGCATGTATGAATGTATGAGTGATATCGTGTATATGCTGGTAAAAGGATACATAATAGAATAAAACTGCCTCAGGTACTAACAACATTGGCCTAAACTTCGATCAGAAAGATCAATCCTAGAAAGGTAAAGGCAACTGCGGAAACCAAACCTATTGTCTATCCTAACTTCACTGAGGAGAAACATAATCCAGATGTAGCTAAATCAAACAGATACCGGGATAGAACATCTTTCTTCCGTTTTCATCGGAGAAACCAGTTTTCCAAAAACAACGTGCCTACTGAAGATTGCAAAACTAGTCTCAAATAAAGCAGACTGACGCCGAGACAACCAAACCTCACTGAGGAATTCAAACCCACTTCCCTGGAGAGAAAAAAAACTGAGGATTGAAAACTTTTCATCATGAATACTCATTCCAACAAGAGATGCCCTGGGATAACCTTCCTAGGGAATAACACACAGACTTCCATGGGGAAAACAAATGTTTCACAGTCCGTACTCTTACTGGGGATTTCGATACTGATTGTGAATAAGGCAAATGGAAACCAAATTGTCAAAACATTCACTGGGGAAATCAGGCCCACTTTGAAGGAAGAAAAACATACAGACTTCACTAAGGGAGACAATACTTCATCATCGAGACCTCTATCGGGGACTTCATGCCGACTTCATTGGGGAGGTCTACACCACATCATCGAGGGGAAACCAAGATACGTTCTTCACTGGGGAAAAAGGACTTCTATCAAATAAACAAGGCCTTCACTAGAAAATACTGGATTGAGTCTTCATATCAACCAAACCTATTCCAACAAAAGATGCCCTGGTGTAGTCTTCCTGGGAAATCAAGAAGTCAACACTAATGCCAATACTGCAAAAAGAGCGATATCTTAGCACACCAAGGGAATAAAACCTTTCATCATATGAGGGAAAACTTCGCTGGGGAACCTGGGACAGAGGCTTCTGACCATGCAAACCCAAAATCAAAAGCGAACCAAGACTTGACCGGGGATCATGGGATCACAAACCTAATACTGTACCTTACGCCAACTGGTATCGTCTCTAATTATCTGAGAAACACACAAAGATTGCGTATATACCAACAAGATGACCTGAGAAAAACCTTCACGAAGGAAGTAAATATTCTTAAAACAATCGGAGTTTGTTCATTCCAGGGATCGCCATTTTTGTTGTCATTTTTTTATCATAAATCCCAAAGTAAATTGAATTGTAAAGATGTCTTTCTTTTTGAAAAGTCAATTTTGTTTTTTTTAATCTTTTTGCTTTGAAAGTTATTATCAGTAATAAATGAAGTCTTTGCAAGCTAAATAAAAATAAGAACACAAAGAATTGGGCAAAAGCTCGAATTTTATTAATAGAATGGTAGTCTGCGAATGGCGAGACTCCATGGATGATTACAAAGTTTGGGAAATGGTAATATATAATGGAAAAGATACATTGAGATACAATGACCACCATTCCACTAACAACTTTTGAAGTCCTGAGCAGCAGCTTTTGTTGAAGTATGGTGAGGATCCGAGAAGATTGTTGCTTCAACGATCAAGTCTTGTCTAACGTAGTTACTTGCCAAGAAAAATCCCTAACTTTTGCCTAAGCTGCCCTTACGGGTTTTCAACTTAGCGGGAAATTTATTCTGTTTATGTCTCTAATTTTTGCCTAGACCTCCCTTTCGGGTTTTCAGCCTACCGAGACGCTCCTTTTTGCCTAAGCCGCCCTTTCGAGTTTTCAACTTAGCGAGCTGTTCTTTTATTTATTTAGGCAAAGTATTTCTTGACTGCATCGGCATTCATGGGACGTGGGAACTCCTCGCCATCCATAGTTTCAAGAATTAATACACCACCAGAGATGGCTTTCTTGACAACATACGGGCCTTCAAAATTAGGAGTCCACTTGCCCCTAGAATCAGTGTTAAAAGACATGATCTTCCTGAGCACGAGGTCGCCTTCTCTGAATTCACGAGGTTTGACCTTTTTATCAAATGCTTTCTTCATTCTTTTCTGATATAACTGCCCATGACATAAAGTTGTCATCCTCTTCTCTTCAATCAAATTCAATTGGTCAAACCTGTTCTGGACCCATTCAGCCTCTGTCAACTTGGCTTCCATTATCACACGCAACAAGGGAATCTCTACCTCAACAGGGAGTACAAATTCCATTCCATATACCAGGGAGAACGGGGTTGCTCCTGTTGAAGTGCGGACAGATGTTCAATATCCATGCAGAGCAAAAGGGAGCATTTCATGCCAATCCTTATAAGTAATAACCATTTTCTGGATAATTCTCTTGATATTCTTATTAACAGCCTCAACAACCCCATTCATCTTTGGCCTATATGGAGACGAATTGTGATGGACAATCTTGAATTCTTCACACAGTTCTGTCATTATTTTGTTGTTCAAATTTGAGCCATTGTCAGTGATGATTCTACTCGGCACACCATACCAGCATATCCGATTGTTTTTGATGAAACGCACAACCACTTGTTTGGTAACATTGGCATAAGAAGCAGCCTCTACCCATTTGGTAAAGTAGTCAATCGCTACCAAAATGAAACGTTGTCCATTCGAAGCTTTGGGTTCTATCATCCCGATCATGTCAATACCCCACATAGAGAAAGGCCATGGGGAGGAAATTACATTGAGAAGTGTCGGAGGCACATGGATCTTATCTGCATAAATCTGGCATTTATGGCACTTCTTTGCAAATTTGCAACAATCAGATACCATTGTCAACCAATAGTAACCTGCCCTTAGCATCTTTTTAGCCATCGAATGTCCATTAGCATGAGTGCCAAATGAACCTTCATGAATCTCATGCATCAACATGTCTGCTTCGTGTCTATCCACGCATCTGAGCAAGACCATGTCATAATTTCTCTTGTATAGCACATTTTCACTGAGGAAGAAACTACCTGCCAATCTTCTCAATGTCTTTCTATCTTTCCTCGATGCACCAATCGGGTATTCCTGAGTCTGAAGAAAATGCTTGATATCATAATACCAAGGTTTTTCATCTGCTACCTCCTCTATCACAAACACATGAGCGGGCCTATCCAGCCGTCGAACTGTAATACGGGGTATATCATTCCAAGAATTTACTTGATACATGGAAGCCAGAGTTGCCAGAGCATCCGCCATTTGATTTTCATCTCTAGGGATGTGATGGAATTTAACTTTATTGAAGAAGGGTAGCAATCTTCTAGCATAATCTTTGTAAGGGATCAAGCCAGGGTGACGAGTATCCCATTCTCCTTTAATCTGATTTATTACCAAAGCTGAATCACCATACACATCTAGAATTTTGATTTGGAGATCAATAGCTTCCTCAAGACCCATGATGCAAGCCTCATATTCCGCCATATTATTAGTGCAATCAAATGTTAGCCTCGCAGTAAAAGGAACGTGTGATCCATGAGGATTGACAATCACAACACCAATTCCTTTACCATAAGCATTCACCGCTCCATAAAAAATCATACTCCAATGAGATTCAGGGTCAGGGCCTTCCTCAGGCAATGGTTCATCACAATCTTTCACTTTCAAGAACATCACATCCTCATCAGGGAATTCAAATTCTACAGACTGATGATCTTCCACCGGTTGGTGAGCAAGGTAATCTGCCAACACACTACTTTTAATAGCTTTTTGAGTGCGGTACTCAAAATCATATTCAGACAACAACATCTGCCAGCGGGCAATTCTCCCCGTAAGAGCAGGCTTCTCAAAAATATACTTGATTGAATCCATTTTGGAGATCAACCAAGTGGTATGATTCAACATATACTGCCGCAAACGCTTTGCCGCCCAGGCCAAAGCACAACATGTCTTTTCTAGCGTGGAATACTTCAACTCACAATCAGTGAACTTTTTGCTGAGATAATAAATGGCAAACTCTTTCTTTCCCGTTTCATCCTATTGTCCCAGAATACAACCCATGGATTTATCTAACACCGTTAGATACATAATCAGCGGTCTTCCTTCTACGGGAGGGAGAAAGATAGGAGGTTCACGCAGATACTCTTTAATACTCTCAAATGCCCTTTGGCAGTCATCCGTCCATACATAACCTTGATATTTCTTTAACAACTTAAAGATCGGTTCACACTTTGCAGTCATGTGGGAAATGAATCTGGAAATATAATTCAAATGCCCGAGGAAACCCCTGACTTGATTTTCAGTTCTTGGTGCTGGCATTTCTTGAATTGCTCTGACTTTATCAGGATCAACTTCAATTCCTTTCTGGCTAACAATAAAACCCAACAATTTCCCCGATCTAACTCCGAAGGTGCATTTATTTGGATTCAAGCGGAGACGAAACTTCCTCAAACGCTGAAACAACTTCAATAAATCTTTTATATGCCCTTCTTCAGTTTGGGATTTGGCAATCATATCATCAACATATACTTCAATTTCCTTGTGCATCAGATCATGGAATAGGGTTGTCATAGCCCTCTGGTACGTTGCACCAGCGTTCTTCAACCCGAAGGGCATCACTCTGTAACAGAATGTTCCCCAGGGTGTGATAAACGTTGTTTTTTCCATGTCCTCTGGAGCCATTCTTATTTGATTATACCTGGAAAATCCGTCCATGAACGAGAATACTTTGAATTTTGCTGTGTTATCCACTAACATATCAATGTGAGGCAATGGAAAATCATCTTTTGGACTAGCTTTATTTAGATCTCTGTAATCTACGCACATGCAGACTTTTCCGTCTTTTTTCGGTACTGGGACAATATTGGAAATCCATTGAGGATACACTGACGTCACAAGAAAACCAGCATTAATCTGCTTTAGGACCTCCTCTTTGATCTTTACTGCCATATCTGGGTGGGTTCTTCTCAACTTTTGTTTAACTGGCGGACACTCTGGCTTCAATGGCAAATGATGCTCAACAATGTCTATATCTAGACCAGGCATGTCTTGATAAGACCAAGCAAAAATATCCACATACTCTTTCAACAGCTCAATCAACCCGCTCTTCACATCAAGATGCAACGATGCTCCAATCTTAATCTCTTTCGGATCTTCTTCTGATCCCAAATTAATCACTTCCAAAGGCTCCTTATATGGATGAATGGTATTATCCTCGTGCTCAAGCAACCGTGAGACCTCTTCTGGAATCTCATCATAATCTTCTTATTCATCCCCAAACACATGACATTCAAAGTTGGGAGAGGGTGCAGGGTCATTGTATTCAACGAGTTTTTTTAATTAATCTGCACATATGATTTATGATTGCTTTTAGAAACTGACACATATAACAAGTGATCATGCAGATTAATTTTCAGTTATCATTTATTTTGAAAGGGTTTTTTATTTGATTACCATTTCCCAAGAAAAAGCAGAAAATAAAGACATATTTTTGGAAGCAAAGACAACTTTTATTAATGATCTTAAAAATCAAAGCAAACAGATAAGCCCATACAATACTTTCACCTTGGGCAGAGTGAAAGCTTTTCAAAGAAAGAAACAGATTAACAAAACAAATTACTTTGAAATATGTATGCAAGAAGGAACATCAATGGTGACCCAGTTCTGAATTCGGACTCCATGCGTCACAAAATTCGGTACTTCCTGCTCCGCTTCATCTTCTTCAACAACATTAATTCTAGAACCAGTTGGATGGAGGTAGCCTCCACTGCGGAAAACATCATGATAACTGTTAACAGGAGACTTTGACTTCAAACTTTCGCCTTTTCCATTCTTCGAAGAAAAAACCAAACCAGTTCTGTTCTTGTTCACTGGTGGATCCACCAGTCGTCCCCAAACTGCATTATGACCATTGCGCACAACCTGCTGCGCGTCCTTCAGGGAAACTACATAATTCTCATTCCTCCTTATGTTGTCAATGGATAGGGCTTGGAACTGGGTTCCAATAGCAGCCTCATCCGCTTCTGCAATACTGAAAGAGGATAAATGGGATATCAACAACGCCTGCTCCCCATTTATGATCACTACCTTCCCTTCATGCATACATTTTAGCTTCTGATGCAAAGTTGAAGTGACAGCCCCTGCTTCGTGTATCCATGGTCGTCCAAGCAAACAACTATATGCGGGAATAATATCCATAACCTGGAAGGTTATCAAGAACAAATGTGGTCCTATATGGATGGGCAGGTCCACTTCACCGATGACAGATTTCCTCGACCCATCAAAAGCCTTCACAATGATGCCACTTGGGTGCATAGATGTTCCTTGATACTTTAACTTCAAGAGGGTACTTCTCGGTATGACATTCAGCACTGATCCGTTATCAATTAGCACATTGGACAGCAAATCATTGTTACATTTCATGGATATATGGAGGGCCAGGTTGTGATTCCTCCCTTCATCTGGTAACTCATCATCACAGAAGCTCAAATTGTTACATGACGTAATGTTTCCAATTTCGCTGCTGAATTGATCTAATGGCATGTCATTCTCTACAAAAGCTTGGTCTAGTAATCTCATCAGCGATTCTCTATGAGCAGAGGAATTCATCAATTAGGCTAGAATAGATATCTTTGAAGGAGTCTTCAATAGATGATCTACAATTCTGTAATCGCTCATCTTAATTATCTTTAAGATATCATCCACTTCTTTCTCTAATGTAGCTCCACTAGTCCCTCCTTCAGACTTCTTAGGCTCATCATTCTCAGCAATCTTCTTTCCAGCAACAACATCTCTTCGAATGACCGGTGCAAATACACGACCACTACGGGTCACTCTGCTATTATCAACTATATTTCCAACATCTGGCATCGGCTGGATGGGAATCTCCACCCCATCTTCTAAGATCGTAGTGTTGTATTTGTAAGGCACAGCCTTATCTGATTCATAGGGAACAAGACCTGGCAGACTAATTACCAATGGGGAAACAACTGGTTTGCTATGGTACTCCACCTCAAGATGAGTGGCTGCACCAAAACAAGGTACGATGACATTCACCCCTTCCTCAACACAATCAGCCATCAAAAATTCATTTTCGGCAAACAAATCTTCGTCTGAAGAGAAATACTCATCTGCGGAGGCATACTCTTCCTCTGACTCTTCCATCAAACAGACTTCAACCATATCAATCTCATGATAATCATCTCTTTGACCTGTGATCTTGATGGTTCCATTGTCTAACAGAAACTGAACACCTTCCCTCACAACAGAACATCCTCGGGGATTTCGACAACAAATTATGCAAGATCCATATCGGCGTTCCACCTGACCAGCAGTATGGCAGAAGGTAGCATGTAACTGCACTAGATCCTCATTCAAATGATCCACATCAAAAATTCTGAATTCACCCAAACATCCAGAAACCATATTCACTTCTTCTTCATATTCCACCCTAGGCCTGATTATATGGATTAAACCTTCATCCATCATCTCCTGTAAATCAGCCTTTATCTTCTCGCAACCCTGTATGTTTGTACTACAAACAGCACAATCGGCATGGTCATGCGTATAATAACTGAATTTACAGAGATCTGCGTGCATCTTCACCAAATCCCCTCTAACTAGATTAATGTCAAAAATTCGAAAGTCTCCTGAACAACCGGCCACCATATTCACAGCATTCACTCCCCCGTGCTTGGGTAGAGGATTGTCTTTCACATTAGGTCCCACGTCTTTGAAAGATAAAATTCCAGACTTCAACCACCTTTGCACTTCAGTCCTCAAAGGATAATAATTCTCAACACTATGCCCTGGTGCTCCCTGATGAAAGGCACACGTCTGGTCTGCTTTGTAATACCACGACAATGGTGATGGTACAGCGGGAGGTGGTCATGTTTGGCCCAACTTCTTCTGAACCAATGCTGGTAATAACTCTGCATAGCTCATGGGAATAGGATCATAGTTCTCCCTTCTCTGATTATACCCTTGATTCCCCTGCTGGGATGGTCTCTAATAAGCAATGGTAGTTGGAGCAACATTCATAACAGGAGTAACTGAGGCGACTTACTGATGACGCTGATAATTCCTTCTAGGAGCGTTTACCTTTCTCTCTTGCATAACAGGATTTGTATCCCCCTCTTTCTTCTTTGTAAACCCGTAAGATGGCTTCTTCACACCTCCAGATCCTTCACCCTTTGTCAAACGACCTTCTCTTACTGCCTCTTTTAGGCGGACACCCATTCCTACCATCTCTGTAAAATCATTTGGGGCACTTGCTACCATTCTTTCGTAGTAGAAAGCTCCTAGCGTCTTTAGAAAAATCTTGGTCATTTCTTTCTCTTCCATGGGCGGAATCACTTGTGCAGCCACTTCGCGCCATCTCTGTGCATACTCTTTGAATGATTCTCTGTCTTTCTGAACCATGGCCCTAAGCTGGTCACGGTCAGGCGCCATGTCTACATTGTACTTGTATTGTTTAATGAATGCTTCTCCCAAATCATTAAAAGTATGGATGCTGACGCTGTCTAAACTCATGTACCATTTCAACGCAGCACCGGTCAGACTATCCTGGAAAAAATGAATCAGCAGACGCTGATCATCAGTATGGGTAGACATCCTTCTCACATACATCACCAAATGAGCACGAGGGCAAGTGTTGCCTTTGTACTTCTCAAATTCTGGGACCTTGAACTTAGCAGGCACTTTAACATTCGGGACCAAACACAACTCATTCACATTCTGCCCGAACAACTCTTTTCCCCTAAGAGCCTTCATATCTCTTTGCATTCTATCAAACTGCTCTTGGAAATCATCCATTTTGTCATAAAGACCCAAGTCTTCACTCGGCGGAGGGAAAGGACGACACACATCTTCATTAACAAACAGAACCAAATTCACCGAAGGAGGTGCAGCAGGAACAATATGCACCACAGGAGGTGCAGGAGTAACAAAATTTGGAACCACTGGAGCATCTTGAGGACCCAGATTGAAACCTTCAGGTGCAAAATTCTCTGGCATTCCCCACAGATAACCCTGAGGCATATGGTTTTGAACAACAGCCGGAGTAGCGGATACAGGAACAGTCAGAACTTCAGTACTTGCCCTTGTTGGTTGAGGTTGAACACTCGGTGGCTGATTCTGAGAAACCACCAGAGCTTCCATTAGAGTAGTCAAGTTGGCCAAGCCAGCCTTCAAAGTAGAAACTTCTTCACGCAGCTCGCGATTCTCCTGTTCTAAGTTGTCCATCTTCTTTTTGAAATTAGCCCGAGTGTTGTAGTGATGAGTCAGCTTGCTGAATGAAGTAAAAAAGCTGGGTAAGGCACCTGGATATGCATAACAAATGCAAAAACATGTGCAATATGATGCATGATATGCAATGTATATGATTATTATTATTTTATCATTTAATATTTCAAGGGATTTAAGATTTACAGACATATTGCAAACATCAAAATAACAACGCATTTGAAATACTGAAAACTTTTATTATAATAACTTCAAAATGGGTTACAAGTTTCAATGATCCCAAGTACAAGATGAAAATACAATCTAAAATCCTGAGAAAAGGAACTGATAGAGATCAATCTGTACGAATGCGCTTCCCTATGAGCCTGGCAATCTGAGATCTCAACCTCTGGTTTTCTTCCCCATGTCTGATGGCAACCTCCTTCCAATCATCTGAATCAGGAAGTGAACAAACCACACATGTTTGAGGCTTAGGAGAAAATAAATCTCCTTGCCTCTCCATAGACTCTACTGCTCGACTCTCAAGGATCTCGATCAAATCATCTCTCTCCTTCAGGTCTGCTCTGTAGGAACTCTCTAAAGTCTGGAACTTGTTCTTCCAAGCATCCCTTTCCTGTTGCATCCTAACGAAAGCAAGCTGTAGCTCTTCTAGATCATCTAATAAGGGAGGAGTGGTCTTCACAAACAAATCAAACATGGGTGTCTCCCGAGTATACGGCATCTTCAACTGAATGGCTCTCGATCGGATCCACTGAAGATATGGCTCCAAAGAAACAACACCCCTAGGTCCCAAATCCTTCCTACTCTTCTTATGAATGTGACTCCAGGCCTTCGCAATCTGCTCCCTAGCTTCCCTGTGGTCTTCTCCTTCCTTAAGAAAGAAACTACTCAGATGAATATTGTTCGGTTTATCCCTCATCGGATAACCAAGCTGTCGTCGTGCAAGAATAGGGTTATAGTTAATTCCTCCCTTTGTACCAAGAAGAGGCACATTGGGGAAACTACCACAACTGTCAATAATCTCCGCATCCTGGTAAGCTTGATGATACCAATCAATATCCGAGTGAGTAAGTGCCATGATCTTAGGAGCCCAGCGGGGTTCCTTCTTGACATCCCAAAAAGCGTCAGACTGAGGCATATGAGAGGTAAACCACCGATACAACAAAGGCGTGCAACAGATAATCATTCCCCCATGATAAGAATTTCGAAGATGAACAGAGTAATAAGCATCACCCAACAGTGTAGGAACCGAGTTTCCAATCATGAAAATCTTGATAGCGTTAATGTCGACAAACTTGTCCACATTAGGAAATAAGAATAATCCATAGGCGAGTAAAGCAAAGATGGCCTCAAAAGCAACCGTACTCTTCATCCTGGCAAAGTAACGAGCTTTCTCCAATAAGAACTGAGCTGGTAATCCTCTAATCTCTCCTTTGGTAGTCATATGAGCTTCCACCTCAGACTTCCCAAGATGAATCAAAGCAGCAATCTTATGTGGTTTTGGCTCACCCTCCAAACCAGTAAAAGGAACGCGATCGGTAACAGGTAAATCCAATAGATAGGAATACTCTTCCAGTGTTGGCATCAACTGATAATCGGGAAAAGTAAAGCAGTGATACACCGAATCATAGAACTGGACCAAAGTTGAGAGAAAACCCTCGTTCATCTTCAGCTTCATGAGAGGAATAATGGATCCATACTTCTTCTGAAAGTCTGTAGAACACTCAATCTCGGGAATTAGACTGATCAACTCATCTATCTTAGGATCCTTGAAACTGTATTTCCCAGTCTTTCTCTTTCCATAATCCATGGTTTAAAAGTACCTGAGATATTTACAAATAGTCAACCTTTAAATCCCTTGAAATATTGTTTTTTTCAAAAGATGCTTATGAGTGCATGGACGCATGATGCAACAATCACACACAAGATCACACATATAGGGTTCATAGGTTCAACTTCACGAGCATGAGGTCGAAGGTACTACCCATAAGGTATTGGTCTAAAAAGTTATCACCTGCCGAACAAGGTTCTAGAGGTTCTCAGAGTCTACATCCTTCCTTCGGATATTACCAACTTCTCGATTAACTCGGTAATTAGTAATATTCTCAAGAAAGACTCGTCCGAGCGTAGTATCGCGTGACAACTACTTCCAAATTACTCTGTTATAGCTTCCGCACTACACCTAAAAGGCCAAGAGGGGTTAGGTAATCTACGGTCCTCAGCTTCGGCAGGCTCCCAGGTCGAAAGCAGTACGTCTTCCCGATTACTCGGTAAACGAAACTACAGTCAAAGGGGCCTCCACTGAGTGGGGGATCTCATGCCTCCTTTTTGGGATTACTCCCTCAAAGTTAACATGACTATACCGCCCGTCCTATCTTAAAGTTTTCCCAAGTCCGGGTATAGGACTTATGAGTAATCACCAAGCACCCTGTAAACCAGGAAAATCCAGACAAACATATATACAAAATATAACACATAAACAACAATAACACATATACAGATATAAACAAAGATAGGTTTTAACCCACTTAGGGATGGACCAGCAAGAGGTCAATCTGTCCCCAGTGAAGTCGCCATTTTTATGTGGCGGTAGAAATGTGCAAGACTAAGCCATTGGATTGACTAGACTTTATACAAATCAAAATAAAAATTTCCACCGCGCTTTATTGTTTCCAAAGGAATGGGAAAAGAGCGAATAACCCAAAAAGAGGGGGAAAGATTCAAGGTAAGGGGGTTGGTTATGCAAAGGGAAGGTATTAGCACCCTAAACATCTACGGTACTCCGCAGGAACCTCTTTGAAAAATCTGTATATTTTGGCTATAAAAATGTGTTGTATATAAAATGGATGGTGGAGGTGAGAAAAGAAATATTTTTATGATTTTTGTACCCGCCGCGGTTGCGAACCTATAGTGCCTACGTACCACCTTTCATGCAATAGGGGATCAGGGTACACGTAGTTCCTCTTTTAAAAATTTGAAACACAAGTGTGTTGGTTGATTTTATGAGATAAGACATCATCGCAATTGTCCGTGTGAAAAACATACTTACTACCCACAATCATGAGAAAGGAGAATTTGCATCATCTCAAAGTGGGGGATATGGCTTGGATTTTAAAATCAACAATGCCTCACTCAACACCCAAGTGGAAAATATTTCACTTCACTACATATTGTAGAATTATAGTTGTTTGCATCACTACAAGGATTGACAAGAGTCTAATCTTTTGAGAAAAGTTTAAACATAAAAGCCAAAGTGGCAAAATGGTTTGAAATGAGATTGATAGACTTTTAGTTTTCTCACAAAAAAAAGTCAAGGTATTATTAAATTGATTGAAATTTATTTATGAAAATGTTTCAAAGATGCATGGACATAAGTCCAAGTTTATTATGAAAATGTTTCAAGTTTCAAAACAAGAAGAGTTTTTTTTTAAAGGAGGGAGAAGATTTTTGAAATTAAAGAAGATGGGAGGAGAAGAAGAGGCTATCCTAAAGCATAAGGTAAAAGCTAAGGATAAGAACCATCTAACCAACAAGAAGCCAATACTTGACATTATGAGTCAATATAGAATTCCCATTCTTCGGATTGAAACCAAGCAAGCAAAGATACTAGACCTCTTGAGAGAACCAAACTTCAAGTGTTTTAAGTCTTCGCAAAAATTGGGCAGAGTAACGGCTGTATACGGGTGAATTCCAGATTACAAACAAAGATCGTAATCTCAATAACCTGCATACAAAACAAACAAACAACCCAATGTCTTGAGGTAAACCTCAAGAACTCCAGACAAAATATCAAATAAAGTCACAAAGTCTCCAAGATAGGCCAAGGTCTCTAATCCTAAGTCCAAGAAGTCCATCACTCCATAATGCAAAGGATAGTAACCATGTAGTCCAAGTATCATTAATGATTTTTATGGTTCATGTTGATTATTAGGTGTCTTTAAAAAGAAAGAAAAGCTCAAGTGAGTAAAATAAAAATGACATAAAAGTAAATGCTCAAGTGAGCAAAGATGAAAATAACATGAAATGTAAAATGCTAAAAGTAAATGGTACATAAAGCATGAAAATAAAAGCGTAGAGTAAAGTTAATTGTTAGTAATTAGTGGTTAGTTGGATGACCATCTTGAAACTTGCATTTGGAACTCATTAGAGGATTGGTAGAACCAAAGCCTCCACACAACAAGTTGCATTTGCTTTTTGTCAAGTATATCATCCATTTTGGAATTCTCACAAGGCAACATGTAATGATCAACGATGTTTAAGTGATCCACGTTGACCAAAGGTGTTGTAGATCCATTAGAGGATTGGTAGAACCAAAGCCTCCACACAATGAATCTCAAGGTTATTGGATCAAAGAGATCAAATTAACATACTTGGGCTTGCAATAATAAGTTTGGGCCACGAATGATCATTTATTCGAATCAGGACAAAATTTAGCGCTATGTTAAGCAATCGTAAGTGGACTTATGTAGAAGTCACACCTATTTTGAGGCCGGTCAATAGCAATCTATGTACTTCATGTTTGGATAAATGATATAGAGATCACCATCCCTTAACATGTAGCACAATTAAAAAAATAAAGGGATAAGATGAAGAGGGAGGGAAATGATAAGCTAATTTGGATCACCATTTCAAAATTATTTCATCTTTAAATTCAACCACTCCTCTAGATGGATTAAAGCACTAAAAATATCATTAATCCAAAGCACCAAAAATGAATTAAATAATTCATTCTTAGGTAGATTTTAATTGATGAACATTTATCCAACTTCATCTACATCACAAAGTCCATTGAGTTTAAAGACAAATTGGACATTTAAAATTGCAATCCAAACCAACAATAAAAAAGGAGTGAGTAGAAAAATCATTTTGGATCAAAGCTGCCCCAAAACAAGGAAAAAATGCATTATGTCCCTGTGTAAATCGATTTCACTATTGTGTAAATCGATTTACACAGTACCGTTTTCTAAAAATTGTGCAAAATTGCTTCTGTGCAATCGATTACACAGTTACTGCAATCGATTGCACACTGTTACAGTAGCAAAAACAACATTTTAAAGGCCAATTTCTTGTTCAAACTTTCCATCAAACACCTTATGATCATGGATCCACTTGAGCACGAAAATTCCATCAAATTATGAGAAAATAACACCATTGAAATCACAAAATAATGCTCAAAGAATCAATCCCAAAGATCACCAAGAGATCACATTGTGAAAGATGAATTATCTAACTTACCAAAGGTATATCTAGAGAATTATCAAAACAACTTCAAGAATTTGCTTCAATTCAACCACAAGAATCAATTGGCCAAGCTTGTATGTAGAGAATTGATGGAGAAAAAGTGTTTGGATGAAGGTTTAGCTCAAAGATTAGTAAGCTTCAATGCAAAGCTTACTAACTTTTTGAAAATGGAGCTTTGAGTGAATTTGGTAGATGGAGAGAATTGAGAGATTTTTTAGCAAGGTGGATTTGGCTATCAAAAGCTTGAAATTTGAATGAAATGAGAGCTCTATTTATAAAGTTTTAGGATTGGGATTAGTGATAATTGATTCTTGGAGCCAAAATTTGAATTAATGACAACTCTTTCAAAAATTAGAGCCAAAATTTGAATTAATGATAATTCTTTCAAATATTAGAGCCAAAATTTGAATTAATGATAATTCTTTTTAAAAATGAAAGATTGGCACTAAAATTTGAATTAATGATACATCTTCCAAAAGTGAAGGAAAATTGGAGCCAAAATTTTGACAAGTTAAAATGCTGATTTTTTTCTTCAAATTTTCACGCTGTGCAATCGATTGCACTATAGTGCAAATTGATTTGCACAGTGTATTTTTTCAAAAATGGCGCAAAATGCACTATGTGCAATCGATTGCACTCTAAGAGCAATCGATTGCATCAGATAAAAAAATGAAAATTTTTAATTCTTTTTCTTTGCAAATAGAGATTTTAGGAAAATAATACCAGAAATCCTTATTTGTCAGATGCTTCGACTTGGTACCTACAAAACAAAAATATACAAAGACAAAGACAAATATTTTTTGTATTTTGATTAGAAGTTAGTCAACAACACATATACAAAATACACAACCAAGGTGCTTGGAGATTCCTCAAGAGCAAACTTAAAGATAGGAACAAAGAGGAAGAACCAACCCTAATATGATCTTGTTATGATCGAGTTGATATGATATGATAGAGGAATCTTAGGGGCAAAAATTGGGGTACAACACAGTCGAAGGAGGCAATAGGCCAATCGAAGAGCAACACTGGAGGGCATTCGAAGGAGTCAAAATGTCCAGGTTCATTCAAATTCAAAAAGAGACAAGTTTCCATGACTTTTGCAATGTTACAAAACATCATTCATGGCTTTGAAAACACTTGTTTATGGCTGTTTAAACCTTTGTTCTCTTGCCCCCTCCACCCCCTCTATATAAAGAAGACACTGGAAAGCTACAAAGGAGGATGGACACAAGAGGAGAGAGAGTTACACGAAATTAAAAAAATATTCTTGTAATTTTCCTGAGGCTTTTCCAATCATCTCCAGCCCTTAAGCAAGTTTCCCCATGTCCAGAAGCCAAATCGAAGCAATCCTTAAACAAGGGTACCCACGCCTAAATTCATACATCACCCTTAATAAGAATGGGTAAAAAGATCAAACTTACATTTGCATGACATATTAGTATTTGTAGTTTATTCGATCTATATTCAAGATTAAGGACCTTGGTTCGACACCCAGGTCTGCATTTGTTCTGTTGCTAACACTTGCTGCATATATAGCCTGAATAGACCCAACGCGTGTAGGATCTAAGGACCTGAGTTCGACACCCAGGTCCTGCATTTCGTTTTTTCTAACACATCTTTGCAGATTCAGTGCCCTCACAGGTGATCCATCAGGCCTTTCCAGCAACGCCCTCTGGATCAAAAGCCATATCTTTCCACTGGATCAAAGGGTAACACCCTTCATAGAATCGAAAAGAAACATCCTCTGAATTGAAGGATGCCCCCTTTATTATTTTACTTTTGTTTTCATTTCTTTATTGACTTTTTCTTTTATTTATTTTACTTAAAATCAAAATCACAAAAACACATTAGGCTAGTTGTTTTATTAATCAAATTAAATTTTGTTAATTAATTAAAACTTTAACCTTTTCTTAATTAAAAATGAATTATAATTTAGGACTAATTATTTTCTTTTCATAATAATAAAAATAGACTAAAAGGAAATTAGATTATTTTTCTTATTTTAATTTTATTATATAGACTTTAGGATAACTGACCATTTCACTTAAATAAAAAACAACAAAAAAGATTTTTCTTATTAGGTTTTTCTTAGACGAACTTTCAATCTTTCGCGCGTTATTTATTTTTCGCATTTTTATATTATTGTACTTGCATCATGGAATGTAATAATTAATAGGATTTTATCTGCTTTCTTTATTTTTCTTCCCTCGATTTTTGTACATTGTAAATCCCCTCCCCAAAGCCATGTAATAGTGTAGGTTTATATTTCTATACTTTAAATTCCTGTGTGTGTGTGTGTGTGTATATATATATATATATATATATATATATATATATATATATATATATATATATATATATATATATATATATATATATATATATATATATATATATATATATATATATATATATATATATATATATATATATATATATATATATATATATATATATATATATATATATATATATATATATATATATATATATATATATATATATATTAATTGCTAGTAACTAGGATTGTATGACAAGACTAATAATCAAACGCTAGCAAACTTAACAAAAAAACAAAAAATAACTGAAACATAATACACTTGCACATATACACCTCTAGGGTACCCCACTTTGGTTGCCTTAGGAAAATAAAACAGTCATGTCCCTCGAGACAGGGACGCTTTAGCAAAGACCCATACATCAATAGATCATAGTCCCTCGATGACCCTACAGTTGCCTTCTGGTAAATGATCTAGTCCCTAAATAGAAATTGCTAAAGTGTCTCTACATTGTTACCTTTATGGCTGTACGTCCCTTAGAATGTCCCTCATACATCCAATGATGGGGCTTCTTATCAATCAATGGTAAGGTAGACACATATAAAGGAGGAGGAAAAGAACATTAGACCTTTTTGAGTAGGTAGGATGCTCATAGTTGCTCGCTTACTCACAACAACAAAATCATTTTACATATACACTTTCAATTGAAACATTTTCAAAAGTCAAAACCCTTTGTAGGCATTCTTATAGAAACGAGAATTGTTACAAAGGCACTTTTCAAAATCACTTTCAAAAACATCTTCCACAAACACTTCTTTGAACAATTTTCAAAACCAACGCTTTGTACACATTCTTATAGAGACAAGAATCGTTACAAAGACGTTTTTCATAATATTTTCAAACCCACACCGCAAAGCACATTTTCAAACAAAAGCAAAGTGAACTAGAAAGCAACTAAGAGCCCGTAGATAACTACAGATGGAAAGGATGCTAACACCTTCCCTTTCCATAATCTACCCCCTTACTCAGAAAACTCTCGAAAAGGTATTTTTCTGTTCTTTTCATCATTTCTTTAATTTGGATAAAAGAAAAGTCGGTGACGGCTCTTGCTTATCGCAATGTTTTTGAATACAAATGCAAAACCAGTATCAAACAGTCGGCTCTGCCACCGTATCACATAAAGCCTTCGAGAAAGATCTGTGATATGATATTCTTAGGATCCGATTACTATTTTAGGACAGGTTGAGCCAACTAAACTTCAGTTGTGGGAAGACTACTTACCTATTGACTTCATGAAAGCCTTTACCTAAGGCTACTTGTGTGACTTGTTTGTATTCACTATCTAACAACTTGAATTCCTCGCAGGATTTATTTGTATAAACTCATTTGTTCTCATCAGCTTACGCTTTTGTTTAGTGCATGACATACACATCATGTCATTTCATAATATAGCACTGTTACTAACCATTTCAAGGATTTTAGGGATTTCTGGTGCAATATTTGCAGGATTGTTATAAGCCAAATTTCTATCAAGGGGCAAGATGATTTATTTTCCTCTAGCCAGATATCGTCAAGATCAAAGTGCATTTTATTGAGTCAGAGGCTTTGACCCACTTGATTTGGCGAGCTTGATTCTTATAGAAGGAAGTTCAAAGATGAAAACTTAAAGTTCTTCAGACAAAGTTGCAACTAAATTTAATTTCTAATGTTTCAAACTAGATTCCCTAAAGATCCTTGAAAACATTGCATACGCATCTACATACCATGTCATTGCATAACAGGTTTTCAAGACAAGTTTCTCATCTCCTTGCTGTTTATTTTAGAATAAATGACTCTCGAACAAATAGTGAAAGATCTCTAGGCTCAGAATGCTCAATTCCAAGAGATGTTCCTAAGCTTAGACAAGGGGCAAGAAGAACTGAAGGTACTGATGAGTGCTAAATTGTTGTGAATTTGAGTGTGAATAACTAGCACTCATCGGCTTAATTCGTTTTTTTTTGTCAATAAACCTCAACTTTAGTGTATATTCAGTATAATTTATGTTATAGTGTATTTATTACATTATTGTGTAAGTATCATTAAGTTTAATTGATTTTATCTCATTTTTGTAGGTACTCAAGCATTGATATTTAGGCATTGTTAGATATATCTTTGAATAAACTTTCCAACGCTTCCGACCGTGTGCGAATCGGAGTTACAGTTCTCAAATTATGGCTGAAATTATGCTGTTTTTTCAACTTATTGTCATCTGTCATCGGGCAAAGCTTTTTGGTCACTGGGCGAAGTTGGGGCGACCTGAAGCATGAAAAAATGTAGTTTTCATCGCCAGGTGAAGCTTTTTGGTCGTCGGGTGATGCAGACCAGTCATAAACACGTTAAAAGGGGTAAAAACACATTTTTTGGGTATGGTTTTGGGTATTTCTGATCCCAACTCCATCATCCTTCATTGTTTGATAGTTAGAGCTTAGATAACAACATATGTGACTGCAAATGGATGATCTGGGGTCGTGAGCTTGATGGATCGTATTTGACACCATGAGAAATATGGTTTCTTCTCCTCTTCCTCTCTTTGTAACCATTATTTGTTGGATTTTGAATGTAACTTTACCTTGATTATATGTATATTTATTTCTCATGGTGTTGTATGAATCTTTCTTTACAAATCTTTATTGATGTTTATCCTTGTTAGCTTGCTAAGTGTTTGGGTTTGAGTTGTTACATAGATGGATGGAATGAATCCAGATTTAGGATGAATATCTATTGGGCTTAGATTCTAGAGATAGATTTAGGCTTAGTAATCACTTAGGTATCAACTCTTAATGCCTCAGTGTTGTTTTGTTTTATGCTGAGAGATCGTCGACACGGAGCGACACAGTTGATATCTCACTCTGTGTTAGAAATGACCTATGTGTGAGCGATACATGATAATATTGACGAGTAGTTAAGGTTAAGTACAACTGGGTAGTAAGTTTAAGTATTTGATGGGGTAGACGAAATAAAAAATCGAGAGTTCTATCCTATTCGAATGATGAAATTTTTCTTGTGTATAACTTTTATTTTCAGCACCTTACATACAAAAACCCATTTAAAACCAAACTCATAAACGCGAGAAATTGTCGAACGGAAATTCAGTAGCACTAATCTTTGTGGACACGATAAATTCCCGGATAAATATTTCTAAAACTTGTGTTGCTTGCCGCTATAATGCCGCAACAAATAGCATCGTTGCCGGGGATTGGTGATTTTATTGAATCACATTGTGATAGTTTCTTTGTTTGTGAGTTTTTCATATAATATCTATATTGTCTATAATATGTAAATAGAAATTTGTTTATAATGATACTTGTATATTTTTACCATATTTATGAATTTTACATATTTTGCATACTTGTGAATATAGTGTATATTTGTTTCTTTTAACGTTTGCCAAAAGTGTGGTTAGATGTGTAGTTCCGGTTAGAGCTTGAAGAGATAAGAGCAAAGGCGGGAGTGAAAGCATTTGGCTCATTCGAAGCAACGTATTGGTTTGTAAATAATAGGCGTCGAGCTTACGACGTAAAACAAGCATGTTTTATAGTTTTCCATTTTATTAGTTTAGGTAGTGTGTTGATTGTTGTTTAAACAAGTTGAAATTGGACTTGTTCTGAATTCTTATATCTTCACTTTTCAACTTGTTTATTTCACTTTCATTTGTTTGTTTTTGTTGTTGTTGTTTGGACTCGAATTTTGGTCCGATATCTTGAGGAATTTAGAGGCGATTTTCCAAATTTGAGTGTTTCAACTTGCAAATGTATGGTAATGATAATATTTTGATGTTGGTATATGCCAGGTACTCAATTATCGATTTCTATAACATAGCATGTTTACGAGACTCTTCTTTTATACAATTTTCATGTCATTCATTCTTTGCAAATTGTGTTCACTTTTGAATCACTTTAGAACTAAACCCCTTGTGAGGTTGCTTTCCATTGTTTACTATATGCACGGGAGACCGACGATTTTGTCTTAACTCAATTTTATTGTGTTTAATCTTGCATTTATGTTGATTCAAATGAAAGCATGATATTATCAAAGCATTTTGTTTCATTTTGAGCATAACTACCTAGCCAAATAGTCAATTTCACCTTGTGAGTGTGTGATCATTTGTAACCCCTTTGAGCCTCTTATCACTATCCATGTTGTTTGAACTTGATGTTTGTCTATGAGTATTTAATTCACTTTTTAAATGGATTTTGATTGTTGTTTTTTCTTTAGCCCTCAACTTTTTGTTGTTGTATGGATTTTTGTCTTGCCTTAGAATGTAGGGAGTATTCACATAATGATACAATTGAATTCAAGTTGGAGAGAAAAATGATTGTGTATTTATTGGTTGATTTCTATGAGATTGGAAAATAAAAAGAAAAAAATGTGAAAAATAAGTGATAGAAACAGAAAGAAAAAAAATATAAAAGCTTTAAAAAATAAAAACAAAAAGAGTTCGAATAATTATGCGAATAAGTATGGTGCTTTGGTGTGAAATTTGGGATTCGGAAGAAGTTTAATTGGAAATTTGTGTTTGAATCTTTGGTGAATTGATCATTCTCTTAGGTTTAGGCAAGTTTTTATTTTGATTAGCCTTAAGAATTATCCCTTGTTTATTCACCTGACCACGTTACAACCATTGTAGCCCTTGTGATTTTGCTTTTGTGCTTTTTAATATGAATTTGCTTTGATGAATGCATAATTTAGTTATTGTTAGCAAGATTTTTGGGTGAGAGTTGAGCACCTCATGTTTGTGTTTATCATCTACCGATGAAGTGTGTGCTAGGTGTGATTCACTTATGAATATTATATTGTTTTAGAATTTTTACATGTGCTTTGTATCTAGGAGTTGTTTCATTTTCATGTTATCGTTGTAGTTTAGTGGTAAGTTTTTGCCTTGTGTATGTTTTTATTTTGACCCATAAATTTGTTTTCCGTTTTAAAAACTTGTTGATTCGTGATTCTTTGATTATCGTCTTTTGCTTCTTTAAGTTTATTTAACTTTATTTAAGGACAAACAATGTTTTAAGTTGGGGAGAGTTTGATGAGTTCTAAATTGTTGTGAATTTGAGTGTGAATAATTAGAACTCATCGGCTTATTTTTTTTCTTTTTATCAATAAACCTCAACTTTAGTCTATATTCGGTATATTTTATGTTATAGGGTATTTATTGCTTTATTGTGTAAATATCATTGAGTTTAATTGATTTTATCTCATTTTTGTAGGTATTCAAGCATTGATATTTAGGCATTGTTAGATAGAGAATTGAATAAGCTTTCCAACGCTTCCGATCATGCATGAATTAGAGTTATGGTTTTCAACTTATGGCTGGAACTGTGCTGGTTTTTCAACTTACTGTCAATCATCGCTGGGGCGACCTGAAGCGTGGAAAAAATGCAGTTTTGGTTGCCAGGTGATGCTTTTTGGTAGCCGGGCGATGCAGACCAATCAGAAATACGTATTTAGGGGTAAAAACAATTTTTTTGGGTATGGTTTTGGGTATTTTTGACCCCAACTCCATCATCCTTCATTTTTTGATAGTTAGAGCTTAAACAACAACATTTTTTGCTACAAATGAATGATCCAGGGTCGTGAGCTTGATGGATCGTGTTTGACACCGCAGGAAATATGGTTTTGTTCTCCTCTTCCTCTATTTATAACCATTATTTATTTGATTTTGTATGTAACTTTACCTTGATTATATGTATATTTATTGCTCATGGTGTTGTATTAAACTTTCTTTACAAATTTTTATTGATGTTTATCCTTGTTAGCTTGCTAAGTGTTTGGGTTTGAGTTGTTACAGAGATGGACGGATTGAATCCAAATTTAGGATGAATATCTATTGGGCTTAGATTCTAGAGATATATTTAGGCTTAGTAATCATTTAGGTATCAATCTTAATGCCTCCGTGTTATTTTGTGTTGTGCTGAGAGATCGTCGACACAGAGCAACACGGTTGATATCTTGCTCTGCATTAGAAATGACCTCCGTGTGAGTGATACATGATGATATTGACAAGTAATTAATGTTAAGTACAACTGGGTAGTAAGTTTAAGTATTTGATGGGGTAGACGAAATACAAACTCGAGAGTTCTATCCTATTCGAATGATGAAATTCTTCTTGTGTATAACTTTTAATTTCAGCACCTTACATACAAATACCCATTTAAAACCAAACTCATAAACGCGAGAAATTGTTGAACAAAAATTCAGTAGCACTAATCTCTGTGGACACGATAAATTACTGGATAAATATTTCCAAAACTTTTGTTTCTTGCCGCTACACCGCTTCCAACAGGCACTCATCATCAAAGAGAAGAAGAAAAAGACAAGGAAACCAAGTGGCATTATAGGGAGAAGATTCAGAGGTCCGACTAAATAGGTCAGGAGATCGAGATCCTAGAGGACAATGATAATGAATAGGATGACAATGATGAAAGTGGTAAGCCTGAGGAAAATAAAAACTCAGCCTGGCCATCTTGTGTGAACTCCAATGCTCCTTCATCAATCAGGTCCTGGATCTTGTTCTTCAGAGCCCAACACTCATTTGTATCACGTCCTGGACTGGCAGAGTGGTAGGCACACCTTTTATTGGGATGATAGGTAGGAGATTCTGTGTTGGGGTTCTGGGGATGAGCCCTTAATGTGATTAGATTCAATCTCAACAGGCGTTGTAAAGCTTGAAACAACGACATGTTGAGCTGGGTGAATTGCCTCCTGGGCTTGTCTGGCTGAAGCTGGTGAGGTTGATACTGAATTTGTGACACTGGAGCCATTTGAGGAGCTCTCCCCTTATCTCCTTGTCTCAAAGATGGTTGAATGATGACTGGCTCTTTACCCTTAGACGTTTTCCCCAGTTGGTTACCCCGAAGCAGTTGGTTGACGAGAACCCCGAGCTCTTCTTGTCTTTGAGCTAAGCTTTGAATGATAGTCATCTGCCCCAGCATCTGGGCTTTCATTGTATCCATTTCAGCTTGCAGGTGCTTCAGCCGTTCATCCTCAGCACTGTTCCTGACCAAAGTCCCCATGAGAAGTGCTCTCAACTCCTCCTGCCCCTTGGATAGATTCAGGAGGATTTCCCCGAACCAAGTCTCTTGAGCATGGAAGTCCTGGTTGTACTGTTGGGAAGCCATTACTGAAATAAACAGCGGAGGAGGTAAGTGACCTGTACAGAGGGTACCTGTAATGCAATGATATGTATGATATGTATGCAATGTTCTCAAGAATCTCGTGGAGTAAACAAGAAGATTGTTAGCGTTTGAATTTGTAGCTTGATTGAAGGAACTCCATGTTGCTGAGAATCCTTCTTCAAGGGTCAAGGCTCACCATATCAAGTGGGTCATAGCCCTTGACAACCTTGGCTAGAGGAAAATAAATCCCCTTTGCCCCTTGCTGGACAGTTGGTTCATCATGACCTGCATCACAAGCCCTTGAGATCCTTGAAACGGATTAGTCCTTATGCGGGATGTATGCAATGGTATGATGTTATGCTATGCGTGGGGTAATGTAAGTAACCCTGTTATGAGTCCCAATTAAGGACTGTAAATAAAACCTGCAAGAAATTCAGTAAACCCTGTTATGAGTCCTAATTAAGGACTATAAACAAAACCTGCAAGAAACTTAGTAAACCCTGTTATGAGTCCTAATTAAGGACTATAAACAAAACCTGCAAGAAACTTAGTAAACCCTGTTATAAGTCCCAATTAAGGACTATAAACAAAACCTGCAGGGAACTCAAGTGTCAGATAATAAGCATGCAAATAGTTAAGTTGGAAGGCACACAAGTCACACAAGAGAAACCTTTAGAGTTTAGGCCAGCATGGGGTCTGGGTATTACCCTCTTGAAGTTGGTGGGCTCAACCTGTCCTATTAAAAGTAACCGGGTTCTTAGAGGATCCCAATATCATTGACTACCCTCAATCGGTTATAACTCCAGCATCGCAATCTTTTCTTGCGGCCAGAACCATCACGAGAGTTTAGCCTCAATGGGCGTAGCATACTGCTACTGTTCTATTGGCCAAGTTGTGTCATTTAAGGTTCTAAGGTCTGTTGGTGCTTAATGACTCCTCAGAAGACCCATATTCTCCTCGTTGCAACACAAGGGATATCGGTACAGACCAAGGTGCCACACCAACGTAGCCACTGCTTCACCCATATCAGTCTATGCCGGACAGGTCCCTCACAGCTTATGCTACCTAAACAGGGTATCCCCAGATCCGGGTTAGGATCTATGTAACTCCGATGCAACCTACAATTTAAAGCAAATAAGTCAAAACAATTGAAAACACAGTTATGAACTATCCTAAGGTACACCTCACTTTATAAGATAGTCCCCAGCAGAGTCGCCAGTTCTGTGATCGATGGATCTGGAACTGACTGTTTAACGCTGGTTCGTGAAATGTCGCGGAAGCAAGAGTTGCCACCATCTTTTATTTTCTCCAAATGGAAAGGACAAAAGCACAGAAAAATTCCTTATAGAGATTGCTCTCGGTTCGGGAGGTAGATTTATAGAAAGGGAATATGTTAGCACCCTTTCTATCCATGGTTATCCATGGGCTCTTAGATACTTGCTCATTTGTGTTTTCAAAATTGTTTGTTTGCTTTTCAACTGTGGGTTTAAAAAAAGTTTCTTTGAAAATTTCAGTTCGACTCTTGTATCAGTCCTCAAGAGTGTTTGAAAAGTTGCTTTTTGAAAGCTTTTTTTTGAAAGGTGTCGGTGTGAAAAGAAGTTTTTGATTTGTTTTGAATTAGAGCAAGTATCTACGAGTCATCTACCTACCCTAAGGAATTCGTCTGTGTAAATGTCCTTAAAGTAGTGCCATCCCACCATTGAGAGGTAGGTAGCACCACCGTTGGAGGTGTTCGGGTCAATTCGAGGGTTCGGGACATTGTGGTCACCAGAGCAATGGGAAGACACCTTAGAAGCTACCCTCATGCCATGTTCATGGACATGAGGACTTACTAAAACGTCCTCTACTCGACGACCACTTTTCGAGGGGCAAGGCAACAGTGAGACGTACCCTAGGGGTGGTGTGTGATTTGTGTGTCATTTTCAATTATGTTTATCTTGTCATGCATTGGTGATCTACGCTTTGTTTTTATTTTGGCATTCATTCTTCCATGTGGTTATTAACAGTTAAAGGGTGCGGAATTTAAAAGTCCTATGCTATTACAAAGGCGCGGGTCTACATCGCCAAATTAATCCAAGACCCGATTTGAATAAAAAATAAAATACGGAAAGATAAATGTCCTAATTAATCTATTACAAGGCTTTGGGATAAATACATTATATTCATAAAAAAAGAAATAAAATAAGCGCGCGAAACGAAATTATAATCGAAAGCGAGGGCGTTGGACCCTTTTAAAGAAATTAAATTGAAATTATGAAATTAATTATTGAATGAGAAAAAGAAATTATTTTTTGGAGTTTTTTGTATTTATGGCGTTAAATGAGAAAATTAAATTGGAATTAAAAGGTTAATTAAAACCCTAGTTCTAAATTGTTTTTAATTTATTAAAAAAAATATTTTTAGTTTGCCCTAATTTACATTAATTATTTACATGGCGTATTTATTTATAAAAATAATTAATATTTAATAATGGTAAAAGAAAAGAAAAAGAATAAAAGTATTTAAAACCCTAATTCTACATTTTTTAGTATATTAAAAAACATTAAAATTAAACCTAGAATTAAAACTAAATTAATTGTTAAATTTATTTACAAAAAAAACTATTTATGAATTAAATATTAAAACATATTTTTATTTTGACTTTTTCTGATTTTTTTATATTTTATGAAAATTAATTTTGATGAATTAACTAAAATAAATAAAACAAATAAATAGAAAAAGAATAAAGAAAGAAAATAAAATGCAAACCAATGGGGGGTGTTGACCCCAATTTTGGAGGTAAATTCCCAGCAATTTGGCCCATTTGAGGAAGGCCCTCTTGACTTTTCTGGGATGCGTGTGGCTTTGTTGACCAATGCGTATGGTGTTCTTCAGATCATGGCCATTGGATTGATGTTGTGGGACATGTGGCGTGCCCAGAAATAGAGCTGTATGGTGGTCCCTGAAAGGTACGCTGCATGGAAACATAGAAAACAAAATAATATTGAGAAGGGAGGGGACCTGGGAATCGAACCCAGGTCCCAATGCTTGTGTGACAACGCAGCTACCAACAGGCCAAGTGTGTTACTTTGTTTATTTAATGGGCGATGGTCAATAAAAGAGAAAAAACACGCGTTAGTGGAATAATAATAAAAAAAGGCGCCAATGTTTGAATCAGCCAACCATCGACTAACAACTCATCTTCTTCTTTGTTCGTTTGCTTTGGCCTGAAAAAAAACAGATGGATAGCGGGGGTTTTAAACCCCCACTAAATGAAGAACATGGAAATAGCGATTAGAAATTGGCCAATGATAAATTGAGCGCGATGGGTGCTTTAGATTCGTTGGAAGGCTACGAATTCAATGGTCCTAGTCTCATGGTCTGATTTTACCATATGCAAAAGTCCCCAATTTCACATCTTTGAAAACCTAGAAAGCTTCCATGGTAGATTCACATACTGGCCTTAAAAACTCAATTGAATGGCATGGTTAGCTTTAGAATGATTAAACTAGTACAAATCAAGCATTAGAAATCAAAAATATGGCATGAATTATGAGACACGAATATGCAAAAAGTTGGAGAAATTTTGACTTCTATATACCAATTCCTGAGGTTAGAAGAGTGGAAAAGGATTGAGAAAGCTTCCTTGATGCCTTGGCAAGCTATTGGAATGATTATTTTGCTTTGAATTGCGCTGGAACTGTGTTTTCAGTTTTGAATTTTTGGACAAAAAATGCAAACTTGGTATTTGGTTTGAGGCGCAGCTTTCAGGTTCTGAGCATTAGGTTTAGGTTTATACTTATGTGAGGAATGAATTAGGGTAGAAATTTCAACTAAAAACCTTTGCATTCAATGCTTTTGAGATTTGATTTCCATGGATCTTTTTCAATCTTTTCCATGCCCTTTTGATATCAATCATGGCCAAATCTTTCCAACTTGAGTGTGCACGAAATCTTGGAGTTATGATAGACCTATTAGCTGCATAAAAAGATTTAAAATGCATGCTTGAATATTCTTGTCATATTTTATTTAATTAAATGAATTAATGGTAAAAAAAATTCAAATAAATAATAAAAAATGATGAAATAAATCCCCTTTGGGTCAAATGGTCGTGCATAGCTCTTGGATGATGATTCTTGGAAGAAAATGTGGCCCATTAGCAATTTTGAGGCATTTGAAGCAAAATTGACTTTTCAAAATTCCCAAAAATTTCCCAACTTCCACAAGGCATACCTTGCTCAATTTTTAAGCTTTGATCATGTTCTTGGACATTTTGGAAAGGTCTTGAAGTCCTCTAACCAATGCCTTTGGTCCCATGTCATTTTGACTTACCAATCTCAAGTTATGGTCTTTGACTTAAAGTGCCTTTTTGTTGACTTTTGAAAATGACCTATAATGTTGAGATTGATAACTTTTTGTGAGAGAATTTCTTGGACTTGAAGTGTGAAGAGGAGTTGTAGTAAATGTCATTCTCTTCAAAATGAGCTTTGGATGGAAATTTTCTGATAAACCATGTGGAAGTTAAGCCTTGGTCAAGTTACAGTTGACTTTTTCAACTGTCCAAATATGGAAACTTTTGCATCTTGAGGCTTTTTGAGCCATGCCTTGAAAATCATGATCAAGAATTGATCAAATGATGTTTGTGGCTTCAAAATAAGATGTTGACCAAAAATTTGGACTTTTGACTGCCAAATGACCATTTTGCCCCTATAGTTGACTGTTGAGCAATTAGGGTTTTTGACTGTGCAATTTTGTGCTGTGAGTCTTGAAATTTGACATGAGGATACTTGACAATGTTTATAGGCATGTGGGACTTGATTGGACCCTTGAAAACTTCAATTTCTTTGCCAGAACCAAAACCCTAATTTTTGACTGTTAGGAGGCCATTGAACTGTGCAACCCTTGGGGAGATTTTGAAGCATGCTCTTTGCAAATCTTGAAGAATATGGGAGGGCAAATTTTGGGGTACAACATAAGGAGATTGAGTTTGACCCTCCTGAGACTCCTAATGTGATCACTACTCCCATGCCAAATCATGACTAAGATTGAGAGCGTCCAGTTCATTTGAATTTTCAGTTGTAATTTCTTTGGTTTGTTCGAACACTTATCTTTATGTCAAACATTATTTTTTCCCACTAATGCATTGCATATGTTTGTCTTAAATTAATCCATTTGTTTTCACTATATTTAAACTGTTCTTTTTACTTCTTTTTTGTGATATTCAACTCTTGTTAAAAGCTATAAGCCTTTAGATGGAGGATGACAAAAACGATACCATAATCTCATACAATATGCTTTTGAACAAACCTTGCTCACGATGTATGGGAGTTGCTTTAATTCCTAAACAGTGGAGATATAAGGAAATTAATCCCTAGTTAACCCCCTTTGATCCTAAGAAGTAGGAGTTTTCTTTTTCACGCAAATTGAAACCCTTAATTATAACCCGGGGTAGGGTAGTTCCTCAGTTAATTCAATTGTGCATTCAATCACAAGCTTTTCCTTCCTACAAAACAGGTAGTATCGAAGACATCCTTACAAATCAAAAGTCGGTGATGGTTCCCCGTAACCATTAAGTTGGACAGTCATTATCTTTTAAAAGAAAAGCCCGCTAGGTCGAACCTATGAAAGAGACTTAGGGAAAAAACTGAGGCATCCCGCTGACTGTAATCTCAAACAAAACAGTTCAGGCAAAAGTTACAGATAATAAAGTCAAAAAGAGGTCGCTACAAATCCTCAACTAAAGAAAGATGTTACAAGAAAAAAATGACTGCCTTCTCAAATAAACTTTCGATTTCTGAACCATCACCAAGTATTAGTGCTATAATTCAAAACTCTATTGGAACTTAAATGCATAATTAACTGAGTATAGGACTGAAGGGCATCATAGAGAATAGGTTGGGTACAAATAAACTTTGAGCCTTTATTCTTTGTTTCTTAAATCGTGAACCAGACCATGTTACAACCCTTCAAAGTCCTAACTGAAACATATGTTAGTTAAAAAACATATTGTTATAAAAAAGTATCCTGACTCCTGTAAGATTAATCCTGAGTTGATATCATATTTTTACAAATTTTGTTTTACTAAAAAATGATTTTTTTTTACATTTCAAGACAGACACAAGCTTTGCATTTTAATACCATTGTTTGCGTATGACTAAGTGTTTAACAACAAAGAAATTTGCATGACGAATATTCAATGAATGAAAATCCTCCCAATGGGAAGAATCACTTCAGAGGATGGGTCAAAGAGAAAGAAACTTCCAGTAACAGGCCTTTCATGGACACAATTGGTTATAAATCAAGGGGCATAACAAGTTATTATCCAACTCATCGGTGGTAGTCAAGTCAAGATTCAAAGAATCTCTCAAAAGTGCTGAATAGCCAGGGGCAAATATCCATCTGAATCACTAAGGGCATGTTACATTGACCATGAGTTTCAACAAAAGCCATATGAAAGTTGAATCTTCGATATCACCAAATTGCTTGTCTATGTCAACAGTATCTGATGGTGTCATTCTTCCGTGTCAGTTCTTAGAAAAATACTGAGGAAGGTCAAGACTATCCGAAACCTGGTAATCAATGATTGATCAATAACTTCAAACACCGGGTACACCATACTAATAACAAGGGCAAGTGGACTCTCGCATACGAAGGGCCACATATGATCAAGAAAATATTTTTTGGCAGTGCTACAACACTTACTACCATGGGCAGTGAAAATTCCTCGCGCCCTGTGAACGGGGACATAGTAAAAAATAATACGCATGAAAAAGAGACCCGCTAGGTTGATTGGCCTAGGCAAAAATAAGGGCATCCCGACGAACCAAAAGGGTTTGGGAAAAAATTAGGGATATATAAATAAAATTGTACACCCGACAAGTCGAAAACCTGAGAAGGCGGCTTGGGCAAAAAGAGGTATCCCAGTGAACTGAAAATATGAAAAGACAGTCCAGGAAAAAGTTAGAGATTAAAGCGTAAGACTATTTCCCGTTATCTCATCACTTGTTTATCAATAGAATATTTATCACTCTAGGATTTGGGATAATGTTCAAAGTTATCCACAAACCCCCACAAAACAATCTCCATGGAACTATCTCTACAGAGCTACCTTCAAAAGCTCATCCTCGATAGAGATATATTGCCCAGGGAGTCTAATATGCCTTTTGGAAGAAATTGGGGCATCTTCCAGCAGTTCACCTCAATATCCCTAATGGATAGCTTGACTTGATCATCATCCCCAATAGATCCCCTAACAGATAAGGAAGTTTGATTATTTCCCAAGCATACAGTGGAGACTTCCTTAGCACAGACTATAAAATTCCAATCCCCATCAAAGTTTATTCCCTCAACACAGTTTACATGAATTTAATTCCCCAGCAGAGTTTATTACTCCAACACCGTAAATCCCTAACAAAATTCTCTTCTCCAGCAGGGTTTAATCAAAGTTGCTATCCCCAGAAGAGTTGCCACGGTATCTGAAACATTGACAGATAGCATACCAAAGGAATATCCATCTCTTTTATCCCCAGTTAGGGTACATAAGAATCAAATCCTTCTACATTAACAACGGTGAATGAATTACTCTCCTTGAATGCATCTATCCTCAAGCAGAAGTCGAAGATCCCCAACAAAGTATCCTCAAACAAGAAAGCGGGAACCCCCGACAAGATTCTTCCTTGCAGAAATTGAAGAATCACTTTATTCATCCCCAACAATAATCCAGGATTTATTTTCCCCCAACAGTCCGGGATTTATTTTCCCCAGCTAGACATTGTAACAAGGAGCTACCGACACGCTTCAACGACATATTGCGTCCATACATTATTTCACAATACATCATAGCATATGCATACTGTTGTACCCCAAAATTTCCCCTCTCAATTTCTCAATAATTCCCTCACAAGATCTCCATTATATCAAGATTGCACAAGGTTTGATCAGCTCAAGACACCTCCTCGAGCACTGATGACTCAAAATTAGGGTTTGAGTTTGTACAAGGACAATTGAACTTTTAATACTTCATATGAATTTCATGGATCATTTTGGAATCCCAAGATTGCTCATGTCAAGTTTCAAGCTTTGGATCATATTTTTGCTCAGTCAATTGATCAATTGACCTAAAATCAACTATATTGGGGAAAAAGTCAACTGTGGTCAATTTATAGTCAAACTTCATAATTGTTGATCCACATTAACATTATGAACTCATATATTTCAATTGATCAAGTTTGGATCATAATTCCTCAAGAAATTTGATCAGATCACCAAAAGGGCAAAATGGTCAAAATTAGGATTTTGACTGAAGAGGTTTAATTTTTTACTGTTGACCAAATACATGACTTGTTGGTTTGAGACATGATATCAAGAATCCAAATGCATCTTTTTTACCTAATGGCATGGTTCAAAATATTTCTCATGATCAATTGATTGATAGTTGAAATTTGATAAACTGATGAAAAAGTCAAATGTACACTAAAAAGTCAAACTTTGACTTTTTGATCAAAATCAAGTTTTAAAAATCATATTTCATCAAGACATGCCAAAGTATGAAGATTGTTTATCAAGAAATCAAAAGTCAATATTACTTTGAAAAAAGTCAAAGTTCTAAACACTTAGAATTTTTTCTAAGTGTTAAGAAAAAAATGATAATTTCATAAGTTTGTGCCAAATTTCCACTATATGCAAGATGATTCAAGAAAAACATTAAACATGAAAATTGTAGATCTCAATGAGATCTAAAACTTTGTAGGACAGGATAAGTTCTGAAAATGCTTGGATTTCAAG
Organism: Vicia faba; assembly: GCA_948472305.1. Classification (NCBI taxonomy): domain Eukaryota; kingdom Viridiplantae; phylum Streptophyta; class Magnoliopsida; order Fabales; family Fabaceae; genus Vicia; species Vicia faba. Next base: position 555,148,738 of record OX451741.1, read on the forward strand.
TTATTAATTTATGAAGACAGGTCCATGAAACTAAAACACTAAGTGAAATTTTGAGCATTTTAAGTCAGGATATTGACGTAACTTCTTGGCCAAGTTTCACATAATTCCAATTGTGGTTTAAAAAAGTGATTCAAAGAGGAATTATATATCATGTTACAAGCTTTCTAAAAAGTCCAAGTACTCCTTGAGATCATGTTTGAGCAAGGAGAATCTAAGAGATGAAGTTAGGGTTTCATGCTTATTTTACAAGGCCGATTTTTAGGATGAACATGAACCAAATCCATGCTAGGCTGCATAATCTTTGCTTTGCAGGCCTAAAACTTGTTTGTCACTCCATAATTAATGGTTTTTACAATTTATAGAGCCGTGATCCAAGCATTAGAGCCATTGTCCAAAAGATTCATCCATTTTTGAAAGAAAGCAACATTGCCATTCTTGAAAAGTGACTTTAATCACAAAGTCAACTTGTACAGAGCCTCTAACTTGATCCTTCTGCACAAACTTCCTCTACAAAGTTAGAGGAACATGTTTAAAGTTTGCAACCACTCTAGATAGCTTTGTACCATGTCTTGGAAAGGTGTTTGTCAAGATAACTTCAAAAACAAGTCAAAATCCACGAACATGTGATCTTGTACATCTGACTTCTCCAAACTTCCAAACCTTTCCTCTATAAATTGAGACATCATTTGCAATCTAACACATTATTTTACAAGCCCTAAAACTCCCTCGAACTCTCTCAAACCAGAAATTGCAACACAAGCACAAAAACTTGCCATTTCTGATTTCTGAATCCAATCTCTCAATCCACTTGTGCATTTCTTGGCCTTTTGCTTCCAAAAGCTTCTAAACATCATCCATAAACAATCCCACACCCTGATACAGTGCTGTAACACCTCCATCACCATCCTCCATTTTCAAAAACAGCATCTTGCACCTTGACTTCTCCAAGACATTCCAGCCATCCATAGTTCAAGCTAAGGGTTGCATTAGTTTCCTAGGAACTTGAGGAAGCTAATATGATCATCATAGTAATTTGAATCAAGCTCTAATTCAAAACACGATCTCCAGCTGCAAGGTGAGTTTTTTGAATTTTCATCTCATTATTAGGCATTGTTAAGCTTGCATTTTCAAAGACAAAATGTAGATATCATTGCCCTGAAATTGTACATATTGATAGATTTCATTTATATGGCCTGAGTAGGGAGAATTTTTAACCCGAACTTTCTGAAAAAATAAGTTAAATTTTGTACCATTCAAAATTCATGCTTGTCTTTGATTTATAGTTTTAATGCTTTACATTTCTGGAATCATAATGAAATTTGCCACAAATTTCATATTTACATTTTTCATTTTGGTTCAGAAATGAATAAGATACAGATGGTATGGCTGGGGCAAGGTTGAAGTGAAGTTCAGGCCTAGGAAGGGTTTTCAAATATATACTTATGGTTTGATGTAAGTAAAAGTATGTATAGCCACCGCAGTGGTAGAGAGCGCGTGCGTATATGCTAAGGGCCTAGGTTCGAGCCCCATTGCTGCCATTTTTCCTTACATTTTCACTTGTTTTCCTTTTTTGTTTCAGCCAAGCGCACCTGGGCTTAAGGCTATTAGGCCTCCATTTCTTTGCTTCTTCTTCACCCCCCTGGTTACTCATAGACACGCAACCCATTTTATTTTATTTTATTCTTTTTTCTGATAAAAAATCTTTAATGGGCCAGGCCTAATCAAAACAAACTGTTTTTTTTCTAACATACACCCAAAACCTATTTCACACCCATTAACTTGTTTTCTTTTATATTTTATTTTATTTTATTTATTATTATTATTATTATTGTTATTATTATTATTATTTTATTAATAAAAATCCAAAAAATATTTTAGTTACTATTTACACTCTAACATACTTATTTATTTTGTTTCAAAATAGAAAGACAAAAACACTTTCTAAAACAAATTCTATTATTTTCGTAAATAAAGTTAATTAGACTTAAAATTGATTTAGAATTTAGGACTTTAAATTAATTAATTTTTTATGTTAGTTTGACTAATACTAACTCTTATTCAAAAAAAAAAACCTTGAAAACAATTTTTTGATTAAATGTAATTTCTTTTCTTAATTAATTTAGGTTTAATTTTTTTCATTTTAATTAATTTTTATTTTAGTTAATTAGGTTAAAACAAAACCCATTTTATTAATAAATCAAAACTAAAACAAATTCATTTTCTTTTCATTCATGCCTTGTATATTATTTATTTCAACTTTTGTATATTTATCCATTAAGTTCAATATGATTGTAATAGATAATTATGTTTAATTTCTTGTAATCCTCATTTGTACATTTATATCCCTATCCCCCAAAATGATGTAATAGCGTAGAATTTATATTTCCACAATTTATCGCTTTCATATAAATACTAGTAATTAGGGTTTGTAAGACAAGATAAAATCAATCTTAGAAAACCCTAATTCAAGATAAATTAAGCATGAAATACAAAACACTTGCACACTTTTGGACCTCTAGGGTTAAATCCCCTTTGTTGCCTTAGATAAATGGTCATGAAATGCATGTGAGACATCTTAGTAAAAGCAATCAAATAATACAAGATCATAGTCCCTCGATGATGCTACGAATGTTGCCTTACAAATGATCTTAGTCCCTTAAGAGAAATACTAAGATATCTCACAACATTGCTATCCATGACTATACGATAACCCAAGCCCGTCCCTCTACATCCAAAGATAGGGCTGCTTACCAATCAATGGAGCCTGTCGCTGAAGGGGATGTTCCATATACTGTCCTTTATCCTGATATACCTAATTCTCTTGAAGATTTGCAAAGAGCTTGGATTCAGCTAAAGGGGGAGAGAGAGACACCTCTGAAGACCAGTTTTACACAAGCAAGAAGAAGACATTGGAGCTCATGATACAACTCCACGAGGAGAGGATCCTGAATGCCTATATCGCTCCAAAGAGGAAGCGTCCATAGGAAATTTGAGCCATTGTTTTTGTATTTTAGTTCATTTTGTTTCTTTTGTTTCAATGTAAGCCCAAGAGGCATGTTGTAATTAATTTGAACTTATTAATACAATTAATTTTTGTTCCCTTTTTGTCTAAAACAAATTTAAATCTTCTAAGTCCTTGAAATCATTTGCATACGCATTTTCATGCATCTTAACATAACCATGTTTTCCACAATAGGTTTCCTTATCTTTCTACTATTTATTTAGCAAGATGGATATCGAAAAAATGGTGAAGGACTTGCAAGTGAAGAATTCCGAGTTCTAAGAGACCTTGCTAACCCTCGCTAAGGGGAAATAAGAGTTGGTGACTATGCTAGTAGCCAAGAAGAAAACCAAAAAGAAGGCCTTCATCAACATTGGTAAGAGGTTAAAAGGTCCGGTTCGTCAGGTATAGATAGTCGAAGAGTCATCTGAGGAGGAAGAAGATCAAGACGAGGAGGCAAGGAGCACCCGTGCTGGGGGTGCCAATAATCAAGCTTCCAAAGACGAAGATTATTTTGATGAGCAATATCCTCCGGCTGAGGATAAATACAAGCGGTTAGAGGATAAACTAAAGGCTGTTATAATTCAAGCCGTGCCTGGTTTAGATTTTAGTGAGTTGGGCTTAGTACATGGGGTCGTCATCCCCCATAAGTTCAAAATACCAGTCTTCGCCAAGTATGACAGGGTTTCCTGCCCGAAACTTCATCTAAGGTCTTACGTATGCAAGATGCAGCCGCACACTACCGACAAAAAGCTCTGGATCCATTTCTTCCAAGAGAGTCTGGATGGGACTCAACTAGAATGGTTCTATCAATTGAGGGTTCCCGCATCCACACATGGGAAGATCTAGCCACTGCTTTTTATCATCAGTATCAATACAATTCCGATCTAGCACCAACTAAAGTCCAACTTCAAGGTATGACAACAGGTACTAATGAGGGGTTTAAGGAGTACGCACAAAAATGGAGGGATCTTGCTGGTAGCTTTCAACCACCACTAACTGACAGAGAACTAGTTGACATGTTCATGGGTACATTAACCAACCCATTTTTCAACCTATTGATTGGAAGTTCTTCGTCTGGTTTCACTGAGTTGATCCTAACTAGTGAAAGGGTAGAAAACGACATTAAGAGTGGGAAGATTCCCATGACATCTGCTTCCGCATCCAATATCGTAAAGAAGCCCTTCACTGGAAAGAAGGAAACAAATGTTGTGTATGGGGCAATGGCCTATACCAATAAGGATCATTGACCTTCTGTTAATGTTGTGTTAATCTCCAACCCTCCATCGGCTCAAAGGCAATCATCCAACAATCAACGATCTAAAGTTCCTCGGAGACAGTTCACGAGGATAAGCATGTCATTATCCCAATCCTTACAACATCTGTTGAAGGCCAACTTATTGACATTGTGCGATCCACCATCCAATCCAAATATTTCATGACCTAAGTACAATCCAAATGCCAAGTGCGTGTATCATTCCAACAGCCCCGGGCATGAAACTGATCAATGCTGGGCTCTGAAGAATAAGATTCAAGATCCGATAGACAATAAAATAATTGAATTTGGTCCACCTGCTACTCCAAATGTGATAACTGCACCAATGCCGAATTATGGAAAAGGTGTTAATGCAATTGATGATACTACTTTCGTCTCTTCCATTGAAGATTTAACAACTTCATTAACTACTGTAAAGGTTAATTTGCTGAGAGCAGGGGTGTTCCCTGGTTGTTCTAAAGATTGTGTTTGCTGTGATCAACAAGTAAATGGGTGCAAGCGGCTGAAGGAAGTTGTGTAACACCTGATACATAGCTATAAGATTCTGTTTGAGAAGATTCCTACCATCAAGATTTTGACCAACAAAGCTGAAGACGTTTCCATTATAACAATTTCGAACAAGCCTTTTCGGATCCCCTCAAAGGGTCCAATTAGAATTTCAAATGAACAAACCATTGCTCCTTTAATAATCACTGCCGCTGGGCCTATTCCCTACTCCTCTGATAAAGCGGTTCCATGGAACTATGGTGCCGAGGTTTATTATCACGCGACAAAACAAGATTCTTGGATCAACAAAGACGAAGCTGATGTCACTAATATTGCAGGTCCTAGTAAAGTAACAAGAATAGGGAGAATCTTTTCCCCTGATATTTCACCACCCATTACTACAACAAGTCCCGTCCGCATAACCAATGACAAGTCTAGTGTCAACATTAGAGGCAAAGAGAAAGAAGGCGAGCCTTCTGGGATATAGGAACCTACCAATGATTCTAACGCTGAAGAACCCTCCACTTGAGAGATGGAGGAAATCCTGAAAATCATAAAGAAGAGTGACTTCAAAATAGTTGAGCAGCTGGGGAAAACCCCCTCCAAAATTTCCATGCTGTCATTGTTACTCCGTTCGGAAGTTCATGCCCAGGCTCTAATCAAGTTCTTGAAGAAAGCCCATGTGCCCCAAGAAACCACAGCTGACCAGTTCGAGAACTGTGTAGCAAGTTTAATGGCTGCCAATGGATTAGGGTTCTCCGACACTGATTTGACTCCTATGGGAAGGAACCATAACAAAGCCTTGCATATCTCTATTGAATGCAAGGGGACCACCCCGGGCCATAACCTAATTGATACTGGCTCATCTTTAAATGTGTTACCCAAAGGTGCTTTGGACCGGCTAGATTATGAAGGACTGGTATTGAAGCCAAGAGATATTGTTGTAAGGGCTTTCGATGGGTCTAAGAGGATGTTCATGGAGAGGTGGATCTCCAAATTAAAGTTGGCTCACATATTTTCAACTCTACCTTTTATATAATGGACATACGTCCTGATTATTCATGTTTTCTTGGTCTTCCTTGGATCCATGGGGAAGGGGCAGTAACATCCCCTCTTCATCAAAAATTAAAATATCTAGTCAAATGGAAGATCGTTTATGTTTGCGGCAAAGAAGAATTTATGGTAAGCCACCTCAATTCCTTCAAATATATTGAAATGGATGGTGAATTCATAGAAACTCCATGCCAGGCTTTCGAAATTGTTCCTCCTATGGTTGCTGCTACCAAAATCTCCTCTAACATATCAAAAGCTGACAAAGTTGTACCAAGAATGGTTTCGCTTAAATATGCTTGCACCGTGGTCGAAGATGGAGGATGTACTATCTGGGGATAACTCCCCGATATTCCGTTTAAAGCAGACAAATTTGGATTGGGTTTCACCATCAAATCTCAGAAAGAAGTCAGGCGCACTCGCGTGGGAAAGCCACCTATCCGCATCGGAAGTCATGAAGTAAACGCTATGGAAGACTCTGATGATGGATGCACTTTTAAAGAATGGATCTACCTTACTGTCGAAGGAAAGCTCAACAATTGGCATGCAAAAGATTTCAATACCATCTCCTTCATTGAGGAGTAATTACTATTTACTGTTTTATGTCAATTCAAGAACTTTTGTCTGTAATCTTAAATTCCAAACAATGACTTTTAAGCCATGTACCTTGCTCGGGGAACTATGGTCCATTTGTTAAGGGTTTTGTTCATGTTCATTTATCATATGATCATTTAATATAAATCATTAGACCTTTTGCATTCAAATTTTTGTGTTTATTGTCTTTCTTTTCCTTTATTACATTTTTCAATAGATATGTATCTTACATGCACACACACACACACACGCGCGCGCGCACACACACACACACACACACACACACACACACACACACACACACTTGCAGATCCTCATCCACTCTGGATCTCATTGCCAACGGCTCTACTATTGCCGATGATGATTTCTAACATTCAATTAACCAAGCCGAAGACGAAGGTGAGTAAGATTATGAAATACCAGGAGAACTATCTAGACTTCTAATGCAAGAAGAGAAAGCTATTCAACCTCATGAAGATACAGTCAACGTTACCAACTTAGGTACTGAGATAGATAAGGGAGAGGTCAAGATCGATGCCAACCTAGAAGATGGTATCAAGAGCAGATTGGTTCAGATGTTACATGACTATGTTGAAGTGTTTGCTTGGTCATATGAAGAAATGCCAGGGTTGAATACTGACATTGTGGTTCATCTTCTACCAACAAAGGAAGATTTCCCTCATGTTAAGCAAAAGGTTCGTCGTATGCGGCCAAATATGTCTAAAAAGATAAAGGTTGAGGTAATGAAGCAATTTGATGCAGGTTTTCTGGCTGTCACATCTTATCCTCAATGGGTTGCGAACATGGTACCCGTGCCAAAGAAAGATGGAAAGGTTCGTATGTGTGTAGATTATAAGGACCTGAATAAGGCAAGCCCTAAAGATGATTTCTCTCTACCATATATTGATGTCTTGGTTGATAACACTGCTCAACATAAAGTCTTCTTTTTCATGGATGCAATTTCTGGCTACAATCAAATCAAGATGGCTCCCAAAGACATGGAAAAAACCACCTTTTTTACACAATGGGGCACCTTTTGCTACAAAGTCATGCCGATCGAATTAAAGAATGCATGGGCAACATATCAAAAAGATATGGTAGCTTTATTTCATGATATGATTCATCATGAAATAGAGGTCTATGTGGATGATATGATTGAAAGGTTGCAAATTGAAGAAGAGCATCTCGATCACCTACACAAGCTATCTGAGAGGCTGAAGAAGTACAAGTTAAGGTTGAACCCTAATAAGTGCACATTCGGAGTAAGGTATGGAAAGCTTCTAGGTTTTGTCGTCAGTAGTAAAGGCATTGAAGTTGATGCTACAAAGGTAAGAGCCATTGAAGAAATTATAGTTCCCCGTTCTGAAAAGGAGGTTAGAGGATTCTTGGGTCGTCTTAACTACATTGCCAGATTCATATCTCACTTAACTGGTACTTGTGAGCCGCTCTTCAAGATGCTAAAGAAAGATCAAGTAATCAGATGGAATGATGACTGCTAAATAGCTTTTAACAAGATTAAGGAGTACTTACAAGAACCTCAAATCATAATGCCTCCAGTTAAAGTAAGACCTTTGATCATGTACTTGACTGTGCTAGAGAATTATATGGGGTGTGTGTTGGGCCAACATGACGAGTCTGGCCGAAAAGAGCATGCAATATACTACCTGAGCAAAAAGTTTACCGACTGTGAACCCCAATGTTCACTGCTCGAGAAAACTTGTTGCACTCTTGCATGGGCTGCTCTCCGGCTAAGACAATATATGTTGACTCACACCACTTTATTGATTTCTAAGATGGACCCTATCAAGTACATCTTCGAGAAGTCCGCTCTCTCTAGACGAATAACTAGATGGAAAATGATTCTGACTGAGTACGATATTCAATATACAACACAAAAGGCCATCAAAGTAAGTGTATTAGTAGATCATTTGGACCATCAAGCTGTTAATGATTATCAATCTATGAACTTTGACTTCCCGGATGAGAATATCATGTTAGTGACTGACTGTGCAAAACTTGGACCGTATGATGAACTTGAACAGGGATCCCGATGGATTGTGATTTTTGATGGAGCTTCCAATTCTCTGGGCAATGGAATTGGTGCGATGATAATTTCTCCTGAAGGTTGACACACTTCTTTCACCGCTAGACTGTGCTTCGATTGTACGAATAACATGAATGAGTACGAGGCATGTATCTTGGGTTTGAAGGCTTCCATTGACTTAAGGATCAAGCATTTGGATGTATTCGAAGACTCTGCTCTAGTGATTAGCCAAGTGAAGGGATAATGGTACACTAAGCATCCTAACCTGATTCCTTACGAGAAGCTTGTGTTAACTATGATTCCATGCTTCGAAGAGATCACCTTTGAACATTTCCCTAGGGAGGAAAATCAGTTAACCGACACTTTGGCCATAATGTCTTCCATGTTCAAAGTCAAATGGGACAACAAAGCTCCCATGATTACAATTGAGAGATTTGATGAACCTGCGCACTGCTATGAGCTTGACACTAACGAAGAGAAACCATGGTACCATGAGGTGAGGAGATATCTTGAGGCACAAGAATATCCTGAAGGAGCTTCCATCAATGATAGGAAATTCTTACGAAGATTCTCAGCCAAATTTTTCCTAAGCAATGGAATCCTGTACAAACGAAATCATGAATCCACTCTGCTCTGATGTGTGGACAAGAAGGAGGCAGAGAAAATTATGGAAGAAATGCATGATGACCTTTTTTTAACCCACTCTAGTGGACACACTATGGCCAAGAAAATCCTGGGGGCTGGTTACTATTGGTCCACAATGGAAACTGATTGTCATCATCACTCAAGGACAAGTCACAAATGTCAAATCTATGTTGACAAGGTCCATGTACCTCATATTCCTCTAAATGTCATGACTTCCTCGTGGCCATTTGAAATATGGGGCTTTGACATGATTGGAGATATCAAACCTAATGCTTCCAATGGACATCACTTCATTCTTGTCGCTATCGATTACTTCACAAAATGGGTCGAAGCTGCCTCATTTGCCTCTATCATGAAGAACGTTGTAGCCAGATTCATCAAGTATAATCTCATCTGTCGTTACGGTATCCCCGAAAGCATTATCACCGACAATGGAACTAATCTGAACAACGCTATGATTATAGAACTCTACACTCAAGTGTCAAAATTCTTCTCCGTATAGACCCAAAATGAATGGCGCAGTGGAAGCTGCCAATAAAAACATAAAGAAGATTATGAAAAAGATGGTGGTGACCTATAAAGACTGGCATGAGATGCTACCATTTTCTCTCAATGGATACCTTACTTCGGCTCGTACATCAACTAGGGAAACACCTTTCTCTTTGGTCTATGGGATGGAAGTCTTCTTGCCTGTAGAAGTTCAGATTCCCTCTTTAAGGATATTGAAGGAAGCATATTTAGGTGAAGACGAATGGATTCAAAATAGGTTGGATCAATTGAACTTGATTGATAAGAAGCGACTGACTGTTGTTTGTCATGGACAAATGTACCAAAAGAGTATAATCAAGGCGTTCAACAAAAAGATCAAGCCTCGAGTGTATCAAGCTGGCGACTTGGTAATAAAGCGCATTATTCTTCCACAAGGCGATCCCAGGGGCAAAGGGACTCTCACTTACGAAGTACCATTCATTGTAAAGAAAGTTTTCTCTGGTGGTGCCATGATGCTGACCACTATGGATGTTGAAGACTTCCCACATCCTGTGGATGCAAACATAGTAAAAAAATACTACGCATATGTAGTGGTATAAATGTTCAAGACTAAGCCATTGGATTGACTAGACTTTATACAAATTAAAATAAAAATTGCCATGACGCTTTTTTGTTTCCAAAGGAATAGGAAAAGATAGAATAACCAAAAAAGAGGGGGAAAGATTCAAGGTAAGGGGGTTGGTTATGCAAAGGGAAGCTATTAGCACCCTAAACATCTACGGTACTCCGCAAGAGCCTCTTTGTAAAATCTGTATATTTTGGCTATAAATTTTTTTTGTATATATAAAAAAATGGATGGTGATGGTGAGAAAAGAAATATATTTTTTTATAATTTTTGCACCCGCCGTGGTTGCGAACCTTTAGTGCCTATATACCACCTTTTCGTGCAATAGGGGATCAGGGTACGCGCAGTTCCTCTTTTAAAAATTTAAAACACAAATGCGTTGATTAATTTTTTGAGATGAAACATCATTGTCATTATCCGTATGGAAAACATACCTACTACCCACAATCATGAGAAAGGAGAATTTGCATCATTTCAAAGTGGAGCATATGACTTGGATTTTAAAAAATGAATAATGCCTCACTCAACACCCAAGTAGAAAATATCTCTCTTTACTACATACTGTAGAAGTATTATTGTTTGCATCACTACAAGGATTGACAAGAGTTCAACCTTTTTTAAGAAAAGTTTAAAGATAAAAGCCAAAGTGGCAAAATGGTTTGAAATGTGATTGATTGACTTTTAGTCTTCTCACAAAAATGTCAAGGCATTATTAAGTTGATTGGAGTTTATTTATGAAAAATGTTTTGAAAATGCATGGTCATAAGTCCAAGTTTATTATGAAAGTGGTTCAAGTTCAAAAACAAGAAGAGTTTTCAAAAGGGAAAGAAGATTTTTGAAATTAAAGAAAATGGGAGGAGAAGAAGGGACTATCCTAAAGCATAAGGTAAAAACTAGGGATAAGAACCATCTAACCAACAAGAAACCAATACTTGAAATTATGAGCCAAGATAGAATTCCCATTCATTGGATTGAAACCAATCCAACAAAGAAATACTAGACCTCTTGAGAGAACCAAACTTCAAGTGTATTAAGTCTTCACAAAAAAATGGGCAGAGTAACGACTGTATACGGGTGAATTCCAGATTACAAACAAAGGGTGTAGTCACAAAAACCTGCACACAAAAACAAACAAGCAACCCAATGTCTTGAGGTAATCCTCAAGAACTCCAGACAAAATAATCAGATAAGATCTCCAAGATAGGTCAAGGTTTCTAATCCTAAGTTCAAGAAAAGTCCCATGCTCTATAATGCCAAGGATAGTAACGAAATAGTCCAAGCACCATTAAATATTATTTATGGTTTATGTTGATTATTAAGTGTCTTAAGAAAGGAAAATAAAAGCTCAAGTGAGCAAAATAAAAATGGCAAGAAAATAAATGCTCAAATGAGCAAAGATGAAAATGGAATGAAATGTAAATGCTAAAAGTAAATAGTACATAAAGCATAAAAAAAATAAAAGTATAAGGTAAACAAGTCAATAATTAGTGGTTAGTTGGATGTCCATCTTGAAGCTTGCATTTGGAACTCATTAGAGGATTGATAGAACCAAAGCCTCCACACAACAAGTTACATTAGCTTTTTGTCAAGTATATCATCCATTTCGAATTCTCATAAGTACCATTTAATGATCAACAATGTTTAAGTGATCTGCGTTGACCAAAGGTGTTGTAGATCCATTAGAGGATTGGTAGATCCAATGCCTCCACATAATGAATCTCAAGGTTATTGGATCAAAGAGATCAAATTAATATACTTGGGCTTGCAATCATAAGTTTGGGCCACGAATGATCATTTATTCGAATCAGGACAAAATTTAGCGCTATGTTAAGCAATCTTAAGTGGACTTATATAGAAGTCGCACCTATTTGTAGGCCGGTCAATAGCAATCTATGCATAATTTGTTTTGAGACATGATATAGAGATCATGCTCCAACAACATCTAGTGCAATAAGAAAGGGATGAGATGAAGAGGGATGGGTAAAATATACAAACCACATTTGAATTAAATTTTAATCAAACTATTATTAAAATTATTCATCCATTTTTATGGACTTAAACTCAATACCATGGATCCAATGATGTTAATAAAGTTCATGGTCCAAAATCTAACCCAAGATCAGCCAGAAAATAATCACAAATTAATATCACATTTAATATACACAAAAAGGATTTTAAAAAATAGAAAATAATGAGAAAAATATCAACTATGTTCAAATTAATCAAGAAATGAAAAGTAAGACCATAGAAAAATCAGAAAAAGGCCCAAGTAATTTTACAATTTTTTTTGGTAATTTTTTAAAGTCAGAAACTATTTTTAAAATTAAAATAAATGGGTCAAATAAAAAAAATGGTAAAAAATAGTAAAGTCAGAAACAAAAATAAAATGAGGTCACCAACATTTGTCACAATATCATTGGATCATTCCATAATTTTTTCAGAATTTAAAAATGTATAAAAGTATTTTTAAGCATTTAAAACAAATCAAATAAGTGTAAAATTTGTAAAAAAAAATACCAAAACACAAAATTAAATTGTAAAAAAATAAAAATCAGAAATAGAATAATCAAACATATTTTTCATAATTTTTTCAGATTTTTTGGACTAAAAATGAATTTTCTATGATTTTTTGAAATTTAAAACAATTAAAATATAAAAATCAGAAAAAGAAAATAAAAGTAAAATATGTGGACCATTGGATGAAAGTCAAAACACGTTAGTAATCAAATCCAAGAGATCTGGCGCACTGTGCATATCATGGTCATTAGTGAATATTGTACATAATCATTAATTAAATCAAAATTTGAAAAATACAGATGGCGTGCCTTCATAGGTTAGAAGATGACACGTTGGTCATCTTCAACCTCCAGCGATCACGAATTGCAGGTCTCTCAAATTGTAAAATTAGAAGCTCAAACCTATGCCATTCACTTCGTCTCTTCAAGACGAAGACAACCACACCCTCGCGCCAAATTTATATAAACTGTAGCTCAAGCAATTTGGAAGGAAAGTTTTGAAAAGGGATTTGAAATTTCATGGTCAAAACGTGTTTCCAATAAAAGGTAAGTGTTGCGACTAGAACCAGGGAAATGAGAGCAACACAATGATATCAGAGTTTTGAAGAAGTGATGAAGGAATCTACCTATTGAAGTTGAGTTGCAGAGCTCTGAAACTGGACTTTTATGGAGCAGTATAAGGCATGATTCTTGAATGTAATTATATGGTTAGCTTCAGGGAAGATCAAGGAAGGTGAATTGATGGAAAAATTGGATTGAAAAAGGGTCGAGAATGGATTTTGAAGTTACAGAAAATTCAGTTATAGAGCAAGTTTGGCAGGGTGATTCTGGCTATCCAAGCCTGGGAAATTGAATGGGATAGTTAATGTATTTATAGGAGAAGAGAATGGGATCGAAAGGAAGAGTGAATGATGCGTTTTGGATGGAAATCATGCAGACCTAATGCACGAGTGAAGTGTGATACAAACTTCATCAAAACTCATCCAAATCTTGCGTTTTGATGCGCTAAACAAATCTGGAACTTCACTAAACATGTTTAGAGGCAAAAACGCGTGGAAAACTTGTGATTAGAGGCCACATTATGGATTTCAAAATTCTGACTTGGTGAGAAATTCAATTTCAAAGTGCCAACTTCTGACCAATGGCATTTTCAACTCTAGGGGTCTTAGGGCATGATTCTCGATGCTTTAGAAAGATGAGCTTACAAGCTTTACAATGGAAAAAGAATGAAGTTAAATGGATGCTTGAGATGAAAGTTGCATTGAGTTAAAGTTGAAGAAAAAGGGTTGACTTTCCATACTTAGAAATATTTCACATTCTTCTTCAAAAATGACCTATAATGTCTTGTATCCAAACATGGCCTTCCACTTGGAATTTGCTCTTGACCAAAAATGATGGCATGAAGTAGACCTCTTGAATGACACTTTGAAACTTGTATCATTCAAAATATCCAAAATTTGAGCAAGTTATGACTTGTTGAAGTTGGCAAAAAATCATGAAATGACCTATAATCTTTTGCATCTTTAAGGAAACTTCCATCCATTTTCCCACTTTTCACATAAAAGGAGGCATAAATTTAACATCTTCAAGATCATTATGGAAAAAGAATGGACTCAAGGTGATAAAAATTGACCAAGTTAGGATCATTTGAAGCCACTCATGTAAAATTGTGGATTCATCTGGATGACTTGTAATCTTTCTTCTTCACCAAGTTCCTTCCACATGAAAACTCCTTGGAACTTTTGAAGTGATTTGTTGATAACCCTCTGAAGAGGAGGATATCTTTGGAATCACTCAAAAATACCAAAAGGTGAGCAAGATATACTCCTTTGAAGTTCAAAACCCTAGCTCCTAGATCAAGAAAATGCTTTGAGGAACTTTGACAAGTTTGAACAAACTTCTTGTACCAATATTGTTGCTTTGTGAATAGAAGTTGTTAAGGATGATAATGAGGACTCATACCCACCTAAACCACTTTTATATCTTGAAATTTGATATAAATTTGCTCTTGTGACCAATAGGAACAAGGCCCTGTCCAAACATGACAACTTCTCCAATCAACCCCTTGTACTTTTGAGTCAAATCTAATAACCTTGAAATGTGATGAACCAAAGCAACATTGCCATGCCAATTCTCCCAAAACCAATCCAATGGTGAGGTTTGAACTTCTCAAGCTATATTGACTAGGGCATGGAAATAAACTCATGAACCCATGGGGTAGCTTGTTAAATCTCATTGCCTTCACCTACATGGATAACAAGCAAGACAAACCAACATTACATTTTATTAGTTAAATGAAGAAAACAAAACAATATTCATGATCACAAAAGGAACATAAGTCAAGGTGCTTGGTAATCTCTCAAAAATGGAAAAAATAAATGTAGGGAGGGGAACCAAGAATCCTAGTGTGATCTTGTTGTGAGTGAATCAACATGGTATGATGAAGGGGTCTTAGGGGCAAAAATTGGGGTATAACAACTGCCCTTATTTAAATTTCTTCTATCTGGAGATACGAAGGTTAAAAATCTTCGTGTCGACGCGATCGAAGATACTTAAATATAAAACAAACCCTATTTTTGGCCCTAAGATATCATGTAAATGCTTATGATCATGAATGCATTGAACAGGACCAAA
Source organism: Vicia faba (assembly GCA_948472305.1). Lineage (NCBI taxonomy): Eukaryota > Viridiplantae > Streptophyta > Magnoliopsida > Fabales > Fabaceae > Vicia > Vicia faba. The sequence continues at coordinate 555,164,098 of OX451741.1, forward strand.
GAGACACAAAAATAACACTGGGGATGAAACAATAATAAAGAAACAAAGGAGCACCCCCACCAGGAAAATAAATCACTGGTGGACTCAGAGAACTGAATCAGAGGATGGTAGGATGGTCAAAGGACACACCAACTTCTTATGAAGGCGAAGCTACCGACGTTTACTGAAGGCAGAGAGAAAGATAACAAACACCGACATTCACTGCCGATGGTCTACCAACTTTCACTGAAGGTGGAAAGAGAATATATCATATCACCGTCGTTCACCGATGATGAACTGCCAACATTCACTGAGGGTAGCAAAAAGATAACAAACACCGACGTTCACTGCCGATGGTCTACCAACTTTCACTGAAGGTAGAAAGAGAATATATTATATCACCACCATTCACTGACGATGAACTACCAACGTTTACTAAGGGTAGAAAAAAGAAAACAAACACCGACGTTCACTGCCGATGGTTTACCAACTTTCACTGAAGGTAGAAATCACCGCCGTTCACTGATGATGAATTACCAACGTTCACTGAGGGTAGCAAAAAGATAACAAACACCGACATTCACTGCTGATGGTCTACCAACTTTCACTGAAGGTAGAAAGATAATATATCATATCATCTCCATTCACCAACAATGAACTACAAACGTTCACTGAGGGTAGCAAAAAGATAACAAACATCGATGTTCACTGCCGATGGTCTACCAACATTCACTGAAGGTAGAAAGAGAATATATCATATCATCGCCATTCACTGACGATGAACTACCAACGTTCACTCAGGGTAGCAAAAAGATAACAAACACCAACGTTCATTGCCGATGGTCTACCAACTTTCACTGAAGGTAGAAAGAGAATATATCATATCACCACCGTTCACTGACGATGAACTACCAACGTTCACTAAGGGTAGCAAAAAGATAACAAGTTTCCCTAAGATTCTGGCGTTTCACCTAGAATGGGTCTCAACTTCTTCTTTAACCAAGGCACTCCGCCTGGAAAGGATAATATATAAGCTGTCTCAAATAAAGAGACTTGCTACTAGTTGTCACGGAGGGTTGTAAAAAGAGATGACTTTTTGGGAAGGAGGTATGAATTCCTGGGGAGATGCCATGATACTCTTGCTGAGGGGATAAAGTCTTCTTGTGTAAAATAAATGCACCAACAAAAACTTGGGGTTTTCAGCAATCCAAAGTGAATAGCATTGCCGGGGAACCACAGATCTAAACCAGAAATAAACTGGAATGAAACAGTCAACCAAAATTCATCCTTTGAGAAATAAATTCAAGAGGGAAAACCAAATTTATCCAAACAAGGAGCTGTACCGGAAGGCTTAAAGCAAAAATCTTCTATGAGGGAAAACTTAGTAGGGAAATTGAAAGAATATACGTTTTCTGCTTAAGTCCAACACTCTATTGAAAAGAGGGCAACGTAACTCTGCAAAACAGGGTAATATGTCAAAAAAATATTATTAAATGTCAATGAACAATGATATGATAATTTTAGCTATGCATGATGTATGTATGAATGTATGAGTGCTATCGTGCGTATGCTGACAAAACAGATACACAATCATTGGGAACAAACAAGCAAAACTGCCTCAGGCACTAATAACACTCGGCTAAACTTCATCCAAGATGATCATTCCAAGAAAGGTAAAGGCCAACTGTGGAAACAAAACCTACTTCCTGCTTTAACTTTAATGGGGAGAAACATAATCCAGATGTAGACAAATCAAAGTGATGAAATAAATGGATACCGGGATAGAACATCCTTCTTCAGGATTCATCGGGGAAACCAATGTTTTTTCATAAGTAACATGCATACTGGAGATTGCAAGACCAGTCTCAAATAAAGTAGACTGACACCGAAACATCCAAACTTCGTTGGGGAATTCAAGCCTACTTCACTGGAGAAAAATGCGGATTGAAACTTCACATCATGAAAACTCAGAAAAGAGGAGAAATGAATCCAAACTTGACCGAGGATACCAGAATCATGAACCCAATACGGTGAAAACAACCCGAGTAGATCTTCCCGAGGGGAATAAAAGCTTCTCAAAACAACTGGAGTTTGTCCATTCTTGGGATCACCATTTTTGTTGTCATTGCTTCATCACAACTCTCAAAGTAAAAGTAAATTGTAAACATCTTTTTTTTTTGAAAAATCAATTTTGTTATTTAATCTTTTTAATTTGAAAGTTATTATCAGTAGTAAATGGAGTCTTTGCAAGCTAAATAAAATAAGAAACACAAAGAATTGGGTAAAAGCTCGTATTTCATTAATAGAATGGTAGTCTGCGAATGGCGAGACTCCATAGATGATTACAAAGTTTGAGAAATGGTAATACATAATGGAAAAGATACATTGAGATACAATGACCACTATCCCCCCTAACAACTTTTGAAATCCTGAGCAACAACTTTTGTTGAAGTATGGCGAGGATCCGAGAAGATTGTTGCTTTAACGATCAAGTCTTGTCTGACGTAGTTACTTGCCAAGAAAATCCCTAACTTTTGCCTAAGTCGCCCTTTCGGGTTTTCAACTTAGTGAGCCGTTCTTTTATTTCTTTAGGAGAAGTATTTCTTGACTGCGTCAGCGTTCATGGGACGTGGGAACTCCTCGCCATCCATAGTTTCAAGAATTAATGCACCGCCAGAGAAGGCTTTCTTGAAAACATATGGGCCTTCAAAATTGGGAGTCCACTTGCCCCTAGAATCAGTGTTGAAAGACATGATCTTCCTGAGCACGAGGTCGCCTTCTCTGAATTCACGAGGTTTGACCTTTTTATCAAAAGCTTTCTTCATTCTTCTTTGATATAACCGGCCATGACACAAGGCTGTAATTCTCTTCTCCTCAATCAAACTCAATTGGTCAAACCTGTTCTGGACCCATTCAGCCTCCGTCAATTGGTTTCCATTATCACACGCAATGAGGGAATCTCTACCTCGACTGGTAGTACAACTTCCATTCCATACAGTAAGGAGAACGGGGTTGCTCCTGTTGAAGTGCAGACATATGTTCGATATCCATGCAGAGCAAAAGGGAGAATTTCATGCCAATCCTTATAAGTAATAACCATTTTCTAGATAATTCTCTTGATATTCTTATTAGCAGCTTCAACAACCCCATTCATCTTTGGCCTGTATGGAGATGAATTGTGATGTACAATCTTGAATTCTTCACACAGTTCTGTCATCATCTTGTTGTTCAAATTCGAGCCATTGTCAGTGATGATTCTGTTCGACACACTATATCAGCATATATGATTATTCTTGATGAAACGTACAACCACCTGTTTAGTAACATTGGCATATGAAGCAGCCTCCACCCATTTGGTGAAGTAATCAATTGCTACCAAGATAAAACGGTGCCCATTAGAAGCTTTGGGTTCTATCATCCCAATCATGTCAATACCCCACATAGAGAAAGGCCACAGGGAGGAAATCAAATTGAGGAGTGTCGGAGGCACATGGACCTTGTCTGCGTAAATCTGGCATTTATGGCACTTCTTTGCAAATTTGTAACAGTCAGATTCCATTGTCAGCCAATAATAACCTTCCCTTAGCATCTTTTTATCCATCGAATTTCCATTGGCATGAGTTCCAAATGAACCTTCATAAATCTCATGCATCAACATGTTTGCTTCGTGTCTATCCATGCATCTGAGCAAGACCATGTCATAATTTCTCTTGTATAACACATTTTCACTAAGGAAGAAACTGCCTGCCAATCTTCTCAATGTTTTTCTATCTTTCTTCGACGCATCAACTGGGTATTCCTGAGTCTGAAGAAAATGCTTGATATCATAATACCAAGGTTTTTCATCTGCTACCTCCTCTGTTGTAAACACATGATCGGGCCTATCCAGCCGTCGAACTGTAATTCGGGGTATATCATTCCAAGTATTCACTTGGTACATAGAAGCCAGAGTTTCTAGAGCATCCGCCATTTGATTTTCATCTCTAGGGATGTGATGGAATTCAACTTTATTGAAGAATGGTAATAATCTTCTAGCATAATCTTTGTAAGGGATCAAGCCAGGGTGACGAGTATCCCATTCTCCTTTAATCTGATTTATTACCAAAGCTGAATCACCATACACGTCTAGAACTTTGATTCTGGGGTCAATAGCTTCCTCGAGACCCATGATGCAAGCCTCATATTCTGCCATATTATTAGTGAAATAAAATGTTATCCTTGCGGTAAAAGGAATGTGCGATCCATGAGGAGTGACAATCACAACACCAATTCCTTTAGCATAAACATTCACAGCTCCATCAAATATCATACTCCTACGAGATTCAGGGTCAGGACCTTCCTCAGGTAATGGTTCATCACAATCCTTCACTTTCAGGAACATCACATCCTCATCGGGGAATTCATATTCTGCAGACTGGTGATCCTCCACTGGTTGGTGAGCAAGATAATCTGCCAACACACTACTTTTAATAGCTTTTTGAGTGCGGTATTCGATATCATAATCAGATAACAACATCTGCCAGCGGGAAATTCTCCCAGTAAGAGCAGGTTTTTCAAAAATGTACTTGATTGGATCCATTTTGGAGATCAACCAAGTGGTGTGATTCAACATATACTGCCGCAAACGCTTTTCCGCCTAGGCCAAACCACAACATGTTTTTTCCAGCATGGAATACCGCGACTCATAATCAATGAATTTTTTACTGAGATAATAAATGGAGAACTCCTTCTTCCCTGTTTCATCCTGTTGTCCCAGAATATAACCCATGGATTTATCTAACACTATCAAATACATAATCAACCGTCTTCCTTCTACGGGAGGGAGAAAGATTGGAGGTTCAAGCAGATATTCTTTATTACTTTCAAATTCCCTTTGGAAGTCATTCGTCCACACACAACCTTGATCTTTCTTTAACAACTTAAAGATCGGTTCACATGTTGCAGTCATGTGGGAAATGAATCTGGAAATATAATTCAAACACCCTAGGAAACCTCTCACTTGCTTTTCAGTTATTGGTGCTGGCATTTCTTGAATTTCTTTGACTTTATCAGGGTCAACTTCAATTCCTTTCTGGCTAACAATGAAACCTAACAACTTCCCTGATCAAACACCGAAGGTGCATTTATTTGGATTTAAGCGGAGACGATACTTCCTCAAACGCTGAAACAACTTCAATAAATCTTCTATAGACCCTTCTTTAGTCTGGGATTTGGCAATCATATCATCAACATATACTTCAATTTCCTTGTACATCAGATCATGGAATAGGGTTGTCATAGCCCTCTGGTACATTGCACCAGCGTTCTTCAACCCGAAGGGCATCACTCTGTAACAGAATGTTCCCCAGGGTGTGATAAACGTTGTTTTTTCCATATCCTCTAGAGCCATTCTTATTTGATTATACCCGGAAAATCCGTCCATGAACGACAATAATTTGAATTTTTCTGTGCTATCCACTAACATGTCGATATGTGGCAATGGAAAATCATCTTTTGGACTTGCTTTATTTAGATCTCTGTAATCTACGCACATGCGGACTTTTTCGTCTTTTTTTGGTACTGGGACAATATTGGCAATCCATTGAGGATACACTGACGTCACGAGAAAACCAGTATTAATCTTCTTTAGAACCTCCTCTTTGATCTTTACTGGCATATCTGGATGAGTTCTTCTCAACTTTTGTTTAATTGGCGGACACTCTGGCTTCAATGGCAAATGGTGCTCTACAATATCTGTATCTAGACCAGACATATCTTGGTAAGACCAAGCAAATATATCCATACACTCCTTCAACAACTTAATCAACTTTCTCTTTACATCGGGATGCAACGATGCTCCAATCTTGACTTCCTTTGGATCTTCTTCTGAACCCAAATTGATCACTTCCAAAGGCTCTTTATATGGCTGAATGTTATTTTCCTCGTGCTCAAGCAACCGTGAAACCTATTCTGGAATCTCATCATAATCTTCTTCTTCAGCCCCAAACACATGACATTCAAAGTTGGAAGAGGGTACAAAGTCATTGTATTCAACGATTTTTTTAGTTAATCTGCACATATGATTTATGATTGCTTTTAGAAACTGACACATATAACAAGTGATCATGCAGATTGAATTTCAGTTATTATTTATTTTGAAAGGGTTTTTTTAACCATTTTTCAAGAAAAAGCAGAAAATAAAGACATAATTCAGGAAGCAAAGACAACTTTTATTAATGATCTTAAAAGTCACAGCAAACAGATAAGCCCTACAACATTAATACTTCCACCTTGGGCAGAGTGAAAGCTTTTCAAGAAAAAAAGATTAACAAATCAAATTACTTTGAAACATGTATGCAAGAGGGAACATCAATGGTGAACCAGTTCTGAACCCTGACTCCGTGCGTCACATAATTCGGCATTTTCTGCTCTACTTCATACTCCTCAACAACATTAACTCCAGAATCAGTTGGATGGAGGTAACCTCCGCTGCGGAAAACATTATGATAGCTGCTCATAATAGACTTTGACTTCAAACTTTCGCCTTTTCCATTCTCCGAAGAGAACCCCAAGCCAGTTATGTTCTTGTTCACGAGTGGATCCACAATTCGTCCCCGGACTTCATTATGACCCTTACGCACAACCTGATGCGCATCCTTCAGCGAGACCATGGAATTCTCATTTCTCCTTATGTTGTCAATGGATAAGGCTTGGAACTGGGTTCCAACAGCAACTTCATCCGCTTCTACAATGCTGAAAGAGGATAAATGAGATATCAACAATGCTTGCTCCCCATTTATGATCACTACCTTCCCTTCACGCACAAACTTTAGCTTCTAATGTAAAGTTGAAGTGATAGCCCCTGATTCATGTATCCACGGACGTCCTAGCAGACAACTATAAGCGGGAATAATGTCCATTACCTGGAAGGTTATCTGGAACAAATGTGGTCCTATATGGATAGGTAAGTCCACTTTATCGATAACATATTTCCTTTACCCATCAAACGCCTTCACAATGATGCCACTCGGGCGCATAGGAGTTCCTTGATATTTCAACATCATGAGAGTACTCCTTGGTATAACATTCAACGCGGGTCCATTATCAATTAGCACATTGGATATTGAATCATTCTTGCAGTTCATAGAGATATGGAGGGCCAGGTTGTGATTCCTACCTTCATCTGGAAATTCATCATCGCAGAAACTCAAGTTATTACATGACATAATGTTTCCTATTGCGCTTCTGAATTGATCTATTGGCATATCACTCTCTACAAAAGCTTGGTCCAGTACCCTCATCAAGGATTCTCTATGAGCAGAGGAGTTCATCAATAAAGCTAAGATAGATATTTTTGAAGGAGTCTGCAGTAGCTGATCTATAATTCTGTAGTCGCTCATCTTAATTATCTTCAAAATATCATCCATGTCTTTCTGTAACGTAGCTCCACTAGTATCTCCTATAGCCTTCTTAGGTTCATCATTCTCAATAATTTTCTTTCCAGTAGCAACATCTCTCCGAACAACCGGCACAAACACACGACCGCTACGGTCACCCTGCTATTTTCAGCTATATTTCCAATATTAGGCATTGGCTGGATGGGAACTTCCACTCCAGCTTCTAAGATTGTAGCGTTGTATTTGTAAGGCACAACCTTATCTGATTTGTAGGGGATAAGACTTGGTAAACTAATCACCAATGGGGTAACAACTGGCTTGCTATGATACTCCACTTCAAAATGGGCGGGTGCACCAAAATAAGGCACAATGACGTTTACCCCTTCCTCAACACAATCAGTCATCAATAAGTCATTTCTGGAAAAGAAGTCTTCGTCTGAAGAGAAATACTTATTTGCGGAAGCATACTCTTCATCTGACTCTTCTTCCGTTAAACAAACCTCAACCATATCAACCTCATGATAATCATCCCTCTGACCTGTAATATTGATAGTTCTATTATCTAATAACAACTGAACACCTTTCTCCACGATTGAACATCCTCGGGGATCTCGACAGCAAACTAGGCAAGATCCATATTGGTGTCCCACCTTACTAGCCGTATGGCAGATGGTAGCATGCAACTGCACGAGATCCTCAATCATATCCTCCACATCAAAAATTCTGAATTCACCAGGACATCTGGAAACCATGTTCACTTCCTCTTCATACTCTTCCCTAGGACTGATTATGTGGATGAGGCCCTCATCCATCATCTCTTGTAAATCAACCTTTATCTTCTCACAACCCTGTATGTTTGTACTGCAAATAGCACAACTAGAATGGTCATGCGTATAGTAGCTAAATTCATAGAGGTCTGCGTGCATTTTCACCAAATCTCCTCTAACTTGATTAATATCAAAAATCTAGAAGTCGCCTGGACAACCGGCCACCATATTTACTCCCCCGTGCTTGGGTAGAGGGTTGTCTTTCACATTAGGTCCCACGTCCTTGAAAGATAGAACACCAGATTTACCAATTTCTGCACCTCAGTCTTCAAAGGATAACAATTCTAAACATTATACCCTGGCGCTCCTTGATGAAAAGCACATGTTTGGTCTGCCTTATAATACCAAGGCAATGGTGATGGTACGACGGGAGGTGGTCGTGTCTGGACCAACTTCTTCTGAATCAATGCTGATAATAGATCTATATAGCTCATGGGAATAGGGTCATAACTATCCCTTCTCTGATTATACCCTTGATTCCCCGGCTGGGATGGTCTCTGATAAGCAACGGTAGTTGGAGCGACATTCATAACAAGAGTAACTGAGGCGACTTGCTGATGACGCTGATAATTCCTTCTAGGAGTGTTTACCCTCCTCTCTTGTATAACAACATTTTCACATCCTTCTTTCTTCTTGGTAAACCCATAAGATGGCTTCTTTACACCCCCGAATCCTTCACTCTTTGTCAAACGACCTTCTCTTACAACCTCTTCTAAGCGGATACACATTCCTACCATCTCAGTAAAGTCACTTGACGCACTTGCTACCATCCTCTCGTAGTAGAAAGCACCCAGCGTTTTCAAGAAAATCTTAGTCATCTCCTTCTCTTCCATGGGAGGAATCACTTGGGAGGCTACCTCACGCCATCTCTGTGCATACTCTTTGAACGATTCCCTGTCTTTCTGAACCATGGCCCTAAGTTGGTCACGGTCAGGCGCCATGTCCATGTTGTACTTGTACTGTTTGATGAATGCTTCTCCCAAATCATTAAGAGTATGGATATTGGGGCTGTCCAAACTCATATACCACTTCAACGCAGCACCAGTCAAACTATCTTGAAAAAAGTGAATCAGCAGACGCTGATCATCAAAATGGATAGATATCCTCCTTACGTACATCACCAGATGAGCATGAGGGAAAGTGTTGCCCTTATACTTCTCAAATTCTGGGACCTTGAACTTAGCAGGTATCTTAACATTCGGGACCAAACATAGCTAATTCACATTCTGCCCAAATAGCTCTTTGCCCCTAAGGGCCTTCATCTCTCTTTGCATCTTGTCAAACTGCTCTTGAAAATCATCCATTCTATTATAAAGACCCAAGTCTTCACTCGGTGGAGGGAAAGGATGACACACATCATCATTAACAAACAGAACCATATCCACCGAAGGAGGTGCAGCAGGAACAGCATGCACCACCGGAGGTGCTAGAGTAACAATAGTCTGAACCACTGGAGTATCTTGAGGACCAAGATTGAAACCTTTAGATGCAAAATTCTATGGCATTCCCCATGGATAAACTTGAGGCATGCGATTCTGAACAACAGCCAGAGTAGCAGATATGGAAACAGTCGGAGCTTCAGTAGTTGCCCTTGTTGGTTGAAGTTGAACACTCGATGGCTGATTCTGAGCAGCCACTAGAGCTTCCATCAGAGTAGTCAGATTGGCCATGCCGACCTTCAAAGTAGAAACTTCCTCATGCAGCTCGCAATTCTCTTGTTCTAAGTTGTCCATCTTCTTTTTGAAATTAGCCCGAGTGTTGTAGTGACGAGTCAACTTGCTGAACGATGTAAAGAAGCTCGGTAAGACACCTGGATATGCATAACAAATGCAAGAAATATGTGCAATATGATGCATGATATGCAATGCACATGATTATTTTTACTTTGTTATTTAATATTTCAAGAGATTTATATATTTATAGACATATTGCAAACATCAAAGTAATAACGCTTTTGAAATACTGAAATTTTTTTATTATAATAACTCCAAAATGGATTACAAGTTTCAATGATCCCAAGTAAAATATTAAAATAAAATCTAAAACCCTGAGAAATAGAACTGATGGAGATCACTCTGTATGCTGGCGCTTCCCTGTGAGCCTATCAATCTGAGCCTTCAACCTCTGGTTTTCTTCTGCATATCTGGTGGCAACCTCCTTCCAATCATCTGAATCAAGAAGTGAGTGATCAGCACCTGATTGAGGCTTAGGAGAAAATAAATCTCCTTGCCTCCCCATAGACTCTACCGCTCGATTCTCAAGGATCTCAATCAAGTCGTCTTTCTCCTTCAGGTCTGCTCTGTAGGAACTCTCTAAAGTTTGGAACTTGTTCTTCCAAGTATCCCTTTTCTGTTGCATCCTAACCAAAGCAAGTTGCAGCTCTTCTAGATCATATAATAAGGGAGGAGTTGTCTTCACAAATAGACCAGGCATAGGTGTTTCCCGGGTATATGGCATCTTTAACTGAATGGCTCTCGATCGGATCCATTGAAGATATGGATCCAAAGAAACAACACCCCTAGGTCCCAAATCCTTCCTACTCTTCTTATGAATGTGACGGTAGGACTTTGCAATTTTCTCCCTAGCTTCCCTATGGTCTTCTCCTTCCTTCAGAAAGAAACTACTCAAATGAATACTATTCGATTTATCCCTCATCGAATAACCAAGTTATCGTCGTGCAAGAACAGGGTTATAGTTAATTCCTCCCTTTGTACCAAGAAGAGGTACATTGGGGAAACTACCACAACTGTCAATAATCTCTACATCCTGGTAAGCTCGATGATACCAATCAATGTCTGAGTGAGTAAGTGCCATGATCTTAGGAGCCCAACGGGGTTCCTTCTTGATATCCCAAAAAGCATCAGACTGAGGCATATGAGAGATAAACCACCGGTACAACAGAGGCGTGCAACAGATAATCATCCCCCCATGATAAGAATTCTGAAGATGAATAGAGTAATAAACATCACCCAATAATGTAGGAAATGGGTTTCCAATCATGAAAATTCTAATAGCGTTAATGTTGACAAACTTGTCCACATTAGGAAATAAGAACAACCCGTAAGCAATTAGAGCAAATATGGCCTCAAAAGCAATTGTACTCTTCATTCTGGAAAAGTAACGAGCCTTCTCCAATAAGAACTGAGCTGGTAATCCTCTAATCCCTCCTTTGGTAGTCATATGGGCTTCCACCTCAAACTTCCCCAGGTGAATCAAAGCAGCAATCTCATGTGGTTTTGGCTCACCCTCCAAACCAGTAAAAGGAATACGATCAGTAACAGGTAAATCTAATAGATAAGAATACTCCTCTAGTGTAGGAATCAACTGATAGTCAGGAAAAGTAAAGCAATGATACATCGGATCATAGAACTGGATCAAGTCGAGAGAATACCTTCCTTCATCTTCAGCTTTATAAGAGGAATGATGGACCCATACTTCTTCCGAAAGTCTGCAGAACACTCGATCTCGGGACTTAGACTGATCAACTCATCTATCTTGGTATCCTTGAAACTGTATTTTCCAGACTTTCTCTTTCCAGAATCCATGGTTAGAAAGTACCTGAGATATTCACAAATAGTCAACCTTTAAATCCCTTGAAATATGGTTTCTTCAAAAGATGCTTATGAGTGCATGGACGTATGATGCAACAATCACACACACGATCACACATATGGTTCATAGGTTCAACGTCACGAGCATGAGGTCGAAGGTACTACCCATAAGGTATTGGTCTAAAAAGTTATCACCTGCTGAACAAGGTTCTATAGGTTCCCAGAGTCTACATCCTTCCTTCGGATATTACCAACTTCCCGATTAACTCGGTAATTAGTAATATTCTCAAGAAATACTCGTCCGAGCGTAGTATCGCGTGACAACAATTTCCGGATTACTCCGTCATAGCTTCTGCACTACACCTAAAAGGCCAAGATGGGTTTGGTATTCTACGGTCCTTAGTTTCAGCAGGCTCTCAGGTCTAAAGCAGTACGTCTTCCCGATTACTCGGTAAATGAAACTACAGTTAAAGGGGCCTCCATTGAGTGGGGGATCCCATGCCTCCTTTTTTGGGATTACTACCTCAAAGTTAACATGACTATACCGCCCGTCTTATCTTAAAGTTTTCCCAAGTCCGGGTATAGGACTTATGAGTAATCACCAAGCACCCTGAAAAACAGGAAAATCCAGACAAACATATATACAACATATAACACAAAAAACAGTAATAACAGATATACATATATAAACATAGATAGGCTTAAACCACTTAGGGATGGACCAGCAAGAGGTTAATATGTCCCCAGTGAAGTCGCCATTTTTCTGTAGCGGTAGAAATGTTCAAGACTAAGCCATTGGATTGACTAGACTTTATACAAATCAAAATAAAAATCGCCACCGCGCTTTATTGTTTCCAAAGGAATGGGAAAAGAGCGAATAACCAAAAAAGAGGGGGAAAGATTCAAGGTAAGGGGGTTGGTTATGCAAAGGGAAGGTATTAGCATCCTAAACATATACGGTACTCCGCAGGAGCCTCTTTGTAAAATCTGTACATTTTGGCTATAAAAAAAAGTTGTATATATAAAAAACGGATGGTGGAGGTGAGAAAAGAAATATATTTTTTTATAATTTTTGCACCCGCCGCGGTTGCGAACCTTTAGTGCCTACGTACCACCTTTTCGTACAATAGGGGATCAGGGTACGCGTAGTTCCTCTTTTAAAAATTTAAAACATAAATGCGTTGATTAATTTTATGAGATGAAACATCATTGTCATTGTCCATATGGAAAACATGCCTACTACTCACAATCATGGGAAATGAGAATTTGCATCATCTCAAAGTGGAGGATATGGCCTGGATTTTAAAAAATCATCAATGCCTCACTCAACACCTAAGTGGAAAATATCTCCCTTTACTACATATTATAGAAGTATAGTTGTTTGCATCAGTACAAGGATTGACAAGAGTTTAACCTTTTTTGAGAAAAGTTTAAAGATAAAAGCCAAAGTGGCGAAAATGGTTTGAAATGTGATTGATTGACTTTTAGTCTTCTCACAAAAATGTCAAGGCATTATTAAGTTGATTGGTGTTTATTTATGAAAAATGTTTTGAAAATGAATGGTCATAAATCCAAGTTTATTATGAAAGTGGTTCAAGTTCAAAAACAAGAAGAGTTTTCAAAAAGGGAATTTTTTTTTTGAAATTAAAGAAGATGGGAGGAGAAGAAGGGACTATCCTAAAGTATAAGGTAAAAGCTAGGGATAAGAACCATCTAACCAACAAGAAACCAATACTTGACATTATGAGCCAAGATAGAATTCCCATTCCTTGGATTGAAACCAATCAAGCAAAGAAATACTAGACCTCTTGAGAGAACCAAACTTCAAGTGTATACGGGTGTATTCCAGATTACAAACAAAGGGTGTAATCACAAAAACCCACACACAAAACAAACAAGCAACCCAATGTCTTGAGGTAAACCTCAAGAACTCCTGACAAAATAATCAGATAAGATCTCCAAGATAGGTCAAGGTTTCTAATCCTAAGTCCAAGAAAAGTCCAATGCTCCATAATGCCAAGGATAGTAACCAAATAGTCCAAGCACCATTAAAGATTCTTTAGGGTTTATGTTGATTATTAAGTGTCTTAAGAAAGGAAAAGAAAAGCTCAAGTGAGCAAAATGAAAATGGCAAGAAAATAAATGCTCAAATGAGCAAAGATGAAAATGGAATGAAATGTAAATGCTAAAAGTAAATAGTACATAAAGTATAAAAAAATAAAAGTATAAGGTAAACAAGTCAATAATTAGTGGTTAGTTGGATGACCATCTTGAAGCTTACATTTGGAACTCATTAGAGGATTGGTAGAACCAAAGCCTCCACACAACAAGTTGTATTTGCTTTTTGTCAAGTATATCATCCATTTGGAATTCTCATAAGTACCATTTAATGATCAACGATGTTTAATTGATCCGCGTTGACCAAAGGTGTTGTAGATCCATTAGAGGATTAGTAGAACCAAAGCCTCCACACAATTAATCCCAAGGTTATTGGATCAAAGAGATCAAATTAACATACTTGGGCTTGCAATCATAAGTTTGGGCCACAAATGATCATTTATTCGAATAGGGACAAAATTTAGCGTTATGTTAAGCAATCGTAAGTGGACTTATATAGAAGTCACACCTATTTTGAGGCTGGTAAATAGCAATCTATGCACCATTTGTTTTGAGACATGATATATAGATCATGCTCCAACAACATCTAGTGCAATAAGAAAGGGATGAGATGAAGAGGGATGGAAAAAATATACAAACCACATTTGAATTAAATTTTAATCAAACTATTATTAAAATCATTCATCCATTTTTATGGATTTAAACTCAACACCATAGATCCAATGATGTTAATAAAGTTCATGGTCCAAAATCTAACCCAAGATCAGCCAGAAAATAATCACAAAATAATATCACATCTAATATACACAAAAAGGATTTTTAAAAATGTTTTAAAAATAGAAAATAATGAGAAAAATATTAACTATGTTCAAATTAATGAAGAAATGAAAAGTAAGACCACAGAAAAATCAGAAAAAGGCCCAAGTAATTTTACAATTTTTTTTGGTAATTTTTTAAAGTCAGAAACTTTTTTTAAAATTAAAATAAATGGGTCAAATAAACAAAAAATGGTAAAAAATAGTAAAATCAGAAACAAAAATATAATGAGGTCACCAACATTTGTCACAATATCATTGGATCATTCCATAATTTTTTCAGAATTTAAAAATGTATAAAAGTATTTTTAAGTATTTAAAACAAATAAAATAACTGTAAAATTTGTAAAAAATAGCAAAACACAAAATTAAATTGTGAAAAAAATAAAATTCAGAAAGAGAATAATCAAATATATTTTTCATAATTTTTTCAGATTTTTTGGACTAAAAATGAATTTTCTATGATTTTTTGAAATTTAAAACAATTAAAATATAAAAATCAGAAAAAGAAAATAAAAGTAAAATATGTGGACCATTGGATGAAAGTAAAAACACGTTAGTAATCAAATCCAAGGGATCTGGCGCGCTGTGCATATCATGGTCATTAGTGAATATTGTACGTAATCATTAATTAAATCAGAATTTGAAAAATACAGATGGTGCGCCTTCATTGGTTAGAAGATGACACGTTGGTCATCTTCAACCTCCAGCCATCACGAATTGCAGGTCTCTCAAACTGTAAAATCAGAAGCTCAAACCTATGCCATTCGCTTCGTCTCTTCAAGACGAAGACAACCACACCCTCGCGCCAAATTTATATAAACTGTAGCTCAAGCAATTTGGAAGGAAAGTTTTGAAAAGGGATTTGAAATTTCATGGTCAAAACGTGTTTCCAGTAAAAGGTAAGTGTTGCGACTAGAACCATGGAAATGAGAGTAACACAATGATATCAGAGTTTTGAAGAAGTGATGAAGGAATCTACCTATTGAAGTTGAGTTGCAGAGCTCTGAAACTGGACTTTTATAGAGCAGTATAAGGCATGATTCTTGAATGTAATTATATGGTTAGCTTCAGGGAAGATCAAGGAAGGTGAATTGATGGAAAAATTGGATTGAAAAAGGGTCGAGAATGGATTTTAAAGTTACAGAAAATTGAGTTATGGAGCAAGTTTGGCAGGGTGGTTCTGGCTATCCAAGCTTAGGAAATTGAATGGGATAGTTCATGTATTTATAGGAGAGAGAATGAGATCAAAAGGAAGAGTGAATGATGTGTTTTGGAGGGAAATCCTGCACACCTGATGCACGAGTGAAGTGTGATACAAATTTCATCAAAACTCATCCAATTCTTGCGTTTTGATGCGCTAAACAAATCTGGAACTTCGCTAAACATGTTTAGAGGCAAAAAAGCGTGCAAAACATGTGATTAGAGGCCACATTATGGATTTCAAAATTCTGACTTGGTGAGAAATTCAATTTCAAAGTGCCAACTTCTGACCAATGGCATTTTCAACTCAAGGGGTCTTAGGGCATGATTCTTGATGCTTTAGAAAGATGAGGTTACAAGCTTTGCAATGGAAAAAGAATGGAGTTAAATGGATGCTTGATATGAAAGTTGTATTGAGTCAAAGTTGAAGAAAAAAGGTTGACTTTCCATACTTAGAAATATTTCACATTCTTCTTCAAAAATGACCTATAATGTATTGCATCCAAACATGGCCTTCCACTTGGAATTTACTCTTGACCAAAAAATATGGCATGCAGTAGACCTCTTTAATGACACTTTGAAACTTGAATCATTCAAAATCTCCAAAAATTTGAGCAAGTTATGACTTGTTGAAGTTGGAAAAAAAATCATAAAATGACCTATAATCTTTTGCATCTTTAAGGCAACTTCCATCCATTTTCCCACTTTGCACATAAAATAAGGCATAAAGTTCACATCTTCAAGATCATTATGGACAAAGAATGGACTCAAGGTGATAAAAATTTACCAAGTTAGGACTATTTGAAGCCACTCATGTAAAATTGTGGATTCATCTGGATGACTTGTAATCTTTCTTCTTCACCAAGTTCCTTCCACATGAAAACTCCTTGGAACTTTTGAAGTGATTTATTGATAACCCTTTGAAGAGGAGGATATCTTTGGAATAACTCAATGTGATACGGTGGGAAGAACTGACTGTTTTTGGAATGCTGGTTCGCGTTTTGCGTTTTCAAAATGTCGCAGTAAGCAAGAGTCGCCATCGACTTTTATTTTATCCAACAAGGAAAGGAAAAAAGCACAAAAAAAATTCTTTTTTCGAGATATTTCTGAGTACGGGGGGTAGAATATAGAAAGAAAAGGTATTAGCACCCTTTCTATCCGTAGTTATCTACGGGCTCTTAGGTACTTGCTCATCATTTTCAAATTGTTTTCTTTGTACTTGTGGGTTTTGAAAAGTTTTTTGTTTTAACTTCGATTTAACTCTTGCTTCTATCTTCAAGAGTGTAATGAAGTGTTTTTGAAAACTTATTTGTAAAAGAGTGTACGTGTGAGAAAAAGTTTGTTTTGGATGAGCAAGTATCTAAGAACTAATCTACCTACTAGAAAGAAGGAATTGTTCTATGCTAATTTCCTTTGGACAATGCTATCCCACTATTAGTGAGTAGGTAGCCCCGTCGTTGGAGTTTGAGTGTCAATTCGAAAGAAGGACATACGGTTATTAAAGCAATGTTAGGACGTCTTAGTGGTAACCCTAATGTCTTAGATCATTTATTCGAGGCAACCATTTTGAGGCAACTATGATCTTCTAGACAAGAGGGCGACCTCTAAAACAACCTATACTCAATGACCGTTTACGAAGGCAACCAAGTGGGGTGTACCCTAGGAGTGCGCATGTGCGATTGTGTTGATTTCAATTATTTTTATCTTTGCACATGTTTAGGGTGATCTAACTGTTTTAAAAATTTGGCATTTATTCTTGTCATACAAACCCTATTATCAAACATCTAGCAGTTGTATAATTTACAGAATTAAAATGCGGAATTTAAACTAAATTATTACAAGGTGTCGGGTATTTACATCGCCAAAAACAACCCTTTGAAAATAAAAGCGGTAAAAGTAAAGGTCCTAATTAAATATTACAAACTGGGAGCAGATACAATAATTGAATAAATGAAAATAAATCGCGCGAGAAAATTGGATCGAATGCGAAGCTAGGGTTTTAACCCTCCTAATTAGAGAAAATATTTTTGTTGTTTTTATTTTTTTTTTTAAGAAAAAGAAATTAATTCCTAAAGTTAAACGCTAAATTAATTAATTATTAAATTAATAAATGAAAAATAATTAATGACATATTTTTGGATTTTTGTTAATTTAGGAAAGAAAATAAAATAATTAAATTAGGGTTAAAAACTATTAATTCTAATTAGTTTCAAATATTTACAAAATAAATGAAAATTATCTAAAATTAATATCCTAATTAATTTAATTAATATTTATTAATGAAAAATAAAATTCTGAAATTTAATTGGACATAAAATATTTTTTGTGATTTTTTTTGATAAAAAGAAATTATTTTATTGGTTAGTAATTAAATTAAATAAAATAAAATAATTAGATGAAATAAACAAATATAAGAAAAAGAGTGAGATGGGCCTGATTTATTTGGTGTGAATAGCAATTTTCTGGGCCCAATTATGCTGATCCATTTGACTTTTTGGTTCCTGTATGCAAGCGTTGACTTGGTCCTTTGGTGCACCTTCAATGATGGCCACCAGATCTGGCCACCTGGCGTGTTGGATGGTGAGGGAATATGATGGACCTTAGGCTTGAGCGTGCACATGATTACCTGAAAACAAATATTATAGAGAAAATAGGGGGACCTGGGATTCGAACCCAGGTCCTGAGGCACATTAAATACACTCCATTGCCACTACGCCATTTGCTTCTTATTGTTAATATAATATAAACTAAATATAATATATAAAACAAAAGAAAATTGGAAAAATTAAATAAAAACCGATGCTCGTTTGAACAGGCCTATGGGCGGGTGACAACTCATCGTCCCCTTCCTCCCTCCGTAGCTAAAAACCTGCAACACCTATACCCATAGACAAATGTCCGTCGCTACAAACCTTTCCACTCTCAAAATCTCGTACAGGCCATGTAAATGAATTCTAGGACCATGGTTAGACTCGTCATCTTCTTCTGAGCACAACCATTGCCATTATGAAGGATAATTGTACCTGAAAACAAAAGCCTTAAAAAACTCCAAGAAAACCTAACAATGGTGATTCACGACATAGGTCATATAAATGCAATTGAATAATACCAAAAGCTTGCAAATGATTTGTAGATTAAGAATATGCCATCAATTCATGTCAACAATGCCTAAATTTCAAAATACGAATTCAAGAATAGGGCGAGTTCGTGAGTGACTTACAACGTATTCTGGGATTGGAATGGACCGGTTCTGAGTTGCTTTAGCTTCTATAGAATGCCAAGAAGCGATTGAGACAAGTAACAGGCCTTGAGGACACCTCTAACCTTTGTTTCGATCTCACACTTTCTTTGATATTTTTCAGATTTTGTTTGCTCTCTCACGCCTATCTCCAACCTCTATTCTCATTTGCCTCGCCTCCTTATGTATCATACAATGCCTTAGGGTTGCAAATTATGTCCAAATCCCTCTCCATCAATGCCTTTGATATTTGATTTGATTCTTCTTTAAAGCTTTCCAAAATTGGTCCAAATCCAATCCCTTTGTACACAATTTCCTTGATACTAGTTTTATTAGTCCTAGCTGTGTAATAAGACCTGCAATCATCACCAAATCCTTGGTTTCAATGTTTTTGGATTTTATTTGATTTAATTTGATTTAAATCAAATTAATTCAAATAAAAATCAAAATAATTAATAAAAATATGATATGGACACATGGAAAAGGCTAGAGCACGTGGGATATAATGCCAACTCAAAACAAGTGAAAAAGAATGGGCCCATTTGGCAAAATTTGAAGTTTTGGGCATAGTTGACTTTTGGCAATTTTGCCAAAAAGGTCAACTTCAACAATGCATAACTTCTTCAATTTTGACTCTTTGGAGGTGTTATTTGACTTTTTAGAAATCTTGAGATGTCCTCTAAGCAACCTTCTAGTCTCATCTCATTTTAATATTCCATTCTCATGTATGAATCTTTTACAAAAAAGGTGTTTTTGTTGACTTTTCAAAATGACCTATAATGTCCAAATTCATAACTTATTGTGTGTGCATATTTTGAACTTGGGAGATGAATATGGATTGTAGGGAATTGCATCCTCTTAAAAATGAGCTTTGGATGGGTCATTTCTCATAAAGTATGAGAAAGTTATGCTTGGTCAAAGTGGGGTTGACTTTTCCTGCAAAACCCTAATTTAGCAACTTTTGAGTCTTGATGAATTATGAGCAATCCTTGATGAATCATGATCAAACCTTGATCAAATGATGAAATATACTTCAAAATGAGTATGTTGACCAAAAATATTGAAGTCTGACTGTATGTGGGCCACAATTGACTTTTACTCTAACACAGTCGATTTTTGGGCCTTTTGAGCAATTGACTGAGCAAACTTCCTCTGCAAGGCTTGAAACTTGACATGGATGTTCTTGAGAACATATTAGGACATTGGTGAGAACTTGGAACCACTTTGACTCAAGGATCTTGATGCAACATGAAACCCTAATTTGGGGTAGACTGCCTTAGGAGATAGCTTGTCTGGCCAAGCCTTGGGCTACCTTGAGCAACTTGGAGATCTTTCTTGACATATTTTTGAGAAATATGGGAGGGAAAATTTTGGGGTACAACAGCTTCCCCTGTTCAATCTTCTTAAACCTGAGGATGCAGATTGGCTTTCGTGCCTTTCGTAATCCGAAGGTGGAAGTGGATTGAACACTAGAGTGCCTAGAAATTTGCACTCGCATGAAGTGGTAATTGACTTGTGATGCCGGGAATGGGCTTATAGATGCCATTTGGAGGAGTGTCGATCGCATAAGAGGTTCCTTAGCGAGAGCTTGTATACCTGTTGTTGAGGAAGATTCCGTTGGGGAAGTCTGATCTTTGTTGAGAAAAATAGAATTTTAGGAGCTTTGGTCGTCCGTCATTCTGCTGGTGAGTCGTCTTTGTTGATATTTAGGAACTTTGGTCATCCGTACTCAATTGGGGAATCATCTCTGTTGATATTTAGGAGCTTCGATCGTTTGTACTCAACTGAGGAAACATCATTGTCGAGAGTTAGGAACTTGTCCATAATTCGATTGAGGAAACATTTCTGCTGAGATTTAGGAGCTTGTCCGTAATTTGACTGAAGAAACATCTTCGTTGAGATTTAGGAGCTCGTCCGTAATTCAACTGGGAAAATATTTGTCGAGATTTAGGAACTCGTCCGTATTTCAACAACTTTGCTGAGTTTTAGGAGCTCGTTCGTAATTCAACTGGAAATATCTTTGTCGAGATTTAGGAACTTGTCTGTAATTCAACTGATGAAATATCTGTCGAGATTTAGGAACTCGTCCGTAATTCAACTGAAGAAACATCTTCGCTGAGATTTAGGAGCTCGTCCGTAATTCAATTGAGGAGACATCTGTCGAGATTTAGGAACTCGTCCGTAATTCGACTGAGGAAATAGTTTCGTTGAGATTTAGGAACTTGTCCGTAATTAAACTACTTTGCTGAGATTTAGGAGCTTGTCCGTAATTCAAATGAGGAATATATCTGTCGAGATTTAGGAACTCGTCCATAATTCAACTGAAGAAACATCTTCGTTGAGATTTAGGAGCTCGTCCGTAATTCAACTGAGGAGACATCTGTCGAGATTTAGGAACTCGTCCGTAATTCGACTGAGGAAATAGTTTCGCCGAGATTTAGGAACTTGTCCGTAATTCAACTACTTTGCTGAGATTTAGGAGCTTGTCCATAATTTAACTTAGGAATATATATGTCGAGATTTAGGAACTCGTCCGTAATTCGACTGATGAAACATTTTCGTCGAGATTTAGGAACTTGTCCGTAATTCGACTGAGGTAAAAGCTTTGTAGCTTGAACTTTGTGAGAACTTAACCGTATCCTTCCTGAAAGGTAAAGGTTAGTTGTATGTAATGCATGATATGTATCAGGCAAATGATGTTCTCAAAATAAATGAGATTGTGTTGTATGATGCGTATACATGTCATGATGTATGAAAATGTGATGTTTTTAGCTGGGGAAAATAAATCCCGGATTGCTGTTGGAGAAAAGAATTAAATTCTTTGTTTTTGCCGGAGATAGTGGATGAAGATATTTGTGAGAATAAAACTGCAGGAGAGGATAACTCTGCTGGGGAATAAACTGATGAGAGAATGACTTCTATGGGGAAGAGGTGCTCTGTTGAGGATTCTGTTGATAAATTCAGCTGGGGACAAATTACCGTTGTTGGTGATAATGAACCTTGTTGGGGATTGAATTCCTGTTTGTGAAAGGAAAGAACTCCGCTGGGGATGACTTTCCAATAGCGACCTTACTGGGGATGGCCCTTTTAGACTTTATTGGGGATGATCTTTCGGAGTCTACTGGGGACAATTCTTCAAACTCCACTGGGGATATTTTTATACTCCGCTGGGGGTGATAAGACTTTTCAGTGCTGATGGTAGATAAACTCTACTTTAGGAGAATATTACCGATTCATTCACAGTCGCGAGTCTCAGCTGGGGAGAGTTAACATCACTGTCTTTCTCTTACTTTGCGGGGAAGGAATTTACTTTCAATCATTTCCTCCAGCTAGGTCTATCCCTATACCTGGTGGACATAGTAACTGTACGGTTTGGACATTTCTCGTTTTCCCCTGTTTCTGACATCACAAGTAATCGTATTTTGTTTCGTATGTAAATATTTATGAGCAGCAATCATTGTCAAATGCATATATCAAAAACTGAACATTGGACGTTCTTTGCAAAACAAAACAGAAAAAGGAAAACAATTTGAAATTTATTTGTGAAAATGACTTGTATTGATTTTGAAGTTTAGCCTGTAAATAGGCGTTTTTGTACAAGAGGTTGACGTCCTAGTAAGAGAACGCCGCCGAACATTAGAGTTTATACAATTTGTGAAAACAAAGAAAAACAGCTATGTGAACAATTCCACTGGGTTCCAACTCTGCTATTGCCTTTATGTCCTCGAGCATCTTATCACTTTTCTACTTGGTTGAAGGTGGATCAGATTGTTTGGTGCCATCTGAGCTTGATAGTCGATACCGAAGTCTGGTCGCAAGGTGATCCAATGAGACATAGTGTTACGCTTTAATCCCTAATTTTTGCCTGGACCGCCCTTTCGAGTTTTCAGGCCACCGGGATACCCTTTTTTGCCCAAGCCGCCTTTTCAGGTTTTCGACTTTCCAGGTGTACATATTTTTTCATTTTCATCCCTTATTTTTGCTCGAACCCTTTTGGTTCACCAGGAAGCCCTTATTTTTTCCTAGGCCAGTCAACCTAGCGGGTCTTTGTTTATGCGTAGTATGTTTTCACTATGTCTGCATTGATGGGGTGAGGAAGGTCGTCACCATCCATGGTGGTTAGAATCATAGCTCCTCCTGAGAAAATGTTCTTAACCACAAATGGCCCTTCGTAAGTAGGGGTCCATTTGCCCCTGGGATCACCTTGAGGCAGTATTATGCGCTTCATAACCAGGTCCCCAACTTGATACTCTTGTCGTCTAACTTTCTTGTTAAATGCCTTGATCATCCGCTTTTGATACATCTGACCATGACAAATAGCAGTAAGTCTCTTTTCATCGATTAAGTTCAGCTGATCAAGTCGGGTCTGAATCCAGTCATCTTTGCTCAAACCTGCATCCTTCATAATCTGAAGAGAGGGTATCTGAACTTCGATGGGCAAGACGTCCTCCATGCCATATACCAAGGAATAGGGTGTTGCCCCTGTTGACGTCCGCGCTGAGGTACGGTACCCATGAAGAGCAAATGGTAACATCTCATGCCAATCTTTGTATGTCACCGTCATCTTCTGCACAATCTTCTTAATTTTCTTATTAGCCGCTTCTACAACCCCATTCATATTCGGCCGGTAAGGAGAAGAGTTGTGATGTTGTATCTTGAACTGCTTGCAAAGCTCGGTGATCATCTTATTATTGAGATTTGTACCATTGCCCGTAATGGTCCTCTTTGGTACACCATATCGACAGATCAGATTGTGCCGAATAAACCGTGCCACAACGTTCTTGGTTACTGTAGCAAAGGAAGCTGCTTCAACCCACTTCGTAAAGTAATCAATAGCTACCAGGATGAAACGATGCCCGTTAGACGCTATAGGTCTGATCTCTCCGATCATGTCGATGCCCCACATTGCAAAAGGCCAAGGTGCCGTCAAGATATTCAGAGGTACTGGAGGTATGTGCACCTTATCCGCATAGACTTGGCACTTATGAGAGGGTCCGAGAATGCTGATAATAGTCGGCTTCCATGGTGGACCAATAATATCCTGCCCGTAGGATTTTCTTTGCCATGGTATGTCCACTGGAATGAGTCCCGAAAGTACCTTCATGTGACTCTACCATTATCCTTTCTGCTTCGTTCTTATCCACACATCGCAGTAAGCTCTAATCATGATTACGTTTGTAAAGAATGCCATTGCTGATGAAGAACTTCGCCGCGAACCTTCTCAGAAACTTCTTATCATTAACAAATGCACCCTCGGGGTACTCCTGAGCTTCAAGATACCTCTTTACCTCATGAAACCAGGGTTTATCTGTTACCTCTCCAGTCTCAATATCGCAGCAATGTGCGGGTTCGTCCAACCTCTCAATGGTAATCTAGGGAGCTTCATTGTCCCATCTGACCTTGAACATAGAAGATATCGTAGCTAGTGCGTCCGCCAACTGATTCTCCTATCTAGGGAAGTGTTCAAAGGTTATCTCCTCGAAGTGCGGAAGCAACGTCAATACATACTCTTTGTAAGGAATAAGATTAGGGTGTTTCGTATCCCACTCGCCTTTGATCTGACTGATCACGAGAGCGGAATCTCCGAAAACACTTAGAAACTTAATCCTTAGGTCAATAGCTGCTCAAAGACCCATAATGCACGCTTCATACTCCGCCATGTTATTGGTGCAGTTGAAACATAGTCGGGCGGTGAACGGAGTATGAGAGCCTTCAGGAGATATGATCACGACGCCAATGCCATTACCCAAAGCGCTTTAGGCTCCATCAAAGTACATAGACCATCGGGATCCTTCCTCAAGTCCTTCATCCGGTCCAGGTGTTTCATAGTCAGTCACCAACATGATGTCCTCATCCGGGAATTCAAAGTTCATAGACTGATAATCGTCCACTGCCTGATGCGCCAAATGATCTGCTAACACACTTCCCTTGATTGCTTTTTAAGTTGTGTATTGAATGTCATACTCAGTCAAGATCATCTGCCATCTTGCTATTCTTCTGGACAAGGCAGCCTTCTCGAAGATATACGTGATTGGATCCATCTTTGATATCAATAGAGTAGTGTGAGTCAGCATATACTGTCTCAGCCGGCGAGCAGCCCATGCCAAAGCGTAACAAGTTTCCTCAAGCAACGAGTATCGGGTCTCGCAGTCGGTAAACTTTTTGCTAAGGTAGTAAATAGCATGCTCTTTTCGGCCAGACTCGTCATGCTGCCCCAGCACGCACCCCATCGAATTGTTGTGTACTGTCAAGTATAGGATCAAAGGTCTCCCTTCAACTGAAGGCATTAGAATGGGTGGCTCTTGAAGATATTCCTTGATCCTTTCGAAAGCGGCCTGACATTCATCATTCCATCTTACCACTTGATCTTTCTTCAGCAGCTTGAAGATTGGCTCACAAGTAGCAGTCAGGTGTGTGATGAATCAGGCAATATAATTCAGACATCCTAGAAAGCCTCTGACTTCTTTTTCTGTTCGAGGAGCAAGAATTTCCTGTATAGCCTTCACCTTTGCAGGATCCACCTGAATACCTTTATCACTTACGACGAAACCCAACAGCTTACCAGACCTCACTCCGAAGGTGCACTTGTTCGGGTTTAACCTCAGCTTTTACAACTTCAACCTGTCAAATAACTTCTGAAGGTGGTCAAGATGTTCTTCTTCAGTCTGTGACCTTGCAATCATGTCGTCAACGTATACCTCAATATCATGATGGATCATGTCACGGAACAAAGCGACCATGGCGCGCTGATACGTTGCCCCAACATTCTTTAATCCAAAAGCATGACTTTATAGAAAAAGGTACCCCACTGTGTGACGAACGTTGTCTTCTCCATGTCTTCGGGAGCCATTTTAATCTAATTATAACCGGAGAAACCATCCATAAAGGAGAAGACCTTATGTTGTGCGGTGTTATTAACCAAAACGTCGATATGAGGCAGAGGGAAATCATCCTTGGGGCTTGCCCTGTTCAGATCCATATAGTCAACACACATATGAACCTTACCATCCTTCTTCAGCACCGGAACCACGTTGGCAACCCACTGCGGGTAAGAAGTAACTGCAAGAAAACTGGCATCAAACTGTTTCATAACTTCAGCCTTGATTTTCTCGGATATTTCTGGGCGCATTCGGTAGACTTTCTGCTTCACTAGAGGGCAGTCTTCCTTAGTTGGCAAGCGGTGAACCACGATATCAGTATCCAACCCAGGCATATCTTCGTAAGACCATGCAAAGATCTCAACATAGTCATGCAACATATGAATCAATCATTGCTTAACACTAGACTCCAGATTTGCACTGATCTTGACCTCTTTCTTGTCTTCCTCTATACCCAGATTAATTGTTTCCACTGGCTCTTCATGCGGCTGTATGGCCCTCTCTTCCTGAAGTAACAATCTAGCAAGTTCACCAGGCACTTCGCAATCATCCTCACCTTCGTCCTCGGCTTGGTTGATCAGACTTTAGAAGTCATAATTGGTAGTAGTAGAGTCATTATCAGTGGGATCCAGAGTGGATGTAGACCTGTATATGTGAGTGTGTGTAAAATAGTTGTTTTGCTAGATAAAAAAGAAAAACAAGGAGCGCAAAATTTGAATATGCAAGAAAACGTCCAATGCTTTTATTAATGATATATGGAAATGACACACATAAAGCCCTCACAAACAAAGCCACAATGTCTCGGGTAAGGCATCGGGCCATAAAGTTTAAAAATTGTCTGTTACAAATTCGAAACAAAAGTCTATTACTGTGTGATAAAATAAATTGGCACGAAGTCCTTTGCCGTCCAATTGCTTAGTACGCCGTTGGTAGTCGGGTAAATCCAGCTATCAAACTCAGACTCTTCATCATCGTCTTCAATCATATTCACTTCAGGATTAGTAATACGTAGGGGAGGTCTTCCGATCCATGCACGCCGAACGACCCTTTGAGATTCTGCAGTGAAACCCAAACCAAACTTGTCAGTCTTATGTGCAAAGTCAGGGAGTTGGCCCCAATTC
The DNA here is from genome assembly GCA_948472305.1 of Vicia faba. Classification (NCBI taxonomy): domain Eukaryota; kingdom Viridiplantae; phylum Streptophyta; class Magnoliopsida; order Fabales; family Fabaceae; genus Vicia; species Vicia faba. The sequence goes on from OX451741.1 coordinate 555,191,204, forward strand.
GCACACCCACCTTTCTTAATAACATCCCGGGCATCCTTGAGGGAATCCATCTTCATTGGAGGATCTTCAATAACAGTTTCAGTTGATGCCAGCGTCTGGGGGACTTCTTCAAAATGTTGACAAGGGGTTTCAATGAACTCCCCGTCCATCTCCACATACCGGAAAGAGTTGAGGTGGCTCACCATGTATTCCTCTTCTCCTTGTACCGTAACAATTTTCCCCTTCACTGGGTATTTCAGCATCTGGTGGAGCGTAGAAGTGACTGCCCCAGCTTTATGGATCCACGGGCGACCCAGCAAACAAGAATAAGATGGCAGAATGTCCATCACATAGAATGTAGACGCGAAAATCCGAGAACCAACCATAACGGGAATATCCACCTCTCCATGTACCATCCTCTTGGACCCGTCAAAGGCCCTAACCACAATGTTGCTTGGCTTCAGCACTAACCCTTCACAGTCTAACCGGTCTAATGCTTTCTTGGGTAAAACGTTCAATGAGGACCCAGTATCCACCAACACGTGAGCTAGAGTAGTGCCCCTGCACTCAATGGAGAGATGTAGAGCGTCATTGTGATTCTTCCCCTTGGCGGTCAAATCTGCGTCATAGAATCGTTATTCGCTGTCAAACTAGCCACACAATCTTTAAACTGGTCAGCAGATGTCTCCTGCGGCACATGTGCAGTTTTCAGGAAAGCAATCAGAGCCTTAGCATGGGCCTCTGAACACAACAATAAAGACAACATAGAGATCTTCGACAGGGTTTACCCCAGTTGTTCGACTACATTGTAGTCGCTTTTCTTAATGATCTTTAAAATTTCCTCTATCTCCTGTCTAGAGGCTTCAACAGTAATCTTTCTCGATGCCTCCGTCCGGGCAGGCTCACCGGTGATCCCTTTGCCCCGAGTGTCAGATGACTCGGTGACAAGGGTAAGGATTGGAACTTGATCAGGAACAGTAGCAGATGTACTGGCAGGTGTAATAATAACAGGCTTCTGAACAAATGGCGAAGAGATCTCAGGGGAGAAAAGTCTTCCGCTTCAGGTGACTTTGCTAGATCCAATAATATTGCTGACATCAGTATCAGCCTCTTCATCTTTTAAGTCTTGTTTAACCCCGTGATAATACACATCAGCCCCGTAGTGCCACGGGACAGCCTTATCTGACGTATAGGGGATAGGTCCAGGAACAGTAATGATCAAAGTAGCAATTCTTGGAACAGATGTAATTCTAATAGGCTTTCTCGAGGAAGCCTTGGAAGAATTGGAGAAAATGGTGATTATGGAAACTTCTTCAACAGGAACCAAAGGAACAACATTTTTCTCGAATAAGATTTCTTTATTATCCATCAGGCGTTGGACACCTGACTTCAAAAGATGGCAACCAGTAGGCAGGACAGAATACAGATGACAACCTTCGCCACAGCCCGGAAATAAACCGACTAACAGAAGGTTCTTCTTCACAGTCATTAATGGAGTGGCAATGTCTTCTACAAAAGTCACAAACGAGTCATCATCTACAACATTCACTCGATGCTTGGGCATAGGAGCAGTCATAACATTAGGTTTTTCCGGTGCTTCGAACTAAATCTCCTTAGTGTCGATCAGATCCTGTACCTTATTATTCAAGGCCCAGCAATTATTGGTATCATGCCCTGGGCTATCAGAGTGATAAGCACAGTGGGCGTTCGGATTATACAGAGGCGATGTGGTGTTGGGATTCTTTGGAGCTTCCCTCGGAATCACCAAGTTAGTCTTCAATAATTGTGGCAAAATTTGAGATAAAGTCATGCTGAGCCGAGTAAACTGTCTTTGAGGCCTCTCTGCTCTTGGCTGATTGTTACATTGTGGGGCAACAATTGGTCTTGAAATAACTACCGCATTAACTGCTTAGCGACACTCGGGTCGACTTTGGCTCCTAGAGCTGTAAACTGCACTAGACTCCTTTTTGAAAGGCTTCTTCTCGATACTTGACGAAGCACCCTTCTGTATTTTTCCGCTCTTGATACCGGCTTCAACTCTCTCCCCAGTCATAATTAATTCAGTAAAACCTGACGATGAACTTCCGATCAAATGATTGAAATATGGACCAGACAAGGTCTCCAGAAACATATCCACCAACTCCCTGTCAGCCAGAGGGGGTTGGACTCTACCTGCAAGATCTCTCCACTTCTGAGCGTAATCTTTAAAACCTTTGCTTGCACCCATAGACATACCGTGAAGTTGGGTACGCGTGGGAGCAAGGTCAGCATTATATTGGTACTTCTTGTAAAAAGCAGCAGCAAGGTCCTCCCAACTACGGATGTTGGCTCCTTCTAGCTGATAGAACCACTCAAGTTGAGTCCCCGAAAGACTATCTTGAAAGAAGTGGATCCAGAGGTTCCTATCAGCGGTATATGGTTGAATCTTTCTAACATACGAACAGAGGTGTAACTTTGGGCAGGAGACCCCGTCGTACTTAGCAAAGACAGGCGTTTTGAACTTGTGGGGAATCACGACCCCAGATGCCAGACCCAACTCACCAAAGTCTAATCCAGGTATCTTCTGGATCTCCATCGCACTTAACCGGTCTTCAAGTTGCTTATATCTATCCTCGACAGGAGGATACTGGTCTTCATCAAAGTTAGTCTCATTGTCAGAAACCACAGGGCTAGGAGCCCTCCTTTCTTCTTGGTTCTCCCCCCTCCAGATGAGTGGGACAGATCAACTTCGTCTCGCAACCTGTTTCCAAACCCGTGACCCATGTTCAGGAGGACCGTCTTCTTCTTCTTCTTCTTCTTCTTCTTCTTCTTATCCTTCAAGATAAGAGTCTTCAGATCTTTCTGCCCCTTGGCCAGGTTCATGAACATTTCCTGGAACTGAGTGTTTTGAGCTTGAAGAACCTTAATAGCTTGATCAGTGGATGTTTCAGCAGACATGATGCTGAAATAAACAGCGAAGAAGATAAGAGACCTGTAAGGGTACCTGTAATGAGGTGGATGGGAATGGAATGCATATGATATGATTTCATAGACTTTGGGAGATTCAAATTCGTAAACCAAAAAGGAAACACACTTTTATTAGATTGAAAACTTGAAACAATGTATGACAAATGCCTTTAAGGCGTTACAAAAAGAAAAACTGGAAATTAAATCAAAACTAGACATAACAAAAGTCATCAGCGCTCCCATGGTCGTTTTCCTCCTGTGCTGACATAGTCTTTGAGGACCTTCTCATTCTCCAGCTGCCTTGTAAGCTTTAGGATCTTCCGCTCCTGCTCATGATACTTTTCTCTGTAAGTATCCCGCTCTTCTCTCAACTGGATCCACGACCTTTTTAATGCCCCAATGTCAGTAGGCATGTATGGATGGAGGACAGTATGAGGAACCCCTTCTTCATCAGCACTCTCAACAATTACCTACAAGACAACTTTGTATGGCATCCCTAGCTTTTGGGAACGGGCTCGAACCCACCGGAGACACGGTTCCATTGGAAGAGAAGTCTTCGCTCCTAGCTCATGCGAATCAGACCTGCTAACCCTATTCCAAACTCGTATGAATCTGCAGCGATGTCCCTCACTATCCTCTTGGATGTCAAAGACGATGCTCAGAATCAGCAACTCATGAGGACCATCCTTTCGAGCTCGCCCAAACTGTCGTAAGGCCAGACAAGGATTATAGGTGATCCCTCCCCTAATTCCAAGTAAAGGAACATTGGGGTATTCTCTGCACCGGTCAATAACAGCTACTTCTTCCATGTCTTTAGTGCTCCAGATGATGTCCGTATGAGCAAGGGACATAATTCTGTAGGCCCAACTCATACCTTCCTTGTTCTTCAAAACAGATTTGGGGAGGTGAGAAATAAACCACCTCGCCAACAATGGTGCACAACACATAAGGGTTCCCCGTTTCCGAGCAGTACGGGCATAAAGAGCATGCAGAATGTAACCTAAGAGAGTGGGTACCGGATTATGGGACATGAAGATCTTCACTGCGTTCACGTCGATGAAAGAATCTTAATTAGGGAACAAAACCAGACCATATATGAGAAGTGCTAGGATGTCTTTGAATGCTTGAAAATCCAAACTGTCCCAAAACTGATTAGCCTGATCAACCAAGAACTTAGCCAAGAAGCCTTTTGTCCCACTCCGATTCTCCCAATTAGACATTACTTCAGCCTTTGTCAAATGTAGGGCTGTAGCAACATCCTCTGGCATAAGAGCTATCTCCCAACCTATAAATGGCGTCTGCTCTAGAATAGAAATAACAAGTAAATCAGAGAACTCCTCCAAAGTAGGGACCAATTGATAGTCCGGGAAGGTGAAGCAGTGGTGCAATGGGTCAAAGAACTGGAATAAAACACTCAACATCTGCTCATCCATCTTGGAAGTGACCAAACCAAGGAGGTGACCATGTCTTCCGACAAAGGAGGAAGTATCGGGGACCTTGGAAACCAAATCTCTAAGCTGAGTAGGAATCTGTACAAAGCTGATCTGAATAGTGTTTCTACGCATATAGGCCATGACCTACAAAACAGAACAAAGATGAATCCCCTCGGTCTTTGAAATGGGTTAGTCTGATGAAATATGCATGCAATGTCATGATGCATGATGTTATGATAGAAACACACCACAAGTATTCACAGATAGAAAACATGGTAAGGGCAAACAAGTCACACAGTAGCCCTTAAATTTCAGGCCCGCAAGGAGTTTAGGTATTACCCTCTTTCAGTTTAGTTGGTTCAACCTGTCCTAGTAATAGTAACCGGATCCTAGAGGATCTCAATATCACTGACCACCCTCGATCAGTCATAATTCCAGTTTAGCAACCTTTTCTTGCAGCCAGAATCATCGCGAGAGTTTGGTCTCAATGAGTGTAGCATACTGCTACTTTTCTATGGCCAAGTTGGTCAATTATAGGTTCTAAAGTCAGTTGGTGCTTAATGACCCCTTAGCTTCCCCATATTATCCTTGTTCCACCACAAGGGATATCGGTACAAACTAAAGTGCCACACCAACGTAGCTACTACTTCAACCGTATCGTTCTACACCGTACAGTTCCCTCACAGTCTATTGCTACTTACCTAAAAGGTGTCCCCCAGATCCGGGTTAGGATCTATAGTAACTCCAATTCAAACCCACAAAGATAAATCATACAAATCAAGAAATTGAAAACATTATGATAAACTATTCCTAAGGTACACCCCACTTATTAAGTCCCCACCAGAGTCGCCAGTTCTATGATACAGTGGGAAGAACTGACTATTTTTGGAATGCTGGTTCACGTTTTGCGTTTGTGTTCGCAAAATGTCGCGGTAAGCAAGAGTCGCCACCGACTTTTATTTTATCCAACAAGGAAAGGAAAAAAGAACAGAAAATTCCTTTTTTCGAGATATTTCAGTACGGGGGGTAGATTATAGAAAGGGAAGGTATTAGCATCCTTTCTATCTGTAGTTATCTACAGGCTCTTAGGTACTTGCTCATCATTTTCAAAATTGTTTTTTTTGTGCTTGTGGGTTTTGAAAAGTTTTTTATTTTAACTTCGATTTAACTCTTGCTTCTATCTTCAAGAGTGTAATGAAGTGTTTTTGAAAACTTGTTTGTAAAAGAGTGTACGTGTGAGAAAAATTTTGTTTTGGATGAGAAAGTATCTAAGAACTAATCTACCTACCCGAAAAAAGGAATCGTTCTATGCTAGTTTCCTTTGGACAATGCTATCCCACTATTAGTGAGTAGGTAGCCCCGTCGTTGGAGTTTGAGGGTCAATTCGAAAGAAGGACATACGGTCATTAGAGCAATGTTAGGACGTCTTAGTTGTAACCCTAATGTCTTAGATCATTTATTCGAGGCAACGATATTCGAGGAAACCATTTTGAGGCAACTATGATCTTCTAGACAAGAGGGCGACCTCTAAAACAACCTATACTCAATGACCGTTTACAAAGGCAACCAAGTGGGGTGTACCCTAGGAGTGCGCATGTGCGATTGTGTTGATTTTAATTATTTTTATCTTTGCACATGTTTAGGGTGATCTAACTGTTTTAAAAATTTGGCATTCATTCTTGTCATGCAAGCCCTATTATCAAACATCTAGCAGTTGTATAATTTGTAGAATTAAAATGTGGAATTTAAACTAAATTATTATAAGGCGTCGGGTATTTACATCGCCAAAAACAACCCTTTGAAAATAAAAGCGGTAAAAGTAAATGTCCTAATTAAACATTACAAACCGGGAGCAGATACAATAATTGAATAAAGGAAAATAAATCGCGCGAGAAAATTGGATCGAATGCGAAGCTAGGGTTTTGACCCTCCTAATTAGAGAAAATATTTTTGTTGTTTTTATTTTTTTTTAAGAAAAAGAAATTAATTCCTAAAGTTAAACGCTAAATTAATTATTAAATTAATAAATGAAAAATAATTAATGACATATTTTTGGAGTTTTATTAATTTAGGAAAGAAAATAAAATAATTAAATTAGGGTTAAAAACTATTAATTCTAATTAGTTTTAAATATTTACAAAATAAATGAAAATTATCTAAAATTAATATCCTAATTAATTTAATTAATATTTATTAATGAAAAATAAAATTCTGAAATTTAATTGGACATAAAATATTTTTTGTGATTTTTTTGATAAAAATAAATTATTTTATTGGTTAGTAATAAAATAAAATAAAATAAAATAATTAGATGAAATAAACAAATATAAGAAAAAGAGTGAGATGGGCCTGATTTATTTGGTGTGAATAGCAATTTTCTGGGCCCAATTGTGCTGATCCATTTGACTTTTTGGATCATGTATGCAAGCGTTGACTTGGTCCTTTGGTGCACCTTCAATGATGGCCACCAGATCTGGCCATCTGGCCATCTGTCGTGTTGGATGGTGAGGGAATATGATGGACCTTAGGCTTGAGCGTGCACATCATTACCTGAAAACAAATAATATAGAGAAAATAGGGGGACCTGGGATTCGAACCCATGTCTCGAGGCACATTCCATACAATCCCTTGCCACTACGCCATTTGCTTCTTATTGTTAATATAATGTAAACTAAATATAATATATAAAACAAAAAAAAATTGGAAAAATTAAATAAAAACGCGCGCTCGTTTGAACAGGCCTATGGGGGGGGGGTGACAACTCATCGTCCCCTTCCTCCCTCCATAGCTAAAAACCTGCAACACCTATACCCACAGACAAATGTCCGTCGCTAGAAACCTGTCCACTCTCAAAATCTCGTACAGGCCATGTAAATGAATTCTAGGACCATGGTTAGACTCGTCATCTTCTTCTGATCACAACCATAGCCATTATGAAGGCTAATTGTACCTGAAAACAAAAGCCCTAAAAAACTCCAAGAAAACCTAACAATGGTGATTCACGGCATAGGTCATATAAATGCAATTGAATAGTACCAAAAGCTTGCAAATGATTTGTAGATTAAGAATATGCCATCAATTCATGTCAACAATGCCTAAATTTCAAAATACGAATTCAAGAATAGGGCGAGTTCGTGAGTGACTTACAACGTATTCTGGGATTGGAATGGACCGGTTCTGAGTTGCTTTAGCTTCTAGAGAATGCCAGGAAGCGATTGAGACAAGTAACAGGCCTTGAGGATGCCTCTAACCTCTATTTCGATCTCACACTTTCTTTGATATTTTTCAGATTTTTTTTGCTCTCTCACGCCTATCTCTAACCTCTATTCTCATTTGCCTCTCCTCCTTATGTATCATACAATGCCTTAGGGTTGCAAATTGTGTCCAAATCCCTCTTCATCAATGCCTTTGATATTTGATTTGATTCTTCTTTAAAGCTTTCCAAAATTGGTCCAAATCCAATCCCTTTGTACACAATTGCCTTGATACGAGTTTGATTAGTCCTAGCTATGTAATAAGACCTGCAATCATCACCAAATCCTTGGTTTCAATGTTTTTGGATTTTATTTGATTTAATTTGATTTAAATCAAATTAATTCAAATAAAAATCAAAATTATTAATAAAAATATGATATGGACACATGGACAAGGCTAGAGCACGTGTTCTATAATTCCAACTCAAACCAAGTGAAAAAGAATGGGCCCATTTGGCAAAATTTGAAGTTTTGGGCATAGTTGACTTTTGGCAATTTTGCAAAAAAGGTCAACTTCAACAATGCATAACTTCCTCAATTTTGACTCTTTGGAGGTGTTCTTGGACTTTTTAGAAACTTGAGATTTCTTATAAGCAACCCTTTTGGTATCATCTCATTTTGATATTCCATGCTCATGTATGAAGCTTTGACAAAAAAGGTGTTTTTGTTGACTTTTCAAAATGACCTATAATGTCCAAATTCATAACTTCTTGTGTGTGCATATTTTGAACTTGGGAGCTGAATATGGATTGTAGGGAATTTCATACTCTTCAAAATGAGCTTTTTATGGGTCATTTCTCATAAAGTATGAGAAAGTTATGCTTGGTCAAAGTTGGGTTGACTTTTCATGCAAAACCCTAATTTAGCAACTTTTGAGTCTTGATGAATTATGAGCAATCGTTGATGAATCATGATCAACCCTTGATAAAATTATGAAATATACTTCAAAATGAGGATGTTGACCAAAACTCTTGAAGTTTGACTGTATGTGGGCCACAGTTGACTTTTGCCCTAGCACAATCAATTTTTGGGCCTTTTGAGCAATTGACTGAGCAAACTTCCTCTGCAAGGCTTGAAACTTGACATGGTTGATCTTGAGAACATATTAGGACATTGGTAAGAACTTGGAACCACTTGGACTCAAGGATCTTGATGCAACATGAAACCCTAATTTGGGGTAGACTGCCTTAGGAGAGAGCTTGTCTGGCCAACCCTTGGGCTACCTTGAGCAACTTGGAGATCTTTCTTGACATATTTTTGAGAAATATGGGAGGGAAAATTTTGGGGTACAACACTCAAAAATACAAAAAGGTGAGAAAGATGTACTCCTTTGAAGTTCAAAACCCTAGCTCCTAGTTCAAGAAAATGCTTTGGGGAACTTTGACAAGTTTGAACAAACTTCTTGTACCAATATTCTTGCTTTGTGAATAGAAGTTGTTGAGGATGATAATGAGGACTCATAGACACCAAAACAACTTTTATATCTTGAAATTTGATAGAAATATTCTCTTGTGACCAATAGGAACAAGGCCTTGTCCAAACATGACAACTTCTCCAATCAACCCCTTGTACTTTTGAGTCAAATCTAATAACCTTGAAATGTGATGAACCAAAGCAACCTTGCCATGCCAATTCTCCTAAAACCAATCCAATGGTGAGGTTTGAACTTCTCAAGCTATATTGACTAGGGAATGGAAATAAACTCATGAACCCGTGGGTTAGCTTATTAAATATCATTGCCTTCACCTACATGGATAACAAGCAAGACAAACCAACATTGCATTTTATTAGTTAAATGAAGAAAACAAAACAATATTCATGATCACAAAAGGAACATAAGTCAAGGTGCTTGGTAATCCCTCAAAAAGGGAAAAACTAAATGTAGGGAGGGGAACCAAGAATCCTAGTGTGATCTTGTTGTTAGTGAATCAACATGGTATAATGAAGGGATCTTAGGGGCAAAAATTGGGGTACAACAGCATAAAATGACCCGTTAGGTTGACACGCCTAAACAAAAATAATGGCATCCTGGCGAACCAAATAGGTTCGGGCAAAAATTAGGGATATATGCAAAATATTGTACACCCGGCATGTTGAAAACCCGAAAGGGAAGCTTGGGCAAAAATGAGTGTCCTGGTGGGCTGAAAACCCGAAAGGGAGGTCCAGGCAAACGTTAAGGATTAAAAGCGTATGACTATGTCCCGCGGGATCTCTACATCCAGCTTTATTACCAAGGTCCAAGTTCAAAATGTCCAAGATCAATCTAATAAATTTTTTCAATGGCAAACAGATGATGTTCGAAGACATAGGGGCAATAGTGGAGTTGGAACACAATGAGATCACTTTCACGTGGCTATTATTTGTTTTCAAATTGTATTCTTTCCATTCTTTCGACAATTTCCTCTTACTAGGAACTCTGTCTATTTGTACAAAAATTCTCATTCATGGGCAAAACATCAATACAAATATACTTTGAAGTGCAAAACTTTTTTGTTTTTCCTGTTTTGAGTGCAAAAGTGTCCAATGACTAAAATTGAATGAACTTATGCATAAGAATATGATTAAACTTTTAACAAATGTATGCTTAAACACAGTGGCAAGCACCTCCTTAAAATGCATTTGTGATGTCCCCACAGAGTTATTTCAGTAACACTATCCCCACAAATTTGGATTCATGTGAATCCCCGGACAGAGTTTCAATCTTCGGGAGACCCTCTCCCCAGCTGAGTTGGTCTTAAAAAGAAGCATTGTGGAAAGAGACACCCCCCAACAGGTCTTCTAATATGTTCCCCAACAGCTCTTCAAATATCCTCTTCAATAGGGTTTATTTCCCCAAGAAATTGCAATTTCCCCAGCTTGAGTTTGCTTCTCAGACTATTACAAATTAAGGGACCACAACCCCTAATCCTCAGTAAAATCCCCAATGTTGCTGTAAAGCCTGGAATCCGACCAAATAACATTTTACTCCTTTCTCTTTCAAGCAAGTTACTATAAAGCCTGGATCCGACCAGATACTTGTTCAACTTCATCCTACTCTCCAAAATACTTAAGCCTGGACCCGACTAGTTAACAATTCTGAAGGGGTGAAAAACACAAGAAGGGGGGGGGGGGGGGTTGAATTGTAAAACTGAAATCTTAAAGCAATAGACAAGATATTTTTATCCTGGTTCGTTTGATCTCAAACTACTCCAGTCCACCCGTCAAGGTGATTTCGCCTCTCTCCAACGAGGTCTTAATTCACTATATTCAACTGAATATTACAGACTGCTTTAACAACTGCTAAAGCCTTCTTGATTCAAACCACAATCCGGTTTGTCAAGGCAACACTTTCTTACAAAGGTATAAAACAATGTGTGTGAATGTTTTCTACAAAACTTTATCACAACTGTGATGTATACACAAATGAAGCTTAGAAACTAGATTGCTAAACTGTAATGGAGTATCAGAGTTTGTTGGTTTAGCAAAACTGGTAGATGAAGATTATGGTTCAGCTTTGTGCGTGTAGAGATTTGGAGAGCATTAGCCATTATAATCTTCGAAGCCTTGTTTATATAGCACTTGAGAAGATGAACGTTGAATGCAATATTCTTGATTCAATGCTAATAACAAGCTTTCCTTTTTGAGCAGATCTTGTCTGGAATGAAGCCGTTGGAATTAATTAGCGTTCAATGCACAGTACCGTTGCTTCTTCAATGCACGTTCTGGCTTGGCTCATTCTGATTCTGCTTCGCTGCTGATGAACTATTGTGTTTCTGTATCAGAGTGTTTACGCGCAGTTCTGTTCATCAAGCTTCAGCATGTACGTGAGTTGATCATCTGATCTTGACATTCTTATTCAGCAACTTCTGATGCTGGTGTATGAAATCAAATTCTGATGCTGAAGAAGTGATCTTGCTTATTTTAATCAGCGTATCTGCAAGTCAAAGCATAGTAATTTTAGGCAGCATATAGTTCAAACATGAAACATATAAATACTATATCTTTTCACTTTGTTATCATCAAAACTCAAATATAGGGTAGTAGATTCAAACATTGTTCTAACAAATTCAAATTACTAAAGCTTGGACCCGAACAAATAATAGTTTAACTCTCTCAAATTATTGAAGCCTAGACTCGACCAGATAATAGTTAATCTCAATTTTAAGTTAAGTTACTGAAACCTGGACCCGACCAGATACCAGGTAACCTCAAAACATCACTGGAACCTGGACCCAAACGAATAACAGTCAAATCTCAAATTGCTTAGGCCTGGACCCGACCCACAAACATTTTAAGTTACTAAAGCCTGGACCCGACCAGATAATGGTTCAACTTCTCAAAGTGCTTAAGAATGGACCCGACTAGTTGACATTTCAAGTTACTAAAGCCTGGACCCGACCATATATTAATTTAACTTCTCTAGTTACCAAAGCATGGACCCGACCATATACCAGTTAACCCCAATTCAAATTACTGCGAATCCTGGACCCGACCAGATAAAAATTTAATTCCTATAAAATTACTAGCAAAACTCCTTCTCCCCTAGTAGAATTTTCCACTATCCTAGTGAGTTGCTGCAAAGCCTGGATCCGACTAGATAACAACTAACTTCCTTATCCCCAGCAAGTCGTTGTGAAGTCTGGAATCTGACCAGATAACAACCAACTTTCAAGAGATAGTTCCCCACTAGAGTAACAGATGACTAGAAATCCTGAACTCTTTCCTAAGCAGAGATGAAAACTCTCCACATATTCTTCTCAAGTAAAATCGACAGTCCCCAGTGGAATTCTCCTCAACACAACAGGAATCCTCGGCGAAAGCATCATATCCAACATCTATCAAGGATACGCTTCAACAACATTTTCTCATTCATACATCATATAACATACATAACATATACATACAACGTAATATCATTTATTTTGAGAACATCATTACACCATGTATACATCTGTATGCATCTAACCCTTTTTTCCTTGCAGAAAAATTGTCGATCAAAAGACATCTTCTGGACCAGAATTAATTCTCCCAGTTAAAGACAGGAAAGACATATAGTTTCAGTATGAATCGACCAAAGATTTAGTATAATGTTTCCTCCAGTTTCTACCATCATCTCTCCAATTTTCATCTATAATTCCATTCCCAAATCAACACATCATCGAGTGCAAATTTCTGGGCACTTTAGTGTTCAATCATTTTTCACCTTCAAGTCAGGAAAGGCGGATCCTCCAATCTAACTCTTCAGGTTCAAGAAGATTGAACAGGGGTAGCTGTTGTACCCCAAGATTTTCCCTCTCAATTTCACAAGAATTCTCTCATAAGATCTCCATTAATTCAAGACTGCACAAGGTTTGATCAACTCAAGACACCTCCTCGAGCACTGATGACTCAAAATTAGGGTTTGAGTTTGTACAAAGAAAATTGGACTTTTAATGCTTAATATGACTTTCATGGATCATTTTGGACTCCCAATATTGCTAATGTCAAGTTTCAAGCTTTGGATCACATTTTTGCTCAGTCAATTGATCAGTTGACCTAAAATCAACTATATTGGGGGGAAAAGTCAATTGTGGTCAATTTATAGTCAAACTTCACAATTGTTGATCCACATCAATATTATGACCTCATATATGTAAATTGATCAAGTTTGGATCATAATTCCTCAAGAAATTTGATCAGATCACCAAAAGGGAAAAATGGTCAAAATTGGGGTTTTGACTAAAGAGGCTTAATTTTTTATTGTTGACCCAATACATGACTTGTTGGTTTGAGACATGATATCAAGAATCCAAATACATGTTTTTGAATTAATGGCATGGTTCAAAACATTTCTCATGATCAATTGATGGATAGTTGAAATTTGGTCAACTGATGAAAAAGTCAATTGTACACTAAAAAGTCAAACTTTGACTTTTTGATCAAAATCAAGTTTCACAAATCATATTTCATCAAGACATGTAAAAGTATGAATATTGTTCATCAAGAAATCAAAAGTCAAGATTACTTTGAAAAAAGTCAAAGTTCTAAACACTTTGAAAATTTTCTAAGTGTTAAGAAAAACATGATAATTTCATAACTTTGTGCCAAATTTCCACTATAATGCAAGATGATTCAAGAAAAACTTTCAACATGAAAGTTTTAGATCTCAATGAGATATAATTTTTTTTAGGACAGGACAAGTTCTAAAAATTCTTGGATTTCAAGTTATTAATTTATGAAGACAGGTCCATGAAACTAAAACACTTGTTGGAATTTTGAGCATTTTAAGTCACGATTTTGACCTAACTTCTTGGCCAAGTTTCACATAGTTCCAATTGGATTTTGCAAAAGTGATTCAAAGAGGACTCATAGATAACGTTACAAGCTTTCTAAAAAGTCAAATAACTCCTTGAGATCATGTTTGAGCAAGGAGAATCGAAGAGATGAAGTTAGGGTTTCATTCTTGTTTTACAAGGCAGCTTTTTAGGATGAACATGAACCAAATCCATGCTAGGCTGCATAATCTTTGCTTTGCAGGCCTAAAAATTATTTGTCACTCCATAATTAATGGTTTACACAATTTTTAAAGCCATGATCCAAGCATTAGAGCCATTGTCCAAAAGATTCATCCATTTTTGGAAGAAAGCAACATTGCCATTCTTGAAAAGTGACTTTAATCATAAAGTCAACTTGTATTGAGCCTCTAACTTGTTCTTTCTGCACAAGCTTCATCTAAAAAGTCAAAGGAACATGTTTAAAGTTTTCAACCACTCTAGATAGCTTTGTACCATGCCTTAGAAAGGTGTTTGTCAAGATAATTTTAAAAACAAGTCAAAATCCACAAACACGTGATCTTATACATCTGACTTCTCCAAGCTTCCAAACCTTTCCACTATAAATTGAGACATCATTTTCAAGCTAACACATGATTTTTCAAGCCCTCAAACTCTCTCAAACCATAAATTTCAACACAAGCACAAAAACTTGCCATTTTTGATTTCTGAATCAAATCTCTCAATCCACTCGTGCATTTCTTGGACTTTTACTTCCAAAAGCTTCTAAACACCATCCATAAACAATCCCACACCCTTCTACAATTCTGTAACACCTACATACCATCCTCCATTTTCAAATATAGCACCTTGACCTTGACTTCTCTAAGACATTCCAACCATCCATAGTTCAAGCCAAGGGTTAGTTTCCTAGGAACTTGAGGAAGCTAATCTGATTCTCCAGCAATTGCAATCAAGCGCAAAACATCCTAGTCAGTCCTCCCACCGTATTACACATACCGAAACTCATATAACATTCTCATTTATTTTGAGAGCATCATTATGCAATGCATTACATATATCATGACATTACATAAAGCTAATTTTGTCTTTTCATGTAAAGGTCGCAAATAGAAGAATATCATCATCAATTTCTAAACAGGTCAGAGATTAATTCCCGAAACAGGACATGGCAACTATCTATAAGACTAAGTGGTATAAATTCCCGAAACAGGACATGTTTACCAACAAAAAATAGTTCACAGATTAATTCCCGGAACAGGACGGGGAAACTATCTATAGGACCAGGCGGTATGAATTCCTGAAACAGGATGAGTTTACCAACAAAAAACAGGTCGTAGATTAATTCCAGAAATAGAACAGGGAAATTATCTATATGACCAGGAGGTATGAATTCCCGAAATAGGACGGGTTTACTAACCAAAAAAAGGGTTACATATTAATTCCCAAAACAGGACGGGGAAACTATCTATATGACTAGGGAATATGAATTCTTGAAACAAGACGTGTTTACCAATGAAGAACAAGTCACAGATTAATTCCCAAAACAGGACGAGGCAACTATTTATATGACCAGGCGATATGAATTCCCGAAACAGGACGGGTTTACCAATGAAAAATATATTATAGATCAATTCCTGAAACATGATGGGGCGACTATCTGCATGACCAAATGATTTTCTTCAGAGACTGAATTCTGACGAGCACCCCCCCAGAGATTGAGTTCTGGAAATCATTTCCTTCAGAGGTTTATTCTGAAAAGCATATCCTTCAGGGCCTTCGTTCTGAAAACCATTCTCTTCCAGATGTTTATTCTGAAAAGCATTTCCCCAAGAGACTGAATTTTGGAGAGCATCTCCTTCAGAGGTTTATTATGAAAAGCATCTCCTTCAGGGCTTCATTCTGAAAAGTATATCCTTCAGAAGTTTATTCTGGAAAGCATTCCCCCCAGAGACTTAATTCTGGCGAGCATTTTCCTTATGAAAAGCATCATTCGGATACAGTCAGATGTAGACTCATTCTGATACTCCAATCAACAATTACTTTGGATGGAACCTATAAGCCCATCTCCGACGATACTCTATCACCTCTCCGAATGGCATCTTTAAGCCCATTCAAGCAGTATAATCAACCAATAGTGTCACTTTGTGCACATGTGAGTGCAAATTTCTGGGCACTTAAGTGTTCAATCCTCTTCCACCTTCAGATCACGAATGGTGGATATGCCAATCCAACTCTTCAGGTTTAAGAAGATTGAATAGGGGCAGTCGTTCTATAATATAATGGGTGAACTGACTTGTTTAGCGTTTTATTGCAAATGTTGCCATACAAGCATATTACTACACAGTTATATATATATACAAGGCATAAAGTATAAATGCGGAAAAGTAAAGTCCTATGCTATTACAGGGCCTTGGGGGATATTACATGATAAAGAAATTATGTGGGAATTTAAACTAGGTTATTAAAAAAAGCCGTGCGACCTATAAAATTGTTTCTAGGAATTTAAATACAAAAGAAAAATAAACAAAAATAAAAGAAAGATTATCCTAAAGTCCTAAAATCTAAAATATTAGAAATCATTTTTTTGTGTACTTTTGGTTTGATTTTATATGTTAATAATAAAAAACCTAATGTCTAATTTTAATTACAAATTAATTAATTTAATATCAAAAACCTAATTCTAAATTAATTAAATTAATTGATAAAAAATACTAAACCTAATTTTTGATTTTATAAGTTTTTTTTCTGATTTTTCATTGGATTAAAAAAAATAGTTAAAAAAAATGAACTAATGGAAAATTAAATAAGAAAGAAAAAAATAAAAAAGGGTTAAAAATAAATAAGAAAAAGGGTTGCAGATGCTGGGGCTTGAACCTTTACATGTGATCACATTAATTTGTTCTAAACATCATCTTAAACACACACGAACACACCAGATTAGTTAACAATGCAAAAAATAGAAGTTTAAAGTTTTGGAAAAGTTACCCAACCAGTGTTCTTGAGAGAACATGTTCTGGGATGCCTTGAGCTTGTTGAAAGACTAGAAATGATTCTTGGGATCTTCAGGAGTATGTTTGGATGCTTGGTTTTGATGGAAAAAGCTTGGAAATAGGATTTCGACTTTGCCCCAAATCTTGATATTTTTGTGATTTCTTGAGACTTGCTTTGGAGGCAGAAATTCATGTGCTCTCTTCACTGATGATGTCCTCTATTTATAAGCATAATATTAAGTCAACAAAAATGAATGGAAATCATAAGGAGTTAAGTGTGAATCAAACATGATAAAACATGTTTTCAAGCTTCCAAATTTGAAGATTCTTGTCAAAACCAATTAAAAACCTTCCAAAACAAATGAAACTCTTACCATATTGAGGTAACACAGTTTTGGCAAGTTAGATATGTGCTCTTGGGCCTCAAATCTGATCCAAAACCAAGCCCACATACCTTGGTCCATCATTTGTTATTTTATTTGATTTATTTTGTATTTAATTGAATAAAAATCAAAATAAATATAAATAAATAAATAAAATCCTGGTAAGGTATGGATGAGTTTAGGAATCCTCTATAAGGTCATGACCATGTTTATACCTTAGAAGATGGGTCCACTAGTCCAAAATTTCAAAATTGCTCAATTGAGGTTTCATGCATTTCTCAAAAATTTCTCAACTTGCCCCGATCATAACTTTCTTAGATTTTATCTTATGAAGGTGATCTTTGACTTTTTGGAAATCTGAAGATGTCCCCTAAAACTATTATGTTGGTAATTTTTTGATTTGAAGTCTTTAACCCTATGTAAATTGCTTTGACAAAAAATATCTTTTTGTTTACTTTCAAAATGATCTGTAATGTTTTGGCTCATGTCTCTTAAATGAAACATTATTTGGACTTGAGATTAGAGAGATAAAGTTGTAGATAATTGAATTTATATCAAAATGGGATTTGGTTGAGAATTTTTTGATGAAGCATGTGAAAGTTATGCTTAGTCAAAGTTCAATTGACTTCTTCTAAAGAAAACCCTAATTTAGCAATTTTTGACTTTTGATGAATCTTGAGTTTTCTTGATGAATCATGATTAACAATTGATCAAATGATGAATGTGACATCATAATCTTGATGTTGACCAAAAATATTGAAGTTTGACTATATGTTGACCATAATTGACTTTTTGTCTAATACAATTGATTTTCAATCATCTGAGCAATTAACTGAGCAAACTTGTGATGCTAGGCTTGAAACTTGTCATGAGGGTACTTTGAAGCATATAAGGAATCATGTAATCCACTTGAGGCATTAGAAGCTCAATTTTATTTAAGAAATACAAAACCTAGTTGTAGGTCAATTACTTACGAGAGGTGGTTGTATGCTCAAACCCTTGAGTATTCTTGAGCAATTGAGAACCCTAGGAGCATGAGGAGGTGCCTTGAATAAATTGTCTTAAAAAATGGGAGGGAAATTTTTTGGGTACAACACCATCAATAGCATATGTTCATCATCGGAATCTCCTGTGACTATTTTTTCTTCTTCTTTGTTTGACCAACAATCTTTAGCAAAGTGGTAAAACCTATTACAACAACAACATTTAACCATTCTCTTGTCAAACTTCTCCTTTCCCTTATGATACTTCTTATCATCAGAGTTGGAGGCTTCTGACTTCTGTAACTACCACCATATCTCTCCTTAACTTCTGACCAAGAATGCTTATGGTTTTTCCTGACAAAATAAGCTTTCAAAGCCTACTTAACCTCTCTTTCAGAAGTTCTCTTAGTCAAACACAACTCTTACGCCTCTAGACAACTTTGTAGCTCTTCTATTCTCATGGTGTCCAGATATTAGAATGTTCAATATCTACAATAATGTAATCAAATTGAGGGGTAAGAGACCTTAATATCTTCTCAATTATTACTTGTTCAGAAAGAGTTTCTCCATAAGCTTTCATCTTATTAGTGATCAAAATCACTCTGGAGATGTACTCAGATGCCTTCTTGTTGTCCTTCATGTTGAGATTCTCATAGTTCTTTCGTAGATAGTGAAGCTTCACCTTCTTCATTGATGTGTCACCACTGTAACACCTAACCAGTGTGTCCCATGCAGCCTTCGCCGTTGTCGAATAAGTGATTTTCTCAAACACATTCACATACACACATTGATGTATGTAGAACAATGCCTTATGATCATTCTTCCTCATATTACACTGAGCATTTTTCTACACATCAGTTTCATTTTCTAGAAGTTCAACTGAAACATAACCATCATTGATGAGATCAAGAACATATTAAGAGCCAAACAACACGGGCATATGAATCATCCAACGATTCCACTTCTTGCCATCGAACACTGGAAATTTAGTATTCAAACTGCTTCTGCTCATCTTCAACCTTGTGCAAGTCACTCAGATATCTCCAAACAAAGTGTTTCCTAATCCCGCATAATCTGAAAATTTGATTCTGTTACGATTCCGTTCAAGCACGAATTCAAGAAGCGAAATCAACTATACAACGCCTCACCGTTTCACTCGTGTTTCTTTGTGGATCCAAATAGGAGCTATGGATACTAATTATTAGTGCACAAGGTAATGAAACAAGAAGAATGAGAGAATATATTTATTGCTCTGCAATAACGGCTACAAAAGTTGTAAGAGATTAAAAATATGACAGCTACCACTAGACTATTTTTACACAAAGTAAATTTCCGCGTAGGCCCTAACAAAATGTAAACTTAATAGCTAATTTAACTTAATAGCTAAGCTAACAAAACAACTAGAACCCCAAAAACTAAACATACTTATGGTACGCAACCTCAAAAGCTTCTGCTTCTGACTAACAACCTCAGAAGATCTACTGCTTCTGAGTAACACTGCTTCTAATTAAAGGCCATACAAACTTCTGACTCTAACAACAACTTCTAAATATGAATTACTTCAAACAGATAAATCATAAATTTTGGTTTATATTCTCTAAATTTAAAAATAATTCACATTTCATTTGTTATGTGATTACAAACGTCATAATTTAAATGAGGACTCATAGTCCAACATGCAAAATAGATCTAAAATATGAAATCAATAAATTCAGTTCATTTATTGAAACATTGTTTCCTTTGTTGCATTAGTAAGGTCAAGAAATTCGATGATTCATTTCTAACTAGTACTCCCTCTGTCTCATAATAAGTATCTCATTTGTACTTTATCTATGTCTCAAAATAAATGTCTCTTTATAATATCAATATAATATTTACTATTTTTTCTTCTACTATACCCCTATTTATTAGCTTTTACGTTTTTCAACTATTCTACTAACTATAATAAATAAGAATGTTTTAGTAAATGATACTAATTTTATCATTAAAATCAATACATCTAATCATTTTCTTAAGAACCATGCAAAGTTAAAATGAGACACTTATTATGAGACAAAGAGAGTACTTATTAATGTTTTTAAGCTTTGACCATATTGGCGATTGTTGCCTTTTTAAGGTAATTATTGGTTCATTTCTAGCAAGTTGCCTTTTATGGACTTGAATAAGTCATGAAGTATCAAATATAGTTTTTTTTTTCATTAAAAAACTCTCATTTATATTATTAGTGATTACAAATTTCTTAAAGGCCTTCAAGGTAGTAAAAAAAATGCACACAAAATGAAATTAATGTTTATTTAAGGAAAGCATTTGACTTGATAAGATCAAGTTAAAGTTTTCTTTACTCTCAGTAAATTTATTTAGTGGTTCATGCAAATATGTTACTTCTCTTTTCATTGAGACACAAGTCTCACATGTTTTAACTAGGTTTCTAATATTAGCTATTTCGTGCTTAGGCGTTCATTACTCTTTTCTAGAAATTCAAGATAATCTTTAAGGTCTAAGTTATGTTTTTTTTAATACCGTAAGTTTCCTTTATTAACTTAGCACTTAATTCAAACATCTGCATATATGATAGCTTTGTTACCTCATGATCATCTTTTTTGTGAGATACTTTCAAGTAAACTTCATCTTCTTTGTTAGACAGAGATTCTTTGAAGGTTCTACCCGAGGTTGATTCTTTGAGGTTCCTCTTTGATGTTGAGTCTATGTAAATTATGGAGACTATCTTCTACTTTCTTCACTCAAAGATTCTACTAGATGAAGCTTTTTGTTCACACCCTCTTCTAGATGATGTTCCGTTATTTCATGTTGGATCCTCCTCCTATCATTTAACTACCGAGATTTTCTTTTCAAAGGAGATTCTTGAAGTTGACTTGTAGGAATTCTTTGATGAAGTTGTTGGTGATTCTTCTAGACTTGATCTCATGTCTTCATCTTTTACTAGTTGAATGAATTGATTAATTTTCTCAATGATTTCCTTCTTTTTCAATTTTCCTAAAATTCATAAACATTGTCATCTCTTAATTTAAGGATTGGGTCATATTTGTAATTTCTATTCTTAGTTCTTAGATATTTTTTAGTGACCAATTTTCTAAGATTATTTCCAACATTTCTAAATTTAGTGAAGGACTTATGAAGGAAGTATTCATCTTCTTTGCCTTATATGTTTATTCTCTCTTATTTGACACTTAGAGAATCTCCATATATAATTTCAAGAGTACCCCACATTTCTTTGGTAGATTTATAATTATGAACATAAAAGAATTGATTATCATCTAAAGACATAATTAAGAAATTATTTGTTTTTAAATAAGCTTCAAAGTTTTTCTTGTCTTATATGGTCCAAAGAAAATTTGGCTTATCTACTACTTCTCCATTTATATGGTGAGTAGGGATAAACAGACCGTTAATTATAGTGTTCCATAATTTAAAGTCAATACTATGAATGAAAATCTTAAATATACATTTTCATAGTTCAAACATATCACCATTAAATGGTGGAGCGTTTAAGAAATAAATATTTTTGAAAATAGTGTTGGAAGTTATCTTCCTACTAGAGTAATTAGTCTTTGAACAAGAGTTAGACTCT
This sequence comes from Vicia faba, assembly GCA_948472305.1. Taxonomy (NCBI): domain Eukaryota; kingdom Viridiplantae; phylum Streptophyta; class Magnoliopsida; order Fabales; family Fabaceae; genus Vicia; species Vicia faba. Next base: position 555,213,015 of record OX451741.1, read on the forward strand.
TATGCCACTTCTTGAACATGCGACTCCATACACAAGAGGGAGGGGAAATTATGGTGGTTAGAAAAACCTTGATTTAAAACAAAATGATTTTCTAAATTAAAGTTTAAAAATATTTTCTAAAAAACAATTGGATATGCCGCAGAAATTTAAGATAAAGAAATAAGTCGAAAGTAAATAGTTAAGGGATGAGAGATAACACCAAAAATTTATAGAGGTTCAATGACCTACTCTTCTCAATAATAATTAATATAGAGTATCTAAAATTCTGGTACTTTTAAAAAAATAAATGTTAAAACTGAATTTTCAACACAAAACACGATGCCAGGACAAATGTTATAACATCACCTGCTAATAGAAAAATACTTGACTGTGCAGAAAGATAAATTGAAAAACTTCAAATAAAACAATCAATTGTTAACCCAGTTCGGTGTAACTCACCTACTATAGGGATACCAAGCTAGAAAGGAAATCCACTATGCAGTATTAGTTAAATGCTTAAACAATCCCAGTTTACAACTTTTCTCCTAATCACTACCCCGTTCAACTACTACCTAGGAACCTTCTAGATATGAAAATATATCACTTCCAATCACCGCAATGATATATCTACAACCACAAACCTTGTGACTAGACTTAAACTAATCACAATCACAGTGATGGTATAACAGAAAACCCAATAGAAGATTACACTTCAAATCAACAATACTTAGTATAGACTGTTAACTAAGAACAATACGCAACCCTTTATTTAGAAGCTCATGGGTGAGAACAATAGCCTGATAAACAAGCAACAACCATTCAACTCAATATATCAAAATATACATGAGTGACATACAAAGAACACAAACACAAAGAACTTGAAAGACTCCCAAAACACTAAACCCTTATGTTTCACCCACAGTTTCTTATTGTGAATGCTTTCTATTTTAGGTCTAGCAAATCCTTATTTATAAACTCTTGCAGTATGGACTTGGAATCTTCAAAAGATCCAATCTCCATGTTCCAAAACAGTTGCAAGATCTTCTCATAAAAATAGGAACAAATCTTTTTAAATCTTTCTAAAAAGTCTCCAAGATCCTTTTTAAGAAATCTAATTAAATTTGCACTTTGTTCCTAAATAATATCATTTACCTACACATAATGATGAGGGATATCCAAAAGGATCTCATCAAATCAAATTAAATATGTCAAGAGATAACCAACAACAGTGCCAGTTGTACACAACCTAGGATGTCACGACACATGTCTTCGACATCTTGCTGAAGCACATAACAACTGAACTATTATGACAGTTGATAAAGATGTTACAATATCTTTTTCAACATCAGTATAGAACTATATTTTACCAAACTTCAGCAAATCATAAAACCATGGAACTAACAATCTCCCCCTTTGGAAAATTTTGGCTAAAACAACCAAACCATGATAAACCTGGAGATATAAATTGCAATCATAAAAAGGTATAACAGATGTCATGCAATTACAGATCACCATCCTCAAAATTTCAGAAGATCAGATGTCCAAACACGTGGTCTGACATCCACATCACAACTCCTCCACAATATATGAGCTAGATAAATCAGACAGGTCTAATACTCCCCCTGTTTTAAACAACCATTTCTCCCCCTCAATAGGAAGAACCTAAATCATCTGAAAATCCAAAAACACTGAATATGAACTACCCAAGTAAGTTCACACATCAGAAGCACATGCATCACAAGATAAAAGTAGTCTCACACCAGAATTTTCTCACAACAAAATGTCAGATAAGATTTGTTTGACATATTAGTATACACCACATCAGAGCAGCAACAACAACAACAGTTTCTTCCAGTACAGTCAGCATGACAAACTATCATTCTCCCCCTAAATAGATTCATCCAGCAAGAAACCATAATAGCTACTCTTCCAAAAGTAGTAGCACAGTTCTATCAACATACTAATCAACATGTCAAGACAAGTGTCATAACATCAGGATAAAAATAAAACACTAACACTTTACTCCCCCTTTTTAGCCAAAACGTGACAAAAATTGGAGTAAATGTAAACAGAATTAGAAGCACACAAATTGCACATAAGCAATAAAACACACATGGAAATCCAAATATTGCACATAAGAAATAAACATAAATGGAAACACAGATATTTCACATAAGAAATAAACACAGATGGAAACACAACAGTTGATGGAACCAAACTTCAGGTGGTCATCCACCTCTTACCCCTGTCAAAGATCCTCCTGCTCATGTGAAAGATCCTCTTGCACTCCTTGGTGTTATCACCAGCCCTTTGCAGATAGCCTTTGTCCCATCTAATAGCAACATTCTTAGGCTTTCTAAGCATCAAAACATACAGGAAAAATGCAGTACCAGTTGCACTACTCCATAACTGTAATTGCTATAACTCTTGAATAATACAAGTTCCAATCCCACTGCTTACAACAATAAGTTTAATCCTTGTTGTCCATATGCTCCAGAATAATAGCATTTTCTTTAAAAAAGACTCTTAATCATTTGCTTAAGATCATCAGGATTCTTGATCTTCACCATACAATGACATTTTGAATCATCATCTGGTTTACCATTTCCAACAGAGAACAATCTCTCCTTGTTCTCTTATTTTTAGTAGTATTCCCAAAAGCACATGTTTTCTTCTCATTAAAATAGGAAATTAGACTGTTTCCTAGAACTAAACAATCATTAACAATACTAACCAAATTCTCCTTGCAGAGATCTTTCATGTTAAAGGAATAAGGTATACCATGCAAACTGATTCCAACAATGTGTTTCAAGATGTTCCTTTCTTGAATAGTATGATACATCTTTGATTCAAACTTAGACCCAAGACATGAATTTGATATTTTCTTACTGGATACAATAATGTCTTCTTTATTATGGCAACTTGAAATCAGTTCCTTGTACTGTCCTATCTGATCTGTAGTGAAAAGACCTTGATTGTCTTGAGAACTCACAGATTTGGACTTGTGAATTCACATAGTACTTCCCTTACTACATTATTAGTCTGCACGAGGAATCTTTTAACATTGTCTTCAACATCTATCCTTTATTCAGGAAGTGAATCATCAACTACCATATTGATAGAATTCAAAGTCATCCCACTTTTGGAGTTAAAAACTCTATAAGTTCTGCTTCTTAAAGAGTAATCCAGAAATATCCCTTCATCCCTTGGGATTCTTCTTGCCTTTTTTACCTTGGTCAGTCAAGTAATAGAATTTACTTCCAAAGACATGAAAGTAATTGACTTTAGGCTTTATTCCTTTCCATAGCTCATAAAGAGTGGCTGAAGAACCTCTCCTTAAAGTAACCCTAATATGAATATAAGAAGCAGTATTCATGGCTTCTACCCAAATGTACAAAGGCAAACCCTTAGTATGAAGCATGACTCTAGCTGATTCTAGAATCTTCTTGGTCACTTATTCAATAATCCCCCCTTGCTGAGAACACTCATAACCAATATTATTAGAAGAACAAAATTCAGAGAATTTTATATTGTCAAACTTTTTGTCATGTTCACTTCTAATTTTGACAATATCATAATTCTTCTATTCTTGAATACTTTGACACAAGTCTCTGAAGACTTTAAAATCATTTGATTTTTCTCTAAGAAAATTTATCCAAGTATATCCATAAAAATAATCTGTAACCATATAGACATACCTTTTACCACTCATGCTTCAACCTGCATTGGTCCTATTAAGTCCATGTGAAGAAGTTCTAACATTCTGGAAGTAGTCTGATGTTGTAACATTTAGTGTGACATTATGGATTGAGACTTAAATTCACACTCACCACAAACTATCCATTATTCAATCTTTAGGTCTAGAGTTTCTCTAATGGCTCCTTTAGATATGACTTCCTTCATTATTTTGAAATGAAGATGTCCAAGTTTGTGGTGCCATAGCTTCCCTTCATCCTTATTAGTTTTCAAACATGTGGAAGAGTAAGTAGTTATCTGAGATTCTAATAGATAACAATTGTCTTTAGATATAATTTCCTTTATTAGGATATCATCCCTTTTATCTTTGACCATACATTCTGACCTTGAGAAGTAAACTAGCAGACCTTGATCACACAATTGACTAATGTTAATGAGATTAGCAGTTAATCCTTTCAGATAAAGAACATCTTCTAAACAAGGAGAACTAGTACACATCAACTTAAAACTCCTTTGATTTCACCATTAAATCCATCACCAAATCTTACAAATCCCGTGGGATGAGGCCTAATATTCACCAATAACTTCTGAACTCCTGTCATATGCCTAGAGAACCCACTGTCAAAATACCAATATTCTCCATTCGAGTCTCTTAAGGAAGTATGAGCAATAAAGTTCATATCCCTGTTTTTAACACTTCTCTTTTTTCTCACTTTATCAGCCTTAGAATGAACTGAAGATTTGTTTATCTCAACACAGTTTATAACAGAAGGGCTTTATATGACCACGCTCACCACAATAATGACATATTCAAGTGGATGATTGAAAACTGGATAAATTTTCATCATGCCTGCCGGGATGTTGTAACATGTTGTTGGGCATGTTGATCATTTTCTTACTTTCCTAAGGAAGAGACTTCACCATAAACACTCTTCTTTGATCATTATTAGAGTGATAGTCACCTTCTATATCTCCATTTTCTTCAATCATAACAACTCTATTTTCCATATTTTTCAATGAATCTGACATGTTATTAATCTTGGAGTTTAATAGAGTTACCTCACTTTGAAGATGAGATACAATACATAGAAGATTCTTCTTTTCATTCTCCAAGTCAACAATGATCTTTCTCTGATCTTCCTTTATTTGATATTTGTTTCACACCTGTCATAGGTGACTTTGTAGGACATATCCAAATCTTCATAAAGCACACTTTCATCATAAGCTTCTACTTCATCTTCCCATCTTCTAGAGAGAGCCAATACAAGTTTGGCAGTCTCATTATTAGATTCACCTTACAAATTATCTTTATCAGACCATGATACAATATAGCCCTTTTGCTACTTCTTGAGGAAAGTGGGACATTTTGGTCAATATGACCATATCCTTCACACTCATAATTTTATTTCTTTATCTTGACTTGACTTCTCTTTAGTTCATGATTTCTTCAGAGAATCAAGATTACTACTGATGTCGGATGTGATGTTCTTGACATCTAATCTTCCTCTTCTGTCAAGTCTCTTCAGTACTCTATTGAATTATTTCCCAAGAAGTACAATGGTATTTGACAGTCCCTCATTAATATCTAAATTAGCTTGACCTTTATCATATTCATCATTGGATACAAAAGCTATGCTTTTTCTTTTCTTTTTCTCATCCTTGTCATTAAAAGTAAATTCAAAAGTTTAAAGTGGCCCAATAAGTTCATCAACTCTCATGCTGTTGATGTCACGAGCTTCTTCAATTGTTGTAACCTTCATGTCTAATTTCCTAGGTAAAGACCTAAGAATATTTCTAACCAACTTTACTTTTTACATCTTTTCACCCAGGGCACTTGAAGCACTAGCAATTTCAAGAATCTTCATCTGATATTCTTGAATTGTCTCATCATCATTCATCTTCAGGTTCTCAAATTTAGTAGTGAGAATCTGAAGTCTTGAGATCTTCACTTTAGAGGTGCCTTCATAAGTTGTCTTGAGTATTTCCCAAGCATCCTTAGCTAGAATACATGTATTAATTAACCTGAACACATTCTTGTACACTCCATTAAATAGAGCATTCAAAGCCTTGGAATTTCCACTTGCTAATTTATCATCCTCATCATCCTCATCATCCTCATCTTCCTTTGGTTTCAATGATTCTTTGGCATCTTTGTCCTTCACCACAGGATGCTCTCATCCTTTCAAGATAACCTTTCAAGCTTTGTTATCCATAGATTTTACAAAGGCCACCATTCTAATCTTCCACCAGTCATAATTTGAACCATCCAACAGAGGTGGCCTGTTGTTATATCCTCCTTCTTTATCCATAGTACCAGAAAAATAATCTCATTGGATCTCACCTGAGAAACAGGGAACAAACTCTGATACCAATTAAAATTCTGGCACTTTTAAAAAAATAAATGTTAAAACTAATTTTTCAACACAAAACGCGATGTCAAGACAAATATTATAACATCACCTGCTGACAGAAAAATACTTGATTGTCCAGAAAGATAAATTGTAGAAATTTAAATAACACAATCAATTATTAACCCAATTCGGTGCAACTCACCTACTATGAGGGCTACCATGCCAGGAGGGAAATTCACTATGCAATATTAGTTAAAAGCCTAAACAATCCCACTTTACAACTTTTCTCCTAATCACTACCTCGTGCAACTTCTACATAGGAACCTCCTAGATATGAGAACCTCTCACTTCCAATCACCACAATGATATACCTACAGCCATAAACCTTGTGACTAGAGTTAAACCAATCACAATCACAATTATGGTATAAAATAAAACCCAATAGAAGATTACACTTCAAATCATTAATACTTAGTTAAGACTCTTAACTAATAACAATACTTAACCCTTTACTTATAAGTTCATGGGTGAGAATAACAGCTTGATAAACAAGCATCACAATTAGTCAACTCAATGCATTAAAAGATACATGAGTGTGTTGGCTCCTAAATTCGACACCTTTGTTTTGATTGATGTCTGCCATTAAAGCTGAAGGATGTCTTCGACTGGCTTAGTCTGTCGAAATGCCTGTCGAAAGATGGCAAAGTACTTAGAAGATTTCTTCCAAGGAAGAAGGCTGATTGCCTTCGACGTCGAAGGAGTTTCTCGTCGAAGATGTCTCTTGACGAAAGTGTTCGATGGTTCAGAGTGGAGCAGTTTGAAATTCAAGCGTTTGGAGGAAAAACGGTTTCCAGCAGTTACCACGTGCAAACGTGCAAGGATCTGGAGCGTCGAGCATGGAGAACGTGCCAAGTGGATTGATCTCGAAGCAGTGTAACTGCCCGACGGTTACTTGGGATGTTTTAGTATAAATAGGAGTAGACATGTAGTTTCTCGCGGGTGTGTTCACAATTCTATACATAGTCACTCATATAGATTCGAGTACCCAGCGTGTGAGAAAGAATTGTTGAGAAATGTATGTGTGAAACACCAATTTTATCAATTAAAGTCATTTACTTTTCCAGAATTTTACTTGCTTTCTCCTTTACATTTCCTGTCGAACCTTTTACTTTAAAGCCTTGTTTATTTTACCAAGTCTTTCCTTTATGCAATTTACTTGAAACCATTTTAATTTAAAGCCTTATCCAATTCAATCAAACTTCAAAATCAACCTATGTCCATAGGATCAATCTGATCGATCCTGTATGTGTGATCTGCAGAAGTCTTTTGTCCTTGTGTTGGACAAAGTAAAGAAATGTAAGTTCATGTTCCCACATTACTTTTTGTCTTTCTCTTCGACTGCTAGCCTGTTAATTTTTCATTTGCTTTCAGTTGTTCGAAAGCCTATAGCCAAGAAGGCTACAGAAGGTCAACAGGGAGGAGTCCCTTCAACAAAACCTCCACCGCCGGCGAAGACTACAGCGCCGGCGAAGACCACAGGCAACCAACAGGGGGAAGGCTCTTCGAAGAGGCCTCCTATATCGGTAACCAGACTTTCTTCATTTTTCTTCTGGATTTCGATTTTGATTTTCGATGCAATTATTCAATCGAATTCCTATTGGTTTTCTAGGCACCTTCGCCCAAGAAACGGCCAGGACTGGTGGTCGAATCTGGGAGTGATGAGGAAAGTGATTCCCCTCCTGCCCCCTTAAAAAGGCGAAAGTTAACGAAGGATGTTTCTGTTCCTGCTCCTGCTCCTGAAGGTCGAACCGTCAGAATAAAGAGGCGTTGTTGTTGTGTCTCAAATTAAATCTATCAAGAGACAACCAACAACAACGCCTGATGTACACAATCTAGGAGGTCATGACATCTATCTTCGACATCTTGCTGAAGCACATAACAATTGATCTCTCATGATAGTTAATGAAGATGTTACAATATCTTGCTCAATATTAGTACAGAACCATGTTTTACCAAAATTTAGGCAATCATAAAACCATGTAACTAACAATATCTGTAGCGTTAGAAATATTGAGACTAAGCCATTGGATTGACTTAACTCGTACAAATCAAATAGAAATATCCACCGTGCTTTATTATTTCCAAAGGAAATGGGAAAAGAGCGAATAAATCCAAAAGTAAGAGGGAGAGAATCTAGGTAAGGGGGTTGGTTATGCAAAAGGAAGGTATTAGAACCCTAAACATCTATGGTACTCCATATGAACTTCTTTGAAAATCTGTGTATTTTGGCTATAAAAGGTGTATATACAAAAAGATGGTGGGGGTGAGAAAAGAAGTATTTTTTACAATTTTTACACCTACCGCAGTTGCGATCATTTTGTGCCTACATACCCCCTTCGTGCAATAGAGGATCGGGGTACTTGTAGTTCACCTCAAGAAATTTAAAACACATGCGTGTTGGTTAATTTTAAGAGAAGAGACATCTTACCGTATTTGAGTGGAAAACATACTTCCTACCCACAATTATGAGAAAGGAGCATTTGCATCATTTCAAAGTGGAGAACCACTTGGATTTTAAAATCCACAAGACATCACTCAACACACAAGTGGTAAATGGCTCACTTTACTACTTATCATATAAGTATAATAGCTTGCATCACTACAAGAATAAACAATAGTCTAATCTTTGAGAAAAGTTTTAAAATGAAAAACGAAAGTGGAAAAATGGTTTGCATGAGGTTAATAACTTTTAGTCTTAAGAGAGATGTCAAAGTATGATTAAATTGATTAAAGGTTTGATTAAGAAAAAGATTTTGAAAATGCATGGACCAAAGTCCAAGTTTATTATGAAAGAGATTCGAGTTTGGAAAATAAGAAGAGTTTGAAAAAGAGGGAGAAGATTTGAAAATTAAAGAAAGGTGAGAGGAGATGAAAAGACTATCTTATGTATACAAAGTAAAAGCTAAGGAGGAGAACGATCTAACCAATAAGAAGCCAACACTTGACATAAATAATTCAATGTAGAATTCCCATCCTTTGGGGTAAGAAAAGAAAGCATAATACTAAACCTCGGATGAATACCAAGCCTCAGATGAATAAAGAACCAAGCAAAGTCTTCACTGATAAAAAATTGGTCAGAGAAACAACTGTATACAGAGGAATTTCCAATCACAGACAAAGCATGGAAATCAAAATAACCCGCACATAGAAAAAATTCAAGCCAATGCCTTGCAGTAAACCCCAAGGACTTCAGAATAACTTAACAAAAAATATCACAGTAAAGATCACAGAGTTTCAAAGCCACATGGTTCTAATCCTAAGTCTCGGGAATACACAACTCTAAAGTGTCAGGGATAGTAACCAGATAGTCCAAGTAACCTTAACATTTTTTAATGTCCAAGTCGATTATTAAGTATATTTACAAAAGGAAATAAAGCTCAAGTGAGCAAAGATAAAAATGGCAGAAAGTAGATACTCAAGTGAGCAAAAGGCAAATAGCATGAGATATAAATGCTAAAAGTAAATGACATAAAGTAAAGATATAAAATAAATGTATAAATTAAAATCATAAAGTAAAGTCAATGGTTAATAGTCAATGGTTAGAAGTTAGTGATTAATAGTTGAGGGTTGAATGATTTTTTAGAAGAGTGATCCATGATGATTTGAACATTGAGCCTAGGTCAAATTTTATGAAGACTCGTTAGAGGATTGATAGAATCAAAGCCTCCTAATAATTAGCTTTAAAGGTTATTGACAATAGCTCAATATCTAATCATCTTTGGGTTTACAAACACAAGGTTTGAACCAATAAGAATCAGTCAAATAAAAGGTGAAAAAGGGAGGATTCCAATTGATATCATCCATGATGGTTTGAGCCTTGAACATAGGACAAAGTTAATGAAGACTCATTAGAGGATTGATATAATCAAAGCCTCCTAACAATGAGTCATCAAGGTTATTGGCTATAGCTCAACACTTAACCATACTTGGGCTTGCAAACATCAAGTTTAGGCCACTAAAAACCAATCAATTGAAAAGAAGAAAGGAGATGAGATGAAGGAAAAAAGGGAATTCACAGTGTAACCAATGTCTCAGATGAATTGAAATTAGGGTTTCAAATATCATCAACATCATTCATCCATTTTGGTGGATTTGGTTTTTCAACCTATCAACACCCAAGGTCCAATGAGGCTGAGGAACTTGTCCCAAAATAACACTTAAAATGTCTCCAAATCAGAGTCAATCACAAAATAATAAAATATAATTATTAAAAACAATATTTAAATGATTAATAAAAAAGAAGTAATTGGTAAAATATAAAAAGTGTATTAAAATATCAAATAAAAATCTCAAAAAAATATCAGAGGTCAAACATGAGTCAACGAGTGTGGACAAAAAGTTTTAGAATTTTTAAACGTCATGAACATTTTTAAAAAATACAAACCTTAATCAAAATAAACCCAAAACAACAAAAAAATAGTAAAATCAGAAATAAAAATTAAACAAGGTCACCGATATTTATCAAGAGGTCATTGGATCCTTCCATATTTTTTTAGAATTTTAAAGGGTCTAAAAATATTTTAAACAATTAAAACACATCAAATAAAGAGAAAAATTATAAAAAATATCAAATCATGAAATAAAATTATTAAAAAATAAGAATCATAAAGAGAATATTCGAAAATATTTTTAATAATTTTTTTCATAATTTTTGAACTTGAAATGATTTTTTTATGATTTTTTGAAGTTTAAAACAATTAAAACAAAAATAAGAAAAATAAAAATAAAACAAAAATAATGTGAACCATCTGATCATTGTCATAACGCGTTAATAATCAGATCCAAGGGATCTGGCATGATGTACATGTCATTGACTCTCTTGAATAACACATTGTATCTCAAATAAAATCAGAAAGTATAAAATAAAAACAAAAAAAATGTGGACCATTGGATCAATGTCAAAACGCGTTAGTAAACAGATCCAAGGGACTTGGCGCATTTTGCATGATATGGACTTTAGTGAATAAAACACTGAATCATTAATTTAAAAATAGATTTGAAAAAATGCGTGGCAACATTGTTAGAACAATGTTTGAATCTACTACCCTATATTTAAGTTTTGATGATAACAAAGTGAAAAGATATAGTATTTATAAGTTTCATGAATGAACTATCTGCTGCCTAAAATTATTATGTTCTGACTTGCAGATACTCTGATGGATATAAGTAAGATCACGTCTATTCAGCATCAGAACTTAACTTCAGACACCAGCATCAGAAGTTGCTATATCAGAACGTCAAAATCAGATGATCAACTCACGTACATACTGAAGCTTGATGAACAAGACTGCCCTCAACACTCTGATACAGAAACACAATAGTTCATCAGCAGCGAAGCAGAATCAGAATGAGCCAAGCCAGAACTTGCATTAAGTAAGCAACGGTACTGTGCATTGAAAGCTAATCAATTCCAACGGCCTCATTCCAGACAAGATCTGCTCAATAAGGAAAGCTTGTTATTAGCATTGAATAAAGAATATTGCATTCAATGTTCATCATCTCAAGTGCTATATAAACAAGGCTTTGAAGATTATAATGGCTAATGCTCTCCAAATCTCTACACGCACAAAAGCTGAACCATAATCTTCGTTCTACCAGTTTTGCTAAACCTAATACTCTGATATTCCATTACTGTTTAGCAATCTAGTTTCTAAGCTTCAATTTGTGTATACATCACAGTTGTGATAAAGTTTTGTAGAAAACATTCACACACATTGTTTTATCTCTTTGTAAGAAAGTGTTGCCTTGACAAACCGGGTTGTGGTTTGAATCAAGAAGGCTTTAGCAGTTGTTAAAGCAGTCTGTAATATTCAGTTGAATATAGTGGATTAAGACCTCGTTGGAGAGAGGCGAAATCACCTTGACGGGTGGACTGGAGTAGTTTGAGATCAAACGAACCAGGATAAAAATATCTTGTCAATTGCTTTAGATTTCAGTTTTACAATTCAACCCCCCCTTCTTGTGTTTTTCACCCCTTCAATTGGCATCAGAGCGCCTGGTTCTGAGCTAAAACACTTAACCGTGTCAGTACAAGATCCAGCGTCAGAAAAACACAATGGCATGAAACAATTCTCACATCAGCAATGACAACAATGAGGACAGAGACAGATTCAGTGGAAAACCTCCAGTCTTTGATGGAGAAAACTTTGATTACTGGAAAGACAGAATTGAAAGCTTCTTTCTAGCACATGATGTTGATCTGTGGGATATGGTGACAGATGGATACACGCACCCTGTGAATGCAAGTGGTCAGAAGATTGATAGAAAATCAATGACTGATCAACAAAAGCGTGACTTCAAGAATCACCATAAGGCCAGAACCATCCTCCTCAGTGCCATCTCCTATACTGAGTATGAAAAGATCTCCAACAGAGACACAACAAAAAATATCTTTCATTCTCTCAGAATGACGCATGAGGGCAATGTTCAAGTCAAAGAAAAAAAAGCTCTGGCGCTCATTCAGAAGTATGAGGCGTTCAAAATGGAAGAATCTGAATCCATTGAAACTATGTTCTCTAGATTCCAGATTCTGGTAGCTGGTCTCAAAGTTCTGGACAAAGGATACTCTACTGCTGACCATGTCAAGAAAATAATCAGAAGTTTACCCAAGTAGTGGAGGCCTATGGTTACTGCTCTGAAGCTAGCTAAAGATCTCAACAAAATCACTCTGGAGGAACTTATAAGCTCCCTCAGAAGTCATGAGATAGAGCTAGAAGCTGATGAGCCTCAGAAGCAAGGTAAGCCTTTAGCATTAAAATCTAACAGAAAATCTGAGTCTAAAGTTTTGCAGGCAGTTGAAGAAACATCTGATGGATCCTCATCAGAAGAAGACGAACTTTCCCTTCTCTCCAGAAGAGTAAATCAACTGTGGAAGCAAAGACAAAGGAAGTTCAGGAATCCCAGAAGATCTGATCAGAACGAGTCTTCTTCCAGATACAGAAGGACAGATTCCTCCTCTGGATACAGAAGATCTGAAGGCTCCTCCAGTAGCAAGAAGCCAAACACCAAAGACATCATCTGCTATGAGTGCAATGAGCAAGGACACTACAAGAGTGACTGCCCAAAGCTTCAGAGGGAAAAGCCCAAAAAGAAGTTTGGAAGAGAGAAGAAGAAAAGTCTCATGGCCACATGGGATGACTCTGACTCGTCTGAAGCTGACTCAGAATCAGATGATGAAAGGGCAAACATAGCTCTCATGGCAAACATATCAGAAGATAGTGAAGCTTCTGAATCAGACTCAGAATCAGACACAGAAGAGGTATTTCCTAACTTCGCTGTTAACTTTACAAAGGCTGAACTTGCTGAAAGCCTTAATGAGATTCTGGAACGTTATCAGCAGATTAGAGCTAAATTCAGAGACCTGAAAAGGAATCTTGAATCTGACTCTAATAAGTCTGAGAGTCTCAAATTGGAAAATTCTGAGCTGAGAGATAAGATTTCAAAATTAGAAAACACTTTACAAAACTCTCAGAAGGAACCAATTTCTGAAACTCCCAGCAACGCTGATGAGATCATCAAGGAGTATGATCACAGTTTCCAGAAGTTCCTAGCTAAAAGCATAGATAGAAGCAGAATGGCTTCAATGATCTATGGAGTTAGCATAAACGGCAGGAAAGGAATAGGATACCAAGGTAAGGTTCCTACACCAAAGAATGTCATGGACTTAACCATTAAACACACTCCTCTAAATTCACACTTTGTGTATGGTCACACACATGATATCAAATATACTAGCAGTAAGCACTCTGTGAAACCAAAATTCAACCAGAGTTTTGGTAAAACTAACAAGTCAGGACCCAAGAAAATCTGGGTACCTAAGGATAAAATAATACATGTTGCAGATATCTTTAGCAGCAAGTCAGAAACACCAGTCATGGTACCTGGACTCTGGCTGCTCACGACACATGACGGGAAGAAGGCATATGTTCCAAAGCCTGGAACTTAAGCCTGGAGGCCACGTTGGCTTTGGAGGCAATCAGAGGGGAAAGATAATTGGCTCTGGAACTGTAGGTAATGGAAATCTTCCCTCTATTAATAATGTTCTGCTAGTAGATGGATTGATGCATAATCTGTTATCCATAAGTCAATTAAGTGATAACTGTTATGATATAATCTTTAATCAAAAATCATGTAAAGCTGTTAGTCAGAAAGATGGGACTATCCTGTTTAATGGTAAGAGGAAAAACAACATTTACAAAATCAAACTTTCTGAACTAAAGAGTCAGAATGTAAAATGTCTTCTGTCTGTTAACAACGAGCAGTGGATCTGGCACAGAAGATTGGGGCATGTTAGTATGAGAAGAATATCTCAGATTAACAAACTCAATCTGGTCAGAGGACTTCCTAATTTGAAGTTCAATTCAGATGCTCTGTGTGAAGCATGTCAGAAAGGCAAATTTGCAAAACCTTCTTTTAAATCCAAAAATGTTGTTTCTACCTCTAAGCCATTAGAACTTCTGCACATTGACTTATTTGGACCAGTTAAAACTGCTTCAGTCAGTGGTAAGAAGTATGGGTTAGTAATCGTAGATGACTATAGCAGATGGACATGGGTAAAGTTCTTAAGACACAAGGACGAGTCACATTCTGTGTTTGTTACCTTCTGTAACCAAGTTCAGAATGAAAAAGATCTTAGAATCGTTAAAGTCAGAAGTGATCATGGTGGAGAATTTGAAAATAAAGATTTTGAGTCATTCTTTAATGACAGAGGCATTCTGCATGATTTCTCTTGTCCTAGAACTCCCCAACAAAATGGAGTTGTAGAACGAAAGAACAGAACATTGCAAGAAATGGCCAGAACCATGATCAATGAGACAAACGTTGCTAAGACTTTCTGGGCAGAGGCAATAAACACAGCGTGCTACATTCAGAATAGAATCTCAATAAGACCTATTCTGGAAAAGACTCCATATGAATTGTGGAAGAACAGAAAGCCCAACATTTCATATTTTCATCCATTTGGATGTACTTGCTTTATATTAAATACAAATAATTATTTGAACAAGTTTGACTCTAAGGCACAGAAGTGTATTATGTTAGGATACTCTGAACGCTCAAGAGGGTACAGAGTATACAATACAGAAACATAGATTGTGGAAGAATCAATCAGTGTTCGTTTTGATGATAAGCTTGACTCTGAAAAGTCAAAGCAGAATGAAATTTTTGCAGGTATAGAAATTGAATTTGCAGGTTCTGAAGACAAGACATCAGAAGCTCTCAACACAGACATTCCTTCAACGTCTGAAAGAAGCACTGCTAGAAATCCTACAACAGCTGCTGATCAACCTCAGAAGAGATTACCCAGAAGCAGCTTGGATCACCCAGAAGAGACTATCCTAGGAAGAAAGGAAGATCCAATCAGAACAAGAGCAAGCTTCAGAAACTCTGAAGAAACTCTTATGGGACTGGTGTCTCTGATTGAACCTTCTTCTATTGATGAAGCACTTCTGGATAATGACTGGATTCTGGCAATGCAAGAAGAGCTGAATCAATTCACCAGAAACGACGTATGGGATCTCGTTCCCAGACCAAAAGGATTCAACGTCATTGGAACAAGATGGGTGTTCAGAAACAAGCTAAATGAACAAGGTGAAGTCATCAGAAACAAGGCACGACTGGTTGCACAAGGTTATAGTCAGCAAGAGGGGATAGACTATACAGAAACCTTTGCCCCAGTCGCCAGGTTAGAATCTATCAGACTTTTAATTTCATTTGCTGTTAATAGAGGCATCACTCTGTATCAGATGGATGTCAAAAGTGCATTCTTAAATGGTTATATAGAAGAAGAAGTTTATGTTCACCAACCCCCAGGTTTTGAAAATACAAAACATCCAGAACATGTTTTCAAACTAAAGAAGTCACTGTATGGTCTGAAACAAGCTCCCAGAGCTTGGTATGAAAGGCTAAGTAACTTTCTGCTTGAAAATGAATTCACCATAGGGAAAGTGGACACTACTCTATTCTGTAAAACAGTTAAGAGTGACATCTTAGTCTGTCAAATTTATGTTGATGATATCATTTTTGGTTCTACTAATCCTTCTCTTGGAAGAAAATTTGATAAGTGTATGCAGGCAGAATTTGAGATGAGCCTCATGGGGGAACTGAAATTCTTTCTAGGAATTCAGATCAATCAAACTCCAGAAGGAACTTACATTCATCAGAGCAAATACATCAGAAATCTTCTGAAGAAATTTGACCTCTCAGAATGTAAGCCATCAAAGATTCCAATGCATCCCACGTGCATTCTGGAAAGAGAAGAGGTAAGCAAAAGTGTAGAACAGAAAGTCTACAGAGGTATGATTGGTTCTCTCCTCTATCTGACTGCTTCAAGACCTGACATATTATTCAGTGTTTGTATCTGTGCTAGATTCCAATCAGATCCTAGAGAATCTCACTTAACAGTTGTTAAGCGAATTTTCAAGTATCTGAAAGGTACTACTAATCTGGGTTTGTTTTATAGAAAATCTAGTGATTACAGCTTAGTAGGCTACTGTGATGCTGATTTTGCTGGAGACAGAGTGGAACGTAAAAGTACTTCTGGAAGCTGCCAGTTTCTGGGAGAAAATCTGATCTCTTGGTCCAGCAAAAGGCAATCAACAATTGCTCTATCAACAGCAGAAGCTGAGTACATAGCAGCAGCAGGATGTAGCACACAAATGCTCTGGATGAAAAGTCAGCTTGAAGACTTCCAGATTTTTGAGAGTAACATTCCTATACTTTGTGATAATACTTCTGCTATTTGCTTAAGTAAGAATCCTATTTTACATTCTAGAGCTAAGCATATAGAAATAAAACATCACTTCATTAGGGACTATATTCAGAAAGGTATTTTGAACTTAAAATTTATAGATACAGACCATCAATGGGCTGATATCTTTACTAAACCCCTTTCAGAAGATAGGTTTAATTTCATTCTGAAACATCTCAGCATGAAAGTATGCCCAAAGTGAAAATGTTTTAATTCCATATATTTACCTTCAGAATGTAATTATTTTTACTGTGAACTTCTGATCAATCTCCTTTCAGAAAGATAGAACATGCAGATTGTATCAGATGCAAGTCTAAAGATCTGAGAGTCTAAGCTCAAAAACAGACGTGCTGATCACTACATCAAACAAGTGTCATCCAATCATCAGCATATCTCTGAAGCAGAACGCGTGCATGCTTCTGAGAAGGCAAAGCGCTGATTGGGTGCATTGAGACACATGTCTGGTAACCGTTTTTAAGTATCTTTCTCAAATCCCCCAAAATCAGCAAGCATTTAATGAAAAGTAATCATGCTTTTAAATGGCAATCATGATTTTTCTCTCTCTTAAAAACGTTTATCTTTTCAAAATAATTTTGAAAACTCTATTTAAGCACATTAATCTCTCATTTATTCTTTACGCTTTCTCACTATCACTCAAGCATTTTCTGCATATTTCTGAGTTCATCCCTTGCAAACCTTTTCTTCAAATCATTCTCAAAACCCCTTTTAGTGTGAACAATGGCATCCTCCAGCAGCGTTTCTGCAGGTAATCAGAAGAAAGCAACTTCTGAGCAATATCAAGTGCCACTCAGAACTCTCCTCACTCCGGTGAAGAACCTTGAAGTGCTCTCTGAGTTAATCATTGACTTTGAAAGCTTGAAGGAAAATGGTTTTGACCTAACTGAAGAAATTAGGGCTCAAAAGTGGGAAAGGTATTTCGATAGGTTGGTTGGACCAACATTCCCAGCGCTGGTCAAGGAATTTTGGATTCACGCCAAGGTTTCAAAACATCTGGTCATCTCCTCTGTCATGGGGAAGAAGATTGTGATTTCTGAAGATCTCATTGCAAGGCTAATTGGTCAAAGTGGTGGTGGCGTCCGTTGTGTGGACATGGCTGAAAGATGCGCTAATGTAGGTGTGGTAGCCAAGAGGATTTTCACTCTTGGGATGCCCAGCAGCAAGATTAAGGATCTGAAGGATCACTGCAGAGTATGGGCTAAGATTGTTCTGGGGTGCTTCAACCACAGGAAACCAACAAGTTCTCCTGATTATATAAATGTGGATCAGCAGTTTCTGATCTACTTTATTGATCAGAAGATAAAGATCAATCTGGCTCACTTCTTGTTCAACCATCTCAAAACCAGTGTGAAAGAAACAAGGGAAGAAGAAAGGACCAAGAGGGACTGGATACCGTTTGGAAGGCTTATATCAGATATTCTGACAGAGAATAGGCTGATTGAACATCTGATAGAAGCTCAGGAGCTGAGCACTATTGAACCAACAATTGGGAAACCTCTGAACGCAAAGAATCTGAAAAAGATGAAGCTGATAGAAAATATTCAGAAGGAACCCAGAGCCACTTCCACTGCTGATATCTCCAGCAGAAGAGTGCCTCTGAGTGATTTTCCGGTATTTTCTGAAATGGAATCCAAACCAGAGATGTTTCTCAGGTACCCAGATGCGTACAAGGCAGATGATACAGATTCAAAGCTGAATATCAAAGATCTGAGTCAACCCCAACCAGAAGTGACTCTGAAGAAGACAAAGAAGAGGAAAGCGCCATCAGAAGGATCATCTCAGCAGACTCCAAAGAAAAGAGGTACTTCATCTGCTGCCCCTATTTCAAATTCTTTTACTATTCCAACATCTATACCCCCTCAAACCTCTCATAGAATATCAATCCCAATCCCTACCATTGATGAAACCATACAAGAAGAAGACCCTTCTGAGGCATTAAAACTCAGAAGACCTAGAACCAAACAACCCAAACAACCAACAATTTCAACAACAACAGCACTTGACCAAGTGCTGGATGATATTGAGCGTCAACATGCCTCTGCTCAACCAAACTCTGAACCACAAAAGGTTCCTCCTCCACAACCAGAACCAGAACAACAACCAGAACCAGAACAACAACAACAACAACCACTCTCAGAAGAACCTCTGATCCCTGAGCAATCAGAGATTCCACCTCCCTCTCCCCAACCAGAAATTAATCCACCTTCACCAATTCAATCTGACCCTCACTCACCTCAACCATCACCGCTGGCAATGCAGTTGCCATGTGGAACCACTGTTATCATGCCCCAGTTACCATCCTCAGAAGAATCGACACCACCAAAGACTCCCAAAACACCACCCACTCCAATCGAAATATCTGACTCTGATACCCCTCCTCCAAAACAAACAGCCTCTCAGAAAACCTTTGAAAACCCCAGCAGAACTTTCATTGACTTAACCAGTCTTGACCGTCTTGCTGATCTAAAACACAAAATTGCCATCCCAAAACCAAAGCAACCAGATGTTGGCTCTGGTATTTTGAATTTTGAAACAGGTGTGCTGCAATGGATTGCTTCTTTGAAGCAAGTCTGTCCTGGGATGATTGACCCAGCTGCTTCTGATCAGCTCTGGTCACAGTTCAGATCTTGGGTACGTGCTGAAGCCCTCAAGTTGCAGGATATCAACTATGAGCAGGCACAACAGAACTTCAGCAAGCTGCTGAAGGAAGTTGAAAGTCAGCTGCCTCAGGAAGTTGTGCTCCCTCTGGACAGTGAACCTTGGTCTGAGAAACAGCAAGCTGCAAAGGTACAACCATCAGAAGAAGACGAGACCATTCAGGATGAAAGTCAAGCAGCGGATGTTGCTGAAAGTTCTGAGAAGCCTCCTCCTTCTGATGCTTCTCAAGCTGCCTTGGACAGGCAGACTCTGGAAGAACTAAGGCTGAATGACTTGCGTCTACAGCAGCGGATGGATGACAACGATCAGAAGATGAAAGCAAGAACGGATGTGCAGGACAGCAAGATTGACACTGTTGTCAGCATGGTTCATAAGCAAAATGAAACTTCTGAAAAGATTCAAGCGATGCTGGAGAGCCTGTTCACACGCTTGCCTCCTCAACCTTAAATCTTTTTTCATGCATGACCTTTTTCATGTTTTCTTGATTTTCTGATGTACTGTTTTGATTATGTTTTGTAATATTTTCTTGCTCTGATTCTGAACTATCTTAATATAATTAGTTTTTCTGATCTTAATTGTTTTAGCACATCACCAACACTTTTTGATTGCTGACAAAAAGGGGGAGAACAAGAATGATATTTAAATCAATAACGGGCTAACTAGACAGAAATTCTCAAACATTCTAACTTTATTACTTGAAATGTTTTTTCTGTTTTGTTTAAAGTCTACAGGCACAAGGAAGCTCCTGGATACTCTGAAGACTAGAAGCTCTGATCAATGTTGCTCTGATCAATATGAAGTTCTGATCGACCTAATACTCTGATCCAAAGCAAAGCTCTGACAGGAAAAACTCTGAAGCTCTGCTCTCTGATAAGTCAAAGACTCTGATAATCTGATGTTCAAAGAAAGAAAAAGATCTGATCCTGAAGAACACGTATAAATCAAAGGGAAGTAATAAACTCAGGGGGAGTATCTCTTAACTCTGACTTCTCCGTACTTCTTACTCTGATACATTTTCCAGATACCTTTTCACGTTATTTTCATTTAAAATATCTAGTTTTTGTCATCATCAAAAAGGGGGAGATTGTTAGAACAATGTTTGAATCTACTACCCTATATTTAAGTTTTGATGATAACAAAGTGAAAAGATATAGTATTTATAAGTTTCATGAATGAACTATCTGCTGCCTAAAATTATTATGTTCTGACTTGCAGATACTCTGATGGATATAAGCAAGATCACGTCTATTCAGCATCAGAACTTAACTTCAGACACCAGCATCAGAAGTTGCTATATCAGAACGTCAAAATCAGATGATCAACTCACGTACATACTGAAGCTTGATGAACAAGACTGCGCTTAACACTCTGATACAGAAACACAATAGTTCATCAGCAGCGAAGCAGAATCAGAATGAGCCAAGCCAGAACTTGCATTAAGTAAGCAACGGTACTGTGCATTGAAAGCTAATCAATTCCAACGGCCTCATTCCAGACAAGATCTGCTCAATAAGGAAAGCTTGTTATTAGCATTGAATCAAGAATATTGCATTCAACATTCATCATCTCAAGTGCTATATAAACAAGGCTTTGAAGATTATAATGGCTAATGCTCTCCAAATCTTTACACGCACAAAAGTTGAACCATAATCTTCGTTCTACCAGTTTTGCTAAACCTAATACTCTGATATTCCATTACTGTTTAGCAATCTAGTTTCTAAGCTTCAATTTGTGTATACATCACAGTTGTGATAAAGTTTTGTAGAAAACATTCACACACATTGTTTTATCTCTTTGTAAGAAAGTGTTGCCTTGACAAACCGGGTTGTGGTTTGAATCAAGAAGGCTTTAGCTGTTGTTAAAGCAGTCTGTAATATTCAGTTGAATATAGTGGATTAAGACCTCGTTGGAGAGAGGCGAAATCACCTTGACGGGTGGACTGGAGTAGTTTGAGATCAAACGAACCAGGATAAAAATATCTTGTCAATTGCTTTAGATTTCAGTTTTACAATTCAACCCCCCCCCCCTTCTTGTGTTTTTCACCCCTTCAAACATGTCATTGGTTGATAGATGACACATTGGTCATCTTGAACCTCCAGCCAATTGGAGTTGCAGGTTTTGCAAACGGTAAAATTGGAAGCTCAAACTGGTGCCATTCGCTTCGTCTCATCAAGACGAAAACAACTGTTCCCCCGTGAAAAATTTCTTTAAACCATAACTTACTCGATTTGAAAAAAACCAGAAGAAAAAGTGAAAATGAATTTTGAAATTAAATGCTCAATTCTTAATGAAAATGAAAACTAAAAGAAGTGAGACTCAGAGGAATAAGGACTACATGTTCACAACTTTTTTGGACCGATTTGGTTAAGAATTATACCTGAATGAAGCTCAATAAAATAACTATGAAACTGAACTTTTGTGGCTTGATTTATGGCTCGAATTGCTTGGTTTAGGTGATGGATAGTTTGTATAAGAGTTGAGAAGGAAGAATTAGAAGATAATTTGAAGAGAGAAGGCTTGAAATTATGAAATGGTTTGTCAAATTTCAAGCTTCGAGTGAGACTTTGGAAGGGTGATTGTGGCTCTCTTAAAGCTTGGGAAATGAATGGAGAGTGGTCTTCTATTTATAGAAGAGTGAATGGGGATGAGAATTGGAATACATTATGGGCAAATAGTGCAAACCAAGCTAACACGATAATTACAAAAAGTGTGACTCCATGTGCATTAAAACTGAACTAAAACTTGTGTTTTAATGCTTAATACAACCTTAGCAACTTTGTTAAACATGTTTAAGTGGAAAACCCGCCTCAATTTGGTGATTAGAATGCACATTATGGAAATTGCAATCTGACTGCCATGAGAAACCTAAGTTCTAAGGTACTGACTTTGAATCCATGGTGCACACAACTCAGGAGGCTTTATGACATGATTCATGAAGCATTTGAAATACAAGGTCACAATATTTACAATGTGCCAAGAAATACTCCATTTGGATAATTGAGCTGGAAGTTATGATCATTTGAATTCATGAAAAACACACGGATTCTCATACTTAGAAAAATTTGTAAATATAGACCTTCAAAATGACCTATAATGTTCATCCAAGTTACAAGCCCTTCCATTCAAAATTAGCTCTCGACCCTTGAAGTTGAAATGAAGTAGACTCTTCAAATTGAATTGTGAAATTGAGATCACTCAAAAATCATGAAAAGTGAAAGAGTTATGACATTTGGAAGATGATGAACAAATTTAGAGAAATCCACATATGACCTATAATATTTTCAATCTTTAAATACTTTCCATATCTTTTCAAGCCTTTCACCTTGAAACAAAGTTTTAGTAGACATCCTCAAGTTTATTGTGAAAAATTAATGAGCTCAAGGAGATAAAAGATGACTAAATTATGATCCTTTGAAGTCACACAATAGAGTTTGATAGCCTTTTCAAAAGACTTGTAATTTTCTTCAACCATTAGTGATCTTACATTCAAAATTAGCCTTAGATACTTGAAGAGAAGTTATTAAGGACTCTTTAAAGAGAATAATGGCTTTGGAATCACTTAAAAATCTCAACAATTGAGCAAGATATGGTCTTTGGAAGTCATCAAACCCTAGCTTGAAAATGACAAAAGTGACTTGCAACATTCTCCAACTTTTAAAGATTTTCTTTGCAGAATTGGATCTTGTCATGTAAAGAGAAGTTGTTATAAAAATTATGATAAGAATTCATAGCAATAGTAACCAACTCAAAATGTTGAAAATTGAGTGAGGTGTGCACTTTTGATCACTGAATCAAGTACTTATTCAATTAGGTCAAACTTGTTGAATCAAACTTGAATCTTTTGAACTTTCTTTGCAAAATAAGCATGATGGATCACATTATACCTTGAAATTATGTTATCTTAAATCACACTAAAAAATGGAGTTTAAGTATCAATGAAACTTGTTGAAGAAGGCATGGAAATAAACACATGAACCTATGAATCTTCTTGATGAATGGCATTCTCTTTAAAGCAAGGTTGACCTAAATGAAATTGAGAGAGTTCTTTAAACCAAATAATTATGATGTCATTAACATAGTCTTGAAGCTCAAACTATTGTAATTCATTGAACAACCATTTGACTGAGGACTATCCCTCAAAACCCTAGGTTAGATGGTGAGATGGATACAATTGTGTCATCACCTACAATATAAACATCCAAAGAATCATATATACCTATTTTGGTGTTAGTTAAGCGTTAATAAACATAAGATGAACATGTACAAGATACACAATTCAAGCGTTAATCAACATAAGATGCACATGTACAAAAATTGGGGCATAACACCTTCCCTTATTTAAGTGTCTTCTATCCAGAGATACGAAGATTAAAATCTTCGTCTCGATGCGATTGTAGATACTTAAATAGATAACAAGCCCTATTTTTGGACCTAAGATTTCATGCAATGCTTATGATTATGGATGTAAATGACCAACTCCATAGGTGACACATAACACCACTGAGGAAGCAAAAGTAATACAGACAGCCTAATGAAGAGAGTTCAACCAGGAAAATAAATTACTGGGGAATGACACGATTCTGGGGATGAATATGAATAGAAAAAACCAAATCACAATTAAAGAATCAAAATGCAGAGTAATATTCCAACACTGGAAATTATTAACAATGTAAGTAATAAGCCAACAAGGAAATAATCTTTAAGAAAGGATTACTGACTCGACTGGGGAAAGAAGCTTAACTCCGTTGGAGAAAAATTAATTATGTTAGGGAAAATAGGACTCAACTCTACTGGGGTAAAGCCCAAGGAGGAGACAAGGTATCATCAACTCAATAAATGAGGAAAAAACAATAGGACTCACTGATTAACAAAATACAACAAACTACCAACTCACCGAGAAGGTAGCAAAAAAGAGAGTAATTACGGTTCAAAGGGGAATGTTAAACCACCAACTCATAGTTGAAGGTAGAAACCAGTAATATAATATCGATCAGAGATAATGATAAACATCAGTACTGGGACAGGTAACAAATGATTGACATTAGTACTTATGACTGGAAACAAATGATTGACATCAATACTCATGACTGAGAATAAAAGTTTGACATCAATCCTCATGACTGGGAACAAATAATTGACATCAATACTTATGACTAGGAACAAAGAGTAGAAATCAGTACTCATTACTGGGAACAAAGGGTTGACATCTTTGCTCATGACTAGGAATAAAGGGTTGACATCAGTGCTTATGACTGTGGACTATGGGTTGACATTAATGCTTATGATTGAGAACAAAGATTGACATCAGTGCTTATGACTGGGAATAAAAGATTGACATTAGTGCTTATGATTGGGAATAAAGGATTGACATCATTGCTCATGATTGGGAACAAATCATTGACATTAATTCTTATGACTAGGAAAAAATATTGACATCAATGCTTATGACTGGGAACAAAGGTTGACATCAATGCTCATGACTGGGAATAAATGATTGGCATTGGTGCTTATGACAGGAAATAAAGGGTTGACATCAGTACTTATGACTGGAAATAAATGATTGACATCAGTACTCATGACTGAAAACAGCTCAACTCTATTAGGGTAAAGTCCAATGAGGAGAAAGAGGTAAATATTGACTAACGAATGATGGTGAACTACCAAATCAGGGTTGAAGGTAGAAAAAACATAGAACAATAACAAGTTTCCCAAAATTCTGGTATTCCACCTAGAACAGGTCTCAACTTCTTCTTTAACCGAGGCATTCCGCCTGGAAAGGTGACAAATTTTACCAAGTTTTGGATTTCGTCGAGAACGGTAACAATTTCTTCTTTGATCAAGATATCACTTGAAAAGGGTAATAACTACTGTAAATATCTTTCAAATAACTATCTTTGTCATATTGAAATTGCCATCCATCCATTGGAGTTAAAAAATAATCTTCTCTGGCACTAACAGACTTACTGGGGGAGTACAATTTGCTTAAATAAAGAGACCGCCACTTACCATTATGAGAAGGTTTACAATAACACTGCTAGGAAATATTTTGACTTCCTGGGGAAATATAAACACATTCCTGTTGAGGAGATAAACTCCTCACGTGCAAAATAAATGCACATTCAATCTAGGCTCTACAGCCTAGAGATATCAAAATAACATTGCCATCGGGGACCAAATTCAAGCCAGGAATAAACCAGAGTGAAATTGTCAACCAAGACACCATACAATGAGGAATAAAATCAACTGGAGATCAATTCCATCCAATTAATGATCTGGGTAGGAAGGCTAAAGAAAAATTATTCCACGAGGAATAACTCAGTTGGAAAATTTAAAGGATATACACTTTCTGCTTAAGGTTGTCATTCTATTAGTGAGAGGGTAACACAACTCTGCAAAGAGGATAACATATCAACAAAAACATCAATTAGTGAAAATGAACCATGAATCTTAATTCAACTATGCATGATCTATGTATGAGTAATGTATGAATGTTGTCATGTATATGCTGACAAAACAAACATATTACACTGGGGATATCCAGACAAAACCAGCTTGGGTAAAAATAGCACTCGGCTAAATCACATCCAAGATGGATATTCCATAAGATAGTAAGCACCAACTGAGGACACACCGTCCTACTTCAAGGATTAACTTCACTGGGAAAGGAAATGTTGCTTGAAAACAATCAAAGTACAACCTGATAGGAATGAACTATAAAGCTACAAGGATATAATAATTTTCTCTAGGCTTCACCAGGGAATATCATACAGACTTTTCTAGGGAAGACAAAGCCATTCTGTCTAGACTTTAACTGGAGATGCCAAGATGAAGCCACATCTTCGAGGGGGGACCATAAACATTTAATACCAAGGGATAACGATTGTACAAACTTCTCTAAGGAAGATCAAAGGAACTTCATGGGGATAACAACCTTAAAGGGAAATATCATCCTTGATTCATCTGGGGAAATAAGAAGTTAACATCATAGCAAGAAGTCAAAATTATGGGGATTTTAAATCAAACTCAACACTTAGCAAGAGAAAACCCAAAAAGTTGACATATGTCATAACACTTCTTAAAAGATACTGCCCTTGTCTAGCTGCTTGGGGAGCACACAACAACAAAAATGTTATAATTTGAGTGAGAAATGCTTTGCAAGATATTCTACATCACTTCTCAACGCACAAAGGGAGAAAGAATCCAACAACTAAGAAAATGCTACACAACTTTACAATCTCTTCTTATTCAAAAACCTGTCGGGGAAGGGGAATCACACTCAACTGGAGAAATTTGAATCAAGACTTAATTGGGGAATATGGGATAGAGGTATCAAACCACCCAAACCAACACCATATAACAACTTGGAAAAAATCCAACTATCCAAAGAACAAATGCAGAGAGACTATGCATATATCAACAAGAGTAACCCAAGAATACTTCTTGGAGGAAAATTTTCAAGACTTCATCCATCCTCGGAACCACTACTTTTGTCCCCCTTGATTCACAAAATAAGAGTAAAAAGTAATTTGAAAATTCTTTTAAAAAACATGTTATATTATTGAGTATTTTTGTTTTGAAAATTACTATCAATAATAAAGGAAATTTTTGTAGACAGAGTAAAATAAGAATTGGATAAAGGCTCAAACTTTATTAATAGAATGGTAGTCTGCAAATGGCATGACTCCATAGATGATTACAAAGTTTTGGAAAATGGTAAATATATGGAAAAGGTACATCGAAACACAATGACCACTATTCTCCCTGACAACTTTGAACTCCTGTGTATAGGCTTCAGTTGAAGTATGATGAGAATCCAAGAAGATTGTTGCATCAATGACCAAGTCTTATGTGATGCGATTACTTGCCAATAAATCCCTAAATTTTGCCTAGATTGCCCTTGCGGGTTTTCAACATACCAGGAAAATTTTATTTTGTTTATGTCTCTAACTTTTTCCTAGACTGCCCTTTCGATTTTTCAGCCTACCGAGACGCTCATTTTTTCCTAAGTCGCCCTTTTGGGGTTTAACCATAGCGAATTGTTCTTTTATTTCTTTAGGCAGGGTATTTCTTGACTGCATTAGCATTCACGGAACACGAGAACTCCCCGCCATCCATGGTTTCAAGAATCAATACACCACCATAAAAGGCTTTCTTGACAACATAGGGACCTTCATATTTGGGAGTCCACTTGACCCTAAAATCAGTGTTAAAAGACACGATCTTCCTGAGAATGATGTCGCATTCTTTGAATTCACGAGGCTTGAACTTCTTATTAAAAGTTTTCTTCATTCTTTTCTGGTACAACTGACCATGACACAAGGCCGTCATCCTATTTTATTCAATTAAATTCAACTGGTCAAGCCTGTCTTGGAGCCATTCAGCCTCTGACAACTTGGTTTCCATTAATACACACAAAGAGGGAATTTCAACTTCGATGGGGCACACTGCTTCCATGCCATACAAAAGAGAGAACGAGGTTGCCCCTGTTGAAGTACGGACGAATGTAAAATACCCATGCAAAGTAAAAGGAATCATCTCATGCCAATCCATATAGGTAACAACCATATTTTGGATAATCTCCTTAATGTTTTTATTAGCAGCTTCAACAACCCCATTCATCTTAGGCATGTAACGAGACGAGTTGTGATGGACAATCTTTAATTTTTCACAAAGTTCCATCATCATTTTATCATTTAAATTCTAGCTGTTATCACTGATAATCCAGCTTGGCACACCATACCGACAAATAAGGTTGTTCTTGATAAAACACACTACCACCTGCTTAGTGCCATTGGCATAAGAAGCTACTTCCACCTATTTGGTGAAGTAGTCAATTGCCACCAAGATGAAGCGATGTCCATTTAAGTCCTTGGGTTCAATCATCTCGATCATATTAATACCCCACATAAAGAAAGACCATGGGGAAGAAATAACATAGAGTAGAGTTGGAGGCACACGAATCTTGTCAGCATAAATCTGACACTTATGGAACTTCTTCACAAATTTGTAACAGTTAGATTCCATTGTCAGCCAATAGTAACCTGCTATAAGCATCTTTTTAGCCATATAATGTCCATTGGCATGGGCACCAAATTAACCTTCATGGATCTCATGCATCAACATGTCTTCTTCGTGTCTATCCATGCATCTGAGCAATACCATGTCATAATTTCTTTTGTATAACACATCTTCATTACTGAAAAAGCTACCCGCCAACCTTCTCAATGTCTTCCTATATTTATTCAATGCACCAACTGAGTGTTCTTGAGTCTGAAGGAAGTTCTTGATATCATAATACCAAGGTTTATCATCTGATATCACCTCTGCAACAAATACACGAGTTGGCCTCTCAAGGCATTGGACCGTAATTTCAGGCACTTCATTGCAAGTATTTACTTGGTACATGGAAGCCAAAGTGGCTAAAGCATCTTCCATCTGATTCTTGTCTCAAGGAATATGATGGAATCCAACTTTATTAAATAAAGGTAGCAACCTTATTACATAATCTTTGTAGGAAATCAAGCCAGGATGACGAGTCTCTCATTCTCTTTTAATCTGATTTATTACCAAAATTGAATCACCATATACATCGAGAGTTTTGATTTTGAGGTCCATAGCTTCTTTAAGACCCATGATACAAGCTTCATACTCCACCATATTATTGGTACAATCAAACATCAACCTTACAGTGAAAGGGATATTAGGCCTACGGGGAGTGGTAATCACAACACCAATTCCTTTTCCATAACCCTTTACAACTCCATCAAACACCATACCCCATCGGGATTTGGGTTCAAGACTGTCCTCAGGCAAAGGCTCATCACAATCTTTAACTTTCAAATACATCACATCCTCATCAGAGAAATCATACTTAATAGACTGATATCATATTCAATATCATATTCAGATAACAACATCCGCCAACATGCAATTCTTATGGTAACAACATGTTTCTCAAAGATATACTTAATTTGATCGATTTTGGATATCAGCCAAGTAGTATGATATATATTTCCATAAACGTTTTGCACCCCAGGCCAAAGCACAACATGTATTTTCAAGCATAGAATACCGTGACTCACAGTCAGTAAACTTCTTGCCCAAATAATAAATGGCATATTCCTTTATTCCTATTTCATCTTGCTGTCCCAAAATACTACCCATAGAATTATCTAACACAGTCAAATACATAATCAATGGTCTTCCTTCAACAGGAGGTATCATAATAGAATATTCAAGCAAATACTCTTTAGTTCTTTCAAATTCCCTTTGGCAATCATCCGTCCATACACAACCCTCATCTTTCTTCAACAACTTGAAAATTGGTTCACATGTTGCAACCATATGGGAAATAAAATTGGAGATGTAATTCAGACGTCCAAGGAATCCTCTAACTTGTTTTTCAGTTCTTGGTGCAGGCATTTCTTAAATTACCCTTAATTTATCAGGATCAACTTCAATTCCTTTTTGGCTGACAATGAAACCCAACAACTTTCCTGAACGAACACCAAAAGTACACTTTTTTGGATTCAAGCGGAGACGATACTTCCTCAAATGCTAAAACAACTTCAAGAAGTCTTCCAAATTCCCTTTCGCGGTCTAAGATTTGGCAATCATATCATCAAAATAAAATTCAATTTCCTTATGCATCAAATCATGGAATAGGGGGTTATCATAGCCCTCTGGTATGTTGCACCAACGTTCTTCAACCTGAAAGGCTTCACTCTTTAACATAATGTTCCACAGGGTGTGATAAACATTTTTTCCATGTTCTCAAGATCCATCTTAATTTGATTGTACCCGGAAAATCCATCCATGAACGAGAATTCTTTGAATTTTGCAGTACTATTGACCAACATATCAATATGTGGTAATGGAAAGTCGCCTTTTGGACTTGCTTTACTCGAATCTCTATAATCAACGCACATGCGTAATTTTCCGTCTTTCTTAGGTACTGGAACAATATTGGAAATTCGTTGAGGATATACTGATGTCACAAGAAAACCAACATTAATCAGTTTCAAGACCTCCTCTTTAATCTTTATTTCCATGTCGAGATGAGTTCTTTTTAACTTCTGCTTGATAGGAGGACATTCTGGCTTCAACGGTAAATGATGCTCCACAATATTAGTGTCCAACCGAGGCATATCTTGATAAGACCAAGCAAATATGTCCACATATTCCTTCAATAGCTTAATCAAACTGCTTTACGTATCGGGATTAAGCAGTTCCCCAATCTTGACTTCTTTAAAATCTTCTCCTGAACCCAAGTTAATAGTTTCCAACAACTCTTTGTATGGCTGAATGGTATTTTCCTCGCGTTCAAGCAACCGGGAACCCTCTTCAGGGATTTCATCAAATTCTTGTTCTTTAGCCACATGCATAGGACATTCAAAGTTGGGAGAGGGTGCAAGGTCATTGTTTTTAACATTTTTTTTAATTAATATGCACATATGGTTATGATTGATTTTAGAAACTGACAAATGTAACAAGTGATTATGCAGATTCAATTACAGTTATTATTTATTTTGAAAGGTTTTTTATGATTACCAAGTTCCAATAAAAAACCGAAAACAAAAACACGATTGGAAACCAAAAACAACTTTTATTAATGATTTGAAAATTCAAAGCAAAAGACACCCCCATACAATATCTCTTTCCCCTTGGGAAGAGTGAAAGGATTTTTGAAAATACAAGCAAAAAACAAATTACTTCGAAAAATGCGTGCCAGTAGGAACATCAACAGTGATCCAATTATGGACCCTGACTCCATGCGTCACAAAGTTTCGCATCTCTATTTCCGGCTCATCCTCAAGGGTAACATTGTCCTATGAAGTACTTGGATGGAGACATCCCGCACTGTGAAAGATGTCTCGATATTTTCTGAAGGCAGACTTCGACTTCATAACTTCATTCTTCAGGGAGTAACATAAACCAGTCTTATTCTTATTCACAGGTGGATCAATAATCTATCCCCATACATTGCTAAGGCCTTTCTATACTACTTGTTGCGCATCTTTAAATAAGGTGATGTAATCTTTATATTATCAATTGACAACGCTTGGAACTGGGTCCCAACATCAGCTTCATCAACTTTTACAATGCTAAAGGAAGACAATTGGGATATCAATAGAGCTTGCTCACCGTTCACAATAACTACCTTCCCTTCACGGAAAAATTCTAGCTTCTGATATAGAGTTGATGTAACGAATCTTACTTCATGGATCCAAAGTTGTCCCAATAAACGGATGTAAGCTGGGATAATATCCATAACCTGAAAAGTAATTTGAAACATGTTCGGACCTATGTGAATGGGTAAGTCCACCTCCCCAACGATAGATTTTCTCGAACCATCAAAAGCTTTTACTATAATTCCACTTGGATGCATATGAGTTCCTTGGTACTTAAGCTTCTTGAGGGTGCTCCTCGGTATGACATTCAAAGCAGATCCATTATATATCAACATATTGGACACGGAGTCATTCTTACAATTCATAAATATATGCAGAGCCAGATTATGGTTTCGTCCTTCATCGAGTAATTCCTCATCACAAAAGCTCAGATTGTTACAGGACATAATATTTCCCACAACACCATTAAATTTATCAAGAGATATGTCCCTTTCAATAAAAGCCTGATCCGACACTCTCATTAGAAATTTCTGATGTGCAGAGGAGTTCATCAACAAAGTCTGAATGGAGATCTTAATGGAGTTTGCAACAATTGGTCCAGAATGTTGTAATCACTCATGTTAATGATCTTCAATAGATCATCAACACCCTTCTTCAGGGCAGCACCATAGGATTCTCCTATCACCTTCTTAGGCTCAACATAAGTCTCAACAATCTTTTTTCCAGGATCGACACCTTCTCGAAAGGTAGGAGCAAAGACACGACAACTACGAGTCACTCGACTGGAGTCAACTATATTCTCAACATGGATCAAATGTTGGATTGGAATTTCTATACCGTCTTCCAGTATAGTTGCATTTTATTTATAAGGTATAACTCTATATGACTGGTAGAGAACAACACCTGGAAAATAGATAACCACGGGAGCTACATCAGGTCTGCTATGATACACAATCTCTACAGGAGCGAGAACATCAAAATATGGTACAATGAAATTCACTCATGCCTCTTCAGCATATTCATGAATCACATAATCATTATCAGAAAACATACCTTCATTAGAAGAAAAATAATTCACTAGTAGAAACATACTCATCATCAGCCATGGCCTTAACAGAGTAGTCTTCAACCATGTGAATCAATAACAAATCTGACAGGACCCATAATGATGTATCTCTTGACCATCCATGTAACAAAATATGGCATGTAGCTATACCAGATCATCATCCATCCAGTTTACATCATAAATTCAGAATTCACCAGGATATCCATAAACCATGTTCATTTCCTCCTCATAATCAGCCCAGGGTCTGATTGTGTGGATAAGGCCTTCATCCATCATCTCCATAACATGTATCTAAAGAATATCAATCAAGTCATCCTTCTATTTCAATTCCATGGAGTAGGACACCTCCAAAGTCTGGTACTTGTTCTTCCATGCTTCCTTCTCTTGTTGCATCCTAACCAAGGCAAGCTGAAGTTCTTCCACATCATCTAAAAGGGGAGGATTAGTCATCATAAACATGTTAGATAAAATTTATTCATGATAATAAGGTATCTTCAATTGAGTCGCCCTCACTTGTACCCACCGAAAATGAGGCTCTAAGGAAATAACTCATCTTGGTCCCAAATATTTTCTACCTTTCCTATGAATATGGCGCCAAGGTTTCTCAATCTCTTCCTTAGTTGCTTTGTGATCTCTTCCTTTTTGGAGAAAGAAACCACTCAAATGAATGTTACTTGGCTTGTCTCTCATC
Organism: Vicia faba; assembly: GCA_948472305.1. NCBI lineage: Eukaryota > Viridiplantae > Streptophyta > Magnoliopsida > Fabales > Fabaceae > Vicia > Vicia faba. Next base: position 555,246,412 of record OX451741.1, read on the forward strand.
AGATATCAAAGTTGGCGGCATGCAAGAACATGATTGTAGTTAATTCCTCCCTTTGTACCAAGAAGAGGCACGTTGGGAAAAACACCACAATCATCAATAACCTTCACATCATAATAATCTTGATGACACAAATCAATGTCATAACGAGTTAGATCCATAATATTTGGTTCCTAACGTGGTTCCTTCTTGATATCCCAACAAGAAGCAGACAGGGGAAAGTGAGAAATAAACCACTTGTATAACAATGGTGTGCAGCTGATGATCATACCTTCTTGATGGAAATTCCAAAGATGGGTGGAATAATAAGAATCTCCTAGCAGCATAGTGTCGCATCTGGGATTTCAATGGAAGCGCAACACAGAGGCGAAAAGGAACAAAAGAGTCGCCATCAATGTTATTTATCCCAAGAGAGAGAAAGGAAACACTGAGTAAACCTGAAGGAATGAAAGGAGCATGGTCATCGCGACCAATATAAAAATGGTAAGGAAGTCGGTTACGCGAGGGGAAGGTGTTAGCATCGCTCACGTTTGTGGTACTCCACAGGATCCACTTAAGTTTGTTCTGTTCTAAGGGTGTGTAAAATTTAAGTCTAAATCTTACCAGCTAAAAAAAAAGAAAAGATGGAATGCATGAAAAATAAAACACAGGGAAAAGAAGGAAATAATTACAAATTTTCGCTCGACTGAACCCCGTGACCAGATGTCTACGTATCCCTTTTAAGGAATCAGAGCATCGTAGTTTGGCTTAAAATTTTCCATTTTTTGTGTGTTTTTTATAGACGATGCTAGCGAAGCATGTATTTTTTGGAAAGGTTTTTAAGATAAAAAGTCCAAAGACAAAAAGGTTTGCATTGATTTGTGTTTTTTACCTTGGAAAAGGATTTGATATTTGAACCACACCAAATACTAAGAAAGAAAGAACGATAATATCAAGAAGAAACCCGCTTATCATTTCTCATACTTAGTAAAGAGTGTGATTCTCATCAATTATTATTAAGTGTTTTGAGAGTTTGAAAAGAAAAAGAAGTTTTAGTTTTAATGAGATGCAAAAGGGTAAAGAGGAAGTCTAAGGGAGACTAGCAAAATAGTCCTAAAGTTATCATGCAGTGTTGATCCTATAGTTGGGATAGGAGGGGAGCATCTACCTAATATTGTCATGCATGGATAAAGATCCTAAGGTATATTTAGTTTAAACTTATATAAGAGTGAACTAAAGATCCTATGGGGAGCATGCAAACGGAGAAGCAAGACAATATAGGAGAAGAGATGATAAGACACCACACAAACACACATTAAGATGTAAAAAAAACATGTTTCAAAGAAGTAAGAGAGATGAAAAAACATTTATAAGGAAAGAAAATAAGTAGAAACCTAAACTAATGAAAGAGAAGATGACAAAACATCATACAAAAATGATAATACATCAAGATAGATATGATGAGCAAAAGATGATAGAACATCAAGCAAAAGATGATAAAACATCAAGTATGCACATATTAAGAAGACAAAACATCATGTCTCAAAGAAAAGAGAAGGATGATAAAAAATCAAGCATGGATAACAAAACATCATGTAAGAGATGATAAAACATCATGTAATAGATGATAAAACATCATGTAAGGGATGACAAAACATCATGTATGGATGGAAAAACATCAAGAAATGATGACACAACATCAACTATGGATGGAAAAACATCTTATAAGAGATGAAAAAACATCAAGTAATATGAGATAAATGACAAAACATCAAGATGAAGATGATAACATTCATGTGATAAAGTACACACAAGAGATGGAAATCTTAAACACACTTGAAGAAGTGGAGAAGAAGAAGTAGAAAGCAAAAATAAGCAATCAAGGAAGCATGAGAAGATGAAGTGAGATGAAAGAGATGAAGTGCATACAAGTCAGAAGTGAATACATATGAAACTCATCATCATCATGCACGTAAGCTTGAGAAAGATTCACCATCAAATTATACAAGGAAAGTTGGTTGAAAATCCATAACTGGACATAAGTCCTCAGGCAATGCTAACAATCAATTGCGTGAGATGAAAGATATAGTGTGGAGAAGAGAAAGTAAACATGGACATGTTATATACTCAACATATACAAAATAATCAAGGTAAAACTCAATTAGACATGAAGATCATAGTACAAACACCAAAGCATACAAACTAGTTTAAAACAAAGTTATAAAGTGAAGTGCAAGTGAGTACGTGATTGGACAATCATGGTGTAATGTGTCACGTATATGTGAAGTCAGAAACAAGCACATAAGGTTAAAGTACAACAAAAGCTCATGCACCCCTAAGATAACCTTACTAAAGCATATTCAAAAGTTAACACAAGACTAGGTCAATACCACACCCAAAGTCAACCCTAAAGCAAAAGAAAGATCGAGAAAAGGATAGATGAAGAGGGGACATGTTTATAGGGGGTATAAGTCATACAAGTAAGTAGAATATGAGATTTAAAAAACCATATTTAAGTGCCACAAGTCATGGAAGAAGATTTCACACATATCATACAAAAGGAATGATGCAAAGAGAAAGGAATAATATGTTTAAGTTGGAAGAGTAAAGATGAAGTAAACAGATCTAATTTGAGAATTATGAAATGTGTGACTTGTGTTATAAGTTGACTTAAGATGAGTTTCAAATGTAAAATAACATGAAGATGAAACTTCATACACAAGAAAAGTCACAAGGTTTGATAATCAACATCATAAAAGATGGAAACATTTGCCTTAAACCAAATGAAGTTGGTAAAGATTAAATGAGATGAAAGATAATGGTACTTATAGGTCATAGGTCAGTGGCATGATCCCTACTAAAGTACCTATATTAAGCTCAAAACCCTAAGCAATGTCATTGATGTAACATGCTTAAGTGTCATGACAACTTGTAGAAGTTGTAGTCTCTAATGCATACAAGCATAAGTGATCTAAAGAGATCAAACCTAAAGTCCTTAGATGTTATATTCAAATTCAAACATCAAGATACCTTAATGAGACATAGAATACAAATTATGAGGCAATCATTAGACAATGATGCTTAAGAAAGACAAGTAAGAAGGCAAATATAACTCTTATTATGTCACCATGTTAGTTGACAAATGAGTGTCAACTAAAAAGATTACAAGAGCATGAGGAGTTGAGATGAGAAGAGAAGTCAAGATCAAAACTTATACATTAAAAATAATTGCATTCAAAGTCCTCAACAAACATCAACATATGTCAATCACATACTTAAGTCAAAACAAAGAGTGAAGGTGAAGTAGAAAGAAGTGTGTGGTGGATTGATCATGGCATGGAGTGTCAAATAAGAGTAAGATGAAAAGTAAACACATCATTTTAACACATTCTAATACCTCTAATCATACTAAAAGCATCAAAACTTAGACACACACACAAAGTAAAAATGCAACAATTAGGTCAAAACATTTCTTATCATGCTCCTAAGTACAAATGAAATTCAAGAAAGGACATGGATGAAGAGAGAACATGCTTAGATGATGTATAACATACAAGTCAGTAAAAATTAAGCATATAAAAGAACATACTCAAGCATCACACATAATGCAAGAAGACTATGCACAAAACACAAGAAAGAAGACCAATAAGAGGCGTGCAATGTTTGACAAGAGAAAAGGGAGTTATAAGCATGGGAAAAATAGAAAAAATGTATCACAATAGTAAAAAGTCATTAGAATACCCTACACAAAATATTAACCTAAAACTATGCACATAAACCAACAATTGAAAGCATTTTAGACAAAGGCAAACTTCTATGCATACTTCTAAGTCAAAATTAGGTTAAAAATAGGAAAAAGACTTGTAAATTCCATGTCATTTTAATCCTAACTTCTAAAAGACTTACAAAAGTCAGAAACATTGCTTGACACTCTTGGATTAACTTGGAAAAGTGAAAATGATTTGAAACTATCAAGACTAGTTGACAAAAGGCTCAAACTAGAGATGCTTAACAAAATAAATTGTAAAAAATATGAGATAAACGTTTAAAATTATTAAAAAATGGTTTTCATGACCTCAATCCATCCAAGAATCTCAAAAATATTTTCTTTGATTTTTATAAGTCAAGGAAATTGGATAATTAAATATTTCTTTGAGCTTAAGCAAGCCAAGGGATCAAAAACAACAATTAACTTGCACAATTTTGAAAAGTAAACAAACAGAATTTTAAATAAAATTAAAAATCATGAAAATTTATATTAATATCTAAGAAGCACTAAACATTTTTTTTCTGGAATTTTATCACAAGAGGAAAAATTCAAACATAAATTATTGCAAAAATTCAACAAAATTAGCAAAAGAATGACATTATCAATCAATTGATTTAATTAGTATATCATAAAATTCTATAAAATAAAGACAATATTAATCCCATGAAGTATACTCAAATACAAACTCATGACAATTTTTGTAGATTTTTTTAGGTTAATGAAAATTATAAAATAAAATTCAAAATCCTAAAAGGTGATTAAAACACCTAATTAAACTAAGTGAATTATTTAATCATGAAAAAAAAGATAAAAATAATAAATAAAATTAAGAATATGAAAATATACTAAAAATGAAGTTTAGAATATTTTTGTGATCATTTTTGTATCAATGAAAATATTAAAACAAAATTTAAGAAAACAATTAAAAATGAATGAAAATTCAAGTAGATTGAAATCTATTACACCTATTTAAAAACATAAGCGCTGTAAAAAGCTCAAACACATGATCAATCAAAACACGCCATGTTATCAACCCTACCAAACTTCAAACCCTAACTCGTTTGAAAACAGCTTAGCATGCAACGTCCCCATGCTTGTATCTCTCTTATTTTTCTTCCAAATCAAGTGAGGTAAAAACCAAAAATCAAGATCTAACAGAGTAGATAATCATAAAGTCAATGATTTTTCAAAATGATGCACAAAACAAAGAGAAATAGAGGCACGAAAATCATTGAATTCAAGAAAATATGAACATGCTTAAAACTGAATTGTCATGCAGCTTTCATATATGAAATTCTCCTTTGTTTCTCAACCAAATCAAACGATCCAAACATCAAAACCCATCACAAAATTACAAGGAATAACAAGATGATCATAGATTTTACAAATGATGCAAGATCAAGTAAAAATATGAGCACGAAGACACTGATCCAAGAAATTTTTTAAACAACTTGCAAAGCATGAATTGCACATTCAATCACACATGGATATACATCAGATCTAAGATATGACAAGCTATTCCATAAATCAAATGATCTACAACAAGAATTCAAGCTGAAATCATAAATTAGAGTTCCATGCCTCAAGTTGTGAAAAATAAAGTCATAAAGTGCCTATGATTTTTAATAAGAAACTCGATTAATCTTATTCTTTCAATTTCAATGGAGTAGAACTATGCAAGGATTTAAACTTGAAAAAGGAACTTGAGAGATGCTTGAAGAAACGAATTCTGATTTTTTGAAGAAGATGAAGCTTCTTGTGAGAGAGATGCAGAGTGTAGCTTACAAATTCAGAGAGTGTGTGTGAATGAGATAGTGATTCTCTTATATAGAGTGATAAAGAGTGTTGAGGAAGTTTGATTTTGGGGGCATGATAGTCATTGAACCAATAAATCTGTTAGAGGGCAAAAGAGACCATTCTGACCAATTTAGAAGGCTGCATTGGTGACTTGCGTTTTATTTAATTTTGCTTAGCTTCCTTGTATATTTTGAGTGAGGAATAAAGAGTGGAGAAAGAATATTGATGGAATATCAAGTTGGCACGTGATATTGAGGTGGTGACAGGTTTATGCAAGCTTCCATTTTTCCCATTTTAGCAAAAAGAGAACATGAGGTGTGCATGTTATTTTCACGTGTTTGGTCATTTTAGGCAAGAGACATGTGGGCAAACAATGAGGCATGCATATTGGGCTATTGCATGAAACTATGCACCAAAATTGAATTATAAAATTCTGCCATGCATCATGCCAATGAGAATTACTTAGCTTTAACTAAATATCTCCACCATCTCTCCATTATTTGTCATGAATTTGGCATCATTGGAAAGTTAAGGCAAAGTGGATCAATTTTGATGTTGATGGAAAATAAGATAGAGTCTTGTAAGGTCTTCAAATGTTGGCACGAAATTTAGAGAAACTGGCCTGACCATGCAATGCTCGCACGCAGATGTCATGCAATGCTAGTAACTTTTGTATTTTGATGATCACAACTTTCATTCAAAATATCTTGAATTGTAGCCCTCCAAATGGAATAATTCTTGAATAAATCCTGAATATAACACAAAGATGGACAACTTTGATGTTCAATACTTTTTTAGTTTGTGATCAATTCAACAAGAAAAATAGTGGTGAATGTGTGCCCACCACGTGTTTGATGAAAATCTGTGCGCGAGGCTTCTCTTGCCGGGCAAACTTACCTTCTCCAGGCCTTAAGTCCTAAACTTAATATCTTCATCTACACTTAACCAAATTAAGTGATCCTTGAATAAAAACTGTACAGGAGGATTCAAGCTACAATTTTGATGTTGACACTTTTCAAGTCTAAAGCCATTTGACACCTTAAAAATGGACATGAAGAAACCGGGCATTGTGCTCATATTTTGAAAAATCACTAAGTGTCAAGGATCTTCCAAGATAGATAACTTCTTCTTCTTTCATATTTTGGACTTGGACTCACAAGGACAAAGTTGAAGAAATTTTCTTCCTCTTTTCAACAATGTAAAGCTTGCATTTTTTCAATAAAAAATGAAGAAGTTATGTATTTTCAAAGTTTAGTACTATGAATTTCCATACTTAGAAACATTTCAAATGTTCAAATGACTTCCTTGACAAGTTATCCTCAAGTTCAACATTTCTCATTATTTTCTTCCATCAATGACCATACAACATGAAAATATGGATATTGAATTGCGTGTTGACCAAAAAACCCTTTGGTCATAGTTGACTTTTTCTCAAATGTCTATTTTACCCCCAATTAATCAATTGAACCACTTCCAATCAAAATTGATGCTCAATCCTTCAATCATAGGTGTTCATTAACATATAAAGAAGCATGGAATTAAGTATTTCCCAAAAAATCAAAGATTTCCTGATTAAATCCAAAACCCTAGTTTTGGTCCTCTATGCTAGAAGATGATAATCAAACTTCAAAACCCTAATTCCAAGGATCAAGTTGAGAAATTGTTTGAACAAAGATGTCTCATATGACAATGAGAGGAAATTTCTCCATAAGATTGGTCCACACAAGCATCAAACACTTCACCAAGTCTAAACCCTAATTTCAAGAGATGCATCGGAGGATAGTGATTCAAGAATCAACACTTGTACTTTCAAACTTCTGTAAGTCAAAGAGACAATTGAGATATCTTGAGGCATGAGAAACCCTTAAAGCTTGAGTGACTTAAAGATTGAGGGCATGAGACCTGTGATACAGTGGGAGAACTGACTTGGGTGTTTTGCGTTTTATCGCAAATGTTGTGGTTAGCAAGAGTCGCCACTGAATTTTCTTTTATTCAAAAGGAAAGGTGAAAAAGCACAGGAAAGACCTTTGAGATTGTTTCTTGAGTTCGGGGGGTAGATTATGAAAAGGGAAGGTATTAGTTCCCTTTTCATCCATGGTTTTCCATGGGCTCTTAGTTACTTGCTAGATCACTTGCTTTTGTTTGAAATTGTGCTTTTGTGTGGTTTTTGAAAGTATTTTGTAAAGAGGCCATTGTTTAGGAAAACTTTGTAATGATTCTCATTCGTAAGAAGGTATACAAAGATGTTGATCTTTTGAAAATGTTTTCAAGTTTTGTAAGATGTTTTGAAAGTGTAGGTGTTTGTTTTGAAAATAGAAAGGATTTTTTGTTTTGATATTGGGCAAGTAATTAGGAGCATTCTACCTACTCAAAAGTCTTTCATGTTCATTTCCTTTTCCTTTGACATTGTTATCTTACAATTAATTTGGTAAGTAACCCTATCTTTGGATGTAAACGAGACGGGCGTGGGTCATCGTATAACCATGATTAGCAATATTGCAAGGTATATTAGCATTATCTTTTTAGGAGCTAAGATCATTTGAAAGGCAACATGGATAGCGTCATCGAGGGATTATGATCTTGTATTTTTTTCTTATTTTTGCTAAGATACCTCACAGGCGTAATATGGCTATTTAGGAAGGCAACCAAGTGGATTTACCCTAGGGTGCTTGTGTGCAAGTGTATTGTTTTCATGCTTGGTCTTGTCTTTGATTTAGGGTTTTTTAATTGATTGGTTTTAGTCTTTCCATACAAACCCTAATTACTAACATTTATATAAAGCGATAAATTGCAGAATTTAAAACAACTACGCTATTACATCATTAGGGGAAGGGGTGTAAAAATTTATAAATGGGGATTGCAAGAAAATTAAACCTAATTATCTATTACAACCATATTGAATAAATGTACAATAATTGAATAAATATACAAGGAGATAAATGGAAAAGAAATGGTTTTGTTTGATTATTTTTTTTAGGAAAAGGGGTTTTGTTTTAACCTAATTAACTAAAAGAAAAATAATTAATTAAAAGTAAAACCTAAATTTATTAGGAAAAGAAATTAAATAAAACCCTAACCTGTTAATTGATTAAAAAGAAATTAAGTTCATAAGAAAAGTATATTTTTGGTATTTTTTGTCTTAAAGATGATTTATAGTGTTATAAAATATTTTTGGTCTTTTTAAATATTAAAATAATATACTTAAAATTGTATAAAAGAAATTACTAAAACCCTAGTTTTTTAATTAAATTTACAAAAATCAATTAGTAAAAATAAATAAAGTATGATTAAATAAAATAATTTTTTGTGTAAAAAATAAATAAACTATATTAAAATATAAATCAAATATTTTTATATTTTTTCTGATTTTTTTTTAGTATTAGATAAAATATTTAAGAAAATAAAATAATAAAAATGAGAAGAAAAAAAATGGGCCAGGGGTGTGAAAAGCTAGCAAGGGGTTCAGAAGTAACAAAAAAGTCAGGCCTAAAGCTGTTAGGCCCAACGCTGCCAAAAAAAGACAGTCAGAATGTGTGAAAATGTGAAAAAATCCAAAAGGGTACCTCTGGGGCTCGAACCCAGGTCCCTCTAGTCACAGTCGCGCGCTTCTACCACTGGGGTGGCTATACATATGTTAACATAAACAAAACAATAAACACATAACATCAATCCAGTCCTGAAAATGACTTCATCTTCAACCTCCAATCATGGATCCTGTAACTTTCTCATTTCTCAACAAAAATGAAATATGCAAACATGAAAGTTGCTCCATTTTTTCATACGAATGAGAATTTTACAACCATATCCAGTACTGAGAATTTTTGCTCCATTTTATAGCTTATGAAAGTTGCAACCATATAAAAATCATAAGCTATAAATCAAAGATGAATGAGAATTTCTAAAAGTACCAAATTCTGACCTAAATATTTCAGAAAGTTCAAACTCAAAATTCTCCTAGCTCAATCAAAATAAATAAAATCTATGGACATGTATAGTTTTAGGGCAATGATGTCTACATTTTATCTTCGCAAATGCAAGCCTAATAATGCCTAAATATGAAGATAAAAGTTCAAGAAAAATACCTCAAAACTGGAAATCGTGAAATGGATTTGAGCTTGTTTCAGGCAATGGTGATGATCAGGCTAGCTTCCTCAAGTCCCCAGGAAGCTAATGCAATTTTTTGCTTGAGTTGAGATTGGCTGAAATGGCCTGGAGAAGTCAAGTTACAGACTCTGTTTTTTGGTTATGTAGGTTATGGTAAATGGTGTTACTATTCTCGAATGAGGATGGGGATGAGTTGTATTTGATGTCAGGAAGCTTTAGGAATGAGTTTGAGGGAAAACGCACGAGGGAAACGAGAGATACAAGTTTAAGGTCAGAACTGTGTATCAATGGAGTTTTTTGTGCAATTTATGGCTAGAGGGAATTTGGAAGTGTTTCAGGGTGCTAAAACTCGTGCCTTAGCTCACAAATAGTTACTCTATTTATAAGCAACAAGTATGAAGTGCTCTAGTTGATCATAATTCAAATTTACATGTTTAAGTTCAACATGTGATTTTTTTGACAAAACAAGTTTCCATGCCCTGTACTTGGTTCATAGAGCGGTTATGCTTTAAACAAGCTTACTTCTGACTTTGTGGATGGAGTTTGATCAGAGGGAACAAGTTAGAGGCTCAATAATGGACTTTATGCAAAAAGCTTGCTTTACAAGAATGGCAATGTTAACTTTGTGCCATTAATGGAAATGCAACTTAAATAATAGCTCAATTGCTTAGATAAAAAGCCCTAACAGTTGTATAAACATTTAATTATGGAGTGACAAACAAGTTTGAGGCCTGCAAAGCAAATATTATGCAGCCTAGCATGGATTTGGTTCATGTGTTCATCAAAAAATGACTTGTAATTCAAGTGTGAAAACCCTAACTTCATCTCTTCGATTCTCCCTACTCAAAAATGATCTCAAGGAGTTCTTGGATATTTTGGAAAGCTTGCAATATGCTCTACAGCCCATCTTTGAATCAATTTTGAAAATTACCCTTGTAACTATATGAAAAAGTGCCATGAAGTTAGGTCAAAATCCTGACCAAATTAGGGCAAACTTTCACTAAGTGTTTTTATTTCATGACCATGTATTCTTAAAATTATAACTTGAATACAAGCACATTTGGAAGGAGTTGTGTGAATAAAAGTTGTATATTTCATGGAGATCTATAACTTTCATGTTGGAAGTTTCTTTTGAATCATCTTGTATCATGGTGAAAATTTGGCTTAAAGTTATGAAAAAACATGAAGTTTAAACACTTAGAAAAATTTCTAAGTTAGAAAACTTTGACTTTTCAAAATGAAATCTTGACTTTTTGATTTCTTGAAGAATAAGTTTCATATTTTGACATGTTTTGATGAATTGTGATCTTTGACATTGAATTTTGACCAAAAAGTCAAAGTTTGACTTTTTAGTGTACAATTGACTTTTGATCAATTGACTGAAAATTCACTGTCAATCCAATTGATCTTGAGCAATGTTTTGGGTCATGCCATTAGGTAAAAGTGATGCAATTGAACTCTTGAAATCATCCTTCAAACCAATTGACCATTTTCTAGGTCAAAAAATCAGAAATTACCCCTTCTCAGTCAAAACCCTAATTTTGACCATTTTGCCCTTTTGATGATTTGATCAAATTTCTTGAGGAATTATGGTCCAATCTTGATCAAATGATACATATGAGTTTAAAATTTTGATGTGGATAAAAAATTATGAAGTTTGACTGTAAATTGGCCATAGTTGACTTTTCCCCAATACAACTGATTTTTAGGTCAACTGCTCAATTGACTGAGCAAAAGTGTGATCCAAGGCTTGAAACTTGACATGAGAAATATTGAGGGTCCATAATGATCCATGAAAGTCATATGGGGAATTGGAAGTTCAAATGTCCTTGTGCAATCTCAAACCCTAATTTTGGTCATTAGTGCTCAAGGAGGTGTCTTGAGCTGATCAACCCTAATGCAGTCTTGAGTCAAAGGAGATCTTGTGAGAAAATTATTGATAAATGAGAGGGAAAATTTTGGGGTACAACAAGACCCCTCTTGCACTGATTGTCAACACAATCAACTTTCAATAGCTTGCAGAGGAACTTGGGTAATCAAAATACCTTGATCCTATCACAATGTATGAATGCATATTGATGAAACATAAGCCTTTAAAGTTAAAAAATCAAGAGGGTAAAGTTTGGGGTGCAATAACTGCCCTTATTCAATCATCCTAAACCTGACAAGTGAGAAAAAGTGACAACTTTCGAACGTTCGAGGTGGAAGAGGATTGAATGCAAAAAGAACCCATAAATTTACGCTCTTGAATAATAGAGTAAAGTAACAAGGGTAATTGTATTTTTGTAAGGAAGATACCAAGAAAACTGGGTGCAAGAGGGGAAGACTAGTGAAAACTAAATCTTACCGAAGAATGTAAGATAATACTAGACTCAAGGAATATACCAAGTGGAAATAGGATTTGAACGGAAAGCCTAAAAGAAACTAGACTCGAAAAGTAAGCCAAGTAGATATTGGACTTACACCAAGAGCACTAGTGGATGCTAGACTCTAAAAGGATGTTCCAGGTAAAACTGGACCACAGACCACAAAATTGAGATAAAACCCAACCCAAGAAGACTAGATAATACTAAACTTTTAGAAGGATGAGTTAGGACAAAACTGGCCTACAAATTGAGATAATGGGATAAAATTTAACCCCAAGAAGGCTAGATAAAACTAGACCTTAAAAGAATGTGCTAGGAAAAAAATGGAACACAAATCACAGTAATGAGATAAAACTCAACCCAAGAAGACTAGATAAAACTTGACTCTGAAGATACGAATAGACATCAGATCCGAACGAGTATACTAGAAATAAACTGGTCTTGATCAATAAATGACATATGAAACTGAACTTATACCATTAGCACGCTAGTTGAATGATGGTGGGATCGAGTAGAGATTATCAAGATAAAACTCGGCCTCTGAGAGTACTATAAAGAATGCACCAGGTAGAAACTGGTATACAAATAAGGTAACAAGACAAAACTCGACCTAAGAGGAACTAGACAAAAATAGGCTCTGAAAAAGTACTCAATAGAACAACAATAGAAATTGGGTCCTATAGCAAGGTGACGGAAAGTGCGCGTGTTTCACAGGACACCTGCTGGTCTTAAATGAGGGTATACAATAGACGATGCTGGACGAACCCAAGTAATAAAAGAGACAAATAACGAGTAAAAACTCGGCTCAAGAAGACTAGATAAAACTAGTCCAAATACGAGACTTAAAATTGATTAGCGAACTCGACTCAAGAAGATTAGACAAAACTAATCTAGGGATGAGTACCAGGATGAAATTGGATTGCACGCACATGTAACGAGACAAAACTCGACCTAAGAGCAACTAGATAAAACTAGGCTGAAAATGAATATCAGGGTAAAATTGGTATTCGAAAGGTATATCAATAGACATTGAAGTGAACCAACAAGGGTAGTAAAGACTAAACCTGAGAAGAAATGCGCCAGGGAGAAAATGGACCATTACTAATGATAGTGAGTAGACACTCAATCACTTACACGGTAACATCAAAAGGATATTTGTATGGGGTAAAAACCAAAATACTGAGGATAAAGCGACCTCGCTGGGGATATAATCCAAAGTCTTGCAAATACACTAGGGAAAATAGAAACAATAAATGGCTTATGCTTCAATGCATGTTTGAATTATTTGTCGTGGAGTACTGTTCCAAACAAGAGTGGAAACAATACACTTTGAGGATGCATGCGATGATGCATGATTTTGCTAGAAAAGATAAGATATAAGAAACTGCTGGAGAGAAGCCTTTGAAAAGGTGAAACTTTATGGAGAGTAACTAATTGAATAACTGGTAAACACAGGCTACAAACTCTGAGGGGAGTTGCAAAAATAAATTGTAAACCCTGCTGGAGAAGATCAAATCAAAACTATAACTTCTTATATGGGACGCCAATGAAGATTGGACGTTGCTGGAGGAGGACACCAATAATATGGGGCCTACAGGGAATCAAAATTCACTTCTAGCTGCTTGGGGGATAATTTGTCAACCTATCGCCTGGGGATGAAAAAAATTTGTATTATTGGGGATACGAGGATCCAAGTTGAAGAGAAGAGAACTTATTCATAGAACTCTTGCTAGAGAGGAGGTAATCTTGGTGTAAGAAAACTACAATGGGTATTTACGGATGATATTCAATAAGAACGAACCTATCGAGGATACGAGAAACCTCGGGTAAAAAGTCACGATAACGCCATCCTCTGGGGATATGAAATTTGTCAATATCCAGGATCAAACTCTACTAGGGAAAAGGGAGATACCTTGAATAAAAGCTCCCGACGAAACAACTTAGCTGGGGAAAAGAGAAATCCTGAGTAAGAAATCTTAATTAGTAAATCTAACTGGAAAGATAAAAGTCTCTGAACAAAAGGTCTCAGAGTGGAAACTCCGTTGGGGAAACTGAATGAGATCTCAAGAGTCTATTTCTGCGGGGAAATGAGGTTCATGGAAAGAAGCCTTCAAATAAAGTGCCTTTTTACTGAGATCTTGAGAAAGAGATATTGGAAAGACAACTCCGCTAGGGAAAGGGGAAACCTTGATCAAGAGATCTTCATAAACAACCTCTTTTGAGGGGTGAGATGATCCTCGATATGTTCTTGACAAAAATGAACCATTCTCAAACAGACTGGGCTGGTGGATGAGAAAAGATTTTCAACATAAAGAGCCTTGAGATAAGCTTCAACTGGGAAATGAGAGAGTTCTCGAATAAGAAATCTTGGTGAAGCGACTTTTTTGGGAATAAGAGAAATCTTCAAAGAAAACTCTTCAGGGGGATAAGAAAATTCTCAACCAGAACTCTTGGCTGGGAATGAAGAACTCTGCTGCAGGGAATAAACATTCTCCCATGAACTTCAACATATCACATATATGTTGGGGATACATATTTCATACTAAGAAGTCTCAATAATTGCAAACTATCAGACAAGGATTCTCCACTTGCTGATGTCGAGGAGAAGGAAACGTCAAGTAATGCTTAGAAATCACCCAAGAACTTCTAAATCAACCAAACCTTTTAGCCATAAACCCTTTGCTTGGAGAGACTCACTAGGGAGAAGTAGAAACTTCAATGTTTCTGGGGATACGACCCAAGCTGGAGATATCGTACTCATCTTGAAAGATGTGGTTCCAGCATTAGCAAATTACACATAATCACATTGGTGATGATTCTAGTAAAAGAAATCAAACCAAACATGCCCCAAGTATACCTTGACTACTTTTTTCCATCAACCGGGCTACAAATAAACTTAAGAATAATATTTGTATTTTATTTATCATGCTGGGCAAAACCATCAAATTTTCAAATGCAAATGTTTATAAAAAAATTATTGGACGTTTTTAAAACAAAATAGCAAAATAAGATAAAGCATGCTTTTGGTCAAAAATAAGTTCTTTTATTGATTGAAGTTGGCCTGTAAATAGGCATTTACATCAGGAAGTAATTCCAATAAAGAGGTAATTGCAAAAGCAAAACAAAAGAGTATTACAAAAAATGGAAATGTGAGAACGGATATCCATCAGGTTCTGATTCTGCTATACCCCTTATGACCTCAATGCTCTCATAACCTTTGGTTTCTGAAGAAAATGACTGGATTAATTCCTACCCTTTGGGGTGACCAACTGTAGTAGTAAATGAAATCAAGGATTCGACGCTAGACGTAGTCATTCGCTTTAAATCCCTAACTTTTGCCTGGATCGCCCTTTTAGGTTTTCAATCCACCGGGATACCCTTTTTTTCTTAAGCCTCCCTTTCGAGTTTTCAACTTAGTGGGTGCACTTATTTTCTTTTTCATTCTTTTCACTTCTTCTTTTTTATCATTAAGTTTTTCCCGAACCTTTTTATTCTCTTATCTTTTTTTTGGATCGCCAGGATGCCCTTTTTTGCCTGATCTAGTCAACTCAGCGAGTCGCTTTTATGCGAAGTACTTTTTAACTAAGTTTGCATTCACAGGGAGTGGGAAGTCTTCACCATCCATAGTTATAAGCATCATGGCTATGCCAACGAATACCTTCTTTAAAACAAACAATCCTTCATAAGTAAGAGTCCACTTACCCCTGGGATCACCTTGAGGAAGAATAATTCTTTTCAGAACCAGGTCACCAGATGATAGCTCTGAGGATGGAATCTCTTGTAAAATGGTATTCTCATATGCTTTTGGTGCACCTGACCATGACACACAACCGCTAGTCTTTTCTCATCGATGAGGTTTAACTGATCCAACCAATTCTGTAACCTTTCAGATTCATCAAGCTCAACATCTTTCATAATTCTCAAAGAAGGAATCTCAACTTCCACAGGTAAAACTGCTTCCGTTCCATAGATAAATGAGAACGGGGTTGCCCCAGTCAAAGTGCATACTGAAGTACAATAGCCATGCAAATCAAATTGTAACATCTCATGCTAGTCTTTGTAAGTTACCACCATTTTATGCACAATCTTCTTGATATTCTAATTGGTCGTTTCAATAGCGTTATTCATATTTGGACGACACAGAGAAGAATTATGATTCTTGATCTTGAAACTTTCACACAGCTCTTTCATCATATTATTATTGAGATTCGACTCGTTATCAGTAATGATCTTCTCGGGAACCCCATACTGATAAATGATGTTGTGTTTGATGAAGCGAGTAACCACTTGCTTGGTAACATTTGCATAAGATGTAGCTTCGACCTACTTGGTGAAATAGTTTATGGAAACCAGAATGAAAATATGTCCATTTGAAGAAGTAGGATCAATCTTTCCAATCATATCAATACCCCACATTTCGAAAGGCCATGGAGATGTCAAGACATTCAACGGGACATGAGGCATATGGACTTTGTCAGCATATACTTGACATTTGTAGAAAATTATAGCATGGTTATAAAAATCATTTTCCATGGTGGACCAATAGTAACCAGCCTGCAAAATCATTTTGGCCATGGTATATCCCCTGGAATGAGTCCTGAAGGCACCCTCATGCATCTCTTCAACAATTTTCGCTGCTTCATTCTTGTCCACACATCTAAGCAACATACCATCATGATTTCTTTTGTATAACACATCATTACTGAGGAAAAACTTGGCCGACATCTTTCTCAAAAATTTCTTGTCTGTAACCGATGCCTCTTCAGCGTACTCTTGAGTATCAAGGTATCTTTTGATATCGTGAAACCATGGATTACCATCCAATTCTACTTCAACTTCAAAATAAAACACCGACTCATCCAATTTCATAATACTGATTGAAGACACATCATTAGCCCACTTCACTTTAAACATGGATTATAGAGTAATCAAAGCATCTGCAAGATTATTTTCTTCCCTTGAGATATGCTCAAACATGATCTCTGTAAAGTAAGGAATCAACTTCATAACATGTCCTATGTAGGAGATCATATTTGGGTGACGAGTCTCCCAATCTCCATTTTTCGGGCTGATGATAAGAGCTGAGTCTCCATAAACTTTCAAAAACTTGATTCGTAAATCAACTGCAACCTCAATCCCATAAATGCAAGCTTCATATTCTTCCATATTATTGGTACAATCAAAACAAATTCTGGCTGTGAAAGGAATATGAAAACCTTTAGGAGAAGTAATAACAGCTCCGACACCATTACCCATAGCATTAGAGACACCATCGAACACCATAATCCATCGAGATTCTGGTTCGGGTCCTTCTTTTGGGTCAAGAATGTTGAAATCCCTTATATACATGATGTCTTCATCTGGGAATTTAAACTTCACCGGCTGATAATCATCCACAGGTTGGTAAGCAAGATAATCTACCAATATACTACCCTTGATAGCTTTCTGAGTAGTGTACTGGATATCATATTCAGTCAAAATCATCTGCCAACGGGATACCTTGCCTGTGAGAGTTGGCTTCTCAAAAGTATACTTGATAGGATCCATTTTTGATATCAAGAAAAGGGTATGTATCAACATATACTGTCTTAGGTGCTTGGCATCCCAGGTGAGTGCACAACACGTCTTTTCGAGCAAAGAGTACCTTGACTCGTGCTCTGTTAATTTCTTGCTTAAGTAATAGATTGCATGTTCTTTCTCTCTAGTCTCGTCATGTTGACCGAGCATGCAACCCATGGAATTTTCCAGAACTGTCAAGTTAATGATTAACAACTTTCCCTCCACCAGAGGCATAATGATCAGAGGTTCCTGCAAGTATTCTTTTATTCTATCAAATTCTCTTTGGAAATTGTCATTTCACCTGACCGCTTGATCTTTCTTTAGCAATTTAAACAATGGTTCACATGTGGTTGTGAGATGAGAGATGAATCTAAAAATGTAGTTTAACTTCCCCAAGAAACCACATACTTCTTTTTCTGTTTTTGGTTCAGACATTTCTTGTATTGCTTTTACCTTAGGAGGATCAACCTTGATACCTTTCTCGCTTACAATAAAGCTCAACAACTTTTCGGATCTCACCCCGAAGGTACACTTGTTCAGATTTAACCTTAACTTTAATTTCCTCAGTCTTTCAAACAATTTCGGCAAATTGACCAAATGTTCTTCCTCTGTCTGAGATTTGGCAATCATATCGTCAACATAAACTTCAATCTCTTTATGCATCATGTCATTAAATAGAGTCTATAACACGTTGATACGTTGCCCCAACATTCTTCAGACCAAAGGGAATCACCTTATAGCGAAATGTTCCCCATGGTGTAATAAAAGTAGTCTTCTCCATGTCTTCTAGAGCCATCATTATCTGATTGTAACCAGAAAAGCCATCCATGAAAGAAAACACTTTTGATTGAGAAGTATTATCCACCAAGATATCAATATGGGGAAGTGGGAAATCATATTTAGGGCTTGCTCTGTTCAAGTCCCTATAATCAATACACATTCTGAATTTGCCATCCTTCTTTGGTACCGGCACAATATTGGCAATCCATGGTGGATAAGAGATAACTTTCAACAAGCCGACATCGAATTGCTTTTGGACTTCCTCTTTAATCTTCTTAGACATCTCAAGATGAGTTCTTCAAAGCTTCTGTTTGGTTGGAGGACAACCCTCTTGAAGAGGTAACTTATGTACAACAATATCAGTTTCCATACCAGACATGTCTTTGTAAGACCAGGCAAAAATATCAAAATAGTCACAGAGCATTTAAATCAGCCTTACCTTCACACTTTCCTCTAAATTAGCCTCTATTATGACCTCTTTCTTTGCTTCTTCGGCACCCAAGTTGACCATTTCCAGAGATTCCTAGTGCGGCTAGATAACCTTTTACTCTTGCTTTTAATAATATTGCCAACTCTTCAGGGAGTTCACAATCTTCCTCACCTTCATCTTCGGCTTGGTAGATCGGATTATCAAAGTCATAGTGGGTGATAGCAGAATCGTTAATAATAAAATCTAGGGTGGGTGTGAATCTGCATGAGTGATATTTTTATGTTTTAATGATAGTGTGTGAAAAAGAAAACATTGTCATTTAAAAGAAAAACAAAAAGAAAAGGAACACAATATTTGTATGCAAAAATGTCTTTTATTTTATGATAAACTTTTGAAAACGAAAACATGGTGGCCCTACACAAATATTCATTATTCCTTGGGCAAAGCGTAGGAATTATGACATGATAAATAAAAATAAGAAAATTACTCTTCATCAGTTGTAACTTGGATGGTGTCCACTGAAGTCCAGTTGTTCAACTCTTGGCTTGGAATACTTGGGCGGATCTAATCATCAATACTATATACACGTTCTTCATTATCACCAATTGCATTGGTGCATCTATCTTGGGTAAAACTAGAACTGGAAAACTTTACTGGAGTGCAAACTTGAAGCTTTGGGAACTGCACTCTGATTTCCGGGATTGAAACCCAAGCCGAACTTGTTGAATTTGGGAATGACATCCACAACCTGCCCCCAACCTTCAAGAGTCCCGGGTTTCTTCTTCTGCTCAGGTGGAGCGATAATAATTGTTTGTACTATCTCGAAGGCCTGGAAAGGAGTTTCATGAACTTCTCCTTCAATTTCCACATATTGGAATGAAGTTAGATGACTCATAATGTACTCTTCTTCACCATAAATAGTGATTGTCTTTCCATCCAGAGGATACTTGAGCTTCTGATGAAGAGTAGAAGTAACTGCCTATGCTCTATGAATCCATGGATGCCCCAACAAGCAACAATATGCCGGCTGAATGTCCATCATATAAAATGTAGTAGTAAAAATACGAGGGCCCACCTTGATAGGTAAGTCCACTTCATCAAACACTGATCGCATGGATCCATCAAAAGCTTTCACCACCACATCACTATGACGCAATTCCAGGCCAGAGTAATCAATCTTCATTAGTGCAGACTTTGGCTATACATTCAGTGAAGATCTGGTATCTACATACACACATGATAAAGTTGCGCCTTTGAACTCCATGGAAATATGCAATGCTTTGCTATGGTTACGCCCTTCAGGAGGGAGATCATAATCAATAAAGCCCAAACCATTCCCGACAGATATATTGGCACATACTGTTTCAAACTGGCCAACAATTATTTCTTGTGGCACAAAAGCATTCTTTAAAAACTTCCTTAAGGAATTCCTGTGAGCTTCGGAATGAATCAACAAATATAAGATAAACATCTTAGATGGTGTTTGATGCAGCTGGTCTATGATATTGTAATCACTCCTTCTGATTATCCTCATTAACTCTTCCACCTCGTCGTTGGGATCCGAAGAAGTCCCAACCATCACAATTGGTTTAGGAACACTAGCCTGCACAGGTTGTTGGTTATCAATCATCACTTGTTTTCCCTTGGCCCTAGCCAAGGCATCATCAACCTCTTATGCATTTGGAGGACAAAACACTCTTCCGCTTTGTGTCATACGACCAACACCAGAGAAATTATCAACATTCTCACTGTCATCCTTAATAGGATATTCTTCAGTAGCACTGTCCACTTTCTTTACCCCATGATAATACGAATCGGTAGCATAATGCAAGGGGACCGCTTTCTCACTAGTATAAGGTATTGGACCAGACAGAGTAATCATTAAGGGAACTATCTTAGCGGGAACATGAATGCTCTTCTGAGTAAATGGGATAGAAACTAAATTAATGTTTTCCTCGGTAACCTTTCTGTACCTCGAAGGTCTGTCGAACTACAAAGATCCATCATTAATCAAGTCTTAAATACGATCTTTCAAGTCTTCACAACCCTTAGGCTGCTCCTTGCACTTACAACAGTCAGGACCACAACCCGGGGAGATACCATTATGAACCAAATACCTTTTAACAAATGGCGAAGGGGTAGTCAACAAATCCACATCCATGACTAAATTTAGAATTTCACCCTCATTAATAATAAAATTAACAACTGGACCTCCATGAGGCGGCATAGGATGTTGAATAACATTTGGACCTGGAACGACATCAAACTAGATAGCCCTAGCATCCAAAAAATATTGTATCTTACACTTCAAAGCATATAAATTTTCCATATCATGGCCTACACCACTAGAATGGAATTCACATCTAGCATTAGCATTGTAGTTGGTTGGGAGCCTCTCGGGATTAATTGGCATATTTCTCAAAGTGACCAACATTGCCTCAAGCAAATGTCAGAGTGCTTCAAAATAGCTCATGGGTAAAGGATTAAACCTTCTAAGCTTCCTTGGTTGCTGATTTTTGTTCTGACGAGGAGCATTTTGTTTCCTTTGTTAATGCAGACACTGTTGTTAAGGAGCGTTCACTAGAATAGATACAACATTGACTTGCTGATGCTGATGATTCCTTCATCTTCCTCTATAAGAATGAACATCATTTGTTTCACCCTCTTTTTTCTAGGGTATACAACAAACGACTTCTTACTACCTCCACCTGAGGAACCACTATATTTACCAATTTGAATTCTCCCTATTTTCAGCCCAACCTCTATTCTCTCTCCAGCCATAACCAGCTCAGCAAAACCTGCAAAAGTACTTCCAATCATGCGATTAAAGTATGGTCCTTGCAAAGTTCGAATGAACATGTCAATGATTTCTCTCTCCATTAAAGGAGGTTGAACTCTGGAAGCTAGTTCACGCCATTTTTGGGCGTACTCTTTGAATGATTCATTTGGCCCTTGAGATAAATTCTGCAGTTGAGTAAAATTTGGAGCCATGTCAATGTTGTATTGGTAGTGCTTCAAAAAAGCCTATGCCAAATCTCTCCAGCTTATGATACGCGGCCTTTCTAAATTCCTATACCATCCCAAATATGTCCCAGACAAGCTATCTTGAAAGTAGTGAATCAGTAGTCCTTCCTCCTCAGTGTGTACAGACATCTTGTGATAGTAAGCTTTTACACGTGTCTTAGGACGAGTGAGCCCATTATATTTCTCAAAAACAGGAGGCTTAAACTTTTGGGGAACCCTCACCTTAGGCACCAGACCTAGATCATTAGCATTCATTCCTAAAACACCTTGACCTTCTACAGCCTTCAAACGCTCCTCGAGCATTTGATACTTACAATCTTCAGCAGGAAAACCTCGATCATAATTCTTCACATAGAGTTGGTCTTCATTATCATAGTCATATTCAGGTAACTGATTGTTCCTTCTATTCTGATGTCCTCCCCTACTCCCATAATTAAATAAGATCTAAGAGGTGGTAGGAAATTCCCTTGGTTGTGATTAAATGGATTATAGGGACGTGGCCTGACTTCATGATTGTTCCCCAGTCCATTCTCTAGACCAACAAATATATCTTCATAGAGTCTTTGATTACCATCTGCATCTTGATTCCTCTGAGGGTTTTCCACGAGATCCCTCATTTCATCTTGTCTCATGTTCACGTTGGTAATCAGCTCCATGAACGGAGTCATTTGGTTGGCCATCTGGGACCTTATTTCATCGAGTTCTGCTTGAAACTACTCCATTTATCGAGGTAAGTTTCTTATTGTTAAGTATCTGTGAGTAGTCGTCTTGAACTATGATAAAAGTAGAACCAAGAAATCAAAATACTGGCCTGAAAAACCTGTAATGCATGATAAGCATGCAATGTTTGTCATCTCCGTGATTTCAAGAGCTTTGTTGACCATTAAAAATGACAAACTAACACAATAAGAGATAAGTAAAAAAAGAAGAGATTTGGTGATAAAAAACTTATTTTCATTCATAAACTGAGGATTAAATGAGTTCATACAAACATAAACCAAAGTGTATCATAAAAGATAAAAGACCCCATCCAACAATACTGGTGGTGATCATACAATAAACAAGAAAGCAACATTCAAAGAGGCAGATCCCTCATCTCAACATAAAACAATGGTCCTCCCTTCCTGAAGTACTTATCACTTCAGTCTTTGGTCCCTTGGAATAGTTGTCTGGTTTTCTGGCGGTCACGTCCTCTGATAAGGCTCTCTATCACCACATCTTTCATGTATAGCTGACCGTCCAAATACTGACAATGCTCAAGAAAGCGATCGCACTCCTTGCACTCCGGAAATGGGATGGGCATGGGTGAATTCTCCATTTCTTTTATTTCGTCTCTGATACTGGCTTTTCTTCCACCACCCGGGTCATCTTCTCTTCCTTGGTCTCTACATCTAATCTGGCATCCTTAAGTTGCTTCTCTAACTCTTTGACCTTTGCCTTGTTCTTGTTTCTATACATTTGAAATTTCACACTTTCAAGGCGCCTCCTTTTGCATCATCAAGAGCCTTCTGATATTCTTTCGCGGATACAAAGACTTCTTCTACACCAGGTCTTCTATTAGTCTTTCTACCTTTGGAAGTATCGTCTCCTTCATATTTTTTCAGTTGACGGGCCAAGTCTTTCTTCTCTTGATTCAGAAAATACATTTCCATATTCTTGTCTTCAATGTCCCGGCAGAGTCCCCCATTTTCCAATCGTACTTGATAAAACTGTTCTTTGGGTACATCATTTTGTAGCTTAATGGGTTGAGGATACAAAGGATCCTCTCTATCAAAAGGCAACATAAGATTCTTCCCTCTATTTTAACCCAATCCATGTAAGGACCATAAGCTATCACCTCTTCTGCTCCAAAGAAAACTTTCCCTTTCCTGTTGATATTGCCCCATGCAACCTATGCTTTCTTCAACAACTCCAGATCTTCTCCCTTCTTGCAGTACACATACTCAACTTCCTTAGTCGTAGGTAGACTCCTCATAGCATAACCTAGCTGTCTTAGAGCAAGAACATGGTTGTAGTTAATTATCCCCTTCGTTCTTATGACTGAAACGTTATAGAAGCCTGCACAATTGAAAATCACCTTGGCGCTGTCAACCCTGAGTTTACACCAGCAGATATCGAAAGAAGTGAGTGCCATCATTCTTGAAGCTTATGTAAGAGTACCCTTGTAATCCATAAACGGTCCTTTTGTAGGCAGTTGTGCTATAAACCATTTGTAGAGCACCAACTCACAATAAACTACGACTCCCTTCTTCACATGCCTTGAAAGAATTGCATGGTAAGTGTTGTACCCCAAAATTTGCCCTCCCTTTTTCTCAAGACATTTCTCACAAAAATTATCAAATGCTCAAGGATTCTCAAGAGTTGATCAGACAAGCTCACCTCCTAAGCATTGGGCCCCCAACTAGGGTTTTGGTTTTCTCAAGGAAAATTGGATTTCTAATGCCTCAAGTGACTTCCATCGTTCATCATAAGTCTCCAAGAATGCTTATACAAAGTTTCAAGTCTTGTATCACAAATTTGCTCATTTAATTGCTCAGATGATTGAAAATCAGCTATATTGGGTAAAAAGTCAACTGTCACACAAAAGTTAAACTTTGATTTTTTTGGTCAACTTTGAACTTCAAAGATCCAGAGTCATAAAAACATTCAAATCTATCAAGCTTGATCAACAAGAATCACAAAGTCAACAAAAAGTCAAAATTTCCAATACTTAGAAAAATTCTAAGTGTTTTGTCCTTAATAAAGTCACTACTTCATGACGATTTTTTACTAAGATACAAGATGACTAAAGGAAAAATTTCAACATGAAAGTTATACAGCATGATTAATTCTACAACTTTGTCCTTGAGGAATGATGTCAAAAAAATTCTTGGATTAGGAGATATAGGCCCGTGAAGTCATATGACATTTTTATCTAACACTTAGAGAAATTTTCAACAAGTTTAGTCAGATTTTTGTCCCAACTTCTTGGAAATTTTTCACCAAGTTCCAAGTTGATTTAGCCAATGTGCTCAATCTGAAAGTTGTAGACAATGTTTCAAGCTTTCCAAAATGTCCAAGAACACATTTTTATCATGCTTGAGCTAAGAGATTCGAAGAGATGAAGTTGGACATCTATTCTTGAATTATAGGTCATATTTGTGAAGAGATCAAGAACAAACCCTCATGCCATGCTGCATAATCTTACTTTGCAGGCCTCTTAACTTCCAAATCACTGCATAGTTAAATGTTTACACAAACTTTTAAGATATGGTCCATTTGATTTAAGCATTGTCTAAACCATTTTGCCATTTTTGGGAGAAAGGTTACATTTCCATTCTTGTAAAGCAAGCTTTAATCACAAAGTCAATGCATTGAGCCTCTCACTTGCTCCCTCTGCACACACTCAACATAAAATTCAGAAGTAACATGTTTAAAGTGCCTAACCACTTTAGATTGCCCTGTACTTCACATTGGAACCATGTTCTTCAAGTTTGCTTCATGTACAATCCAACCTAGCCATAACATGTGATTTTGTAAACCAAGCCCTCTCAGCCTCTAAAACCTTTTCTCTATAAATAGAGGAAGTATTTTCAAGCTAGGACATGAGTTTATAAGCCCTCTAACCCTCTCAAACTCTCCAAAAATAGAATTTGCATCCAAAACTCCATTGCTTGCAATTTCTGACCTTGAACTCCAAACACCAAATTTACTCGTCAGTTTTCATTTTAAATCATTCATAAAGCTTCTACAACTCACATAAAAATTATCCAAGACCCTGTTTCATAACTGTGACATCATTTTCATCATCCTCCATTTTCAAAAATAGAGCCCTACAACTTCACTTGTCCAAAAGAATCCAGGCACTCCCAATTTAAAGTAAGCATTGCAATAGCTTCCTGGGAGTTCAGTGAAGCTATCCAGATAATCACAACATCTCCAAGAGTGCTCCAACTACAAACACGATTCTCACTTTTCAGGTATATTTTCTAAACTTTGAAATTTCTGTACAAGCATCATTAATATTTACTTTCTGAATAAAAAATGTAGACCTCATTGCCCTGAAGCTAACCATGTGCTTACATTTAATTTATCTGGCCTGAGTGATGAGAATTTCGAAACTGAAGTTTCTGAAATTCTAGGGTTCAATTTGGTACCAAGTAAAATTCCCACTCATATTTGATCTATAGCTTTTGAAATTTATATGGTTGGATTCGTGGTTAAATTTCTAGCAAGTTTCATGTTTACATTTTTCAATTTGTTTGAGAAATGAGCATTTTTAGAAATTCGAAAATATTGCTGTGATTATTGGTGCGAGGGAGAAGATGAAGTTCAATTAAGAAACAAGTTTGTAATATGTTTAATAGTTGTTGTTTTAACTACCAGATGTATCACCACCCCAGTGGTTAAAGCGCGCGCCTATTTACCTTAGGGACCTGGGTTCGAGCCCCAGCGGTACCCTTTTACATTTTTTGATTTATTTTCCTTTTCTTTTGATTTCAGCACCCCTCATTTGTTGTACAACACGCATGCCCATACTTTTTTTAATTATTTTATTTACTGATTCAAACAAAACCTGGTTGGGCCTGGTATGTCTTTTCCTTTCTTTTCACCCATTATTTATTTATTTTATTTCATTTCAATTTTAAATAAAAAAATAGATTCAAGTTTAATTATTTAATTTTATTTTCATAAACAAATAATAATAATAATAATAAATTTAAATTAGTCATTTTTGTAAAATAATTAGAAATAGGTTTTATTTTATTTTTACAATAAATTATTTTTTCTTCTTTCTAAATAAAAAAAACATCAAAAATATTTGCTAAACAATCAATTTCCTTTCAAAATTAATTTTAATTTAGACCAAGGTTTTCTTTAATTAAATTAATTTTCCTTTTTGATTAATTAAATTAATTGACTCTTTTTTACCTATTACTAAATATAATTTAATTTCCTAGGTTTTCACTAAACTTTATAATGTAAATAGTTAGGTTAATTATCAAACTTTGTTTTCCTTAAAAAAATCACAAACATAAAATTTTCTTTTCCTTCTTATTTAATCTTTATATTTGCGTATTTTTATTATTTCACATCATAATTTATGTAAATGGTATGTAATAGATAATTAGGGTTTATTTCTTTCCTCCCCATTCGCAAATTTGTATCCCCCATTCCCAGAGCATTGTAATAGCGTAAGATATTTAATTTTTGTAATTTATCGCTTTCAATATTTCAGTTAGTAATTAGGGTTTGTATGACAAGATTAAAATCAATCATAGCAAAACCCTAATTCAATACAAATAGTTGAATCAAACACACTTTACACACTTACATATCTAGGGTTAACCTCACTTGTCGCCTCAGATTAAAACAGTCATGTCCCTCGAACGTGGGATGCTTTAGCAAAGACCCTCGAATAAAATATCGTAGTGCCTCGATGAACCTTCAATGTTGCCTTCAGTAAAAAATCTTAGTCCATTACGACAAATTACTAAAGCATCTTACAAGTTGCCTTCTATGACTGTACGATGACCAACGACTGTCCCTCACATCCAATGATAGGGCTTCCACTAACTAATGGTAGGTTAGTACCATTTAAAGGAGGAGGAAAAGAACAAAGACTTTTTGAGTAGGTAGATCACTTGTAATCGCTTGCTCACAAACTAAAATAGTTTCCATACTTCAAACTTTCAAAACAACTATCTTCAAAACAAACATTTTGTATACATTCTCAACGATACGAGAATCATTACAAAGTTGCCCTACATTTGCATTTTCAAAACATATTTCCAAAACAACACTTACTTTCACAAATATTTTCAAAACAAACATTTTTGTACACATTCTCAACGATACGAGAATCATTGAAAAAATTTCCATACTTAGGCGTTTTCAAAATATTTTCAAACATACACAAAACATAAAGCATTTCAAAAAGTGATCAAGCAATTAAGAGCCCGTAGATAACTACGGATGAAAAATATGCTAACACCTTCCCTTTTCATAACCTATCCCCCAAACTTAAGAAAATTCTCAAAAGGTCTTTCCTGTTCTTTTCACCCTATCTGAAATTCTGGCTGCAGATACTCAATGTCACGTTCAATGTTATGACACCGTATCTGACTTACTATATGACAGTAAATACAAAAGCGATAAAGAACACAGTCAATTGTTTACCCAGTTCAGTGTGCAACAACACCTACTTTGGGGGCTACCAAGCCAGGGAGGAAATCCACTATAAGAGATGTTAATTCAGGAATAAACCAACCAGTTTATCTCCTTCACTTAAGACCTACCCAATGCAATTCCAATCTAAGTACAACTTAAACCTGAGTTCCTACTCACTCCCCCTCAATCACAGCAGTGATACATAAACCAATTTGACTTAAGAATTGATGAAGACACTCTTCAAAAACAAACACTTGATTAAGCTTCACAGCTTTTTAATCAAGCAACACAATCACTCGTGCTTCACAGCTTTGAGTGATGCACACAACTAACTTGACTCTGCTTCACAGCTTTAGTCAAGTGACATTCAAACACTCTTGCTTCAAAGCTTAGAGTGCTACACAACCCTTACAATTTGAAACCTATTCCAAGGCACTTATCACAATGATAATTGCTTGGAGTACAATGAATAAATCTATACAGATTACAAATGATCTTCTGATCAATAAAAGCCACCCTTGAAAAACAGCAGCTCTGTTGAATATATAGCAGCTGCAACTTCAGTTAGGGTTTACAAAAACCTAGGGTTAATTCCGTTTGACCTAAAGACCAGGTCACAGGACTTTATTAACCAGGTTAGGGTTGAGCTAGGTTACCCCTCAGAAAACGCAGGATTCTGTTCAGGAAGGACTGGTTTATTTCCTGAAAAAACTCAGACTTATCCAATCCTGCAATCCTGTTAGTTCAGAACAGGATGTCATAACATCTGTTATGACATCTGAGAAAACCTGTCTACTGATTTAGCAAAATGTGATCATTTTGCAAAATGCTCAGATACACACTTATAAACATCAGTATTTGAATTACAATATTTTTCTGCAAAGGTACCTAATGAACCAGTACAAACTGAACTAGAATGTTATGACATCAGTCATGACATTCACACATACACTTGGGATTTACCAAAAATTCAAGCCAATACCTAAACACCTACACTATCCTTTATGGGATAAAAGACAAGTCGGTGGCGACTCTTTATATCCATAACATTTGCGAAAAAACACAAAACATCAAGTCAGTTCTCCCATTGTATTACAGAACTGGCAACTCTGTTGGGGAAAAATACTAAAACTGGGGTTACCTTAGAGCTAGATCACATTTAAAAATTATTTACTTGCTTGATTTGTATGCTTTACATTTCGGGGATTATGCTTGGGTTTATTTCTTGTATAGATCCTATACTTGAATCTAGGGCATTTTAGGTAAGTAGCAATAGATCGTGAAAACTGTTCGGCATAGACCGATATGGTTGAAGCGATGGCTACGTTAGTGTGACAAATTTGTTGGTAACAGTGTCCCTTGAGTTATACCAAGGAGAATACGGGGCCACTGTGTGGTGTCATGAAGCACTAACTCACTGTAGAACCTTAGTTGAACAACTTAGCCATTATAAAGTAGTGAGATAGCTGACTTTGGTGCAGACTAAAGTTGGTTAATACTCGATACTACACTCATTAATATCAGACTATCGGGATATTTTGGTCGAAGTTACAATGCTTATGCTGAAACAATACCCGAGAAGAAAGATCAGTGATATTGAGGCTCCTAGAACCCGGTTACTTCTTTTAGGACAGGTTGAGCCAACTAAAACTTCAAGAGGGTACTTACCTATAAAATCCATGCAAGCTTAAACCTAAGACCTTGTGTGCTTTATTTGTGTATGATTAATTGTTTGAACATGACATCATAAAATCATGGCATCATAACATTATGAAATCATATCATATCATTTTCACTAACCATTTCAAGGACCTAGGGACTTATCTTTTTTCTGTTTTGTAGGTTATGGCTTCCGCTCGCAGAAACACTATCCGAATCAGTTTTGTGAAGATACCCTCTCAACTAAAAGAGTTAGTCTCAAGGGTTCCCTAAAGTTTTCCATTCATCAAAAGGCATGGTCGACTACTCAGTTTGGTTACCTTGGGTTTTGAAGAAGATTTGATGAGTGTTCTATTCCATTTCTTTGACTATGTACATCACTGCTTCACCTTTCCTGATTATCAGTTCGTACCCACAATGGGATAGTTTCTTAAATGACTAGAAATACTAATTCTCAATCAAATACCTTTCACTGGTTTAGAGAAAGATCCACAACTTGAAGAAATTTCAATAGTCTTGCATCTAAAGCAGTCTGACATTGTCGCTAATTGAGAAACAAGGAGTTGAGTCAAGGGTTTTCTAGCTAAATTTTTATTAGAGAAGGCTCGACTGTTTTTGGAGGCTGTGAATTTTCAAGCTTTCGAAGAAATCTTGGCTTTATTAATCTATGTTTTGGTGTTATTCCCTAATCTAGACCAGCTCATAGATGTGAATGCTGTCAAAATTTTCTTTTCTCGTACCCATGTGCCTACTTTGCTTGGAGATATTCTGCGTTCTCTTCACACTCGTACTATGAGGAAGAGAAGGACTCTTATGTGTTGCATACCATTTCTATCTAGGTGGTTTATTTCGCACCTTCCCCGATCAGTGTTGAAGAGTGAACAAGGTTTGAGGTGGTCTCAAAGGATGATGTCGCTCTCTCATTCGGAAGATGTTACTATCATTAACCGTTGTGGGGAATTCCCTAATGTTCAACTCCTTGGAATTAGGGGAGGTATTACTTACAACCCTTATCTAGATTTACACTAATTTGGTTATGCTCGAAGAGATAGTCCTCATGACGCACTTATCCAGGGTATTGTGTTCGACTACGAGAATGACTTTCAAGGTTATCATCAAAGGTTTATATGAGCTTGGGGCAATGTAAACAAAGTTGATATCAAGACTTTAGGACATAAGAATTATATCCCTTTAGAGCCATATCTCAAGCCGGTACGAGCTCGTTCTCAAAACCTTATGATGCCATATCCAGCTATCCTACCAGTGATCATGGTGCTTATTGCTGAAGGGGATATTCCTTATACCATTCTCCATTCAGACGTGCCCACTGACTTCGAAGAATTATAGAAGTCCTGGATTCAACTCAAGGGAGAACGAGACACCTTTGAAGCTCAATTTTGTGCAAGCGAGAAGAAAGTGTTGGAGCTCACAAAGAGACTTCACGAGGAGCAAAGCCTTAATGCATACATCAACATGAAGAGGAAGCGTCTGTGGGAGACTTGAGTCTTAGGTTTTAGAAGTTCATTTTGTTGTCTCTTTGAGACTGTTTTGCTTTTCATCATAAGCCTAAGAGGTAATTGTAATTTTTGAACTTATTAATGCAATCTTTGTTTCTGTTTCTTTTTTTTTTTGCTAGCAAATTTGAATCTCTTAAGGTCCTTGAAAATATTGCATCCATATATCATGCATCATTTCATAAGCAGGTTTTCCAATATAGGTTTCCTCATCTATTTACTATTTATTTGAGTATAAGATAGCTCTCGAGCAAACCGTCGAAGATCTATAAACTCAACACGCACAGTTTCAAGAGACTCTCCTGAACCTAGCCAAAGGGCAACAAGTTACGATGGCACTCGTTGTCACGAAAAAGAAGACTAAGAAGCGGGCTGTTATCCTCAACATGGAGAGAAGGTTCAAAGGTCTTGCCCGACTGGCTCAAGTAGAAGAGGTTTCTTCTGAGGAAGAAAACAATCAAGAAGAGGATGTTAGAAACACCAGGGTTGGGGTGGAAATAACTAGATTTTTGAGGATGAAGTCTACTCCGACGAGAAATACCCTCATGCGGATGACAAATACAAGCAGTTATAAGACCGAATCAAAGCCGTGGAAATTCAAAAAGTGCCTGGATTTGACTTTGGAGACTTAAGTTTGATCCCAGGGGTAGTCATCCCTCACAAAGTCAAGGTCCCTATCTTTGTAAAATATGATGGGGTCTCTTGTCCCAAACTCCATTTGAGGTCATACGTCCGAAAGATTCAACCCCATACTACTGATCAGAAATTGTGTGTCTATTTCTTTCTAGAAAGTTTGACCGATACTCAGTTGTAATGGTTTTACCAGTTGGAAGGGACTAATATCCGTTCTTGGGAGGACTTGGTTGCTGCCTTCTACAAACAATACCAATACAATGCTGACGTTGCACTAACTCGTGTGCAATTACAGAGTATGACTATAGGGTTGAACAAAGGCTTTAAAGAGTATGCTAAAAAATGGAGGGATCTAGATGGAAGAGTGCTATTGTATCCCAATTTTCCCCCTAAGATACTCTGTCATCTACAAGCATCATAAACATTTTCTTTGCGGGATTCCTTAGGATTCAAATTTGTATTCATTAAAAGCTCCTATAGAATAAGTGGATTAGGGCTTTAACTTTGCGTGCTTAGGATTCGTCATGCCTTTCAATTGAGCAGGCTATGAGCTAGGGTTTTGATTCCTATCTATATTTCAAGTCATCTCTCCATCATTGTGCTTCCAAATCAAGAAAATTGGGGTTCCTCCTAATTTCTTACATCACAAGTCAACTCTTCTCAAGAGGGCTAAAAGATTAAGTCATGGTTCTCTTCTTGTGATAATACTTGTCAAATAAGTAAGAGATTCTTTGGATTTTTCATCAAGATAATTTGGTGATTAAAGATCGAGCATACAATATGGTAAGAGGTTGAGGATTCCTTATGATCAAGACCTTGTTATCTTTTCATTTTGTTATGGACTTGAGTCTGAGGATGGAAGTAGAGAATGGATTCTTTATTGTGAAGGGTTTCCTTTAAGATCGATGGTTTGTGTTAAATTCAAAGTCGTTAATTCAAGCACATTTCAATTTTTTCAAGTTTGATTCAAAAAGTTTAGGCTCGTCCATGGGATTTGTTTGGAATTCAAGACACATCAATTATGTACAAGAATTTAAAAGATTCAAGCATTCATGTTTCTTGGAATTTAAGGCCTTGTCCATAGTTTAAAATTTTAGCCAAGGTATTCGAGGGGTATTCATGCTTCAAGAGAAAATTCAAAATTTGTCAAGAGTTCGAAGGTTATTTCAAACCCACTTTTCAAGATGACATTCAATTAAGAGTTTTCAATATCCATGTCAAGCTCAAGATTTCAAGTGGTCAGTGTTTCATTCAAATTCTTCATTGTCCAAATTCATTTTCAAATTGTCAAAAATTACAATCAGGATTCATCTAAAACAATAATCCAGTTCAATTACAAGCTAATATCTCCATCATTCAAATGATCAAATACATACAAAATGCCATTACTAGCCTCCAACTGTTATGCCAAGTAGTGATCTTGCTAAGGCACAAAAGGTTGTGTGTATGATTTCCAACTCTACCAATGTTGTTGAAGTGTTTATAGGTGGGTTATGGGAAACCTGTTTGTTGAAGAAGAAAGACATCGGGGATTTAGATAATGCATAAAATTGACAGGAAATTCAAAAAAACTACCCGGGATAAAACGAAAACCACAATTGGGTTTGTTTGTAGTTAGCTTAGACAAGGAAGGAAGCATAGCAGGGTTATGTCTATCTCTACTGAAGATAATTTTGATGCGTAAGAATTAACCATTGTTGACGTTTTTCGCCAACCACTCATACTGGAAGAGCTCTTACTCTCAAAGCATATGCTTAAGTGGAAAAGGGAGTTTTGGTGCTGACATAATCCTGGAGGATCTTGAATTCAAGGAGCTTGATGAAGTTTTGAAATACTATCCACAAGGGTATCATGGAGTTGATGAAGATGGAAGACCTGTTTACATTGAAAGATTGTGTCAGGGTGATTGTAGCAAGCTGTTGCAAGTAACATCGATCGAACATTATCTTAAGTACCATGTGAGAGAGTTTGAGAGGACTTATGCTATTAAGTTACCTGCTTGTTTAATTGCAGAAAAGAAGCACATTGATTAAAGCATAACTATCATGGATGTGCAAGGAGTGGGTCTTAAAAGTATGAACAAAGCTGAAAGGGATCTCCTCCAAAGGCTTCAGAAGATTGACGTTGACAACTATCTTGAGTCGTTGAATTATAGATTCATCATCATTTCTGGTTTTGGATTTAGGATCTTGTGGAATACTGTTCAGTCATTCCTTTATCCGATCCTAAGACCACCTCAAAAATCCATGTGCTAGGTAAAAATACCAGAGCAGGTTGCTAGAAATCACTGATGTCGATGAACTTCCAGAATTCTTGGGAGGCACCTGTACTTGTGCAGATAAAGGTGGATGCATGCTATCAAACAAGGGTCCATGGAATGATCCAAAGATTTTGAAGCTGGCTCAAAATAATGTTGGAATGCTTCAAGATGCTGATATCGGGGTTTGTATGAGTGACTTCGAATAATCAGCGGGATGCTTAATGAACTCTTTAGTTCCTTATAGATTTTCTTTTTCTGCACAAAGGCAATGGAGGCATAAACCTTCGATTCAGAGGGTGAAGCCTGTGAAACCAAGTGTATCGGCATATTCACAACATGAGGAGTTCAACATACACAGGCGAAAAAAAAGAGAATAATAGAATTGGAGAAAATTATAACTAACAATAAGAAGACTCCTAACCGTAAAACCATCTTCCAACTAACTACCTCATTTGAGCTTAACTAACCAATAAAACTAACAGGGCATGACAGTTTTTATTTCAACTAACTTTCCTAACAGTCTAACCAACTTAAAAACATAATTTTATCGATCTTCCAATCATTTTTCCAGCTCAGATTAATCTACTTCTAACAGAATCCAATTCACTGACTAGGAGGATCCTAACTATTTTTCTAACAGAATTGCTAACATCCTAAAAAAATCTCTCACAGATTCAAAAAACCACATAACTGAATCCTAACAGAAATTAGAAAAAAAAAATAACTAACTGACTATTAACAGTACCTAACAGTCTTCTAACTAACCCCTATAAAATCTAATAGAAAATTGTAATAGAAAATGGAGCTCCAATCTGTAACAGAATCTCCAGAGCTTCATAACAGATTTCTAACAGAATTGGAAGGGAAGAAGGATTCATGAGGTAGAAAATAAAAAAGGTACAGAGAAGAACTCACCATGATTTCTCTCTCTCTCTCTCTCTCTCTCTCTCTCTCTCTCTCTCTCTCTCTCTCTCTCTCTCTCTCTCTCTCTCTCTCTCTCTCTCTCTCTCTAAACGTGCAACACTTCACTCCTCCATCTTCATCCATTTCTGGACCTCTACATCTTCAACCTGCTTCATCACCTTTATCATTATCTGCGTCCTTCACACAACATCTTCAACCTTCTCAATAACCCTCAAGAACCGATTGCTTCTTCCCTTCAAATTCCTCTGCAATCTTTGCAACTTCACTCTCGATTCATCATAATCTCCATCTCATATCTCTCTCTGAACCTTGGTCATCTTCATATTGCTTGACGCTTCAACAACATCATCAAACTCCTGCAACATATCGCATCTACGGACTGCATAAACGTTCATATTCTCACCAATACTCAACAACGTCAATCTGCTTCTTCCATATTCACAAAACAACATCGCCTTCGTATCATACACAGTAACAACAATTCAGAAACGGGAGAATTGAAAGAGTAGAATAAGAATCAAGGATGAGGCCGTACCTTTCGAAGACGCATCAAACGATTCTCAGGTAGGTAAAATTCTTCGATTCTTCTATAATTTATGGTCGTTAGCTCTAATTTGATGTTGGAGCAAATCAAATTCGTGAAGTGGAGAGACCGAAGCATTGCAAATCAGAGACTTTTCCAATGCCATCGGTTCGCGCTGCTAGGTAGAAGAAGCAGATTCTTCGTCTGATCTTAATCTCCGCTCATAATGTTAACCCTAATCCCCTTCTATTATTATATTTTTTTATTATCTAATTTGATTAAATTTTTGTTTTGTTTTGTTGAAATTCAATATAATATAAATGATCAGCAAGAAAACGAAATTGAGTAAGGATATGGATCATGGGCCGATCTGCATCTCTCCTCTAAAGCCCCATAGATTTTTTTTTACAGCTTCAAACAAGCATGAACAAAAACTGATTCTAGACCGGATCACCACCCTCCTAAGCCCATCAGATGCATTTTTGTGAAGCCTGGAGAGATTGGAACAAAAATTGCCTATTGGACATTGCAGATTGGACCTTGGGCCAGTTTCTACACCACATACTCCCTGTTTGCAACTCAACACCTTATGTTTAGAGTTTATCTAGTTTTTTTTTATAATTATCTTTTTTTTTTTATTCTTACAATGACATTAGAAACAAAGAGTTAGTAATCAAATAAAAACTTGTTAGTTTTTTTATGATTTAGGAATTGATTCTTTAATATCTTTGTTAGAATTGTTTCCATAATAAAAGACAATAAAAAATATAACAGAATACAACATAAATTTTTTTTAGAATTTTCTTTTTATATTTTGTTAAAATTTTCTACTATTGTTTACGTTTAAAAACCATTTTTAACGCCAAGATTTGGTGATTTCACTTGTGCTTGTCGAGGTTTGAGTTTTATACAGGTTTATCGTGGGATATACAGATGTGCTTGAGTTTCACATCAATGATACTTTGGTGCTTATTCTGAGTATGCGATCTCTGACTGTTTGTTTGTTGATGCCAACTCGCGCGAAGTATTCTCGGTTTCTTTGCTTTAGTGGCGCTTTCTGTGGACATTATTGTTTGTTTGGTATTATACTATTTCCAATTTATCTTTTCGCATTCCATTACTTTCTAGATATCATGAGAAATAGGAAATAAAGAGCGTACGCTTGAAGTCGTTGTTTAAAGACCTGTAGCAGGCATTCCTCACTTCATTTATTATATGTGTCGTGTTTGTGTTTGTTTCCTTTCTTGTTGATCAATGAGTCACTCAATTTAGAAATTGAGATCACGACTTCGATCTCAGTGCATGCTCACTATAGGATTTCATTTCTTTCCTTTATTCCTTGTTGATCGATGAGTCACTCAATTTAGAAATTGAGATCACGACTTCGCTCTCATTGCATGTTCCCCATAGGATAGTTTTGTTAGACTTTCTTTGGTATGCTTGCCTAGATAAGATCTCTCTAGGTGGGCTCTCTTGAGTTTATTGGCTTTCTTGCTTGATTTCATCTTTGTGTGTATGTTTTAAGATGATATACCCTCAGCATGTTTCCTTTGGAGCTCTCGATTCAACTATAGATGATGATTCGAGATGGACATAGTTTTAGGTGATAGACCCTTTCTATGCTTCTTTAGGACTTCATGATTCATCTATAGATGATGAGTTGATATAGACATTAGGATTGTTATTCAAACATGTCAACTTAGGGTAGAGATTTCCTTTCAAAACTCAACCATAGGACCACCATTGTATGATAACATTAGGGATAGATTTAGACTAGTTTCCCTTAGATGTTTTTATTTATTTTGCATCCTTGCATTAAAACAAAAACTTCTTTTTCTTGCAAACTTAAAAACACTTAAAGATCACTGATGAGAATCTTACCTTTGTTGAGCATGGGAAATGATAAGCGGGTCTCTTCTCGATATTATTGTTTTTCCATTCTAAGCCTTGGTGTGGTTCAAGTCTCAAAGATTACTTCATGAATAAGTAGAAAAATGGATAATATCTCTCTCTCTTGAGATTAACTAGCTGTTATCTGCAGTAAAAACACAAACCAACACAAACTCTTTTGCCTTTGGGCTTTCCTTTCAAAATTCTTTCTTTAAGGACATGTTAAGTCACTTCTGTACTAACGCGTAAGTCTCCAAAGGTCGAGTTGAGGCATAAGGAGAGATTAATATTGTTCATTAAAAAATACAAACAAACAAAATATGTGAGCCGAACTACAGCGCTCTGATTCCTTAAAAGGGATCGTAGGTATCTGGTCACAGGGCTCAACCGAGCGAAAATTTGTAAATATTTCCTTCTTTTCCCCGTGTTTTCTCTGCATGCATTCCCTCTTAATTTATAACCTTTAAGAATTAGATTGAATACACCCTTTTATTAGAATAACAAGAGTGGATCCCGTAGAGTACTACAGACGTGTGGGGTGCTAATACCTTCCCCTCGCGTAATCGACTCCCTTACCCAATATCTTGGTCGCAAGACCTTGATTTCCCCTTTAGGTTTTTCTTTGATGATTTTCATTTCCCTTTTGTGGGATAAATAAATACTCGGTGGGACTTCATTGATTTTACCGCTACAGAAAAATGGTGACTTCACTGGGGAAGTGTCGACCAATTGCTGGTCCACCCCGTGAGTTAATCCTAGCTCCCGTTTTTCTTTCTTAGGGTGTTTGTCATTTTTCTTTTATAGCTTACTCATTTGTATATGTTTTAGCATATGTTTACATTGCATATTTATTGTTATTTTTTTATACTGTTGTTGTGTTGGTTTTTCTATTTCTTTGTTGGGTGGGTGTTACTATTAAGGTAAAAGGCCCAGTACCCAGGCCAGAGTGCACTAGGATACTTGGAATAGAGTGGGGGCATGACGATTATAGGACGTGGTCAGATTAGTGCAGTCATGTCATATACCACACTCGGATGAGGTTTGAATGGATTAATATCGACACCTACGTTTGTGGGTAAGGCGGTAGTATTTTCAGGCGGACCCGTGATTTTGAGTTACCTTTGACCTACCCTGACCTAGTCTTTACCCGTGAGTGGGGAGGGAATAATATTTACAGGTACAGATGGTGACTATATATATGTTTTGCTGGTGACTTTGGTTCTTGGTATTCTGAATTGGTCCAGACTTTTCATCTTATTACACGTGATAGTGGTTCTATTATCAGTTCAACAGCTATTCAGTACCGCAGAATCTTTGATCCCATATGTTTGCATACATAACATATTACTATAATTATCAGCATACATGTTTTTTGTTTCCAAACATTACTTCCTTGATTCCAATTGTTAAGACAAAAAATAAACATCAAAAAAATTATATATAATAAATACATGAAAAAATATATAATAATATCGTGGCTTAATAACTGGAATCAAAGCGTAAAGACTTTTGGAAATAAGGATAGGGCATGTGTATTGCATGTCATGCACCATGTTACATTTAATTATGCATTTCATGAGTTTCCCAGAAGCCTTTCTCAAGGTCCTTTGGTCTTCAGAAACAAGCAGTCTCAATAGTACAACACTCGTGCTAAGGGAAGATGGAAAACATTAAGCAAGAGATCTTTGAACTCCACAAAGAGGTAACTACTTTGAAAGCTGATATGGAATATCTAACTGCTTTGGTTAAAACTTTGGTTGCCGCCCAAGTCAATCCTTCTAGGAAGGAATAAGAGATGGA
Organism: Vicia faba; assembly: GCA_948472305.1. Lineage (NCBI taxonomy): Eukaryota > Viridiplantae > Streptophyta > Magnoliopsida > Fabales > Fabaceae > Vicia > Vicia faba. The sequence goes on from OX451741.1 coordinate 555,285,570, forward strand.
AAAAGTCTTCACGGAAACTCTGAAATCATTTTTTCATGAGAAGGTGATAGTCAATACACCCAATGATTTCCCAAAAGAAGTGAATGTGTGAATGCTTCTAGAAGAGAATGTCCGAAAAGATTGTTTATCTGAAGACAATGGCACAACTAATGGTATGAAGAAGATTGATAATAACTTTTCCAAGAAAATAACCAGAGGAAGAAACAATCATCGTCAGAATCAACATGTTTCTTCGGTCATCCTTGTGTTTAATTTACCTACAGTGGCTCCAGTTTATCAACAGAATCAGCAAGTTTCTGATCAGAAGAAAGTTCAGTTTGATCCAATTCCTATGACCTACACAGAGTTGTTTCCTATCCTAATGAAGAGGAATTTGTTTCATACACGACCTCCACCTAAGATTCCTGAGAAGATACCTTGGTACTACAAATCTGATTTGACTTGTGCCTTTCATTAGGGAGCCCTTGGGCATAGTATCGAACAATGTTATCCATTGAAAGCTGAAGTCCAGAAATTGGTCAGAAGTGGTATCTTATCACTTAAGGATACTTTTCTTGAGGTTCAAGCCAAGTCTTTGCCGAAGAATAAACGCGATTGAAGAATTCCATGGATTTTAAGGATGATTAGTCTTCTCATTTTTACTAGCAATTTTACTGATTTCTCATTTGTAATTCTTCTTGTTAATCATTATACAGTTTGCATGTAAGAACTTGTTTACATTTGAATGATCATCTTAATACAATGAATATGTTTGTCTTGAAGAAACCCATTCGTTTCAATCATTTTTATTTTTTATTTTTTCAAATTTCTTTTTGTATTAGGATACCGACTTGTTATCCATTCTCTTGCCTAAGCATAAATTGGAGAGGGGATGATGAATTTAAAATGCAAAATTTCTGGTTGTATGATTTTGAATAAAACACTGTTGACGATATACAGGCATTATTTCAAATCCCCAAACACCGGAGATATAAGTGAGTGAAACCCTCGTTAACCCTTTAAGCCTTGAAGCAGGAGTTTCTTTTCTATTCAGAAAAAACCCTCATTTTTAACCCGGGGCAGGGTAGTGTTCAGTTAATTTGAACGAGCGTTCGGAACTCATTAGAAATACACATCTAAGGATACAATAATGGTTATCCTTAAAAAGGTTGAGGAAGCTCAAAATTGCAATGGCTAACCTTCACCTATCAAGAGTGTGTGTCAATTGATGATACCTCATCTTCCAAGAAATAGGGCAGTCACAATTATTCCAACAAGTCAAAAATGATTCAACGTCACGCGGCATGTTCAAAAGGAAAGAAAAAGGTAATATAAAAATAAATGGAAAAAGTGAAATGAATAAGAAGTGATTAAAGAAAGAGACAAAAATCCCCACTAACTCGAAACTTGAAAAAGCAAGTTTGTTGTATCCCAAAATTTGCCCTCTCATTTCTCAAAGGATCACACTGGACCCTCAGGTTTGCTTCCACCCAATTCCAAGCCTTGAATTACAAATTTTCCAAGAAAGTCATTCACAAGGGAAAAATAGTCATTTGCATACTAAAAAGTCAAACTTTGACTTTTGGATCAAAGTCAAGTTTCAAGAGTCATATTTCATCAAGACATATTGAAATATGAAGTTTGTTTCATCAAGAAAATTCAAAAGTCAAAATTACTTTGGAAAAGTCAAAATTCTAAATACTTAGAATTTTTCTAAGTGTTTAAGAAATATGACAAGTTTAGAATTTCTGACCAGATTATCACCATAATGCAAGCTGATTCTGGAAGAACTGCTAACTCAAGAGTTTTAGATCTCAATAAGACCTAAAACACTGCAGAATAGAACTTCTTCTAGAAATGCTGGGATTTCAAGTTATACATCCTCAAAGTCATGTCCCTGAAACTTAAACACTTAGTAAATTCTGAGCATTTTCAAATCAGAATTTGTTTATAACTTCTGGGCCGGTTTTCACATAGGTTCAGCCATAAGTGGCAATAGTAACTCAAAGAGGGCTTACAAAGCATGTAATAAGCTTTCTGGAAAGTCTAAGAACTCACTCAGAACATACTGGAGCAAAGAGATTAAAGGATCAGAAGTGGGATGTTGATTCTAAGTTACGCTAACGCTGAACTTCTGACCCAGAATTAAGCTATGATGCTTAGTCTCACATTGCAGGATTTCTGGTTTGATAAATCTCATAATCATTTAATGCTCACAACCACTTTTGAGTTTTAATCCAAAGGATTTCTCCACGTGTGACATAGAAGTACATTGTTGTCCTTGAAAAAAGCAAACTTTTGTACAAGAGTATGCTGGCCCATGCTTTGCTTTTGCTTTTGACGGTAATTTTCCCTAATTCATGCTTACTAATCCAGCTTAGGCACGACTAAAAGCTGCTAACCGCCATACTTGTTTATCTTGCTTTAAGAACAAGCCAACACGCTAGCATGATGTTGGTACTTTTGACTTCTCCAAGCTACAAATTTCTTTCCTATAAATTGAACTTCATTTGCAACTGTGAAAGGGGCCGGGGGAAAGATTTAAAAGGAAAAGATTTGAAACCTTGCTAAAAATTCTAGGAATCCGAAACTGCAAACACAAATACAAAACCTGTTAGTTTTTGATTATTGCTTTCAAACGCCAATTTCCTTCAAGTGTTTCTTGACCAAATCATCCATACAATTTCTTATATACACTTAGCAACTATCCTAACTTCTGTTTTCAGACTGTAACACATTCTCCATCAGTCTCTATCTCAAAAAGTCAGAACTTTACTTCTTGGCTGTTCCAGAATTTTCCAACCACTCATAGCCCAAGTTAAAGGTTGTTCCAACTTGCTGAGCACGCGAGGAGGCTGATCAGAACATTACAAGAAGTCAGAACATTTTCCAGCTGCAAGGTAATTTTCTGTTAACTCTCATCATATCACTTAAGCATTGTTAGACTTGCATGTTCAAAATACAATGTAAACATCATGATTTTGATGTTGTACATATTCATTAGGTTTCATGTATTTTCTGCCTAAGTAGGGAGAATATCAGTTCAGAACTTCTCAAGAAAACTAGGATTAGCAGATACATGCTTATTTTCTGGTTTACAGTCTTGACCCTTTTTTTATGTTTCTGAAACCATGATGGAAACCTGCCATAATTGTTATGTTTGTGTTTTTTTTTATGTTAAGAAATGACTAAGTTATAGATGTTCTGATTAGCTTGAAGAAAGAGATGGAATTTATCATTAGAGTTTACTTTGTAATACATGTTTATGCTTTTGCTTATAATGCCGGATGTAAAGCCACCCCAGTGGTAGACAATGTGTACGCATAAGATATTAGTGCTAGGGGGCCTGAGTTCTAGCCCCAAAAGTATCTTTTTAGGTTTATTTAGTGACATTTTCACCCATTTATCTATCAAATGATATTCCTAAATAAGAACTTCTAGACAATCTTACCCAACAATATTATGACCTCACTCTCTCAAATAGCCAGAACTTCTGCCTTTTACTTTCCTACTAACATTTTCTATCTTGCAGCGTATCAGAGTCAGAACTTCTGTTCCTTCTCGTTTCAGTAATGTGCTGATTCTGACTCCTTTTTCTCTTATTTATCTTATTTTAGCTTTTAATAACCAAAAACACAAAAAAAAAACATTTTTATATTTACATACTTTATTTTATCTCTTTTTAATCCAAAAGATGAAAAATATTTTCTTAAGCCAATTTATTTCTTTTCTTAACAAAAACAAAACAAGTCCATTTCAATTCTTGTACATTATTTCAATAAGGTTGTAATAGATAATTAGGACTTTAATTTCTTGCAATCCCCATTTGTAAATTTTTACACCCCATCCCCCTAATGATTGTAATAGCGTAGAATATTTACTTTCTGCAATGTATCACTTTCATATAAATGCTAGTAATTAGGATTTGTATGGAAAGATAAAAATCAACAAATAGATAATCCTAATCAAGACAAAATGCATGTAAATCAAACACACTTACACACTAGAACCCTTAGGGTAATCCCACTTTGCTGCCTTTCGGAAAATAGTCATGTCCCTCGAATATGGTCATTTTAGCAAAGACCCTCGATAAAAGGTCGTAGTCCCTCGATGAACCTCAATGTTGCCTTCGGTAAACGATCTAGTCCCTAAATGACATTGCTAAAATGTCCCATAGGTTGCCTTCTATGACTATACAAATGTCCCGTGCCCGTCCCTTCACATCCAACGATGGAGCTTCTTATCAATCAATGGTAAGATAGCAACATCTAAAGGAGGAAGAAAAGAACATTTAAGACCTTTTGAGTAGGTAGATTCGCTCCTAGTTGCTCGCTTGCTCACAACAAAAACATTTTATACACCAACACCTCTTTGAAACATTTTCAAAAGATAACACTTTGTACACGTTCTTATAGAAACGAGAGCCATTACAAAGAAGACACCTTTTCAAAATCTCTTTCAAAAACACATTCCACAAACACCTCTTTGAGCTATTTTCGAAACAACACTTTGTACGCGTTCTTATAGAAACGAGAACCATTACAAAGATATTTTCAAAATAATTTCAAAAACCACACCACAAGAACACATTCAAACAAATGCAAGTGATCTAGCAAGCAACTAAGATCCCGTAGATAACTACGGATGAAAAGGGTGCAAATACCTTCCCTTTTCATAATCTACCCCCCGAACTCAAGAAAACATCTCTAAAGGTCTTTCCTGTTCTTTTCGGCCTTTCCTTTTGGATAAAAGAAAAGTCAGTGGAGACTCTTGCTATCCGTAACATTTGCAATCAAATGCAAAAAAACCAAGTCAGTTCTCCCACCATATCACAAAACTGGCGACTCTGCTGGGGACATGATGAAAAAGTGGTGTTACCTTAGGGTTAGATCACATTTACTTGCTTCCTTTGTTTGACTTGCATTCTTTACACTATGGTTCCTTGTTTAGGTTTTTTTGATCCTCCACCCGGATCTAGGGGAAACCTTTTAGGTAAGTAGAAATATATTGTGGAAATTGTGCGGGGTATACCGGCACGGTTGAAGCAATGGCTACATTGATGCGACACTTTGGTTGGTACCGGTAGCCCTTGAGTTAATCAAGGAGAATACGAGGCCGCTGCATGGTGTCATAAAGCATAAACTAACCATAGAACCTTTAAATGAACAACTTGGCCATTAGGACGTAGCGAGATGGCCGTCTTTGGTGTATTCCCAAAGTCGGCAGATACTCGATACTGCACTCATTGAGACTTGACTCTTGAGTTTTGTTTGGTTGTGAGTCAATCGCCTATTGAATGAAGCTTGTGGGAAAGGTCAGTGATATTAAGGTCCCTTAGAACCCGGTTACTATTTATAGGACAGGTTGAGCCAATTAAACTTCAAGAGGGTACTTACCTACAAACCCCATGCAAACCTAAACCTAAGGACTTGTCTACTTTGTCTGTATATGATTATTTGTACATAACAACTTGCTTACTTTGCATACTTGTACATAACATTATGACATCATACTATATCATTTTCAATAACCATTTCAAGGATCTCGAGAGCCTTTGATGCAGGGTTACATTAAACCAGACATTTATCAAGAGGCAAGAGGATTTATTTTCCTCTAGAAAAACACCGTCAAAGATAAAGTACAACAAACTTGAGTCAAGGGCTACAACCCACTTGGCATGGTGAGCTTAATTCTCGTGGAAGGACATCCACCGATACGAAGTTCTCAAATCAAAGTTGTAAGTGACAACTAACATTTACCCCACGAGATCCTTGAAAACACGCATCCACATATCATGCATCATATCATGATAGGTTTCTCCCACACAGGTTTCCTTATCTTCCTATTGTTTATTTCTGTAGAGATGGCCCTAGAGAAGACCATTAAGCGCATCCAGATTCAAAATGCTCAACTTCAATAGATGTTCTTGAACCTATCCAAGGGACAAGAAGAGGTGAAGGCACTCCTCACTAGGGGCATGATCATGGGAAATTATGGGGACAACAGATATGATCAGTTGGAACGACTACAAACCGAGATAGACATAATGAAAATCTAGATGATGGGACAACTGGTGGGCCAGAAGGCTCTCATCCAAAACTTGGCTCAGAGTCAAGAAGAGCTGGGAGTCCTCATCAGCAAGCTTCATCAAGACAGATGTAACCAAATGGGACAAACGGTCAAGATTGGGGATCGGGTCACTACTCAGTCTCCCATGAGACATGAAGTCGGTTTGGTGGAAAGTAGACCGTTCCAAATTTCTACCGCGTCTCGAGTCTAACAACAACCTCGCCAACAACAACAAGGGAATCAGCACAATCATGTCGCACATAAGAGACAATTTACCAGGATTGACATGTCGCTAGCTCAGGTTCTACAACACATGTTGAAGGAAGAGCTAATTACATTAAAGGCTCCTCCCCGGAATCCTAACATTGCTGCTCCTAGTTACCATCCCAACGAGAGGTGTGCATACCATTCTGATAGTCCTGGGAATGATACGAACAATTGTTGGGCTCTGAAGAACAGGATTCAGGATCTAATCGACGAAGGAGATTTGGAATTTACACAAGACGATCAACTGAAACTCTTCTATCACCCCTCAAGGGCTTCCACATGAAGCGACGATCTGGGCGAGGAAATTTTCTATTTATTTGAATTCTCAGTTGTAATTTATTTGTTATTCAAACAATCATCTATTAATGTTAAACCCTGTTTCATTAATGTATTGCATATGTTTGTCTTGAATCCATCCATTCGCTTTCTCTATATTTAAACTATGCTTTTTACTCTCAACTCTTTCTAAAAGTTACAAGCCTTTAGAGGGAGGATGACGAAAACAATGCCATAATCTCATACATTATGCTTTTGAACAGACCTTGCTGACGATGTACATGAGTGCTTTCAAATCCTAAACATTGGAGTTATAAGGAAGATAATCCCTAGTCAAACCTTTCGAGCCAAAGAAGTAGAAGTTTCCTTTTTTACACAAATTTAAACCTTTAATCAAAACCTGGGGCAGGGTAGTCTCTCAGTTAATTCAAATGCGCGTTCAGTCGCAAACTTTCACTTCGTAATACAACGAATTGCATCAAAAACATTCCTCTGGAATCAAAAGACAGTGATGGTTCCCTACCAAATAGGAAGTCATTATCTCTCAAACAGAAAATCCTACTAAGTCAAAACCTACAAAGGAGACTTAAGAAAATTAGGGCATCCCGCTGACCGTAATCTCAAAACAAGAACAGTCAGGCAAAAATTAGGGATAATAAAAAAAGAGGCCACTACAAATCCTCAAAAACATGAAAAATGTTGCAAAAAATGACTTCCTTTCGATAAACTAAACTTGTCTGAACCATCACCAAAACATCATTCCAGACTCAATTGGAGTTCGAACGCACAATTAGCTGAGTTTAGGACTGAAGAACATCACGAAGAACGGGTGGGTACAAACACACTTTGAGCCTTATCCTTTGTTTCTTAAACCGTGAACCAAGCCACATTATAACCCTTCAAAAGTCCTAATTGAAGCATGGGTTAGTTCGAAAGCATACTGTTACAAAAGGTATCCTGACTCCTGTAAGTCTTTACTCTAAATCCTGAGTTGAATTTTCTTACAAAATTTCTTGCTAAAAACGAATTTTCAAATTTTCAAGACAAGCATAAACTTTGCATTATTTGAATATCGTTGTTTGCATATGGCTATTTGTTTGACAACAGAGAAATTCACACAACAAATATCCGATGAACGAAAGCTCTCTCAGTGAACAAAATCACTTCAAGTGGGATGACACTTCCAATGAAAAATCTCCTATAAACAAGGGGGCATGACATATCACTATCCAGCACACCTGGGGCAGTCAAGTCAAGATTCCCAAAAATCTCTCAAGAAATGCAGAATAACCAGGGGTAGGTCACCATCTCCATCACTTGGGGAATTGAATGGGTTGCATATAGTCTAACATCTCCTGGCAGTTCCACAAACACTCGCTATTAGGGGCAGTGACAAATCTCCCCAAAATCCATCTCATAGGATAACCCACAGCCAGAGTTTCAATCTCTGAAAACCTTTTCCCCAGCTAATTCGACCTCAAGAATCCTCGAGGATTTCTGCCAGGGAAGTCGCCGCCTCTCTAACAGACTAAGAAACAAGGTTTATTTCCCCAACAAACGACAGGGTTCCCCAGCTTGAGGTGGCCTCTTCGACTACTACAAATCAAAGGACCACAAATCCTCTTTCCCAGTAGAATACTCTATAATTCCCAGCAAGTTACTGTGAAGCCTGGACCTGACCAGATATCAGTTCAACTTCGACTCCCCAATAGAGCAACAGACAACTGCGATTCCCGAACTCTTTTTCCCCAAACAAGAATCAACACTCTCTACGGAGTTTTCAATATTCCCTAGCGAAGTTCTCCTCAAACAACAAAACAAGAATCCTTGGTGGAAACATTCTAAGCAAATTTTGAAGACACACCTACTCTTCAACAGCAATCCGGGATTTAATGACTCTGCAGCATTTGTCAAGAATTTATGTTCCCAGACAAAAAATACATTCATCAACATTTCGCATTTCATACATCCTATTTACATACATGACAAGTGCATACGACACAATCTCATTTATTTTGAGAACATAATTGAACCATGCATTTCATGCATTATGACATTGGATACAACTAACGTTTTACCTTTTTCAGGAAAAGGTCAATCAACAGACAAGTATCTCAACAACCAACAATTTTCAACAGTTCTAGATTAACACCTATAACAAGTCATGGAAATTATCTACACGACCAACTGAAGCAACCCTACCCAGGTTCCTTCTCATATATTTCCAAGATGAAGTTTTAACACGGACTCATCATGAAGTAACCCTACCAGGTTCCTTCTCAGAAAATTCCAGATGAAGTTTAACACGGACTCATCATCAAGCAATCCAACCCAGTTTTACATGGACTCATCATCAAGTAACCCTACCCAGGTTCCTTCTCATTTCCAAATGTAGTTTTACACAGACTCATCATCAAGCAACCCTACCAAAGTTCCTTCTCATTTCCAAATGCAGTTTTACACTGACTCATCATCAAGCAACCCTACCCAGATGCAGTTTTACACTGACTCATCATGTAGTAATCCTACCCAGGTTCCTTCTCAGAAAATTCCAAATGAAGTTTAACACAGACTCATCATCAAGTAACCCTAGCCAGGTTCCTTCTCATTTCCAGATGCAGTTTCACACAGACTCATCATGAAGTAATCCTACCTAGGTTCCTTCTCAGACAATTCCAGATGCAGTTTTACACGGACTCATCATGAAGCATCCCTACACAGGCCCATTATAAATTGAAGAATATTTAAGACCTCTACTGGTTCAGTTTAAATCTCTTAACGGTTTATCCTGATTCTTTCCCGTAGACTTTTTCTCTGGTTCAGATAAATCACTACAAGATTTATTCTGATTCTTTCCAGTTAAAGAAAATTCAAGACCTCTACTGGTTCATTTTAAATTTCTCAACGATTTATCCTGATTCTTTCCCGTAGACACTTTCTCTGGTTCATATCAATCGCTCCAAGATTTGTTATGATTATTTCCAGTCAAAGAAAATTCAAGACCACTGCTGGTTCAGTTTAAATCTCTCAACGGTTTGTCTTGATTCTTTCTCGCAGACATTTTCTCTGGTTCAGATAAATCACTCCAAGATTTATTCTGATTCTTTCCAATTAAAGAAAATTTAAGACCTTTGTTGGTTCATTTTAAATCTCTCAATGATTTATCCTGATTCTTTCCAGTAGACACTTTCTCTAGTTCAGATAAGTCGCTCCAAGATTTATTCTGATTCTTCTCCAGACCTCTACTGGTCCAGTTTAAATCTCTCAACAGTTTATCCTGATTCTTTCTGGTAGACATTTCTGCTGGTTCAGTTTAAATCTCTCAACGGTTTATCCTGATTCTTTCCCGCTGACATGTTTCTCTGGTTCAGATAAGTCGCTCCAAGATTTATTCTAATTCTTTTCCAGACTCCTGCTGTTTCATTTTAAACCTCTCAATGGTTTGTCTTGATTCTTTCCCGCATACATCTTTCCCTGGTTCAAATTAGTCATTCCAAGATTTATTCTGATTCTTCTCCAGACCACTGCTGGTTCAGTTTAAATCTCTCAATGGTTTATCCTGATTCTTTCCTGCAGACGTCTTTCCCTAGTTAAGATAAGGCATTCCAAGATTTATTCTGATTCTTTTCCAGTTGAAGTCAAGTTTAGACTTAGTCTAATTTCCATCAATAATCACCTCCGGATGACATCTGTTAAGCCCATTCCCTACACAATCAATCATGACATCGTCAAGTGCAAATTTTTGGGCACTCTAGTGTTCAATCATCTTCCACCTTCAAGTCCCAAATGGCAGATTCACCAATCTAATTCTTCAAGCGTAAGAAGATTGAACAGGGCAGCTGTTGTACCCCAAAATTTTCCCTCTCATTTCTCAAAGGATCATCCTGGACCCTCAGGTTTTCTTCCATCCAATTCCAAGCCTTGAATTACAAATTTTCCAAGAAAGTACAAGGGCAAAATGGTCATTTACATACTGAAAAGTCAAACTTTTACTTTTGGATCAAAGTTAAGTTTCAAGAGTCATATTTCATCAAGACATATTGAAATATGAAGTTTGTTTCATCAAGAAAATTCAAAAGTCAAAATTACTTTGGAAAAGTCAAAATTTTAAATACTTAGAATTTTTCTAAGTGCTTAATAAATATGACAAGTTCAGAACTTCTAGCCAGATTATCACCATAATGCAAGATGATTCTAGAAGAATTGCTAACTCAAGAGTTTTAGATCTCAATGAGACCTAAAATACTGAAGAACATAACTTCTTCAAGAAATTCTAGGATTTCAAGTTTTACATCCTCAAAGTCACGTCCCTGAAACTTAAACACTTAGTAAATTCTGAGCATTTTCAAATCAGAATTTGTTTAAAACTTCTGAGCTAGTTTTCACGTAGGTTAAGCTAGAAGTGGCAAGAGTAACTCAAAGAGGGCTTACAAAGCATTTCATAAGATTTCTGGAAAGTCTGAGAACTCGCTCAGAACATGCTGGAGCAAAGAGATTAAAGGATCAGAAGTTGGATGTTGATTCTAAGTTGCGCTGGTGCTGAACTTCTGACCCAGAATTAAGCTATGATTCATAGTATCACATTGCAGGATCTCTGGTTTGATAAATCTCATCATCATTTAATGCTCACAACCACTTTTTATTTTTTATCCAAAGGATTTTCCCACGTGTGACATAGAAGTACATTGTTGTCCTTGAAAAAAGCAAACTTTTGTACAAGAGTATGCTGGGCCCATGCTTTGCTTTTTCTTTTGAGGGTACTTTTCCTTAATGCATGCTTCAAATCCAGCTTAGGCACGGCTAAAAGCTCCTAACCACCATACTTGTTTATCTTGCTTCAAGAACAAGCCAGCACACTATCATGATGTTGGTACTTTTGACTTCTCCAAGCTTCAAAGTTCTTGCCTATAAATTGAACTTAATTTGCAACTATGAAAGGGGCCGGGGGAAAGATTGAAAAGGAAAAGCTTTGAAACCTTGATAAAAATTCAAGGAATTCAAAACTACAAACACAAATACAAAACCTGCTAGTTTTTGATTCTTGCTTTCAAACGCCAATTTCCTTTAAGTGTTTCTTGACAAAATCATCCATACATTTTCTGATATACACTTAGCAGTTGTCTTAACTTCTGTTTTCAGACTGTAACACATTCTCCATTAGTCTCCACCTCAAAAATTCAGAACTTTACTTCTTGGCTGTTCCAGAATTTTCCAGCCACTCTTAGCCCAAGTTAAAGGTTATTCCAACTTGCTGAGCACGTGAGAAGGCTGATCAAAACATTACAAGCAGTCAAAATATTTTCCAGCTGTAAGGTAAGTTTTTGTTGACTATCATCATATCACTTAAGCATTGTTGGACTTGCATGCTCAAAATACAATGTAGACATCCTGATTCTAATGTTGTACATATTCATTTGGTTTCATGTATTTTCTTCCTAAGTAGGGAGAATGTCAGTTCATAACTTCTTAAGGAAACTAGGATTAGCAGATACATGCATGTTTTCTGGTTTATAGTTTTGACCCTTTTATTTAGGTTTCTGAAACCATGATGAAAACCTGCCATAATTGCTATGTTTGTGTTTTATGTTCTGTTAAGAAATGACTAAGTTGCAGATGTTCTGATTAGCTTGAAGAAAGAGATGGAATTTATCATTAGAGTTTACTTTGTAATACATATTTATGCTTTTGCTTCTAATGCCGGATGTACAACCACCCTAGTGGTAGGCAGTGTGTACACATAAGACATTAGTGTTAGGGGGCCTACATTGTAGCCCCAGAAGTATATTTTTAGGTTTATTTAGTGACATTTTCACCCATTTATCTGTCAAATAATATTCTTAAATCAGAACTTCTAGACAATATTACCCAACAACATTATCACCTAACTCTCTCAAATAGCCAGAACTTCTGATCTACAGTGACATTAGAACTTCTATCTTCCCAAGTTTACCAAAGTTCCTAGACTCCCTCAGTAATCAGAACTTTTAGTTATTCCTCTGTTCCCAGCGACCTTAGAACTTGGTGTACCCAGACCTAGGACTTCTGACCTTTTACTTTCCTACTAACATTTTCTCTCTTGCAGCATATCAGAGTCAGAACTTCTGTTCCTTCTCGTTTCAGCAATGTGCTGATTCTGACTCATTTTTCTCTTATTTATCTTATTTTAGCTTTTAATAACCAAAAATACAAAAAAAAACATTTTTATATTTACATACTTTATTTTATCTCTTTTTAAACCAAAAGATCAAAAAAATATTCTTAAGCCAATTTATTTCTTTTCTTAACAAAAACAAAACAAGTCCATTTCAATTCTTGTACATTATTTCAATATGGTTGTAATAGATAATTATAAATTTAATTTCTTGCAATCCCCATTTGTAAATTTGTACACCTCATCCCCCTAATGATTGTAATAGCGTAGAATATTTACTTTCCGTAATTTATCGCTTTCATATAAATGCTAGTAATTAGGATTTGTATGGAAAGATAAAAATCAACAAATAGATAACCCAAATCAAGACAAAATGAATGTAAATCAAACACACTTACACACTAGCACCCGTAGGGTAATCCCGTTTTGCAGCCTTTCGGAAATAGTCATGTCCCTCGAATATGGGTGTTTTAGCAAAGACCCTCGATAAAAGGTCGTAGTCCCTCGATGACCCTTAATGTTGCCTTCGGTAAACGATCTAGTCCTTAAACGACATTGCTAAAACGTTCCATAGGTTGCCTTCTATGACTATACAAACGTCCCGCTCCCGTCCCTTCACATCCAACGATGGGGCTTATTATCAATCAATGGTAAGATAGAAACATCTAAAGGAGGAAGAAAAGAACATTTAAGACCTTTTGAGTAGTTAGATTTGCTCCTAGTTGCTCGCTTGCTCACAAGAAAAAAAATTTATACACCAACACCTCTTTGAAACATTTTCAAAAGACAACACTTTGTATGCGTTCTTATAGAAACGAGAGTCATTACAAAGAAGACACCTTTTCAAAATCTCTTTCAAAAACACATTCCACAAACACCTCTTTGAGCTATTTTTAAAACAACATTTTGTACGCGTTCTTATAGAAACGAGAACCATTACAAAGATATTTTCAAAATACTTTCAAAAGCTACACCACAAGCATACATTCAAACAAAAGCAAGTGACCTAGCAGGCAACTAAGAGCCCGTAGATGACTACGAATGAAAAGGGTGCTAATACCTTCCCTTTTCATAATCTACCCCTCAAACTCAAGAAAACATCTCTAAAGGTCATTCCTGTTCTTTTCAGCCTTTCCTTTTGGATAAAAGAAAAGTCAGTGGCGACTCTTGCTATCCGCAACATTTGCGATCAAACGCAAAACAACCAAGTCAATTCTCCCACCGTATCACAGAGTCGCTTAGGCAAAAGTCAGGGCATCCCGCTGGGCTTCACAGTCAAATTCAAAAAGAATTTGTCCAGGAAAAAGTTAGGGAAAGTGATGGAAAGCCTGAAAGGCGAAAAAGGATTACGAAATGAATATCCTTAGCAAAGAAATTTGTTGCTTGGTTAGACACTGTAAGTAAAAATAAGTGATTATCGTATCCAAAGAAAACCTCAGTTGTTTCCTCAACCGTCTCGAAATTCCTTTTGAGAGAAGAATGTTCGTGTCAAATTAACTAAACTCAGGACTGGAGAACATCATGAAGGGGGTGGGCACCAAATAATTTTGAGCCTTAAAATCTATTTTTTCTGAAACCGTGAACTAGGCCATGTTACAAACCTTAAAAGTCCTAATTGAAATAGGGTTTATTTCGAAAGCGTATTTCAATGAGATAGTGTTTTCTGAATCCCTTGAGTTTTTCTACATTTTTATGTTGATATCATATACTTTTGTTATATTCTTTAAAAAAATCAATTTTGCATCCTGGCTAGTGTTCCATTCATAAGGTTTTGCGGAATCTTCTTAATAAAAACTTCAAGACTTACATAACTGTTGCATTAAAATTATCATTCTTAGAATAAATATTGTTCTGCTTGTAAAACAAACGCTTGATATCAAAGAAGCTTACATTTGAGTATCAGCAAAGGGAATGTCACTAAGAAGAAGTTGTTGAGCAAAAAAGATACAACATTCAGCTAATCTAGGTGAGCTACGTCGAGATTCGACGAATCTCTAGGAACTTTTTGGTCAGGCAAATTATCTTAAAAGCATACAGCCAAGGGCAAGTCATGAAAAATATCTCGACCAGCACGGTAAACACGGGACACCAAATTTGTTTCCAAGGGCATTTCCAGATTTTCATCAAGGAAGTTACTATGTTCCTCCCCAAGCCAAAGATCTTCCTCAAGCAGGACTGTTTCTCATGATCTGCCTTGAAGATGTGTGCATGGTTTCCTCTATAGTAGATGACCAGTTAGTGGGTTTCCTCCAAGCTGTGGTGTGGTATTAGGTTTGCAATCCCATTTCCTTCCCCAGTTGAGCCTTGGTTTAAGTTTCCTCCAAGGTGTTATTTGATGTTGGGTTTGTAATCACATTCTCCCCAATCAAGTCTTGATTTAGATTCCTCCGACTGAGTGTAGTTTTTTTCCATGGTCGAATGATGATCAAGAAGAGGTTGAAAAGTTACAAAGTATATGCTTAGTTGTTGGATTCTTTCTCCCTTTTATGTTGAGAAGTAATGCATAATCTCTCACAGGATACTACTCCCTCCAATTATGACATTGTTGTTGTGGTGTGCCTCTAAACAACCAGAAAATGGAAATATACCTTCTAAGAAGTATTGAGATAAGCATCTACTCCTTAGGTTTTCTCTCACTGTGCGTTGAGTTTGATTTAAAATCCCCATAAGCTGACCTCTCACTGTGATGTTAACTTCTTAATTCTCCAGATGAGTCGAGGATGATGCTTCCCTATAAAATTTGTTATTCCATGAAGTTTCATGATTTCTCGCTAGAGAAGTTTTCACAACTATTATGCTTGATATTGAAGACTGTATTTGGGCTCTCTTTGGTGTGTGCGGTTTCTTTTTCCCCAATGAGGTTAGCATAACAATCCCCCAATTGAAGTATCAACGATGTGGTTTTTCATCTTTCCCAGTGAGGTCTATATTGACATCCCCAATTGAAGTCTCAACATTGTGGCTTTCACCTTCCGTAATGAGGTTTGTATTGGAATCTTCAGTGAAGTCTAAACGATGAATCTTTGTCTTCCCCTGTCAAAGTCTATATTGATATTCCCCGGAGAAACCTAGAGGAGTTTATGATATTCCTGTAACTTTATTTGTTGCTAGTCAGGTGATGCTTTGATTGTTGTCAAGCCATGTTCTTTCCAGTGAAATTAAGCCATGAAATAGGACTTTGTTTCCTCAGTAGGCGCTTATTCTCTTATGGAACCTTCATCATGGATGTGACTTGGCCGAGTGTTGTCTTCACCCAAGTCGGCTTTGTCTAGTTATCCCTGACATATTATGGTTGTTTTGCCACCGTATATATGATAACATTCATACGTTCATACATTCATACATTCATTCATACATTCATACATACATCATGAATAGTTAAATAAATTTTTTTTATTCATTTGCATTCATTGATGTTTTGTTGGTATATTATTCTCTTTGTAGAGTTATGTTACTCTCTCTCTCCAATAGAATTGTCAACTTTAAACAGAAAGTGTATATCCTTTCAAGTTCCCCACTGAGTTATCCCTCGTGGAAATTTTTTGCTTCAGCCTTCCTATTCAGTTCATTATCTGGATGGAGTGTGATCCCCTTTTGAGTTTATTTCTCATCAGGTGCTGTCTTGGTTGATTATTCCATTCCAGTTTATTTCTGGTTTGAATCTGCAGTCCCCGACAATATTATTATTTTGACTTCTACAGGCTTTGAGCCTTGATTTGAGAATGTGCATTTATTTTACACGCAAAGTTTTTCTTCTTCTCTCCTCAACAGGAATGTATTAGTATTTCCCCAGGAAATCAAGCTTCATTCCTCGTCAGTCTTATTACAATTCCTTCTTAAACAGAAAGCGACAGTTCTCTTTATTTGAGCAACCTGTTCTTCCCAGTAAGTCTGTTACTGCTAGAGAAGGTGTTTTTTTCCCAATGAATGGTAATCTCGTCATTATGGGAGATATTTCGTTGATGAATACTGTTTTTCCAATGAATGGTATCCTTGACATTATGGAAGGTAGTTCGTTTCTGAGATGTTGTTACTCCAATGAATGGTGTCCTCGTCATTATGGGAGGTAGTTTGTTGTTGAGATTTATATTCCGATGAATGGTAGTATCGTCATTATGGGAGATAGTTCATTGATGAAAAGTTGTTACTCTAATGAATGGTGGCCTCGTCATTATGGGAGGTATTTCGTTGTTGAGATCTATATTCTGATGAATGGTAGTCTCGTCATTATGGGAGATAGTTCGTTGATGAAAATTTGTTGTTTCAATGAATGGTAGTCTCGTCATTATGGGAGATAGTTTGTTGTCGAGTTTGGTTGTACTTCAATGATAAAGAAAATTTGTTGAAATATTCTTACAGCAATATGTTACCCTTTCCAGGTGAAACATATTGGTTAAAGAAGAAACTGAGACAAGTTTGTGGCTTATGGTCAGGATCAAGAGGAGGTTTATTTGATTCTCCATCAAATGGTATCTCTTCGAGGAAGTTTCGCAAGAGAAGTTTGTTGTGAAATCTTTACAAGTGGTAGTCTCTTTATTTTATATAGCTTGTATGTTACCATTTCCAGGTGAAACATCTTGGTTAAAGAAGAAACTGAGACCAGTTAGTGGCTTATGGTCAGGATCGAGGGGAAGTTTATCTAATTTCCGTCAAATGGTATCTCTTCGAGGAAGTTTCACAAGAGAAGTTTGTTGTGAAATCTTTACAAGTGGTAGTCTCTTTATTTGAGATAGCTTGTATGTTACCCTTTCCAGGTGACACATCTTGGTTAAAGAAGAAACTGAGACCAGTTCGTGGCTTATGGTTAGGATCGAGGGCAATTTTATCTGATTCTCTGTCAAATGGTATCTCTTCGAGGAAGTTTCACAAGAGAAGTTTGTTGTGAAATATTTACAAGTGGTAGTCTCTTTATTTGAGATAGCTTGTATGTTACCCTTTCCAGGTGAAACATCTTGGTTAAAGAAGAAACCGAGACCAGTTTGTGACTTATGGTCAGGATCGAGGGGAAGTTTATCTGATTCTCCATCAAATGGTATCTCTTCGAGGAGGTTTCACAAGAGAAGTTTGTTGAAAAATATTTACAAGTGGTAGTCTCTTTATTTGAGATAGCTTGTATTTTTACCCTTTCCAGGTGAAACATCTTGGTTAAATAAGAAACTGAGACCAGTTCGTGGCTTATGGTCAGGATCAAGGGGAAGTTTATTTGATTCTCCATAAAATGGTATCTCCTTGAATAAGTTTCGCAAGAGAAGTTTGTCGTGAAATCATTGCAAGTGGTAGTCTCTTTATTTGAGATAGCTTGTATTTTTTACTCTTTCTAGGTAGAACGCCAGAAGTTTGGGAAACTCTTTATTATTCTTTGGGACTTCACCTTCTATAAAAGCTGGTGTTATTCTTTTCTCCCTACCTTCAGTAAAAGTCGGTAGTTCACCTTCAGTAAAAGCTGGTGTTATTCATTTCTCCCTACCTTCAGTGGAAGTCGATAGTTCACCTTCAGTAAATGTTGGTGTATCTTTTATTTCTTTACCTTCAGTAAAAGTCGGTATTGTCTCCATATGTCTTCCTTCAGTGGAAGTTGGTAGTCATATTCAGTGGAAGTCGGTAGTTCACCTTCAGTAAACGTTGGTGTATCTTCTATTTCTTCACCTTTAATAAAAGTCATTATTGTCCTATGTTTTTTTTACCTTCATTCTTGAGCGAGTAGTTCATTACCATTCTTAGGCAAGATTGATCTCTTCCTCCTCGTTGGACCTTACTCCGATTAAGTTGAGTTGTTTCCAGCCATAAGTGCAAATGCCAAATCTTTGATTACCAGGCATAGGAACTGATACCAAACATCCACTTACTAATCTAGGTGTTGATGTTTATCATCATCTCTGAGCCGATATTATCTTCACTGTTTCTGTTTGCGCCCTTCTGTTTAGCAGTTGTCGATCCTCTGTGTTGATGTTACTCTCTTTTTTCTATCTCCTCTATGAATGGATAGTTCACAGTTCTCGGTTAGCCAATGTTATCCTCACTTAGTTGAGTTGATGTTAGTTGATCGCTTCTCAATACCTTACTATAGTGAAGTTGAGTCTTCTTTTCCCCAGCGGAGTCGGTTTGTCTCCAATGGATTCAAAATTCTATCCCCAGAGTCGTGTTGTTCCCCAGAGATTTATTTCCCTGGTTGACTTCTTTTTGTTAAGTTTGTTGATTTTATTTTCATTTCTCCAGTGTGTATTATTCGCCTGCATAAAGTTTATATTTTACATCCATAATCTTAAACATCGCATGGCATCTTAGGGCCAAAAATAGGGTTTGTTTTGTATTTAAGTATCTTCGATCGCGTTGAAATGAATATTTTAACCTTTGTATCTCCGGATAGAAGACACTTAAATAAGGGAAGCTGTTATATCCCAATTTTTGCCCCTAAGATCCTCTGTCATCTACAAGCATCACAAACATTTTCTTGGCGGGATTCTTTAGGATTCAAATTTGTCTTCATTAAAAGCTCCTCCAAAATAAGTGGATTAGGGCTTTAACTTTGTGTGCTTAGGATTCATCATGCCTTGCAATTGAGCAGGCAATGAGCTAGGGTTTTGATTCCTCTCTATACTTCAAGTCATCTCCCCATCATTGTGTTTCCAAATTAAGAAAATTGGGGTTCCTCCTAATTTATTACATCACAAGTCAACTCTTCTCAAGAGGGCTAAAAGATTGAGTCATGGTTCTCTTCTTGTGATAATACTTGATAGATAAGTAAGCGTTTCTTTGGATTTTTCATCAAGATATTTTTTTGATTAAAGAGCGAGCATACAATATGGTAAGAGGTTGAGGATTCCTTATGATCAAGACCTTGTTATCTTTTCATTTTGTTATTGACTTGAGTCTGAGGATGGAAGTAGAGAATGGATTCTTTATTGTGAAGGGTTTCCTTTAAGATCGATGGTTTATGTTGAATTCAAAGTTGTTAATTCAAGCACATTTCAATTTTTTCAAGTTTGATTCAAAAAGTTTAGGCTCGTCCATGGGATTTGTTTGGAATTCAAGACACATTAATTCTGTACAAGAACTTAAAAGATTCAAGCATTCATGTTTCTTGAAATTTAAGGCCGTGTCCATAGTTTAAAATTTTAGCCAAGGTATTCGAGGGGTATTCATGCTTCAAGAGAAAATTCAAAATTTGTCAAGAGTTCGAAGGCAAATCCACTTTGCAAGATGACATTCAACTAAGAGTTTTCAATATCCATATCAAGCTCAAGATTTCAAGTGGTCAGTGTTTCATTCAAATTCTTCACTGTCCAAATTCATTTTTAAATTGTCAAAAATTACAATTAAGATTCATCTAGAACAATATTCCAGTTCAATTACAACCTAATATCTCCATCATTCAAATGATCAAATACATACAAAATGCCATTACTAGCCTCCAATTGTTGTGCCGAGTAGTGATCTTGCTAAGGCACGAAAGTTTGTGTGTATGATTTCCAACTCTACCAATGTTGTTGAAGTGTTTATAGGTGGGTTCTGGAAAACCTGTTTGTTGAAGAAGAAAGACATCAGGGATTTAGACAATGCAGAAAATAGATAGGAAATTCAAAAAAATTACTGGGGATAAAACGGAAATCGCAATTGGGTTTGTTTGTAGTTAGCTTAGACAAGGAAGGAAGCATAGCAAGGTTATGTCTATCTCTATTGAAGATAATTTTGATTCTTAAGAATTAACCATTATTGACGCTTTTCGCCAAACACTCATACTGGAAGAGCTCTTACTCTCAAAGCATATGCTTAAGTGGAAAAAGGAGTTTTGGTGCTGACATAATCCTGGAGGATCTTGAATTCAAGGAGCTTGATGAAGTTCTGAAATACTATCCACAAGGGTATCATGGAGTTGATGAAGATGGAAGACCTGTTTACATTGAAAGATTGTGTCAGGTTGAATGTAGCAAGCTGTTGCAAGTAACATCGATCGAACGTTATCTTAAGTACCATGTTAGAGAGTTTGAGAGGACTTATGCTATTAAGTTACCTGTATGTTCAATTGCAGCAAAGAAGCACATTGATCAAAGAACAACTATATTAGACGTGCAAGGAGTGGGTCTTAAAATTATGAACAAAGCTGTAAGGGATCTCCTCCAAAGGCTTTAGAAGATTGACGGTGATAACTATCCTGAGCCGTTGAATCGTAGATTCATCAACAATGCTGGTTTTGGATTTAGGCTCTTATGGAATACTGTTAAGGCATTCCTTGATCTGATCCTAAGACCACCTCAAAAATCCATGTGCTAGGTAACAAGTACCAGAGCAGGTTGCTAGAAATCATTGATGCCGGTGAACTTCCAGAATTCTAAGGAGGCACCTGTACTTGTGCAGAAAAAGGTGGATGCATGCTATCAAACAAGGGTCTATGGAATGATCCAGAGATTTTAAAGTTGGCTCAAAATAATGTTGGAATGCTTCAAGAAGCTGATATCGGGGTTGGTATGAGTGACGTCGAATAATCAGCGGGATGCTTAATGAAATCTTTAACGCCTTATATATTTTCTTTTTCTGCACAAAGGCAATGGAGGCATAAGCCTTCGATTCAGAGGGTGAAGCCTGCAAAACCAAGTGTATATGCATATTCACAACATGAGGAGTTCAGCATACACAGGCAAAAAAAAGAGAATAACAGAATTGGAGAAAATTATAACTAACAATAATAAGACTCCTAACCGTAAAACTGTCTTCCAACTTTCCTAACAGTCTAACCAACTTAAAAACAGAATTTTATCGATCTTCCAATCATTTTTCCAGCTCAGATTAATATACTTCTAACAGAATCCAATTCACTGACTAGGAGGATCCTAATTGTTTTTCTAGCAGAATTGCTAACTTCCTAACAAAATCTCTCACAGATTCAAAAAACCACATAACTGAATCCTAACAGGAATTAGAAGAAAAAAACAATAACTATCTGACTATTAACATTACCTAACGGTCTTCCAACTAACTCCTATAACATCTAACAGAAAATTGAAATAGAAAAGGGAGCTCCAATCTGTAACAAAATCTTCAGAGCTTTATAACAAATTTCTAACAGAATTGGAAGGGAAGAAGGATTCATGAGGTAGAAAACAAAAAAGGTACAGAGCATAACTCACCTTAATTTCTCTCTCTCTCTCTCTCTCTCTCTCTCTCTCTCTCTCTCTCTCTCTCTCTCTCTCTCTCTCTCTCTCTCTCTCTCTCTCTCTCTCTCTCTCTCTCTCTCTCTCTCTCTCTCTCTCTCTCTATCTCTCTATCTCTCTCTCTCTCTGAACGCGTAACACTTCACTCCTCGATCTTCATCCATTTCTGGAGCTTTATATCTTCAACCTGCTTCATCACCTTCATCATTCTCTGCGTCCTTCACACAACATCTTCAACCTTCTCAACAACCTTCAAGAACTGATTACTTCTTCCCTTCAAATTCCTCTACAATCTTTTAAATTTCACTCTCGATTCATCATAATCTCCATCTCATCTCTCTCTATCTCTCTGAACCCTGGTCATCTTCAAATTTCTTCACACTTCAACAACATCATCAAACTCCTGAAACATATCGCATCAACAAACTGCACAAACCTTCATATTCTTACCAATACTCAACAACATCAATCTGCGTCTTCCATATTCACACAACAACATCTCCTTCGTATCATACACAGTAGCAACAATTCAGAAACTGGAGAATTGAAAGAGTATAAGAAGAATCAAGGACGAGGTCGTACCTTTCGAAGACGCATCAGATGATTCTTGGGTAGGTAAAATTCTCCGATTCTTCTACAATTTCTCGTCGTTAGCTCCAATTTGATGTTGCAGCAAATCGAATTCGCGAAGTGGAGAGACTGAAGTAATGCAAATCGAAGACTTTTCCGGCACCGTCGTTTCGCACTACTAGGAAGAAGAAGAAGATTGTTCGTATGATCTTAATCGCCGCTCATAGTGTTAACCCTAATCCCCTTCTATTATTATATGTTTTTTTATTATCTGATTTGGTTTTAAAAAAATTTTGTTTTGTTGAAATTCAATATAATATAAATGATCAGCAAGAAAATGAAATTGAGTAAGAATATGGATCATGGGCCGATATCCATCTCTCCTCTAAAGCCCCATTGAGTTTTTTTTTGGCAGTCTGAAAAAAGCATGAGCAAAAACTGATTCTAGACCGGATCACCACCCTCCTAAGCCTATCAGATGCATTTTTGTGAAACCTAAAGAGATTGGAACAAAAATTGCTTATTGGACATTGCAGATTGGACCTTGGGCCAGTTTTTGCACCACATACTCCATGTTTGCAACTCAACACCTCCTGTTTAAAGTTTATCTAGTTTTTTATTTATTTATAATTTTCCTTTTTTTAATTCTTACAATGACATTAGAAATAAAGAGTTAGTAATCAAATAAAAACTTGTTAGTTTTTTTTTTTATGATTTAGGAATTAATTCTTTAATATCTTTGTTAGAATTATTTCCATAATAAAAGACAATAAAAAATATAACAGAATACAATATAAATTTTTTTTAGAATTTTCTTTTTATATTTTGTTAGAATTTTCTACTATTGTTTACGTTTAATAACCATTTTTGTCGCCAAGATTTGGTGATTTCACTTGTACTTGTCGAGGTTTGAGTTTTATATAGGTTTATCATGGGATATACAAATGTGCTTGAGTTTCCGATTGTGATTTATTTTCACATCAATGATACTTTGGTGCTTGTTCTGAGTATGCAATCTCTGATTGTTTGTTTGTTAATGCCAGCTCGCGCAAAGTATTTTTGGTTTCTTTGCTTTGGTGGCGCTTTTTATGGACATTATTGTTTGTTTGGTATTATACTGTTTCTAATTTATCTTTTCACATTCCATTACTTTCTAGATATCATGAGAAATATGAAATAAAGAGCGTGCGCTCGAAGTCGCTGTTTAAAGACCTGTAGCAGACATTCCGCACTTTATTTATTATATGTGTCGTGCTTGTGTTTGTTTCCTTTCTTGTTGATCGATGAGTAACTCAATTTAGAAATTGAGATCACGACTTCTCTCTCAGTGCATGCTCCCTATAGGATTTTGTTTCTTTCCTTTATTTCTTGTTGATCGATGAGTCACTCAATTTAGAAATTAAGATCACGACTTCGCTCTCATTGCATGTTCCCCATAGGATAATTTTGTTATACTTTCTTTGGAATGCTAGCCTAGATAGGATCTCTCTAGGTGTGCTCTCTTGAGTTTATTGGCTTGCTTGCTTGATTTCATCTTTGTGTGTATGTTTTGATATGATATACCCTCAACATGTTCCCTCTGGAGCTCTCGATTCAACTATAGATGATGATTCGAGATAGACATAGTTTTAGGTGATAGACCCTTGCTATGCTCCTTTAGGACTTCTTGATTCATATATAGATGATGAGTTGAGATAGACATTAGGATTGTTATCCAAGCATGTCAACTTAGGGTAGAGATTTCCCATTCAAAACTCAACCATAGGACCACCATTGTATGATAACATTAGGGATAGATTTAGGCTAGTCTCCCTTAGATGTTTTTCTTTCTTTTGCATCCTTGCATTAAAACAAAAACTTATTTTTCTTGCAAACTTCAAAACACTTAAAGATTACTGATGAGAATCTTACCTTTGTTGAGCATGGGAAATGATAAGCGGGTCTCTTCTCGATCTTATTGTTTTTCCATTCTAAGCCTTGGTGTGGTTCAAGTCTCAAATACTTACTTCATGAATAAGTAGAGACATGGCTAATATCTCTCTCTTGGGATTAACTAGCCGTTATCTGCAGCAAAAACACCAACCAACACAAACTCTTTTGCCTTTGGGCTTTCCTTTCAAAATTCTTTCTAAAAGGACATGCTAAGTCACTTCTGTACTGACGTGTAAGTCTCCAAAGGTCGAGTTGCAGTAGAAGGAGAGATTAATATTGTTCATTAAAAAATACAAATAAACAAAATATGTGAGCCGAACTACAGTGCTCTGATTCCTTAAAAGGGATACTTAGGCATCTGGTCACGGGGCTCAGTCGAGCGAAAATTTGTAAAGATTTCCTTCTTTTCCCCATGTTTTCTTTGTATGCATTACCTCTTAATTTATAATCTTTAAGCATTAGATTGAATACACCA
This sequence comes from Vicia faba, assembly GCA_948472305.1. NCBI lineage: Eukaryota > Viridiplantae > Streptophyta > Magnoliopsida > Fabales > Fabaceae > Vicia > Vicia faba. The sequence goes on from OX451741.1 coordinate 555,310,438, forward strand.
TTTGATTATAAAAACAAGAGTGGATCTCGTAGAGTACTACAAACTTGTGGGGTGGTAATACCTTCCCCTCGCGTAATCGACTCCCTTACCTAATCTCTTGGTCGCAAGACCTTGATTTCCCCTTTTGTGGGATAAATAAATACTCGGTGGCGACTTCATTGATTTTACCGCTACAGGTGCAACCCCTTTAACTGACTAAGAAATGGTGGACATGTTCATCGGCACTCTAACGAGTCCATTCTTTAACTTGCTGATTGGGAGTTCTTCATCAAGGTTGACTGAGCTGATTTTGACTGGCAAATAAGTTGAAAGTGGTATCAAGAGAGGGAAGATTCAGATGGTTGCATCCTCTAGAACCGTGAAGAAACCATTCCTTGGAAAGAAAGAAACCAACCCTGTCTGTTGTACCCTAAAATTTTCCCTCCCTTTTCTCAAGACATTTCTCACAAAGATCTTCAAAGCTCAAGGTTCTCCAAGATTTGATCAGACAAACTCATCTCCTAACACTGAGGCCACAAATTAGGGTTTTGGTTTTCTCAAAGACAATTGGAGTTATAATGCCTCATATGTCTTTCATGGATCATTATAGACCTCCAATAATACTCATGTCAAGTTTTAAGTCTTGAATCATAATTTTGCTCAATCAATTGACCAGATGACTTCAAATTAACTGTATTGGGTAAAAAGTAAATTTTGGTCAACCTACAGTCAAACTTCATGATTTTTTGTCAACATCAACATCTTAATGTCCTATTCATCATTTTATCAAGTATTGATCACGATTTCTCAAGAAAAGCACTCAATTTACCAAAAGGGCAATGTCAAAATTAGGGTTTTGACTGTATTTGACTGATCAGGGACTTTTGACCTAATACATGATCTAACGGATTGAAGCATAATATCAAGGCTTCAAATTCAAAATGTGGACCTAATTTCATGGTTCAAAATATTTCTCAAGATCAATTGATTGATAGTTGAAATTCATCCAATTAATAAAAACTTAACTAATACACCAAAAGTCAAACTTTGACTTTTTGATCAAAAGTGAGTTTCAAAGATCAAAATTCATCAAGACATTCAAAAATGTGAAGCTTGATCATAAAGAAATCAAGATAGTCAAAAGTCAATTTGAAAAGTCAAACTTTTCAAGACTTAGAAAAATTTCTAAGTGTTTTAAGTATGATAATTTCACTACTTCATGACATTTTTTCACCAAGATGCAAGATGATTCAAAGAAAATTTTCAACATGAAAGTTGTAGATCTTGATGATATCTACAACATTTCTTTACTGATAAATTCCTAAAAATTCTTTAGTTTTGAATTATGAATCCATGAAGTCATGCACTTTTTCTTAACTTCTTGGCCAGGATTTTGACCTAACTTCTTGGCCAATTTTCACATAGTTCCAATGTGATTTTGAAAAATGGAAAACATGAAAGTTGTAGAGGATGTTCCGAGATTTTAAAAATGTCCAAGAAATCAATTATATCATTTTTGAGCTAGGAGAATCGAAGAGGAGAAGTTGGGCTTTCAAACTTGAATTACAAGGCAATTTTCATGAAGAACACTTGACCTAAACCATAGCTATGCTGCATAACTTCACTTTTCAGGCCTTCTAACTTGAAAATCACTCCTTAATTTACTGTTTACACAACTGATTGATCAATTGATTCAAGCATTGTCCAAAGCAATTTACCATTTTTGGGAGAAAGGCACCACTTCCATTCTAGTAAAGTAAGCCTTTAAGCAATTGTCAACTTCTAAGCCTCTCAATTGTCATCTCTGCACATAAACTATGCTAAATCAAGAAGAAACATGTCTACAGATCCTAACCACCCTATGAGCCCTTGTACCATCACATTGAAACCACAATTTTCACTTTACTTCAAAACTAAGCAACAAAGCCATAACCCTATATCTCAAAAATCTGATTAGTTCTTATGCTAAGACCTTTTGCCTATAATTAGAAGGCTCATTTTCAAGATAAGGGACGGATTAGCAAGCCCTCAAACTCCATGAAACTTTCCCAAACCCAAAATTTCACACAAACCTCCATTATTGTCATTTTTGGCCAGAAAATTCCAATCTCTCAAACTACTCATGCGTTTTCACTCTAATCCATTCTCAAAGCTTCTATAACTCAAATATAACTCAACCAAACACCTGTTACAGTTTTGTAACATCATCTTATTCATCTTCCATAACCAAAAACAAAACATTGCAACTTGACTTCTCTAGACCATTTCAGCCACTCTCAACTCAAGCAAAGCATTGCATTTGCTTCTAGGGACTCAAATAAGCTAACCTAATCATTGCAACACCTTGAAACAAGCTCATTTGCAAAACACGAAATCTATTTTCAAGGTAAGTTTTCTGATTTTTGAACTCTTCATATAGGCATTGTTAGCTTTCCATTTTTAAAGATAAAATATAGACATCATGGCCCTGAAGTTGATCATGTCCTTAGAATTCATTTATATTGCTTGAGTAGTGAGAATTTTAAGTTTGAACTTTATGAAAAAGTTAGGTCAAGATTTGGTACCATTAGAAATCCATGCTCATCTTTTATTTATAGCTTAAGTTATTTAAATTTCTGAAATTGTGATGAAATTTGAGACAAGTTTGATGTTTACATTTTTGCAAATTGTTGAGAGATGAAGAAGTTACAGGATTCAAATTGGTTCTCTGTTTATGGCGCGAGGTTGAAGATAAAGTGAAGCTATGAACATGTTTTATTTTAAGTTTATTTCAACATGGTTTACTAACGGATGAAACAGGCCACCATAGTGACAACAAGCGCGCGTGTAAGGCATTATTATGGAAGGTCCTGGGTTCGAGCCCCAGCGAGACCTTTTGTGATTTTTCATATTATTTCTGTTTCTTTTTTTGTTTGTTTACTAGCATGTTGAGCTTCCTCCTTTGGGCCTCCCTCCTTTTACTCAGCATCACCCCCTCGTATCCTAACAAGCCACAGAACACACATAACCTTTTTTTTATTTTTTTATTCTGACTTACAAAAACCAACATTGGGTCTAAAATCAAAACAAAAACAGTTTTACTTACAAATACCCTTTCCAGTTTCTAAACCCTCTGACTTAATTTTTATATTTTTTATTTTATTTACTTTTTCTTTATTCTATTATTATTATTATTATTATTATTATTATTATTATTATTATTATTATTATTATTATTATTATTATTATTATTTAAAATACCAAAAATATTTTAAATTTATTATTTAGATATTTAGTATATTTTTATTTTACTTCTTTTAGACAAAAAGAACAAAAACATTTCCTTAACAAAATTATTTTTTATTAAATTATATATGACTTAGATTTATTTTAATTGAATCAATTTAGAACTTAGGAGTTCAATTAGTTAACTTTTTTTTTTCATTCATTAATTAAATTAAAATCTTTCATATAAAAACACAAACAAAAAACAATTTCCTTTTCTTTGTATATTATTTTACATTCTTGTACATTTTATTCTTGCAATATTCAATATGGTTGTAATAGTAAATTAGGGTTTAATTGCTTTTATTCCCCATTTGTCAAGTGTATCCCCATCCCCCAAATCATTGTAATAGCGTAGAATTTAAATAATCGCAGTTTACCGCTTTAAATATAATTGTTAGTAATTAGGGTTTGTATGGCAAAATATAAAATCAATAAATAGAAAAACCTAATTTAAAGACAAAAAATACATGAAAACAAAACACTTTGCGCACTTGCACCTCTAGGGTTAACCCACACTTGTTGCCTCGAATAAAATAGTCATGTCTTTCGAACTTGGGATACTTTAGCAATGACCCTCGAATATAAGATTGTAGTCCCTCGATAACCCTTTAAGTTGCCTTCGGTAAATGATCTTAGACCCTTGAGATAAATTGCTAAAGGTATACTACAATGTTGCCTTCTATCACTGTACAACAACCTACGTTTTTCCCTTCACATCCAATGATAGGGATTCTTACCAATCAATGGTAAGATAACAATATCTAAAGGAGGACGAAATGAACAAAGACTTTTTGAGTAGGTAGAACGCTCGTAGTTTCTTGCTTACAAACATTTTAAAACATCTCTCAAACACACCAATACTTCTCCATGAAATATTTTCAAAAGTCAACACTTTGTATACATTCTTATAGAGACGAGAATTATTACAAAGTTCTCCTAAAAAAAGGAACTTTCAAAAATACTTTCAAAAACTATCACAAAAATATTTCAAACAAAGCACTTTAAAGTAAGCTATAAACTAAGAGCCAATAGATAACTACGGATGAAGAGGGTGCTAACAGCTTCCCTTTTCATAACCTACCCCCTGAACTCAAGAAAATTCTCAAAATGTCTTTCCTGTTCTTTTCACCCTTTCCTTTATTGGATAAAAGAAAAGTCGGTTGCGACTCTTGCTATCCGCAACAATTGCGATCAAACACAAAACACCCAAGTCAGTTGTCCCACTGTATTATAGAACTTGCGACTCTGCTGAGGATCTTGTTTAAAAGTGGGGTTACCTTAGAAACTATATCACATTTAAATACTTTCATTTGTTTGACTTGTTTGCCTTACATTTTTGGGCCTATGTTTGGGTTTCTTGTATAGATCCTCTACCCGGATATGGGAACATTATTAGGTAAGTAGCAATAGATTATGGATACTGTACGGTGTAGACTGATATGGTTGAAACAATGGTTATGTTAGTGTGACACATTTGTTGGTACCGATATCCCTTGTATTGAATCAAGGAGAATACGGGACCGTTGTATGGTGTCATGAAGCACTAACTGACCATAAAACCTTTAGTGAAACAACTTGGCCATTAGGAAGTAGTGAGATAACCGACTTTGGTGCAAAGTTGAAGATTGGTTGATACCCAATAATACACTCATTGAGATCGGACTTTTGAGATATGTTGGCTGCAAGAAAAGATTAATTGTGCTAAAACAATTCCCAATGAAGAAATCTCAATGATATTGAGATTCCCTATAACCTATTTAATTTCTAGGACAGGTTGAACCAACTAAACTTCTAGAGGGTACTTACCTATAAAAACCCATGCAAACCTAAACCTAAGGTCTTTGTGTGTTTTGTTTGTGATTATTATTCATGACATCATAAACATCATAACATCATAAGCATTCTCACTAACCATTTCAAGGATTTATGAATTTATCTTTGTTGTGTTTTATAGGACATGGCTTCCACTCATAGAAATACCATCCGAGTCATCTTCGTGAAAGTGCTTCCTCAACTTCAAGATCTAGCATCAACGGTGCATGGATATTCTCCCTTCACAAAGAAATAGGTTCGACTTCTCAACTTGACTAACTCAAACTTCCAAGAAGAAATTATGTTTGTGCTCTTCCAATTCTTTGATCATATACATCATTGCTTCACATTTCCCGACTACCAATTGGTTCCTACATTGGAAGAATTCTCTCAACTGTTAGGAGTTCTCGTGCTTGATCAAATACCATTCACCGGTTTAAAGGAAACTCCAAAGCCTGAGGTTATTGCCAAAGCCTTGCATTTAAAGAGATTTGGCATTATGGAAAATTAGGAAACAAGATGAGGGGTTAAAGGTTTCTTAGCCAAGTTTCTTTTGGAGAAGGCTTGTTTGTTTTGGGAAGATATGGACTCCCAAGCTTTTGAAGATGTATTGGCCCTTCTAATCTATGGTTTGGTTCTTTTCCCCAATCTGGACCAATTCATAGATGTGAATTCTGTCATGGTTTTTCTCTCTCATAATCCTGTTCCTACGCTACTTGGAGATATCCTACATTGTTTTCATACTCGCACCATGAAGATGAGAAGGACTCTTTTGTGTTGTATTCCATTGCTGTCTAGGTGGTTTATTTCACACCTACCTCGATCAACATTTAAGAACTAACAAGGCTTGACATGGTCTCAAAGGATCATGTACCTCTTACACTCGGATATTTATTGGTGTTCCCGTTCTTTGGAGGATATTATTGTCATTGACCATTGTGGGGAGTTCCATAATGTTCCACTATTGGGCATTAGGGGAGGTATTACCTATAACCCTTCTCTTGCATTATGACAGTTTGGGTATGCATGAAGAGCTGGTCCCCATGATGCACTCGTCCAAGGTTTGGTATTCGACTACGAGGGCGACGTCCAAGGTTATCGTCAAAGGTTCATACGAGCTTGGAGAATGGTAAACAAAGTGGATAGAAAGACTTTGGGGCATAAAAGTTCCATCCCTCTTGAGCATTACCTCAAGTAGGTACGAACTCGTGCTCAAAATATCAGGAAGCCTTACCCCGCCATCCTACCTGTGATTATGGATCCCGTTGCTAAGGGAGACACCCCTTACACTCTTCTTCATCCTGACATGCCTACCGACTTCGAGGAATTGGAAAGATCATGGATTCAACTCAAAGGGGAATGAGATACCTTTGAAGTATAGTTCTACGCAAGAGAGAAGAAGATTTTGGAGCTCACGAGGCAACTTCATGAAGAGCAAATCCTGGATGCTTACATTGCACCAAAGAGGATGAGCCCATGGGAAGCTTGAGTCCTTCTTGTTTTAGGAGTTTATTTTGTATTATTTTTTCTTCTTCCATTGTAAGCCCAAGAGAGGCATTTGTAATTTATGAACTTATTAATGCAATTAATATTTGTTGTCTTCTCTTTGTCTAGCAAATTTAAATTCCATAAAATCCTTAAAAACATTGCATTCACATAACATGCATCATATCATAAGCAGGTTTTCTGACACAGGTTTCCTCATCTTTCTATTGTTTATTTCAGTATAAGATGGATCTTGAGCAAACTGTGAAGGACTTGCAGACTCAAAACTCCCATTTTCAAGAAACTCTGCTCAACTTAGCAAATGGGCAACAAGAAATGATGGATTTTCTTGTTACAAAGAAGAAGACAAAGAAGAAAGTTGTGATCAACATGGGGAAGAGGTTTAAAGGCCTCGTCCATCAAGTCCAAGTTGAAGAGGATGAAAATCAAGATGAATATGCTAGGAGCACCCGTGCTGGTGGTGGAAACAATCAAATCTCTGAAGACGAAGATTATTTTGATGAGTAATATCCACCGGCCGATGACAAATATAAGCAACTAGAAAGAAGGTTGTAGAAATCCAAGATGTGCCTGGCTTGGACTTTGGTGACTTAGGTTTGGTTCCTGGGGTAGTCGTTCCCCACAAATTCAAGATCCCCGCTTTTGCCAAGTACGATAGTGTCTCATGTCCGTAGCTTCACCTAAGATCTTACGTCCGTAAAATTCAGCCGCATATCGCTGATAAGAAACTGTGGGTGAACTTTTTCAAGAAAGTCTAGTTAGGACGCAGTTGGAGTGATTTTACCAATTAGAAGGGACTAACATCCATACTTTGGAGGATTTAGCCACTGCTTTTAACCACTAATATCAATATAATGCTGATCTTGCACTAACTAGGGTGCAATTTCAAGGAATGACCATGGGTACCAACGAGGGCTTCAAAGAATACCCTCAAAAGTGGAGAGACCTGGATGGCAGGATGCAACCACCTTTAATTGATAGAGAGTTGGTAGATATGTTTATGGGTACATTGACTGGACCATTTTTTAACTTACTAATTAGAAGTTCATCATACGGATTCACTGAATTAATCTTGACTGGTGAGAGGGTTGAAAGTGGGATTAAAAACGGGTAGATACCCATGGCCTCCACATCAAATGCTGTGAAAAAGTCATTTATCGGTAAAAAGAGACTAATGTTATGTATGGGTAAAGGAGTCATGCTAGGAAGGACCGTCCTCAATAAGTAAGTGAAGTTCTAATTTCCAATCCAACTTCTACTCAACAACCACAACAATGAGCTAATCAACAAAGGACGAGGTTTTAAGAAAGACAGTACACCAAGATTAGGATGTCTTTACCCCAAGCCCTACAACATTTACTGAATGTTGAGCTCATTTTACTAAAAGATCCTCCACAAAATCCAAATACATCCTCACCAAAATACAATCACAATGCAAGATGCTCCTACCACTCAAACAGCCTCGGATATGATACCAACAATTATTGGGCATTAAAGAACAAAATCCAAGACCTAATTGATAACAAAACAACTAAATTAGACCCTCTGCCAACTCCAAACATAATCACCACACCCATTCCAAATCATGGTAAGGGTGTCAATGCTGTTGAAGATGCCTCTTTTGTTTCCTCTGTCAAAGATTTGACAACCCCTTTGAAGTTCGTTAAAAATTATTTGTTGAAAGTCGGGCTATTCCCAGGATGCATTGAAGACAGTTACTGATGTGCTGAACAAATTAATGGTTATGAATGGATAAAGAAAGGTGTCCAACACCTGATGGATAGTCATGAGATTCTATTTGAAAGAACTCCACCTGTGAAAAGTTTGACCCAAAGTGTATATCAATAATTTGAGGACGTGTCCATCATTACTATCTTAAACAAACCTATTAGGATAACCTCCAAAGGTCCTATTAGGATTCCCATTGAACCAAGAATAGCTCCACTAATTATCACCACACCGGGGCCAGTCCCCTACTCTTCTGGTAAGGTTGTGCCCTTGAATTATGGGGTGGAAGTGTACTACCATGACATCAAACAAGATTCCTGGATAAAAGAAGATGAAACAACTAACATTACAAACATTGCTGGATCAAGTAAAGTTACTAGGATAGGGAGGATCTTCTCTCCAGAGATTTCACCTACGACAACCACAACTACACCCATTCGTATTACTGCTGTTAAACCTGTTGCTGATACTCAAGGAAATGAAAAATGATCGAGCCTTCCAGGATGGAGGCTCCCATAAAAGATATTACCATTGAGGACCCATCAACCCAAGAGATGGAGGAGATTTTGAAAATTATCATAAAAAGTGACTATAAGATAGTGGAACAGTTGGGGAAAACACCCTTAAAGATTTCCATGTTGTCTTTGTTGCTATGTTCTGAGGCATATGCTCAAGCACTGATAAAATTATTGTAGAATACGCATGTCCCTCAAGAAACTACGGTCGACCAATTTGAAAATTGTGTAGCAAGCTTGACTGCCAACAACAATTTAGGGTTCTCTGATATAGATTTGACCCCGAGGGGGAATAATCACAACAAAGCTCTCCATATTTCCATAAAATCCAAGGCAACCACCCTAGCACATGTATTAATGGATACTGGATCTTCTCTCAACGTCTTACCTAAAGGAGCATTGGATAGGCTAGATTGTGATGGACTGGTTTTAAAACCCAGTGACATTGTAGTAAGGGCTTTCAATGGTTCTAAAAGGATGGTCCATGGAGAGGTTGATCTCCTACGTGATAGATATCCGTCCTGCTTACTCATGCCTACTTGGACGCCCATGGATACATGGGGCAGGTGCGGTGACTTCCACACTACATCAAAAGTTGAAATATCCGGTCAAGGGGAAAATTGTTATCGTATGTGGTGAAGAAGAGTTTATGATTAGTCATCTAAATGCATTCAAATATGTTGAAATGGATGGTGATTTCATTGAAACTCCTTGTCAAGCCTTTGAAGTGGTCTCTCCCATGGTTGGTGTTGCCAAGGCCACACCTGACACTTCCGAAGCTGCTAAAGATACACCAAGAATGGCTTCTCTCAAAGATGCTCGTGCTGTTATTGAAGAAGAAGGTTGCACCATTTGAGGACAACTTCCTGATTTCCCTTTCAAGTTAGAAAAATTTGGATTGGGCTTCATTTCCAAAGCTCAAAAGGAGGTTCGACGTGCTGACATAGGGAAACCACCTCTCCATATTAGTAACCATGAGATTAATGCCCTTGAAGACTCTGATGTTGATTGTGACTTTGATGATTGGATCTACCCGACTGCTGATAGAGGGCTCAACAAATGGAAGACCAAGGACTTCATCCCAATCTCCTTCTATCAGAAGTAATTTCCATTTACTGTTTTTATTATTTTGATAACTTTGTCTATAATTTCCATTAAAACAATGACTTTAATCCATGTGCCTTGCCCGAGGTACAATGGTCCATTTGTTAAGGGTTTGTCATTTTCATATGCCATATGCTCATTTTAATGTAAAACATTGGACTATTTTGCATTCAAATTTTACGCTCTTTACCTTTCTTTACTTTATTACACTTTCAAAATAGCCATGTGACCTTACATGCACACACACATTTGCAGATCCCCATCCACTATGTATCTCATTAACAATGATCCTGCTATTGCCATATATTAATTTGAACATCCAATCTATCAAGCTGAACACGAAGGCGAGGAAGATTGTGAAATACCTGGGGAACTCGCTAGACTTCCAATGCAAGAGGAAAAGGCCAATCAACCACACGAAGAGCTAGTTGAAGTGATAAACCTGGGTACTGAGACAAACAAGAAAGAAGTCAAGATCGGAACCAATTTGGAAGAGAGTGTCAAGAAAAGATTGGTCCAAATGTTGCACGACTATGTTGAAGTGTTTGCTTGGTCATATGAAGATATGTCGGGGCTTGATGCTGATATCATAGTTCATCGTCTATGAATGAAGCAAGATTATCCTCCGGTCAAGCAAAAGGTTCGTTGCATGCGGCCAGACATCTCTGAGAAGATAAAGGCTAAGGTAATGAACCAATTCGATGTAGGTTTCCTGGAAGTGACGTCATGTCCCCAATGGGTTGCAAATGTGGTCCCAGTGCTGAAAAAAGATGGAAAAGTCTGTATGTGCATAGACTACGGGGATTTGAATAGGGCAATCCCCAAAGATAACTTCCCGCTACCACATATTGATTTATTGGTTGACAACACGGCTCAACACAAAGTTTTCTCCTTCATGGATGGCTTCTCCGGATATAACCATATTAAAATGGCACCCGAAGACATGGAGAAAACCACCTTTGTCACACAGTGGGACACCTTCTATTACAAGGTCATGCCTTTCGGTTTGAAGAATGTAGGGGCAACCTATAAACAAGCTATGGTAGCCCTATTTCATGACACGATCCATCATAAGATAGAAGTCTATGTTGATGACATGATTGCAAGATTGAAAACTGAGGATCAACACCTTGATCATCTTCACAAGTTATTTAAAAGATTGAAGAAATATAAGCTAAGGCTGAATCCCAACAAATGCACCTTCGGGGTAAGATCTGGAAAACTCTTAGGGTTTTTCGTCAGTGGAAAAGGTATTGAGGTCGACCCTGCGAAAGTCAAATCCATACAAGAAATGCAAGCTCTCTATACTGAGAAGGGGGTCAGGGGTTTCTTAGGTTGACTCAACTATATTGCCCGATTCCTATCTCACCTAACTTCTACTTGTGAGCCAATTTTCAAACTGTTGAAGAAAGATCAAGTAGTCAGATGGAACAACGACTGCCAAGAAGCCTTTGACAAGATTAAAGAATACTTACAAGAACCTCCCATCTTGATGTCTCTAGTTGAAGGAAGACCTTTTATTATGTACTTGACAATATTAGAGAATTCAATGGGGTATGTGTTGGCCAACATGACGAGTCTGGACGAAAAGAGCATGCAATATACTACCTTAGCAAAACGTTTACCGATTGTGAAACCATATATTCTTTGCTCGAGAAAACTTGTCGCGCTTTGGCATGGGCTGCTCGCCGGAAAAGACAATATATGTTGACTCACACCACTTTATTGATTTCTAAGATGGATCCCATCAAGTATATCTTCGAGAAGCCAGCTCTCTCCGATGAATAGCTAGATGGAAAATGATTTTAACCAAATATGACATCTAATACACTACACAAAAAGAAATCAAAGGAAGTGTGTTGGTGGATCATTTGGCCCATCAAGCTGTTGATGACTACCAATCCATGAACTTTGAATTCCCAGACGAGAATATAATGCTGATAACTGACTGTGAAAAACCTGGACCGTATGAAGGACCTGAACAAGAATCCTGATAGACTATGGTTTTTGATGGAGCTTCCAATGCATTGGGTAATGGAATTGGTATTGTGATCATTTCCCCCGAAGGTTGTCATACGCCTTTCACTTCCATACTATGCTTCGACTGTACAAACAACATGGTTGATTATGAAGCATGCATATTGGGTCTAAAGGCTGCTATCGACCTAAGGATCAAGTTCTTGGACATATACGGGGACTCAGCTTTAGTAACCAGTAAAGTTAAAGGAGAGTGGGATACAAAGAGCTTGTGCTAACCCTGATCCCATACTTTAAAGAATTTACCTTTGATCCTATCCCGACGGAAGAAACTCAGTTAGCAGATGCTTTAGCAACTATGTCATCTATGTTCAAGGTCAAGTGGGACAACGAGGCTCCTAAAATTACAATCTAAAGATTTGATGAACCTACACACTGCTATGAGATTGACACTGATGAAGAGATGCCTTGGTATCATGAAGTGAGGAGGTACCTCGAAGCATAAGAGTATCCTGAAGGAGCCTTAATCAATGACAAGAAATTCCTGCAGAGGTTCTCAGCCAAATTCTTCCTAAGAAATGGGATCCTATACTAGCGCAACCATAATTCTATCTTACTCCATTGTGTGGACAAGAAAGAAGCAGAAAAGATCGTAGAAGACATGCATGAAGGTATCTCTGGAACTCACTCTAGTGGGCACACTATTGCTAAGAAGATTCTCTAGTTACTATTTGTCGACTTTGGAAACTGATTGTCACCATCACTCGGGGACTTGCCATAAGTGTAAAATCTATGCCGACAAGGTTCATGTGCCTCCAATTCCTTTGAATGTCATGACTGCTCCGTGGCCATTTGCAATGTGGGTGGGGCATTGACATGATTGGAGAGATTAAGCCCACTTCCTCTAATGGACATCATTTCATCCTTGTCGCCATCGACTATTTCACCAAGTGGGTCAAAGCCGCTTCATTTGCCTCTGTCACTAAGAATGTTGTAGCCTGGTTTATCAAGCATAACCTCATCTACCGGTACGACATCCCCGAAAGGATTATCACCGATAACAGAACCAACCTCAATAATGCCATGATCACTGAACTTTGTATGCAGTTCAAAATCAAACATCACAGTTCTTCTCCATACAGACCTAATATGAATGGTGCAGTGGAAGATGCCAACAAAAACATAAAGAAGATTATGCAAAAGATGGTGGTGATCTACGAAGATTGGCATGAGGTGCTACCATTTTCTCTTCATGGATACCGTACCTCGGCTCGAACATCAACTGGGGAAACCCCTTTTTCTTTATTATATGGTATGGAAGTTGTCCTTCTCGTCGAAGTTCATATTCTTTCCCTAAGGATTATGAAAGAAGCAGACTTGGGTGAAGATGAATGGATTCAGACTAGGTTGGATCAGTTGAACTTGATTGATGAAAAGAGACTGGCTGCTGTTTGTCATGGTCAAATGTATCAAAAGCGTATGATCAAGGCATTCAACAAAAAAATCAAACCTCGAGTATACCAAGCCGGCGATTTGGTAATAAAGCGCATCATTTTACCACAAGGAGATCCCTGGGGAAAATGGAGTCCCACTTACGAAGGGCCATTTATTGTCAAGAAAGTATTCTTTGGTGGCGCTATGATGCTAACCACTATGGACGGTGAAGATTTCCCGCATCCTGTGAACACGGACATAGTCAAAAAATACTATGCATAAAGAATTACCCGCTAGGATGACATACCTATGAAAAAATGGTATCCTGGTGGACTAAAAACCAGAAAGGGCGGTCCAGGAAAAAGTTAAGGATTAAAGCGTACGACTATGTCTCGTTGAAATCATTATAGCCGGCTTTATTACCAAGGTCAAAAGTTCAAATGATATGAGATCAATCCAATCAACTTCTTTCGACGGCAAGAGATGATGTTCGAAGACATAGGGGCAATAACGGAGTTGAAACCCAATGAGATCACTTCCACATGGCTATAGTATTTTTTGTTTTCACCTTGTATTCTTTTCATTTTTCGACGATTTCCTCTTACTATGATTTATGTCTCCCTGTACAAAAACGCCAATTTTTAGGCAAATTATCAATACAAATATACTTTGAAGTTCAAATTTTTTGTTTTTTTTGTTTTGAGTGCAAAAACGTCCATTGACTAAAATTGAATGAACATATAGATATTGTGATACTGTGGGAGAACTGACTTGGGTGTTTTGCATTTTATCACAAATGTTGCAGTTAGCAAGAGACACCATCGACTTTTCTTTTTTCCAAAAGGAAAGGATAAAAAGAACCGGAAATACCTTTGAGATTATTTCTTGAGTTCGGGGGGTAGATTATGAAAAGGGAAGGTATTAGAACCCTTTTCATTCATAGTTATCTATGGGCTCTTAGTTGCTTGCTAGATCAGTTGCTTTTGTTTGAAAATGTGCTTTGTGTGGTTTTTGAAAGTATTTTGAAAATGGGCCTTCGTTTAAGCAAACTTTGTAATAGTTCTCGTTTGTAAGAACGTATACAAAGTGTTGAGCTTTTGAAAATATTTCATTTTTGGAAAAGGTTTTGGAAGTGTTGGTGTTTGTTTTGAAGATAAGCAAGGAGTGTTTGATTTGAAAATGAGCAAGCAACTAGGAACAATCTACCTACTCAAAAGTCTTTGTTCATTTCTTTCTTTCCTTTGATATTGCTATCTTACCATTGATTTGGTAATAAGCTTTATCTTTGGATGTAAAGGGACGGGCGTGGGTCATCGTATAGCCATGATAGCAATGTTGTGAGATACCTTAGCATTTCTCTTTGAGGGACTAAGATCATTTTGAAAGGCCACTTTTGACAGCAGCATCGAGGGACTATGATCTTTTATTTTTGATTGCTTTTTGTAAGACATCTCACATGCATAACATGACCATTTTGTAAGGCAACAAAGTGGAATTACCCTAAGGGTGTAAGTGGGCAAGTGTGTTTGATTTACATGCTTGTTTATCTTGAATTAGGGTTTGCTAACTTGTTGATTTTAGTCTTTCCAGACAAACCCTAATTACTAGCATTTATATAAAGCGATAAATTACGGGAAGTAAAAATACTAAGTTATTACATCATTAGGGGAGGGGGTATACAAATTTAAAAATGGGGATTGCAAGAAAGTTAAACCTAATTATCTATTACAACCATATTGAATATTGTACAAAAATTGAAAATAAAATGCAAGAATATAAATGGACAAAGAAATGATTTTTGTTTGGTTTTTTCATGAAAGGGTTTGGTCTTAACCTAATTAAGAAAATGATTAGTTAAAAATAAACAAGATTAAATTTAAACTAATTAAGAAAGGAATTAGGTTAAAAATGACTTTTTAGGGTTTTTTATGAAACAAAAGGTTTTAAGTTAATAAAATAAAATGATAATTAATTATTTAAAAGAAAACCTAAGCTCTAAATTAATTTTAATTTACAAGAGGATAATATAATAATTAAACCTAATTATCTAAACATTAATTAAAAAAGAAATTAATTTATTAAAAGAAATTTTTTTTAGTCTTTTTGTTTTATAAAGAAAAATAAAAATGTATAAGTGTAAATAATAAATAAAAATATTTTGGATTTTTTTATTAATAAAAATAATAATAACAATAATAATGATAATAATAAAAATAATAAAAATAATATGAAATGAAAATAAAATAAAGAAAAAGAAAAAAGAAATAATAAAGAAAATAAAGAGCCAGGGGTGCAAAAGTAAACAGGGGTTAGAGGTCAGCAAAAAACAAAAAGCCTAAAGGGGGGGGGGGGAGCCCATGCGCCTGCTGAAACAAAAAAAATGGAAGAAAAATGTGAAAAGGAGGAAAAGGGTACCACTGGGGCTCGAACCCGGCTCTCAAAGGTTAACAGGCGCGCGCTTTACCACTAGGGTGGCTATACATTCGTTTATTAATACAAAACCATAAATATATATTTGAAAACAAGTCAGAAGGCCAACTTCATCTTCTTCCTCGTGTCAACAAACTGAACATAATTTTTAAAACCTGTAACTTCTTCATCTCTCAACCAAAATGGAAAATGTAAACATGAAAGTTGTTCCATTTTTTCTCACGAATCCAACCATATAAATAACTAAAGCTATAAATCAAAGATGAATGGGAATTTTTGAAAGTACCAAATTATGACCTAAATATTTCAGAAAGTTCAAACTCAAAATTCTCTTAGCTCAATCAAAATAAATGAAATATATGGACATGTACAGCTTCAGGGAAATGATGTCTACATTTTATCTTCACAAATGAAAGCCTAACAATGCCTAAATAATGAGATGAAAAGTCAGAAATTGTACCTCAAAAATGGAAATCGTGAAATGAGTTTGAGCTTGATTCAAGGTGCTGCAATGATCAGGTTAGCTTCCTTGAGTCTCTAGGAAGCTAATGCAATGCTTAGCTTGAGTTGAGAGTGGCCGAAATGACCTGGAAAAGTCAAGGTGCAATACTCTCTTTTTGGTTATGGAAGTTGATAAAGATGATGTTACAGTCATGTAATAGGGTGTGGGATGGTTTTTATTTGATGTAAGGAAGCTTTAGGAACTAAAAGGCCAAAGAACGCACGAGGGAAATGTGAGTTTAGAGTTCAAGGTCAGAAACTGTGCAACAATGGAGTTTTTCGGCAATTTTTGATTTGAGGTAGTTTGGGAGTGTTTCAGGGTGTCAATGCTTGTGTCTTAGGTTTATAATAGTGTCTTAATGTATAGGAAAAGGTTTTGAGAGCTTGGGCTGATCTTAAGTACAAGTTCACATGTTATGTTTTTTGGCTTGTTTTTGAAGCAAGCTTGACAAGCATTTTTCCAAGGCAAGGTACAAGGCTATCTAAAGTGGTTAGGAACTTTAAACATGCTTATATGATTGTGTAGAGGATGCTTATACATAAAGAACAAATGCAAAGCTCAAGACAAGTTAACTTTGTGATTAAAGCCTCTTTACTAGAATGATAATGTTACTTTGTGCCATTAATGGAAATGCAACTTGGATAATGGCTCAAATGATTGGACAAAGATCCTATCAATTGTGCAAAACATTAACTATGGAGTTACAAACAAGTTTGAGGTCTGCAAAGTAAAGATTATGCAGCCTAGCATGGATTTTGTTCATGTGTTCTTCACAAAATGACTTGTAATTCATGTTTGAAAACCCTAACTTCTTGCCTTCGATTCTCCTTGATAAAGTATGATCTTAATTAGTTCATGAACACTTTGGAAAGCTTGTAACATCCTCTACAACCTCTATGTTGGAAATATTTTTAATATTTATCTTGGGACTATGTGAAAAATTGCCATGAAGTTAGGTCAAAATCCTGCCTAAATTAGGGAAAATTTTCACTAAGTTTCCAAGTTTCATGAAAATGTATTCTTAAAATCATAACTTTAAAGTTTTAGATCTCATTGAGATCTACAACTTTCATTTTGGAAGTTTCCTTTGAATCATCTTGCATCATGGTGAAAAGTTTGCTCAAAGTTATGAAAAAAATGTAAAATTTCAACACTTAAAAAAATTCTAAGTCTTGGAAATTTTAACTTTTCAAAATGAAATCTTGAATTTTTGATTTCTTGATGAACAACTTTCATATTTTTACATGTCTTGATGAATTGTGATCTTTGGGACTTGATTTTGACCAAAAAGTTAAAGTTTGACTTTTCAGTGTACAATTGACTTTTGATCAGTTGACTGAAAATCAACTATCAATGAATTGATCTTGAGAAATGTTTTAAGCCATACCATTAGGTAAAAATGAATAATTTGAATCCTTGATATCATAATTTAAACCAATCAATCAATTGCTAGGTCAAAAATCAGAAATTGCACTTTCTCAATCAAAACCCTAATTTTGACAATTTTGCCCTTTTGATTATCTGATCAAATTTCTTGAGGAATTGTGATCCAAACTTGATTAAATGACATATATGACTCCATAATGTTGATATGGACCAAAAATTATGAATTTTTACTGTAAATTTACCACAATTGACTTTTTCTCCAATACAACTGATTTTAGGTCAATTGATCAATTGACTGAGCAAAAATGTGATCCAAGACTTGAAACTTGACATGAGCAATCTTGAGAGTTCAAAATGATCCATGAAAGTCATATGGGGCATTAAAAGTTCATTTGTCCTTGTGCAAATTCAAACCCTAATTTTCAGTCATCAGTGCTTGAGAAGGTGTCTTGAGCTGATCAACCCTTGTGCAGTCTTGAACCAAAGGAGATCTTGTGAGAGATTACTTGAGAAATAAGAGGGAAAAATTTGCGGTACAAAATCTGCCCCTGTTCAATCTTCTTAAACCTGAAGAGTTAGATTGGCGGATCCGTCATTCGTGACTTGAAGGTGGAAGATGACTGGACACTAGAGTGCCCAGAAATTTGCACTCAAAGATGGATTGGGAATGGGCTTATAGATGCCATTTGGAGGAATGATGGTAAACACTGGTAGAAGTATAATCACAAATCTTTGGTCAATTTATACTAAAACTTGATGTTTTACCTGTGGGAAAAAGGGTTAGTAAAATGCAGATGTATGCATGATTTTCACAAGATGAAGCTGATGATATTAAATGCATTTGGTATGTATATGCTATGATGTATGGATGTGAGATGTATGTTTTTCCAGGAAAATAAATCCCTGACTTCTGCTGAGGAGTTTTGAATCCCGGACTTTTGTTGAGGATACATATCTTCAAACTTTGTTGAAAGGATGCCTCTGTTGGGGATTGTATTTTGAATGTTAGATGTTATTTGGTCGGATCTAGGCTTCACAACTTTTTGAGGATGAGGAAGTCAAACTGCTATTTGGTCGGGTCCTCAGCTTCACGGTAACTTACTTGGGAAGAAATAATTTGACTGTTATCTGGTCGGATTCCAGGCTTCGCAGAAAATTTCTTGGGGGAGAGTGAAGTTAAATTGCTATCTGGTTTGATTCTTGGCTTCACAATAACTTGCTGAGGATATAGAAGTTAACTGTTATTTGGTCGAATTCCAGGCTTTATAGTAACTTTCTAGAAAGAATGAAGTTGATCTGATATTTGGTCGGGTCTAGGCTTCATAGTAACTTGAAGTGATAACTGCTATCTGGTCGGGTCCAGGCTTCACAGGTTTTGAGGTGGATGAAGTTAATTGCTATCTGGTCGGGTCCAGGATGCACAAAAAACTTGTTTGAAAAGACAAAGTTGAACTGATATCTGGTCGGATCCAGACTTTACAGTAACACGCTTGGGGAACCTAGATGTTATCTGATCGGATTCCAGGTTTCACAATGAACTTCTGAGGGGGAATTTCTATCTGATCGGACCCAGGCTTCACAATAACTTACTTGAAAAGATGAAGTTGAAAACTGATATCTGGTCGGATCCAGGCTTCACAGTAACTTGTTGGGGTAGAGGAAAACTCTACTGGGGAAAAGAAGTTAAACCTTGGTCTGGTTGAGTCCAAGTTCTTCTATATCTCAGAGAGTTAAACTATTATCTGGTCGGTTCCAGGTTTCATAGTATTCTGAAAGGCTTTCACTATCATCTGGTCGGGTCCAGGCTCCATAGTGCCTCCACTAGTTGACTATTATCTGGTCGGGTCCATGCTTCATAGTAACTTGAAAATTGTACTAATATCTAGTCGGGTTTAGGCTTCATAGTATCTTTTGGATATAGTAAAGGTTTTGTTGACGACTTTACTGGGGATTAGGGGTTGAGGCCCTATCTTTTGGTACGTATGACCATGACAAACAGCAGCCAGTCGTTTTCCGTCGATTAAGTTCAGCTGATCCAATCTTGTCTGAATCCATTCGTCTTCGCCTAAGCCTTCCTCATTCATAATCCTTAGTGAGGGAATCTGAACTTCTACTGGAAGAACAGCTTCCATACCATAGACCAAAGAAAAAGGAGTTGCCCCAGTTTATGTCCTAGCTGAAGTACGATATCCATGCAGAGAAAACGATAACATCTCATGCCAATCCTTATAGGTTACTAGTATTTTCTGCATAATCTTCTTAATGTTTTTGTTGTCCGCTTCGACTGCGCCATTCATTTTAGGTATATATGGAGAAGATTTGTGATGCTTGATCTTGAACTAGTGCAAAGATCAGTAATCATAGTATTTTTGAGGTTAATCCCATTGTAGGTGATGATCCTTTCGGGATACCATAGCGGCAGATAAGATTATGTTTGATGAATCTGGCTACCAAATTCTTGGTGATTGAGGCAAACGAGGCGGCTTCGACCCATTTGGTGAAATAGTCGATAGTGACAAGAATGAAGCGATGTCCATTGGAAGCAGTGGGCTTGATTTCTCCAATCATGTCAATGCCCCACATTGCAAATGGACACGGAGCGGTCATGACGTTTAGAGGGATAGGAGGCACATTGACCTTGTCAACATAGATTTGGCATTTGTGACAAGTTCTTGAGTGTTGATGGTAATCAGTCTCTATGGTTGACCAGTAGTAGCCAGCTCTCAGGATCTTTTTGGCCATCGTATGTTTGCTTGAGTGAGTTCCAAAGAGTGCATGTCTTTCATGATTTCCTATGCCTCCTTCTTATCCACACATCGGAGTAGAGTAGAGTCATGTTTGCGCTTGTACAATATTCGGTTGCTTAGGAATAATTCCTCTGAAAATCTTCGTAAGAACTTTCTGTCATTGATGGATGCTCCCTCGGGATACTCTTGTGTTTCAAGATATCTTATAACCTCATGGTACCATTGCTTTTCTATATCAGCGCCAAGCTCATAGCAGTGTGCAGGTTCATCGAATCTCTCAATCGTGATCATAGGGGATTTGTTGTTCCATCTGACCTTGAACATTGAAGACATGGTTGCCAAGGCGTCAGCCAACAGATTTTCTTCCCTAGGGAAGTGCTCAAATGTGATCTCTATGAAGTAATGGACTAGAGATAGCATAACTTCCTTATAAGGGATGAAATTAGGGTGTTTAGTATTCCAGACTCCTTTTACTTGGCTAATCACTAGAGCGAAATCCCCAAACACATTCAAATGCTTGATCCTCAAGTCAATGGTAGCTTTCAGACCCAAAATACATGCTTCGTACTCAGCCATATTGTTTGTGCAATTGAAGCATAATCTGGAAGTGAAAGGAGTGTGGCAACCTTCAGGTCAGATGATCACAACACCAATTCTGTTACCCAAAGCGTTGGAAGCCCCATCGAAGACCACAGTCCATCGGGATCCTTGTTTAGGTCCGTCATACGGTCCAGGTTTCACGCAGTTGGTTACTAGCAGGATGTTCTCGTCAGGGAAGTCAAAGTTCATGGACTGATAATCATCAATAGCTTAATGGGCCAAATGATCTGCTAGTACGCTTCCTTTGATGGCCTTTTATGTTGTATATTGAATGTCGTACTCAGTCAAGATCATTTTCCATCTGGCTATTCGTCCGAAAAGGGAAGGTTTCTCGAAGATGTACTTGATTGGGTCCATCTTAGAAATCAACAGAGTGGCATGAGTCAACATATATTGTCTTAGCCAGCGAGCAGCCCATGCCAGAGCGTGACAAGTTTTCTCGAGCGGTGAATATCTGGTTTCGCAGTCGGTAAACTTTTTGCTCAGGTAATAAATAGCATGCTCTTTTCAGCCAGACTCGTCATGTTGGCCCAAAACACACACCATAGAGTTCTCTAGTACTGTCAAGTACATGATCAAGGGTCTTCCTTCAACTAGAGGCATGAGAATATGAAGTTCTTGTATATATTCTTTGATTTTGTTGAAGGCGGCTTGGGATTCATCATTCCATCTGACTACCTGATCTTTCTTCAAGAGTTTGAAGATTGGCTCACAAGTAGCAGTCAAGTGAGATATGAAGCGGGTGATGTAATTGAGACGATCCAAAACTCCTCTAACTTCCTTTTCAGAGTGAGGAACTAGAATTTCTTGAATGGCCTTTACCTTGTCAAGGTCAACTTCAATGCCTTTATTGCTGACAACAAAACCTAGAAGCTTTCCAGATCGTACTCCAAATGTGCACTTGTGAGGGTTCAACCTCAACTTTTACTTTTTCAGCCTCTCGAATAGTTTGTACAGGTGATCGAGATGTTCCTCTTCAGTTTGTGATTAGGCAACCATATCGTCCACATATACCTCTATTTCATGATGAATTATATCATGAAACAAAGCTACCATAGCTCTTTGATATGTTTCCCCTGCATTCTTCAATCCGAGCGGCATGACCTTGTAGAAAAAGGTTCCCCATTGCATAATGAAAGTGGTCTTCTCCATGTTTTCGGGGAGCCATCCTTATCTGATTATAGCCGGAGAAGCCATCCATGAAAGAGAAGACTTTATGTTGAGCAGTATTATTGACTAAGACATCAATGTATGGTAGAGGGAAGTCTCCTTTGGGGCTTGCCCTATTCAAATCCCTATAGTCTACGCACATGTGAAATTTTCTGTCCTTCTTTGGAACTGGCACCACATTGGCAACCCATTGGGATAGGATGCCACAGCTAAGAACCATGCATCAAATTGTTTCATCACTTCAGCTTTTATCTTCTCAGACATATCAGGCCTCATGCGATGAACTTTTTATTTGATAGGAGGACAATCTTCTTTTGTCGGAAGATGAAGCACTATGATGTCGGTATCCAATCCTGGCATATCTTCATATGACCAACAAAACACTTCCACATAATCATGCAACATTTGAACCAACCTGCTCTTGACACTGTCTTCTAAGTTAGCCCTGATCTTAACCTCTCTCTTATCTATCTCAGTACCCAGACTAATGACTTCAACCCACTCTTCATGCGGCTGAATAGCTTTTTCCTCTTGTAACAGAAGTCTGGCTAGTTCTCTCGGTATTTCACAATCTTCCTCTCCTTCGTCTTAGGCTTGGTTAATTGGACATTCAAAGTCATAGTCGGCAATAGTAGAGTCATTGGCAATAAGATCCAGAGTGGATGAGGACCTGTAAGAGTGTGTGTGTGTGTATGTGTGTATGTAAGATACATGGCTATTTTGAAAAATGTATTTGAAAGAAAGAAAAACAATGATTACAAAGATTTGAATGCAAAAGAGTCTAATGATTTGTATTGAATGATCATATGATTATATGAACATAAATAAAACCCTTGACAAATGGACTAAAGTGCCCCGGGCCAGGCACATGACTTAAAAGTCATTGTTAAATATTCCAGACAAAATGTTCATGAATTCAATAAAAATAAATAAACAAGTAGATTACTCCTCAATGAAGGAGATAGGCACGAAGTCCTTTTCATGCCAATTCTTAAGCTCCGTTGTAGTTGGATACACCCAATCTTCAAATGTAGCTTCTTCATCTGAATCAACCACAACATTAACTTCATGGCTTCCAATGCGGAGAGGTGGCTTTCCTGCACGAGCACGCCTCACTTCCTTCTAATCTTTAACGATGAAGCCCAAACCAAACTTGTCCCCTTTGAATGGGATATCGAGGAGTTTCCCCCAAGTATCACAGCTTCCTTCTTCAATTGCAGCACGAGTATCTTTGACTAAAACCATCTTCGGCACGACCTTAACAGCTTTAGACTCATCAGAGGAACATTTGGTAGCAGCAACCATCGGTGGCCCAACTTCAAAGGCTTGACACGGGGTCTCAATTAATTCTCCATCCATCTCTATGTACTTGAAAGAGTTGAGGTGGCTTACCATAAACTCTTCTTCTCCACAAACGGTGACAATTCTTCCCTTGACCGGATATTTGAGTTTCTGATGGAGAGTTAAGGTTATTGCCCCAACTTTATGGATCCACCGGCGACCCAACAGACAAGAATAGGAAGGACAGATATCCATGATGTAGAAGGTGGATTTGAAGATTTGTGAGCCCACCTTGATTGGAAGATCTACCTCTCCATGCACAGTCCTTTTTTATCCATCGAAGGCCCTTACAATGATATAACTTGGTTTCAAGACTAAACCTTCACAGTCTAGACGGTCTAACACCCCTTGGGTAACACGTTTAGAGAAGAACAAGTGTCGACTAGAACATGTGCTAGGGTGGTCCACTTGCACTCGATAGAAACATGTAGAGCTTTATTGTGGTTCTTCCTGAGCGGTGTTAGGTCAACATATGAAAATCCCAAGCCATTATCAGTTGTCAAGCTCGCCACGCTATTCTCAAATTGGTCCGTTGTGGTCTCATGGGGGACATGAGCCTTTTTCAGGAATTTGATTAATGTCCGAGCATGGGCATCAGAACAGAGTAGCAATGACCACATTGAAATCTTAGAAGGGGTTTTCCCCAACTGTTCCATAATCTTGAAGTCGATCCTTTTTATTATCTTAAAGATCTCGTCCATCTCACGAGCGGAAGGTTCTCCATCAGCAACATCCTTCGCGGGTATTTCAGTCACGACAGGCTCAACAACCTTCTCTTTCCTTCTTGTATCGTTACTTGGCTTGGCAGCAGTAATACGGACGGGCGCCTTTGTAACAACTGGTGGTGAGATATTGGGTGAAAAGATTCTCCCAGTTCGAGTTACCTTACTTGAGCCAACTATGTTACCAACATCATCAGCTTTTTCTTCTTCGATCCAAGTGTCTTGTTTTATCCCGTGCTAAAACACCTCAGCACCATAGTTCCATGGTACTGCTTTGTTTGAAGAGTAGGGAATTGGTCCGAGATTGGTAATTATTAATGGAGCAATAATGGGTTTATTTTAAATCCTAATAGCACCTTTGGAGGTGATCCTAAGAGGCTTTTTTGAGATGGTTATTATGGAGAGATCTTCATATTTATCAGTCAAACTTTTGGAAAGAGGGGTCTTCTCAAATAGGATCTCGTGGCTATCCATCTGGCGTTGAATTCTTTCTTTCAGCCCTTCGCATCCATTGAGTTGTTTAGTACAACAAATACAATCTTTTACACAGCCAGGGAAGATCCAAGCTTTTAACAGATTCTCTTTGATGATATTCAGTGGAGTAGTCAAGTCTTCAACAGAGGCAACAACATTTTTATCTTCAACAACATTAACACTCATGTCATGCTTTGGCATAGGTGCAGTGATTACATTCGGAGTTGGAGGAGGATCAAACTCAATACTCTGGGTTCACTTTTTCCAAGAAAGCTTGACCGGCATGCAACTAGAATGGTTCTACCAGTTGTATGGTTCCCACATCAATACTTGGGAATTTGTAAAGTGAACCCAAACATTCTTTGCAAATACTGGTATTTTGAATTTGTGGGGAATAACAACCCTAGAGATCAAACCTAAATCGTCAAAATCTAAATCAGGGACGGCTTGGATTTCAACAAACTTTAATCTGTCGTCTAACTGCTTGTACTTAACATCAGAGGGTGGATACTGCTCATCAAAATAATCATCATCAGATGCTTGATCATTAACACAGTCAGCCTGGGTACTCTTAACCTCACCAATCTGATTCTCGTCTTCTTCAAATGAGTCTTCCACTACCGGGATCTGCCGAACTGACTCTTTGAATCATCTGCCCATGTTGACCAGGGCTCTCTTCTTGGGTTTCTTCTTAACTTCCAATAATGCCATCATATCTTGCAGCCCCTTGGCTAGGGCCAGTAAAGTCTCTTGGAATTGAGAGTTTTATGCCTGAAGATCCTTCATAGTTTTCTCTAGATCCATCTTGCTGAAATAAACAGCAGAAAGATAAGGAAACCTGTTGTGTGAAAAACCTGTCATGTTATGATGCATGGAATATGTATATGCAAATGATTTCAAGGATTACTGAAATTTAAATTTGTATAGACAAAAGAATGAACAAATGTCATTTTTTAATTAATTAGTTCAAAAAGATTACAACATGCCTCATGGGCTTACAAAATAACTTTCTAAGATAAAAAGACTGAACGCATCCTCTTCGGTACAAGGTAGGCGTTCACACTTTTCTCTTCTTGTAGTTGCTTCGTAAGCTCCAAGACCATCTTCTCGCTAGCGTAGAATTGAGCTTTGAAAGTATCTTGTTCTTCCTTTAGTTGAATCCTACCTTTTTGTAAGTCTTCAAGAGAGGTAGGAATGTCAGGATGGAGGATGGTGTACGGGACATCTTCTTCAACCACAGGTTCTATGATGACTGGTAAGATGGAGGGATAAGGCATCACAAGTTTCTGAGCACGAGCTCGTACCCACCTAAGGTAAGTGTGATCAGTGGAAATAGAACTGACTGTTTAAAGCTGGTTTCGCGAAATGTCGCGGTAAGCAAGAGTCGCCACCGTCTTTTATGTTCTCCAACATGGAAAGGACAAAAGCACAGCAAAATTCCTTATGAGATAGTTTCTCGGTTCGGGAGGTAGATTTATAGAAAGGGAAGGTGTTAGCACCCTTTCTATCCGTGGTTATCCATGGGCTCTTAGATACTTGCTCTTATGTTTTCAAAATGTTTGCTTTTCATAATGTGAGTGGGTTTGAAAAAGTTTCTTTGAAAGATTTCTGAATAACTCTTGTATCAGTCCTCAAGAGTGTTTGAAAAATTGTTTTGAAAGCTTTTTGAAAGTGTCTGTGTGAAAAGGTTTTTGATTTGTTTTTGAATAGAGCAAGTATCCATGAGTCATCTACCTACCCTAAGGAATTAGGCTGTGTAAATGTCCTTAAGGTAGTGCCATCCCACCATTGAGAGGTAGGTAGCACCACTGTTGGAGGTGTTCGGGTCAATTCGAGTGTAGGGACAGTGTGGTCACCGAAGCAACAACAGGACACCTTAGAAGCTACCCTTATGTCCTTGATCCTTTTCTAATCCGAGGCAACCGTTTCGAGGCAACTATTCCGAGGCAACTGTTTCGAGGCAACTGTTCCGAGGCAACTGGATCATGGACATAAGGACTTACTAAAACGTCCTATACTTGACGACCACGTTTCGAAGGCAACAGGTGAGGCGTACCCTAGAAGTGGTGTGTATATTTGTGTGTTGTTTTCATTTTATGTTTTTATCTTTGATCATGGCATCGTGAGCTACGCTTGTTTTTAACTAGCATACATTCTTTCATACAAAGTTAGAATTTAAGAGTACGGAAAATTAAAAGACGGAAAGATAAAAGCTACGCTATTACAGGGCGCGAGTCTATACATCGCCAAAGTACAAAGACCCGTTTTTGATAAAAGATGCGGAAAGTAAAAAAAATGCGGTAAACCTAATTACTATTACATTCCTTGAACAGTTACATAATATTCAAAAGAAAATAATGCGCGAAACAGAAATTGAAATTGAATGTCCGAGGGTTTTGAGCCTTTGCTTGAAATTAAATTAAATCAAAGTCTATTTAATTATTTAATTAAAGAAAGGTATTTTTTGTGTTTTTGGTATTTACGAAATAAAGAAAATTAAAATTAAAAGAAAACCCTAATTCTAAATTATTTTAATTATTAATGAAAATATTAAAGTTAACCTAATTTACTAGTTAATTAAATTACATGTTTATTTACAAAAATAATAATTAATAATAATAATAAATAATGAGGAAAATAATTTAATTAAGAAAAAGATGAAAATGTCAAAAAAACCTAATTCTAGATATTTTTTATTTATTAAAAAAAGATTAAATTAAAACCTAAATTAACTAAGTTAATTGTTAAAATTTATTTACAAAAATAAATTAATGAGTAAATTAATAAATGATTAACATATTTTGTATTTTTGATTTTTCTGTTTTTTATTATGAAAATTATTTTATGATGAATTAAGAAAAACAATTAAAACAATTTAAAAAGAATTAAAAAGATAAGAAAAGAAAATTAAAAAAGAATACAAACAAAGGGGGTATCATGCCCAAATGGAGGTGTGACTGGAAGAATCTTGGCCTATTAACAAAGCCTTGGTTTGACTTTCCATGCTTGTGTACACGTTGGTTGACTGCAGTGTATCATGGAATTCACCTTCTGAACATTGGATGGGATTTTGAAGCCACTTGGCAGGCTAGCGTATGAGCGTGTATGGTGGAACGTTTGATGGGTGATGTACCTGAAAGCATTGGAAAAAATATGAAGAGTATATGGGGGGGACCTGGGAATCGAACCCAGGTCCCAATGCTTGCAATACACCTCATCAACTAACTGAGCCAGGCAACACGCTTGTTCATATAATGGAGAATAAATGTTATATAAAAAAAAACAATGTTAGTGGTATAAACAAAGAAAAGCGCGCCAGATATTTGAACTATCCAACCACGCCTTGACACGCATGCTTCTTCTTCATCTTTTTTACCTGCAACATGAACAAGTAGCGGGGGTTTTAAACCCCCACAAACTAAAAGTGTGGAAAATAGCGATTACGCCTACAGGTAACATAAATTGAGCGTGAGGTGTCGGTTTGCTTCATCTTGAGCTTCTGAATTCAGCTGTATAGGTCTAAACGTCCAATTTTTCCTCTACATGAAAGCCCTATTTTGAAGCTTCTGAAACCCTAGGTTTCATCCATGGTGAATTTCGTTTCAAGCATTTTTAGCACAATTAAACCACATCAAAAGTTTCAGGGAGATGTCAGTAATGCAAATCAATGAATAAAACATATGAATGATGCGTAGAAATTGAAATTCGATTATGGAATATTTATGAAGAAACGTGACTCAGTTCTACCGATTCTTGGAGTATGGGGACTTATTCTTAATGCCAATAGCTTCCTAGCAATGTCAGCAAGATGTTGGAATAGATTTTAGGCCTTGAATGATCCTGCAACTATGAAATCAATTTCAAGCTTTTTGTTGAAATTTTGCAATTTGGTTATGAGTTTGTGAGCAGCTTTTCGTCTCTTGTGGAATAGGGTTTCCTTGTGCATATGTATGTGAAGCATTCTAGGTCAAAAACAAGCCCATAAGTCCATTAATTTATGATTTGAATATTTGATTTTCAATCATGAAATTTCAATCTTTTTTCAATGAAACTTTGCCAATTATGGAAGATCTTGTGTTGTTGATTGATGCACGAAATCTTTAGCATATTTGGAACATATTTGCTGCATAAAAAGATTTGAAAAAGCATTATTTGATATTTTTCTACAATTAAAACTAATTAAATGAATTAATAAGAATAAAAACTCAATTAATTAATTAAAAATAAGAAAATAAATCCTTTTAAGCTCAATGGGTCGTGCATAGGCTTTGGGTAATGATTCAAGGAATAATTTGAGGCCCATTAGCAATTTTGAAGTGTTTTAGACAAAGTTGACTTTTGAAAATGCCCAAACATTTCCCAACTTCTCCAATGTATATCTTGCTCAATTTTGAAGCTATGATCATGTTCTTGGACATTTTGGAAAGGTCTTGAAGTCCTCTAACCAATGCCTTTGGTCCCATGTCATTTTGATTTACCAATCTCAAGTTATGGTCTTTGACTTAAAGTGCCTTTTTGTTGACTTTTGAAAATGACCTATAATGTTGAAATTGATAACTTTTTGTGAGAGCATTTCTTGGACTTGGAGTGTGAATATGAGTTGTAGGAAATGTCACTATCTTCAAAATGAGATTTGGATGGGATTTTTCTGATGAACCATGAAGAAGTTATGCCTTAGTCAATTTGCAGTTGACTTTTTAGGTGTCCAAAAATAGAAACTTTTGCATCTTGAGACTTTTTGAGCCATGCTTTGAGAATCATGATCAAGACTCGATCAAATGATGATTGTGGCTTCAAAATGAGATGTTGACCAAAATTTTTGACTTTTGACTGTCAAATGAACATTTTGCCCCTGTAGTTGACTGTGAAGCATTTAGGTTTTTGACTGTGCAACATGATGCTGTGAGTCTTGAAACTTGACATATGAATGCTTGACAATGTATATGAGCATATGGGACTTGATTGGACCCTTGAAAACCTCAATTTCTTTGCAAGAACCAAGACCCTAATTTTGACTGTGTTAGGAGGCAATTGGACTGTGCAATCCTTGAGAGATTTTGAACCATGATCTTGGCAAATCTTGAAGAATATGGGAGGGAAAATTTTGGGGTACAACAGTTGCCCCTGTTCAATCTTCTTAGACCTGAGGATGTAGATTGGCTGGCGTGCCTTTCGTGATCCGAAGGTGGAAGATGATTGAACACTAGAGTGCCCAGAAATTTGCACTCACATAGTAGAGTGTCAACAGTGTGATGTCGGGAATGGGCTTACAGATGCCATTTGGAAAGATGGTGGATAGGAGGATGGGCTTATAGATGCCATTTGGAGACTGTCGGTATATGGATGGGCTTATAGATGCCATCTGGAGATGTGACAGAACCTCGTCGGGAATGGGCTTATAGATGCCATCTGGAGGTTGTTTGTTGAATTGTAATTTTTGTAAGTTGAAAAAGGGAACCTGTGTAGGGTTGCCTGATGATGAGCTCGTGTAAAACTGCATCTGAAATGGGGAAGGAACCTGTGTAGGGTTACATTGATGATGAGCCCGTGTAAAACTACGTCTGGAGTTTGAGAAGGGAACCTGTGTGGGGTTACTTTGATGATGAGCCCGTGTAAAACTGCATCCTAGAAGAAGTAAAACCTGGGTAGGGTTTCTGATGACGAGTCCGTGTAAAACTGCATCTTTGGGAAGAGAGAACCTGTGTAGGGTTTCTTTGGCGACGAGCCCGTGTAAAACTACGTCTGGAGAGAGAGAACCTGTGTAGGGTTTCTTCAGGATAAGTTCGTGTAAAACTTCTGGAGGAACCAGAGTAAGGTTACTTCGGTGATAAGTCCGTGTAAGACTTCTGGAGGAACCGGGGTAAGGTTACTGCAGGATAAGTTCGTGTAAAA
The DNA here is from genome assembly GCA_948472305.1 of Vicia faba. Taxonomy (NCBI): domain Eukaryota; kingdom Viridiplantae; phylum Streptophyta; class Magnoliopsida; order Fabales; family Fabaceae; genus Vicia; species Vicia faba. The sequence continues at coordinate 555,341,024 of OX451741.1, forward strand.
CTTCTGGATGAATCGGGGTAAGGTCATCTTGAGATAAGTCCGTGTAAGACTTCTTCTGAAAATTGAGAAGGAACCGGTGTAGGGTTGCCTGATGATGAGTTCGTGTAAAACTGCATCTGAAATGGGGAAGGAACCTGTGTAGGGTTACTTTGATGATGATCAAGTGGATGATTGTCCTGTCTGGTTTCGGATATTAACCCATGATCAGTTGTCCGCAGAATTTTCCTGGCTTGTTATCGGTGTTGATCTGGAACTTGTAAAGGTAGATGGTAATCATCTTTGTACTGACCTTTGTCCTGAAAAGACAACATGTTAGTTGTATGTGATGTCATGATGTATGACGTGCGTGATGTTCTCAAAATAAATGAGATTGTATGTTCATGATGCGTGTCTGCATGCTATAATGTATGAAGATGTGATGTCTATGAATGTATTTTCGTCTAGGAAAATAAATCCTTGACGACTACCGGGAAGTTGAATCCTGGGCTGATGTGGAAGAGTAGAGCTTCGTTTCCACTGGGGATGATGGTTGCAAGAATACCGGTAGGAGAAGATGACTCCGTTGGGGAATAAACTTGGCGAATAGATTACTCTGCGGGGAGTGAACTCTGTGGGGAAAGAGAGGTACTTTGCTGAGGTCTGATGATAACTCTGCTGGGGATACCATTGTTGCGCTCTGTTGGAAGATTTGATGAACTCCGCTGGGGATAGGAAGACTTCACCGGGGACGATCTTTCCGTGGTTTTCAGCTGAGGATAACCCAGTTATATCCTGGTGGGGAAATAACCTTTGAATAAAGTCGGGAGACGCGTTCGTACTCTGCAGGGGTAAGCTTCCAGAATCTACTGGGGGTAAGCTTCCTACTGGGGAGATGGTTCAACTCTCCTGGGGAGACTTTTGAAATTGCACTGGTGAAGTGGCTCCACTGGTTGTCTGATATACCGCCGGGGAACAATCTTAGATCAAGACTGTCGGGGATGCTCGTTAGGAATGTTTGTATACCACTGGGGAATACTGAGATCTACTGGGGATGTCCAACTTCCCTAAGGCTGACTGTAGCCTAACTCTGCTCGGGGAGAGTGTCACTGACTTACTGGAGATATTGTTCCTTGTTAGGGTTTCTAGGAGGTCAACTGCTTGGGGGGAATTGTTGAATCTTGTCTTACTCAGCGGGGAGTGGAGGTATCTGGGTTAAGTTTTTCAGCCGAGCCTACCTTAATACCTTGGTGGAAAGCGCAACTAGATCGCTTAGACAATTCAATATTGCCCCTGTTTCTGAGGGAGAAGGTACCTGTGAAGGTGCTTGATGACTGCCGCTTTGACAAATCTTCTTCTGGTAGGCAAGTGACAAGATGACGGGACATAGTCGTACGCTTTGATCCCTAACTTTTTCCTGGACCGCCCTTTCGGGTTTTCAGTCCACCAGGATACCCACTTTTGCCCAAGCCGCCTTTTCAGGTTTTCGACTTGTCGGGTGTACCATTTTTCATTTTCATCCCTTATTTTGCCCGAACCCTTTTGGTTCGCCGGGAAGCCCTTATTTTTGCCTAGGTGTGTCAACCTAGCGGGTCTTTGATTATGCGTAGTATTTTTTCGACTATGTCCACGCTCTCAGGATGTAGGGAGGTGCCCCTGTTGTTGTGTTGCCATACTACCAGAAGATCTTGATCGTGCAAGGTTTGTTGTCGGAATTCATGTCCACTGCCCCAAGTGATTCAGACGGAGATTTGCCCCAGGCTTTTTGGCCTTTGAGAGATTTTGAAGCTTGACTGGACTGCCCCAGATGATAGACAATGATCATGCCGTGCCCCTTGATCGGAGGTGCTTTTGTTCATTAGACATTCATCGTGCGAACTTCTATGCAGCTCAAACAAATAATCATATGCAAACAATGTTATATTAAAAATGCAAAGCTTATGTCTGTCTTGAAGTTTTTGAAAATGCATTTTTCATAAAACAAGTGAATTTTTTGTAAACTGTGATGTCAACTCGTTATTTTACCGCAAGCCTTAAGGAGTCAGGATACCTTTCGTAACAGTATGCTTTCGAACTAATCCATGCTTCAGCTAGGACTTTTAAAGGTTGTAGCGTGGCCTGGTTCACGGTTTAAGAAACAAAGGATAAGGCTCAAATTTTATTTGTACCCACCCGCTCTTCGTGATGTTCTTCAAACCTAAACTCAGCTGATCGTGCATTGGACCTTGTTTGAGTCTTTGTCCTGATATTATGGTGATGGTTCGGATATTGACAGTTCATTTTGAACAGGCAGACATTTCTTTTTTGTTGAGGGTTTGTAGGACCTCTTTCTTTTGATTGCGTTATCCCTGTTTTTTGCCTGAACTGTTTCTTTTGTGATTACAGTCAGCGGGATGCCCCAGTTTTTGTAAGTCTCCTTCACAGGTTTCGACTTAATGGGTTTTTATTTCTGATAGATAATGACTGCCTATCTTTATGCTTATTCGGAACCATCACTGTCTTTTGTTTTGTAAGGACTTTTTGGTGCCATTTGTTATGCACTTGGATCAACTGAGAAAACTACCCTGCCCCAAGTTATGATTAAAGGTTTTAATTTTTTGTGAAAAGAAAGAAAAAAAACTCCTACTTCTTTGGCTCGAAGGGGTTGACGAGGGATTATCTTCCTTATAACTCTAGTGTTTAGGAATTGAAACAATGCCTATACCTCATCAGCGGGATCTATTCAAAAGCATACTGTAAAGATCGTGGTATCGTTTTCGTCATCCTCCCTCAAGAGGCTTAGAATTTTAGATCAAGAGTTGACATCAAAAAATGAAAGCAGTTTGAAACATAGCGAATGCGAATATATTGATTCAAAACAGACATATGCGATGCATTAATGAAATAACAACGTTTAACATGAATAAATGTTTGAACAATCAAAAGAAAATTGCAACTTGAAAATTCTAATAGACAAAAAGTCTTCTCATTTCAGGACTTATTACTTCAAATGGTGAATCCTGTAGGGATGGTAGAAGAACTCAGCTTGACCCACTTGGGTGAAATCCACTACTCCTTCATTAATCAGGTCCTGGACTTTGTTCTTCAGAGCCCAGCAGTCGGCAGTGTCATGTCCAGGACTATCAGAGTGGTATGCACATCTCCTATTGGGATGATAGTTAGGAGCAGAGATGTTGGGATTCAAGGGAGGAGCCCTTAGTGTAATCAGATTCAACCTCAACAGGTGTTGTAAATCTTGAAACAGCGACATGTTAAGCTGGGTGAATTGCCTCTTGGACCTGCTTGGCTTACTCTGATCAACCTGTTGCTCTGGGCGAGGTTGATGTTGGGCTTGTGAAGTGGTAGCAATTTGGAGAGGTCTATTCTTCACCATGCCAAACTCTTGTTGGACTGGTTGCTTCATGTTGTATTTGTCTTGATGAAGTTGACTGACCATAGTCCTCAACTCTTCTTGCTCCCGAGCTAAGCCTTGGATGAGAGCCATTTGCCCCAGCATCTGGGTTCTCATTGTATCTACCTCAGCTTGCAGATGTTTCAGCCGTTCGTCCTTGTCGTCTTTGGGACTTTTCTTGGCCAAATTCCCCATGAGGAGTGTCCTCAAGTCTTCCTGCCCCTTGGATAGGCTTAGGAAGATCTCCCTGAACTGAGTCTCTTGAGCATGAAGACCCTGGTTATCTTGTTGGGAAGCCATTGCTGAAATAAACAGCGGAGAAGGTAAGTGACCTGTACAAAGGGTACCTGTAATGCAATGATATGTATGTATGCATGCAATGTTTTCAAGGATCTCGCGGGGTAAACAAGAAAAATTATTAGAATCTGGTAACTGGTGGCTTGATTGAAGGAACTTCATGTTGTTGAGAGTCCTTCTTCAAGAGTCAAGGCTCACCATATCGAGTGGGTCATAGCCCCTGACTCAAGTTATCAACCTTGGCTAGAGGAAAATAAATCCCCTTGGCCCCTTGCTAGACAGTTGGTTCATCATGACCTGCACCACAGACCCTTGAGATCCTTGAAATGGATTAGTCCTTATGCAGGATGTATGCAATGGTATGATGGTATGATGTCATGCTATGCGTGGTGTAATGTAAGTAGGCCCTGTAATGAGTCCCAGTTTAAGGACTGTAAACAAAACCTACAAGAAGCTCAAGTGTCAGATAACAAGCATGCAAGTAGTCAAGTTTGAAGGCACATAAGTCACACAAAAGAGCCCTTAGAGTTTAGGCCAACATGAAGTTTGGGGTACTACCCTCTTGAAGTTGGTGGGCTCAAAACCTGTCCTATCAAAGTAACCAGGTTCTAGAGGATCCTAATATCACTGACTACCCTCAATCGGTCATAACTCCAGCATCGCAATCTTTTCTTGCGGCCAGAACCATCGCGAGAGTTTAGCCTCAATGGGTGTAGCATACTGCTACTGTTCTATTGGCCAAGTTGGGTCATTTAAGGTTCTAAGGTCGGTTGGTGCTTAATGACTCCTCAGAAGACCCATATTCTCCTTGTTGCGACACAAGGGATATCGGTACAGACCAAGGTGCCACACCAACGTAGCCACTGCTTCACCCATGTCGGTCTACGCCGGACAGGTCCCTCACAGCTTATGCTACCTAACAGGGTATCCCCAGATCCGGGTTAGGATCTATGTAACTCCGAGACAATGCCCACAATAATAAAGCAAACAAACATAGCAGTTGAAAACACAAGTATGAGCTATCCTAAGGTACACCTCACTTTAAAATTTCCCCAGCAGAGTCGCCAGTTCTGTGATCGGTGGAAATAGAACTGACTGTTTAAAGCTGGTTTCGCGAAATGTCGCGGTAAGCAAGAGTCGCCACCGTCTTTTATGTTCTCCAACATGGAAAGGACAAAAGCACAGCAAAATTCCTTATGAGATAGTTTCTCGGTACGGGAGGTAGATTTATAGAAAGGGAAGGTGTTAGCACCCTTTCTATCCATGGTTATCCATGGGCTCTTAGATACTTGCTCTTATATTTTCAAAATGTTTGCTTTTCATAATGTGAGTGGGTTTGAAAAAGTTTCTTTGAAAGATTTCTGAATAACTCTTGTATCAGTCCTCAAGAGTGTTTGAAAAATTGTTTTGAAAGCTTTTTGAAAGTGTCGGTGTGAAAAGGTTTTTGATTTGTTTTTGAATAGAGCAAGTATCCATGAGTCATCTACCTACCCTAAGGAATTAGGCTGTGTAAATGTCCTTAAGGTAGTGCCATCCCACCATTGAGAGGTAGGTAGCACCACCGTTGGAGGTGTTCGGGTCAATTCGAGTGTAGGGACAGTGTGGTCACCGAAGCAACAACAGGACACCTTAGAAGCTACCCTTATGACCTTGATCCTTTTCTAATCCGAGGCAACCGTTTCGAGGCAACTATTCTGAGGCAACTGTTTCGAGGCAACTGTTCCGAGGCAACTGGATCATGGACATAAGGACTTACTAAAACGTCCTATACTTGACGACCACGTTTCGAAGGCAACAGGTGAGGCGTACCCTAGAAGTGGTGTGTGTATTTGTGTGTTGTTTTCATTTTATGTTTTTATCTTTGATCATGGCATCGTGAGCTACGCTTGTTTTTAACTAGCATACATTCTTTCATACAAAGTTAGAATTTAAGAGTACGGAAAATTAAAAGACGGAAAGATAAAAGCTACGCTATTACAGGGCGCGGGTCTATACATCACCAAAGTACAAAGACCCGTTTTTGATAAAAGATGCGGAAAGTAAAAAAAAAAGCGGTAAACCTAATTACTATTACATTCCTTGAACAGTTACATAATATTCAAAAGAAAATAATGCGCGAAACAGAAATTGAAATTGAATGTCCGAGGGTTTTGACCCTTTGCTTGAAATTAAATTAAATCAAAGTCTATTTAATTATTTAATAAAAGAAAGGTGTTTTTTGTGTTTTTCGTATTTATGAAATAAAGAAATTAAAATTAAAATAAAACCCTAATTCTAAATTATTTTAATTATTAATGAAAATATTAAAGTTAACCTAATTTACTAGTTAATTAAATTACATGTTTATTTACAAAAATAATAATTAATAATAATAATAAATAATGAGGAAAATAATTTAATTAAGAAAAAGATGAAAATGTCAAAAAAACCTAATTCTAGATATTTTTTATTTATTAAAAAAAAGATTAAATTAAAACCTAAATTAACTAAGTTAATTGTTAAAATTTATTTACAAAAATAAATTAATGAGTAAATTAATAAATGATTAACATATTTTGTATTTTTGATTTTTCTGTTTTTTATTATGAAAATTATTTTATGATGAATTAAGAAAAACAATTAAAACAATTTAAAAAGAATTAAAAAGAAAAGAAAAGAAAAGAAAATTAAAAAAGAATACAAACAAAGGGGGTATCAGGCCCAAATGGAGGTGTGACTGGAAGAATCTTGGCCCATTAACAAAGCCTTGATTTGACTTTCCATGCTTGTGTACACGTTGGTTGACTGCAATGTATCATGGAATTCACCTTCTGACCATTGTATGGGATTTTGAAGCCACTTGGCAGGCTAGCGTATGAGCGTGTATGGTGGAACGTTTGATGGGTGATGTACCTGAAAGCATTGGAAAAAATATGAAGAGTATATGGGGGGACCTGGGAATCGAACCCAGGTCCCAATGCTTGCAATACACCTCATCAACCAACTGAGCCAGGCAACGCGCTTGTTCATATAATGGAGAATAAATGTTATATAAAAAAAAACAATATTAGTGGTATAAACAAAGAAAAGCGCGCCAGATATTTGAACTATCCAACCACGCCTTGACACTCATGCTTCTTCTTCATCTTTTTTACCTGCAACATGAACCAGTAGCGGGGGTTTTAAACCCCCACAAACTAAAAGTGTGGAAAATAGCGATTACGCCTACAGGTAACATAAATTGAGAACGAGGTGTCGGTTTGCTTCGTCTTGAGCTTCTGAATTCAGCTGTATAGGTCTATAGGTCCAATTTTTCCTCTACATTAAAGCCCTATTTTGAAGCTTCTGAAACCCTAGGTTTCATCCATGGTGAATTTCGTTTCAAGCATTTTTAGCACAATTAAACCACATCAAAAGTTTCAGGGAGATGTCAGTAATGCAAATCAATGAATAAAACATATGAATGATGCGTAGAAATTGAAATTCAATTATGGAATATTTATGAAGAAACGTGACTCAGTTCTACCGATTCTTGGAGTATGGGGACTTGTTCTTGATGCCAATAGCTTCCTAGCAATGTCAGCAAGATGTTGGAATAGATTTTAGGCCTTGAATGATCCTGCAACTATGAAATCAGTTTCAAGCTTTTTGTTGAAATTTTGCAATTTGGTTATGAGTTTGTGAGCAGCTTTTCGTCTCTTGTGGAATAGGGTTTCCTTGTGCATATGTATGTGAAGCATTCTAGGTCAAAAACAAGCCCATAAGTCCATGAATTTATGATTTGAATATTTGATTTTCAATCATAAAATTTCAATCTTTTTTCAATGAAACTTTGCCAATTATGGAAGATCTTGTCTTGTTGATTGATGCACGAAATCTTTAGCATATTTGGAACATATTTGCTACATAAAAAGATTTGAAAAAGCATTATTTGATATTTTTCTACAATTAAAACTAATTAAATGAATTAATAAGAATAAAAACTCAATTAATTAATTAAAAATAAGAAAATAAACCCTTTTAGGCTCAATGGGTCGTGCATAGGCTTTGGGTAATGATTCAAGGAAGAATTTGAGGCCCATTAGCAATTTTGAAGTGTTTTAGGCAAAGTTGACTTTTGAAAATGCCCAAAACTTTCCCAACTTCTCCAATGCATATCTTGCTCAATTTTGAAGCTATGATCATGTTCTTTGACATTTTGGAAAGGTCTTGAAGTCCTCTAACCAATACCTTTGGTCCCATGTCATTTTGATTTACCAATCTCAAGTTATGGTCTTTGACTTAAAGTGCCTTTTTGTTGAATTTTGAAAATGACCTATAATGTTGAAATTGATAACTTTTTGTGAGAGCATTTCTTGGACTTGGAGTGTGAAGATGAGTTGTAGGAAATGTCATTCTCTTCAAAATGAGCTTTGGATGGGATTTTTCTGATGAACCATGAAGAAGTTATGCCTTGGTCAATTTGCAGTTGACTTTTCAGCTGTCCAAAAATAGAAACTTTTGCATCTTGAGACTTTTTGAGCCATGCTTTGAGAATCATGATCAAGAATTGATCAAATGATGATTGTGGCTTCAAAATGAGATGTTGACCAAAATTTTTAACTTTTGACTGTCAAATGACCATTTTGCCCCTGCAGTTGACTGTGAAGCATTTAGGTTTTTTGACTGTGCAACTTGATGCTGTGAGTCTTGAAACTTGTCATATGAATGCTTGACAATGTATGTGAGCATATGGGACTTGATTGGACCCTTGAAAACCTCAATTTCTTTGCAAGAACCAAAACCCTAATTTTGACTGTGTTAGGAGGCAATTGGACTGTGCAATCCTTGAGAGATTTTGAACCATGATCTTGGCAAATCTTGAAGAATATGAGAGGGAAAATTTTGGGGTACAATAGTAAGGCTCAAGGGGAATGTAATTCTTGTGTCCCAGTGTCTTGCTATCCACTTTGCTCACCATCCTCCAAGCTCGGATAAACCTCTGACGGTAGCTTTGATCATCGCTCTCGTAGTCGAATATCACTCTTTGGATAAGCATCTCAAGTGGACCATCCCTTCGGGCATAACCAAATTTTCGTAAGGCTAAGCATGGGTTGTAAGTGATACCTCCTCTAATGCCAAGCAAGGGGACATTAGGGAATTCTCCACAACGGTCGACTACAGTAATATTCTCCAAGGATCGAGAACACAAATGAACATCTGAATGTCTGAGCGTCATTAACCTATGGGACCACCTCAAACCTTTCTCGTTCTTCAACACATATCTGGGGAGATGCCAAATAAACCATCTTTCCAAGAGAGGAGTGCAACATATGAGGATCCCTCTCTTCCTTATAGTGCGAGAGTGAAAAGAATGTAGGATATCCCCCAACAAAGCAGGCACTGGATTGTGAGACATAAGGATTTTGATAGCGTTTACATCTATGAGTTGGTCAGGGTTTGGAAACAAAACCATCCCGTAGATGAGAAGGGCCACAATTTCTTCAAAAGCTTGTAAGTCCAAGGAGTTCCATCAATCTTGAGCTTTCTCAAATAAGAACTTGGCTAAGAAACCTCTAACACCACTCCTTCTTCCCAATTAGTTGTGATATCAGATTGTTGTAAGTGTAGTGCTTCGGCAATCTCCTCGGGTCTTAGATCTCTTTCCGTACCGTTGAAGGGTAGTTGATTGAGAATGGGAATCCTCAAGAGTTGTGAGAATTCTTCTAGAGTAGGCACAAGTTGATAATCGGGAAAAGTGAAGCAATGGTGTAGGGGATCAAAGAATTGGAAAAGCACCTTCATCATATCTTCATCAATGTTAGAGGTAACCAAGTTTAGGAGGCAACCATGTCTTTCGGTGAATGAAGAATTCTTAGGGACCCTTGATGCTAACACTTTGAGTTGAGGAGGAACCCTTACGAGATTGACTTGAATAGCATTTCTGCAAATAGAAGCCATGTCCTACAAAACAGAACAAAGATAAATTCCAATAATCCTTGAAATGGTTAGTGAGAATGAGTATGATGTTATGATGTCATGTACAAGTAAATATATACAAACAAGGCAAACAAGTCCTTAGGTTTAGGATTTCATGGAGTCTCATAGGTAAGTACCCTCTTGAAGTTTAGTTGGTTAATACTTGTCCTAGAAATAATAACCGAATTCTAAGGGATCTCAATATCATTGGTATGTCTTCTCGGGCATTGTTTCAGTGCAAGCCTCTTTCACGGTGATCGCAATATCCCGAAAAGCCAAACCTCAATGAGTGTAGTATGGAGTATCAACCAACTTCAGACTGCACCAAAGCCGGTCAACTCACTACGTCTTAATGTCCAATTTAGTCAAGTAAAGGTTCTAAAGTCAGTTAGTACTTCATGACATCACTCAGCGGCCCTGTATTCTCCTTGACTACTCAAGGGCTACCGATACCCACAAATATGTCACACTAACGTAGTTATTTCTTAGACCATGTCGGTATACCCCCGCACAATTTCTACAAATGTGTTACTACTTACCTATAAGGTATCCCAAATCCGGGTAGAGGATTAGAACAAGCCCAAACAAGGAACCAAAATGTAAAGCAAACAAGTCAAACAATGAAAGCAAGTAAAGGTGATCTAGCCCTAAGGTAACCCTGTTGCACCCCAAAATTTACCCTCTTGATTTTGGCTTATGTCTAATCATGAATATCATATTGCATTACATTCATACATGGTGTGGGATCAAAGTACTTTGGTTATCAAGTCTTCCTCAAGCCTTGGAGGTTGATTGCATTGACAAGTTTCTCAAGTAGAACCTTATCATCTAAACCTATGGATCTTTCAAAGCTCAAGATTTATTGCATATCTCAATATATCTTATCCATCTCCTTGGATCATCAGAGGATTGAAGTTTGTGTTTGGTTATAAGAAGGAATCACTCCTTTGATTCACTAGTCAAATTAGGGTTTTATTTGATCAAACCTATTGATCAAGGTACAAGTCTTGATTTGGAAGCTACAACATCTCTTTGGTATTTGGAAAGTATTTGTACAAGCAAATGGCCAAGATATCCAGAGGATTTGAAGTTTTGAAGATGATTCATCACTTTCCTTTGAGGAATCAGTTAAAATTAGGGTTTGGTCCAAGCTGAAATAATTGGGGTCTAGATGAGCCAGTTCATGAAGCATCATTATCTTATCATCATTAGAATCAAATTTGATTTGATCAAGGAGTCTCTCATGATACTCAGTGGAATTAGGGTTTTGAAGCTTGATCAGCTATCTCCTAGCACATGGTACAAAACTAGGGTTTTGGATTTAATCAGGTTTTCTTGGACTTTTTCACCCAAACTTGTTTCCATGATTAACCACTTGTTATTAAGCATTTAGGATTGAAAAATTGAGGTTCAATTTGGATTGGAAATGATTCAATTGATCAAAAGGGGCAAATTGGTCATTTTGGTCAAAATCAGTCAAAATCAAAAGTTGACCAAGTGGACTTTTGGTCAACCATCAATTTAAGTATCCTCTTTTCATATTATATACCCAAATTCATCTTTGGATCATAATAAATGGTGAATTTGAGTGTAACTTGTTCAAGAAGTAACTTAAAAATTACAAAAAATTCTAAGTGTCAAAATGATTTCTCTTGGGCAAGTCACGCGCGTAATTTCATCAAACACTTGGCATGCCATTTTGAGGAATCAATTTCTTGTGACTCAAGCCTCAATTTGAAAAATTAAAATTTTCATTTTGAAGAGGGCTATGAAATCTTCTCATTAAACTTGGAGTCACTCAAATTGGATTAAAATTGAGGAAGTTATGATTTGAGGAAGTTAGGTGGCAAAACCGGATCTTTAAATGCACGTGGGCAGACCAGCGCGCGCACGGTCTTGGGCAAGTTGGCTTGACTTGCCCAAGAATCCTAATGCCCACATTTCTTTCATTTCTCCACCATTTTTGATGAATCAAAGATCATTGTGAAGCTTATCATTTGAATTTTAATTGGCTCAAAGAAATTTGGAAAATGCACGAGCCAATTTGAAATGGCCTCAGTTGGAAGTCAGCTGATTTTTTGTGTATGCTTGGCCATGGCAATTTTCAGGTTTTGGTTTGTTTCTGATTCAATCATTTCAGGGTCCACTTGCACATGCTTGGCACGAATTAGACACCTCATGTGCTTGCCAAAAAAAAACCAAATCAGGTGCACACCTCTTGCCTCTCTCATTTTCACATTTTGGCCAAAATGGGAAACTTCTCACTCAAGCAAATCAGTCCCATGTGCAAAAGAGGACATCTCACCTCATCACGCTTTTTTCACTCACTCACACTCTCCTTTTGTTGCTCAAAATGACTGCAAGCATGGCCTGAGTACCAAGCAAAACACAAATGGCCATCACACTTATTTTGGTTTGACAGAAAATTCACTTTTGCCCTCCAACGACTCTCAGATTGAATTACCACTCTAACCTCACTCCAAACACTCTATATAAGCTGCTCAAACTCTCCTTTCACAGAGGCGCACTGCATTGGAAGAAGCTCCCCAGAATTTTCTCATTTTTCTTGCTCTGCAACTTAAATCGAGCAACTCAATTCTCTTGAACCAGTCCTCATTTCTCTACTCAAACACCTTCATTGGAGCACAAGGAAGCTATTTGGAAGGGTTTCTTGCTAGATTTTAGAGGCACCAAGTAAATTTATTTTTCACTTTTGTAGATTTGGTGAAATCGCGTTTCTGGTTTTGATGTTTGTAGTGTGTTTTTCCAGTTTTTGAGATTTGATTTCTTGATCTATGCTTGATCTCTGATTTTGATTCGAATTACATGATGTTGTATGATATATCGGCTTTAATTTGAGCTTAATCTCATGGATTTTGATTAGGAATCGTGTTTGTTTGATGGATCTAAAGTGAGCATGTTGGCACTGATGAAGGCGAGTGTTTTGCTTCAGCTAGAGGTTGAAGATGATGCGTGGCATCATCTCATTGGCCTTGTTCTTGTTTTTTTTATATTTAATTTTCATTGATTCTCTGATTTTATTTTCTTAATCAAAACAATTTGAAAAATTCTGAAAAAATTATCACAAATTCAAAATAATTTCTACTATCTTGTGTAATTTTATTGGAATTTTTTTAAAAATGTTTTGATTGGTTTAGAAATTAATGAGTTTAATTAATTGTTTGTTTAAAGTTTATTTTTATTTTAATAGTTCTTGGATCTAAAAAATTCCATAAAAAATATGTTTGACTCATAAAATAATGTAGAATTTGATTCTGAAATTTGTTTAGCATTTTTTTTATTTTTGATGATGAATTTAATTTGAGAAGTTTATTTTGAATTTTTGCTTTATAATTTTCATTTTAATACTTCCGTTAATTCAAAAATCCTAAAAAATATCATACTAGCTTGTTTTTAATCATAGAATCTGAATATATTTTATTTTGACCTTTTTGTTACTTTTGGCTAGGGTTTGCATTTTTTCCCTTAAATAATAGTTTGATTGTTAATTGTTTGTTCAATTTTTATTTTAATATTTCCTTTAATTCAAAAAATTCCAAAAAAATTAGGGATGTGTTTTTTTAATTTTAATATTTGAATATAATTTTGGTTGGACATTTTTCTGAATTTTGATTAGAATTTTCTTTTGAGATGTGATTATTGGATTAACTGATTAATTGTTTGAATTTGATTTTATTTTTGACTTTTCCTTAATTCAAAAAATGTGAAAAAATATGTATTCTAACATTTAGCGTTTCTTTGTGATTTGTATGAACTTGTTTTAATTGTTTGAATTTTGATCTTACTTAATCAATATTTAAGATTAAAAGTCAAAAATTATGGTTTTGTTGCTTATTGTGCAAGTTTCATTTTCAAAACCAATATGCCCTGGATTTTCAATAGAATTTAAGTCTTGATTATGGTTCATGAATGCATTGAGGATCTGAAAACCATTTTTCTTGAATTATTTGACTTGGTTTGATATTTTTCCACAAATTATTTTGAAAACTTGTCTAGTTTTGATAGTTTGGCCAACTAGTTTTGAACTTTGGGCCTCATTTGATCTCCTCATCAATCAATCATGAACTTAAGGCTTTCTTTCTGACTTCTACAGACGTCAAAGATGCTAAGAAGTTTTTGGTTTGATTTATTGATCCTTTTTTCTATTTTTGATGTTTTTTTAGGTGAAGGTACCCAATTAATGTTGCATGTCTTATTGCAATTTGTTTGATGGCCAATGAACTTGAGTGAGGCCTATAATTGTGCACCTAATGTTCATGTTGAGATGTGTTCATCTAAATAAACTCAAGTCATGTCACTTAATGCCCCATGTTTGAGTGTTTGAACCTTTTTGATGCACTGTGTGGAATTCCCCTTCTATTATGCTTGTGAGCTGTGATGAATTAATTGAGTATGATTGAAAGGAGTTTGCTACTGACCATCATGATTTTTGATTGTATTCTTCTCAAGCTCCCATGATCCTTGATTTATATTCAATTGTCAACTCAACATGGTGATAGAAAGGAGCAACATTCCTCTGATTCTTTTGACCAAATTGTGCATATGCATGTTTCCTTTTGTCTATCATGACTAATGTTTGATAGTTGCTATCATGTTTTATCATTTCATTATGGTTTCATCATCTACCCCTTATGTGAATCATCATTCTATTTATGGGAGTACTAACTTGTCTGTTGAATGTGCGAGGTACTTTGAGAAAAGTTTTCCATTTTTGACTTGAGGCTATTGTGTTCCACTTTATTTGTGGAATACAACTTATTATATTGGCATTGCTCTTGTGTTTGGCATATTTGATACTCTGTGCAGGATATGTATATGTGATTATGAATGTTATACATTGCCCATGGGATCTGTTCATATCTGATAATCTCATTACTTACATCCTGATGGCGTAATTTCTGACTTGATTTGTCTGCTGATGCCAGCTTGCTTGAAGTTCTCTGGTTTTCTTTTATTCTTGTTCAGTTGCTACGGATAGTTATCCATTTGTTATTGCACTATTTCCTTTCTTCTATTTGCATAGTTCTATGTTGCATGATGGGACCTCTGTTGCTGATATATGTCAGGAGGCCCTCTGTTTTTGTTTGATGCACGTGTTGTGTTTGTTTCTTTAACTTGTTGATCGATGAGTCACTCAATTTAGAAATTAAGATCATGACTTCACTCTCATTGCATGTTCCCTATAGGATGTTTATTGCTTTGTTTCTTTAATTGTTGATCGATGAGTCACTCAATTTAGAAATTGAGATCACGACTTCGCTCTCAGTGCATGTTCCCTATAGGATGTTTATTGCTTTATTTCTATAATTGTTGATCAATGAGTCACTCAATTTAGAAATTGAGATCACGACTTCGCTCTCAGTGCATGTTCCCTATAGGATGTTTATTGTGTTTTTCTTCTTTAATTGTTGATCGATGAGTCACTCAATTTAGAAATTGAGATCACGACTTCGCTCTCAGTGCATGTTCCCTATAGGATAGTTTTGTTAAGCTTCCTTTGACATGTTAATTAAGATATAAATCCACGTATGCTTACATAGGGTAGAATTTTCCTTTATCCTCATATTTAGGACCAATCATTGTATGATAACACTAGGGATAGTGCTAGGCTAGTTTCCCTTAGTTGTTTTTCCTTCCTTTGCATTTTGCATCCTAAAACAAAAATTTGTTTTCTTGGCAAATCATAAAACACCTCTAATGAACTTAAACCCTTATTCAAGGTAAAAGATACAAATCAATCTTATTTGTTTATGCGCCTCTTGGTTTTGTTTCTAAACATTTGGCCGATGTTTCGCCATCGCAGATTTGTTTGAAGTCGATGTTTCGCCATCACACATGTTTGTTATCCTGCTTTGATTCTCAATATCATTGTTATGTGTGATGTTTTATCATCCAGTTTATTGATGTTTCACCATCTTTGCCATGATATCTTGTTATCTTATTTTTCGATGTTTTGCCATCGCACATTTGTTTGAAGCTGATGTTTCTCCGTCGCACATGTTTGTTATCCTACTTTGATTCTCAATATCATTGTTAGGGGTGATGTTTTGCCATCCGGTTTATTGATGTTTCACCATCTTTGCCATGATATCTTGTTATCTTATTTATTGATGTTTCGCCATCGCACATTTGTTTGAAGTCGTTGTTTCGCCATCGCACATGTTTGTTATCCTACTTTGATTCTCAATATCATTGTTAGGTGTGATATTTTGCTACGCATTTTATTGATGTTTCGCCATCTTTTCCATGATATCTTGTTATCTTTTAGACGATGTTTCGCCATTGCACACTTGTTTTAAGCCGATGTTTCACCATCGCACATGTTTGTTATCCTACTTTGATTCTCAATATCATTGTTAGGTGTGATATTTTGCTACTCGTTTTATTGATGTTTCACCATCTTTGCCATGATATCTTGTTACCTTTATTTGCCGATGTTTTGCCATCGTACATTTGTTTGAAGCCGATGTTTCGCCATCACACATGTTTATTATCCTACTTTGATTCTCAATATCATTGTTAGGTGTGATGTTTTGTCATCTGTTTTATTGATGTTTCGCCATCTTTGACATGTTATTTTATTATTATTTGGTCGATGTTTTACCATCTCTTTTGTTTGTTGTTTCATTTGATGTTTTTCCATATTGATCATTTTTGTTGTTTTAACTAAAAAACACAAACCAACCAAAATATTTTAGCCGAACTACGGCTGCTGTGATTCCTTAAAACGGATACATAGGCAAAGGGGTAGGGCCTAACCGAGCACACCTTTTATTTTCCCTACATTGTTTTCTTTTTCTTTCGCATGCATTCCCTTTTCAGTTTTAAGCCATAGACATAGGACTTGACCACACCCATTAGATTAGACAACAAGAGTGGATACCGTAGAGTACTACGGGCGTGTGGGGTGCTAATACCTTCCCCTCATGTAACAGACTCCCTTACCCGATCTCTCGATTAAAAGACCGTGATTTATCCCTTTCCAGGTTTTCTTGATGTTTACCTTTCCCTTTCGGCGGGATAAAAGACGTTCGATGGCGACTTCATTGATGTTTCATTACATCCAGATGACAGGTTCCGGCCGCGTTGTTTCAGCTGGCGACTTCACTGGGGATAGATTGACCTCTTGCTGGCGACTTCACTGGGGATAGATTGACCTCTTACTGGTCCATCCTGGAGTCGATCATATCTCTTGTTTGCTTTCTTTTTGGGTGTTTATTTTATCGCTTTGCATATTCATTTGTTTGCATTGCATCCTATGTGCGCTTTACTTTCTACATACTGGATTTGGTTGGACTGTTTGGATTCTGGATTTCTTGGTGGGTGGGTTGTTCCATGAGGAAAAAGGCCTCATACCCAGGCTATGAGTGAATTCCATAGGAGGAATAGAGTGGCCCTGGCGGCTATGAGGCGGATGCTTTGTAGACCTGACCATGAGACCCATGACTTCAGAGGTAGTTCAGATAGGTGTTATCATATGATAATACTGATAGTCGAGCTCCTATACTCTGATTTGGATTTTAACCTTCCCTTGACCTAGACTACACCTGTGAGAGGGGCGGGAAAACTTTTCTTACAGGTACAGGTATTGTTGATGACTTTGTGTTGCGAAGGTGACTCAGGTTCCCATGTTAGTTTTGAAGCTTTGGGATTTTCTTTTGATCTTGAGTGGTGCTGTTCTGTAATGGTCCAGCCATTATCCAGTGTGAAACTTTGATCCTGTCATGTTGCATCATAGCATATTTATTTCTAAAGAAAAGATGTATAAAAAATAACTAGCATGTGCATGTCATCTTCCAGGGACATTCAAGAGTCTTCTTTCCATTAGAAATGGTTGGCCTCTCGTTAGTTGAGTTTGATTCAGTTCATGTTAAAGAGCCCACTAGGCATACATTCGCTTATCAGATTCCTACTATTGATGTCTCTGAATTGAATGGGTTGAGTTCTTATTTGAAGGGTGATGTTCTGAATAATTTCAACAAAAATTATGGCAATATGTTACTAAAACACTCCCGTTGACCCAATGGCTTTGATCACCCTCTTCCAGTTCTATGACAAGGAATTACGGTGTTTTACTTTTCAAGATTATCAACTGGTTCCCACACTAGAAGAGTACGCGTACCTACTTAATATCAAGTTGTCCGATGAAGTTCCATTTGTCCAAGTGCGGGAGAAGCTGAAGTTCGAAGTTATTGCTAAAATTCTTCATTTGAGTTGCAAAGAGGTGAAATACAATTGGAAATCAAGCGAGGACACTATGGGGTTTTATTTGGATTTCTTAGTGAAGAAAGCTGAAGACTAGGCAAAGAAAGGGAATTAGAATGATTTCAACTCTCTGTTTGCTTGCATGATATACGGGATCATCCTCTTCCCTCGCAAGAGAAGTTTTGTGGATTTGACGGCTATTTGTGTTTTTAGAAACAAGAACCCAGTACCGACACTCTTGGCAAATACTCTTTACATCATTCATTTCAGGCATGGAAAAGGAGGTAATGTAAGCTTATGTCATTCGATGTTGTATCAATGGTTTAAGTTGCACATACCGGTAAGTGGCCCTTTCATGGATACCAGGCATTCTCTCTGATGGTCATCAAGACTTGTCAATCTTACTTCGTTTGATATCCGGTGGAATTATGACATGGGGGAAGTACAAAGTATTATCACTAGCTGTGGAGATTTCCCTAATGTTCCCCTCATAGGAACTAAGGGGTGCATCAACTATAATCCTGTTCTTGGTTATCGTCAATTGGGATATGCAATTGATGGACCGCCAAAGGCTGAAGAGGTGTCTGAATCGATGTATTTTGTTAGAGGGAGTGATCCTGTGATGTTGAAAAGAGTGACAAGTTCTTGGAAGAGAATTTGCAAGAAGGATAGAACTACTTTGGGTAAGAAGGTTCCTGTTGCTAGAATTCCTTACTTGGATTAGATTAGAGCCAGGGTTAAGATTTTGCGGTTACCGTTTGCAAGGTCGGATCCTATATGTGAGCAACCTCCTATTGTTCTGAGTAACATGGTTCCTACCGAGATGTTCACCCAGGTTCATGTTGAGAATATTCAACTTCATGCAAAATACCGTGAGGCGGGAATGAAACTTTATTGGATAGATCAAGAAAGGGCCGACTTAGCTCGCAAACTCAAAGAATATCAAGGGGAAACTTCTGATGCAACCAGTTTTAGGAAGAGATCTCATGCTGAAATGGAAGAAGAGTTGAGTAAAACCCAGCAAGAGTGCTGAAAGCTTCAGGCATCTGAGAATATCTACAGGAAGAAAATTCAAAACTTGGAGAAACAACTCAAAGACAAAGATGCTCAGCTTAAGAAGGAAGTATCCCAGAGGCGTGTCGCAGAGGATCAGTTTCAAGAAAGTAAAGAAGTCGCGTTACAACTTTTGAAAGAGAAAGCCATGCTTGAAGAGTATTGTCAACATCTTGAAGCGTGTCTTGTTCCGGAGATTTAGTTTTTGTTAATTACCTTTGGTGTATTTGGTCACCCCCAGGATTGTTGGAAGGGATTGTTGGTTGTTTTCATTATTCATTTTTTTTACTTTAAAACATGTATTTTGTTGATTATCATTACACTCTTAAATGGCCGAAGTCACTCGAACATCGTTTCTTTTGTTTGTAAATAATTGAAGTGTTTGTCTTATTGTCCTTTTTTTCCCTTTGATTGTATGTTTGATCTTTGGTTGCACGCCGTGACTGATGCATAAAAGGACTCTTGAATACCGGGAAATGACTAACATATCATGCACATCATGCATTTCATAACATTACAGGTTATCTCAAGACGGTATTCTTATTCTTCTGCTTTTCTTATTTAGAATTCAAGACGACTACTCATCGGTATTCCACCAGAAACAATTTGGCAAGACAAATGGAACAGGTTCAAGCTGAACTCGCTGAAATGAGGGCCCAGATGGCTACTCAGATGACCCAGTTCATGGAGGTCATCACCAATGTGAATCGCCGACAGGAGGAACTGGCTGCCATTGTCAACAACCAGTGCCGCTATCTAGGGGATGGTGGAAATCAAGGGCTCTATCAGGACATTTCTGTAGGATTGAGGGATGTGCAAGATCAGCCTGCTGGAAATTTTCACGGGATGCCCGGAAACCCTTTTGTGCGCAACGTATGGCAGTTTCCCCTGTCTCCAGGACCTCGTCTTGTGGGGAATAGAAGAGATAATCAGGGCGGTGTAAGGGGCTATCAGGAGCAGGATTATGACTTTGACCAGGATGAAGATCAGTTTTCTGTTTGGCGCTAAGAGTCGGAAGTTCAAGTTGAGGATAGGAAGTATCGGTTGTTGGAAGAACGTTTGAAGGCTGTGGAAGGGCAAGGAGTCCTTGGTATGGATGCTAATGATCTCGGGTTGGTATCTGGGGTGAAGGTTCTTCCAAAGTTCAAGCCTCCTGTATTTGAAAAGTTCAACGAAACGTTATGTCCTGTTACTCATGCAACTGCTTATTTCCGAAAGATGTCGGTACATACTGAGGATCAGGGACTTTTGATTCACTTTTTCCAGGATAGCCTATCTGGGGCATCCCTGGAGTGGTACATGAAGTTGGAGAAAAACCATATTCATTGCTGGAATGATCTTGCTCGGGATTTTGTCAAACATTATCAGTACAATATGGATATGGTGCCTAATCACACTCAGTTACAGAATATGTCACAGGGACCAAGAGAATCTTTCAAGGAATACGCTCAGAAGTGGCGTGAGTTGGCTTTAAGGGTTCAACCTCCACTCATGGATAGAGAACTCATTGATATGTTTATGAGTACCCTGCAAGGACCATTCTATGAGCACATGATAGGAAGTACTTCGGCAGGATTTGCAGACTTGGTTATGGCTGGTGAAAGAATTGAGGTAGGTATGAAATTGGGGAAAATTCAAATTGGAGATTCTAGTGGCTCGTCAGGGGGAAGTAAGAAACCATTCAGCACTTACCCTAAGAAAAGGGAAGGCGAGCAAGCGTGGTTTACTCTCATAGAGGAAGAAGAGAGGATCGTCAGCACCAACAAATCAATGCTGTTTCTATTCCTGTTAATGCTCCTCCGCAGCAGAGACCGAATACAGTGCCTCAACAACAAAAGACAACAAGATGCTCCCCATCAGTATAATAATCAACAGTAGAGACAATCGAGAAAATTCGATCTCTTACCAGTATCTATCACTGAAGCACTCCACCATTTGCTTGATTTGAAGTTGATCAGTTTGAGAAATATGCCACCACCACCCGCAAGACTTCCTCCTAACTATGATGCTAACGCAAGATGTGAATTCCATTCAGGAGGAGTTTGTCATTCTACTGACAATTTCTTTGCATTGAAGTGCAAGATACAAGACTTGTTGGATGCTAAGGAAATTGAGTTTACTCCAGTGACTGGTCTGAATGTTACTCAGAACCCAATGCCTTGGCATGGAGGGGGTGTTGTTAATATGATTGATGATAATGGTGAAGTGTTGAATTTAATCATGAATGTGGAACAAATAACTACTCTGTTGTGGTATGTTAAGAGGTATTTGCTTGACAATTATATTTTCCCGGGTTGTACTTCAGAGTGTGCCAAGTGTAGAGAGCAACCGAAGGGCTGTGATGATTTAAAAGCCGGTATCCAATTGATGATAAAGGAGGGTTCCCTGTAGTTTGATAGAAAACTGAACTACCATAAGGTTACCGAAGAAGATGTTATTGTGGTATCTATTCCTTACATCCCTGTGCGCATTCCTACCCCATCTAGGGCGCCTCCTTTAATGATTACAGTACCTGGTCCCATGCCATATACCAGTGAGAAGGCCATCCCATGGAATTATGGTGCCGATGTTTATTACCATAGGGTGAAGTAGGAGGTAAGTACCCGTTCGTCTGAGGAAGAACATGCTGAAGATAATGAAGAGGAAGTTCATAACTTTTCTGGTGTGGGTCGAATGACTAGAAGCGGGAGAGTATTTGGTCCTTCCAATGTGCAATATGCGGCAGATGCCTCGGCAAGAGAAAAAGGAAAACGGAATGCGATGATTGGTAATCCAAGGGTTACACCAGCCAATGTGACTCAACCAATTCCGATACCAGAAGCTTCTCCAGTTCCCGATGAGGTTGAAGAGTTAATGTGAATTATCAGAAAGAGTGATTATAGTATAATTGATCATCTGAGGCATACTCCTTCTAAGATGTCTATCTTGTCTCTGTTGATTTATTCAGAACCTCACAGAAATGCTTTGATGAAGTTGTTAAAGAATGCGTTCGTGCCACATGAGATAACAATCAATCAGTTTGAGAATGTTTATGCTAACATATCTGCCGGGAATAGTTTGGGCTTCACAGATTTTGATCTTCCTCCGGAGGGGCCAGACCATAACAAAGTGTTGCATATTTCAATGGAGTGCAGGGGCACTACTTTATCCTGGGTTTTGGTGGACACAAGATCGTCCTTGAATGTACTACCAAAGTCAGTATTGATGAAGATTGATTATTCTGGACTGGAGTTGCGCCCTAGTGATTTGATGGTGAAGGCGTTTAATGGATCTCGAAGGTCAGTGTTTGGGGAGGTGGAGTTACCAATCAAGGTTGGTCCTTGTACCTTCACTGCTACTTTTTTTGTGATGAATATATAGACAGCATATTGTTGTTTGTTGGAGAGGCCGTGGATTCATAGAGCAGGGGCAGTCACTACTACTTTTCATCAAAAACTCAAGTATCCTGCGGAGGGAAAGGTGATAACTGTGTGCGGCGAGGAAGAGTACATTGTGAGTCATTTTACATCATTCCTCTATGCTAAAGTTGAAGGCGAGATACATGAGACTCTGTTTCAGGCGTTTGAGACAGTTCATGCCGTCAATTTTCCTCCTCCAGAGTAGAAAAGGAAACCTGGAACTGTTATGTCTTCTCTCAAGGATGCGAGAGTTGTGGTGGAAATGGTAACCCTGAAGGGTGGGGTCAGGTGCTGGACGTTAATCCAAAACTTGACAAATTTGGTCTTGGTTTTATTCCAGGTCAGCAGAGTTCAACTCCCAGAGCATCTAGTTTATCTACTCCTGTGAAGTTTTCCCGTCCTTGTGCTACTCAAGAAGGACACGTCAATGCAGTTAGCGACGATAGGGTTGATGGTTACAATGTCGAAGATTGGATTCATATGAGTATTCCAGTCC
This sequence comes from Vicia faba, assembly GCA_948472305.1. NCBI lineage: Eukaryota > Viridiplantae > Streptophyta > Magnoliopsida > Fabales > Fabaceae > Vicia > Vicia faba. The sequence continues at coordinate 555,363,798 of OX451741.1, forward strand.
AGACACTTAACAATTGGACTTCTGTGGATGTTATCCAAGTTTCAAGCGCTGAGGAGTAATTTTCTTGTTTTCTTTTATTATTATATCATAATTCCTACGCTCTGCCCAAGGCGTAGTGGATCATTTGTGTAGGGCCACCATGTTTATTTTCAAAAGTTTATCATGAAATAAAGGACGTTTTTGCATTCAAAACTTTGCTCCATTTTTTTTTTAATTTTAAATGGCAATGTTTCTCTTTTCACACACTGTCACTAAAAAACGCCAAAATGTCATTCATGCATATGCACTTCCACCACCGATCATATTGATAACGACTCTACTATGACTCATTATGACTTTGATATTCCTATTTATCAAGCTGAAGAAGAAGCATATGAGGATTGTGATCTTCCATAGGAATTAGCAAGATTGTTAAAATAAGAGGAGAAGGTTATCCAGCCGAATCAGGATTCGATTGAGGTGGTGAATATTGGCACAGAAGAGGTAAGAAGAGAAGTCAAGATAGGGGCAGATCTCGAAGAAAGTATAAAGGTCAGATTCATTGAGCTACTCCGTGAGTATTCTGATATCTTCGCTTGGTCTTATGAGGATATGCCTGGGTTGAATACAGACATAGTGGTGCATCGACTACCACTCAAAGAAGGTTGTTCTCATGTCAAGCAAAAGCTCCAAAGAACTCATCCTGAGATGTCCAAGACGATCAAAGAGGAGGTCCAGAAGCAGTTGGACGCGAATTTCTTAAAGGTCATCAATTATCCGCCATGGATTGCAAATATTGTGCCTGTGCCCAAGAAGGATGGTAAGGTCAGGATGTGCGTGGATTATAGGGATTTGAACAGGGACATCCCTAAAGATGATTTCCCTCTTCCGCATATTGATGTGTTAGTTGATAATACTGCTCATTCCAAAGTGTTTTCGTTCATGGATGGTTTTTCGGGTTACAATCAAATTAAGATGGCTCCGGAGGATATACTGAAGACAACATATATCACGCCTTGGGAAACTTTCTGTTATAAAGTGATGTCGTTTGGTTTGAAAAATGCCGGGGAAACATATCAGCGCACCATGGTCACTCTCTTTCATGATTTGATTCACAAAGAGATTGAGGTATATGTGGATGATATGATTTCTAAGTCTGACACGGAAGAGGAACATCTTGTTCATTTGAAAAAATTGTTTGGGAGAATGAGGTAGTTCTTGCTGAGGTTGAATCCGAATAAGTGCACCTTCGGGGTGAGATCCGGCAAGCTGTTGGGTTTTATTGTAAGTGAAAAAGGTATCGAGGTGGACCCGGCCAAAGTAAAAGCGATACAGGAAAATTCCTGAACCAAGGACAGATAAGGAAGTACGTGGTTTCTTGGGAAGGTTAAACTACATTTCTATATTTATTTCTCATCTCACAGCCACCTGTGAACCTTTGTTCAAGTTGTTGAAGAAAAGTCAGACAGTGAAATGGAATGAGGATTGTCAGAAGGCCTTTGACAAAATAAAGGAGTATTTGCAGGAACCTCCGATACTCATGCCGCCAGTGGAAGGAATGCCACTAATCATGTATCTAACTGTGTTGGGGAGCTCAATGGGTTGTGTCCTTGGTTAGCACGACGAGATAGGGAAGAAAGAGCAGGCTATTTACTACTTGAGTAAGAAGTTTATGGAGTGCGAGTCGAGGTACTCATTGCTGGAAAAGACTTGTTACGTGCTTTCCTGGGCCGCCAAACGTTTGAGGCAATACATGTTAACTCACACCACCTACTTGATATCCAAAATGGATCCAATAAAGTACATTTTTGAGAAGCCAGCTCTTATAGGCAGGGTAGCCCATTGGCAGATGATACTCACCGAATATGATATCCAATACACTACTCAGAAAGCAATTAAGGGTAGTGTACTGGACGACCATCTTGCTCATCAGCCCGTGAATGATTATGAATCGATGAAGTTTGATTTTCCAGATGAGGAAATTGTGTATATTCGGGATTGTAATATGCCAGACCCAGACGAAGGACCCGAGTCGGGATCACGTTGGACGCTTGTTTTTGATGGTGCCTCCAATGCCATGGGCAACGGTGTCGGAGCTATTATCACTTCCTCTGAGGGATACCACATTCCTTTCACGACTCATATTTGTTTCGATTGCACTAACAACATGGCCGAATATGCGGCTTGCATTTATGGCATTGAAGCGACGTTCGACCTACGCATCAAATGTTTGAAAGTTTACGGGGATTCCAATCTTATTATCAGCCGGATTAATGGAGATTGGGAGACTCGCCATCAAAACCTAATTCCCTATCGTGGGAATGTTATGAACCTGGTTTCGTACTTCGAAGAGATCACGTTTGAGAACATTCCCAGAGAAGAAAACAATCTAGCTGATGCACTGGCAACTTTGTCCTCCATGTTCAAGGTTAAGTGGGCTAATGAGGCACCTTCCATTACTATCAAAAGTTTGAGTGAGCCAGCTTTCTGTTTTGAGGCTAGTTTGGAATCAGATGGTAATCCTTGGTTTTATGATGTTAAACGATATCTTGAAACACAAGAGTACCCTGAAGAGGCATCCATCACAGATAAGAAGTTCTTGAGAAGATTTTTAGCCAAGTTCTTTCTTAGTGGTGGCGTGTTGTATAGAAGGCATCATGACGGTTTACTGCTCCGATGTGTTGACAAGAAAGAAGCAGCTAGAATCATTGAAGAGATACATGAAGGTGATTTCGGGACTCATTCTAACGGGCACACCATGGCTAAAAAGATCTTGCGAGCGGGTTATTATTGGTCCACCATGGAGACTGACTGTTACAATCATGCACGGGTTTGCCACAAATGTCAAGTCTATGTTGATAAAGTGCATGTGCCGCCCGTACCTTTAAATGTATTGACTTCACCTTGGCCGTTTGCAATGTGGGGAATTGATATGATTGGCAAAATTGAACCGACTGCATCCAACGGGCACCATTTCATTTTGGTTGCCATTGCTTATTTTACAAAATGGGTCGAAGTTGCATCCTATGCCAATGTCACCAAGCAGGTGGTAACTCGGTTCATTAAGCACAATATTATTTGTCGCTACGGAGTGCCTGAGAAGATCATTTACTGATAATGGATCTAATTTGAAAAACAAAATGATGAAGGAGCTTTGTGAGTCCTTCAAAATCAAGCATCATAATTCTTCCCCATACCGACCAAAGATGAACGGCGTTGCCGAAGCGGCCAATAAGAATATCAAAAAGATTATGCAGAAGATGGTGGTTACCTATAAAGATTGGCATGAGATGCTGCCTTTCGCTTTGCATGGTTATCACACCATTGTGCGTACTTCGACTGGGGCAACCCCTTTTTCATTGGTTTACGGCATGGAAGCGGTATTGCCGGTAGAAGTCGAGATTCCTCCTCTTAGGATCATGAGGGATGTTTAGCTTGATGAAAGTGAATGGGTACAGAATCAGCTGGATCAGTTGGAACTTATTGACGAAAAGAGGTTGACGACTGTATGCCATGGTCAAGTATATCATCAAAGGATGAGGAAAGCTTTTGATAAGAGGGTACGACCTCAGTGTTACAAGCCATGTGACCTTGTGCTAAAAAGGATAATTCTCCCCCAGGGAGATCCCAGAGGTAAGTGGGCTCCGACTTATGAAGGTCCTTTCGTGGTTAGAAAAGTTTTCTCCGGAGGAGCGATGATGCTCACGACTATGGATGGAGAGTACTTCCCTCTCCCTGTGAATGCTGACGTAGTTAAAAAATACTTTGCATAAAAAATAATAAAAATCTGCTAAACTGAAAACCCGAAAGGGTGGTTTAGGCAGAAAGAGGTTGTCCTGGTGAATCGAAAACCTGAAAGGGAGATTTAGGCAAAAGTTAGGGACTTAAACAAATGACTACGCTCAGCATGAGATCCTTTATTTCTTTCCTTCATTCTGCCACCTGGCATAAGCTCGAAGCTAATCCAAGATTGATCTGTCTGAAAGCAGGAAGCGTGAGAGTCATAAGAAGTCATAGCAGAGTCGGGACTTGATGGATATTCATATTCACATTGCCATTTGTAAACACTTATTTGCTTTGATTTTGTAATTACTTGCTTCCAGACGTAAATGCCTTTTCACAGGCTGATTTCTCAAAATCAATAGATTATCTTATTTTAAGTATACGTATACGTTTCTTTTCTCCCTCTTTTTATTTTGCTTGCAAAAACATCCAATATTTTGATAAGCATGTGCATATAAACTTCGTGGGCCTTACACAGAAATGGTAATCTAAGTCATGGTTAGTTTATCGCTTGAAATACGGATAACAAACATAACTACTGTTGTGCAAGGGGCGTGTTTGTTTCTCTGATGGATAGCATTCTCATTCACTTTACTGGTTTTTGCCTTGCCAGTTCGTTTCACAGCTCCGTGCTATTGGTAAAGGTCATGGTTCAGGGTAATATCAAGGTTACGGCAGGTCGGAGAGATCGGCGAACCTAGTTGGAGGCATTTCTTCCCCATAATGGCTTTTATTATGTTTCTTTGTCGCACTTTCATATGTTATCTTGATTGATTGTTCTAGAGTTGTCTGCATATAGGATTTTGTTTATAGCCAAATGCCAGTTTTGATGCGTTGAATATTTTTGCCTTAAAAAAAAATTTTTTTTTTTCATTTCACTTAATCCATCCAGTATCACTCTTTAATCGATTTTTTCGGGCATTTTGATACCAACTGTGCCAATTCTTTTGCTTAGCCAAGAGTTTAGAGGAAGGAGTTTAGCTGAAAATGATGACTGTAGTGGTATGCTTTTGAGTAGAACCCCGTTGACGATGTACAGGCATTGTTTCAATCCCCAAACACCAGAGATATAAGGGAGTTAGACCCTCGTTAACCCCTCTGAGCCTTCGAAGTAGGAGTTTCTTTTCCGTTAAAAAAAAACCTTATTTTTTAACCTGGGGCAGGGTAGATGTTTAGTTAATTTGACCAAGCATTCAAATTTCAGAAAGAATGTCCCATCTGAGGATCACCATATTTTATCTTTCGCATCATGAGATCAAAAAAATGTGTCTAGACCATGATGTTCATTTCCTCACAAAGTTCTGAGGTCGAGATTGAATCGATACAATAATGGCTATCCCTCGCCGACCAAGGAATAAGGCATTTGTTTTCAAAAAAAAAAGGAAAAAAAGAGAGAAAGAAAAAGGTCAATGACCTAAAGTCATATTGACTTGTTCGAAGTGGAAAGTATGAATAAGAAAGAAACAAAAAGCCCTGCTAAGTCGAAACTTGAGAACAAGTCGCTTAGGCAAAAGTTAAGGCATCCCGCTGGACTCCCAAAATTGAAATTCAAAAGATTTTGTCTAGGCAAAAGTTAGGGAAAAGAAAGCCTAAAAGGCCGAAAAAGATTATCCAATAAAATTTTCATCAAAAGAAGAGGAACAACAATATAAAAGCAAAAGCAGCAAAAGTTAAGTGACAATCATGTTGGAGAATTTGTCGTGACCACTCAACCATTATAAATCCTTTTGAAAGATGAATGCTTGTGATAAGTTAGCTGAATTTAGGATAGGAGAATATCATGAAGGGGGTGGGCACCAAATAACTTGAGCCTTGAAATTTTTTTTATATAAAAAACCCCGAACCAGGCCACATTACAACCTTTAAAAGTCCTAACTGAAACAAGGGCTTAACTCGAAAGCATACTACAACAGGATAACGTTTCCTAAACTCCCAAATATGTGTTGCATATCCATGTTGGTATCTTACCACCTGCATCTTAACTCGTTTTCTTAAAAAAAGGGGGGAAGAAAAGTTGGAAATTTTTTACACTCTAGCCAGTGATTCATTCACAACAGAGATGCGACACTTTGTTAAGTTTTTCAAATTTTAAGGCTTAACTAATCATCGCATCAGATCTGTCAGCCCCAAAATAGACATCTTTCTGCATACAGAACAATTGTTCGACGTAAAAAAAAAGAGTTTACACATTGAACACTTGTAAAGAGCTTAATGATTGTCAGGAAGGGAATATTTGGCTTTCTTCCAGAGCCCATGTATGTTTAAGACTTTACCTATCCCCAATGAAGTTTCATTTCCGTAGCGAAGTTTTGTTGCCCCAAGAATCTTCTTTCAAAGGCTTCATTCTAAGACTTCAATTTCGAATATGTTGCACATCCCCAATGGAGTTTTGTTTAAATGGGAACTCACATTCTGGAGAAGTTTCAACCCTCTAACGGAGTTGCCAACGGATATCCCTCACCATGACATCTCATTTCCCAGTCGGTCTGTTGACTGGGGCATCCTTATGTTAATATATTTCCTTATCCCCAGTAAAGTCGATATTGTGTAACTATCTGCATGATCCATCCAATGGTTGCATTCCAAGAAATCTCTCTCCAGCAAAAATCTTCAACAAAGTTCTGTCTCCCCGGTGAAGCCCTGTCTCCTCAGCAGAGCTTCGTTTCCCCCCAGCAAAGGCTTTTACCCCTCACGTCGGCTTTGTTGTCTTGGTATCTTCCTCAACACAGTCGCGCATTGTCCTTTCCAGAGATTACAGTCTTGCCCTGATCTTCTCCCTCAGTGTCTAATCCTCTCCAGAAGCTACAGTGTCGATCCGATCTGCTTTGGAGTTTGCCATTTATTTTTGCAGCTCCTCTCAATGTTTGTGAACCATTTCTACTAGTTGCTCGGTTATTATTCCCCGCGAAGCTTCGTCTCTTCGAGGTTCCCTATCCAGTGGTTCCCCATATTTTCTCCTCTCCTTTAGATTTTGAAATTTATTTTTGCAAGTCACGTCAGATTCTGACTTCTTGGTTTTTGGCTTCTCAATTGGCCATTCCCCAGTGAAACTTTTAAACATGCATCATTACATTGCATCTACTAAAACACATAGCATTTCCATTATATGGAGCATTGCGCTATATAGAAAGAATTCAAACATGCATCGGAACATAAGCCATTTTTGTTTCGATTGTCCCCAATGAATTTGCTAATACTTCAGATTAAATCCCCAGCAAGGTCTCCATCCTCATTATCTCAGTTCTCCCCCCATACCAATATCCTTTTGACGTCAATCATTTGTTTGTTTGAGTGTCTACTCTTGACTGTAGTTCAATTTTGCCTTGGGGCGGTCTTCTCGGGTTTAGTCTTCACTACCCTCTATGGTTCATTCCAATGTCTATTGATGCACCTTTCGAATACCAGTTTCATCCTGATATTCGCTTTCAGCAGGTTTTTAGAGGTACGCCCTAATCTCCTTGCTTTGGGTTGAGTTCAGAGTTTCGTCTCCACACCTTGTGCATGAAATCCAGTTTCGTCTTGGTACTCATCTAGTTTAGTTTCGCCTAACTAGTTTTTGAGTCGGGTTTCATCTATTTTTTTTGCTTTCATGCCTTGGACCCTTTGACGGTGTTTGTTTACCGAGTGCAGTGTTCGTAGTGCGTCCCTGGTTTGAAATCAGTCTCCTTTGTTCCTTGGATTCTTCTATCAATTTTCGTCAATGTTTATCCATTGATCTGAGACCAGCATGTGCTTTGAGAAACATGCACTCTCATCACTTTGCTTTGGGTCGAGTTTCACCTCGTTACCCGTGCGTGAAATACAGTTTCGTCCTGGTACTTATCTAGTTTAGTTTCGCCTAACTAGTTATTGAGTCGAGTTTCGTCTCACTTTTATTCCTCATTTCTGAGATTCTTTCAGTCCCTTCATACTGTCTATCTTAGTTGATATTAGCAAGTGCTCCTAAAATCACACACTCTAGCCACTTCACTTTGGGTCGAGATCAGAGTTTTCATCTCCTCACCCGCGTACGTTTTCTTTTCCAGAGATCAGTTTCGCCTATACTTTGTAGTCTGAGTTTTATCTCACCCTTCTTTGAAGCCCAGTTTTGCCCTAGCACATTTGTCCGGAAGTTTAGTTGCGTCTACTCTTCTTTGTTTTATTCTGTTTCAACCTGCGTTACAGTTTCATTCTGACGCGTGTCTTGAGGGGGGTTTCCTGCTTCTTTCTCTTTATTCTTCAAGAGTGTAAATTTTCGGGTTCTTTTGTATTCAATCATCTTCAAATCTGAATGCTCGAAAGTCGTCACTCTTCTCACTTATCATTGTTGAAGATATTTGAATAGGGGCAGTTGTTGCACCCCAAAATTTACCCTCTTGATTTTGGCTTATGTCTCATCATGAATATCATATTGCATTGCATTCATACATGGTGTTGGGATCAAAGTACTTTGGTTATCAAGTCTTCCTCAAGCCTTGGAAGTTGATTTCATTGACAAGTTTCTCAAGAAGAACCTTATCATCTAAACCTCTGGATCTTTCAAAGCTCAAGATTTATTGCATATCTCAAGATATCTTATCCATCTCCTTGGATCATCAGAGGATTGAAGTTTGTGTTTGGTTATAAGAAGGAATCACTCCTTTGATTCACCAGTCAAATTAGGGTTTTGTTTGATCAAACCTATTGATCAAGGTACAAGTCTTGATTTGGAAGCTACAACATCTCTTTGGTATTTGGAAAGTCTTTGTACAAGCAATTGGCTAAGATATCTACAGGATTTGAAGTTTTGAAGATGATTCATCACTTTCCTTTGAGGAATCAGTCAAAATTAGGGTTTGGTCCAAGCTGAAATAATTGGGGTCTAGATGAGCCAGTTCATGAAGAATCATTATCTTATCATCATTAGAATCAAATTTGATTTGATCAAGGAGTCTCTCATGATACTCAGAGGAATTAGGGTTTTGAAGCTTGATCAGTTATCTCCTAGCACATGGTACAAAACTAGGGTTTTGAATTTAATCAGGTTTTCTTGGACTTTTTCACCCAAACTTGTTTCCATGATTCACCACTTGTTATTAAGCATTTAGGATTGAAAAATTGAGGTTCAATTTGGATTGGAAATGATTCAATTGCCCAGGAATCCTAATGCCCACATCTCTTTCATTTCTCCACCATTTTTTATGAATCAAAGATCATTATGAAGCTTATCATTTGAATTTTAATTGGCTCAGAGAAATTTGGAAAATGCACAAGCCAATTTGAAATGGCCTGAGTTGGAAGTCAGCTGATTTTTGGTGTATGCTTGGCCATGGCAATTTTTAGGTTTTGGTTTATTTCTGATTCAATCATTTCAGGGTCCACTTGCACATGCTTGGCACGAATTGGACACCTCATGTGCTTGCCAAAAAAGGCCAAACCAGGTGCATACCTCGTGCCTCTCTCATTCTCACATTTTGGCCAAAATGGGAAACTTCTCACTCAAGCAAATCAGTACCATGTTCAAAAGAGGACAGCTTGCCTCATCATGCTTTTTTCACTCACTCACACTCTTCTTTTGTTGCTCAAAACGACTGCATGCATGGCCTGAATACCAAGCAAAACACAAATGGCCATCACACTTGTTTTGGTTTGACAGAAAATTCACTTTTTCCCTCCAACGACTCTCAGCTTGAATTACCACTCTAACCTCACTCCAAACACTCTATATAAGCTGCTCAAACTCTCATTTCACAGAGGCGCACTGCACTGGAAGAAGCTCCCCAGAATTTTCTCATTTTTCTTGCTCTGCAACTTGAATCGAGCAGCTAAATTCTCTTGATCCAGTCCTCACTTCTCTACCCAAACACCTTCATTGGAGCACAAGGAAGCTATTTGGAAGGGATTCTTGCTAGATTTCAGAGGCACCAAGTGAATTTATTTTTCACTTTTGCAGGTATGCTCACTGAATCTGAACCTTGATTTAAGCATGAATTGAAATGTTTTGTGGTGTAATTTTGTGTTTATAGTTGGCCAATCATTAGGATTGATGTATATTTAAGCTCTAATTCAAGCAGATTTGGTGAAATCGTGTTTCTGGTTTTGATGTTTGCAGTGTGTTTTTCCAGTTTTTGAGATTTGATTTCTTGATCTATGCTTGATCTCTGAGTTTGATTCGAATTGCATGATGTTGTATGATATATCAGCTTTAATTTGAGCTTAATCTCATGGATTTTGGTTGAGGATCGTGTTTGTTTGATGGATCTAAAGTGAGCATGTTGGCACTGATGAAGGCGAGTGTTTTGCTTCAGCTGGAGGTTGAAGATGATGCGTGGCATCATCTCATTGACCTTGTTCTTGTTTTTTATATATTTAATTTTCATTAATTCTCTGATTTTATTTTCTTAATCAAAACAATTTGAAAAATTTTGAAAAAATTATCACAAATTCAAAATAATTTCTACTATTATTGGAATTTTTAAAAAAATGTTTTGATTGGTTTAGAAATTAATGAGTTTATTTAATTGTTTGTTTAAAGTTTATTTTTATTTTAATAGTTCTTGGATCTAAAAAATTCCATAAAAAATGTTTTTAACTCATAAAATAATGTAGAATTTGATTCTAAAATTTGTTTAGCATTTTTTCTATTTTTGATGATGAATTTAATTTGAGAAGTTTATTTTGAATTTTTGCTTTATAATTTTCATTTTAATACTTCCATTAATTCAAAAATCCTCAAAAAAATCATACAAGCTTGTTTTTAATCATAGAATCTGGATATATTTTTATTTTGACCTTTTTGTGAATTTTGGCTAGGGTTTGCATTTTTTCCCTTAAATAATAGTTTAATTGTTAATTGTTTGTTCAATTTTTATTTTAATATTTCCTTTAATTAAAATAATTCCAAAAAATTAAGGGATGTGTGTTTTTAATTCTAATATTTTAATATAATTTTGGTTGGACATTTTTCTGACTTTTGATTAGAATTTTATTTTGAGATGTGATTATTGGATTAATTGATTAATTGTTTGAATTTGATTTTATTTTTGACTTTTCTTTAATTTAAAAAATGTGAAAAAATATGCATTCTGACATTTAGGGTTTCTTTGTGATTTGTATGAACTTGGTTTGAATTGTTTGAATTTTGATCTTACTTAATCAATATTTAAGATTAAAAGTCAAATATTAGGGTTTTGTTGCTTATTATGCAAGTTTCATTTTCAAAACCACTATGCCCTTGATTTTCAATGGAATTTAAATCTTGATTATGGTTCATGAATGCATTAAGGATATGAAAACCATTTTTCTTGAATTATTTGACTTGGTTTGATATTTTTCCACAAATTATTTTGAAAACTTGTCTAGTTTTGATAGTTTGGCCAACTAGTTTTGAACTTTGGGCCTCATTTGATATCCTCCTCAATAAATCATGAACTTAAGGCTTGCTTTCTGACTTCTACACACTTCAAAGATGCTAAGAAGTTTTTGGTTTGATTTATTGATCCTTGTTTCTATTTTTGATGTTTTTTTAGGTGAAGGTACCCAATTAATGTTGCATGTCTTGTTGCAATTTGTTTGATGGACAATGAACTTGAGTGAGGCCTATAATTGGGCACCTAATGTTCATGTTGAGATGTGTTCATCTAAATAAACTCAAGTCATGTCACTTAATGCCCCATGTTTGAGTGTTTGAACCTTTTTGAAGCACTGTGTGGAATTCCCCTTCTATTATGCTTGTGAGCTGTGATGAATTAATTGAGTATGATTGAAATGAGTTTACTACTGACCATCATGGTTTTTTATTGTATTATTGTCAAGCTCCCATGATCATTGATTGATATTCAATTGTCAACTCAACATGGTGATAGAAAGGAGCAACATTCCTCTGATTCTTTTGACCAAATTGTGCATATGCCTGTTTCATTTTGTCTATCATGACTAATGTTTGATAGTTGCTATCATGTTTTATCATTTCATTATGGTGTCATCATCCACCCCTTATGTGAATCATCATTCTATTTATGGGAGTACTAACTTGTCTGTTGAATGTGCGAGGTACTTTGAGAAAAGTTTTCCATTTTTGACTTGAGGCTAATGTGTTCCACTTTATTTGTGGAATACAACTTATTATATTGGCACTGCTCTTGTGTTTGGAATATTTTATACTCTATGCAGGATATGTATATATGATTATGAATGTTATAAATTACCCATGGGATCTGTTCATATCTGATAATCTCATTACTTACATCCTGAAGGCATAATTTTTGACTTGATTTGTCTGCTGATGCCAGCTTACTTGAAGTTCTATGGGTTTCTTTTATTCTTGTTCAGTTGCTACGGATGATTATCCGTTTGGTATTGCACTATTTCCTTTCTTCTATTTGCATAGTTCTATGTTGCATGATGGGACCTCTGTTGCTGATATATGACAGGAGGCCCTCTGTTTTTGTTTGATGCATGTGTTGTATTTATTTCTTTAACTTGTTGATCGATGAGTCACTCAATTTAGAAATTGATATCACGACTTCTCTCTCATTGCATGTTCCCTACAGGATGTTTATTGCTTTGTTTCTTTAATTGTTGATCAATGAGTCACTCAATTTAGAAATTGAGATCACAACTCCGCTCTCAGTGCATGTTCCCTATAGGATGTTTATTACTTTGTTTCTTTAATTTTTGATTGATGAGTCACTCAATTTAGAAATTGAGATCACGACTTCGCTCTCAGTGCATGTTCCCTATAGGATGTTTATTGTTTTTTTCTTCTTTAATTGTTGATCAATGAGTCACTCAATTTAGAAATTGAGATCACGACTTCGCTCTCAGTGCATGTTACCTATAGCATAGTTTTGTTAAGCTTCCTTTGACATGTTAATTAAGATAGAAATCCATGTATGCTTACATAGGGTAGAATTTTCCTTTATCCTTATCTTTAGGACCAATCATTGTATGATAACACTAGGGATAGTGCTAGGCTAGTTTCCCTTAGTTGTTTTTCCTTCCTTTGCATTTTGCATCCTAAAACAAAAATTTGTTTCTTGGAAAATCATAAAACACCTCTAATGAACTTAAACCCTTCTTCAAGGTAAATGATACAAATCAATCTTATTTGTTTATGCTCCTCTTGGTTTTGTTTTTAAACCTTTTGCCGATGTTTCGCCATCGCATATTTGTTTAAAGTCGATGTTTCGCCATCGCACATGTTTGTTATCCTGCTTTGATTCTCAATATCATTGTTAGGTGTGATGTTTTGTCATCCGGTTTATTGATGTTTCACCATCTTTGCCATGATATCTTATTATCTTATTTGTCGATGTTTTGCCATCGCACATTTGTTTGAAGCCGATGTTTCACCATCGCACATGTTTGTTATCCTACTTTGATTCTCAATATCATTGTTAGGGGTGATGTTTTGCCATCTGGTTTATTGATGTTTCACCATCTTTTCCATGATATCTTGTTATCTTATTTGTCGATGTTTCGCCATCGCACATTTGTTTGAAGTCGATGTTTCGCCATCGCACATGTTTGTTATCCTACTTTGATTCTCAATATCATTGTTAGGTGTGATATTTTGCTACTCATTTTATTGATGTTTCGCCATCTTTGCCATGATATCTTGTTATCTTTTAGCCGATGTTTCGCCATCGCACACTTGTTTTAAGCCGATGTTTCGCCATTGCACATGTTTGTTATCCTCTTTGATTCTCAATATCATTGTTAGGTGTGATATTTCGCTACTCGTTTTATTGATGTTTCATCATATTTGCCATGATATCTTGTTACCTTTATTTGCTGATGTTTTACCATCGTACATTTGTTTGAAGCCGATGTTTCGCCATCGCACATGTTTATTATCCTACTTTGATTCTCAATATCATTGTTACGTGTGATGTTTTGTCATCCGTTTTATTGATGTTTCTCCATCTTTGACATGTTATTTTGTTATTATTTGGTCGATGTTTTACCATCTCTTTTGTTTGTTGTTTCATTTGATGTTTTGCCATCTTGATCATTTTTGTTGTTTTAACTAAAAAACACAAACCAAGCAAAATATTTTAGCCGAACTACGGCTGCTCTGATTCCTTAAAAGAGATACATAGGCAAAGGGGTAGGGCCCAACCGAGCACACCTTTTATTTTCCCTACATTGTTTTCTTTTTCTTTCGCATGCATTCCCTTTTCAGTTTTAAGCCATAGACATAGGACTTGACCACACCCATTAGATTAGACAACAAGAGTGGATACCGTAGAGTACTACGGGCGTGTGGGGTGCTAATACCTTCCCCTCACGTAACAGACTCCCTTACCCGATCTCTCGGTCGAAATACCGTGATTTCTCTCTTTCCGGGTTTTCTCGATGTTTATCTTTCCATTTCGGCGGGATAAAAGACGTTTGGTGGCGAATTCATTGATGTTTCATTACATCCAGATGACAGGTTCCGGCCGCGTTGTTTCAAACCTCACTTTTAAGTTTTTCCCCATTAGAGTCGCCCGTTCTGTGATACGGTGGGAGAACAGACTTGGGTGTTTTGCGTTTTATCGCAAAGGTTGCGGTTAGTAAGAGTCGCCATCGACTTTTATTTTATCCAAAAGGAAAGGATGAAAAGAACAGGACAGACCTTTGAGATTATTTCTTGAGTTCGAGGGGTAGATTATGAAAAGGGAAGGTATTATCATCCTTTTCATCCATAGTTATCTATGGGCTCTTAGTTGCTTGCTAAATCACTTTCTTTTGTTTGAAAATGTGCTTTGTGTGGTTTTTAAGAGAATTTTGAAAAGGGGCCTTCATTTAGGAAAACTTTGTAATAACTCTCATTCGTAAGAACATATACCAAGTGTTGAGCTTTTGAAAATATTTCATGTTTGGAAAAGGTTTTGAAAGTGTTGGTGTTTATTTTGAAGATAAGCAAGGAGTGTTTGATTTGAAAATGATCAAGCAACTAGGAACAATCTACCTACTCAAAAGTCTTTATTCATTTCTTCCTTTCCTTTGATATTGATATCTTACCATTTGGTAAGAAGCCTTATCTTTGGATGTAAAGGGACGGGCGTGAGTCATCGTATAGCCATGATAGCAATGTTGTGAGATACCTTAGCATTTCTCTTTGAGGGACTAAGATCATTTTGAAAGGCAACTTTTGACAGCATCATCGAGGGACTATGATCTTTTATTTTTGATTGTTTTTTGCTAAGACATCTCACATGCATAACATGGCCATTTTTGTAAGGAAACAAAATGGAATTACCCTAAGGGTGTAAGTGTGCAAGTGTGTTTGATTTACATACTTGTTTATCCTGAATTAGGGTTTGCTAACTTGTTAATTTTAGTCTTTCCATACAAACTCTAATTACTAGCATTTATATAAAGCGATAAATTGCGAAAAGTAAAAATACTAAGCTATTACATCATTAGGGGAGGGGGTATACAAATTTAAAAATGGGGATTGCAAGAAAATTAAACCTAATTATCTATTACAATCATATTGAATATTATACAAGAATTGAAAATAAAATGCAAGAATATAAATGGACAAAGAAATGATTTTTGTTTGGTTTTTTATGAAAGGGTTTGGTCTTGACCTAATTAAGAAAATGATTAGTTAAAAATAAACAAGATTAAATTTAAACTAATTAAGAAAGGAATTAGGTTAAAAATGATTTTTTAGGGTTTTTTATGAAACAAAAGGTTTTAAGTTAATAAAATAAAATGAAAATTAATTAATTAAAAGAAAACCTAAGCTCTAAATTAATTTTAATTTACAAGAGGATAATATAATAATTAAACCTAATTATCTAAACAATAATTAATTAATTAATTAATTTATTAAAAGAAAATGTTTTTAGTGTTTTTGTTTTATAAAGAAAAATAAAAATGTATAAGTATAAATAATAAATAAAAATATTTTGGATTTTTTTTATTAATAAAAAAAATAATAACAATAATAATGATAATAATAAAAATAATAAAAATAATATAAAATGAAAATAAAATAAAGAAAAAGAAAAATGAAATAATAAAGAAAATAAAGAGCCAGGGGTGCAAAAGTAATTAGGGGTTAGAGGTCAGCAAAAAACAAAAAGCCAAAAGGGGGGGAGGGGGGGGAGCCCATGCGCCTACTGAAGAAAAAAATGGAAGAAAAATGTGAAAAAGAGCAAAAGGGTACCACTGGGGCTCGAATCCAGGTCCCAAAGGTTAACAGGCGCGCGTTTTACCACTGGGGTGGCTATACATCCGTTCATTAATACAAACCATAAATATAAATTTGAAAACAAGTCAGAAGGCCAACTTCATCTTCTTCCTCGCGCCAACAAAATGAACATGATTTTTAAAACCTGTAACTTCTTCATCTCTCAACCAAAATGGAAAATATAAACATGAAAGTTGTTCCATTTTTTCTCACGAATCCAACCATATAAATAACTAAAGCTATAAATCAAAGATGAATGTGAATTTTTGAAAGTACAAAATTCTGACCTAAATATTTCAGAAAGTTCAAACTCAAAATTATCTTAGCTCAATCAAAATAAATGAAATCTATGGACATGTACAGCTTCAGGGCAATGATGTCTACATTTTATCTTCACAAATGCAAACCTAACAATGCCTAAATAATGAGATGAAAAGTCAAAAAATGCACCTCAAAAATGGAAATCTTGAAATGAGTTTGAGCTTGATTCAAGGTGTTGCAATGATCAGGTTAGCTTCCTTGAGTCTCTAGGAAGCTAATGCAATGCTTAGCTTGAGTTGAGAGTGGCTGAAATGACCTGGAGAAGTCAAGGTGAAATGCTCTGTTTTTGGTTATGGAAGTTGATAAAGATGATGTTACAGTCGTGTAACAATGTGTGGGATGGTTTGTATTTGATGTAAGGAAGCTTTAGGAACTAAAAGGCCAAAGAACACATGAGGGAAATATAAGTTTGGAGTTCAAGGTCGGAAACTATGCAACAATGGCGTTTTTGGGAAATTTCTGATTTGAGGGAGTTTGGGTGTGTTTCAGGGTCTCAATGCTCGTGTCTTAGGTTACATAATAGTGTCTCAATATATAGGAAAAGGTTTTGAGAGCTTGGGATGATCAGAAGTACAAGTTCACATGTTATGTTTTTTTGGCTTATTTTTGAAGCAAGCTTGACAAGCATTGTTCCAAGGCAAGGTACAAGGCTATCTAAAGTGGTTAGGAACTTTAAACATGCTTATCTGATTGTGTATAGGATGCTTGTGCAAAAAGAACAATGCAAATCTCAAGACAAGTTGACTTTGTGATTAAAGCCTCTTTACTAGAATGGCAATGTTACTTTGTGCCATTAATAGAAATGCAACTTGGATAATGGCTCAAATACTTGGACAAAGACCATATCAGTTGTGCAAAATATTAATTATGGAGTTACAAACAAGTTTGAGGCCTGAAAAGCAAAGATTATGCAGCCTAGCATGGATCTGGTTCATGTGTTCTTCACAAAATGGCTTGTAATTCAAGTTTGAAAACCCTAACTTCATGCCTTCGATTCTCCTTGCTCAAGTATGATCTCAATTAGATCTTAGACATTTTAAAAAGCTTGTAACATACTATACATCCTCTATTTTGTACATTTTTGAAGATTCATCTTGGAACTATGTGAAAAATTGCCATGAAGTTAGGTCAAAATCCTGCCTAAACTAGGGCAAGATTTCACTAAGTTTCCAAGTTTCATGAACATGTATTCTTAAAATCATAACTTGAAATCCATGCATTTATAGAAGAAGTTATGTTCTACAATGTTTTATATCTCATTGATATCTACAAATTTAATGTTGGAAGTTTCCTTTGAATCATCTTGCATCATGGTGAAAATTTTGCTCAAAGTTATGAAAAAAATGTAAATTTTCAACACTTAGAAAAATTATATGTCTTGGAAATTTTGACTTTTCAAAATGAAATCTTGACTTTTTGATTTCTTGATGAACAAGTTTCATATTTTGACATGTCTTAATGAATTGTGATCTTTGGGACTTGATTTTGACCAAAAAGTCAAAGTTTGACTTTTCAGTGTACAGTTGACTTTTGATCAGTTGATTGAAAATCAACTATCAATCAATTGATCTTGAGGAATGTTTTGAGCCATGCCATTAGGTCAAAATTAAGCATTTAAATCCTTTAGATCATAACTTAAACCAATCAATCAATTTCTAGGTCAAAAATCAGAGATTGCACCTTCTCAGTCAAAACCCTAATTTTGACCATTTTGCCCTTTTGATGATCTGATCAAATGTCTTGAGGAATTGTGATCCAAACTTGATTAAATGACATATATGACTTCATAATGTTGATATGGACCAAAAATTATGAAGTTTGACTGTAAATTGACCACAGTTGACTTTTTCCTCAATACAGCTGATTTTAGGTCAACTAATCAATTGACTGAGCAAAAATGTGATCCAAGACTTGAAACATGACATGAGAAATCTTAAGAGTTCAAAATGATCCATGAAAGTCATATGGGGCATTAAAATTTAATTTTTCCTTGTGCAAATTCAAACCCTAATTTTCAGTCGTCAGTGCTTGAGAAGGTGTCTTGAGCTGATCAACCCTTGTCGAGTCTTGAACCAAAGGAGATCTGGTGAGAGATTACTTGAGGAATGAGAGGGAAAATTTTTAGGTACAACACATATGAACATGATTAATTGTTAATAAATGTACGCACAAGAATAGTAATAAGCCTTTACTTAAGGATTTAGGATATCCTCACATAATTACTTCAACAAGATTATCCCCACGGAGTAAATTCATACATTCTTCATCCAGAGTTTCCAAACATTCATTGGAAATTATATTCCCCATTTAAGTCTTCCAGAACTAAAAAATAAACTTTGCAAAAGTTCTTCCTCTAATGAATACATCTCCCCAGTAAGGTCTTCAGAATATCTTCCTCGACAGGGTTTATTTCCCCAACAGACTACAATTTCTCCAGCTTGAGTTTACTTCTCAACGGACAACACCCATTGTCCCTAATAGAGTTGATACTATACCAAGAAAATTACTACAAAGCTTGGAATCTGACCAAATACCAGTTAACTTCACTTCACCCTCCCCCGACAATCAGAAGTCTAATCATCTCTTTTAGCCCCAGTCAGGGTATATGAGAATTAAATTCCCCAGTAGAGTAATGCTCAACTAAGGTTCCCTAATTCTACCCCCCAGCAGAAATCAACATTCCCTGAAGATTTTCCTTGAACAACGAACAAGAATTCCCAGCGGAAGCACTCTAAAAAAAGTTGAGGATACACATACTCCTCATCTCCAGCAGTAATGGGGAATTTATTTTCTAGACAAAGATACATTTTAACATTACACATTCACATATAACGATAGATGCATATGAAACACATATAACACGATCTCATTTATTGTGAGAACATCATTAAAAAACACATGCATCTTCATGCAACTAATTCTTTACTTATTTCAGGAAAGATCAATCAAAAGACACACAGTTTATCTACGGGCTCAGATTGAGTTCTGATACTTCCTTCAGTAGACCCTTTCTCCGGCTCAGATTAAGTTCTGATACTTCGTTCCGTTAAATACATCAAGATTATCTGCTGACTCTGATTAAGTTCTGATACCTCCTTCAGTAGACCCTTTCTCCGGCTCAGATTAAGTTCTGATACTTCGTACGGATAAAGACATTAAGATTATCTGCTGGCTCAGATTAAGTTCTGATACCACCTTCAGTAGACCCTTTCTCCGGCTCAGATTAAGTTCTGATACTTCATTCGATTAAAGACATCAAGATTATCTACTGGCTCATATTAAGTTCTGATACCTCCGTCAGTAGACCCTTTCTCCGGCTCAGATTAAGTTCTGATACTTTTATGGTTAAAGACATCAAGATTATCTACTGGATCAGATTAAGTTCTGATACCTCCTTCAGTAGACCTTTCTCCGGCTCAGATTAAGTTTTGATACTTCGTTCGATTAAAGACATCAAGATTATATGCTGGCTCAGATTAAGTTCTGATACCTCCTTTAGTAGACCTTTTCTCCGGCTCATATTAAGTTCTGATATTTCGTTCCATTTAAGACATCAAGACTATCTACTGGCTCAGGTTAAATCAGCCAAAAGATTTATTCTTATACCTCTCTCAGTAGACATCTTCTGACTCAGATTAAATCATCCAAATATTTATTCTAATACTTCTCTCAGTAGACCTTTTTTTGGCAGATTAAATAGACCAAATATCTATTATGATACTTCTTCAGATACAGTCGAGCGAAGACTCATCCTGATACTTCTATCAACATTTACCTATGGATGGAATCTATAAACCCATCTCCGACGATTCTCTATCACCTCTCCAAATGGCATCTTTAAGCCCATTCATGACCTAATCAACAAGCAGTTTTACTTCGTGCACAAGTGAGTGCAAATTTCTGGGCACTTAAGTGTTCAATCATATTCTACCTTCAAGTCACGAATGGCGAACATGCCAATCTAACTCCTCAGGTTTAAGAAGATTGAACAGGGGCATCTGTTGTACCCCAAAATTTTCCCTCCCTTTTCTCAAGGCATTTCTCACAAAGATCTTCAGAGCTCAAGGTTTCTCCAAGATTTGATCAGACAAACTCATCTCCTAACACTGAGGCCACAAATTAGGGTTTTGGTTTTCTCAAAGACAATTAGACTTCTAATGCCTCATATTTCTTTCATGGTACATTATAGACCTCCAAGAATACTCATGTCAAGTTTTAAGTCTTGAATCACAATTTTGCCCAGTCAATTGACCAGATGACTGAAAATCAACTATATTGGATAACAAGTCAACTGTGGTCAACCTACAGTCAAACTTCATGATTTTTGGCCAACATCAACATATTAAATTCCTATTCATCATTTTATCAAGTATTTATCACAATCTCTCAAGAAAAGCACTCAATTTACCAAAAGGGCAAAATGGTTAAAATTACTATTTTGACTGTATTTGACTGATCAGGGACTTTTGATCTAATACATGATCTAATGGATTAAAGAATAATATCAAGGATTCAAATGCAACATGTTTACCTAATTTCATGGTTATCTCTGTACATACACTATGTTAAAGCAAGAAGCAACGTGTTTACAGCTCCTAACCACCCTATGAGCCCTTGTACCATCACATTGAAACCACAATTTTCACTTTACTTCAAAACTAAGCAACAAAGCCATAACCCTATATCTTAAAAATATGATCATCTCTTATGCTAAGAACTTTTGCCTATAATTAGAAGGCTCATTTTCAAGCCAAGGGACGGATTAGCAAGCCCTCAAACTCCCTGAAACTCTCCCAAACCCAAAATTGCACACAAACCTCCATTGTTGTCATTTCTGGCCAGAAAATTACAATCGCTCAAACTACTTGTGCGTTTTCACTCTAGTCCATTCTCAAAGGTTATATACCTCAAATATAACTTAACTAAACACCTGTTATAGTTCTGTAACATCATCTTCTTCATCTTCCATAACTAAAAACAGAACATTGCAACTTGACTTCTCTAGACCATTTCAGCCACTCTCAACTAAAGCTAAGCATTGCATTAGCTTTCTAGGGACTAAAGAAATCTAACCTGATCATTTCAACACCTTGAAACAAGCTCATTTGCAAAACACGAAATCCACTTTCAAGGTAAGTTTTCTGATTTTTTAACTCTTCATATAGGCATTGTTAGCTTTCCATTTTCAAAGATAAAATGTCAACATCATGGCCCTGAAGCTGACCATGTACTTAGAATTAATTTATATTGCTTGAGTAGTGAGAATTTTAGGTTTGAACTTTCTGAAAAAGTTAGGTAAAGATTTGGTACCATTAGAAATTCATGCTCATCTTTGATTTATAGCTCAAGTTATTTACATTTCTGAAATCGTGATGAAATTTGGGACAAGTTTGATGCTTACATTTTTGTAAATGGTTGAGAGATGAATAAGTTACATGATTAAAATTGGTTGTCTGTTTATGGCGCGAGGTTGAACATGAAGTGAAGCTATTAACATGTTTTATTTTAAGTTTATTGCAATATGGTTTACTAACGGGTGAAACAGGCCACCCCAGTGACAGCAAGCGCATGCTTAAGACATTATTATAGAAGGTCCTGGGTTTGAGCCCCAGCGAGACCTTTTGTGATTTTTCATATTATTTCTGTTTCTTTTTTTTGTTTGTTTACTAGTGCGTTGGGCTTCCTCCTTTGGGCCTCCCTCATTTTACTCAACATCACCCCCCGTATGCTTACAAGCCACACAACCCACATAACCTTTTTTTATTTTATTTTTATTCTGACTTATAAAAACCAACATTGGGCCTAAAGTCAAACCAAAAACAATTTTACTTACAAACACCCTTTCCACTTTCTAAACCCCCTGACTTAATTTTTATATTTTTTCTTTTCTTTTCTTTTTCTTTATTCTATTACTACTATTATTATTATTTTTTAAAATACCAAAAATATTTTATATTTATTATTTAGATATTTAGTATATTTTTATTTTACTTATTTTAGACAAAAAGACCGAAAACATTTCCTTAATAAATTAGTTTTTTATTAAATTAATATATGAGATTTATTTTAATTGAATCAATTTAGAACTTAGGAGTTCAATTAGTTAACTTTTTTTCATTCATTAATTAGATTAAAATATTTCATATAAAAACACAACAAAAAAACAATTTACTTTTCTTTGTATATTATCTTACATTCTTGCACATTTATTCTTGCAATATTCAATATGGTTGTAATAGTAAATTAGAGTTTAATTGCTTTCATTCCCGATTTTTCAATTGTATCCCCATACCCAAATGATTGTAATAGCGTAGAACTTTAAATTACCACATTTTACCGCTTTCAATATAATTGCTAGTAATTAGGGTTTGTATGGCAAGATATAAAATCAATAAATAGAAAACCCTAACTCAAAGACAAAAAATACATGAAATTAAAACACTTTGCACACTTGCACCTCTAGGGTTAACCCACATTTGTTGCCTCAGATAAAACAGTCATGTCTCTCGAACGTGGGATACTTTAGTAATGACCCCCGAATACAAGATCGTAGTCCCTCGATAACCCTTCAATGTTGCCTTTGGTAAACGATATTAGACCCTTAAGATAAATTGCTAAAGGTATCCTACAATGTTGCCTTCTATGACTATACGACGACCTACATCTTTCCCTTCACATCCAAAGATAGGGCTTCTTACCAATCAATGGTAAGATAGCAATATCTAAAGGAGGAAGAAACGAACAAAGACTTTTTGAGTAGGTAGAATGCTCGTAGTTGCTTGCTCACAAACATTTCAAAACATATCTCAAACACAACAACACTTCTCCATGAAATATTTTCAAAATTCAACACTTTATATACATTCTTATAGAGACGAGAATCATTACAAAGTTCACCTAAACAAAGGCACTTTCAAAAATACTTTCAAAAACTATCACAAACAAATTTCAAAGAAAGCACTTCAAAGTGAGCTAGCAACTAAGAGCCCATAGATAACTACAGATGAAGAGGATGCTAACACCTTCCCTTTTCATAACCTACCCCCCGAACTCAAGAAAATTCTCAAAAGGTGTTTCCTGTTCTTTTCACCCTTTCCTTTATTGGATAAAAGAAAATTCGGTGGCGACTCTTGCTATCCGCAATAGTTGCGATCAAATACAAAACACCCAATTCAATTCTCCCACCGTATTACACTATCTATGGCAAGGGGAGCCGTAGTAAGAATGATCGTCATCAGTCTATAGGGGCAGTTTTAATCTCTAATCCAACACATGTTAGACCACAACAACTGGGAAATCAACGTAGGTCATATGCTCCGAGGAGGAAATTCACCAGGATTAATATGCCATTGGCTCAAGCATTACAACATCTACTGAAAGCACAATTGATAACACTGCAGAATCCTCCTCAGAATCCTAACACATCATCTCCGAAGTATAACCCAAATGCAAGGTGTACATACCATTCCAATAGTCTTGGGCACGACACCAATGATTGTTGGGCCCTAAAAAGAAAAATCCAAGACATGATTGATGCGAAGGAACTTGAATTTGATCCTCCCGAGACCCCTAATGTGATTATTGCGCCCATGCCCAGTCATGGTAAAGGTGTTAATGTTATTGACGATGTTTCCTATGTCTCCACCATAAGTGACTTGACCACTCCCTTGATGATCATTAAGAAGAATATGTTAAAAGCCTGTTTATTTCCGGGTTGTCCTAAAAATTGTTACCATTTTGCTTCTCAAACTAATGGTTGTATATGGCTAAAGAAGGGTATTCAACACTTGATTAATAACCATGAAATTTTGTTCGAGAAAACACCGTCCATAAAGAGATTCCATGAAAGTATATCTAAAGAACCGAGACTTGAAGATGTTTCTATAATCACAATTTATAATACTCCTGTAAGGATCACCTCTAGAGGCCCTATAAGGATTCTTGTTGGGCCAAGAGTGGCTCCCCTAATCATCATCGCACCGGGGTCAGTCCCTTATTCATCTGACAAGGTTGTTCCCTGGAACTATGGGGAAGAAGTTTATTATCATGGTGTTAAATAAGAGCCATGGATTACTGAAGATGAAGATTCCGAAATTACCAATATCAATGTCGAAAATATTTTTGGAACTAGTAAAGTTACCTGAACGGGAAGGATCTTCTCCTCAGAGATCTCTCCTCCAATTACAACACATGTTCATATTCCTGCTGCAGGGTCAACTGTTGACGCCCGGGGCAAAGAGAAAGTCACTGAGCCTGCCCAGACAGAGGCACCCTAAAAAGATGTTACAATTGAATACCCCTCTAAACAAGAGATTGAAGAGATACTGAAGATCATTTGTAAAAGTGACTACAAAATAGTTGAACAACTGGGGCATACGCCCTCCAAGATATCCATGTTGTCCTTGTTATTATGCTCTGAAGCCCATGCTCAGGATTTGGTCAAATTTATGAAGAATCATCATGTACCACAAGAGATCTCTGCTGATCAATTTGAGAATTATGTTGCAACCCTAACAACTGATAATGGTTTAGGCTTTTCGGATGTTGACTCAACTCCGGAGGGGAAGAATCACAACAAGGCCTTGCATATATCTATTGAGTGTAAGGGCACTACTTTGGCGCATGTGTTAGTCGATACAGGTTCTTCCCTGAATGTATTGCCAAAAGGTGCTCTGGATAGATTGGACTGCAAAGGGTTAGTGCAGAAACCCAATGATATTGTGGAAAGAGCCTGTGATGGGTTAAAAAGAATAATGCACGGATAAGTTGATCTTCTGATCAAGGTGAGATCTTAGGTTTTCAACTCCACTTTTTATGTAATGGATATTCTCCCGGCTTATTCATGTTTTCTAGGACGACCCTTGATTCATGGGGCAAACGCTGTTACCTCTACCCTACATCAAAAATTGAAGTATCCGGTGAAAGGGAAGATCGTTACAGTCTGTGGAGAAGAAGGATATATGGTCAGTCATTTGAATTCTTTCAAATATGTTGAAATGGATGGTGAATTCATTGAAACTCCCTACCATACATTTGAAGTAACCCCTCCAACGATTGCCATTGCTAAAGCTACTCTTGCTAATCCCAAGATTACCAAAGACGCACCAAGAATGGCTTCTCTGAAGGATGTTAGGGTTGTGATAGAAGAAGGCGGTTGTGCTGTTTGGGGGCAGCTTCCTGATATCCCCTACAAATGTGAAAATTTTGGCTTGGGTTTCTCCTCAAAGGCTCAGAAGGAGGTTCAACGTGTTTGTGCTGGAGGACCACCTTTTCGTATTAACAAAAATGAAGTCAATGCTCTGGAAGGCACTGATAGTGATGGTGACTTGGACAACTGGATATTCCCTATCGTTGGTGGTAGACTCAACAACTGGCAGACTAAAGACTTTGTACCAATCTCCTTCAGTCAGGAGTAATAGCTATTTATATTTTTATCGCTTTAAGAAATTTGGTTATGTAATTTCTCTTTAAACAATGACTTTAAACTTTGTGTCTTGCCCAGGGCACAATGGTCTGTTTGTTAAGGGTTTTCATTTCATATGTCATATTTTCATTTAATGAAAACATTGGACGTTTTGCATTTAAATTTTGTGTTCTCTGTCTTTATTTTACTTTATTTCCAATTTTAAATAGATATGTGTTCTTACACACACCCATACATTATATTTCATATCCCCATCCACTCCGGATCTCATTGATAACAATTCTGCTATTATTGTTTATGACTTTGAAAATCCAATCTACCAAGCCGAAGACGAAGGGGAGGAAGATTGTGAGATACCTGGAGAACTTTCCAGAATCATAATACAAGAAGAAAAGGCTATCCAACCACATGAAGAGACGGTCGAGGTGGTAAATTAGGTTCTGAGACAGATAGGAAGGAAGTTAAGATTGGCACCAACCTGGAGGACAGTATCAAGAGCAGATTGATTCATTTGTTGCATACATATGTTGAGGTCTTTGTTTGGTCATACAAAGATATGTTAGGGCTTAATACACATATGATGGTTCATCGTCTTCCAATGAAAGAGGGTAATGCTCTAATTAAACAGAAATTTCATCGCATGCATCTCGAGATGTCTGAGAAGATCAAAGTCGAGGTCATGAAATAGTTCAATGCAGGGTTCTTAGCAGTGACGTCGTATCCCTAATGGATCGCCAATGTTGTTTCAGTGCCAAAGAAGGACGGTAAGGTACATATGTGTGTATATTACATGGATCTGAACAGGGCAAACCCCAAAGATGACTTCCCACTTTCACATATTGACGTCTTGGTCGACAACATTGCTCAACACAAGGTAGTCTCCTTCATGGATGGTTTCTCGGGCTTTAATCAGATCAAGATGGCGCCTGAAGACATGGAGAAAACTACCTTCGTCATACAGTGGGGCACATTTTGTTACAAGGTCATGCCATTTGGGTTGAAGAATGCAGGGGCAACTTATCAGCGAGCCATGGTAGCTTTATTCCATGACATGATTCATCATGAAATAGAAGTCTATGTCGATGATATGATAGTGTCATACCCAAAATTTGTCCTAACTATTTTACTTTTGTCTGGCCTAGTGTTTTACCCCAAAATTTTCCCTCCCATATTTCTCAAAACATTTCAAGAAAGATCCTCAAGTTGCTCAAGGAAGTCCAAGGGTTGACCAGACAAGTCCTCTCCTAAGGCAGTCTATCTCAAATTAGGGTTTCATTTTGCATCAAGATACTTGAGTCCAAGGGATCCCAAATGCTCACCAATGTCCTAATATGTTCTCAAGATCATCCATGTCAAGTTTCAAGCCCTACAGAGAAAGTTTGCTCAGTCAATTGCTCAAAGGCCTAAAAATCGATTGTGCTAGGGAAAAAGTCAACTGTGGCCTACATACAGTCAAACTTCAAGATTTTTGGTCAACATCGTCATTTTGAAGTATATTTCATCATTTTATCAAGGGTTGATCATGATTCATCAAGGATTTCTCCCAATTCATCAAGAACCAAAAGTTGCTAAATTAGGGTTTTGTAGGAAAAGTCAACTCAATTTTGACCAAGCATAACTTTCTCATACTTTATGAGAAATGACCCATCCAAAGCTCATTTGGAGAGGATGACATGCTCTAAAATCCATATGCAGATCCCAAGTTCAAAATATGCACTCACAAGAAGTTATGAATTTGGACATTATAGGTCATTTTGAAAAGTCAACAAAAACACCTTTTTTGTCAAAGCTTCATACATGAGAATGGAATACCAAATTGATATGGGACCAAAAGAGTTGCTTGGAGTACATCTCAAGCTTTCTAAAAAGTCATAGAACACTTCCAAAGAGTCAAAATTGAGGAAGTTATGCATTGGTGAAGTTGACCCTTTTTGCAAAATTGCCAAAAGTCAACTATGCCTCAAATTGCAATTTTTGCCAAATGGGCCCAATCTTTTCACTTGTTTTAAGTTGGAAACATGGTCCATGAGCCCTAGCCTTTGCCACTTGTCATTATCTTTTTTTTATTATTTATTTTGATTTTTGATTTGAATTAAATCATTTTAAATCAAAACAAAACATAGAAAATCCAAAATATTGAAAACATAAGATTTTGTACTTGTTTCAGGTCTTAAATTCCAGCTAGCATGAGATCAAATTCGTGTAAAGGCATGAGGTGCATAAAAAGATTAGTTTTAGGCTATTTTTGGAATGATTTTAAAAGGAATCAAATCAAAATCAAATGCATTGATGGAAGAAGATTGTGATAATTCTTTCAACTCTAATTCATTCCTCAGTACATAAGGATGATATGCAGACCAAAAGATAGGCTAGAGAGAGGCGTATGAACCAGAACAAAAACTTGAAAAAATACCAAAAAGTGCAAACATGAATTCCTACTTAGAGGCAATTTCAAGATCCTTGGACCATCTCAATCGCTTCCTGGGAGTGTAGGCAAGCAAAAGCAATCAAGAACAAGCATTTCCAGGCCTTGAAACTCGCTGTAAGACATTCACGATACCTACCTTTTCTTGAAGTCTGTTTGCATAATTTTGATATGTATAGCATAATATAATCATATATTCTTGTTCATCATCACATATGCAAGCTTTCTGTATCGTTTAATTTCATTTTCATGGCATGTATAATATTTCACCATTGTTATGGTTTTATGGCTCGATTTAGGATTTCTTCATATAAGCAAAATTGGGCCATGAAAGGGCCACCATTATACTCAGGAGGTCCAGACGAATTGATTGGTGGCCCTAGTTTTTATTTATCTTGCTCATGGTTAATTTTGAGGATGTATAGGTTTGTAGCGACAGACAAACGTCCGTAGGTAAAAGTCTGGGACTTTTACCCATGGAGAAGGGAAGAAGATGACTAGCTGGCGCCTTTCCATTGGACCATTCGAATTCTGGCGCGCGTTTTCATTGTTATCCACTAACTTCCTTTGTTTTGCATATTATCCATTATTGATATTTGATGTACAAATAAGACAGCCAACACAGTTGGTAAGTGGAGTGTTGGAAAGTGTTTCAGGACCTGGGTTCGAATCCCCGGTCCCCCATTCCTTTCATATTATTTTTCTTTCAGGAATTGCATGCGCCTACAAAGCCAAGAGCTACCATACACCCTCATCATCCAGCCTGCCAAGTGGCCAGATGGCCAGATCCAAGGGCCATCACTGGAGAAACACCAAAGGCATGGTCAAAGCAAATGCATGGGATTCTGGAAGTCAATGTGGACCTCCTTGTTTTCGACCAAGAAATTTGATTTTCACCCCCCCCCCCCAAATTGCTTTGCTCAGGCCCAATTCTCTTTCTCTATTCTTTTTTATATTTGTTTTATTTAATTTTATTTATTTATTTTACTAACAAATTAATTATTTTCTTTTTATAAAAAAATCACAAAAATATTTTTCATCCAATTAAATTTAGGATATTTTTTTTTATACAAAAATTAAATTAATTTAATTAGGTTGTTAATTTTAGATAACTTTAATTCTTTTTGTAAATAAGTTTAAAAATAATTAGAACAATTAGGGTTTTATTTCTAACTTAATTATATTTTATTTTCCTAAAAATAACCAAAAAAACACAAGATTAGGTTAAATATTTATTTTCATTAATTAATTTAATGAACTAATTAATTGTATATTTAATTTAAAAACTTAATTCTTTTCTTAAAAAAATAATTAAAAACAACAAAAAAACATTTTCTTTTAATTAGGTTAAAAAGGGTCAAAACCCTATTTTTTCTTGTCGTTCTAATTTCATCGCGCACACTTTATTGTTTATTATTTACCATATCGATGTAACTGCCTACAAGTTGTAAAAGTTAATTAGGACTTTTATTTTCATTTATCGCTTTATTATCTAAGGGTTTGTTTTTGGCTATGTAAATACCCGAAGCCTTGTAATAACTTAGTTTAATTTCCGCACTTTAATTTCCACAAAATATTAAACTGTTAGATGTATGATATTAGGATGCATGACAAGAATGTATGTTAACTTTAAAACAGTTAGATAACCCTAAAATGTGCAAAGATAAATAATTTGAAATTGAATCACTCGCACATGCTCACTCCTAGGGTACCCTCCCACTTGGTTGCCTTCGATAAGCGGTCATTGAGTATAGGATGCTTTAGTGGTCGTCCTTTTGTCTAAACAAAGATCAAAGTCCCGATTCGGAAAAGTTACCTCGGAATGGTTTCCTCGGAATTGTTTCCTCGAATAATTGATCTAAGACATTAGGGTTACTACTAAGACGTCCTAACATTGCTTTAGTAACCGTACGTCCCTTTCGAATTGACCCTCAAAACTCCAACGATGGTGCTACCTACTCACTAATAGTGGGATAGCACTGTCTAAAGGAAACAAACATAGAACGATTCTTTTTTCGAGTAGGTAGATTAGTTCTTAAGTACTTGCTCAATCCAAAACAAACTTTTTCACACTTACACTCCTTTACAAACAAAACTTTCAAAAACACTTCGTAACACTCTTGAAGACAGAAGCAAGAGTTAAATCGAAGTCAAAAACTTTTCAAATCACACAAACACACAAAGAAGAAATTTTTGAAAATGATGAGCAAGTACCTAAGAGCCCGTAGATAAATACGGATAGAAAGGGTGCTAATACCTTCCCTTTCTATAATCTACCCCCTGTACTCAGAAAATCTCGAAAAAAGGAATTTTTCTATGCTTTTTTCCTTTCCTTGTTAGATAAAATAAAAGTTAGTGGCGACTCTTGCTTACCGCGACATTTTGCAAACACAAACGCAAAACGCAAACCAGCAATTCCTAAAAAAGGAAATAGTCTCGGTTCTGGCCACCGTATCACACCTAGGCTTCCCATTTCATCTACATCATCTTCACTAGTTCCTTTTCATATCATGCATTTCATTAAATAAAGACACCTAATGTCAGTGGTTCTACAATTTTAGAGTTTCACAGTGTTTTAAGGAAACTTGGATTTTTGCTTCAAGGTCACACTGAGCTTTATCTCCTTCTACAAGTCAATTGCTTATCAAGAGGTTTAAGGGGTTAAACCAAGGAATTCTTCTCATATGGATTAAAATTGTATTTGAGGAGTTTCTTGAGGGACTAAATTTTGAACTAAGATGGCATCTATCATTTTCAAAGTGGTTTGAATTTGTCATGAAGATTCGAAATTGAAAGAGAAAGAAAACTTGGATTTGGATTGCAAATTGGAAATAACGGGGATTGGTATTTCATAAAATGTCTTTGGTTCACAAGTCACCAATTCCTTAGAGCACAAGT
This sequence comes from Vicia faba, assembly GCA_948472305.1. Classification (NCBI taxonomy): domain Eukaryota; kingdom Viridiplantae; phylum Streptophyta; class Magnoliopsida; order Fabales; family Fabaceae; genus Vicia; species Vicia faba. Next base: position 555,394,776 of record OX451741.1, read on the forward strand.
TATTATATTCAAGATTCAAGTCACTATTGATTATCTTGCAATTATTTTTGGATTCATGCCATGACCATTTGAAACCATACAAAGGAATTTCTCATTACAAGTCCAAATTGTCCAATTTACTATTGTATAAGGCCCAAAGTTTGCACCAACCAACCCCATAAAACTGTCCAAACTGTTGTTGTCCATTCTGATGCATAGCGGTCCATAAACTTGCCCATTCCACTCCAAAACCTACACAAAAACAGTCCAAGCATATCAGTCCAAAACCTATTGTTCCTACACAAAAACAGTTCATGCATAACAGTCCAAAAACCTACAAAGACAGCCTGCTAAAACTGTCAAAACCGCTACCAACAAATACCAAACATTACATAAAATAGAAGTCACCAAATCTGTAATGAAAAAGTAGTGAAACAGCATGTCAAAATTGTTTAAAATCTCACCAACCTTTCCCCCCAATTTCCACCTCTCAGCTGATATATAAACAATATAATGGGAAGAGAAAAAAGGGAATACAATAGCAATATTGAGAGAGGAGAAAATAAAAAAAGACGGCAGAGAAAAAAGAGAGAAAAACACTATGAGATAAAGAGAAGTAAAACATTGTAAAACCAGAAAAGAAAAATAGCAACAACAAAAAATAGTAGCAACCCAGAGAAAACACAAACAAAAAACTCTCAACCTACTGTTTAATATGGAAAGCTTTCCCCAAAACCAACTATACAAACACTTCATATACATCACATAGAGATTGTTCAAACACAAGAACAATTTATGTGATACCATTATCACCACCTTCCCCAAAACACCAACAAAAATAATATTTTGCAACCTTGCTGAGTTGGAGCGGTTCAGGAACTTTGTGGCACAGAGAAAGGTTTGGAGCAACTTCAAGAAGGTTCAAAGGAGCTTGGCCAATCACCAATTCGCGCTTAGAGACACATGTACGTGTTTCAAAATTTTCTCTTTGAGAGGTAAACTTTTTTCCAAACTGTGATATCTTTATCCATACATCATTTTCTTTTTGTGTTCCAAAGATGTATAAAAAAGAATAGATCAAAAATAGAAAATAGCAAAAAAGGCCAAGACAGGGGGCTAACACATGTACTTCTGTCACACGATACAGTTCGTGTCAGCTTTTCTGTTTGAAAACCTAACGAATATGAAGGACATGGTGCTGACATGGGTGCCCATGTCAGACTTACTGGAACAAAAACATGCAAAAAAAGGAAGGACAGGGTGCTGACACGGGTTCCCGTGTCACAGGACAAGGCCCGTGTCAGTCTTAATGGGATTAAAAGTATAACAAAATGCAGGACAGAGTGCTGACATGGGTGCCCATGTCACGGGACACGGCACGTGTCATCTTAGCTAGGACAAAAAGAAATTACGCATGGATTTATTACAAGGGCCCGTGTTAGACCAAACACCAAAATCTTGATACTTTTTTTACTTTTTTCTATTATTTTCATTCAATTTGGTTGTAATAAGTAATTAAGATTTTACTCATCCCCATTCATAAACTTGTACCCCCATCCCCATATGATTGTAATAGCTTAGGGTTTACTTCTTTTTATGTTTTAACTGTTGCTTAATTATGCATATGTCATTCAATAAGAACACATGGCCTCCTCTTGGGCTCATCCTCAATGAAAAGGTATCTACTTACAAATTCACACTTGCACACATTTCATATCTTGGTTCTGGGCTTTCTTACGGTGACAACTATTCGATCGATTATTTGAATTGGTCGTTTAGAATACTAGAAACACGCTAATCCCACTTTTAGGAGCATGCATATAGCCACCTTGTATGGACTTTTGATTTTTGTCTTATATATTGAAGCCACTTTTCTATTTCCTTAGTTCACATACCGAGCTTTTCTTAAAAGGTCTCATAGTTGAGTTTGGGCATGGGCATTCTCACGAAGTTAATCAAGTCTTGTCCTTGGTTAACCATAACCTGAACCAACCACTTTGGTCCATACACCAAGTGTTTCCATGCACAAAGGGTCTCATGGTTGAGAGTAGGAGCACTTATTCTCACGAGATTAATCAAGTGCACTCCTTGGTTAATCATAACCCGATTCAATTCCCATACATCAAGCATTCCATTTATGCCTTTCATGATACTACTCATTTTGTCGTCACTTTTGCCATGATCACCATACATGATCACTATTCTCAAACATTGTCTCCTTTTACTTTATGCTTACAACATGCTCCCTTAGGATGGTAGTTTCTTCTTCTTTAAGATGCGAACTAATTAGACCTTAGGTTGGAACCCATGCATGAAAACTTAGGGTTTTTCCTAGTCTCCCTCTTAAACTTTTTTCTTCTTTTGTAATTAAAACTTATCATTCACAAATCAAAATTCCAAAAACATTTAATCATTATTCTAATTCATTTTGAAACTCGCAAAACACTCAACCAATCAAAATCTCCCCAAAAGGACATGTTATCTTCGTTCTACCGTGATACAGTTTGTGCCTATTGCTAGAATGCATGCGTTAACATCGCCCACTAAAAACTCCAACAAATAAACATTTTCTAGAGGAACTACGGTGTTCTGATTCCTTCACTGGATACGTAGGCAAAGGGTTGCGAGAGACCCTCACGAATGCACTAATGAAAAAACCATTTCTTCCCCCTTAGCAAGTAGAGTTATAAATAAACACACCCTTAGAAGCAAGCAAACAAAATGGATCCCGTTTGAGTACAACAAATGTGAGGGGTGCTAATACCTTCCCCTCGTATAACCGACTTCCTTACCCTTTCTCTTGGTTGCAAGACCATCTTATCCATCCTCTTGTGGTTTTCTCGATATTTCCCATTCCTTCAGGATAAATAAAGTTCGATGGCGGCTCTGTGATTTTTCCTGTAGCTTCATCTGGTGACTCTGCTGTGGAATTCTTTTGTGAGTCTCTCCTAGTTTTGTTTATTTGTCTCTTTGGGTGTTTATTTATTTGTTTTATTTGCTTTACCGCTTTATTTCTTTATTACTTTTCCATTTTCTTTTGTATATATTGCATTATATTGTTGCTACTCACATATTTTGACATGCTGTTTCTTTTGTGATATAGGGTTGGGTGATTACATTTGATAAGTCCTATAACTGGACTTAGGTTATACCTAGGATTAGGACGAGCGGTATAGTCATGCTAACTTTGAGGGAGTAATCCCGAAGAAGGAGGCATGAAAATCCCCCACTCATTGGAGGTCCCTTTGAAATTAATGTTGTTTACCGAGTAATTGGGAAGACATTGTTGCTTTCGACCTGTGAACCAGAGAAGCTGAGAGCTGTAAAACCATCAACCCATCCTGGCCTTTTTAGGTGTAGTGCGGAGACTATAACATAGTAATCCAGAAATAGTTATCACGCGATGCTTCACTCGGACGAGTTTTTCCTACAAATATTACTGATTACCGAGTATTTGGGACGTCGATAATATCCAAAGGAAGAGCGTAGACTATGAGGTTTCCCTAGAACCTTGTCCAACAGGTGATGAACCTCTAGTACATACCTTATGTGTGGTTACTTTGACTCCATAACTGTGACATTAGACTTTTGATCCTGTTACTTTCAGTTCATGCAAAGGACTACACAGTGGTTGTCTAGAATATGTGGAGCTGAAATCTCATACCATAGTATACCATGACATCATACCATCATGTATATACATCTCATATCTAAGGAATTCCAAAGATAAGTCTCGTTGGTTGAGTACTTCAAAAAAATACAATTTTTTTTAAAAAGACATACGAGTCTTTGGATTTCCTCGGAAATGGAGATAAAATATTCATTCATACTATCATGCATTCATTGTTCACAACAAAAACTTATTGGGGTCCCTTTTCCATCAAACTTTAGAGAACAGCAAAGACGAATTTTCCACATCCTTACCTTACAAGAAGCAACCAGCAAAGACTTATGGATATTTTAGAAGAAAATCAGAATTCTCTCCGCCGAGATATGGACACCATGAGCACTCGCATGGATCAACTTATGGAAACCCTTCATGCTGTCATCAAGGGTCAAGAAGAGTTACATCAAAGTGTTGCCAAGCTTGCCACTATTGCCCCCTCCACTTCTGCAAATGGAGGAAATAATAATGCAAATGTTGAGACCCCTACAGGAACTCCTCGAAATTATGTTAATAATCATCACGACGTCATTGATCTTGATGAGCCCCATGTGAATCTCGCTGCTGGAGTTGCCGAAACTGCAAAATGTACTGCACTCTTGAAGAGCATCTCAAATCCATGGAGGGTATCAAGACTTCTGGATTCAATACTGCTGCAATGTGTCTCGTGCCTGGGGTAGTTATTCCTCCCAAATTCAAGGTTCCTGATTTTGACAAATACAAAGGCACTTCTTGCCCAGAGACTGATCTTTGTTCCTACTATCACAAGATGGCAGCCTATGCTGAAAATAAACTGTTGCTCATGCACTTCTTCTAAGATAGCTTGACTGGGGCACCGTTGGACTGGTATATGCAACTAGAAAGAACTCATGTCAGTACTTAGAGAGAGCTTGTTGACGCCTTTTTGAAACATTATCAGTCTAATACTTCCATGGCTCCTAGACGCACTCAGCTTCAAGGGATGATACAGAAGTATGAAGAGTCGTTCAAAGAGTACGCTCAAAGGTAGCGTGAACTGGATGCAAGGGTCCAACCTCCTCTCTTGGATCGTGAATTGATTGATTTATTTATGGGTACTCTACGAGGTCCTTATCTCCAACACATGCTCAACAGTACCTCTACTTCATTCTCTGATATGGTCATTATTAGAGAACGTGTTAAAACTTGTATTAAGGTTGGAACGATCCAAGGTATCCCTAACAATACCAACAACAATACTGGCATTGGTAGGAAGCCATTTTGTGGTTTCGTCAAGAAAAAAGAGGGTGAGACTAGTGCTGTCACCATCAACCAAGGGAAATCTCCTGCATATCCTCAAGTTCGGTTTCCTTATTTTCCAACACCAGTTGCAGTTCCTAACCAATATGTTCCTCAACTGTATGCTGCTACAACTCCAACACCCTTGATGGCCCAATAACGGCCTTTCACTCCTCAACCACTGTCTCTTCCACAACAACAATTTGCACCACCTCTAACTTATCAACAACAAAATCAGCAACCTTAAGGTTCGAGAGCTCCACAAAGACAAAGAGCGCCTGAAAGAAGATTTGATTTCATTCTTATGTCCTATGCTCAGCTTCTCCCCAAGTTACTTGCCAATCAGTTAATTGAACTGCATGAACTTGGTCCACCACCAAATCCTCTCCCCAAGGGGTATGACATTAATGCTTAGTGTGAATTTCATTCTGGAGCCCCATTCCACACAATTGAGAATTGTAGAGCATTTAAATGTAAAATTCAAGACATCCTTGATGAAAAGGCCATAAATTTCAATCCTCTTGGTCCCAATACTCAGAATAGTCCCATGCCTCCTCACATAGGGGAAGTGGTCAATGCTATTGAAGAAAGTAGTGAACAAACTCTGGTAACCAAGGTTGACAAGATCAAGATGTCATTAGGAACTGTAAGAGAAAATTTGCTGGAGCACGAGGTTCTGCAGGAACTCCAAGATTTTTGCTTAAAATGTTCCTCTAAACCTGAAGAGTGTACCAGTTTGAAGATGGCTATCCAACAACTAATGGATGAAGGTGTCCTACAAGTAGAGAAGATATTTCGAGAAGAAGAGATTGATGTCTTCGAAATTCCTTACTATCTGAGAAGCATCTCAGCAACACCAGGTACCCCGTTGACAATTCAGGATCCTACTACCCCATTAATGATTCAAGCTCCCGCTACCCCCACAACAACTCAAACTCATATTCCTCCTCTGTGTAACAACTGGAAGGCATTTCCGTGGGAGTATAATGTTGTCTATATTCTTGGGAAGAAATACGAGTGTCCTCTAGTGGCTGACAAGGGTATTACCAACATTTCATGAACCACTAACATGACTCGTAGTGGCAGGATCTTTTGTCCCCCACCACCGACTCCCAAAGAAACTAATAGTGATGCTCTGTCTAAGGTTAGGGGAAAGCAAGTGATTGATAACCAACCTGAACCTTCTGTGAGACCAGAAGCGGAGAAACTTTTGAGGATTCTTAAGCGAAGTGATTACAAAGTGGTGGATCAACTCAACCAGACGCCACCCAAGATCTCCATCTTATCTCTTCTGTTGTGTTCAGAGACTCATCACAATGCCTTACTGAAGATTTTGTGTTCCTCTCATATTACTCAAGAAATTTCGGTGGCCCATTTTGAAGGGATCGTAACCAATATTACTGTAGGAAATTGTTTGGGTTTCTGAGATGATGAGCTCCTAGTTAAAGGTAGAGCTCACAACAAAGCGATGCACGTTTACATGAAGTGTTTGGATACGGTTTTATCTCTAGTTTTGGTAGATACAGGTTCTTCGCTCAATGTGATGCCTAAGGATACTTTGTTTAAGTTGAATACTGACGGGGTGATGATGAGGCCTTCCACCCTAAGTGTTTGAGAATTTGATGGTTCAATGTGATCTATGGAGGGATAAGTGGACTTTCCTGTCAAGATTGGTACCCACACTTTCTATCTGTCATTCTATGTTATGGACATTCGTCCATCTTATACTTACCTTTTGGGTCTCCCATGGATCCATGTAGCAGGAGCTGTGACATTTACTCTTTATCAACGCCTGAAGTTCATTGTAAATGACAAAGTTATCTTCGTTTGTGGAGAAGAAGATGTAGTGATTACCAATCTGAAAACCTACCATTATGTGGAAGTGGAAGGTGAGGTGCAGGAGTTGCCCTTTCAAGCTCTGGAGATTGTTTCTATCAACAAGTTCCCCGTCATGGAAGGTACAAAGTCTGAAGCACCCATAACCTCTTTGAATGATGCCAAAGCCCTCATAGAAGCTAGATCTTCCTGTGATGGTTGGAACAAATTGATTGAAGTACCTGAGAAGAAAGATCACTATGGTCTTGGGTATCCGTCGTCATCCTCCGTGCAAGCTAGTTTGGTTCCTCCCAAAGGAAAGAAGGTTCCCCCAATTTCTGAAGTGTTCATCAGTGCTGGTATAAGCAAAGAAGGACAAGTTCTCTCAACATATGGTGAAGGTGACGATGAAGATGTTTCCTGATTTATCTATCAGGTTTCGCCAGACCAGGAGCTTAACAATTCGAATGCCATGCACATCCCTGAAGTTGTTTTCTTTGATGTGTAATTTTCTATTTCCATTAAGTCGTATGCCTAGCCCAAGGCATAGAGACAGCTTGTAGAAGGGGCCCCTTATGTTTCAATCTCCGTTTAAAATTGAATGAAAATTACACTTTCGCATACAATTTTGTTCCCTGTCTTTCCTTTTACTTTTACTTTTCAAACTAAAATGGCAATGCTTTTCTTTTCATATTCTAAATATTTTCTTGCACTTTCTAAAATAAAACATAAAACCATCAATCATGCAGATCTGTCTCGAATTCCATCGAAAATGATAGTGCTATGGTTCCTAATATCATTGAGAATTCAGTTGGCCATGCTGACGAAGATAGTGGGGAAGATTGTGAAGTCCCTGAAGAACTAGCAAGACTCTTGAGACAGGAAGAGAAGGTCATCCAGCCATATCAAGAAGAAACATAAGTTATCAATCTCGGTACTGAAGAGGTAAAGAGAGAAGTCAAGATAGGTGTTGCCTTGTAAAGTGAAGAAAAGAAGGGGTTATTTGAGTTTCTTCGAGAGTATACTGACATCTCCGCTTGGTCGTATGAAGACATGCCCGATTTAGACATTGATATAGTGATGCACACATTGCCACTCAAGCCAGAATGTCCTCCTGTAAAGCAGAAGCCACGAAGGACCATACCTGACATAGATTTGAAGATCAAAGAAGAAGTTTATAAACAGCTTGGTGCAGGCTTCCTATCTGTGATAAATTGTCCTCCTTAGATTGCTAACATTGTTCCTATACCCAAGAAAGATGGTAAGGTACATATGTGTGTTTACTACTGAGACTTGAATAGAGCAAGCCCAAAGGATGATTTCCCGTTGCCTTATAATGATGTATTGGTTGATAATACTGCTGAGTCTTTAGTGTTCTCTTTCATGGATGGATTCTCGGGTTACAATCAGATAAAGATGGCTCCCGAAGACATGGATAAAATAGCTTTCATGACTCCTAGGGGTACCTTTTGCTATAGGGTCATGCCTTTTGGTCTCAAAAACGCTGGTGCAATATATCAGCGTGCCGTGGTCACTCTCTTTCACGACATGATTCATAAAGAGATCGAGGTGTATGTGGATGATATGATCGCAAAATCAAAAACTGAGGAAGAACATTTGGTCCACTTACAGAAGTTGTTTGATCGTCTACGAAAGTCCAGGTTAAGGCTTAATGCCAACAAGTTCACCTTTGGGTTCGATCGGGCAAGTTACTTGGTTTTATTGTAAGTCAAAGAGGAATTGAAGTAGATCCTGACAAAGTAAGAGCAATACAGGATATTCCGGCACTAAAGAAAGAAAAGGAAGTACGTGGGTTCCTTGGAAGGTTGAATTACATAGCCAGGTTCATTTCTCATCTTACTGCTTCATGTGAACCTATCTTTAAAATGTTGCGCAAGAATCAAGATGTCCATTGGGATGGAATTTGTCAAGAGGCCTTCGAAAATATTAAGCAGTAACTTCAGGAACCACCAATACTCATACCTCCAGTTCCAAGGAGACCTCTCATTATGTACTTGACTGTGCTTGAAGGATTGATGGGTTGTGTGCTCGGACAACATGATGATACGGGACAAAAAGAACACGCCATTTATTACCTGAGAAAGACATTTACTGATTGTGAATCAAGGTATTCCTTACTTGAGAAGACTTGTTATGCTCTTACGTGGGAAGCTTAACGTTTGAGGCAGTACATGTTAACGCATTCTACATTTTTGATATCTAAGATGGATCCGATAAAGTACATCTTCGAGATACCAACACTTACTAGAAGATTGGCTTGGTGGCAAATGCTTTTGTATGAGTATGACATTCAGTACGTCACACAAAATGCTATCAAAGGTAGAATTCTTACTGATAATCTCGCCGACCAGCCATTGGAAGAGTATCAGTTAATGAAGTTCGATTTTCCAGACGAGGGTGTTATGAAACTTAATGATAAAGAAGGATCTTAACCAGGGGAGCGACATACTCTCACGTTCGATGGAGCATCAAATGCCACGGGCCATGGTATTGGGGAAGTTATGAATTCTCCATGCAATACTCACATACCTTTCACAACTAGTCTATGTTTTGATTGTACGAATAATGTCGCAGAATATGAAGCTTGTGTAATGGGTCTTGAAGCAGCCATTGATTTTAAGATCAAGTTTCTTGAAGTTCATGGGGATTCTGCTTTAGTAATATATCAAGTACGGGGTGATTGGGATACAAGACACCCAAATTTAGTTCTATATCAGGACTACATATTAGAGTTGTTGCACGCTTTTGATGAGATCACCTTTGAGCACATTCTGTTAGAACATAGTTTGATTCTACAACCCTTGATTAGAGTTTTGATGATAACAAAATACAAAGAATAAATAAATCCAAAGATATATACAAAGAACAAATATTCTCCTTAACATTATGTCTTGTATATGCAGAAGTTCTGATGGGATAAGCATCAGAAGATAAGCAATAAAGTATTACACGCTGAAAACAAAACAGGCTTTACGCTGAAGTTTGATGACCAGAATCTGTGCCTAAACAAGTACACTCTGAATCTGAACAAAGACATCTCAACCAAGTCATCAACACTCTGAAGCGTTATCAGCAGTTAAAGCAAAAAAAGACTCTGAAGCGTTACTGGTTATTCAAGACAGAATTAAATGCTAACGGCTTTCTTCAGACAAGATCTTCTACAAAAGGAAAGTGTGTTATTAACATTAAACTTGCTTTATGGACAACGTCTCTTGCTTGCCTATATAAACAAGTTTGCTTGTGAAATAAGCACGTATGTACGCACACATCAATTTGCAGAGAATTCTAAACCACGCATATTCAAGCTCTAGCAAATTTATTCTATTCTAAGCTTAATCTATGTAATTATCACAGTTGTGATACATTGTTTTGTTAGAAAACAACAACACATTCTTGTTCAATTATTTGTAAAAGATTTCCTTGAGATTAACCGGTCTGTGGTTGTACTTAAGAAGACTTTAACAGTTGTTAAAGTAACTGTTGTAATCGTTTGAAGATTAGTGGATTAAGACCTCGTTGGAGAGAGGCGAAATCACCTTGACGGGTGGACTGGAGTAGTTTGAGATCAAACGAAATATGATAAAAATACTGTGTCATCTAGCTATTTTTTATCTAAGTTTTTCAACTCAACCCCCCCTTCTTGTGTTTTTCACATCTTCAATTGGCATCAGAGCGCCTGGTTCTGAGCTTAAACACTTAACCGTGTCAGTACAAGATCCAGCGTCGGAAAAACACAATGGCAGGACCAAGTCAAAACATCAGCAATGACAACAATGAAGAAAGGGACAAATTTAGTGGCAAACCTCCAGTCTTTGATGGAGAGAACTTTGACTACTGGAAAGACAGAATTGCGAGTTTCTTTCTGGCCCATGATGCTGATCTGTGGGACATGGTGACTAATGGATACACGCACCCAGTGGATGGATGTGGTCAGAAGATTGACAGGAAAATGATGTCTGATCAACAAAAGCGTGAGTTCAGAAATCATCACAAGGCCAGAACAATTCTTCTCAGTGCCATCTCATACTCAGAATATGAGAAAATATCAAACAGAGAAACTGCCAAGAATATGTTTGATTCTCTGAGAATGATGCATGAAGGCAACATTCAAGTCAAAGAAACCAAAGCCCTTGAGCTCATTCAAAAATATGAGGCATTCAAGATGGAAGATAGTGAATCAATAGAGACTATGTTTTCAAGATTCCAAATTCTTGTTGCTGGTCTAAAAGTTCTTGACAAAGGGTATTCCACTGCTGATCATGTTAAGAAGATCATCAGAAGCTTGCCAAAACAGTGGATGCCAATGGTCACAATGCTTAAGCTAGCCAAGGATCTCAACAAAATCTCTCTGGAGGAACTTGTCAGCTCCCTCAGAAGTCACGAGATAGAGCTAGAAGCAGATGAAACTCAAAAGCAAGGTAAGCCATTAGCTTTAAAATCTAACAGAAAATCTGACTCCAAAGTTTTGCAGGCTGTGGAAGAAACCTCTGATGGATCCTCATCAGAAGAAGATGAAATGTCTCTCCTCTCCAGAAGGGTGAACCAACTGTGGAAGTAGAGGCAAAGGTAGTTTAGGAATCCCAGAAGATCAGAAAATCAGAATGAATCCTCCTCCAGATACAGAAGGTCAGAATCCTCCTCTGGACACAGAAGATCTGAAGGTTATTCAGGATACAGAAAGCCAAACAACAAAGAAATCATATGCTATGAATGTAACGAGCAAGGGCACTACAAAAGTTATTACCCAAAGCTTCAGAAGGAGAAGCCTAAAAAGAAGTTTGGCAAGGAAAAAAAGAAAAGTCTCATGGCTACATGGGATGATTCTGACACATCTGAAGCTGACTCAGAATCAGATGATGAAAGAGCAAACATAGCCCTCATGGCAAATGTATCTGAAGACAGTGAAGCTTCTGGTTTAGACTCTGAATCAGATACAGAAGAGGTATTCCCTGACTTTAATATAAACTTTACTAAGGCTGAACTAGCTGAAAACCTTAATGAAATTCTGGAAAGGTATCAGCAGATCAGAGTCAAATTCAAAAACCTGAAAAGGAATCTTGCTTCTGACTCTGATAAGACTGAGAGTCTCAGATTGGAGAATTCTAGTTAAAAGAAAAAATTTCAAAATTAGAAAACCAGTTGCAAAACTCTCAGAAGGAAACAATCCCTGAAACTCCCAGCAATGCTGATGAGATCATCAAAGAGTATGATCACAACTTTCAGAAGTTTCTTGCTAAAAACATAGACATAAGCAAGATGGCTTCAATGATATACGGAGTTAGCAGAAATGGCAGAAAAGGGATAAGATATCAAGGTAACGTACCTACACCAAAAAATGCCATGGACTTAGTTATAAAACGCACTCCACTTGATTCACACTTTATATATGGGCACACACATGACATAAAATATACAAGTAGTGATTACTCTGTCAAACCAAAATTCAACCAGAGTTTTGGTAAAACTAACAAATCAGGACCCAAGAAAATGTGGGTTCCTAAGGATAAAATAATTCATGTGGCAGATATCTTTAGCAGTAAAGCAAAGACACAAATCATGGTACCTGGACTCTGGCTTCTCACGACACATGATGGGAAGAAGGCATATGTTCCAAAGCCTGGAACTTAAGCCTGGAGGCCACGTAGGCTTTGGAGGCAATCAGAGAGGAAATATCATTGGCTCTGGAACAGTAGGTAATGGAAATCTTCCATCTATAAGTAATGTTTTATTAGTTGATGGATTAATGCATAACCTGTTATCCATAAGTCAATTAAGTGATAACGGTTATGATATAATCTTCAATCAAAATTCATGCAAAGCTGTTAGTCAGAAAGATGGGACTATCCTATTTAATGGAAAGAGGAAAAACAACATTTACAAAATCAAACTTTCTGAACTGAAAAGTAAGAATGTAAAATGCTTCTGTCTATTAACAACGAGAAATGGATCTGGCACAGAAGATTGAGACATGTTAGTATGAGAAGAATATCTCAGATTAACAAACTCAATCTGGTCATAGGACTTCCTAACTTGAAGTTCAATTCAGATGCTTTGTGTGAAGCATGTCAGAAAGGAAAGTTTGCAAAACCTGCTTTCAAATCCAAAAATGTTGTTTCCACCTCTAAGCCATTAGAACTTCTGCACATTGACTTATTTGGACCAGTAAAAACTGCTTCAGTCAGTGGCAAGAAGTATGGGTTAGTAATCGTAGATGACTATAGCAGATGGACATGGGTAAAGTTCTTAAGGCACAAGGACGAGTCACACTCTGTGTTTGTTACCTTCTGCAACCAAGTTCAAAATGAAAAGGATCTTAGAATCGTCAAAGTCAGAAGTGGTCATGGTGGAGAATTTGAAAATAAATATTTTGAATTATTCTTTAACGAAAAAAAGGCATTCTGCATGATTTCTCTTGTCCTAGAACTCCCCAGAAAAATGGAGTTGTAGAACGAAAGAACAAAACATTTCAAGAAATGGCCAGAACCATGATCAATGAGACTAACGTTTCTAAGATCTTCTGGGCAGAGGCAATAAACACAGCGTGTTATATTCAGAATAGAATCTCCATAAGACCTATTCTGGAAAAGACTCCATATGAATTGTGGAAGAACAGAAAGCCCAACATTTCTTATTTTCACCCATTTGGATGTACATGTTTTATTTTGAATACAAAAAATTATCTGAACAAGTTTGACTCTAAAGCACAAAAGTGTATTATGTTAGGATACTCTGAACGCTCAAGAGGGTACAGAGTATACAATACAGAAACACAGATTGTTGAAGAGTCAATCATTGTTCGGTTTGATGATAAGCTTGACTCTCAAAAGTCAAAGCAGAATGAATTCCTTGCAGGTACTGAAGATAACTCATCAGAGGCTCTCAACAGAGACACTCCCTCAACATCAGAAAGAGTCACTGCAAGCAATCCAACACCTTCTGTTGATCAACTCCAGAAAAGACCATCCTGAAGCAGCATTGATCACCCAGAAGAAACAATTTTAGGAGGGAAGGAAGATCCAATCAGAACAAGATCTACCTTTAGAAACTCTGAAGAATCCCTCATGGGACTGGTTTCTCTGATTGAACCAACAAAAATTGATGAAGCACTTCTGGACAATGACTAGATTCTGGCAATGCAAGATGAGCTAAATCAATTCACAAGAAATGACGTATGGGATCTGGTTCCCAAACCAAAAGGATTCAACGTCATTGGTACAAAATGGATGTTCAGAAACAAAATGAACGAACAAGGTGAAGTCATCAGAAATAAAGCACGACTGGTAGCACAAGGTTATAGTCAGCAAGAGGGGATAGACTATACAGAAACCTTTTCTCCAGTCTCCAGGTTAGAATCTATCAGACTTTTAATATCATTTGCTGTTAATAAAGGCATCACTCTGTATCAGATGGATGTCAAAAATGAATTCTTAAATGGCTATATAGAAGAAGAGGTATATGTGCACCAATCCCCTGGTTTTGAAAGTTCCAAAAATCCATAATATTTTTTCAAACTAAAGAAGTCACTCTATGGTCCGAAACAAGCTCCCAGAGCTTGGTATGAAAGACTAAGTCACTTCCTGTTAGAAAAGGAATTCACCAGAGGGAAAGTGGACACAACCTTGTTCTGTAAGACAGTTAAAAATGAAATTTTAGTATGTCAGATTTATGTTGATGACATCATATTTGATCCACTAAACCCTATTTGGGAAGAGAGTTTGCTAAATGTATGCAGGAAGAATTTGAGATGATCCTAATGGGAGAACTAAAATTCTTTCTGGGCATTCAAATAAATCAAACTCCAGAAGGAACTTACATTCATCAGAGAAAATATGTCAGAGAACTTCTGAAGAAATTTGATCTCTCAGAATGTAAACCCTCAAGGATTCCAATGCATCCCACGTGCATTCTGGAAAAAGAAGAGGTAAGCAAAAAGGTATAATAGAAGGTCTACAGAGGTATGATTGGTTCTCTTCTGTATCTGACGACTTCAAGGCCTGACATTCTATTCAGTGTTTGCATTTGTGCTAGATTCCAATCAGATCATAGAGAATCTCACTTAATAGCAGTTAAGCGAATTTTCAAGTATCTGAAAGGTACTGCTAATCTGGGTTTGTTTTATAGAAAATCAAGTGATTACAACTTAGTAGGATATTGTGATGTTGATTTTGCTGGAGACAGAGTAGAACGTAAAAGCACTTCTGGAAGCTACCAGTTTCTGGGAGAAAATCTGATCTCATGGTCCAGCAAAAGACAATCCACAATAGCTCTATCAACAGCAGAAGTTGAATACATAGCAGCAGTTGGATGCAGCACGCAAATGCTCTGGATGTAGAGTCAACATGAGGACTTCAATATATTTGAGAGTAACATCCCTATCCTCTGTGACAATACTTCTGCTATTTGTCTCAGTAAAAATCCTATTTTGCATTCTAGGGCTAAGCATATACAAATAAAACATCATTTTATTAGGGACTATATTCAGAAAGGGATTCTCAATTTAAAATTCATTGACACAGACCATCAATGGGCTGATGTCTTTACAAAACCTCTTTCTGAAGATAGGTTTAACTTCATTCTGAAACATCTCAGCATGAAGCTTTGCCCGAAATAAATTGTTTTATTTACATATCTTAACCTTCAGAATTTTGGTTATTTTCTGTGAACTGCTGATCAACCTGCCTTTAGATTTTTAGAAGTACAAATTGTATCAGATTCTATCCATGAAGATCTGAGCGTTTCATTTCAAGGATAGAAGTGTGTTGTTCACGTAAGCAAATAGTTTCCATCCATTCATCAGCTATCTTTTGAGGCTGAACACGCGTTCACTTTTCTGAAAGGTCAAAAGCGCTGATTGGGTGCATTGAGACACATGTCATGGGTAACCGTTCCAAATATCTTTCTGAATCCCCTAAAATCAGTTGTAATTAATGCTGATAATCATTACTAATTATTTCTCTCTCTTGCAGTTTATGTTTTCAAAAATCTATTTAAACGCAAGTTTCATTCTTTACACTTTTTCACTTTTACTTCATTCCAATTGTTTTCTGCTTGTACTTTCAAAACCCCTTCATTTTCTTCTCAAAATTCTTGTGTGAACATGGCTTCCTCAAGCTTCCCAAATACCAGTACTCAGAGAACAGAATCCATGGAACAATATGAAGAACCGTTCAGAACTCTCCTCACGCCCATTGACAACCTAGAAGTGCTTTCAGAACTGATTGTAGATTTTGAAAGTCTTCAAGAAAATGGATTCAATCTTTCTGAAGAAGTAAAGGCTCAAGGATGGAACAAGTATTTTGACCACCTTCTAGGTCCAACATTTCCAATCCTTGTGAAAGAATTCTGGATTCATGCTTCATCCTCCAACCATCAAGTCACATTGTATGTAATGGGGAAGAAGATAGTAATTACTGAAGACCTAATTGCAAGACTGATAGGTTACAATTGTGGTGGCGTAAGGTGTATAGACATGGCTGAAAGATGTGCTGATGTTGCTTCATTTTCAAGAGAAATTTTCACTCTGGGTCTTCCCTCCAGCAAGATAAGGGATCTGAAGGATCATCACAGAATATGGGCTAAGATAATTCTGGGATGCATAAACCACATGAAGCCAACCAGCTCTCCTGACTACATAAACATTGATCAACAGTTTCTGATCTACTTTATCTCCCAGAAGACTAAGGTGAATCTGGATCACTTGTTATTCAATCATCTGAGGACAAGTGTTAAGGAGACTAGAGAAGATGAGCGTACCAAAAGGGACTGGATACCCCTTGGAAGACTCATATCAAATATTTTGACAGAGAATAGGCTGATAGAGCATCTAACAAAAGCATAAGAAATCAGCTCTCTAGAGGCATCTGCTGGGAAGCCTTTGAATGCAAAGAATCTAAAAAAGATGAAGATTATTGAGAACATCAAGAAGGAACCCAGTGTTACTTCTTTTACAACCATCACCTCTAGAAGAATTCCTCTGGATGATTTTCCTATGTTCTTAGAAATTGATTCCAAGCCTAAGATTATCGTCAGATATTTGGATGCGTGCAAGGCAGATGGCACTGCACCAGATTTAAATATTCAAGACTTGCAACAGAAGGCTCCAGAAGTTGTGTTGAAGAAGAAGAAGAAAAGGAAGGCATCAGCAGAAGGATCATCCCAGCGGACTCCTAAAGCTGCTAAAAAGAAAGGTAATCCTTCTATTATTAATGTTTTAGAATCAATATCTTTATCAACATCTGGACCCTTACCTACCCATTCAGAAATTCCTACCCCTCAAACTTTTGATGATTTTGACATAGGTTTTGACCCCTCAGAAACTCTAAGTCTTAGAGAAACTCACTCCCTTCCTATCAATCCAAATACTGAAACAACTCAACCAGAACTTGAAAAAGTTCTGTCAGACATTGAATCTTTTGACCAAAATATTTCTCCTCCCACACCAGAAAATCCAAACCCTCTAATCCCAGAAAATCCAAACTCTTAAACCACCACAGAAGCACCACAACCAGATATTCCCCTCTCTCCTCAACCAGAAGTACCACTACCTCCATCTCCTCAACCAGATATTCATCCACCATCTCCACAACCTGAACAATCACAACCAGAAGTTCAAACTTATGAGATTCAACCTTCTAAGACCTGTGAAACAGAACCTCACCACCTTACATCCAACCAATCTGAAGAACCTACTTCAGATTCAGATACTATTCCCATTCCAAGAATCACCGAACCTCTGGTCATCCGTATGCCCCTCACCATTCTGGACATTCCCCAAATTCCCTCTTCACTAGAATTAACTCCACCAAATTCACCAAATAGTCCAATAATTATACCATACTCTCCCAATCCCCCACCAAAGAGCAATCCAGATGACAACGCTAAACTTGTCATTGATCTAACTTTTTTTGAACGTCTTGCTGTCATAACTCACAAAACTGCCATTCCAAAACCAAAACCATCTGAACCCACACCAGATGTTGGTACTAGTTTATTGATGTTTGAAACAGAAAATGCAGAAATGGATAACCTCCCTGAAGCAAGCTAGTCTTGAGATGATTAATCCTGCTGCTTCAGATTATCTTTGGATAAGTTTTAGAAAATGGCTATGCTCTGAAACTCATAAGCTCCAAGAACAGAGCTATGCTCAAGTTCAACAGAATTTCAGTAATCTGCTAAAGGTAATTGAAGACCAAGTTCTGAGCCAACTACTCAAGGAAGAGATTCTCCCTCTGGACAATGCTCCCTGGTCAGAACATCGTCCATCAGACAAAGTTCAACCAGAGTCAGAAGGTCTCACTCTGACTGCTGCTCCAGATGAGATGATTCCTGCAGAGGAATTGATTCAAAAAGATCACGGTGTAGAATGCTCTGAGAAGCATCCAGTTACTGAAGATTCTCTAGCTTCCTCCTATGAAAGGCAGACTTTGGAAGAACTGAAGAGAGCGGATATTGTTATTCAGGAAAGGATGGATAAACAGGATGATAAAATTCAGGAAATCAAGAGCATGTTAAGCAAACAAGAGGAAACCAACACCCATATCAAGGGCTTGTTGGAAGCTTTGTTCACACGCATTCCTCCTCTCTCTTAGATTTCTCTTTTAAAATCTGTTTATCTGTAATATTTATTCTACATTGCTGTTGTTCTGAACTTCTTATCATTGCTTCCTAGTTTTTAATATAAATCCTTTTTAGCTCTGATTATATGTTCTTTTTGATAACTGACAAAAAGGGGGAGAAAGAATAATATATTTTCAATAACGGATTACTGAGACATAAGTCTCAAACAGTCTGATCTACTTAATTTCTTTCTTCTAAAAAGCTTGAACAGGTACAAAACTATGATGAAAGACGTAGTCAAATTCTGATGCTCAAGGACTCAAAGAATTTAAGGGAAGTAATCAACTCAGGGGGAGTTTTTCTTCTTAATTCTATATTTTTTATTCTTTATTTTTAATTGAAAATTTTGGTTTTTGTCATCACCAAAAAGGGGGAGATTGTTAGAACATAGTTTCATTCTACAACCCTTGATTAGAGTTTTGATGATAACAAAATACAAAGAATAAATAAATCCAAAGATATATACAAAGAACAAATATGCTCCTTAACATTATGTCTTGTATATGCAGAAGTTCTGATGGGATCAGCATCAGAAGATAAGCAATAAAGTATTACACGCTGAAAACAAAACAGGCTTTATGCTAAAGTTTGATGACCAGAATCTACGCCTAAACAAGTACACTCTGACTCTGAACAAAGACATCTCAACCAAGTAATCAACACTCTGAAGCGTTATCAGCAGTTAAAGCAAAAAAAGACTCTGAAGCGTTACTGGTTATTCAAGACAGAGTTAAATGCTAACGACTTTCTTCAGACAAGATCTTCTACAAAAGGAAAGTGTGTTATTAACATTAAACTTGCTTTATGGACAACGTCTCTTTCTTGCTTATATAAACAATTCTGCTTGTGAAAGAAGCACGTACGTACTCACACATCAATTTGCAGAGAATTCTAAACCACACATATTCAAGCTCTAGAAAATTTATTCTATTCTAAGCTTAATCTGTGTAATTATCACAGTTGTAATATACTGTTTTGTTAGAAAACAACAACACATTCTTGTTCAATTATTTGTAAAAGATTTCCTTGAGATTAATCGGTCTGTGGTTGTACTCAAGAAGACTTTAACAGTTGTTAAAGTAGCTGTTGTAATCGTTTGAAGATTAGTGGATTAAGACCTCGTTGGAGAGAGGAGAAATCACCTTGACGGGTGGACTGGAGTAGTTTGAGGTCAAATGAACCAGGATAAAAATACTGTGTCATCTAGCTGTTTTTTATCTAAGTTTTTCAATTCAACCCCCCCTTCTTGTGTTTTTCACATCTTCATATTCCTAGAGAAGTAAATCAACTGGCAGATGCTCTGGCCACTTTAGCAGCAATGTTCAAAGTCAACTATCTGAATCATGCACTCAATATAAGAATCCTTCGTTACAAGGAGCCAGCACACGCTTTCCCTGCTCATTGTCTCACAAATGAAGACGTGTCGGATGAAAAGCCGTGGTATTTTGACATCAAAAGATATCTTGAGAAGCAAGAGTACCCTGAGGGGTGCCACAATCAGTGATAAGCGGACTCTTAGAAGATTAGCATTCAAGTTTTTACTATCAGGAAACATTCTGTACAAAAGAAACTATGATTCAGTTCTGCTCAGATGCGTGGATAGACACGAAGCAGAATCCATCATACGAGAAATTCACGAGGGCTATTTTAGGACTCATGCTAGTGGATATTCCATGGCCAAGAAAATCCTATGTGTAGGTTATTTCTGGATGACGATGGAAAGTGACTGTTGTGTGTATGCAAAGATGTGCCACAAATGTCAAGTTTACACAGACATAATACATGTTCCCCGCACTCCTTTGAATGTGATGACTTCACCATGGCCCTTTGCAACGTGGGGGATTGATATGATTGGACGCATCGAGCCAAGCACTTCAAATGGTCACAGGTTCATTCTCATTGCTATTGATTACTTCACCAAATGGGTGGAAGCAACTTCGTATAAAAATGTGACCAAATAAGTCTTCACTCGCTTCATCAAGAAAGAAATCATATGCCGTTATAGAACTCCTAACAAGATCATCACTGATAACGGTTCGAATCTCAACAACAAAACGATGAAGGAAATGTGTGAAGAATTTAAGATTGAGCACCATAATTCATCACCCTATCGGCCAAAGATGAATGGAGCATTCAAAGCAGCTAACAAAAACATAAAGAAGATTATTCAGAAAATGGTGAGAACATACAAAGATTGACATGAGATGTTGCCCTTTGCTCTGCATGACTATCGAACTTCAGTGCGTACCTCCACTGAGGAAACTCCTTTTTCACTAGTCTATGGTATGGATGTGGCACTTCCAATCAAAGTGTAAATTCCTTCATTAAGGGTTCTGATGGAAACTAAGCTTGATGAAGCTGAATGGATTCAAACAAGGCTCAAGCAACTCAATCTCATCGAGGAGAAGCGCCTAGCAGCCACTTATCATGGTCAATTATATCAACAACATCTCAAGAAAGCATTTGACAAGAAGATTCGACCTAGAGAGTTCCACATAGGTGACTTGGTCTTAAGGAAGATTCTCCCAATCCACTTTGATCCAAGAGCCAAGTGGACTCTCAACTATAAGGGGCTGCACATCATGAAGAAAGCTTTCTCAGGAGGTGCTCAAATCCTGACAGACATGGATGGGGAAGACGTTCCACTTCCAGTCAATTCAGAGTTAGTCAAAAAATACTATGCGTAAAAAGACCCGCTAAGTCGAAAAACCGAAAGGGAGGCTTAGGCAAAAGTTAGGGCTAAGAAAAGTAAAAAAGAGAAAAAAATTACCCGCTAAGTCGAAAACCCGAAAGGGAGGCTTAGGAAAAAATGGGTGTCTCGGTGGACCCGAAAGAGCGATCCAGGAAAAAATTAGGGACAAAAGCGACATACTGTAGTCTGAAAACTCTTCACGAATATCAAGTACACCATCTAAATATTGGATGGATCAATTCAACTAATATCCCTTGGAAGCACAACACTAGGACGATCCAAGATATGAGAACTATAGCAATATCAGTTTTAATGGAAGTTCGAGATTTTCTTATTTCCATTTTACCTGTTGTATTTTGTCTTTTATTCGCAACTTCCTCATTTAGGAGCTGTTTCCATGTACGAATGCCTATCCATAGGCCAAGCTCATTAATAAAATTTTCCCCTTCCACCAAAAAGTCTTTGTTATGTCCTTTTACTTTATTTTTCATATGCGAATTGTGATTTAAATTCTTTGTTAAGCATCGTGTTGAAAATAATAAGGCAATAATAATCGCAAGCTAAGATGTGAAACACGGAATTACATGGATATGAAGGCATCCCAAAGGAATGCCATGGCGTTCAAGTGTTTGTTTTTTTGTGCAGGTAGCAAGTCATAACGGTCACTTTGACCAAGCTTTCATCCTCGTCACCTCCTTACAGACGGCTGAGCACTCGATTCTCCAACACCGAGAAACTTAGGGCATTTGATGAGATCCACGTCTCTACTGAGTCATTCACAAAAGTACAACATGCCAGATCAAGCCACTCCTCCTCCGCAAGATTTAATCCCTAGTGAACTCGACAAGGCTATAACTCAATTCTATAAGTTTTTAAGCACCAATCTGTATTGGTATCTCAAGACAATAGGCAACGGACCCTAATGAGTCCAACCGCTAGCACTCTGCATATAGTAATCATCACTGCATATTACATTGCATCTTTGAATGCATAGCATATCCATGGATCATCATGCCACACTTCAAAATACATGTGAAGCATGAGCCAGATTTGGTACCTTGCACGAAAGCCCTAAATCAACCCTCAAATCCATAAAACATCCCCATAAAGAATATCATCCTCATAATTCCAAGTTGACATTTTTCATTTTACTTCCAACCAAAAATAAGTCATGGTGCCGGTACATTGTACTCCTCAACTCTCAATACCCATGTTATCTTTCATAGGGTCGTAGGTCGCTTGTAGGTCTTACCCTCACATTATCTTTTCTAGGGTCGTAAGTCTTCTGTAGGTCTTACCCTCACGTTATCTTTCATAGGATTGTAGGTAGCTCGTAGGTTTTACCCTCACACTATCTTTTATAGGGTCGTAGGTCACTCGTAGGTGTTACCCTCATGTTATCTTTTATAGGGTCGTAGGTCGCTCGTAGGTCTTACCCTCACGTTATCTTTTCTAGGGTCGTAGGTCATTCGTAGGTCTTTCCCTCATGTTATCTTTTCTAGGGTCGTAGGTCGCTTGTAGGTCTTACCCTCACGTTATCTTTCTAGGGTCGTAGGTCTCTCTTAGGTCTTACCCTCATGTTATCTTTTCTAGTGTCGTAAGTCATCCATAGGTCTTACCCTCGTGTTATCTTTCATAGGGTCGTAGGTCACTCTTAGGTCTTACCCTCACGTTATCTTTTATAGTGTCGTAGGTCGCTCGTAGGTCTTACCCTCACGTTATCTTTTATAGGGCCGTAGGTCGCTCGTAGGTCTTACCCTCATGTTATCTTTTCTAGGGTCGTAGGTCGCTCGTAGGTCTTACCCTCATTTTATATTTTCTAGGGTCGTAGGTCTCTCGTAGGTCTTACCCTCATGTTATCTTTCTAGGGTCGTAGGTCGCTCGTAGTTCTTACCCTCAAGTTATCTTTTATAGGGTCGTAGGTTGCTCGTAGGTCTTACCCTCATGTTATCTTTTCTAGGGTCATAGGTCACTCGTAGGTATTACCCTCATGTTATCTTTTATAGGGTCATAGGTCACTCGTAGTTCCTACCCTCACGTTATCTTTTCTAGGATCATTGGTTGCTCGCAGGTCTTACCCTCATGTTATCTTTTCTTGGGTCATAGATCATATGCTGATCATTACCCATTGTCTTTACCTTTATCTTGGGTCATAGATCATATACCAATCTTTACCTATTATCTTTACCTTTATCTTGCGTCATAGATCATACGTCAATCTTTACTCGTTATCTTTACCTTTATTTTTGGGACGTGAATCCCACACGATAGATTCTCTGTTGTCATCAAGTTTACCCATTGTCTTAAAGTTATCATGTTGTCTTTAATCCTACTTTTAGCCACCACGACATCATCAACCATATCTTTTGAGTCACTTTAACGCCCACTTCCCCGAGAACCTTGTATTGGCACCATTACCCCAGTACAAGCTATCATTATTCAAACCTCATTTACCCATCATGACCAGTTCACCTGAAAGTTCATTTTTTATCCCCAATAGACATCATAAATAGTAACACTCACCCCATCTCTCGAGGAAAAATTTCAGGTCCTGGTATTTAATCATCTTCTACCTTGAACTTTAGAAAGGCTGACGCCAATCTCACCTTCAGGTTTAAGACGATTAAATAGGGGCAACTGTTATACCCCAAATTTGTCCTACCTATTTTACTTTTGTCTGGCCTAGGCTTCGCATTTCATCTACATCATCTTCACTAGTTCCTTTGCATGTCATGCATTCCATTGAATAAAGACACCTGAGGTCCAAGAGTTCAGTGGTTATGCAATTTTAGAGTTTCACAATGTTTTGAGGAAACTAGGATTTTTGCTTCAAGGTCACATTGAGCTTTATCTCCTTCTACAAGTCAATTTCTTATCAAGAGGTTTAAGGGATGAAACCAAGGAATTCTTCTCATATGGATTAAAATTTTATTTGAGGAGTTTCTTGACGGACTAAATTTTGAACTAAGATGGCATCTGTCATTTTCAAAGTGGTTTGAATTTGTCATGAAGATTCAAAATTGAAAGAGAAAGAAAACTTGGATTTGGATTGCAAATTGGAAATAATGGGGATTGGTATTTCATACAATGTCTTTGGTTCATAAGTCACCAATTCCTTATATCATAAGTTACTATATTTAATATTCAAGTCACTATTGATTATCTTGCAATTATTTTTGGATTCATGCCATGACCATTTTAAACCATAAAAAGTAATTTCTCATTACAAGTCCAAACTGTCCAATTTGTTATTGTATAAGGCCCAAAGTTTACACCAACCAGCCCCATAAAACAGTCCAAACAGTTGTTGTCCATTCTGCTACATACTAGTCCATAAACTTGCCCACTACACTCCAAAACCTACACAAAAACAGTCCAAGCATATCAGTCCAAAACCTGTTATTCCTACACAAAAATAGTCCATGCATAACAGTCCAAAAACTTGCAAAGACAGCCTGCTAAAACTGTCAAAACTACTGCCAACAAATGCCAAACATTACACAAAATAGAAGTCACCCAAATCTATAATGAAAAAGTAGTGAAACAGCATGTCAAAATTGTTTAAAATCTCAGCAACCTTTCCCCCCAATTTCCACCTCTCAGCTGATATACAAACAATAACAATAGGGAATACAATAGCAATATTGAGAGAGGAGAAAATAAAAAAAGACAGCAGAGAAAATGAAGATAAAAACACTGTGAGAGGAAGAGAAGAAAAACATTATAAAACCAGAAAATAAAAACAGCAACAACAAAAAATAGTAGCAAACTAAAGAAAACAGAAACAGAAAAACTCTTAACCTACTGTTCAACCTGGCATGCTTTCCCCTAAACCAATTATTCAAACACTTCATATACATCACATGGAGATTGTTCAAACAAAATAACAATTTATGTGATACCATTATCACCACCTTCGTAAAAACACCAAAAAAAAACAATATTTTAAAACTTGACTGAGTTGGAGCGGTTCGGGAACTTTGCGGCACAGAGCAAGGTTTGGAGAAACTTCAAGAATGTCAAAGGAGCTTGGAAAATCACCACTTCACACTCGGAGAAACCCGTACGTGTTTCAAAGTTTTCACTTTGAGAGGTAAACTTTCTCCAAACTGTGATATCTTTATCCATACATCATTTTCTTTTTGTGTTCCAAAGATGTATAAAAAAGAATATATCAAAAGAAGAAAACAGCAAAAAAGGCCAAGACAAGGGGCTAACACGGGTACCCGTGTCACATGACACGGCCCATGTCAGCTTTGCTGTTTGAAAACCTAAAGAAAAATACAGGACATGATGCTGACACGGGTGCCCGTGTCACAAGACACGGCCCGTGTAAGACTTATTGGAACGAAAACATGCACAAAAAGGAAGGACAGTGTGCTGACACGGGTGCTTGTGTCACAGGACATGGCCCGTGTCAGTCTTACTGGGATTAAAAGTCTAACAAAATATAGGACAAGGTGCTGACACGGGTGCCCGTGTCACGGGACACGGCCCGTGTCAGCTCATTTGGGACAAAAAATCATGCATGGATTTATTACAGGGGCCTGACATGGGTGCCCGTGTCACAAGACACGGCCCGTGTCAGACGAAACACAAAAATCTTGATTTTTTAAAAACTTTTTCTATTATTTTCATTCAATTTGGTTGTAATAAGTAATTAGGATTTTACTCATCCCCATCCATAAGCTTGTACCCCCATCACCATATGATTGTAATAGCTTAGGGTTTACTTCTTTGTATGTTTTAATTGTTGCTTAATTATACATATGTATTTAAATTAGAACACATGGCCTCCTCTTAGGCTCATCCTCAATGAAAAGGTATCAACTTACGAATGCACACTTGTACACGTTTCATAGCTTGGTCCCGAGCTTTCTTACGGTGACAACTATTTGATTGATTGTTTCAATTGGTCGTTTAGAATACTAGTAACACGCTAGTCCCACTTTCTAGGAGCATGCATATGGCCACCTTGTATGGGCTTTTGATTTTTGTCTTATATATTGAAGCCACTTTTCTATTTCCTTGGTTCACATACCGAGATTTTCTTAAAGGGTCTCATAGTTGAGCTTGGGCATGGCCATTTTCACGAGGTTAATCAAGTCTTGTCCTTGGTTAACCATAACCTGAACCAACCACTTTGGTCCATACACCAAGTGTTTCCATACATAAAAGGTCTCATGGTTGAGGGTATGAGCACCTATTCTCACGAGATTAATCAAGTGCACCCCTTGGTTAATCATAACCCGATTCAATTCCCATACACCAAGCATTCTATTTACGCCTTTCATGATACTACTCATTTTATTGTCACTTTTGCCATGATCACCATACATGATCACTCTTCTCAAACAATGTCTCCTTTTACTTTATGCTTATAACATGCTCCCTTAGGATGGTAGTTTCCTCTTCTTTAAGATGCAAACTAATTAGACCTTAGGTTGGAACCCATGCATGATAATATTAGGGTTTTTCCTAGTCTCCCTCTTAAACCTTTTTCTTCTTTTGTAATTAAAACTTATCATTCATAAGTCAAAAATCCAAAAACATTTAATCATTATTCAAATTCATTTTAAAACTCGCAAATCACTCAACCAATCAAAACCTCCTCAAAGGGGCATGTTATCTTCGTTCCACCATAATACAGGTCGTGCTTATTGCTATAATGTATGCGTTAATTTGGCCCACTAAAAAAAACCAACAAATTAACATTTTATAGAGGAACTAATGTGTTATGATTCCTTCACTGGATATGTAGGCAAAGGGTTGCGAGACCCTCACGAACGCACTAATGAAAAAACCATTTCGCACACCTTAGAAAGTATAGTTATAGATAAACACACCCTTAGAAGCAAGAAAATAAAATGGATCCCATTGAGAACAACGGATGTGAGGGTTGCCAATACCTTCCCCTCTCATAACAGACTTCCTTACCCTTTCTCTTGGTCGCAAGAACATCTTATCCATCCTCTTGTGGTTTTCTCGATATTTCCCCTTCCTTCGTGATAAATAAAGTTCGGTGTAGGCTCTGTGTTTTTTACTGGTAGCTTCAGATAGCTAGGTCACAAACTGAGGAAGAACATCTTGACCATATAAATAAGTTGTTTGAGAGGCTTAAGAAGTACAAACTAAGGCTGAATCCAAACAAATGCACCTTTGGGGTGAGGTCTGGAAAACTCCTAGGTTTCGTCGTCAGTGGTAAAGGTATTGAACTTGACCCTACAAAAGTCGAAGCTATTCAAGAAATGTCGGCTCCCTGTACAGAGAAAGAAGTCAGAGGTTTCTTAGGACGACTAAACTACATTTCTTGATTCATCTCTCATTTGACTACTACTTTTGAGCCAATCTTCAAACTACTAAAGAAAGATCAAGTAGTCAGGTGGAATGACGATTGTCAAATGGATTTTGATAAAATCAAGGAGTACTTACAAAACCCTCCCATTCTGATACCACCATTTGAAAAGAGACCTCTTATCATGTACCTAACAGTGCTAGAGAATTCAATAGGGTGTATGTTGGGGCAACATGATGAGTCTGGTCAAAAAGAGTATGCAATATACTACATTAGCAAAAAGTTTACCGACTGTGAAACAAGATATTCACTGCTCAAGAAAACTTGCTATGCTTTGGCATGGGCTGCTCGCCGACTAAGACAGTATATATTGACTCATACTACTCTATTAGTCTCTAAAATGGATCCCATCAAGTACATATTTGAGAAGCCAACTCTCTTTGGAAGAATAGCCCAATGGAAAATGATCTTAACGGAGTACGACATTCAGTACACCACTCAAAAAGCAATCAAAGGAAGTGTACTGGCAGATCATTTGGCGCATAAGGCTGTAGACGACTATCAGTCTATACACTTTGAATTCCCAGACAAGAAAATCATGCTGATTACATATTGTGAAGAACCTAAACCGTATGAAGGATCTGAGCTAGGATCCTGATGGACTATGGTTTTTGATGGAGCTTCTAATGCACTAGGAAACTGAATTGGTGTTGTAATTATCTCTCCTCAGGATTGCCATACACCCTTCACTACCAGACTTTACTTTCACTGTATCAATAACATGGCTGAGTACGAAGCGGGCATCTTGGAACTTAAAGCTACTATTGACTTAAAAATTAAATTCCTGAGCATATATGGGGATTCAAGCTTGGTAATCAGTCAAGTCAAGGGAGAATGGGATACAAAGCATCTGAATCTTATCTGTAATGCCCGTTAATTTAATTAATTATTTAATGAAATTATTTTTGGATTATTTGTTGAAGTTGTGAGATGTTGAGAATTGTTGGTATAAGTTGTTAGATTATTATTACTTAATTAATTAGTTGATTAATAATAATAATGTTGGAATTAATGGAATAATATAAGATTAAGTTATCGGGCTTAGTTATATGGTGGTACGAAGTAAGGTAGGGGTGTGTAAGTAGGCCCAAATGTGATTAATGAAATAAGGTTAAGTTGATATGAGAAATTAGGTTAATTAGAAAAATAAGGAAGTCTTGGAGCAGTAACGTAGGAAGTGGCAGAGAAGAGGAACAAGAAAAAGAGGAAAATCTAGGTCCGATCGGTAATTGTAGAGTGACCTTCAATCCAAAGTAAGGGTGGGGTTATGACTCTATAATGGGAATTATGATGCATATTATGTAGGAATTAGGTTGGTTTAATGTTGTTGTGCATATGTTGTTTTTGTTTCTGAAATTGGTTGTTATCATGTTATTATCATGTTGTTGATGTCCCTGAATTGTTTGCGGAATTAAGTATTTGTTGTTGGAAATTATAATATCGCTGATATAGTTCTTATGTTGCTATGTCGATGTCATATTGTGTTGTATCATGTTGTTGTGAAAGTACTGTTAATCGAAGTAATATTTGGAGAATTTTGTGTTTGGATCAATAAGTTTGAAGAAACTGCATGAGAAATAGTCTGTGTCGGGGGGCACAAGTGTTGTGTCGGATGACACGAAGTGAAGGAACTTGTCGAGTGGCACGCAAGCATGCCGACCGGCATGGTATGGAGAGAAGTGTGACGAGCGAAACAACTCCATGACGAGCAACACAACCTTTTCACTTTGTGCCGAGGGGCACCCTAGGTGTGACGAGGGGCACGTCTCTAAAACTCTATTTTTCAGTTGTTCTGTCGGTTCCTCGACCTGTTACTTTATTAGTTGAAATTATTAGAAAATAGTAACTGTGTATTAGCAGCATGTTTAAATAAGTAGCATAGTTAACGGTAATAAGTAACAAAATTAGTAAATAATAGCAGAGACTATTTGTCAGTTACTGAAGTAAACAAATTGTAGCTTAGCATATGTAGCAGATAGGATTAATAGATGATAGAGTCAAAATGCTTAGCAGGGACAATTATGAAGTTTTTTTGATGGTGTTGTTGTTAATTGTGAAGTTGCAAGTAGTGATGAATTTTGTTGTGCTTCCTGTATTGATTGGCTAAAACTAAGTTGTAGGCTATTAACAGTAAAACAACAGCAGAGATAATTTATAGTAGTAGGAGATAATTTATAGTAGTAAGATGTAATTGCAGGAACCTTATCAGAAAACTATTAAAAGTATAAAAGCGTAGTACATGTAGTAGGAAATAAGTTGATAGTGGGAGTTAATTGTGAAATAGTGACAAAAAGCTATTAGCAATAAAACAATAATAGAGAATTAATTATTAGCACTAGCAGTAGTGGAAATTGTTGATAGCAGTACTAACTTATATAATAGTTGCAACAAGTTAATATTAGAGGAACCACCAAAGAACGTCTAATAGCCGAATATAGACGTATAGTTGTATAATTATGTAGTGTTATTGCAATGGGTTTCGATTGTAATTGTGAATTTTACTATGTTGTTGTAAGGTCAATATTGTTGATGATGCAAAGTTGCAGGATATACCGATGTTGTTGAAATTCCTCTAATTCTTGGAAGATAAGTTGTAGGCTTATAGCCAATGTTGATTTATGTTGAGTTGTTGTTTGTTGTTGTTGTTGCTACATTCATGTTGTGTCGCATACATCGCATATCAAGTTGGAGTTGATGCTCGTTAAGTTGGCCTGGATTGGCAAAATATAAAGTTGAAGGCTTATCCTTGTTGATGCCTCTATTTATTGGCAGATTATTAAGTTGGGAGTTTTGCTCCATTGGTATCACATGCATTTGCATAAAGTCAAGTTACATTATGTGTTACATTCTGAGTCGTTGTGCGGTTTAATTAATTATGTTAAATGTTGTTAAAAAGCTATGAAGTGGTGATTTTATATGAACTGATTCTAATATATTATTTATCATACATTCTATTATATTGTTTGATATCCCACCCCTTCTGTTTGAATGTTACCCCTATATTGGTAACGTACAGGTAATCCATAATGAAGGTTGTTTATCTTCAGTAGTTCGAGTCGGTGTCGTTGCTCTGATACGTAACACTCGGGGGATGAATGCTTGTTGCTTTATCCTTTTTATTACTTCAGTTGTTAAATTTTAATTTTATTTCTTTAAGTTCTTATTGTTTTGAAGTTACTTTCAGTTGGACAGAGATGTTATGTCATTTGAGTTGAAAATTGTGATTCCGCTGCTTAAATAATAAAGTTGTTTCATTTTAAACACTAAAATTGTTGTTATTTATTCATCGGATAATTTAAGTGTTATGTATCTGTTTTATATGTGATTAGATTTTGTTGTTATAAGTTGAAAGTGTATCATCTTATTTGTATGTCAAAATTTTATAACTCTGATTTCATAATAATTGTCGGGTAGAATTGGGGTGTTACATTAGTGGTATCAGAGCAGGTCGGTATGTCTGACCAAGTTGTTGAGTCAGTAGAGTAGTGTGACAGTTGAATACTGTCAATGTGTTGTTTCTTAGTACGTGTGTGCGACACACTGTCTGTACTTGTTTGTTTTTCCAATCGATTGTATGCAGGAGTTGGTTTGAAGATAAGTGGGGGTAGAAGCTTTGCTTATTTGATATGTTTCATTTGTAAGATGTTAGTTCAATATGCTATTGATGGCGACAGTACAAGTATTCTTGAAGTTTTGTTGTTTCCCGAATCCAAAGGTGACATGGGTTCAAGATTTTATTTGTTAATCAAGTTGGAGTGTCTTGAGGGAGGATGATCAGAAATTATTGATGTTTACTTCTTGAAGCATGAGGAGAAATGTAATGGTTGTTGATATACGAGTAGAGTGTAAAACCTTGATGTTTCTAAAGGAGATTGTTAAGTAACAAGGATAATTTTTAGAAGATGGAATTTAGAAAGTTGCGATGTTTAAGCGCTGCTGTTAGACTGTGAAGTTGTCAGTTTGAGTAGCCCTTGTGTAAGATGTTGACGTTTGAATAGTGATAGAGTGACAGATTGCTGTAGACCTTGTATTGGGATCCTTATGAGTGATTGTAAAATTAGTTGAAGTTGTTGGAATATTTTGAATCGCGAGTCAGAGTTGGAAATGTGAAGAGATGAGTATGATTTCAAGAATGGTAAGTGTTGATATTGGTACAAAGAAACTTTTTTCTGATGTTATCGTAAGGTGTGTAATAGTATGTCACTGCATGACATCGGTGTTCGCATTTTCGGATCACTTTGGAAATTCATGTCTTGTGTTCTGAGTATCAGATTGGTGTTCTGTTTGGACCTATGAGGAGATAAAAATATTATATCCTGTGAAAGTGTTTTCAAATATGTTAGATGCATTCCTATATGGAGGGACTCTGAAGTCGGTTACGGAACTAGAGGCTTTTTAGGCATAAATGGTTATTATTGCAGTTGTTCGATACGAGGTCAAGCGTAATATATTGTTGGCGAATGAGTTGAGAAATAAGATGTTCAGTATTAAAAAGGATGTGAAAGTATTGGAGAGGCGCATAGAGATGCAGCTTATGATGATTAACAATGATTATAATAAAGATGCCGGTTTAAAGGAATATTCTTTTAAGAGGAATTATAGCCGTGTTTATGATGCCTAGGTAGTGGCATGTGTAAAATAAGAATTGGAGTGGTTCTATCACCAAAGCGGTGTGGAAAAACATTGTTGAGATTTCAATTGGAACAAGGCGACGTGTAATGTACTGGCATAATAGTAATTCTTGAGTTGGAGAATACTTAACCTTCATGTGAGGCTAACTGAGTGTAATGTGGACCATGTATTATGTTGAGCCTTGGTGGCTCATCGACAAGATCGAATGAAAGGGAAATTGTGGAAGTGTTTTTAAACCTCATTGGAGATTATTGGATTATGGTGCTTTAGGTGACTTGAGTACAAGTTCTAAAATAACACTGTTATAGTTTGGTAACAGTGGTTTATACTCCATTATGGTTGTCGGCTATCTATTGACAAATTGAGGAACTGATCACCCTTAATCTCGTGTTGATAGTAGACGAGATCGTGCTGGATGGTATAGAATTTTCTTGCTATCTTGATGGTGTGTAAAGTGATTGATGTTATATCGTGAGGATAGTTGCTCACCAGTTTGTGTGAATTAATAGAGGAGTGGCTAGGAAAGAGTCGAGACATATTGAACAATTTGGAGTAGCGGGTTTATATGCGAGCTAACGTCGCAAGGTGAAAGATTGAGAATATCAAGTGAACAACGATTTTTTAATGGATGTTAAAGAAAGTATGAAACTAGATTGAAACTTGTAAACCATATATTTGATGGAAATTTTAATGAGGATGGTGACTTAAGATGGATGATCACAGTTGCGCAACTGAAGCGTGATGTGGCGCAGTTGCTATGCGTACGACTCGTTAGAAGTGAAGGAATAAATATCAGAAGCCTATGGAAATGATATATCTTGATCTACATGTTTGATTTGGTGGATTATTGAGATAGGGATGATGTGCCAGGGTATTGTGTTTTCTAGTAAATATTTGCTGATTTTATAAGGATATTATTGTGGTTATTGGTCGATGGTGAGTTATGTGTATATTTGTTGAGTTGTACTGTTAAGTTGGCGTTATAATGATTTTGTTACCGTTGACGTGATATTGGTTTTGGTTACCATAAATGATGGATAGTACTCAATAATATGACGAAGTTGATTATGTTGGCTATGTTGATGTCACTATATGGGTGATACGACGATATGAATAGAGTTGTTGATATTTTGTTGATAATTGACATACATATATTTATATGGGAAAGGAATTGTGTATGTTTTTTGGTGTTGAAAATGTTGTTAAGATGATAATGTGTTGTTGTATATCCAAGTATAAGTGTGTTATGGTTGTTACTACTTTAAATGTTAATATGCCAATATATTGTTGAAGTGGTTGATAAGTTATTAACGATTATGTCGCGAAGGTGTTGAATGATTAGCATGTGTGTATTTGATTTAAATCGTGTTGAGTTATTGTTGTGTCGAGAAAGTAGTGGTCGAAGTATTTCCAGACGCGACTTGGGGATCAGAGAATGTGATGCGAAATTCGCGTTAAGAGTGGTAGTATCGAGTAGATTTTTTAAGATGAAAATATTCTAAGTGGGGGAGAGTTGTAATGCCCGTTAATTTAATTAATTATTTAATTAAATTATTTTTGGATTATTTGTTGAAGTTGTGAGATGTTGAGAATTGTTGGTATAAGTTGTTAGATTATTATTAATTAATTAATTAGTTGATTAATAATAATAATGTTGGAATTAATAGAATAATATAAGATTAAGATGTTGGGCTTAGTTATATGGTGGTACGAAGTAAGGTGGGGGTGTGTAAGTAGGTACAAATGTGATTAATGAAATAAGGTTAAGTTGATATGAGAGATTAGGTTAATTAGAAAAATAAGGAAGTCTTGGAGCAGTAACGTAGGAAGTGGCAGAGAAGAGGAACAAGGAAAAGAGGCAAAGCTAGGCCCGATCGGTAATTGCAAGGAGACCTTCAATCCAAGGTAAGGGTGGGGTTCTGACTTTATAATGGGAATTATGGTGCATATTATGTAAGAATTTGGTTGGTGTAATGTTGTTGTGCATATGTTGTTGTTGTTGTTTCTGAAATTGGTTGTTATCATGTTATTATCATGTTGTGGATGTCCCTGAATTATTCGCGGAATTAATTATCTATTGTTGGAAATTATAATATCATTGATATAGTTGTTATGTTTCTATGTCGATGTAATATCACATTGTATCATGTTGTTGTGAAAATACTGTTAATCGAAGGAAGATTTAGAGAATCGTGTGTTTGAATCAGTAAGCCTGTGAAGAAACCGCGTGAGAAAAAGTTCGTGTCGGGGGGCACAAGTGTTGTGTCGGACGACACAAAGTGAAAGAACATGCCGAGGGGCACATGAGCATGCCAACCGGCATGGTATGGAGAGGAGTGTACCGAGCGGCACAACTCCATGATGAGCGACATGACCTTTTCGCTTTGTTCCGAGGGGCACGCTAGTTGTGACGAGGGGCACGTCCCTAAAACTCTGTTTTTCAGTTGTTATGTCTGTTCATAGACTTGTTACTTTATTAGTTGTAATTATTTGCGAACAGTTATTGTGTATTAGCAGCAAGTTTAATTAAGTATCAAAGTTAATTGTAATAAGTATCAGAAATAGTAAATAATAGCTGAGACTATTTGTCAATTATCGAAGTAAACAAATTGTAGCTTAGCATATGTAGTAGGTAGGATTAATAAATGAAAGAGTTAAATGCTTAGCATGGACAATTATTAAGTTATTGTGATGATGTTATTGTTAATTGCGAAGTTGCAAGTAGTGATGAATTTTGTTATGCTGCCTGTATTGATTGGCTAAAACTAAGTTGTAGGCTATTAACATTAAAACAATAGCAGAGATAATTTATGGTAGTAGGAGATAATTCATAGTAGTAATATGTAATTGCAGGAACCTTATCGGAAAACTATTAACAATATAAAAGCATAATACATGTAGTAGGAAATAAGTTGACAGTAGGAGTTAATTGTGAAATAGTGACAAAAAGCTATTAGAAATAAAACAACAGTAGAGAATTAATTAGTAGCACTAGCAGTAGTGGAAATTGTTGATAGCAGTACTAGCTTATATAATAGTTGCAACAGGTTAATATTAGAGGAACCGTCACAGAACGTCTAATATCTGAATATAGACGTATAGTTGTATAACGATGTAGTGTTATTACAATGGGTTTCGATTGTAATTGTGAATTTTACTATGTTTTTGTAAGGTCAATATTATTGTCGATGTGAAGTTACAGGATATACCGATGTTGTTGAAATGCCTCTAATTCATGGAAGATAAGTTGTAGGCTTATGGCCAACATTGATTTATGTTGAGTTGTTGTTTGTTGTTGTGTTTGTTGCTACATTCATGTTGTGTCGCATACATCGCATATCAAGTTGGAGATGATGCTCGTTAAGTTGGCATGGATTGGAAAAATATAAAGTTGAAGGCTTATGACTTGTTGATGCCTCTATTTATTGGCATATTATTAATTTGGTAGTTTTGCTCCATTGGTACCACATGCATTTGCATAAAGTCAAGTTGCATTCTGTGTTGCATACTGAGTCGTTGTGCAGTTGAATTAATTATGTTAAATGTTGTTAAAAAGTTGTGAAGTGGTGATTTTATATGAACTAATTCTAAAATATTATTTATCATACATTTAATTATATTGTTTGTTGTCTCACCCCTTCTATTTGAATGTTACCCCTATGTTGGTAATGTGCAGGTAATCCAGAATGAAGGTTGTTTACCTTCAGTAGTTCGAGTCGGTGTCGTTGCTCTGATACGTAACATTCGGGGGGATGAACACTTGTTGTTTTATCATTGTTATTACTTCAGTTGTTGAATTTGAAGTTGATTTCGTTAATTACTTATTATTTTGAATTTTCTTTCAGTTGGACAAAGATGTTATGTCATTTGAGTTGAAAATTTTGATTCCGCTGCTTAAATAATAAAGTTGTTTCGTTTTAAAGACTAAAATTATTGTTATCTGTTCATCCAATGATTTAAGTGTTATGTATATGTTTTATATGCGATTAGATATCGTAGTTATAAGTTGAAAGTGTATTATCCTATTTGTATGTCGAAATTTTATAACTCTGATTTCATAATAATTGTCGGGTAGAATTGGGGTGTTACATTATCCCTTACCGAGAACATGTGCTAACCTTGATTCTGTATTTCAAAGAGATTACCTTTGAGCACATCCCAAGGGAAGAAAATCAGATGGTGTACACCTTGGCTACCATGTCATCCATGTTCAAGCTCATATGGATCAATGAGGCTCCCAAAATTACCATTGAAAGATTTGACGAGCCGACACACTGCTACGAAATTGATACTGATGGAGTAGAAGAGAAGCCTTGGTTTCATGAAGTAAAAAAGGCATCTTGAGGCTCAAGAATACCCTGAAGGAGCATCTATCAATTATAAGAAATTCCTATGGAGGTTCTCAGCTAAGTTCTTCCTGAGCAATGGAATTTTGTACAGGCGCAACCATGACTCAACTCTGCTTTGTTGTGTGGATAAGAAGGAAGCAAAGAAAATTATGGAGGATATGCATGAAGGAGTCTTTAGTACTCACTCCAGTGGGCATACTATAGCTAAGAAAATATTGAGAGAAGGTTACTATTGGTCGACCATGGAAACTAACTGTCATCGCCACTCAAGAACTTGTCATAAGTTCCAGTTTTATGCTGATAAAGTTCATGTGCCTCCAGTACCTTTGAACGTAATGACTGCTCCTAGACCATTTTCAATGTGGGGAATTGACATGATTGGATAAATCAAGCCTACTGCATCTAATGGACATTGCTTCATTCTCGTCACCATTGACTACTTCACAAAATGGGTTGAAGAAACTTCGTTCTCCTCTGTTACCAAGAGTGTTATGGCTCTTTTAATCAAACATAACCTTATCTTTCAGTATGGCATCCCTTAGACAATCATCACTAACAATGGCACCAACCTTAACAACACTATGATCACTGAACTATGAACGCAGTTCAAGATCAAACACCACAACTCTTCTCCATACAGAGCAAAGATGAATGGTACAGTGGAAGCCGCTAACAAGAACATAAAGAAGATTGTGAAAAAGATGGTTGTGACTTATAAAGACTAGCATGAGATGTTACCATTTGCTCTTCATGACTATCACACTTCAGCATGTACATCAATTGGGGCAACCTCATTCTCTCTAGTCTATGGTATGAAAGTTGTCCTGCCTATCGAGGTTCAGATTCTCTCTCTAAGGATTATCAAATATGCATACTTAGACGAAGATGAGCAGATTCAGACCAGGCTAGACCAGTTGAATCTGATTAACAAAAAGAGACTTGTGGCTGTTTGTCACGGTCAGATGTAACATAAATGTATGATCAAAGAATTCAACAAAAAAATCAAGCATCGAGTATATCAGGCTGGTTATTTGGTAATATAGTGCATCATTATACCGCAAGGTGATCCCAAGGGCAAATGGACTCCCACCTATGAAGGGACATTTTTTGTCAAGGAAGTATTTTCAGGCGGTGCTATGATACTGACCACCATGGACGGTGAAGATTTCCCGCACCCTATGAATGCGAATATAGTCAAAAGATACTACGCATAAAAAATGACCCGCTAGGTTGACTGGCCTAGGAAAAAATAAAGGCATCCCAGTGAACCAAAAGGTTTCGGGTAAAAATTAGGGATATATATAAAAGATTATACACCCGGCAAGTCGAAAACCTGAAAAGGCGGCTTGGGAAAAAAAGGTTATCCCGGTGGACTGAAAACCCAAAAGGGCAGTCCAAGAAAATGTTAGGGACTAAAAGCGTATGATTATATCCCGTTGGATCACTTACAACAAGCTTTATTACCAACGTCAAGTTCAAACAGTGCAAATCGATTCAATCAACTTCTTCTGACAGCAAGGGATGAGATGTTCAAAGACATAGGGGCAATAACAGAGTTGGAACCCAACGAGATCATTTCCACATAGATATATATTTTGCTTTCACTTTGTCCTCTTTCATTTCACGACGACTTCCTCTTACTAGGATTTCCATCTCTTTGTACAAAATCGTCTGTTTATGGGAAAATTATCAATATAAATACACTCTAAAATTTAAACGTTTTGTTTATTCTGTTTTGTTTGAAAAAATGTCCAATGACTAAAATTGAATGAACATATGCATATAGACATGATTGACTGTAAACAAATATATGCATAAAAACAGGAATAAGCATTTACCCAAGATTTTGGGGGTTGGGATGATGTTCAAGCTGTCCATGAATCCCCACAGAGCCACTTCTATGAGATCATACCCCACAGAGTAATCTTCACAAATTCATCCCCAAAAAGGATACATTCCCCGCATTTTCCCCAACCTACGGAGTTCCAATCAGTACAGTTCATGAAAATTATCTTCCCCAACTGAGTTTGAAAACTGTAAAGCCAATTTCCCCAGGAGAGTTTGTTTCCTCGGCAGAGTACTTCTCTGTCAATAGGGTTTATTTCCCCAACAAGATTATAGTCTCCTCAACTTGAGTCTATTCTTCAGATTGCTACGAATCATCGACAAAATTCCTCTCCTCAGTGAAGCCATCACTATCCCTAGAGAGTTACTACGAAACCTAAAACCAGACCAGATACTAATTAACTTTATCCTCCCCATACGAGTTGGAAGGTTATCCATCTCTTTTATCCCAAGTCAGGGTATATATGAATTATTCTCCCCGGACGAGTCGGAAGGTTATCCATCTCTTTTATCCCCAGTTAAGGTATATAAGAATTGAATTCCCTAGTAGAGCAATGAACAACCAATGTTCCTAAAACTCTTCTCCCCAAAGCAGAAGTCAACATTCCCCAGCGGAGTTTCCTCAAACAAAATATAAGAATCCTCAGCGGAAGAATTCTAGACAAGATTGAAGATACACATACTCTTCATCCCCAACAATAGTCAGGGATTTATTTTCCCAAACAAAATACAGCACAGGCTTACAAATACACTTCACAATATTTCACATTCATACGTCATAGCATATGCATACGAAACGTATGTAGCACAATCTCATTTATTTTGAGAACATCATTATGCAATACATTTCATACATCACGACCTTTCATACAACTAACTCTTTACCTTTTCATGAAAGATCAATTAACAGACGAATATCATCAATAATTCTCAAAACCGATTGTAGATTAATTCCCAAAACAAGACAGGGCGACTATCTACATGATGAATACTTCCTTCAGACATCTTATGGCTCA
Organism: Vicia faba; assembly: GCA_948472305.1. Taxonomy (NCBI): domain Eukaryota; kingdom Viridiplantae; phylum Streptophyta; class Magnoliopsida; order Fabales; family Fabaceae; genus Vicia; species Vicia faba. The sequence goes on from OX451741.1 coordinate 555,434,017, forward strand.
GATTAAATCAACCAAAGATTTATTTTGATACTTCTTACAGTAGACATTTTCTGGCTCAGATTAAATCGACCAAAGATTTATTCTGATACTTCTTTCAGTAGACATTTTCTGGCTCAGATTAAATCGACCGAAGACTTATTCTAATACTTCTTCCAGTTAAAGACAAACACAAACATCTTCTGTCTCAAATTAAATCGACCAAAGATTTATTCTAACACTTCTTCCACTAGACTTTTTCTGGCTCAAATTAAATCGACCAAAGATTTATTCTAATACTTCTTCCAGTAGACATTTTCTGGCTCAGATTAAGTCGACTAAAGATTTATTCTGATACTTTTTCCAGTAGACATTTTCTAGCTCATATTAAATCTACCAAATATTTATTTTGATACTTCTTCCAGTTAATGATGAACGCAGACATCTTCTGGCTCAGATTAAATCGACCAAAGATTTATTCTGATACTTCTTCCAGTAAATATTTTCCAGGCTCATATTAAATTGACCAAAGATTTAATCTGATACTTCTCCCAGTAGACCTTTTCTGGTTCAAATTAAATTGACCAAAAATTTATTTTGATACTTTTCCCAGTTAAAGTCGAGCGTAGACTTAGGCTAATTTCTCTATCAACAGTTACTTTGGATGGCATCTATAAGCCCATCTCTGAAAACTCTTCATTACCTCTCCAAATGGCATCTTTAAGCCCATTGCCGACATAATCAACTAATAGCATTAATTCGTGCACAAGCTAGTGCAAATTTTTGGGCACTTATGTGTTCAATCATCTTCCACTTTCAAGTCACGAATGGAGGACATGCCAATCTAACTCTTCATATTTAAGAAGATTGAACAGGGAAAGCTGGTGTACTCCAAAATTTTCCCTCCCTTTTTCTTAATACATTTCTCATAAAAATTCTCAATTGCTCAAGGATTCTCAAGAGTTGATCAGACAAGCTCACTTCCTAAGTACTGGGCCCCCAACTAGGGTTTTCGTTTTCTCAAGGAAAATTGGATTTCTAATGCCTCAAGTGACTTTCATGGTTCATCATAAGTCTCCAAGAATGCTCATACCAAGTTTCAAGTCTTGCATCACAAATTTGCTCAATCAATTACTCAAATGACTAAAAATCAGTTGTATTGGGTAAAAAGTTAACTGTCACACAAAAGTCAAACTTTGACTTTTTTGGTCAACTTTAAACTTCAAAGATCAAGAGTCATCAAAAAATTCAAATTTGTCAAGCTTGATCAACAAGAATCACAAAGTTAACAAAAAGTCAAAATTTCTAATACTTAGAAAAATTCTAAGTGTTTTGTTCTTAATAAATTCACTACTTCTTGACCATTTTTCACTAAGATACAAGATGATTCAAGGAAAACTTTCAACATGAAAGTTGTAGAGCATGATTAATTCTAAAAATTTGTTCATGAGGAATGATGTCCAAAAAATGCTTGGATTAGGAGATATAGGTCCATGAAGTCGTGACATTTTTATCTAACACTTAGAGAAATTTTCAACAAGTTTTGTCAGATTTTTGTCCCAAGTTGGCAATTTTTCACCAAGTTCCAAGTTGATTTAGATAAAGTGGTCAACATGAAATTTGTAGACAATGTTTCAAGCTTTCCAAAATGTCCAAGAACATATTTTTATCATGCTTGAGCTAAGAGATTCGAAGAGATGAAGTTGGGCATCCATTCTTGAATTATAGGTCATATTTGTGAAGAGCTCAAGAATAAATCCTCATGCCATGCTGCATAATCTTGCTTTGAAGGCCTCTTAACTTCCAAATCATTCCACAATTAAATGTTTACACAAACTTTTAAACTATGGTCCATTTATTTATGCATTTTCCAAACCATTTTTCCATTTTTGGGAGAAATGTTACATTTCCATTCTTGTAAAGCAAGGTTTAATCACAAAGTCAATGCATTCAGCCTCTCACTTGCTCCCTTTGCATGCACTCAACACAAAAGTCAGAAGAAACATGTTTAAAGTTCCTAACCACTTTAGATTTCCATGTACTTCACATTGGAACCATGTTCTTCAAGTTTGCTTCATGTACAATCCAACCTAGCCATAACATGTGATTTTGTAAACCAAGCCCTCTCAGCCTCTAAAACCTTTTCTCTATAAATAGAGGAAGTATTTGTAAGCTAAGACACGAGTTCATAAGCCCTCTAACCCTCTCAAACTCTTAAAAATAAGAATTTGCATCCAAAACTCCATTGCTTGCAATTTCTAACCTTGAACTTGAAACACCTAATACACTCGTGTGTTTTCATTCTAAATCATTCACAAAGCTTATACAACTCACATAGAACTTATCCAAGACTCTTTTTCATCATTGTGACATCATTTTCATCACCCTCCATTTTCAAAAACAGGGCTCTGCAACTTGACTTGTCCAGAAGATTCCAGGCATTCTCAATCCAAAGTAAGCATTGCAATAGCTTCTTGGGAGTTCAGTGAAGCTATCCAGATCATCAAAACATCTCCAGGAGTGCTCCAACTTCAAATACAATTATAACTTTTGAGGTAAGTTTTCTAAACTTTGAAATTTTTGTTCAAGCATCATTAATGTTTACTTTTTGAATAAAAATGTAGACCTCATTGCCCTGAAGCTAACCATGTGCTTACATTTCATTTATCTTGCCTGAGTGATGAGAATTTTGAAACTGAAGTTTCTAAAATTCTAGGGTTCAGTTTGGTACCGAGTAAAATTCCCACTCATCTTTTATCTATAGCTTTTGAAATTTATATGGTTGGATTCGTGGTTAAATTTCCAGCAAGTTTCATGTTTACATTTTTCAATTTGGTTGAGAAATGAGCATTTTCATAAATTCAAAAATATTGTTGTGATTATTGGCACGAGGAAGAAGATGAAGTTCTATTCAGAAACAAGTTTGTAATATATTTAATAGTTGTTGTTTTAACTAGCGGATGTATCACCATCCCCAATGGTTAAAGTGCGCGCCTATTTATCTTAGGGACCTGGGTTCGAGTCACAACGGTATCCTTTTACATTTTTTTGATTTATTTTGCTTTTATTTTGATTTTAGCACCCCCCCCCCCCATTTGCTGTAAAACACACAGGCCCATACTTTTTATTATTATTTTATTTGCTGATTCAAACAAAACCTGGTTGGGCCTGGTATCTCTTTTCCTTTCTTTTCACCCATTTTTTACTTCTAAACCATGCCCAACTCCTTTTTCTTTGTATTTTATTTTTCTTTATTTATTTTATTTCATTTCAATTTTAAATAAAAAAATAGATTCAAGTTTAATTATTTAATTTAATTTTCATAAAAATATAATAAATTTAAATTAGTCATTTTTGTAAAATAATTAGAAATAGTTTTATTTTATTTTTACAATAAATTCTTTTTTCTTCTTTCTAAATAAAAAAAAACATCAAAAATATTTGCTAAACAATTAATTTCCTTTCAAAATCAATTTTAATTTAGACCTAGGTTTTCTTTAATTAAACTAATTTTCCTTTTTGATTAATTAAATTAATTGACTCTTTTTAACCTATTACTAAATTTAGTTTAATTTCCTAGGTTTTCACTAAATTTTATAATGTAAATAGGTAGGTTAATTATCAAACTTTGTTTTCCATCAAAAAATCACAAACAAAACATTTTCTTTTCCTTCTTATTTAATTTTATCTTTGCGTATTTTTATTATTTCGCATTATCATTTATGTAAATGGTCTATAATGGATAATTAGGATTTATTTCTTTCCTCCCCATTCGCAAATTTGTTTCCCCCATTCCCAAAGCATTGTAATAGCGTAGGATATTTATTTCTGTAATTTATTGCTTTCCATATTTCTGTTAGTAATTAGGGTTTGTATGACAAGATTAAAACCAATCATAAGAAAACTATAATTCAAGACAAATAATTGAATCAAACACACTTTGCATACTTAAATCTCTAGGGTTAACCTCACTTGTCACCTTGGATTAAAACAGTAATGTCCCTCGAACGTGGGATGCTTCTACAAAGACCTTCAAATAAAAGATCATAGTCCCTCGATGACCCTTCGATGTTGCCTTCGGTAAACGATCTTAGTCCCTTACGACAAATTGCTAAAGCATCTTACAAGTTGCCTTCTATGATTGTACGATGACCCATGCCCGTCCCTCACATACAATGATAAGGCTTCCTACTAACTAATGGTAGGATAGCACCATCTAAAGGAGGAGGAAAAGAACAAAGACTTTTTGAGTAGGTAGATCGCTCATAATCGCTTGCTCACAAACTAAAACAATTTCCACACTTCACACTTTTAAAACAACTATCTTCAAAACACTTTTCAAAACAAACATTTTGTATACATTCTCAACGATACGAGAATCATTACAAAATTACCATACATTGGCATTTTCAAAACATATTTCCAAAACAACACTTCCTTTCACAAATATTTTCAAAACAAACATTTTTGTATACATTCTCAACTATACGAGAATCATTGCAAAAGGAAAGATAAAACATCAAGTCTCAAAGAAAAGAGAAGGATGATAAAACATCAAGCATGGATGACAAAAAATCATGTAAGAGATGACACAACATCATGTAACAGATGACAACATCATGTAAGGGATGACAAAACATCATGTATGGATGGAAAAACATCCAGAAATGATGACACAACATCAAGTATGGATGGTAAAACATCATATAAGAGATGATAAAACATCAAGTAATATGAGATAGATGACAAAAAATAAAGATGAAGATGATAACATTCATGTGATAAAGCACACACAAGAGATTAAACTCTTAAACACACTTGAAGAAGTGGAGAAGAAGAAGTAGAAAGCAAAAATAAGAAATCAAGGAAGTATGAGAAGATGAAGTGAGATGAAAGAGATGAAGTGGCATACAAGTAAGAAGTGAATACATGTGAAACTCATCATCATCATGCACATAATATTGAGAAATATTCACCATCAAATTATACAAGGAAAGTTGGTTGAAAAGCCCTAACTAGACATAAGTCCTCAGGAAATGCTAACAATCAATCTTGTGAGATGAAAGAGGTAGTGTGGAGAAGAAAAAGTAAACATGGACATGTTATAAACTCAACACATACCAAATAATTAAGGTAAAACTCAATTAGACATGAAGGTCATGGTACAAACACCAAAGCATACAAACTAGGTCAAAACAAAGTTGTAAAGTGAAGTGCAAGTGAGTATGTGATTAGAGAATCATGGTGTAATGTGTCACGTATGTGTGAATTCAGAAAAAAAAACATAAGGTTAAAGTAATACAAAATCTCATGCACCCCTAAGACAACCTTACTAAAGCAAATTCAAAAGTTAACACAAGACTAGGTCAATACCACACCCAAAGTCAACCCTAAAGAAAAAGAAAGATCAAGAAAAGGATAGATGAAGATGGTACATGTTTAGAGGGGTTCTAAAGCATACAAGTAATTAGCATATGAGATTTAATAAACCATATTTAAATGCCACAAGTCATGGAAGAGGATTGCACATATATCATATAAAAGGAATGATGCAAAGAGACGAGGAATAGTAAGTTTAAGTTGGAAGAGTAAAGATGAAGTAAAGAGATCATAATTTGAAAATTATGACATGTTTGACTTGTGTTATAAGCTGACTTAAGATGAGATTCAAAAGTAAAATAACATGAAGATGAAACTTAATACACAAGCAAAGTCACAAGGTTTGATAATCAACATCATAAAAGATGGAAACATTTGCCTTAAACTACATGAACTTGGTAAAGATCAAATGAGATTAAAGAAAATGGTACTTATAGGTCATAGTTCAATGGAATAATCCCTTCTAAAGTACCTATATTAAGCTCAAAACCCTAATCAATTCCATTGATGTAACATGCTTAAGTGTCATGACAACTTGTAGAAGTTGTAGTCTCTAATGCATACAAGTATATGTGACCTAAAGAGATCAAACCTAAAGTTATTAGATGTTATAGGAAAAGGCCAAAATCAAGATACCTTAATGAGACATAGAATACAAATCATGAGGCAATCATTAGACACAGATGCTCAAGAAAGACAAGTAAGAAGGCAAATATAACACTCGTTATGTCACCTTGTTAGTTGACAAATGAGTGTCAACTAAAAGGATCACAAGGGCATTAGGAATTTGGATTATAAGTGAATTCAAGATCAAAACTTAGACATTGAAAAGAATTAGACTTAAAGTCCTCAACAAACATCAACATATGTCAATCACATACTTAAGTCAAAACAAAGAGTGCAGGTGAAGTAGAAAGAAGTGTGTGATGGATGGATCATGGAATGGAGTGTAAAATAAGAGTGAGAGCATAAGTAAACACATCATGTTAACACATTCTAATACATATAGTCATACTCAAAGCATCAAACCTTAGATACATTCACACACACACACACAAAGTAAAAATGCAGCAATTAGGTCAAAACATTTCTATTCATGCTCCTAAGTACAAATGAAATTCAAGAAAGGAAATGTATGAAGAGAGAAAATGCTTATATGATGTATAACATACAAGTCAGTAACAATTAATAATCTAAAATAACATACTCAAGCATCACACATAATGCAAGAAGATTATGCACAAAACACAAGAAAAAAGACCAATAAGAGGCATGAAATATTTGACAAGAGAAAAGGGATTTAGAAGCATGATAAAAATAGGAAAGATGAATAAAAATAGTACAAATTCATTAGAATACCATACGCAAAAGATTAAACTAAAACTATGCACATAAACCAACAATTGAAAGCACTTTAGACAAAGGTAAACTTCTATGCATACTTCTAAGTCAAAATTAGGTTAAAAATAGGAAAAAAGACTTGTAAATTACATGTCAATTTAATCCTAACTTCTCAAAGACTTATAAAAGTCAGAAACATGGTTTGAAACTCTTGGATTAACTTGGAAAAGTGAAAATGATTTGAAACAGTCAAGACTAGTTGGCAAAAGTCTCAAACTAGAGAGGCTTAAAAAAATAAATTGTGAAAAATATGAGATAAATGTTTAAAATTCTTCAAAAATGGTTTTCATGACCTCAATCCATCCAAGAATCTCAACCATATTTTATTTTATTTTTAGAAGTCAAGAAAATTGGAGAGTTAAATGTTTCTTTGAGCTTAAGCGAGCAAAGGGATCAAAAACAACAATTAACTTGCACAATTTTGAAAAGTAAGCAAACTGAATTGTAAATAAAATTAAAAATCATGAAAAATTATATTAATATCTAATAAGCACTAAACATATTTTTCTAGAATTTTATCACAAGAGGAAAAATTCAAACAGAAATTATTGCAAAAATGCAACAAAATTAGCAAAAGAATGACATTATCAATAAATTGATTTAACTAGCATGTCATAAAATTCTATAAAATAAAGACAAAATTATTTTCATGAAGCAGAATAAAAAAAAAACTTAAGACAATTTTTTAAGATTTTTTTAGGTTAATGAAAATTAGAAAATAAAATTCAAAATCCTAAAAGGTGATTAAAACACTTAATTAAACTAAGAGAATTATTTAATCATGCAAAAATGATAAAAATAATAAATAAAATTCAGAATATGAAAATTTACTAAAAATGAAGTTTAGAATATTTTTGTGATAATTTTTGTATCAAAGAAAATATTAAAACAAAATTTAAGAAAACAATTAAAAATGAATGAAAATTCAAATAGATTGAAATCTATTACACCTATTTAAAAACATAAACGCCGTAAAAAGCTCAAACACATGATCAATCAAAATGTGCCATGTTATCATCCCTACCAAACATCAAACCATAACTCGTTTGAAAACAGCTTAGCATGCAATGTCCCCATGCTTGTATCTCTCTTATTTTTCTGCCAAATCAAGTGAGGTAAAAACCAAAAATCAAGATCTAACAGAGTAGATACTCATAGAGTCAATGATTTTTCAAAATGATGCATAAAACATAGAGAAATAGTGGTGCAAGAATCACTGAATTCAAGAAAATATAAACATGCTTAAAATAGAATTGTCATGCAGTTTTCATATCTGAAATTCTTCTTTATTTCTGAACCAAATCAAACGATCCAAACATAAAAATCCATCACAAAATTTCAAGGAATAATGAGATGATCATAAATTTTACAAATGATGTAAGATCAAGTAAAAATCTGAGCACGAAGACACTATTCCAAGCAAAATTTTAAACAGCTCGCAAAGAATTAATTGAACATTCAATCACACATGAATATACATCAGATCTAAGATCTAACCAGGTAAACCATAACGCAAATGATCTACAATAAGAATTCAAGATGAAATCATGAATTAGGGTTCCATGCCTCAAGTTGTGAAAATTAAATTCACAAAGTGTCTCTGATTTTCAATAAGAAACCCGATGAATCTTCTTCTTTCAACTTTAATGAAGAAGAAATATGCAAGGATTGAAACTTGAAAAAGGAACTTGAGAGATGCTTGAAGAAACTAATTCTGATTTTTTGAAGAATATGAAGCTTCTTGTGAGAGAGATGTAGAGTGTAGCTTGCGAATTCAGAGTGTGTGTGTGAATGAGAGAGTGGTTCTCTTATATAGAGTGAGGAAGAGTGTTGAGGAAGTTTGATTTTGGGGGTATGATAGTCATTGAACCAATAAATTCGTTAGAGGGAAATAGAGACCATTTTGACCAATTTAGAAGGTTGCATTGGTGACTTGAGTTTTATTTGGTTTTTCTTAACTTGCTTATGCATTTTGAGCGAGGAATAGAGAGTGGAGAAAGAATATTGACGGAATATCAAGTTGTCACGTGATATTGAGGTGGTGACAGGTCTGTGCGAGGTTGCATTCTTTTCCCATTCTAGTAAAAAGAGAATATGAGGGGTGCATGCTATTTTCACGTGTTTGGTCATTTTAGGCAAGTGACACATGGGAAAACAATGAGGCCTTCATATTGGGATTTTGGCATGAAACTTTGCAACAAAATTGAACTATAAAATTCTGCCATGCATCATGCCAATGCGAATGCCTTAGCTTTAACTAAATATCTCCACCATCTCTCCATTATAAGTCTTGAATTTGGCATCATTGGAAAGCTAAGGCAAAGTGGATCAATTTTTATGTTGAAGGAAAATAAGATAGAGTCTTGTAAGGTCTTCAAATGTTGGCACAAAATTTAGAGAAACTGGCCTGACCATGCAATGCGCGCACACAGATGTCATGCAATGCTAGTAACTTTTGTATTTTGATAAGCACAACTTTCATTCAAAATATCTTGAATTGTAGCCCTCAAAATGGAATAATTCTTGAAGAAATATTGAAGATAACACAAATATTAACAACTTTGATGTTCAATACTTTTTGAGATCGTGATCAGTTTAACAATAAAAATGGTGGTGAGTGTGTGCCCGCCATGTGTTAGATAAAAATTTACGCGCGAGGCTTCTCTAGCTGGGAAAACTTACCTTCTCCATACCACAACTCCTAAACTTAATATCTTCCTCTATAATGAACCAAATGAAGTGATCCTTGAATAAAAATGTACAGGAGGATTCAAGCTACAATCTTGATGTTGACACTTTTCAAGTCTAAATCCATTTGACACCACAAAAACGGACATGAAGAAATCAGGCATTATGCTCATACTTTGAAAAATCACTAAGTGTCAAGGATCTTCCAAGCTAGATAACTTCTTCTCCTTTCATTTTTTATACTTGGACTCACAAGGACAAAGTTAAAGAACGTTTCTTCCTATTTCCAACTATGTAAAGCTTGAATTTTTTCAATAAAAAATGAAGAAGTTATGAGTTTTCAAAGTTTAGTACTATGAATTTCCATACTTAAAAACTTTTCAAATGTTCAAATGACTTCCTTGACAAGTTATCCACAAGTTCATTATTTCTCATGATTTTCTTCCATCAATGACCATACAACATGAAAATGTGGATATTTAATTGCATGTTGACTAAAAAACCCCTTGGTCAAACAATTGACTTTCGTTGACTTTTGCTCAAATGAATGTTTTACCCCCAATTTATCAATTGAACCACTTCCAATCAAAATTGATACTCAATCCTTCAATCATAGGTACTCATTAACATATATAGAATCATGGAATCAAGTCTTGCCCAAAAAATAAAATATTTTGTGATTAAGTCCAAAACCCTTAGTTTCGGTCCTCCATGTTATGAGATGATAATCAAACTTCAAAACCCTAATTCCAAGGATCAAGTTGTGAAATTATTTGAAAAAATATGTCTAATATGACAATGAGAAGATATTGCTCCATAAAATTGGTCCACACAAGCATCAAACACTTCACCAGGTCAAAACCCTAATTTTAAGAGATGCATAGGAGGACAGTGATTCAAGAATCAACATTTGTACTTTCAAACTTCTGATGAGTCAAAGAGACAATTGAGACATCTTGAGGTATGAGAAACCCTTAAATCTTTAGTGAATAAAAGATTGAGGTAATGATACCCTTCCTGCACTGATTGTCAACACACTTAACTTTCAATAGCTTACAGAGGAACTTGGGGAATCAAAATACCTTGATCCTATCACAATGTATGAATGCATATTGATGAAACATAAGCCTTTAAAGTTCAAAAATAAAGAGGGTAAATATTTGGGTGCAACACATAGAGACTGGATTCCAAAGCAGAAAGATCCTAATAGCATTAATGTTCACAAACTTTTCGATGTTAGGAAAGAAGAACAACCTATAGGCAAGAAAAGCAAAGACAGCCTCGAAAGAAATTGTACTCTTCATCATGGAAAAGTAACGAGCTTTCTCCAATAGAAACTGAGAAGGTAAACCTCTGATTCCTCTTTTGGTAGTCATGTTATCCTCAATCTCAGACTTCCTTAGGTGAGTAACTGCTGAAATCTCATGAGACTTAGGTTCTCCTTCTAAACCGGTGAAAAGAACATAATCAATAATAGGTAGACCAAGTCGATAAGAATACTTTTCCAATGTAGGCTCAATTAATAGTCAGGAAAAGTAAAATATCGGTATAACGGATCATAGAACTGAACCTAGGTAGCAAGAATACCCTCTTTGATCTTGAGCTTCATAAGAGGTACAATAGCTTCATACCTCTTCTGGAAATCTATACGACTCTCAATTTTAGAGATCAAACTCTTCAGTTCCTCTTTCTTAGGATACTTGGAACTGTACTTTTGAGTTATTATCCTTCCAAAATTCATGGTAAAAAGAGTACCTGAGATATTTGCAAAGATCATCCTTAATTTCCTTGAAAAACTGTTTAAAGAATGCTCATGGGTGCATGAATGCATGATAATGCAACAATCACACACAAGATCACAAACATGGGGGGTTCATAGGTTCTACGTCACGAGTATAAAGCTAAAGGTACTACCCATAAGGTAAGGACTAATGGTATATCACCTGTCGAACAAGGTTATAAGGAAATCCCAGAGTTTACATTCCTCCTTCGGATATTACCAACGTCCCGATTAGCTCGGTAATTAGCAATATTCTCAAGAGAAACTCGTCTGAATGCAGCATCATGTGACAACTACTTCGGGATTACTCTGTCATGATCTTTGTAATACATCTAAAAGGCCAAGATTGGTTAAGGGTTTTACGGTTTCTCAGCTTCGCTGGATCCCAGGTCAAAAGCAGAAATGTCTTCCCAATTGCTTGGTAAAACAATACTACAGTCAAAGGGGCCTCCACTGAGTGGGGGATCTCATGTCTTATTTTTTAGGATTACTCCCTCAAAGTTAACATGACTATATCGCCCGTCCTTTCTTAAGTTTTCCCAGGTCTGGGTATAGGACTTATAGGAGATTATCAAGCACCTTGAAAACCTGAAAAAGCCAGACATACATGCATATATACAACAAATATTATACAATAAATAGCACATACATAAATAAATAAAGATAGGATCAACCCACTTAGAGATCGAATGTTAGTCCCCAGTGAAGTCATCAGTTTTTCTAGAGTAGTAGAAATGTTGAGACTAAGCCATTGGATTGACTTAACTCGTACAAATCAAATAGAAATCGCCACCATGCTTTATTGTTTCCAAAGGAAATGGGAAAAGAGTGAATAAACCCAAAATTAAGAGGGAGTGAATCTAGATACGGGGGTTATTTATGCAAAGGGAAGGTGTTATCACCCTAAACATCTACAGTACTCTGCATGAACCTCTTTGAAAATATATGTATTTTGGCAATAAAAGGTGTATATAAAAAAAGATGGTGGGGATAAGAAAAGAACTGTTCTTTTACAATTTTTGCACCCGCCGTAGTTACGAACCTTTTGTGCCTGCATACCCCCTTCGTGTAATAGAGGATCAGGGTACTTGTAGTTCACTTCAATAAAATTTAAACATATGCGTGTTTGTTAATTTTAAGAGAAGAGACATCTTATCATAAATGAGTGATAACATACTTACTACCCACAATTATGAGAAAGTAGTATTTGCATTATTTCAAAGTGGAGAACATCATTTGGATTTTAAAATTCACAAGACATCACTCAACACCCAAGTGGTAAATGGCTCACTTCATTACATATCGTAGAAGTATAGTAGCTTGCATCACTACAAGAATCAACAAGAGTCTAATCTTTGAGAAAAGATTTAAAATGAAAAGCCAAAGTGGAAAAATGGTTTGAGTGAGGTTAATGACTTTTAGTCTTAAGAAAGATGTCAAAGTATGATTAAATTGATTAAAGGTTTAATTAAGAAAAATATTTTTGAAAATGCATCGGCCAAAGTCCAAGTTTATTATGAAAGCAGATCTAATTTGGAAAACAAGAAGAGTTTGAAAAAGAGGGAGAAGATTTGAAAATTAAAGAAAGGTGGAAGGAGATGAAGATAATATCCTATGTACACAAAGTAAAAGCTAAGGAGGAGAACGATCTAACCAATAAGAAGGCAACACTTGACATAAAGAAGTCAATATAGAATTCTAATCCTTTTGGGTAAAACAAGAAAGCATAATACTAAACCTCAGATGAATACCAAGCCTCAGATGAATTAAGCACCAAGCAAAGTCTTCACTGATAAAAAATTGTCCAGAGTAACAACTGTATATAGAGGAATTCCTAATCACAAATAAAGCATGGAAACCAGAATAACCTACACACCAAAAAAGTCCAAGCCAATGCCTTGGAGTAAACCCCAAGGACTTCAGAACAAATTCACAAAAAATATCACAGTAAAGATCACAGAGTTTCAAAGCCACAGGGTTTCTAATCCTAGGTCTCAAGAATCCACAACTCCAAAGTTCCAGGGAGAGTAACCAGATAGTCCAAGTAACCTTAACCTTTTTTATTGTCCAAGTTTACTATTAAGTATATTTATAAAAGAAAATAAAGCTCAAGTGAGAAAAGATAAAAATGATAGAAAGTAGATACTCAAGTGAGCAAAAGGAAAATAGCATGAGATGTAAATGATAAAGGTAAATGAAATAAAGTAAAGATATAAAATAAATGCATAAAGTAAAAACATAAAGTAAAGTCAATGGTTAATAGTCAATGGTTAGAAGTTAGTGATTAATAGTTGAGGGTTGGTGATTTTTTAGAAGAGTGATCCATGATGATTTAAATATTGAGCCTAGGTCAAAGTTGATTAAGATTCATTAGAGGATTAATAGAATCAAAGCCTCCTAACAATGAGCTTTCAAGGTTATTGACCATAGCTCAATATTTAATAATTTTTGGGTTTACAAACACAAGGTTTGAATCACTAAGAATTAGTCAAATAAAAGGTGAAAATGAAGGATTCCAAGTAATATGATCCATGATGGTTTGAGCCTTGAACATAGGTCAAAGTTAATGAAGACTCATCAGCAGATTGATAGAATCAAAACCTCCTAATAATGACCCATCATGGTTATTGGCCATAGTTTAACACTTAACCATACTTGGGCTTGCAAACATCAAGTTTGGGCCACTAAGAACCAATCAATTGGAAAGAAGAAAAGGGATAAGATGAAGGGGAAAAGGGAAATCACAGTCTAACCAATGTATCAGATGAATTGAAATTAGGGTTTCAAATATCATCAACATCATTCATCCATTTTGGTGGATTAGGTTTTTCAACCTATCAACAGCCAAGATCCAATGAGGTTGAGGAACTTGTCCCAAAATAACACTTAAAATGTCTCCAAATCAGAGCCAATCACCAAAATAATAAAATATAATTAATAAAAAAAATATTTAAATGATTAATAAAAAAAAGAAATATATGGTAAAATACAAAAAGTGTATTAAAACACCAAATAAAAATCCCAAAAAAAAGTATCAGAGGTCAAACATGAGTTAACAAGTGTTGAAAAAAGTTTTAGAATTTTTAAAATCTGGAACTATTTTTAAAAATACAAAACTTAATCAAAATAAACCAAAAATCACAAAAAAATAGTTAAATCAGAAATAAAAATTAAACAAGGTCACCAATATTTGTCAAGAGGTAATTGGATTCTTCCATATTTTTTCAGAATTTTATAAGGTCTAAAACTGTTTTTAAACAATTAAAACACATCAAATAAAGAGAAAAATCATAAAAAATATCAAATCATGAAATAAAATTATGAAAAATAAGAATCATAAAGAGAATATTCAAATATATTTTTAGTAATTTTTTTCATAATTTTTGAACTTAAAATGATTTTTTGATGATTTTTTGAAGTTTAAAACAATTAAAACAAAAATCATAAAATAAAAATAAAACCAAAATAATGTGGACCATCTGATCATTGTCAAAACGCGTTAGTAATCAGATCCAAGGGATCTGGCATGCTGTGCATGCTATGGACTCTCTTAAATAACACATTGGATCTCAAATAAAATCAGAAAATATAAAATAAAAAAAATGTGGACCATTGGATCAATGTCAAAACGCGTTAGTAAACAGATCCAAGGGACCTGGCACGTTGTGCATAATATGGACTTTAGTGAATAAAACCCTGAATCATTAATTTAAAAACAGATTTGAAAAAAATGTGTGGCAACATGTCATTGGTTGAGAGATGACACACATGTCATCTTCAACTCCAGCCAGCTCGAGTTGCAGGTTTTGCAAACTGTACAATTGGAAGATCACACGACGTCATTCACTTTGTCTCATAAAGACGAAAAAAATCGTGCCCTCGCGAAAAATTTCTTTAAACTATAACTTACTCGATTTGAAAAAAACCAGAAGAAAAAGTGAAAACGAGTTTTGAAATTAAATGCTCAATTCTTAATGAAAACGAAAACTAAAAGATGTGTGAGACTCAGAAAGAAGAACTACAGGTTAGCAACTTGTTTGGACCGATTTGGTTAAGAATTCTACCGGAACGAAGCTCAAGAAAATGGCTATGAAACTGAACTTTGGTTGCTTGATTCATGGCTCAAATTGCTTGGTTTATGTGATGAAGAGTTTGTATAAGAGTTGAGATGGAAGAATCATAAGATAATTTGAAGAGAGAAGGCTTGAAATTATGAAATGGATTTTCAAATTTCAAGCTTCAAGTGAGACTTTGGCAGAGTGATTGTGGCTCTCTAAATCTTGGAAAATGATTGGAGAGTGGTTTTCTATTTAACTGGAGAGTGAATGGTGATGAGAATTGGAAGAAATCATGGGCAAATAGTGCAAACTAAGCTAACCCGATAATTGCAAAAAGTGTGACTCTGTGTGCCTCAAAACTCATCTAAATCTTGTGTTTCAATGCTTAATCCAACCTTAGCAACTTCGTTAAACATGTTTAAGTGGAAATTCACTTCAATTTGGTCATTCTAAGGTACCAACTCTAAGGAAATTCACATCATGGAAATTGCAATCTAAATTCCATGAGAAATTTCAGTTCTAAGGTACCAACTTTGAATCCGTGGTGCATATAACTCATGAGGCTTTATGACATGATTCTTGAAGAATTTGATAGGCAAGGTCACAATCTTTACAATGTGCCAAGAAAGACTCCATTTGGATAATTGAGTTGAAAGTTATGATTATTTGAATTCATGAAAAACACACAGATTCTCATACTTAGAAAAACTTCTAAGTATAGAGCTTCCAAATGATCTATAATGTTCGTCCAAGTTACAAGCCCTTCCATTCAAAATTAGCTCTTGACCCTTGAAGATGAAATGAAAATTGAAAATTGAAAGAGTTATTGCCTTCGGAAGATGATGAACAAATTTGGAGAAATCCACAAATGACCTATAATCTTTTCAATTCTTTGAAGACTTTCCATATCTTTTCAAGCCTTGCACCTTGAAACAAAGTTGTATTAGACACCTCAAGTTTATTATGAAAAAATAATGAGCTCAAGGAGATAAAAAATGACCAAGTTATGATCCTTTGAAGTCACACAATAGAGTTTGATAGCCTTTTCACAAGACTTATAATCTTCTTCAACCATTAGTGATCTTACATTAAAAATTAGCCTTAGATCCTTCAAGAGAAGTTATTAAGGACTCTTTACAGAGAATCTTGGCTTTAGAATCACTAAAAAATCTCAAAATTTGAGCAAGATATGGTCTTTGGAAGTCAACAAACACCAGCTTGAAATTGACAAAAGTGACTTGCAACATTCTCCAACTTTTGATGATTTATTTGCACAATTGGATCTTATCATGTAAATAGAAGTTTCTATAAAAATGATGATAAGAATTCATAGCAAAAGTAACCAACTCATAATGTTGAATATTGAGTGAGTTATGCACTTGTGATCACTGAATCAAGTACTTGTTCAATTAGGTCAAACTTGTTGAATCAACCTTGAATCTTTTGAACTTTCTTTACAAAATAAAGAATTATGGATCAAATTATACCTTGAAATGATGTTATCTTGAAGCAGACTAAAAAATGGAGCTTAAGTCTCAATGAAACTTGTTGAAGAAGGGATGGAAATAAACACATGAATCTATGAATCTTCTTGATGAATGACATTCTCTTTGAAGCAAGCTTGATCTAAATGAAATTGAGAGAGTTCTTTAAACCAAATAATTGTGATGTCATCAACATAGCCTTGAAGCTCAAACTCTTAGAATTCATTGAACAACCATTTGACTGAAGACTATCCCTCAAAACCCTAGGTTAGATGGTGAGATGGATGCAATTGTGTCATCACCTACAATATAAACATCCAAAGAAACATATATACATATTTTGATGTTAGTTAAGGGTTCATCAACATAAGATGTACATGTATAATATACATAATTCAAGGTGCTTGGTGATCCCTCAAGATTAAACTTAAAGATAGGAGGAAGTAGAAGAGAGAACCAACCCTAATGTGTGATCTTGATGTATTGATGATATGAGATGATGAGAGATCTTAGGGAAAAAAATTGGGGTATAAAAGTTTCCCTTATTTAAGTGTCTTCTATCTGGAGATATGAAGACTAAAATCCTCGTCTCGACACAATTGGAGATACTTAAATACATAACAAGCCCTATTTTTGGCCCTAAGATGTCATGCAACGCTTATGGTTATGGATGCAAATGACCAACTCCATAGGTGAAACATAACATAACTGAGGAAGCAAAAGTAATTTAGATAGCCTAATGAAGAGAGTTCAACCAGAAAAATAAATTATTGGGGAACAACACGATTTTGGGGATGACTATGAATAGGAAAAACCAAAATCACAATTAAAGAAACAAAATGAAGAGTAAGAATCCAACAATGGAAATTCTTAACAATGCAAGTAACAAGCTAACAAGGAAATAATATTTAAGAAAGGATTATCGACTCGACTTTTGGAAAGAATCTTAACTACGTTGGAGAAAAATCAACTTCGTTGGTGAAAAGAGGACTTAACTCTACCGGGGTAAAGCCCAAAGAGGAGACAAGGTATCATCAACTCAATACACTAGGAAAAAGCAATAGGACTCACTGATTAACAAAATACAGCAAACTACCAACTCATTGAGAAGGTAGCAAAAAGAGAGCAATTAAGGTTCAAAGGGGAATAGTAAACCACCAACTCAAGGTTGAATGTAGAAACCATTAAGATAATACCGACTCAGAGATGAGGGTAAGCATCATTACTGGGACATGTAACAAATGATTGACATCAGTACTTATGACTAGAAACAAAAGATTGACATTAGTACTCATGACCGGGAACAAAGGGTTGACATCAGACCTCGTGACTGGGAACAAAGGATTGATATTAGTACTTATAATTTGGAATAAAGGGTTGACATCAGTATTCATGACTGGGAACAAAGGGTTGACATCAGTGCTCATGACTAGGAACAAAGGGTTCACATCAGTGCTTGTGACTGGGAACAAAGGGTTGACATTAATTCTTATGTCTGAGAATAAAGATAGACATCAGTGCTTATGACTGGGAACAAAAGATTGACATTAGTGCTTATGATTGGGAACAAAGGGTTGACATCAATGCTCATGAATGGGAACAAATGATCAACATCAGTGCTTATGACTGGGAACAAAAGATTTACATCAGTGCTTATGACTGGGAACAAAGGATTGACATCAGTACTCATGACTAGGAACAAAAGATTGACATCAGTACTTATGACTGCGAACAAAGGGTTGACGTTAGTACTTATTACTGGAAACAAATGATTGACGTCAGTACTCATGACTGGAAACAACTCAACTCTATTGGGGTAAAGTCCAATGAGAAGAAAGAGGTAACTACTGACTAATGAATGATGTTGAACTACCAACTCAGGGTTAAAGGTAGAAAAAACATAGAATAATAACACGTTTCCCAAAATTCAGGCATTCCACCTAGAACAAGTCTCAACTTCTTCTTTAACCAAGACATTCTGCCTAGAAAGGGTAACAAATTTTACCAACTTTTGGATTTCACCAAGAACGGTAACAATTTCTTCATTGATCAAGATATCACTTGAAAAGTTTAATAACTAATATAAAGATCTTTCAATGAACTATCTTTGGCATATTGAGAAGACCATTCATCCGTTGGAGTTAACAAATAATCTTCCCTGGCACTAACAAACTTACTGGGGGAGTACATGTTGCTCAAATAAAGAGACCACCACCTGCCATTATGAGAAGGATTGTAATAACACAGTTGGGAATTGAATTTTGACTTCTTGGGGAAATATCGACAAATTCCTCCTGAGGAGATAAAGTCCTCGTGAAAAATAAATGCACATTCAATCTAGGTTCTACAGCCTAGAGATATCAAAATAACATTGCCATCAGGGACCAAATTCAAGCCAGGAATAAACCGGAGTGAAATAGTCAACCAAGAAACCATTCAATGAGGAGTAAACTCAACTGGAGATCAATTCAGTCCAAGTAATAAGTTGGGCAGGAAGGCTAAAGCAAAATTCTTATACGAGGAATAACTCAGTGGGGAAATTGAAAGGATATACACTTTCTGCTTAAGGTTGTCATTCTATTGGTGAGAGAGTAACACAACTCTGCAAAGAGGATAACATATCAATAAAAACATCAATAAGTGCAAATGAACCATGAATTTTAATTCAACTATGCATGATGTATGTATGAGTAATGTAAGAATGTTATCATGTATATGATTGACAAAACAGACATATTACACTGGGGATATCCAGACAAAACCAGCTTGGGTAAAAACACTACTCGGCTAAATCACATCCAAAATGGAGATTTCGTAAGAGAGTAAGCACCAACTGAGGACACAACGTCCTACTTTAAGGCTTAACTTCATTGGGAAAGGAAATGTTTCTTTAAAATAATCAAAGTACGACATGATAGCAATGAACTGTAAAGTTGTAGGGATATAATAAACTTCTCTTGGCTTCACTGGGGAATATCATACAGACTTTGTTAGGGAATAGAAAGCCACATCGTATAGACTTCAACTGGGGACACTAAACTGACTTTACTAGGGAAGATGAAGCCACGTCGCTGAGGGGGGGGGGATAAAAATTTAATACCAAGGAATAGCAGTTATACAAAATTCTCTAAGGAAGACCAAAGGAACTTCATGGGGATAACAACCTTAAAGGGAAAAATCATCCTTGATTCATCTGGGGAAATAAGAAGTTAACATCATAGCAAGAAGTCGAACTTTTGGGGATTTTAAACCAAACTCAACACTTGGTGGGAGGAAACCCAAAAAGTTGATAGTTGTCTCAACACTTCTTAAAAAGATATTTCCCTTGTCTAGTTGCTTAGGGAGAACACAACAACAACAATGTTATAATTCGAGTGAGCAATGCTCTTAAAGAGATTCTACATCACTTCTCAACACACAAAGGGATAAAGAATCCAACAACTAATCAAATTCTACACAACTTTACAATCTCTGCTTTATCACAAACCTGCTGGGGAATGGGAATTACACTCAGTGGAGAAACCTGAATCAAGACTTAACTATGGAATTTGGGATCGAGGTATCAAATAACCCAAACCAACACCATATAACAACTTGGAGAAATCCAACTATCCAAAGAACAAATATAGGGAGACTATGCGTAAATCAGCAAGAGTGACCAGAGAATACTTCTTGGAGGAAACTTTTCAAGACATCGGAGTTCGTCCATCCTCAGAACCACTAATTTCGTCCCCCTTGATTCACAGGATCGAAGTAAAAAGTAATTTGCAAATTATTTTTCAAAAAAAAAACATGTTTTATCATTGAGTCTTTTTGTTTTGAAAATTACTATCAATAATAAATGAAATTTTTGTAGACTGAATAAAATAAGAATTGCAAAGAATTGGATAAAGGCTCAAACTTTATTAATATAATGGTAGTCTGCAAATGGCGTGACTCCATAGATGATTACAAAGTTTTGGAAAATCACAAATATATGGAAAAGGTACATCAAAAAACAATGACCACTATTCTCCCTTACAACTTTATACTCCTGTGTATAAGCTTTAGTTAAAGTGCGATGAGAATCCAAGAAGATTGTTGTTTCAATGACCGAGTCTTATCTAACGCAGTTACTTGCCAATAAATCCTTAACTTTTTCCTAGATTTCCCTTGCGGGTTTTCAACCTACTGGGAAAATTTTATTCTCTTTATGTCTCTAACTTTTTCCTAGACTTCCCTTTCAGGTTTTCAGCCTACCGAGACACTCATTTTTGCCTAAGTCTCCCTTTCGGGTTTTCAACCTAGTGAGCTGTTCTTTTATTTCTTTAGGTGGAGTATTTCTTGACTGCATCAGCATTCCCGGAACGTGGGAACTCCCTACCATCCATAGTTTCAAGAATCAATGATCCTCCAAAGAAGGATTTCTTGACAACATACGGGCCTTCATAATTGGGAGTTCACTTGCCCCTAGAATCAGCGTTAAAAGACATGATCTTCCTGAGCAAGAGGCCACCTTCTCTAAATTCACGAGGCTTGACCTTCTTATCAAAAGCTTCCTTCATTCTTTTATGGTATAACTTACCATGACTAAAGGCCGTCATCATTTTTTATTCAATTAAATTCAACTGGTCAAACCTGTCTTAGACCCATTCAACCTCTGAAAACTTGGTTTCCATTATTACACGCAAAGAGGGAATTTCAACCTCGACGTGGAACACTGCTTCCATGCCATACACAAGAGAGAACATGGTTTCCCCTATTGAAGTATGGATGGTTGTACGATATCCATGAAAAGCAAAATGAAGCATCTCATGCCAATCCTTATAGGTAACAGCCATATTCTGGATAATCTTCTTAATGTTTTTATTAGAAGCTTCAACAACCCCATTCATCTTAGGTCTGTAACGAGATGAGTTATGATGGATAATCTTGAATTCTTCACAAAGTTTTGTCATCATTTTATTATTTAAATTTGAGCCATTATCAGTGATAATCCTGCTTGGCACACCATACCGACATATAAGGTTGTTCTTGATAAACCACACTACCACCTACTTGGTGACATTGACATAAGAAGCTGCTTCCACCCATTTGGTGAAGTAGTCAATTGCCACCAAGATGAAGAGATGTCCATTTAAGGACTTGGGTTCAATCATCCTGATCATATCAATACCCCACGTATAGAAAGTCTATGGGGAATAAATAACATTGAGGAGAGTTGGAGGCACATGAATCTTGTCAGCATAAATCTGACACTTGTGGCACTTCTTCGCAAATTTGTAACAGTCGGATTCCATTGTCAGTTAATAATAACCTGCTCAAGCATCTTTTTAGCCATAGAATATCCATTGGCATGGGTACCAAATGAACCTTCATGGATCTCATGCATCAACATGTTTGTTTCGTGTCTATCCACACATCTGAGCAAGACCATGTCATAATTTATTTTGTATAACACATCTTCATTGAGTAAAAAGCTACCTAACAACCTTCTCAATGTCTTCCTATATTTATTCGACGCACCAACCAGGTATTCTTGAGTCTGAAGGAAGTGCTTGATATCATAAATCTAAGGTTTATCATCTGATGTCACCTCAGCAGCAAATAGATGAGCTGGCCTATCAAGGCATTGGACCATAATTTGAGGCACATCATTCCATGTATTTACTTGATACATGGAAGCCAAAGTGGATAAAGCATCCGCCATTTATTCTCATATCGAGGAATATGATGGAATTCAACTTTATTGAAGAAAGGTAACAACCTCCTTGCATAATCTTTGTAGGGAATCAAGCCAGGATGACGAGTCTCCCATTCTCCTTTAATCTGATTTATTACCAAAGCTAAATCACCATATACATTAAGAATTTTGATTCTGAGGTCCATAGCTTCTTCAAGACCCATGATACAGGCTTCATACTTCGCTATATTGTTGCCACGTTCAAATATCAACCTTCCATTGAAAGGGATATGAGACCCGTAAGGAGTGATAATCACAACACCAATTCCTTTTCTATAAGCATTTATAACTCCCTCAAACACCATACCCCATTGGGATTTGGGATCAGGACCGTCCCGAGGCAAAGGATCATCACAATCTTTAACTTGCAAATACATAACATCCTCATCAGGGAAATCATACTTAACAGACTGATAATCATCAACCGGTTGGTGAGCAAGATACTCTTCCAACACACTGCTTTTAATAGCTTTATGAGTACCGTATTCAATATCATATTCAGATAACAGCATTTGCTAACAGGAAATTCTTATGGTAAGAGAAGGTTTCTCAATGATATACTTAATTGAATCCATTTTGGATATCAACCAAGTAGTATGATTCACCATATATTTTCGTAGATGTTTTGCAACCCAGGCCAATGCACAACATGTATTTTTAAGCATAGAATATCGTGACTCACAGTCAGTAAACTTCTTGCTCAAACAATAAATGGCATATTCCTTTCTTCCTATTTCATCTTGTTGTCCCAAAATACAACCCATAGAATTATCCAACACAATCAGATACATAATCTATGGTTTTCCTTCAACGGGAGGGAGAAGGATATGAGTTTCAAGAAAATACTCTTTAACGCTTTCAAATGCCCTTTGGAAATCATCCATCCATACACAGCCTTGATCTTTCTTCAACAACTTGAAAATTGGTTCACATGTTGCAGTCATATGGGAAATAAACCTGGAGATGTAATTCAGATGTCCAAGGAATCCTCTAACTTGTTTTTTAGTTCTTGGTAAAAGTATTTCTTGAATTTCCATTACTTTATCAAGATCAACTTCAATTCCTTTTCGGCTGACAATGAAACCCAACAATTTTCTTGAACGAACACCAAAAGTACACTTCTTCGAATTCAAGTGGAGACGATACTTACTCAAATGTTGGAATAACTTCAAAAATCCTTTCAAATGCCTTTCCTCGGTCTGGGATTTGGCGATCATATCATCAAAGTATACTTCAATTTCCTTATGCATCAGATTATTGAATAGGGTTCACTACAAGAAAAAGGCTTTCCAGCCACGTGATTTTCATGTGGCTAAAAAAATCCAGTTGCGACGTGAAAATCACGTGGCAATATGTTTTACTAATAAAATAAAGAAGCCTGATGGTTGTCAGTCTTTTTTTATAAAAAAAAAATGTTGCAACGTGGGATTCACGTCGCTACTAAAAATACAATAAAAAATAATTTAATTGCTCTAACGTTCAGATGGTTGTCATTTTGAAATTTTGAAAAAGTAAGTTGCGACGTGTTATTCACGCCGCAACATTTAAGAGGGAAAAATCAAATCATTACAGACTGGCGTGGTCAGGCTTTAAAGGCATGTGAAGAAAGAGAATATAATTGTTAGGATGGTTGCGACGTGAAAATCACGTGGCAATGTTGCGACGTGATTTTCACGTCGCTAAGTGCTTTATATATTTATTTCAATCACGCTCCACAGAAACACAGTATTGTTATGTTAAAATAAAAACCCTTCTTCTTCAACCCTCTTCTCCTCATTCCATCTCTCCATAACCATTTTGTTCTTCATAAAATTGCTTGTTCTCCAACATAAAATCCCTTCAATCTCCATTAATTCTTATTTTAAGGTAAATTCAATTCAATTTTGTCTCTATTTTGTTAACAACTTTTTATTTATTGTATTATGAGATGTAATTTTTTTTAATTTTTCTTTGAATAGAAGAAGATTGATAAAAGTAGATTGCAAAAAGGTTGGACAAGAAGATTGAAGGAGTAAGAAGATAAGAAGTATTTCTTGAATTTTTTTTTTGAATTTAGTATATTTTCTGAATTTAGTTAAATTTTAGGTTAAATTTGGGTTAAATTATAATATTGTAATTTTAATTGAATTTGGTTGAATCTGATTTTATTTAATTTAAAAAAACAGAATAAAAAATATTTAATTTGTTATAACCATTTAAAATTTAAGTTGATTATATTCTTAGGGGTTTTTAATAAAAATTTAGTAATAAGTAAATTAATATTACAAAATAAATAATAATAAATATAGTAATTAATGAAAAACACAAATAAATAAATAAATTGTGATGAATACAATAGTTATAATTATTAATTTATGTAGTAACTTAGTGAATAATAAAAATAATAACAAAATAATCATTTTAATCATTTACAATTTAAAAATCAAAAAGTGAATACTTATTTGAATACTTATGGAAATGATTTCAATGGTGGATATACTATTTTCATACTTATACACTTTTTTAGTATAATAGAAATATATTACATTTTCAAAAAAAAATATTAATATTAATAATTCATATAAGTAATTATCATAATTCATCATTATGTCATTTATTATTTTATTTTTAAGAATTACATTTATTTCTCTGGAAGTTTAAATCAAATACACAAATTCCTCTCTATTTTTAAATTATACACTAACTACATTTATTATTATAAATTATTAATAATATTTGATTAAAATTTCAAAAATCAAGTAATTGTAATTAATTTTAATTAATAATTGATAATAAATTGAAATAAAAAAAATTATGAGTGCTAAAGCCAAATATATTTAGTGAACATGATTTTTTCTTTAATGAGCCGTTTAAAATATCAATACATAATTGTAAATAAATGGAAATGTGAAGACAAATTTATGCGTAATTGAAAATAAAGTAAAATTAATGCTAATATTTATTATTTATTAATAAAAAAACCCATGGACAAATGTGTCATATTTGACAGTTATCATATTTTTTATTAATTATTATATATTTAATAAACTATATATTAATATATAGTATATTTAATAGTGTATAATAAAAAATATTATATATTAAAAATAGTTAAAGTAAAAGCATATATTTATGTTTAATAGTATATGTTTAGGATTATTATTAAGTTGATTAATTAATATTTCTAATTAAATAGGTTTTGATTATTTAAATTTGCAGTAAATGGAATATTATAGGTATATGGTAGTTGGATGTACAATAGACTATATCCAGGAAGACGCACACTTAAACCCAATTTTATAGACGAAGTTAATGGATTTATCACGTGGACGTTTGCTCAGGAACGTTATCAAAGTGAAGGAGGAGTTAGGTGTCCTTGTCTTAAATGTGAATGTAGATATATAATTAGTGACCCAGAGGAAATAACACGTCATTTGCATAGAAAAGGTTTCATTGAAAATTATTGGGTTTGGACGTATAATGGTGAAACACTGCCGAGTAATGTACCAGAGACTAGCAACACAGATGCTTCAAGTAGTCAACCGGCTATGCAACCTCCTATGGAATTTGAGGAAAACTTTAATCTGATAGGTGACATGGTTGGTGATTCTTTTGGTGTTAACGTGACCTATGATCAACCAGAAGATTTTGACTGGGAAGAGTTGCCGAATGAGGAAGCACAAAGATTTTATCAGTTGTTGAATGAGATGAATACGCCGTTGTTTGAAGGGTCGTCAAACTCAAAGCTATCAATGTGTGTGGGATTATTGGCCGCCAAGTCAAATTGGAATGTTCCTGATCAGTGTTTGGAGCACTTCGCAAAAATGATGTTGGACTCAACTGCAATGAAAGATAACTTGCCTGCGAGTTTCTATGATGCAAAGAAGTTGGTGTCGAAGTTGGGTTTAAGAGTAAGAAAGATTGATTGTTGCATTAATGGTTTCATGTTGTTTTATGACAACGAGTTTGGTACTCAAGATGGATCGTCAGAGGAATGTAAGTTTTGTCAGAGTCAAAGATATAAAGTTCGCAATAGAGCCACTAACAGTAAGCAAAAACGTGTAGCAGTAAAGTCCATGTTTTATCTTCCGATAATACCAAGGTTAAAAAGAATGTTTTCTTCAATGCACAGTGCAAGTCAAATGACATAGCATCATACAAACAAAACAAGCCCATGCAATATGCGACACCCATCTGACGGCCATGCATGGAAGCACTTTGATGAGGTACATCCTAATTTTGCCGCGGAACCTAGAAATGTTAGGCTTGGATTATGCTCTGATGGTTTTGCTCCATATGTCCAAGCGTCTGGAAGTGCGTATTCTTGTTGGCCAGTTATTGTAACCCCTTACAATCTCCCTCCTGAGATGTGCATGACAAAACGATACATGTTTTTGACGTGCGTCATTCCAGGACCGTCGAGTCCAAAAACCGGAATTGATGTGTACTTAAAACCTTTAATTAATGATTTGAAGAGGTTGTGGAATAATGGAGAATGGACTTATGATATATCCCGTAAATAAAACTTTTCTATGTGAGCTGCCTTGATGTGGACCATTAACGACTTTCCAGCATATGGCATGTTGTCTGGTTGGGGTACACATGGCAGAATGGGTTGTCTGCATTGCATGGAATGCACTAAGGCGTTTACATTGGAAAAAGGAGGGAAAAGCTCGTGGTTTGACTGTCACCGCAGATTCCTACCATCAAATCATCCCTTTAGAAAAAACAAGACAAATTTCAAAAAGGACGAATGGGTAACAGATCTGCCTCCGCCTCGATTGTCACCGGTTGCTATATGGAACCAAGTTTGTGAACTTCCAAAGTTTACAGATACTGGCAAAGCATGTAGAATTGAAGGATATGGGGTCACACATAATTGGACAAAAAGAAGTATATTTTGGGACCTCCCGTATTGGAAAGATAATTTGTTGCGCCATAATCTTGATGTTATGCATATTGAGAAGAATTTTTTTGATAACGTATTTAACACAATGATGGATGTTAAAGACAGAACAAAATATAATGTGAAGGCTAGACAAGACATGGAAATTTGGTGTAATCGTAAAGAGTTGGAATTGAAGCCTCAACCAAATGGAGAATTATTTAAACCCAAAGCTTGTTTCAGTCTGACCCCCCAAGAAGCTAAAGCGGTTTGTGGATGGCTAAAAGGTTTGAGAATGCCCGATGGGTATTCTTCAAATTTAGCAAGGTGTGTTGATGCTAACACTGGGAAGTTGCATGGTATGAAAAGTCATGATTGCCATATTTTTATGGAAAATTGCTACCAATTGTGTTCGGTTCTCTACCCAAACATGTGCTTAATCCACTCACTGAAATTAGTCAATTTTTTAGAGATATTTGTGCGTCAGCTTTAAGAGTGGATGACATCATTAAGTTGGACCAAAATATTCCATTCATTCTCTGTAAGTTGGAACAAGTATTTCTGCCTGGTTTTTTTGACTCCATGGAACATCTACCAGTGCATCTTCCATACGAGGCTTATCTAGGAGAACCTGTCCAATATAGGTGGATGTATCCGTTTGAAAGGTTCATGGGTGATTCAAAGCGATCAGTGAAAAATAAAGCTAAAGTCGAAGGATCAATATGTGCACATTACTTGCATCGAGAAACTTCATATTTTTGCAGTCACTATTTCAAGCACTTGATGTTAACTCCAAGAATCATAAGGAATCCTGTAAATGTTATCGAGAGAAGTCAGTACACCTTATCAGTCTTCGGGCTTCCAGGTCATCCCTCTGGAAAGAAGGGTGAGAATTGGTTGACCCAACAAGAAATATAATCTGCACATGTTCATGTCTTGATCAACTGCATTGAAGTTAAACCATATCTTGATTGAGTATAATCTAACTTCTTAATTTTCTTTACAGTGTGAATATAAAATTGATTACCTTGAAACTTATAGTGTGTTTCTTTTTAGGGAATTTAACAACGCCTATTTTGATAGTACCGGTGTACAATCAACATCTGGTGTCATTCATGCCCAATTTCCAACATGGTTCAAGGAGAAATTGTATAGGGTTGTTGCACCGAATCCAGAAATACTCCATTTGAGAAAATTGTCTAATGGCCCTCCTCAAAGTGCAAACAAATGGCACACATACTTCATGAACGGATATAAATTTCACACTCATGAATGGACTGAAGGGAAAAAAACCATAAACAGTGGCGTATTTGTGAAAGGAGTTACAGATGGTGGTGAAGATGACTTCTATGGTTTTGTTAAACATATCTACGAGTTAGTATACAATTACTTGGACTCGGAAAATAAAGTCGTCTTGTTTTATTATGAATGGTATGATCCAACTAGAGGCACAAAAATAGATAAGACATATGGTACTGTTGAGATTCAAATGGACCGGAGGTACAAAGAGTACGACCCTTTCATAATGTCAAATATTGTTAGGCAAGTTTATTATGTTCCTTATCCTTCATTTGTGCCACGTAAACGACGGTGTTGTGTTGTAATAAAAACAAAACCATTGGGTCATATTGAAACTGACGATCTAGTGGAAAATGTTGCTTACCAAGTTAATGAAGTTGAAGTTAATGATGTGATTCCAGATGAACACACTACAAGTTTGTCTAATACAATGGTTGAGGGGAATCAAGTTGATGAGGATGAAGATCATGAAGGTTCTGGATCCGAGGATAATATCACATCAGATGACGAGGATGATATGGATGACGAGCATGACGATTTAGAATAGTGAACCTATATTCATGAGAATTGTGTCTTGTAATTTTACTTGACGAACCATCTATTGAATGAGTTAATGAATATGTATTCATGAGAAATGTGTCTTGTAATTTTACTTGACGAACCATCTATTGAATGAGTTAATGAATATGTATTCATGAGAAATGTGTTTTTCAAATATATTATATGTTAACTTGTATTTTCTATAAATAGGTAAAAATGCCACCCAAGGATAATAAGGGTAAAGGTCCTAGTGATAGTGGCAGGAAGCCCGGGCGTCCAAGGGTAGTAGTATGCCAGTCACCTCACTCAGCCACATGTTCTCCCCCGCAGAGTCAGGTTCATCATATGTCCATGGACAGTACTATGCCATTTACGCCATTACTATCCTCTCAGAGTCCTCTTCAGTTCCCATCTGGGAGTCCATGTTTTATTAGTCCATCTGGGGCCCCACCTGGTTTACCATTCTAGTAGACACATGTGACCTCATCCTTCCAGCACAGTTTTCCATTTCCCACACAGATACCCTTATTTGTGCAGCATCCTGGAGGATCCAGCACCCCACTTCCTACACAGATGCCCCCATCCGTCCAGTAGCCTGAAGGATCCACCTCTTCACGACCCACACAGACTGGTCACACCCCACATCTCACACATGTACCTGCATCCGATGATCATGTAGAGTCGGATGATGACGATCTTGGTGTGGGTGATGATCAGATAGATGGGAGAGATCTTCAAGGGGATGATGATCCAAGTGAGATTCATACCATTGATGGGAGATTTTGGATTTGGCCTGAAGGGAACTCGTAAGTTTCTTATTTGTTGATTTTTATTTATAAGTACACATTTCCATTTTTAATATAACTTTATATACTTAATTATGTTAATTCAATTATTGTTGTTTTAGTTTCGGGCCGAGTCGGACTGCTGCTAGGGTTATAAATTATATAATTCAGCAGAATTATACAAATTTTTTGAAGAGTTTTAGAGAAGTTTCCGATAAAGACGAATGGTTTAAGCAATTTCAGGTATAATTAATTTATTTCTTAAGTTATTTTTATTTAAATTACCTTTTCATTATTGTTATAATTTATCTAACTATTTATTTTAATGTCATACAACATTGCAGGCGAAATGTGTTTGGGATCCACTGAACTATAACAAAGTAAAAAAAAAAAATTTTGGCAGGAGTTCAAGACGACTTTCTGACATGCTACGACGTGTTAGAGAGAATTGGCAACTTTTGGTCATTCATCCCAAATGGATAGGCAAAGAAGTTTTTGAACAACTTCTTAAGTATTAGGAATCAGATGAATTTAAGGCTAAATCTGAAAATGCAAAGAAGATGAGGGCATCGGAAAAAGGGGGTTGCCTTAATGCTATTGAAAGTATTAGTACTGCTAAGAATGCTCGACGCATGGTAATTATTACCACTTTTTAAAGTCATATTTGGATTTATAACATATATTATTAATTTAAGTTAATTATTTTATTTAGGCTAAGCGTTTGGGGAGACAAACATTGATGATTGAGCTGGTTCCCGAAACTCGGACAAAGAAATCGGGAGGATTTATTGACGAGCGTACAAAAAAAACACTGGTAAGTAAATTTATGTGTTATATATATATATATATATATATATATATATATATATATATATATATATATATATATATATATATATATATATATATATATATATATATATATATATATATATATATATATATATATATATTTAAGCAATTTTGTGACGTGATTTTCACGTAGCAAGTGAGATGTTGTGGCGTGAAAATTGAGTGGCAACTGATAAGTTGTGGCGTTACAATCACGCGGCTATTTGTTTTTTATTATTATTTTTATTTAATTTAATTTCATTAATTTTACTTATATATTTAACTTGATTTTTTTATTGTATGTGTAGGAGGATTATCAAGCCTTGCTTGTAGAATTTCTGACCCATAATCCTCAGTATACTCCTCCTCTGGGAAAACCGGTTCATCCAGATGTGGATTTCTATATTTGGAGTCAAGTTGTTGGGGGAAAGGGGCCTAACAGGTGTTTTTTTGTGGTGTAAATTTGGCGGGCACCTTGAGGAGTGGGGATAGAAATCTGTATCAGAGAGCTGCGGACGGTGAAGGAGGGTCACGTCAAACAAATTTGACACCAAATCAGTTAGAACTGGTAAGACAATTGGCTAGACGCGAGTCCGAAGAACGTGAGGCGGCATTGAAGGCCCAAATGGAGGCAATAAGGGGTGAACATAATATAGAAATGGAGGCAATGGCGAAGAGGCAGGCTGATATGGAGGAGCAAATGCGACAATTTATGCAAGCATTTGGTAGAAATCCCAACAGTGGTGGCCAAAATAATAACTACCAAAATAATGATGACTTTCTTCGCGACTTTTCCGACGACTTGAATGATCCTTCTGCTTAGTTTTATTTTTATTTTCTATTTAGTTTTTTATTTGTGTAATATAAATTTATAATCATATTGTATATTTAAAAATATTAAATTTAAATTTTAGTTTATTAAATTTATAATATTAAGTATATTAATTTATACATTTTGATATATTTAGTTTTATTTTTGATAATTTGATTTATAATATTGTATTTAATAAATAAATTATAATATTTAATCTATAAATTTAATGAAACAAAAAATAATATTAATTATTATATCAGAATTAATATATTTAAAACAGAAAATAAATTTATTTTTTTTAAAAACAAGTTGCGACGTGTTTCCCACGTCACTAATTAGTGACATGAAAAACACGCCGCAACACCAAACGTAAAAGTAATTATAAAACATGCTCTGACCTCTACTCTACTCTGAATTCCTTTGACCCTATAAAGTTTGTTGCGGCGTGAATTTCACGTGGCAACATTGTGACATGTTTTCCACGCTGCAACAAGATTGCCACGCGCTCTCCAGCGACGTGTTTCTTAAGGTGGAAAAAATGAAGTTGTGACGTGATTTTAGTGTTAGCCACATGGGATTCACGTGGCAAAACACAACTTATTTTGTAGTGGTTGTCATAGCCCTCTAGTACGTTGCACCAATGTTCATCAACCCGAAGGGCATCACTCTGTAACAGAATCTTCCTCAAGATGTGCTAAACGTTGTTTTTTCCATGTCCTCAGGAGCCATCGTAATCTGGTTGTATCCGAAAAGTCCATCCATAAATGAGAATACTTTTAACTTTGCAGTACTATCGACCAACATATAAATATGTGATAATGCAAAATTGTTTTGTGGACTTACTTTATTCAGATATCTATAATCGAAGCACATGCGTACTTTTCCATATTTCTTAGGTACTAGAACAATGTTGGAAATCCATTTAGGATATACTAACATCACAAGAAAATCGACATCAATTTGTTTCAAGACCTCCTCTTTAATCTTTATTTCCATGTCGAGATGAGTTCTTCTTAACTTCTGCTTCATAGGAGGACATTTTGGCTTCAACGGAAATTGATGCTCCATAATATAGGTGTCCAACCCAAGCATATCTTGATAAGACCAAGCAAAGATATCCATATATTCCTTCAATAGCTTAATGAAACTGCTTTTCATATTGGGATAAAGCATTTCCCCAATATGACTTCTATCAAATCTTCTCCTGAACCCAAGTTATAAATTTCCAACGTCTCTTTGTATGGTTGAATGGTATTTTCTTCGCGCTCAAGCAACCGAGAAACCTCTTCATTGATTTCATCAAATTCTTCTTCTTCAGCCACATACACATGACATTCAAAGTTGGGAGAGGGTACAAGGTCATTGTTTTCAACGGGTTTTTTAATTAATCTGCACGTATGATTATGATTGATTTTAGAAACTGACAAATGTATGAAGTGATTATGTAGATTCAATTACATTTATTTTTTATTTTGAAAGGTTTTTTTATTACCAGTTTACAAGAAAAAATAGAAAACAAAAACACGATTAGAAATCAAAAACAACTTTTATTAATGATTTGAAAATCCAAAACAAAAGGCGCGCCCATACAATAACGCCTTCACCTTGGGCAGAGTGAAAGGATTTTGAAAAGAGAAGCAAAAAAAATTACTTCGAAATATGCATGCAAGTAGGAACATCAACAGTGATCCAATTCTGGACCCTGACTTCATGTGTCACAAAGTTTGGCATCTCTATTTCTGGCTCTTCCTCAAGATAGCGTTGGCCTCTGGAGTAGTTAGATGGAGATATCATGCACTGTGAAAGATTTTCTGAAGGCATACTTCGGCTTCATAACTTCATTCTTCAGGGAGAAACCCAAACCAGTCCTATTATTATTCACTAATGGATCAATAACATGTCCCCATACATTGCTATGGCCTTTTTATACTACTTGTTGTGCGTCTTTAAATGAGGTGATGGAATCTTCATTCTTCCTTATATTATCAATTGACAATGCTTGGAACTGGGTCCCAACAACAGCTTCATCAGCTTCTCTAATGTTAAAGGAAGACAAATGAGATATCAACAGAGCTTGCTCACCATTCATAATAACTAGCTTCCCTTCACTGAAAAATTTCAGCTTCTGATGTAGAGTTGATGTAATGGCTCATGCTTCATGGATCCAAGGTTGTCCCAATAAACAGCTGTAAGCTGGGACAATATCCATTACCTAAAAAGTAATTTGAAACATGTGTGGACCTATGTGAGTGGGTAAGTCCATATCCCTAATGATAGATTTTCTTGAACCATCAAAAGATTTTACTATAATGCCACTTGGATGCATAAAAGATCCTTGGTACTTAAACTTAATGAGGGTGCTCCTCAGTATGACATTCAAAGCATATGCATTGTCTATCAACATATTAGACTGGGAGTCATTCTTACAATTCATAGATATATGTAGAGCCAGATTATGGTTTCGTCCTTCATCGGGTAATTCCTCATCACAAAAGTTCAGATTGTTACAAGAAGTAATATTTCCCACAACACCGTTAAACTGATCAAGAGATACGTCCCTTTCAACAAAAGCCTGATCCAACACTCATCAAAAAATCCAGATGAGCAAAGGAGTTCATCAACAAAGCCAGAATGGATATCTTAGATGTAGTTTGTAACAATTGGTCCACAATCTTGTAATAACACATCTTAATGATCTTCAACAGATCATCAACATCCTTCTTCAGGGTAGCACCACTAGATTCTCCTACCACCTTCTTAGGCTCAGCTTAAGTCTCAACAATACTTTTTCCAAGATCAACACCTTCTCGAAAGGTAGGAGAAAAGACACGACCACTACGAGTCACTCAAATGGCCTCAACTATATTCTCAACACGGGTCAAAGTTTGGATTAAAATTTCCACACCGTCTTCTAGGATATTTGCACTGTATTTATAAGGTATAGCTCTATTTGACTGGCAGGGAACAACACTAGGCAAACAGATAACCAAGGGAGTTACTATAGGTCTGATGCGATACACAATCTCTACAGGAGTGGGAACATCAAAATATGGTACAATGAGATTCACTCTTGCCTCTTCAACATATTCAGGAATCACAAAATCATTATCAGAAAACATACCTTCATCAGAAGAAAATAATTCACCCGTAAAAACATACTCATCATCATCCATGGCCTCGACAAAGTAGTCTTCAATCATATTAACTCCGTTATAATCATCTTTGTTTAATGTGACCCAAATAGTACCTTTATCTAACAACAATTGAACACCTCTTCTTACAACAAAACAACCACGGGAGTTCCTAGAACATATCTGATAGGACCCATAATGATGTATCTATTGACCATCCATGTGACAAAATATGGCATGTAGCTGTACCAGATCTCATCCATCCAGATTACATCATAAATCAGGAATTCACCAGGACATCCATAAACCATGTTCACTTCCTCCTCATATTCAGCATTGGGTTTAATTATGTTGATAAGGCCTTTATCCATCATCTCCACAACATGTCTCTCAAGAATCTCAATCAAGTCATCCTTCTCTTTCAATTCTGTGGAGTAGGACACCTCCAAAGTATTGTACTTGGTCTTATATGCTTCCTTCTCTTGTTGCATCCTAACCAAGGCAAGCTAAAGTTCTTCCACATCATATAAAATGGGAGGAGTAGTTATCATAAACATGTCAGCTAAAGGTTCTTCACGAGAATAAGGCATCTTAAACTAAATTGCCCTCACTTGTACCCACCTGAGATGATGCTCTAAGGAAATAGCTCATCTTGGTCCCAAATCTTTTCTACCCTTCCTATGAATATGGTTCCAAGCTTTCCCAATCTCTTCCTTAGCTACTCTATGATATTTTCCTTCTTGGAGAAAGAAACCACTCAAATGAATGTTATTTGGCTTGTCTCTCATCGGATATCTAAGCTGGCGGCGTGCAAGAATATGATTGTATATAATTCCTCCCTTCGTACCAAGAAGAGGCACATTGGGAAAAACACTACAACTATGAATAACCTTCACATCATAATAAGATTGATGATACCAATCAATGTCAGAATGAGTGAGAGCCATAATCTTCAGTGCCCAACATGGTTCCTTCTTGATATCCCAAAAAGCAATAGACTAGGGAAAGTGAGAAATAAACCACTAGTATAACAATGATATGCAACATATGATCATCCATTCTTGATAGAAATTCTGAAGATGGATGGAACAATAAGTATCTCCTAGAAGCATATGGATTAGATTCCCACTTAGAAAGATCCTAATGGCATTAAAATCCACAAACTTGTCTATGTTAGGAAACAAGAACAACCCATAGGCAAGCAAAGCAAAGATAGCCTCGAAAGCAATTGCACTCTTCATCTTAGCAAAGTAACGAGATTTCTCCAATAGAAACTGAGTAGGTAAACCTATGATTCCTCCTTTGGTAGTCATGTTATCCTCAATCTCGGACTTCCTTAGGTGAGTAACTGCTGCAATCTCATGCGACTTGGTATCTCCTTCTAAATCAATGAAAGGAACATAATCAATAATAGGTAGACCAAGTAGATAAGAATACTCTTCCAATGTAGGCGTCAATTGTTAGTCAGCAAAAGTAAAACACTAGTATAACGGATCATAGAACTGAACCAAGGTAACAAGAACACCCTCCTTCATCTTGAGCTTCATAAGAGGTACAATAGCTCCATACCTCTTCCAGAAATCTATAAGACTCTCAATTTCGGAGATCAAACTCTTCAGTTCCACTATCTTAGGATCCTTGAAACTATACTTCTGAGTTTTTCTCCTACCAAAATCCATGGTCAAAAAAGTACCTGAGATATTTGCAAAGATCATCCTTAAATTCCTTGAAAAACTGTTTAAAGAATGCTCGTGGGTGCATGAATACATGATAATGCAACAATCACACACAAGATCACAAACATAAGGGGTTCATAGGTTTGACGTCACGAGCATAAAGCCAAATGTACTACCCATAATGTAAGTACTAATGGTTTATCACCTGCCAAGCAAGGTTCTAAGGAAATCCCAGAGTCTACATTCCTCCTTCTGATATTACCAACATCCTGATTAGCTCGGTAATTAGCAATATTCTCAAGAGAAACTCATCTTAGTGCAGCATCGCGTGACAACTACTTCTGAATTGCTCTGTCATAGTCTTCGTAGTACATCTAAAAGGCCAAGATGGGTTAAGGTATCTAAGGTTTCTCAGCTTCGCTGGCTCCCAAGTCGAAAGCAGAAATGTCTTTTTGATTGCTCGGTAAACAAATACTACAGGTCAAAGGGGCCTCCACTGAGTGGGGGATCTCATGTCTTCTTTTTTAGGATTACTCTCTCAAAGTTAACATGACTATATCTCCCGTCCTATCTCAAGTTTTCCCAAGTCCGGGTATAGGACTTATAAGAGATCACCAAGCACCCTGAAAACTAGAAAAATCTAGATATACATGCATATATACAACAAATAATATACAATAAATAATATACAACAAATAGCACATACACAAATAAAAAATATAGGCTCAACCCACTTAGAGATCGTATGTTAGTCCTCAGTGAAGTCACCCGTTTTTCTAGGGCGGTAGAAATATTGAGATTAAGTCATTGGATTGACTTAACTCGTACAAATCAAATAGAAATCTCCACTGCGCTTTATTGTTACCAAAGGAAATAGGAAAAGATCGAATGAATCCAAAAGTAAGAGGGAGAGAATCTTGGTAGAGGGGTTGGTTATGCAAAGGGAAGGTATTAACAACCTAAACATCTACGGTACTCCGCAGGAAACTCTTTGAAAATTCGTGCATTAAAGGTTTATATACAAAAAGATGGTGGGGATGAGAAAATAAGTATTTTTTACAATTTTTGCACCTGCAGTGGTTGCGAAACTTTTGTGCCTACATACCCCCTTCGTGCAATAGAGGATCAGGGTACTTGTAGTTCACCTCAAAAATTTTAAAACACATGTGTTTTTGTTAATTTTAAGAGAAGAGACATCTCATCGTATCTGAGTGGGAAACATACTTACTATCCACAATTATGAGAAATAAGCATTTGCATCATTTCAAAGTGGAGAACATCACTTAGATTTTAAAATCCACAAGACATTACTCAACACCCAAGTGGTAAATGGATCACTTCACTACATATCATAGAAGTATAGGAGCTTGCATCACTACAAGAATCAACAAGAGTCTAATCTTTGAGAAAAGTTTTAAAATGAAAAGTCAAAGTGGAAAAATGGTTGGAGTGAGGTTAATGACTTTTAGTCTTAAGAAAGATGTCAATGTATGATTAAATTGATTGAAGGTTTGATTAAGAAAAAGATTTTTAAAATGCATGGACCAAAGTCTAAGTTTATTATGAAAGTGGTTCGAGTTTTGAAAACAAGAAGAGTTTGAAAAAGAGGGAGAAGATTTGAAATTAAAGAAAGGTGGGAGGAGATGAAGAGACTACCCTATGTACACAAAGTAAAAGCTAAGGAGGAGAATTTTCTAACCAATAAGAAGCCAACACTTGACATAAAGAATTCAATGTAGAATTCCCATCCTTTGGTGTAAAACAAGCAAGCATAATACTAAACCTCAAATGAATACCAAGCCTCGGATGAATTAAGAACCAAACAAAGTCTTCACTGCTAACAAATTGGCCAGAGTAACAATTGTATACAGAATAATTCCCAATCACAGACAAAGTATGGAAATCAGAATAACCTGCATACAGAAAAAATTCAAGCCAATGCCTTGGAGTAAACCCCAAGGACTTCAAAACAAATTCACAAAAAAATATCACAGTAAAGATCACAAAGTTTCAAAGCCACATGGTTTCTAATCCTAAGTCTCAGGAATCCACAACTACAAAGTGCCAGGGATAGTGACCAGATAGTCCAAGTAACCTTAACATTTTTTAATGTCCAAGTCGATTAGTAAGTATATTTATAAAAGAATATAAAGCTCAAGTGAGCAAAGATAAAAATGATAGAAAGTAGATACTCAAGTGAGCAAAAGGCAAATAGCATGAGATGTAAATGCTAAAGGTAAATGAAATAAAGTAAAGACATAAAATAAATGCATAAAGTAACAGCATAAAGTAAAGTCAATGGTTAATAGTCAATGGTTAGAAGTTAGTGATTAGTAGTTGAGGGTTGAATGACTTTTTAGAAGAGTGATCCATGATGATTTGAACATTGAGCCTAGCTCAAAGTTTATGAAGATTCATTAGAGGATTGATAGAATCAAAGACTCTTAACCATGAGCTTTCAAGGTTATTAACCATAGCTCCATATTTAATCATCTCTGGGTTTACAAACACAAGTTTTAAGCCACTAAGAATTAGTCAAATAAAAGGTGAAAAAGGTAGAATTCCAAGTAATATTATCCATGATGGTTCGAGCCTTGAACATAGATCAAAGTTAATGAATACTTATTAGAGGATTGATAGAATCAAAGCCTCCTAACAATGAGTCATCAAGTTTATTGGCCATAGCTCAACAATTAACCATACTTGAGCTTGCAAACATCAAGTTTGGGCCACTAAGAACCAATCTATTGGAAAGAAGAAAGGGGATGAGATGAAGGGGAAAAAGGGAAATCACAATGTAACCAATGTCTCAGATGAATTGAAATTAGGGTTTTAAATATCATCAATATCATTCATCCATTTTGATGGATTTGGGTTTTCAACCTATCAACACCCTAGATCCAATGAGGTTGAGGAACTTGTCCCAAAATAACACTTAAAATGTCTTCAAATCAGAACCAACCACAAAAATAATAAAATATAATTAATAAAAAAAATATTTAAATGATTAATAAAAAAAGGAATAATTGGTAAAATACACAAAGTGTAATAAAACACTAAATAAAAATCCAAAAAAAAATATCAAAGGGCAAACATGAGTCAACAAGTGTTGACAAAAAGTTTTAAAATTTTTAAAAGTCAGAAACTATTTTTTAAAATACAAAACTTAATCAAAATAAACCAAAAATCACAAAAAAAATAGTAAAACCATAAATAAAAATTAAACAAGGTCACCAATATTTGTCAAGAGGTCATTGGATCCTTCAATTTTTTTTCTCCATAATTATAAAAGGTATAAAAATATTTTTAAACAATTAAAACACATCAAATAAAGAGAAAAATTATAAAAAATATCAAATCTTGAAATAAAATTACGAAAAAATAAGAATCAGAAAGAGAATATTCAAAAATATTTCTAGTAATTTTTTCATAGTTTTTGAACTTGAAATGAATTTTTTATAAGTTTTTGAAGTTTAAAACAATTAAAAAAATCAGAAAATAAAAATAAAACCAAAATCATGTGAGCCATCTGATCATTGTCAACACGCTTTAGTAATCAGATCCAAGGGATCTGGTGCGCTGTGCATGTCATGGACTCTCTTGAATAACACACTGGATCTAGAATAAAATCAGAAAATATAAAATAAAAACAAAAAATGTGGACCATTGGATCAATGTCAAAACGTGTTAGTAAACAGATCCAAGGGACTTGGCGCACTATGAATGATATGGACTTTCGTGAATAAAACACTGAATCATTAATTTAAAAACATATTTGAAAAAAATGTGTGGCAACATGTCATTGGTTGAGAGATGACACGCTGGTCATCTTCAACCTCCAGCCAGCTCGATTGCAGGTTTAGCAAACAGTAAAATTAGAAGCCTGGACCGATGCCATTCGCTTCGTCTCATCAAGACGAAAACAACCGTGCCCTTGCAAAAATGTCTTTAAACCATATCTTACTCGATTTAAAAAAAAAACAGAAGAAAAAGTGAAAATGAGTTTTGAAATTAAATGCTCAATTCTTAATGAAAATGAAAACTAAAAGAAGTGTGAGACTCAGAGGAAGAAGGACTACATGTTTACAACTTGTTTGGACCGATTTGGTTAATAATTCTACCTAAATGAAGCTTAAGAAAATGGCTATGAAACTGAACTTTTGTGGCTTGATTTATGGCTCAGATTACTCAGTTTAGGTGATGGAGAGTTTGTGTAAGAGTTGAGAAGGAAGAATCAGAATAGAATTTGAAGAGAGAAGGCTTGAAATTATGAAATGAATTTTCAATTTTCAAGCTTCGAGTGAGACTTTGGCAGGTGATTGTGACTCTCTAAAGCTTGGAAAATGAATGGAGAGTGGTCTTATATTTATAGGAGAGTGAATAGTGATGAGGATTGGAAGAAATAATGGGCAAATAGTGCAAACCAAGCTAACCCGATAATTGCAAAAAGTGTGACTGCATGTTTATCAAAACTCATCTAAAACGTGTGTTTCAATGCTTAATCCAACCTTAACGACTTTGTTAAACATGTTTAAGTGGAAAACGCGTCTCAATTTGGTGATTAGAATGCACCTTATGGAAATTGCAATCTGACTGCCATGAGAAACTTCAGTTCCAAGGTACCAACTTTGAATCCATGGTGCATACAACTTAGGAGGCTTTATGACATGATTCTTGAAGCATTTGAAATACAAGGTCACAATCTTTACAATATGGAAAGAAAGACTCCATTTGGATAATTGAGTTGGAAGTTATGATCATTTGAATTCATGAAAAACACATAGGTTCTCATACTTAGAAAAATTTCTAAGTATAGAGCTTCAAAGTGACCTATAATATTCAATCAAGTTACAAGCCCTTCCATTCAAAAATTATCTCTTGATCCTTGAAGATGAAATGAATTAGACTCTTCAAATTGAATTGTGAAATTGAGATCACTCAAAAATCATGAAAATTGACAGAGTTACGGTCTTTGGAAGATGATGAACAAATTTTGAGAAATCCACAAATGACCTATAATCTTTTTAATTCTTTAAAGACTTTCCATATCTTTTCAAGCCTTGCACCTTGAAACAAAGTTGTATTAGACATCGTCAAGTTTATTGTGAAAAAAGAATGAGCTCAAGGAGATAAAAGATGACCAAGTTATGATCCTTTGAAGTCACACAATATAGTTTTATAGCCTTATCAAAGGACTTGTAATCTTCTTCAACCATTAGTGATCATACATTCAAAATTAGCCATAGATCCTTGAATAGAATTTATTAAGGAATATTAAAAGAGAATCATGGCTTTGGAATCACTTAAAAATCTCAAAAGTTGAGCAAGATATGGTCTTTGGAAGTCAGCAAAACCTAGCTTGAAAATAACAAAAATGACTTGCAACACTCTCCAACTTTTGATGATTTTATTTGCACAATTGGATATTGTCATGTAAAGATAAGTTTTTATAAAAATGATGATAAGAATTCATAGAAAAAGGAGCCAACTCATACTGTTGAAAATTGAGTGAGATATGCACTTGTGATCAATGAATCAGTACTTGCTCAATTAGGTCAAACTTGTTGAATCAACCTTGAATATTTTGAACTTTCTTTGCAAAATAAAGAATTATGGATCACATTAGACCTTGAAATGATGTTATCTTTAAGAGAACTATAAAATGGAGCTTAAGTCTCAATGAAACTTGTTGAAGAAGGCATGGAAATGAACACGTGAACCTATGAATCTTCTTGATGAATGCCATTCTCTTTGAAGAAAGCTTGACCTAAATGAAACTGAGAGTTCTTTAAACCAAATAATTATGATTTAATCAACATAGAATTGAGGCTCAAACTATTGGAATTCATTGAACAACCATTTGACTAAGGACTATCCCTCAAAATCCTATGTTAGATGGTGAGATGGATGAAATTGTGTCATCACCTATTATATAAACATCTAAAGAATCATATATACATACTTTGATGTTAGTTAAGTGTTAATCAACATAAGATGAACATGTACAAGATACACAATTCAAGGTGCTTGGTGATCCCTCAAGAGAAAACTTAAAGATAGGAGGAAGTAGAAGAGAGAACCAACCCTAATATGTGATCTTGATGTATTAATGATATGAGATGATGAGAGATATTAGGGGGGAAATAGGGTATAACAGTATCCAATAATAATTTAGATATTTTATAAGGTTAAGCCCACGACCCCCCCCTATATAAAGAAGATTAAATTTTTAGGTTTACATCCTACCAAACATCAAACAATGGAATAAAGTGGTTAGTCTTCACACCAAACAATAAACAAAACTTTGAGCGGTTAGCCTCTAATCCAAGTAGATATTTTATACAAAATTATCTCAAACCAAGATGAAGTTTTGACTTGAGTTTCTTCAAAACCTAACCAAGGATTTACACAGGCTGGCCACAAATTGAACCTAGATTTTATATAGTCTGATCTCAAACCAATTGAGCTTTTATATTGCACTGAGTTCAAGAACTGTTGTGAAGATTTTATTATCTAGTTATTATTTATGAACCCAAAAGGAGAGCTTTTTCCTCAAGTAGCATAGCATACAAACCAAATGGAGTATTAACACTAAAAACCCAAAAAAGCTTTTAATGGGGTTAGCTCCAAACCTAAACAAACACTTACTAATGAAGAATAATTCACTCAAAAGAAAAATAGATCTTGGTGAATTTGAGATGATACCCCTTACAGAATAAATTTTCGCTTAACCACAAGAACTTTTTCAATGCTCTATGGCTAAAAAGATGTGAGTAAATGGAAAATATTTTAGAGAGAGATTGAGGGAGAGGAATGTGAGATATCTCACATTTTTTTGATGGTGAGAAATTAAAGGTAAAACCTCTATTTATAGGGCAAAGGATGATTCAAAAAAGGAAACAATACATGGGAAAAATTGATTACCTAATTAATTAGGTCTTAAATCTAATCGATTAGGAACCACAAATAATCAATTATTTGAGTATGATTTGGAAGGTTTATATAGACATGTGTTACTATTCATTAAGACACTATCATAATATATTATAGACTCATTTTTACCTTATATAATCGACTAGGAACTTTGTCTAATCGATTAGGCAACTCAAAAATTACCCTAATCAAGTTTAAAGTTCCTAATTCATCTGAGTAGGCTTAAAAAGCTTTTTAGATGATTTTTTTAGAAAAAAAAGGCTTCAAAAATAGTTTTAGAGAGTGTGTGATTTAGCCTTATTACTTCTATGAAAATGCCTTTGTGTTTTTGTTGCACCCCAAAATTTACCCTCTTGATTTAGGCTTATGTTTCATCATGAACATCATAGTGCATTGCATTCATACATTGTGATAGGATCAAAGTACTTTGGTTACCAAGTTTTCCTCAAGCTTTTAAGGGTGATGGCATTAACAAATTGCTCAAGAAGAATCTTATCATCTAAACCTCTGAATCTTTCAAGCTCAAAAGTTTTTGCATATCTCAAGATGCTTTATTCATCTCTTTGGACTCCCAGAAGATTGGAGCTTGTGTTTGATCACAAGTGAAATCACTCTTTGGATGCACCAGTCAAATTAGGGTTTTGCTTGATTAAGGCTATTGGCCAAGGCACAAGTCTTGATTTTGGAAGCAACAACATTTCTTTGATATTTGAAAGGTCTTTGTACAAGAAATTGGTCAAGATGCCCAGAGGATTTGAAGTTTTGAAGATGATTCATCAGTCTCTTGATGTGTTGACCAAAATTAGGGTTTGGGATTTCATCAAGATTTCTTGAGAATTTTGAAGTTAAACTTTGCACATGGCCTTTATATGTTTGGAAGATCATATGTTTGAAGTTTTGATCATCAATTTTGAAGGGAAGTGGATCAATTGATTCAGAGGGGCAAAATGGTCATTTTGGTCAAAGTCAAGGTTGACCAAGTGAATTTTTGGCCAACCATCAATTCAAGGATGTAGTTTTCATATTTCAAGTCCATTTTGGTCATTGGATTAAAGAGATTGAAGTTTGGGTTGAAACTTATTCTTGAAGAAATCCTAAAACTTACTAATTTTGGAAAATAAGGACTTAATTTCAAAAAATCATATTTTATTCA
The DNA here is from genome assembly GCA_948472305.1 of Vicia faba. Taxonomy (NCBI): domain Eukaryota; kingdom Viridiplantae; phylum Streptophyta; class Magnoliopsida; order Fabales; family Fabaceae; genus Vicia; species Vicia faba. Next base: position 555,478,531 of record OX451741.1, read on the forward strand.
CTCTTGATCAAGAATATGCAAATGAAATATACTTGGAAAGCTAATAAAATGATCTTTCACCTCCTTTTGGTCTCATGACCAAATTGGCAAGGAATCAAGAGTTATGGCCTTTTGAAGTCACAAAATTATGGGTCATTTTCTAAAATTAGTGAATTTCAAGCCAAATTTTGAGGACCTTAATTAACTCAATTGCAAAAACTCAAAACTAGGGGATTGTAGATATTTTCAAGACCTTTTCAAATTGTTCTCATTTTTTCCAAAATTCAAAAGTATAAGCACGTTGTGTTCTTTGGAATTTTAAGACTTTTCATTGAATTCATGCATGCCATGCAAATTGCAAATTGTTGGTAACTTGATTTGTGGCCTTTTGTTTCACTTAAAACTTGGCCCATGACCAACATGCAATGCACCAAGGCCCATCATGCCAAAGTTTGAGCTGCACATGGGCAAATGAAAAGGGAATTCGTGGTTTTGCAAAAAATGGCATGAAGTTGCCTAATCACCAACACTAGCTTAATGCAAGGATTTAAGTCCTAATCTTGTTGCTAATCTCTTCCTGGGGAAAAATGGATTAAAATGCACGCAAAAAGCAAGCCAACACACGAGGGATTTGAAGGCTGCATGTGCATACTTGATTTTGGTTGATTCCAAGAGCTTTCAGCGCGAAAAACCTATCCTACCCCCCTCCTGATGCTCTATATATTGAGAAGCAAGCCTCAGTGAGAAGGGTTCGTGCTTCATTTTATCAATCAAAGTCAGAAACTCCATAGCTTGTTGCTATGCATTTTTCTTCGATTCTTCCATCTCCCTTGCGCGTTTTGGCCAATTCTTCTTGCATTCTCTTCTCTAAGTGATAAGGATTGTAGATCGAGGCTTGGATTGCAACTGGAGTGAAGGAGACAGTAGATTCATTTTTTCTCAAAGGTTTGAATTCTCAACTTTGAATTCTGATTTCTCTCCATGCCCCGTGTGATTTAAGTTCATAATCATGTTATTTGAAGTCTATGGAATGATTCTTAAGCTTTATAGCGTTTAATTTGATGAATTATGCATGATTGGATGCTCTGAAACTCGCGATTCAGATTATTTTTGTTCATATTCATGACTTGATTGTGGACAATGTGGTTGATGATTTGATTTGATTCGAATTGTTATGGATTCCTTGCCATGCTAGCTTTGATTTGCCTTTGATTTCATCAAAAATGATGCAAAATTGAGTGTGTGTTATGTTGATCTGGAAGTGACCCCAAGCCTGAGATATGCGCGGGTTTTTTGAATGTCTAGAGGTTTAATTAATTAATTGATCAAAGTTTATTTTTATTTTAATAGTTCTATTGATCTAAAAACTCCACAAAAATTATTTGAGAACCACAAAATAATGTGAAAATTGATTCTGACTTTGGTTCATCATTTTTCTTATTTTTGATTAAAAATTTAATTTCAAAAGGTTATTTGTAATATTTTTTTAATACTTCTATTAATTCAAAAATTCCAAAAAAAAATCATGTAATCTTGTTTTTAATCATAGAATCTGATCATATTTTTGTTTTGCCTTTTTTGTGATTTTTGGTTATGGTTTGCATTTTCTTGCCCTTGAATAACAATTTTATTATTAATTGTTGGTTTTTTTTGTTTTTTTAATATTTTCCTTTTATCCTAAAATTCACAAAAAATTTAGGGATGTATGTTTTTAGCCCTAATATTTGAATATAATTTTGGTTGGCCATTCTTCTTGAATTTTTTATCTAAATATTATTTTGATATGTGAATATTTGTTAATTACATAATTGTTTGAATATTAATTTCTTTGTTGACTTTTCCTAATTCAAAAAAATATGAAAAAATATATTTTCTGACATTTAGGGTTTCTTGATATTTTGCATGACCTTGGTTTGATTGGTTTGGGTTTTGATCCTATTTAATTAATATCTAGGATTAAAAGTCAAAATCTAGGGTTTTGTTGCTTATGGTGCAAGTTTCATGTTCAAAACCCTTGTGCCTTGGACTTTTATTGGATTTCAGGCCTTGATCATGGTTCATGAATGTGTTGGGAATTTGAAAACCATTTTTCTTGAATTATTTGACTTGGTTTGACATTTTTCCACAAATAATTTTGAAAACTTGTCTAGTTTGGTGGTTTTGCCAACTTGTCTTAAACTTTGCACTTCATTTGGCCTCCTCCCCAATCATTCATGAACTTAGGGCTTGCATTATGACTTCTAAGCACTTCCAAGATGTTAAGATATTTTTGGTTTGAATTATGGATTCTTGTTTCTATTTTTGGTATAATTTTGAAGTGAAGGTACCAAATTATGTTTGCATGTTTTGTTGCAATTTGTTTGATGGCCATTGAACTTAAGTGAGGCCTATAATTGGGAACCTAATGATCATGTTGGTTCTGACTTGTCCATTTTAGCTCAAGCCATTTCACTTAGAAGCCTCATGTTTGAATATTTTGAACCATCTAATGCATTATGTAGGTTTCATCTCCTATTGTATTCATGAAGTTGTGTTTGAATCAATTGTGCATGATTGAAATGTGTTTGCTACTGACTTTCATGGTCTTTGTTCATATTATTCTCAAGCTCTTATGATCCTTGATTGACATTCAATTGTCAATTCAACATGGTGATAGAAAGGAGCAACATTCCCCTGCTTTTCTTGACCTAATCTGTGCATATGCTTGTTTCTTCTTGTTTATCATGTCTAAAAGCCATCATGTTTGTTCTAACTTTTTCACCTTATGGAATACTAACTTGGTTGTTGAATGTGCGAGGTACTCTGAGAAAGTTACCACTTCTGGATAGAGACTTTTTTTTTGTGTTTCACTTTATTTGTGGAACACAATCTATTATACTGTCATTGTTTTTTTGTGCTTGGCATGCTTGATGGTTTATGCAGGATATATATATATATATATATATATATATATATATATATATATATATATATATATATATATATATATATATATATATATATATATATATATATATATATATATATATATATATATATATATATATATATATATATATATATATATATATATATATATATATATATATATATATATATATATGATTGTGAATGCCATACATTGCCCTTGGGACTTGTTCATATCTGATAGATACCTGACTCAATTTGTTTACTGATGCCAGCTTGCTTGAAGTTTCTCTAGGTTTATTTTATTCTTGATTGATTGCTACAGATAGTTATCTGTTTGGTATTGTACTACTTCCTTTCTCCCATTTTCATTTTGAATAATTCTTTGATTGCACGATGGGATCTCTGTTGCTGATATATGTCAGGAGGCCCTCTGGTTTTTTATCTGATGCATGTGTTGTGATTGTTGATCGATGAGTCACTCAATTTAGATATTGAGATCACGACTTCGCTCTCATTGCATGTTACCTATAGGATGTTTATTGCTTTTCCTCTTTAATTGTTGATCGATGAGTCACTCAATTTAGAAATTTAGATCACGACTTCGCTCTCATTACATGTTCCCTATAGGATGTTTATTGCTTTTCCTCTTTAATTATTAATCGATGAGTCACTCAATTTAGATATTGAGATCACGACTTCGCTCTCATTGCATGTTCCCTATAGGATAGTTTTGTTGAGTTCCCTTTAACATGCAAATTAGGATAGGATCTTCCCTTTATCCTCAACCTTAGGGTCAACCATTGTATGATAACATTAGGGATAGTGCTAGGCTAGTTTCCCTTAGTTGTTTTTCCGTTCTTTGCATTCTGCATTTTAAAACAAAAACTGTTTTCTTGGCAAATCATAAGAACACCTCTAATGAACTCAAACTCCTCTTCATAATAAAAGATACAAACCAATTCTATTAGTTTATGTGCCTCTTGGCTTCGCTTTTAAACATGTTTTATTGATGTTTTTCCATCTCTATCTTGTTACTTTTTAGTCGATGTTTCACCATCGCACATTTGTTTGAAGCCGATGTCTCGCCATCGCACATGTTTGTTATCCTACTTTGATCCCCAATATCATTGTTAGGTGAGATGTTTTGTCATCTTTTTTATTGACGTTTCATCATCTTTGCCATGATATCTTTGTTATCTCTTAGTCGATGTTTCGCTATCGCACATTTGTTTGAAGCCGATGCTTTGCCATCACACATATTTGTTATCATGCTTTGATTCTCAATATCATTGTTAGGTGTGTTGTTTTGTCATCCGTTTTATTGATGTTTCGTCATCTTTGCCATGATATCTTTGTTATCTCTTAGCCGATGTTTCACCATCGCACATTTGTTTGAAGCCGATGTTTCGCCATCGCACATGTTTGATTATCCAACTTTGACCCACAATGTCACTGTTAGGTGTGTTATTTTACCATTTGATGTCTCACCATCTTTGACATGTTATGTTGTTATTATTTAGTCGATGTTTAATCACCTCATTTGTTTGTTGTTTCTTTCGATGTTTTGCCATCTTGATTGTTTTGGTTTGCCTTAACTAAAAAACACAAACCAACTAAAACACATAAGCCGAACTACGGCTGCTCTGATTCCTTAAAAGGGATACGTAGGCATTGGGGTAGGGCCCAACCGAGCACATCTTTTATTTTCCCTACATTATTTTCTTTTCTTTCACATGGATTACCTTTTCAGTTCTAAGCCATTGACATAGGATTTGACCACACCCATTAGATTAGACAACAAGAGTGGATACCGTAGAGTACTACGGGCGTGTGGGGTGCTAACACCTTCCCCTCGCCTAACAGACTCCCTTACCCGATCTCTCGGTCGAAAGACCGTGATTTCTCCCTTTTCAGGTTTTCTTGATGTTTACCTTTCCCTCTCGGCGGGATAAAAGACATTCGGTGGCAAATTCATTGATGTTTCATTAACATCCAGATGACAGGTTCCTGCCGCGTGATTTCAGTTTTTACTAAACATTGATCACTCAGACACAATGAGGCAAGCTTTGACATTTCCTCTCTTTCACACTCTAAATATTTAAGTCATTTTCTGGATATACCAATCATATAAGCACTTTAATGGAATCTCGAGTCTCTTACTTGATGAGGCTTAAGTTGTCTTCAAGTTAATGACCATCATCAGAGAGGTGTAAATTTATTACCACTGACTTCAATAATAATTAGTGTTGTCATTATCAAAATGTCAGACGAAGGAAATTATCTAGATGGGTGTGAATAGATCCCAACTTAAAAGTTTCTTTTGGAAAATTAGATTTACAAGGTTTGTTAACTATGGAAAGCGTAAGACACCTGAGTCAAGTATCATCTAATCTAAACCGTTATCAAAAAGCGCATATATGCGTTAAACAAATGTTATATGCAATGATAATGATAAGTAATAAAGACAATATATTTCCACAAACAACACATTTGAAATTCTGGCACTTGCAACACATGTTAATACTGATGACTTAACATCAGAACAGGATGTCAAGATAGATGTTGATACATTTGTTCCTGATACAAAATAATATCAAACTATAAAAAAATTGCATAATGATAAATAACACAATAGATTGTTAACCCAGTTTGGTGCAACGTCACCTACTTTGGGGGCTACCAAGATAGGAAGGAAATTCACACTGATAGTACTATTTCAAAGCCTAAACGGTCCCACTTTACAACTTCTCGCCTAATCACTACCTTGTGCAACTTCTACCTAGAAATCACCGTCTAGATATGATATCCCCCTCTCACTTCTAATCACCATAATGATACCTGCAGCCACAAACCTTGTGACTAGATTAGAAACCCAAAAGAAGATTATACTTCAAATAAACAATACTCAACTATTTGCTTAAAAGCTCATGAATGAGAATAATACTTAGTCTTGCTTAAAAGCTTCAATCAAAAACAATAACTTGACACACAATCAAGTAATAATAACTTGATAAACTATCAAGTAACAAATTGTATACCACACTATATCAAAAGATACATGGGCGACTTACACAAAACACAAGAGGCTCTCAAAACCTAAGACTTGGACTTCCCCTAATTTTACAATTGTGAAAAGTTAAATTACATTAGACCTAGGTTTCTCTTTAAATAGTCATCCAGAGTCCATGGGATTCGAAATCTTCACCCAAATATTCTTTGATCCACAAGCTAAGGGTTGCACCAATTATGTAGGAAAATATCCTTAAATCTTAGAATAAATCTTCAAGTATCCTAAATTGTCTCCACATCCAATTTTAGAAACTTTAATGTTATTGGAGATTTGATTCACATGTTCCAGATTAAATCTTCTTGACATGCGCAAATCTTTGAGATATATCCAAAAGAGATATCACAAAATTAAATCAAATCTATCAAGATTTATAATAACTTGTACTGATATTGTGGTTCAGGATGTTACGACATCTTTCAGATCATCTGGTCTTCAATGTAAGCTCATACTCTATTGTATCTATTTAATCAAGATGTTATGGCTTCTTGCTTAAAACCTTTCAAGAACCATGTTTTAGAAAAATTAATGCCAATTCTAAAACCATGGATCTAACAATATTCCTCTTTAGAAATTTTTGGCTAAAACAACCAAAGCATGATAAACCTGAAGAGAGGAATAAAACCACAACACAAGCTACATGCAAACATGTAAACTATGTACATGAGAAAGAAGATAATTTGTTGTTTTAGATCTATCCAAATTACCCCCTGTTATACAGAACCAATTCTTGTCACAGAGAAACAAATCTCCCCCTTAAGAGGAAGAAGAAACTTTTTCCTGAAGCACAAGAAAACCAACCTTAACTCAACCTTGAACTAATAAAGTTCAATACATTAGAAGAACATGTAGCAGCAGTAGTACACATAACTTAGAATACAAGACACAATAACAACCAAAACCCAGGACACAAGACATAACCAGACAGTGTGTTAGAACATCTGATAAGACATCCTGCACACAACCACATTAGAAGTAGTAGCAGCAACAGAGACACAAGACTCACATGAAAGACGATCATGATCCCCCTAAAGTGTTGCATACATCAAGCAACTACACTAGACTAGACTCACTAACACTTTTCTCCCCCCTTTTTAGCCAAAAATTGATAAAAATAGAGTGAAAAGAAATTGAAACAAAAGGAACCAAAACAAGACACAAAGCAAACTAAATAAGAAGACACAAAATTGGGGCATGGAAAACTACCCAAGAATGTTGGAAAATGTTACAACATTTGAAATGACATTCTCTATGCCATTTAAAATGATTTTTATTAGATTGCACATATCACAAGATGAATATAGTTGATAAACCAACCAAACAGTTACTACTATAATTCTTTAGCAGTGTAATTCCAAAAACAATCGTCACATTATATAACTTGCACCTCAAGTTCAGATGAAAATACTTCCTAGAGCTTCTCAGACATGCCAAGCTTATGAGTGCCAATATTTTTCTGTAGCAAGACCCCTAACATAATGATGACAAGCACCAGTGACTTGTTCTTCAAGCAAACTAACAATCTTGAGTACCTTGATTGTAACAGGTTGTCACATTGCAATGTCATGACACCCGGTTTGACATTATACTCTTTTAGCAACCAATCCAATTGAAATTACATCTTTCTTCAACAATGTACCTAATCTTAAAGATATACCAGGATTAAATTATTTCTTATCCAAGAGACAATGTTGTTTCTTAAACAAGAATATCCTCCATTAATACTATCTCCCTGAGACTTCGCCAGTAGCTTTAACTCTAAGACTCACCATCATTAGATATTTTCATCTCTGAAACTATTGACGATCACATGATAAACTCCAAATAATAAACTCCCTCTTAGACAAAATTTTGTTTTCTTGACAGCTTTCTTATTCAGTGCCTGCTAGTCCTTTAGAGTCTTCCAGAATATCTGGAGTATTAACCTGCTGAGATGATGTTCTAACATCTGGTTTAACATTAGTTCATTTCTCAATGAATAAATCATTGACTTTGGTCCTGAAGTTGGCAATACTAAAAGTACTTCTCTCAGTAGAGTAACTCAGAAGCATACCTTTTTCTTTTTTAAGGAGTAGGTAAGAACCTTTAAAGACTTCATAGATCATAGATTCTTTTTTTATATAGATCACAACATATAATCATATATATGCCTCTATCCACTAGGATAATCACCTTGCATTGGACTAATCAAATCCGTAGAATAGGTTCTAGAGCTTTTGCAACTGTTTGATGTTGCACCTTCTAGTGTGACATCTTGACTTCATCTTCCTAGAACATCAAGCAAGAGGATAAGAAATAAAATACTTGTGGAATCCACAAATAGCAGTTGTTTTTAAATCCTCATTAGAACTTCAAACATCTCATTAGAGAAAACACATTCTTCCTTGATGACATTTACCTTCAGACCTTGATCACACAATTGACTTATGTATAAAACAATAGTCATCAATCCTTTAGTAAGAAGAATTATTACCAAAGCTTAGATAGTCCATCATGTACTCTTCAAATATCCAATGCCTTTAATCTCCCTTTCTATTATCATCACCAAAAGAAACAGTTGATAGAGTGAGACTAAACAAACCACCAGAAACACCATTACTGCAGTTAAGTGTCTGGAGAAGACAATGTCAAAATACCAATCATCTTAGTTGGAGTTATAAGAAAGGTATGAGAAATAAAGCAGTTAACTTCTTTCCTGAGTTTTAAGCACTGCTTGGTTAACCAAAGCTGAGTTTTACCTTTGAGGAAGTCAAAGAAAAACAAAGTAGTTTGTTAAGATTAATTTTTCACATAAGAGACATCTTTAGTGCAAGTATCTTCCTTTAGCTTGAGTATTCTGATGTCCAGCATAATGTTGAGACATTAAGATTGACATTCTTGAATCAACTTGCCTTTTGATAGAAACAATCTTTTTTAATTTAAGTTTTCTCGTTGCTAGGTATAGCTTGAAAAACCTTATACCCTTTTAGGCTTCCAATTATCTTCACTCTTGAAGAAACTGCTCCAATTGATCTGAACTCTTCTTACAGACTTGATCATGATATCAAGTTTGAGGATAAATAGAGTCACCTCACCCTGCAAGTTACAGATGGTAGACATACCTTCCTCTCTTAAGACATAAGATAAGGAATAATCACCTTCTACTTTCTTCATGGTTCACAACCCTTTTTATTCTTGATACACAAATCTTTGAATAAAATAACCAGCTCATCATGAGACAAAACTTCAATACATGAATCTACATCAAAAATCTATCTTCCAGTCAACCCAGTAACATTCTTAGCAAACTCATAAACAAGATCACTTTCCTCATTAAACCAAGAAATAGTAAACCCATACAGTTGTTCTTCGAGATAGGTAGCGCATTCTACTCCACAAGGATCCAAAGCCTTTACACTCATTTTACTGAATACTTTGATATTGACTGGTCTTTACTCTATTTCTAACTTTTTCTTGAGTCTCACAGACTTGCTGGTGTCAGTACATATGTTCTGGACATTTGGTTTAGACATTTTGTCCATTCTCCTTAAACCTGGTTGAATTGGCTTCCATGGTGTAACGCCTCAAAAAATTCATAAATAATGAAGTCCCATCGAACTTTTATTTGTTCCAAAAGGAAATGGGAAAATGTAGAATAAAACCCACTAAATAAATGGTCATCGCAATTAAGAGAAGGGTATGAGAGTCGGTTATGCAATGGGAAGGTATTAGCACCCCTCACATTCATCGTACTCGATGGGAACCATTTAGCTCGTATGTGCTTAAGTGTTTAGTGTGATAATTGAAATCTCATTAATGAAAGGAGAGAGAAGAAGGGGTTTGTTTTCAGATTATTTTGAGTTCGAAAAGATTTTTGAATCTTGGCCTACGTAACCCCGTAGTTATTCTAAAAAAGGACTAAAACTGTTTGTTGGTTGATTTTAGAAGAATGATGCGTTAGACATTGCAAATTTTAGAACCTCAACTTGCTTTGCTCTTATGAGAGGCTACGTCTTGTGTATTCGTTTCGTATTGAAATGGCTAAAACACACTCTTTTTGTGAAAAGATATTTGAAGTCGCACAAGGGCGAAAAAGAAAGTTTGATGAGTTGAAGTTGTTTTTATAGGACACAAGTATTTGAAGGCCGAGAGAGGTTTCTCGTACTCTAACACTTAGAGAAAGAGAGGATATGCTCCTAACTTCCCCATTTAATCCTTTTTATGAAAAGAATGAGATATCATTAAACATATTTTAGTCGGGTTATGACTAATCAAATATAAGCCATGTGACTTTTCCTTGATTAATCTTGAGAGAATAGACATGTGCTTATCCCCTACTATTCAACCCTTATTTATTTGATAAAAAATAAATTTTGAAAAGCCACTCGATGTTGGATCGAGGTTTGATACTTTGATTGAGAATGTGTTTTAGTTGGCTTATGACTAATCAAATATAAGACATGTGTCTTGTCCTTGATTAATCTCGAGAGAATAGACATGTGCATATTGTCGCGTCTGGGATTATTATTGGAGCGCAAACAGAGGCGAAAGGACAGAAGAGTCGCCATCAATGTTATTTATCCCAAGAGAGGGAAAGGAAACACTGAGTAAACATGAGGGAAGGAAAGGACATGGTCTCACGACCAAGAGAAAAAGGGCAAAGAAGTCGGTTATGTGAGGGGAAGGTATTAGCACCCCTCACGTCTGTGGTACTCCACGGGATCCACTTAAGTTTGTTCTAATATAAGGGTGTATAAAAGTCTATGTCTAAAGCTTAATTCTAAAAGGGAAAAATGCAAAGAGGGAATTCATGCAAAAGAAAACACGGGGAAAAGAAATAAATATTTAAAAAGTTTCGCTCGGCTAAGCCCCACGATGAGATGCCTACGTATCCCTTTTAAGGAATCAGAGCAATGTAGTCCGGCTTAATAGTTTCTATTTGTTGTGTTTTTTTATTAATGATGCTAGAGAAGAATGTCCTTTTTGAAAAGGTTTTAAAAGAAAAAGTCCGAAGACAAAAAAGGTTTGCATTGCTTGATATTTTTCACCTTGAAAAAGGATTTGAGATTTGAACCACACCAAAGACTAAAAACGAAAGAATGATAAGATCAAGAAGAAACCTGCTTATCATTTCCCATACTTAGTAAAAAAGTGTAATTATCATCAATTATTATTAAGTGTTTTGAGAAGTTTGAAAGAAAAATAATTTTAGTCTTAATGCAAATGCCAAAGAGGAAAGAAAAACTCTAAGGGAGACTAGAAAAATAGTCCTAAAGTTATCATGCAATATTGATCCTATATTTGGGATAGGAGGAAAGCATATACCTAATGTTGTCATGCATGGATAAAGATCCTAAGTTCTATTTATTTCAAACTTAGAGAAGAGTGAACTAAGGATCCTATGAGGAGCATACAAGAGATGAAGCAAGCAAAAATAGGAGAGGAGATGATAAGACACTGCACAAACACATATTAAGATGGAAAAACAACATGTCTCAAAGAAGTAAGAGGGATGACACAACATTTATAACGCAAGCATATAGGTAGAAACCTAAACCAATGAAAGAGAAGATGGAAAAAGATCATACAAAGATGATAATGCATCAAGATAGAGATGATGAGCAAAATATGATAGAACATCAAGAAAAAGATGATAAAACATCAATTATGCACATATTATGATGACAAAAAATACAGTCTCAAAGAAAAGAAATGGGATGATAAAACATCAAGCATGAATGACAAAACATCAAGAAATGGGATTACAAAACATCAATAAAGAGATGACAGAACATCAAGAAATGGGATGATAAAACATCAAGCATGGATGGCAAAACATCAAAAAATGGGATGATAAAATATCAAGTATGGATGACAAAACATCAAGAAATGGGATGATAAAACATCAATCATGGATGACAAAACATCAATAAGAGATGACAAAACATCACACAAGTAGGATGATAACACATCAACAATCACACAAGACATGATGATAAAACACAAGAAATGGAAATCTCACAAACAAACTTAAAGAAGTGAAGAAGAAGCATGAAGGAAAAGATGAGAAATCAAAAGGCATGTCATAAAATCACATCAATATATCATCTAAGTTATGAACCTATCACGTTAAACATCTTAGACTATCCTAAGAATGTAAAAAAAGGTCAGGAAGAATGAACTAATACCTAACTAGGCAAGTAGAAGTGCAAGTGTGCATTTAGAAGACAAAGCTTCACATCATTGTAAAACATGCAAGCAAGGATGAGACAAGAGGTATATACCTAATTCTAAACATGGTTTAAGATATCATAAACTGTAATTAATGGATTACATATTAACAAACATCACCTAATCAAGACAAGTTCACATGATGAAAAGAGATAAAACTCAAACAAGTGACAAGACAAAACTTATATCTCAAGTAAGTGGCAAATCATGGATAGGACATACTATAGAATTAAGAGGGAATGAGAGATATATATACATTACTAAGGGTCATGCATAAGAATTAAAGGTCTAAAGGTTACAAGACAAGGTATCAAGGCAAGTACACTAGCATAAGAGCATTTATGTGTCAAGTGCCTAACCAAACATGGTATAAGAAGGTGAAGTGAGGTGAAAAAGATGAATTAGTGTACAAGTAAGAAAAAACACATAAAGTACTCATCATCATCACATAAATAAACTTAATTAAGATTTACAATCAAATCATACAAGGAAAGTTGGTTGAAGAACCCTAAGTAGACTTATGTCCTCATGCAATACTAGCAAGCAATCATGTGAGATGAAAGAGGTAATGTGAAGAAGAAAAGGAAAACATTGACATGTTATACACTTAGAACATACCTCATAGTCAAGAAGAGGTTCAAATAGTCATTGAGAACATGTACAAACACCAAACCAAACAAACTAGCATCCATCAAAATGGTGTAGTGAAGTGAGCATAATTGTATGGTCAAGTGAACATGGCAAGACATGTCAAGTAAGAGTGAAGTCAGAAGAAAAAACTTAGAGATAAAACATATCAACAACCTCTAATACCCCTAAGGTATTACTACTTAAGCACATTCAAAAGATAAGGCAAGACTAGGTCAAAACTAAATCCCAACATGTTCCTAAAGGTGAGTGTAGCACAAGAAAGAGATAGATGACGAGGGAACATGTTTAGAGGGTGTCAAATTATACAAGTAAGTATAAAATGATCTCTAAGATCACACATTCAAACATCATAAGCAAGGGAAAAAGAATGCCTTCAAAACACACAAATGAACTTTCCAAAGGAGGCAAACAAGCATGTTCAATTTAAGAATGTATAGTAATGTGGGACTTATACAGTAAGTTAATTCAAGATGAGATTCAAGAGTAACTAAGTAAGAAGATGAAACTTCTTACACAATAAAAATCACCTAGTTGGTGAATAAAATCATCTAATGATGGATGATACTTGTCTTAAATCAAACGAGGTTGATAAAGATCAAGTAAGAATGAAATTACATATTGTATATAATAGGGTGATGATGAAAACATCACAAGATACCAATCATGAATTTAAAACCTCGAGAATTGTCAACAAGATGACATATTTAAGTATCATGATATATAGTAAAGTATAATCCCTTTGATGCATGAAAGCAATATGATTTAAATAAATCAAATCCAATGTTCTTAGATGTTATGGGAAGTAGCCAACATTAAGATATATTCATAGGACATGGAACAAAAGCACATGTGGAAATCATTAGACAATGATGCTCATAACACGAGTAAAAAATAATAATATGGCTTCTTATGTATCACCATGTTGGTTAGTAGGTGAGTGCTTAACAAAGGATCAAGGAAGCATGAGAAATGATATGAAAATATAGATTAATGTCAAAACTTAAACATGGAAATATTGGACCTAAAGTCCTCAAGAAGATTATGAAATTCTGGTATCAGATATGAGATGTCGAAGGAGATGTCACGACACAAATATCTGAGGACAGTATAAAATGCAACAATATTAAAAGCAGTAAAAACACAAGGGATTGTTAACCCAGTTCGGTGTACAACAACACCTACTCCGGGGGCTACCAAGCCAGGGACAAGTCCACTAAATAGTATCAATTCATAGACCCTCAGTAAACAACTAGCTTATGGTCTAATTACTTAATCATTACCCGTTCTATACTTCTACCTAAGACACACCTAGGTATGAGGCCCTCCTCAAATCCCTTCAATCACTAATAGTGAAGAACAATAAAATTGTTATGTTTTAAGGACTTAAATCATTCAATACTTAAAATCTTATGAATGATCCATAATTAACAACTCAAATTACTACTCAAGTATTTAACCAATACTTAGAGTGTATTACAATTAAAAAACTTAGAATTCTAAAACAGAAAGAGTATATTCTTCTTTTTAAAAGTTATAGCTTGATGAATAAGGATGCAAGTCCTTATAAAGGCGCAGCAGTGGGCTTGGGCTGAAAAACAAATACTCCAATCCCTTAGAATATTTCCATGAAAACAGGTTAAGATATAACCATAAGGATAACGCAAATAGAAAAATATTCCTCCATATTTTTCGCAAACTATGAGTCACAAATCCTAAATAATGGCGCGCATAAAAGTAGGAAACAGATATGAAGTCACGTTCAGCTCAGGAGACAAATATCAAGACATCTGCTTTGAGATCAATCAAAACCATTTTTCTTCAAATGTCCAAACATTTAGCAAAACATAATCAAGTCAGTGTTTTACCAAAATTGCTGCCAACAAACACTTACAAACTCCCCCTTTGGCAAATTTTGGCTAAAACATTATTTGAGCACATTATCAGAGCAGCAGCACAAGCAAAAATAAAACTCAGTTAGCAGTTAGGAAACAAAGTAACTAAGTTAGCTATTAGAAGAGGAAGATGTCAGAACATCTTCAGAGACATGAGGTTCCCCTTCAAACATTAAGCTCCCCCTCAGTCAGTGGTCAGTCAATTAGAGGTCAGTCCGTTTCTCTCCCCCTTTTTAGACATAATATTCCAAATAAAACATGCATTCAAGAGAATAGCGGTGATAGAATATGCCAAATAAGTATAGACCATAGAATCCAAGAGTCAAGCACATGCAAGTGTTAAAAAGGAACAAAAGGGTCAAAACAAATAAACAACAAATGGCCTAACTGTCTTCAGGACTAGTAGACTTGGAAAAGTCAGAACTTCCTTCATCATCAGAATCTCCTTCTTCAATGCTCACTCTATCATCAAAATTGTTATCCTTCTGCAGGTCCTTGATCATCTTTTTAAAAATTAGCTTTCTTGCTAAGCTAACTCTGATCACATCATCAAGTTCTTTGCAGGCTTCCCTTAATTCAATAATCATGTTACCCTTGGTTGATGTCTTGTTTTTAGAAGATACAGATGTCAAAACAATGTATGGGACATGTTTTCCTGAAAACAAATTGAAGTGAAGGGTCAGAGAAGACTCCCTCTTGCAAACTATATCATTACCACTCAGAATTCCAGAATTCCAAGATGTGATGGAAAGGAAATAAGCATTTTCATAGCACATGTTCCTACATGCTTAATAGTCTGATAAAAAATGTAAGCACCATAATCAAACAGTTTCTTATTTCCAACATCATAGATAAACTTTCCTAAGCCAATTGTAATGGTTGAGGTATGATTGGTAGGAACCTAGATAGCAGCTCCAATTCTATGCAAGATAGCATATTTCACACTTAGCTTGTTAACAGGAAGTTTATTCTTCATGGGCCACTCACTCACTTGGTTTGCAGTGATGGCTTTGCACACTTGATTATCAGTTACTTCCAACTCATAATAATCATCTTCAGACTTATCCAGAAATCTATTGATGACAGCAGGGGAAAATTCAACACGCCTACCTCTAACAAACACCTTCCTATACTCCTTACTTTTATGATCAGCACAGTCAATAAGAATATTAACAATAAATTCCTTAACAAGAGTCTCATAATATTTTTTAAACCTAGTGACAGTCTTCATCAATCCAGCAGAAGAAATCAGCTCCATAATTTCTTTGCACTCCAATGCACCAACTCCCAACTCTCTTTCAAGGGAAATTCTTCTTTGAAATACATATTTCCACTTTTCAGCATTTCCAACGGAATGGAAGGAAATGTTGTCAATAGGAGCATCAAGCACGCTAACAAAAATCTTATTGCTTACAGATTTCTTCACAGGAGAGATGACCTGGACATCTTCCTTGACATCATAATTAGAGTCAACTTCTTCTACTAATGAAGCTTTCTTCTTACTTTTGGATCTCTTCACATGTGAGATGTTCTAGACAGTAACATCATCATCATCATCTGTGGAGCTATCATGTCTAGCTTTTCTTTTGTCATAGGGAGGAACCACTTTACTCCAGGGCTTTGGGGGACCATACATAGTCTTCTTCTTGATGCTCTTGGCAGGGGGTGTGACATCCACATTTTTTCCTTTTTCTAGTCTTGAGCCTTTTGGAAATTCCGGGTACCACATTAGAAAAGAGCTCATTGTCAGACAGCTCATCAACATTAACCACATTCTCAGTATTTTGATTCTCTACAGCTTTTGAGCCAGCAACATCTTCCTTAGCATAAGAGTCCTTCTCAACATATTATTCAACATCAACTTCCACTTCTTCTAGAGAAGAAGTAGCAAACTTGCCAAGTTTACTTTCAGCAGCAACTTTATGTAAGGTGGATGATTCAACAACATTTTTAGGATCATTTCCTTTTTCATCTGAAGCAGGCATTTGGGCAAGAGCAGTTGAAATTTCAGGCACAATAAAACCTTCATTTAACACCCTATCTACCAGCCTTCTAATACTTCTATCAACATTAACAATGTCTTCTTCTATCCTATCATCAGTATCAGTAGAAGCATTACCTTTAGAAGTGTCAAACTCGTCTTTGGATTTCTTTACAGGTGACGATCTGGGTTTCTTGACCTTCTTCTCAAGAGGTGGAATTGTTGTTAGAGGAGTAACATTAAGTACTCTGTCAAGAGAGAGCTCCTCAGGATGGTTGACAAATTTTTAGGGAGACGATGCATGATGTTGAGATATCTTTGAAGATTTTTGAGCAAAGAGAAGACAAGGGTTCTTTTTTTATAAAGGAAAATGAAGAGTTTGTGAAAATAGAAGAAAGTGATTTTGTAGCGTGTGGGAAAAACTTTGAGACAATCTTGAAATAATTGCTTTCGAAATTTGATTTGTTGGAAACATAAATAATATAATATCACTTTAATGATATTCCCATACACACTTAATTACTATAAACCCTCATATATGCAGATCTCTAGTTTTTCTCTTAAGTTCTCAAACTATTTTGCATCAAAAGCCTTAGTGAAAATGTCATCCAATTGTAATTTAGTAGCTACATGTTCTAAGGCAACAATTTTTTCTTCAACAAGCTCTCTTATAAAGTGATAACGGATATCAATGTGTTTGGTCCTGCTATGTTGAATAGGAATTTTTTATATATTTATGGCACTTAGATTGTCACAGAATAATGTCATGACATCTTGTTTGACATTATATTCTATTAACATTTGTTTCATCCAAACCAACTGAGAACAACTATTTCCTGCAGCAATATACTCAGCCTCAGCAGTGGACAGAGACACACAATTTTTCTTCTTACTGAACCAAGATATGAGATTATTTCCCAGAAAGAAACATCCTCCTGATGTACTTTTTCTATCATCAACACTTCCTGCCCAATCAACATCACAATAACCAGTTAAAGCAAAACTAGATCCATGAGAATATAATATACCATAGTCACTTGTCCCATTACAATATTTAAGAATTCTCTTCACATGGTTGGCATGGCTAACTTTAGGATCAGCTTGATATCTAGCATATACCCCTACAACAAAGGCAATGTCAGGTCTGTTAGTTGTGAGGTATAGAAGACTGCCTATCATACTTTTGTAAAGAATTTGATCCACACTTACTCCTTTTTCATCTTTAGACAAGTTCAGATGTGTGGGAGAAGGAGTTCTTTTGTGACTGGCATTTTCCATCCTAATTTTTTTAATTATATTCTTAGCATAATTGCTCTGAGATAAAAGTATCGAAACTTCCATTTGTTTAACTTGAAGACCAAGAAAGTAGGTTAACTCACCAACAAGGCTCATCTCAAATTTTGACTGCATTTGCTTGACAAAATGTTGAACCGTCTCATTTGACATTCCACCAAACACAATATCATCAACATAAATCTGTGCAATCATGATCATCCCTTCTTCTTCTGTGACAAAAAAAGTTTTGTCTATGCCACCTTTCCTATATCCATTCTAACCAATAAATTATGTCAATCTCTCATACCAAGCTCTTGGAGCCAACTTTAATCCATACAGAGCTTTCTTCAGTTTGTAAACATGTTTAGGAAAACTTGGATCAAAAAATCCCTTAGGTTGTTCCACAAGAACTTCCTCATTCAGATAGCCATTTAAGAAGGCACTCTTTACATCCATTTGAAATTTAAATTTCAGAATGCATGCAACTCCCAAGAGTAGTCTGATTGATTCAAATCTGGTCATAGGGGAAAAGGTTTCATCAAAGTCAACTCCTTCAATTTGAGTGTATCCCTGTGCAACTAATCTTGCCTTATTTCTAGTGACCATCCTTTTTTTATCAGATTTATTCTTGTACACCCATTTAGTGCCAATCACATTTGTCCCTCCAGGCCTTGGAACTAGATCCCAAACTTCATTTCAACTAAATTGTTCTAGCTCTTCTTGCATAGCACTAATCCAGAACTCATCAGTTAAAGCCTCTTTGACATTATTAGGCTCAATTTTTGAAACAAAGCAAGAGTTTTATATTTCTTCTCTTGATCTAGTAGTAAATCCTTTATTTAGATCTCCTATGATAAGCTCTTTAGGATGATCTCTCTGAGTTCTAATTGGAGGCCCTTTATTGAGATGACTAGGCTCAGGCTCTTCTTAAGGTGGATTAGAATCAATACTTTTGTCATTTGATTCTGTTGGAATATCAGACAAAGATGTCCCAACATCTTCTTCATTATTCCACCCTCTATTATCAATAATAACATTTATGGATTCCATCATAACCTTGGTTCTGGAGTTAAAGACTCTGTAAGCTCTGCTACTTGTAGAGTAACCCAGGAATATTCCTTCATCACTCTTGGGATCCATCTTCCTCCTTTGTTCATGATCAGTTAAGATGTAACATTTACTTCCAAAAACATGAAAGTATTTGATAGTAGGTTTTCTTTCCTTCCATATTTCATACATGTGGTTGAGGTGTCTTTCCTTAGAGTGACTCTATTATGGATATAGCATGCAGTATTCATAGCTTCAGCCCAAAAGTGGTAGGGTAACTTCTTAGCATGAATCATAGCTCTGGCAGATTCTTGAAGGGTTATATTTTTGCGTTCCATAATCATATTTTGTTGAGGAGTAATAGGAGAGGAAAATTCACGATTGATTCCTTCAGAAGAGCAAAAATCAGCAAATTTATTGTTCTTAAATTCCTTTCCACGATCACTTCTGATTCTGATGACATGACTATCTTTTTCCCTTTGAAGTTTTTGACAGAGATGTTTAAACACTTCAAAAGTTTCTGATTTTTCTATGATAAACTTATCCATGTGTACCTATAGAAGTCATCTACAATAACATAGGCATACTTCTTTCCACCAAGACTTTCAACCTGCATAGGTCCCATCAAGTCCATGTGAATAAGTTCCAAAACTTTTGATGTAGTAAGATGTTGGATCTTCTTATGTGACATCTTAGTTTGCTTTCCAATCTGGAAGTCACCGCAAACTCTCCCTTCTTCTATTTTGATCTTAGGAATCCCTCTCACGGCTTCAATAGATATAATTATTTTCATTCCTTTCAGATGCAAGTGTCCCAGTTTTTGATGCCATAATTTAACTTCATTTTCTTTGGCTAAAACACATGTTGAGGAGAGGCTCGACTCTTGGGGAACCCATAAATAACAGTTGTCTTTAGATTTGATTCCTTTCATAATAACTTCATTCTTCTCATTGCAAATGAGACATTCTGCCTTGGTGAAGTTAACTTTGAATCCCTGATCACATAGTTGGCTTATACTTATTAGGTTAGCTGTTAAGCCTTTAACAAGTAACACATTGTCGAGTTTTGGGACTCCTGAAAATTCTAGCTTTCCAACTCCTTTGATTTCACCTTTGGCTCCATCACCAAAAGTCACATAACTGGTAGAATGAGATTTGATATCTACCAATAGATTCTTGACACTTGTCATATGTCTAGAACAACCACTTTTAAAGTACCATTCATCTTTGGTTGATACTCTGAGAGAGGTATGAGCTATGAAACTAGTAACATTAGACTTGGGAACCCACTGTTTCTTCTTTCTGCTATTTTGAGAGACCTGAACAGTCTTGAGAAGAGAAGTAGTTTTAGGATACCCATATTACTTGAAACAGAAAGGTCTTATGTGACCAAACCTTCCACAATGATGACACCTCCAGGGGTGGGATTTCTCTCTGATGTGAGTAAATTTTTTCTTACCTTGATGTTTGCCATCATGTCTTTTCTTGCCATGATGTTCAGACATTTGATTAGACATCTTTGGTTTAGACTTGGCATGAGTGGAATTTGATGAAGGTTCTTCTAAAACAGGTTCCTTTTTATCATTAAACCCTATACCACTCTTGTCTCCTGTCACTCTTCCCACTTGAAGAATTTCATCTAACATGTTAGACCCATTATTCAGCATCTTGAGAGATTTGACCATTTTATCAAGATTTGAATTCAGAGAAGTAACTTCACTTTCTAGATTGGAAATAGTTTTAAGATGCTCTTTCCTTTCTGCCTTCAGCTGGGTTACGAGTGATTTTTGTTTCTCTCCTTCTAGGAAAACTTCTGGACTTTTGAGACACAATTCTTTGTACGAGGAAGCTAGCTCATCAAAGGTTAGTTCTCCATCACTAGAATCTTCACCAGACACATATTTTTCTGTCAATGCTTTAACATATTTTGCATATTCCTCTTCAAGATCACTCTCAGAATCCTCTTCAAACAAAGTAACAGATAGATTCTTCTTCTGTTTCTTAAGATATGTAGGACATTCATCTCTAATGTGACCAAAACCTTCACATCCATGACATTTTAATCCTTTCCCTTGAGTGGATTTTTCTTCAGCTCTTTTTCTTCCAAATTCATTTGACTTAAGGATGTTAGATGAGATGCTCTTGACATTTGATCTTGGGTTCTTATCCATATTTTTTATCACTTTGTTAAACTGTCTTCCAAGCATAACTAAGGCATTTGATATTCCTTTATCTGTATTTAGATCACAGTCCTCCTCTTCATCTTCAGTATTGGTAACAAAAGCTATGCTTTTATTGTTCTTTTCAGATCTTTCATTGATGCTTAATTCAAATGTCTAAAGTGATCCAACAGGTTCATCCACTTTCATCTTGTCAATGTCTTGTGCTTCTTCTATGGCATTCACTTTCATATCAAATCTCTTGGGAAGAGACCTAAGCATCTTTCTCACTAATTTTTCTTCTAGAATTTTTTCTCCTAAAGCATTGGAAGCATTAGCAATCTCAAGAATGTTCATATGGAAGTCATTAATACTTTCATCATCCTTCATTCTCATATTTTCAAATCTGGTGGTGAGAAACTGAAGTCTTGACATCTTCACTTTGGATGTGCGTTCATGGGTATATTGAAGAATCCCCCAGGCATCCTTATCTACTTCATATGTGTTTATAATCTAAAAATGTTCCTGTCAATTCCATTGAATATAGCATTCAAGGCTTTAGAATTTCCAAGAACAATTTCACCTTCTTCTTTAGACCAATCTTCTTCTGGCTTTAACTAAGAAGTAGGTTCTCCATTTTCTCCCAATTTGACAGGGTGTTTCCATCCTTTTAAGACAACTTTCCAAGCCCCCCTGTCCAAAGACTTTAGAAAGGCCACCATATGTGGTTTCCAATAGTCATAATTCCTTCCATCCAGGATGGGTGGTCTGCTCACAAATCCTCCTTCTTTGTCCATAATGCTGTTGTACCCCAATTTTTGCCCCTAAGATTCCTCTATCATATCATATCAACTCGATCATAACAAGATCACATTAGGGTTGGTTCTTCCTCTTTTTCTATCTCCTATCTTTAAGTTTGCTCTTGAGGAATCTCCAAGCACCTTGGTTGTGTATTTTGTATATGTGTTGTTGACTAACTTCTAATCAAAATACAAAAAAATACTTGTCTTTGTCTTTGTATATTTTTGTTTTGTAGGTACCAAGTCGAAGCATCTGACAAATAAGGATTTCTGGTATTATTTTCCTAAAATCTGCAAAGAAAAAGAATTAAAAATTTTCATTTTTTTTCACTGATGCAATCGATTTCTCTTAGAGTGCAATCGATTGCACATAGTGCATTTTGCGCCATTTTTGAAAAAAAAACATTGTGCAATCGATTTGCATTGTAGTGCAATCGATTGCACAACGTGAAAATTTAAAAAAAAATCAGCATTTTAAACTTGTCAAATTTTGGCTCCAATTTTCCTTCACTTTTGAAAGATGTATCATTAATTCAAATTTTAGTGCCAATCTTTCATTTTTAAAAAGAATTATCATTAATTCAAATTTTGGCTCTAATATTTGAAAGAATTATCATTAATACAAATTTTGGCTCTAATTTTTGAAAGAGTTATCATTAATTCAAATTTTGGCTCCAAGAATCAATTACCAAATTACCACTAATCCCAATCCTAAACACTATAAATAGAGCCCTCATTTCACTCAAATTAAAAGCTTTTGATAGCCAAATCCACCTTGCTAAAAAAATCTCTCAATTCTCTCCATCTACCAAATTCACTCAAAGCTCCATTTTCAAAAAGTTAGTAAGCTTTGCATTGAAGCTTACTAATCTTTGAGCTAAATCTTCATCCTAACACTTTTTCTTCATCAATTCTCTACATCCAAGCTTGGTCAATTGATTCTTGTGGTTGAATTGAAGCAAATTCTTGAAGTTGTTTTGATAATTCTCTAGATCTACCTTTGGTAATTTGGATAATTCATCTTTCACAATGTGATCTCTTGTTGATCTTTGGGTTTGATTCTTTGAGCATGTGATTCCAATAGTGTTATTTTCTCATAATTTGATGGAATTTTCGTGCTCAATTGGATCCATGATCATAAGGTGTTTGATGGAAAGTTTGAACAAGAAATTGGCCTTTTAAAATGCTATTTTTGCTACTGTAACAGTGTGCAATCGATTGCAATAACTGTGCAATCGATTGCACAAAAGCGTTTCACACAATTTTTTTGAAAATAACACTGTGTGCAATCGATTGCACAGTTACTGCAATCGACTGCACAGGGATAGAATGCACTTTTTTGCCTTGTTTTGGGGCAGCTTTGATCCAAAATGATTTTTCTACTCAATCCTTTTGATTGTTGGTTTGAATTGCAATTTTAAATGTCCAATTTGTCTTTAAACTCAATGGACTTTGTGATGTAGATGAAGTTGGATAAATGTTCATCAATTCAAATCTACCTAAGAGTGAATTATTTAATTCATTTTTGGTGCTTTGGATTAATGATATGTTTAGTGCTTTAATCCATCTAGAGGAGTGGTTGAATTTAAAGATGAAAGAATTTTGAGATGGTGATCCAAATTAGCTTATCATTCCCCTCCATCTTCATCTTATCCCTTTCTTTTTTAATTGTGCTACATGTTAAGGGATGGTGATCTCTATATCATTTATCCAAACATGAAGTACATAGATTGCTATTGACCGGCCTCAAAATAGGTGTGACTTCTACATAAGTCCACTTACGATTGCTTAACATAGCCCTAAATTTTGTCCCGATTCGAATAAATGATCATTCGTGGCCCAAACTTATGATTGCAAGCCCAAGTATGTTAATTTGATCTCTTTGATCCAATAACCTTGAGATTCATTGTGTGGAGGCTTTGGTTATACCAATCCTTTAATGGATCTACAACACCTTTGGTCAACGCGGATCACTTAAACATTGTTGATCATTACATGTTGCCTTGTGAGAATTCCAAAATGGATGATATACTTGACAAAAAGCAAATGCAACTTGTAGTGTGGAGGCTTTGGTTCTACCAATCCTCTAATGAGTTCCAAATGCAAGTTTCAAGATGGTCATCCAACTAACCACTAATTACTAACAATTAACTTTACTTTACGCTTTTATTTTCTTGCTTTATGTACCATTTACTTTTAGCATTTTACATTTCATGCTATTTTCATCTTTGCTCACTTGAGCATTTACTTTTATGTCATTTTTATTTTGCTCACTTGAGCTTTTCTTTCTTTTTAAAGACACCTAATAATCAACATGAACCATAAAAATCATTAATGATACTTGGAATACATGGTTACTATCCTTTGCATTATGGAGTGATGGACTTCTTGGACTTAGGATTAGATACCTTGGCCTATCTTGGAGACTTTGTGACTTTATTTGATATTTTGTCTGGAGTTCTTGAGGTTTACCTCAAGACATTGGGTTGATTGTTTGTTTTGTGTGCAGGTTATTTAGATTACGATCTTTGTTTGTAATCTGGAACTCACCCGTATACAGCCGTTACTCTGCCCAATTTTTGCGAAGACTTAAAACACTTGAAGTTTGGTTCTCTCAAGAGGTCTAGTATCTTTGCTTGCTTGGTTTAAATCCGAAGAATGGGAATTCTATATTGACTCGTAATGTCAAGTATTGGCTTCTTGTTGGTTAGATGGTTCTTATCCCTAACTTTTACCTTATGCTTTAGGATAGCCTTTTCTACTCCTCTCATCGTCTTTAATTTCAAAAATCTTCTCCCTCCTTTAAAAAAAAAACTCTTCTTGTTTTGAAACTTGAAACATTTTCATAATAAACTTGGACTTAGGTCCATGCATCTTCAAAACATTTTCATAAATAAATTTCAATCAATTTAATAATACCTTGACTTTTTTTGTGAGAAGACTAAAAGTAAATCAATCTCATTTCAAACCATTTTGCCACTTTGGCTTTTATCTTTAAACTTTTCTCAAAAGATTAGACTCTTGTCAATCCTTATAGTGATGCAAACAACTATACTTCTATAATATGTAGTGAAGTGAGATATTTTCCACTTAGGTGTTGAGTGAGGCATTGTTGATTTTAAAATCCAAGCCATATCCTCCACTTTGAGATGATGCAAATTCTCCTTTCTCATGATTGTGGGTAGTAAGTATGTTTTTCACACGGACAATTGCGATGATGTCTTATCTCATAAAATCAACCAACACACTTGTGTTTCAAACTTTTAAAAGAGGAACTACGTGTACCCTGATCCCCTATTGCACGAAAGGTGGTACGTAGGCACTAAAGGTTCGCAACCGCGGAGGGTGCAAAAATCATTAAAAAAATATATTTCTCTTCTCGCCTCCACCATCCATTTTTTATATAACACATTTTTATAGCCAAATATACAGATTTTACAAAGAGGTTCCTGCGGAGTACCGTAGATGTTTAGGGTGCTAATACCTTCCCTTTGCATAACCAACCCCCTTACCTTGAATCTTTCCCCCTCTTTTTGGGTTATTCGCTCTTTTCCCATTCCTTTGGAAACAATAAAGCGCGGTGACGATTTTTATTTTGATTTGTATAAAGTCTAGTCAATCCAATGGCTTAGTCTTACACATTTCTACCGCTATAGAAAAATGGCGACTTCACTGGGGAAAGATTGACCTCTTGCTGGTCCATCCCTAAGTGGGTTAAACCTATCTTTGTTTATATCTGTATATGTGCTATTGTTGTTTATGTGTTATATTTTGTATATATGTTTGTCTGGATTTTCCTGGTTTACAGGGTGCTTGGTGATTACTCATAAGTCTTATACCCGGACTTGGTCAAACTTTAAGATAGGACGGGCGGTATAGTCATGTTAACTTTGAGGGAGTAATCCCAAAAAAGGAGGCATGAGATCCCCCACTCAGTGGAGGCCCCTTTGACTGTAGTTTCGTTTACTGAGTAATCGGGAAGACGCACTGCTTTCGACCTAGGAGCCTGCCGAAGCTGAGGACCGTAGATTACCTAACCCCTCTTGGCCTTTTAGGTGTAGTGCGGAAGCTATAACGGAGTAATCCGGAAATAGTTGTCACGCGATACTACGCTCGGACGAGTCTTTATTGAGAATATTACTAATTACGGAGTTAATCGGGAAGTTGGTAATATCCGAAGGAAGGATGTAGACTCTGAGAACCTCTAGAACCTTGTTCGGCAGGTGATAACTTTTTAGACCAATACCTTATGGGTAGTACCTTCGACCTCATGCTCGTGACGTTGAACCTATGAACCCTATATGTGTGATCTTGTGTGTGATTGTTGCATCATGCATCCATGCACTCATAAGCATCTTTTGAAAAAAACAATATTTCAAGGGATTTAAAGGTTGACTATTTATGAATATCTCAGGTACTTTTAAACCATGGATTCTGGAAAGAGAAAGACCGGGAAATACAGTTTCAAGGATCCTAAGATAGATGAGTTGATCAGTCTAATTCCCGAGATCGAGTGTTCTCCAGACTTTCGGAAGAAGTATGGATCCATTATTCCTCTCATGAAGCTGAAGATGAAGGAGGGTTTTCTCTCAACTTTGGTCCAGTTCTATGATCCGGTGTATCACTGCTTTACTTTTCCCGATTATCAGTTGATGCCAACACTGGAAGAGTATTCCTATCTATTGGATTTACCTGTTACCGATCGTGTTCCTTTTACTGGTTTGGAGGGTGAGCCAAAACCACATGAGATTGTTGCTTTGATTCATTTGGGGAAGTCTGAGGTGGAAGCTCATATGACTACCAAAGGAGGGATTAGAGGATTACCAGCTCAGTTCTTATTGGAGAAAGCTCGTTACTTTGCCAGGATGAAGAGTACGGTTGCTTTTGAGGCCATCTTTGCTTTACTCGCCTATGGATTATTCTTATTTCCTAATGTGGACAAGTTTGTCGACATTAACGCTATCAAGATTTTCATGATTGGAAACTCGGTTCCTACACTGTTGGGTGATGCTTATTACTCTGTTCATCTTCGGAATTCTTATCATGGGGGAATGATTATCTGTTGCACGCCTTTGTTGTACCGGTGGTTTACCTCTCATATGCCTCAGTCTGACACTTTTTGGGATGTCAAGAAGGAACCCCGTTGGGCTCCTAAGATCATGGCACTTACTCACTCGGATATTGATTGGTATCATCGAGCTTACCAGGATGTGGAGATTATTGACAGTTGTGGTAGTTTCCCCAATGTGCTTCTTCTTGGTACAAAGGGAGGAATTAACTATAACCCTATTCTTGCACGGCGGCAGCTTGGTTATCCGATGAGGGATAAACCAAACAATATTCATCTGAGTAGTTTCTTTCTGAAGGAAGGAGAAGACCACAGGGAAGCTAGGGAGCAGATTGCGAAGGCCTGGCGTGACATTGATAAGAAGAGTAGGAAGGATTTGGGACCTAGGGGTGTTGTTTCTTTGGAGCCATATCTTCAGTGGGTCAGATCGAGAGCCATTCAGTTGAAGATGCCGTATACTCGAGAGACACCCATGCCTGATTTGTTTGTGAAGACCACTCCTCCCTTATTAGATGATCTAGAGGAGCTGCAGCTTGCTTTGGTTAGGATGCAACAGGAAAGTGATGCTTGGAAGAACAAGTTCCAGACTTTAGAGAGTTACTACAGAGCAGACCTGAAGGAGAGAGATGATTTGATAGAGATCCTTGAGAGTCGAGCAGTAGAGTCTATGGAGAGGAAAGGAGATTTATTTTCTCCTAAGCCTCAAACAGGTGTTGATTACTCACTTCCTGCTTCAGATGATTGGAAGGAGGTTGCCATCAGACATGTGGAAGAAAACCAGAGGTTGAGGGCTCAGATCGCCAGGCTCACAGGGAAGCACCAGCGTACAGATTGATCTCCATTTAGTTTCTCTTCTCAGGATTTTATATTGTATTTTCATCTTGTACTTGGGATCATTGAAACTTGTAATCCATTTTGAGATTTTTATAATGAAAATTTTCAGTATTTCAATAGCTTTATTACTTTAATGTTTGCAATGTGTCTATAAATCATAAATCCCTTGAAATATTAAATGATAAAGTAAAAATAATCATATGCATTGCATATCATGCATCATATTGCACATATTTCTTGCATTTGTTATGCATATCCAGGTGTCTTACCCATCTTCTTTACTTCACTCAGCAAGTTGACTCATCACTATAACACTCGGGCTAATTTCAAAAAGAAGATGGACAACTTAGAACAGGAGAATCGCGAGTTGTGCGAATAAGTTTCTGCTTTGAAGGTTGGCTTGGCCAATTTGACTACTCTGATGGAAACTCTGGTGGCTGCTCAGAATCAGCCACCGAGTGTTTAACCTCAATCAACAAGGGCAAATGCTGAAGTTCCAACTGTTCTTGCTGCACCTCCTTCGGTGAATTTGGTTCCATTTGTTAATGAAGATGTGTGTCGTCCTTTCCCTCTGCTGAGTGAAGAATTAGGTCTTTATGACAGAATGGATGATTTCCAAGAGCAGTTTGATAGAATGCAAAGAGAGATGAAGGCTGTTAGGGGAAAAGAGTTATTCGGGCAGAATGTGAATGAGCTGTGTTTGGTCCCGAATGTTAAAGTGCTTGCTAAGTTCAAGGTCCCGGAATTTGAGAAGTACAAGGGAAACACTTACCCTCGTGCTCATTTGGTGATGTATGTGAGAAGGATGTCTACCCATACTGATGATCAGCGTCTGCTGATTCATTTTTTCCAGGATAGTCTGACCGGTGTTGCGTTGAAATGGTACATGAGTTTAGATAGCGTCAACATCCATACTTTTAATGATTTGGGAGAAGCATTCATTAAACAATACAAGTACAATGTGGACATGGCTCCTGACCGTGACCAGCTTAGGGCCATGGTTCAGAAAGACACAAAATCGTTCAAAGAGTATGCACAGAGATGGTGCGAAGTGGCTGCACAAGTGATTCCGCCCATGGAAGAGAAAGAAATGACCAAGAATTTTCTAAAGACGTTGGGAGCTTTCTACTACGAAATAATGGTAGCAAGTGCCCCAAGTGATTTTACAGAGATGGTAGGAATGGGTGTCCGCCTAGAAGAGGCAGTAAGAGAAGGCCGTTTGACAAAGGGTGAAGGATCTGGAGGTGTGAAGAAGCCATCTTACGGGTTTACAAAGAAGAAAGAGGGGGATACAAATACTGTTATGCAAGAGAGAAAGGTAAACGCTCCTAGAAGGAATTATCAACGTCATCAGCAAGTCGCCTCAGTTACTCCTGTTATAAATGCCGCTCCGAATACTGCTGCTTATCAGAGACCGTCCCAGCAGGGGAATCAAGGATATCATCAGAGAAGGGAGAACTATGATCCTATTCCCATGAGATATGCAGAGCTATTACCAGCATTGGTTCAGAATAAGTTGGTCCAGACACGACCACCTCCCGCTGTACCATCACCATTGTCGTGGTATTACAAAGCAGACCAGACATGTGCCTTTCATCAGGGAGCACCAGGGCATAGTGTTGAGAATTGTTATCCTTTGAGGACTGAAGTGCAAAGGTTGGTGAAGTCTGGAATTTTATCTTTCAAAGACGTGGGACCTAATGTGAAAGACAATCCTCTACCCAAGCACGGGGGAGTGAATATTGTGAATATGGTGGCCGGTTGTCCAGGCGACTTTCGAATTTTTAACATTAATCTGGTTAGAGGGGATTTGGTAAAGATGCACGCAGATCTCTGTAAATTCAGTTATTATACGCATAACCATATCGGTTGTGCTGTTTGCAATACAAATATACGGGGTTGCGAGAAGATAAATGCTAATTTGCAGGAGATGATGGATGAAGGTTTAATCCATATAATCAGGCCTAGGGAAGAATATGAAGAGGAAGTGAATATGGTTTCTGGATGTCCAGGTAAATTCAGAATTTTTGATGTGGATCATTTGAATGAGGATCTAGTGCAATTACATGCTACCTTCTGCCATACTGCTGGTCAGGTGGAACACCAATATGGATCTTGCATAATTTGTTGTCGAAATCCCCGAGGATGTTCTGTTGTGAGGGAAGGTGTTCAGTTACTGTTAGACAATGGAACCATCAAGATCACAGGTCAGAGAGATGATTATCATGAGATTGATATGATTGAAGTCTGTTTGATGGAAGAGTCAGAGGAAGAGTATGCCTCCGCAGATGAGTATTTCTCTTCAGATGAAGATTTGTTTGCCGGAAATGAATTTTTGATGGTTGATTGTGTTGAGGAAGGGGTGAATGTCAATGTACCTTGTTTTGGTGCACCCACTCATCTTGAGGTGGAGTACCATAGAAAACTAGTTGTTGCCCCATTGGTAATTAGTCTGCCAGGTCCTGTTCCCTATGAATTAGGTAAGGCTGTGCCTTACAAATACAACGCTACGATCTTAGAAGATGGGGTGGAGATTCCCATCCAGCCGATGCCAGATGTTGGAAATATAGCTGATGATAGCAGAATGACCCGTAGTGGTCGTGTATTTGCGCCGGTCGTTCGAAGAGATGTTGTTGCTGGAAAGAAGATTGCTGAGAATGATGAGCCTAAGAAGTCTGCAGGAGGGACTAGTGGAGCTACATTAGAGAAAGAAGTGGATGATATCTTGAAGATAATTAAGATGAGCGATTACAGAATTGTAGATCAGCTATTGCAGACTCCTTCAAAGATATCTATTCTAGCCTTATTGATGAATTCCTCTGCTCATAGAGAATTGCTGATGAGAGTACTAGACCAAGCTTTTGTAGAGAATGACATGCCATTAGATCAATTCAGCAGCGTAATTGGAAACATTACGTCATGTAACAATTTGAGTTTCTGTGATGATGAGTTACCAGATGAAGGGAGGAATCACAACTTGGACCTCCACATATCCATGAACTGTAAGAATGATTCGTTGTCCAATGTGATAATTGATAACAGATCCGCGCTGAATGTCATACCGAGAAGTACCCTCTTGAAGTTAAAGTATCAAGGAACATCTATGCGCCCGAGTGGCATCATTGTGAAGGCTTTTGATGGGTCGAGGAAATCTTTCATCGGTGAAGTGGACCTGCCCATCCATATAGGACCACATTTGTTCTTGATAACCTTCCAGGTTATGGATATTATTCCCGCATATAGTTGTTTGCTTGGACGACCATGGATACACGAAGTAGGGGCTGTCACTTCAACTCTGCATCAGAAGCTAAAGTTTGTGCGCGAGGGGAAGGTAGTGATCATAAATGGGGAGCAGGCGTTGTTGATATCCCATCTATCCTCTTTCAGTATTGTAGAAGCGGATGAGGCTGCTATTAGAACACAGTTCCAAGCCCTATCCATTGACAACATAAGGAGGAATGAGAATTCTGTGGTTTCCCTGAAGGACGCGCAACAGGTTGTGCGCAATGGTCATAATGCAGTTTGGGGACGACTGGTGGATCCACACGTGAACAAGAACATAATTGGTTTGGGTTTTTCTTCGAAGAATGGCAAAGGCGAAAGTTTGAAGTCAAAGTCTCCTGTGAACAGTTATCATGATGTTTTCCGCAGCGGAGGCTACCTCCATCCAATTGGTTTTGGAATTAATGTTGTTGGAGAAGATGAAGTAGAGAAGGAAGTACCGAATTTTGTGACGCATGGAGTCCGAGTTCAGAACTGGGTCACCATTGATGTTCCTTCTTGCATACATATTTCAAAGTAATTTTTTTTGTTAATCTGTTTCTTTCTTTGAAAAGCTTTCACTCTGCCCAAGGTGAAAGTATTGTATGGGCTTATCCGTTTGCTTTGACTGTTAAGATCATTAATAAAAGTTGTCTTTGCTTCCAAAAATATGTCTTTATTTTCTGCTTTTTCTTGGGAAATGGTAATCAAATAAAAAAACCTTTCAAAATAAATAATAACTGAAAATTAATCTGCATGATCACTTGTTATATGTTTCAGTTTCTAAAAGCAATCATAAATCATATGTGCAGATTAATTAAAAAACCCGTTGAATACAATGACCATGCACCCTCTCCCAACTTTGAATGTCCTGTGTTTGGGGCTGAAGAAGAAGATTATGATGAGATTCCAGAAGAGGTCTCACGGTTGCTTGAGCACGAGGATAATACCATTCAGCCATATAAGGAGCCTTTGGAAGTGATTAATTTGGGTTCAGAAGAAGATCCGAAAGAGATTAAGATTGGAGCATGGTTGCATCTTGATGTGAAGAGCGGGTTGATTGAGTTGTTGAAATAGTATGTGGATATTTTTGCTTGGTCTTATCAAGACATGCCTGGTCTAGATACAGACATTGTTGAGCATCATTTGCCATTGAAGCCAGAGTGTCCGCCAGTTAAACAAAAGTTGAGAAGAACCCACCCAAATATGGCAGTAAAGATCAAAGAGGAGGTCCTAAAGAAGATTAATGCTGGTTTTCTTGTGATGTCAGTGTATCCTCAATGGATTGCCAATATTGTCCCAGTACCTAAAAAAGACGGAAAAGTCCGCATGTGCGTAAATTATAGAGATCTAAACAAAGCTAGTCCAAAAGATGATTTTCCATTGCCTCACATTGATATGTTAGTGGATAGCACAGCAAAATTCAAAGTATTCTCGTTCATTGACGGAGTTTCTGGGTATAATCAAATAAGAATGGCTCTAGAGGACATGGAAAAAACAACGTTTATCACACCCTGGGGAACATTCTGTTACAGAGTGATGCCCTTCGGGTTGAAGAACGCTGGTGCAATGTACCAGAGGGCTATGACAACCCTATTCCATGATCTGATGCATAAGGAAATTGAAGTATATGTTGATGATATGATTTCCAAATCCCAAACTAAAGAAGGGCATATAAAAGATTTGTTGAAGTTGTTTCAGCGTTTGAGGAAGTTTCGTCTCCGCTTGAATCCAAATAAATGCACCTTCGGAGTTAGATCGGGGAAATTGTTGGGTTTTATTGTTAGCCAGAAAGGAATTAAAGTTGGTCCTGATAAAGTCAGAGCAATTCAAGAAATGCCAGCACCAAGAACTGAAAAGCAAGTCAGGTGTTTCCTCGGGCGTTTGAATTATATTTCCAGATTCATTTCCCACATGACTGCAAAGTGTGAACCGATCTTTAAGTTGTTAAACAAAGATCATGGTTGTGTGTGGACGGATGACTGCCAAAGGGAATTTGAGAGTATTAAAGAGTATCTGCGTGAACCTCCTATCTTGCTCCCTCCCATAGAAGGAAGACCGCTAATTATGTATCTAACGGTGTTAGATAAATCCATGGGTTGTATTCTGGGACAACAGGATGAAACGGGAAAGAAAGAGTTCGTCATTTATTATCTCAGCAAAAAGTTCACTGATTGTGAGTCGCGGTATTCCACGCTAGAAAAGACATGTTATGCTTTAGCCTGGGCGGCAAAGCGTTTGCGGTAGTATATGTTGAATCATACCACTTGGTTGATCTCCAAAATGGATCCAATCAAGTATATTTTTGAGAAGCCTGCTCTTACTGGGAGAATTGCCCGCTGGCATATGTTGTTGTATGAATATGATATTGAGTATCACACTCAAAAAGCTATTAAAATTAGTGTGTTGGCAGATTACCTTGCTCACCAACCGGTGGAAGATCATCAGTCTGCAGAATTTGAATTCCCTGATGAGGATGTGATGTTCCTGAAAGTGAAAGATTATGATGAACCATTGCCTGAGGAAGGCCCTGACCCTGAATCTCGTTTGAGTATGGTATTTGATGGAGTGGTGAATGCTTATGGTAAAGGAATTGGTTTTGTGATCGTCACTCCTCATGGATCGCACATTCCTTTTACTGCAAGGTTAACATTTAATTGCACTAATAATATGGCGGAATATGAGGCTTGCATCATGGGTCTTGAGGAATCTATTGATCTCAGAATCAAAATTCTAGATGTGTATGGTGATTCAGCTTTGGTAATAAATCAGATTAAAGGAGAATGGGATACTCGTCACCCTAGCATGATCCCTTACAAAGATTATGCTAGAAGATTGCTACCCTTCTTCAATAAAGTTAAATTCCATCACATCCCTAGAGATGAAAATCAAATGGTAGATGCTCTGGCAACTCTGGCTTCCATGTATCAAGTGAATTCTTGGAATGATATACCCCGTATTACAGTTCGACGGCTGGATAGGCCCGCTCATGTGTTTGCGACAGAGGAGGTAGCAGATGAAAAACCTTGGTATTATGATATCAAGCATTTTCTTCAGACTTAGGAATACCCGATTCGTGCATCGAGGAAAGATAGAAAGACATTGAGAAGATTGGCAGGAAGTTTCTTCCTCAGTGAAAATGTGATATACAAGAGAAATTATGACATGGTCTTGCTCAGATGCGTGGATAGACACGAAGCGGACATGTTGATGCATGAGATTCATGAAGGTTCCTTTGTCACTCATGCTAATGGACATTCGATGGCTAAAAAGATGCTAAGGGCAGGTTACTATTGGTTGACAATGGAATCTGATTGTTGCAAATTTGCAAAGAGGTGCCATAAATGCCAGGTTTATGCAGATAAGATCCATATACCTCTGACATTGCTCAATGTGATTTCCTCCCCGTGGCCTTTCTCTATGTGGGGTATAGACATGATCGGGATGATAGAACCCAAAGCTTCGAATGGACACTGTTTCATCTTGGTAGCAATTGACTACTTTACCAAATGGGTAGAGGCTGCTTCTTATGCCAATGTTACCAAACAGGTGGTTGTGCGCTTCATCAAAAACAATCTGATATGCCGGTATGGTGTGCCGAGTAGAATCATCACTGACAATGGCTCAAATTTGAACAACAAAATGATGACATAACTGTGTGACAAATTCAAGATTGTCCATCACAATTCGTCTCCATACAGGCCAAAGATGAATGGGGTTGTTGAGGCTGCAAATAAGAATATCAAGAGAATTATCCAGAAAATGGTTATTACTTATAAGGATTGGCATGAAATGCTCCCTTTTGCTCTGCATGGATATTGAACATCTGTCTACACTTCAACAGGAGCAACCTTGTTCTCCCTGGTATATGGAATAGAAGTTGTACTCCCTGTTGAGGTAGAGGTTCCCTCGTTGCGTGTGATAATGGAATCCAAGTTGACAGAGGCTGAATGGGTCCAGAACAGGTTTGACCAATTGAATTTGATTGAAGAGAAGAGGATGACAGCTTTATGTCATGGGCAGTTATATCAGAAAATAATGAAGAAAGCATTTGATAAAAAGGTCAAACCTCATGAATTCAGAGAAGGCGACCTCGTGCTCAGGAAGATCATGTCTTTTAACACTGATTCTAGGGGCAAGTGGACTCCCAATTTTGAAGGCCCGTATGTTGTCAAGAAAGCCTTCTCTGGTGGTGCATTAATTCTTGAAACTATGGATGGTGAGGAGTTCCCACGTCCCATGAATGCTGACGCAGTCAAGAAATACTTCCCCTAAAGAAATAAAAGAACAGCTCGCTAAGTCGAAAACCCGAAAGGGCGGCTTAGGCAAAAAGGAGCGTCTCGGTAGGCTGAAAACCCGAAAGGGCGGTCTAGGCAAAAATTAGAGACATAAACAGAATAAATTTCCCGCTAAGTTGAAAACCCGTAAGGGCAGCTTAGGCAAAATTTAGGGATTTTTCTTGGCAAGTAACTACGTCAGACAAGACTTGATCGTTGAAGCAACGATCTTCTCGGATCCTCACCATACTTCAACAAAATCTACTGCTCAGGACTTCAAAAGTTGTTAGGGGAATGGTGGTCATTGTATCTCAATGTATCTTTTCCATTATATATTACCATTTCCCAAACTTTGTAATCATCCATGGAGTCTCGCCATTCGCAGACTACCATTCTATTAATAAAATTTGAGCTTTTTCCCAATTCTTTGTGTTCTTATTTTTATTTAGCTTGCAAAGACTTCATTTATTACTGATAATAACTTTCAAAGCAAAAAGATTAAAAAAAACAAAATTAACTTTTCAAAAAGAAAGACATCTTTACAATTCAATTTACTTTGGGATTTGTGATGAAACAATGACAACAAAAATGGCGATCCCTGGAATGAACAAACTCCGGTTGTTTTAAGAATATTTACTTCCTTCGTGAAGGTTTTTCTCAGGTCATCTTGTTGGTATATGCGCAATCTTTGTGTGTTTCTCAGATAATTAAAGACGATACCAGTTGGCGTAAGGTGCAGTATTAGGTTTGTGATCCCATGATCCCCGGCCAAGTCTTGGTTCGCTTTTGATTTTGGGTTTGCATGGTCAGAAGCCTCCGTCCCAAGATTCCCCAGCGAAGTTTTCCCTCATATGATGAAAGGTTTTATTCCCTTGGTGTGCTAAGATATCGCTCTTTTTGCAGTATTGGCATTAGTGTTGACTTCTTGATTTCCCAAGAAGACTACACTAGGGCATCTTTTGTTGGAATAGGTTTGGTTGATATGAAGACTCAATCCAGTATTTTCCAGTGAAGGCCTCGTTCATTTGATAGAAGTCCTTTATCCCCAAAGAGGTTAGTGCAATAACTACTCTTGAAGTATGTATCTCAGGTCTCCCCAGTGAAGAACGTATCACCGTTTTCCCCAGTGAAGAACGTATCTCCGTTTTCCCCAGTGAAGAACGTATCTCTGGTTTCCCCGGTGAAGAACGTATCTTGGTTTCCCCTCGATGATGTGGTTTTGACCTCCCTATTGAAGACAACATGAAGTCCCCGGTAGATGTCTCGATGATGAAGTATTGTCTCCCTTAGTGAAGTCCGTATGTTTTTCTTCCTTCAAAGTGGGCCTGATTTCCCCAGTGAATGTTTTGAAAATTTGGTTTCCATTTTCCTTATTCACAACCAGTATCGAAATCCCCAGTAGGAGTACAGACTGTGAAACATTTTTTTTCCCCATGGAAGTCTGTGTGTTATTCCCTGGGAAGGTTATCCCAGGGCATCTCTCGTTGGAATGAGTATTCATGATGAAAAGTTTTCAATCCTCAGTTTTTTTATCCAGGGAAGTGGGTTTGAATTCCTCAGTGAGGTTTGGTTGTCTCGGCGTCAGTCTACTTTATTTGAGACTAGTTTTGCAATCTTCAGTAGGCACGTTGTTTTTGGAAAACTGCTTCTCCGAAGAAACCGGAAGAAGGTTGTTCTATCCCGGTATCTTTTTGACTTAGCTACATCCAGATTATGTTTATCCTCAGTGAAGTTAGGACAGGCAATAGGTTTGGTTTCCGCAGTTGCTTTTACCTTTCTTGGATTGATCTTTCTGGTTGAAGTTTAGCCCAATGTTGTTAGTACCTGAGGCGGTTTTGTTTGCTCGTACTGATTATGTATCCTTTTACCAGCATATGCACGATATCACTCATACATTCATACATGCATCATGCATTGCTACAAATCATTTTATTGACATTGTGTTCGAACCTTCCTGCAGTGCTCCTTGCATAGGTGGATTCGGTTTTCAATCTTGAGTTTATTTCTCAAAGGATGTATCTTCGTTGGCCGTCTTGCTCCAGTGTGTTTCTAATTGGATTCGTGGTTGCATGACGAAATTAATTACTTTGGATTTCCGAGAACTTCGAGTTTTGGTTTGTGCATTTATTTTGCACGAGAAGACTTTATCTCTTCAGCAGGAATATCGTGGCATTTCCCCAGGAAGTCATATCTCTTTCCCCAGGAAGTCATATGTCTTTCCCCAGGAAGTCATATCTCTTTCCCTAGGAAGCCACATTTCTATCCCCAGAAAGTCGTTTCTTTTTGCAATCCACCATGATAACAAGCAACAGGTATCTTTGTTTAAGCAACTCGTGCTTCCCTGTACAAGTCGACGTAACTTTTTTTGCAATTTCCTCTATGAGTGGTTAGCTTGCAGTCCGTCATCAGTTTACGCCAGTGGATGGCAAGACTTTCAAATTCACAAAAATTGCTCGTTGTGAAATCTTTGCAAGTGGAAGTCTCTTTATTTGAGACAGCTTACATATCACCCTTTCCAGGCGGATATCCTTGGTTAAGGAAGAAGTTGAGACCCGTTCTAGGTGAAACACCAGAAGTTTGGGGAACATATGATATTTTTAAAATCTACCTTCAGTGAATGTTGGTAGTGCATCGGCAGTGAACGTCGGTGTTTCTTATCTTTTTGCTATCATCAGTGAATGGTGGTGGTTCCTCGTCAGTGAAAGGTGATGGTATGATATTTTCAAAATCTACCTTCAGTGAACTTTGGTAGTGCATCGGCAGTGAACGTTGGTGTTTCTTATCTTTTTGCTATCATCAGTGAACGATGGTGGTTCCTCGTCAGTGAACAGCGATGGTATGATATTTTCAAAATCTACCTTCAGTGAACGTTGGTAGTGCATCGGCAGTGAATGTCGGTGTTTCTTATCTTTTTGCTATCATCAGTGAACGGTGGTAGTTCCTCGTCAGTGAACAGCGATGGTGTGATATTTTTAAAATCTACCTTTAGTGAATGTTGGTAGTGCATCGGCAGTGAACGTCGGTGTTTCTTATCTTTTTGCTATCATCAGTGAACGGTGGTGGTTCCTCGTCAGTGAACGGCGATGGTATGATATTTTCAAAATCTACCTTCAGTGAACGTTGGTAGTGCATCGGCAGTGAATGTCGGTGTTTCTTATCTTTTTGCTATCATCAGTGAACCGTGGTAGTTCCTCGTCAGTGAACGGCGATGGTATGATATTTTCAAAATCTACCTTCAGTGAAAGTTGGTAGTGCATCGGCAGTGAACGTCGGTGTTTCTTATCTTTTTGCCATCATCAGTGAATGGTGGTAGTTCCTCGTCAGTGAACAGCGATGGTGTGATATTTTTAAAATCTACCTTCAGTGAACGTTGGTAGTGCATCGGCAGTGAACGTCGATGTTTCTTATCTTTTTTCTATCATCAGTGAACGGTGGTGGTTCCTCGTCAGTGAACGACGATGGTATGATATTTTCAAAATCTACCTTCAGTGAACGTTGGTAGTGCATTGGTAGTGAACATTGGTGTTTCTTATCTTTTTGCTATCATCAGTGAACGGTGGTAGTTCCTCGTCAGTGAACGGTGATGGTATGATATTTTCAAAATCTACCTTCAGTGAACGTTGGTAGTGCATCGGCAGTGAACGTCGGTGTTTCTTATCTTTTTGCTATCATCAGTGAACGGTGATAGTTCCTCGTCAGTGAATGGCGATGGCATGATATATTTTCTCTTCTACCTTCAACTATTGAGTTGGTAGTTTACCGTCATTTGTGAGTCGGCATATCTTCTTCTCTCTACCTTCAGTGAATGTTGGTAGACATCGGCAGTGAACGTCGATGCTTGTTATCCTCCTCTCTGGTTCTATTCTTTTGGTCCACTAGTGATTTATTTTCCTGGTGGGGTTGCTCCTTTGTTTCTTCATTTTTGTGGCATCCCCAGTGTTACTTTGCATCTCTTTTGTTCTGTTCATATGCATCCATAATCATAAGCATTGCATGGCATCTTAGAGACAAAAATAGGGCTTGTTTTATATTTAAGTATCTTCAATCGCGTCGACACGAAGATTTGTAACCTTCATATCTCCGGATAGAAGACACTTAAATAAGGGCAGCTGTTGTACCCCAATTTTTGCCCCTAAGATTCCTCTATCATATCATATCAACTCGATCATAACAATATCACATTAGGGTTGGTTCTTCCTCTTTTTCTATCTCCTATCTTTAAGTTTGCTCTTGAGGAATCTCCAAGCACCTTGGTTGTGTATTTTGTATATGTGTTGTTGACTAACTTCTAATCCAAATACAAAAAAATACTTGTCTTTGTCTTTGTATATTTTTGTTTTGTAGGTACCAAGTCGAAGCGTTTGATAAATAAGGATTTCTGGTATTATTTTCCTAAAATCTGCAAAGAAAAAGAATTAAAAATTTTCATTTTTTTCACTGATGCAATCGATTTCTCTTAGAGTGCCATCAATTGCACATAGTGCATTTTGCGCCATTTTTGAAAAAAATACATTGTGCAATCGATTTGCATTGTAGTGCAATCGATTGCACAGCGTGAAAATTTTAAAAAAAAATCAGCATTTTAAACTTGTCAAATTTTGGCTCCAATTTTCCTTCACTTTTGAAAGATGTATCATTAATTCAAATTTTAGTGCCAATCTTTCATTTTTAAAAAGAATTATCATTAATTCAAATTTTGGCTCTAATATTTGAAAGAATTATCATTAATTCAAATTTTGGCTCTAATTTTTGAAAGAGTTATCATTAATTCAAATTTTGGCTCCAAGAATCAATTACCAAATTACCACTAATCCCAATCCTAAACTCTATAAATAGAGCCCTCATTTCACTCAAGTTAAAAGCTTTTGATAGCCAAATCCACCTTGCTAAAAAAATCTCTCAATTCTCTCCATCTACCAAATTCACTCAAAGCTCCATTTTCAAAAAGTTAGTAAGCTTTGCATTGAAGCTTACTAATCTTTGAGCTAAACCTTCATCCAAACACTTTTTCTTCATCAATTCTCTACATCCAAGCCTGGTCAATTGATTCTTGTGGTTGAATTGAAGCAAATTCTTGAAGTTGTTTTGATAATTCTCTAGATCTACCTTTGGTAAGTTGGATAATTCATCTTTCACAATATGATCTATTGTTGATCTTTGGGTTTGATTCTTTGAGCATTATTTTGTGATTCCAATAGTGTTATTTTCTCATAATTTGATGGAATTTTCGTGCTCAATTGGATCCATGATCATAAGGTGTTTGATGGAAAGTTTGAACAAGAAATTGGCCTTTTAAAATGTTGTTTTTGCTACTGTAACAGTGTGCAATCGATTGCAATAACTGTGCAATCGATTGCACAGAAGCGTTTCACATAATTTTTTTGAAAATAACACTGTGTGCAATCGATTGCACAGTTACTGCAATCGACTGCATAGGAACAGAATGCGCTTTTTTGCCTTGTTTTGGGGCAGCTTTGATCCAAAATGATTTTTCTACTCACTCCTTTTGATTGTTGGTTTGGATTGCAATTTTAAATGTCCAATTTGTCTTTAAACTCAATGGACTTTGTGATGTAGATGAAGTTGGATAAATGTTCATCAATTCAAATCTACCTAAGAGTGAATTATTTAATTCATTTTTGGTGCTTTGGATTAATGATATGTTTAGTGCTTTAATCCATCTAGAGGAGTGGTTGAATTTAAAGATGAAAGAATTTTGAAATTGTGATCCAAATTAGCTTATCATTCCCCTCCCTCTTCATCTTATCCCTTTCTTTTTTAATTGTGCTAAATGTTAAGGGATGGT
Organism: Vicia faba; assembly: GCA_948472305.1. NCBI lineage: Eukaryota > Viridiplantae > Streptophyta > Magnoliopsida > Fabales > Fabaceae > Vicia > Vicia faba. Next base: position 555,519,747 of record OX451741.1, read on the forward strand.
GATCTCTATATCATTTATCCAAACATGAAGTACATAGATTTCTATTGACCGGCCTCAAAATAGGTGTGACTTCTACATAAGTCCACTTACGATTGCTTAACATAGTGCTAAATTTTGTCCCGATTCGAATAAATGATCATTCATGGCCCAAACTTATGATTGTAAGCCCAAGTATGTTAATTTGATCTCTTTGATCCAATAACCTTGAGATTCATTGTGTGGAGGCTTTGGTTATACCAATCCTCTAATGGATCTACAACACCTTTGGTCAACGCGGATCAGTTAAACATTGTTGATCATTACATGTTGCCTTGTGAGAATTCCAAAATGGATGATATACTTGACAAAAAGCAAATGCAACTTGTTGTGTGGAGGCTTTGGTTCTACCAATCCTCTAATGATTTCCAAATGCAAGTTTCAAGATGGTCATCCAACTAACCACTAATTACTAACAATTAACTTTACTTTACGCTTTTATTTTCTTGCTTTATGTACCATTTACTTTTAGCATTTTACATTTCATGATATTTTCATCTTTGCTCACTTGAGCATTTACTTTTATGTCATTTTTTTTGCTCACTTGAGCTTTTCTTTCGTTTTAAAGACACCTAATAATCAACATGAACCATAAAAATCATTAATGATACTTGGACAACATAGTTACTATCCTTTGCATTATGGAGTGATGGACTTCTTGGACTTAGGATTAGAGACCTTGGCCTATCTTTGAGACTTTGTGACTTTATTTGATATTTTGTCTGGAGTTCTTGAGGTTTACCTCAAGACATTGGGTTGTTTGTTTGTTTTGTGTGTAGGTTATTGAGATTACGATCTTTTTTTGTAATCTGGAATTCACCCGTATACAGCCGTTACTCTGCCCAATTTTTGCGAAGACTTAAAACACTTGAAGTTTGGTTCTCTCAAGAGGTCTAGTATCTTTGCTTGCTTGGTTTCAATCCAAAGAATGGGAATTCTATATTGACTCATAATGTCAAGTATTGGCTTCTTATTGGTTAGATGGTTCTTATCCCTAGATTTTACCTTATGCTTTAGGATAGCCTCTTCTTCTCCTCCCATCTTCTTTAATTTCAAAAATCTTCTCCCTCCTTTAAAAAAAAACTCTTCTTGTTTTGAAACTTGAAACATTTTCATAATAAACTTGGACTTAGGTCCATGCATCTTCAAAACATTTTCATAAATAAATTTCAATCAATTTAATAATACCTTGACTTTTTTTGTGAGAAAACTAAATGTCAATCAATCTCATTTCAAACCATTTTGCCACTTTGGCTTTTATCTTTAAACTTTTCTCAAAAGATTAGACTCTTGTCAATCCTTGTAGTGATGCAAACAACTATACTTCTACAATATGTAGTGAAGTGAGATATTTTCCACTTGGGTGTTGAGTGAGGCATTGTTGATTTTAAAATCCAATCCATATCCTCCACTTTGAGATGATACAAATTATCCTTTCTCATGATTGTGGGTAGTAAGTATGTTTTTCACACGGACAATTGCGATGATGTCTTATCTCATAAAATCAACTAACACACTTGTGTTTCAAATTTTTAAAAGAGGAACTACGTGTACCCTGATCCCCTATTGCATGAAAGTTGGTACGTAGGCACTAAAGGTTCGCAACCGCGGCGGGTGCAAAAATCATAAAAAAAAATATATTTCTCTTCTCGCCTCCACCATCCATTTTTTATATAACACATTTTTATAGCCAAATATACAGATTTTACAAAGAGGTTCCTACGGAGTACCGTAGATGTTTAGGGTACTAATACCTTCCCTTTGTATAACCAACCCCCTTACCTTGAATCTTTCCCCCTCTTTTTGGGTTATTCTCTCTTTTCCCATTCCTTTGGAAACAATAAAGCGCGGTGGCGATTTTTATTTTGATTTGTATAAAGTCTAGTCAATCCAATGGCTTAGTCTTGCACATTTCTACCGCTACAAATACAATAAAGTATCTTCCCTAGATATCACCCAAATATAGAGCATGATGCCTACTCTGATACCAATTGAAATTCTGGTATCAAATATGAGATGTCGAAGGAGATGTCACGACACAAATATCTGGGGACAGTATAAAATGCAACAATATTAAAATCGGTAAAAACACAAGGGATTGTTAACCCAGTTTGGTGTACAAAACACCTACTCTGGGGGCTACCGAGCCAGGGACAATTCCACTAAATAGTATCAATTCATAGACCCTCAGTAAATAACCAGTTTACGATCTAACCACTTAATCACTACTCGTGATATACTTCTACCTAAGACACGCCTAGGTTTGAGGCCCTCCTCAAATCCCTTCAATCACTAACATTGAAGAACAACAAAAATATTAAGTTTTAAGGAATTCAATCATTCAATACTTAAAAGCTTATGAATTATCCACAATTAAAAACTCAAATTACAACTCAAGTATTAAACCAATACTTAGAGTGTATTATAATTAAAAAGACTTAAACTTCTAAAACAGAAAGAGTATGTTCTTTTTTTTTAAAGTTGCAGCTTGATGAATAAGGATGCAAGTCTTTATAAAGGCACAACAGTGGACTTGGGCTGAAAAACAAATATTCTAATCCCTTGAATATTTCCATAAAAATAGGCCAAGATATAATCCATAAGGATAATGCAAATAGAAAAATATTCCTCCATATTTTTCACAAACTATGAGTCACAAGTCCTAAATAACGGCACGCATAAAATTAGGAAACAAATATGAAGTCACATTCATATCAGAAGGAAGATGTCAAGACATCTTCTTTGACATCATTCAAAACTAGATTGCTTCAAATGTCAAGACATTTAGTAAAACATTATGTAGTCAATGTTTTACCAAAATTGCTGTCAACAAACACTTACAGATTTAAACATAAATTAGGTCAAAATTATATTTTTTGCATATTTTTTATGGCAAGGAAAATTTGAAAACAAAGTTTAAATACCAAGACTAGCTAGAAATTAGGCCAAACTAGACACATTCCACCATAAAATAGATAAAGTACCAAAATAGAAAATAATAATGAACCAAAAATATCATGGATTCACAAAAAACAAAAGTATGTCAAACATTTTTTAAAAAATTAAATCTTACTTCTAGCTTAAGCAAGTTAATTTAACAAAATAATACTCAAGCTTGTCAATTTTATAATTAAATGCAAACAATTAATAAAAATGAGATTAAAATCTCTAAATCAACCTAACAACATAAGGAAATTAGAAAGTATTTTTGGTGATTTTTTAGATCAATGAAAATTGAAATTAAAATAAAAAATGACAAAAGGTGATTAAAATATGTAATTAATGCACACGAATTTTTTAATTGATAAAATAAAATAAAATAATAAAATAAAAATTATATTCAAAAAATAGACTCAAAAAGAGACTTGGAGTCTTTTTTGATAAATTTTGGATGAGTAAAGTTATTAAAATAAAATTGGAGAAAACAATTAAAGCGGAAAAAAAATTCAAATAAGAAAAAGATCAATTACATCTATTATGTACAAAATGCGCTATGAAAAGATTTTATCCATATTCAATTAGAACGTGCCACCTCATCGTCCCTAACCTCTAATCAAACACTAACACATTTTTTTAATTTTAATATGCCAGTTTCAGATCATGATATCTTCCTCATTTCTCAATGAAAACGTACGATGTAAACACTAAAATTCAAGATCAAAATGTGTAAAATACAATAGCATCAATAATTTTTTTAAAATGAAGCACATATCGTGGAGAAAATAAGGCACGAAAACCACTGCACAAAAATAAGTTCAAACATACAGATGTAACATCCAAACTTTAGATCCAGATTTCTCTCTTAATACTCAACCAATTAACACGATCCAAACATCAAAATTGTTCACAAAATAACAAGGATTCATGTGATGCTCGTGGATTTTTCAAATGATGCAACTTCAGAGAGAAATTTGAACATGAAGTCACTGAAACATGATGGTCATGAATTTGCAGAAAACACCAATCAAGCTTCAAATCACACACATGTATACATCAGACCTATAGTCTGGCCAGCTAACACATTATGACATTATTCCAAGCACTAGTTTAGACTGGAATCAATAATTAAAGTTCAAATAAGCTTATGTCACGTGGAAAATAAATCCATGAAATATCTGGTCAAAACCCTAATCTCAAGAGATGCATAGGAGAGCAGTGATTTAAGAATCAACACTAACAATTTCAAACTTCATATGAATCAAAGAGACAAATGACATGTCTTGAGGTATGGAAACCCTTATAGCTTGAGTGACTTAAGAATTGAGGGCATGAGACCCTTATTGCACTGGTTGATAACACAACCATCTTTCATAGCCTGCAGAGAAACTTGGGAACCAAAATACCTTGATCCTATCACAATGTATGAGTGCATTTGATGAAACATAAGCCTTTAAATTTATAAAAATAAGAGGTTACATTTTAGGGTGGAACAACTGTCCCTTCTCAATCATATTAAACATGATAACTGAGAAAAAGTGATATCTTTCAAATGTTCGAGGTGGAAGAGGATTGAATACTAAAAGAACCCGGAAGTTTACACTCTTGAACAAGAGAGTAAAGAAAAAAGGGTAACTGTATTTTTGCAAGGATGATACCAAGCAAACTACGTGAAAGAGAGGAAGACTAGTGAATACTGAATCTTACCAAAGAGTGTCAGATAAAACTAACCTCAAGAATTATACCAAGTAGAAATTGGATTTGAACGACGAGCCAAAAAGGGATTGGACTCGAAAAGTAAGCCAAGTAGAGATTGGAGTTACACCAAGAGGACTAGTGGATGATAGACTCTAGAAGAATGTACCAGGTAAAATTGGATCACAAACCACAAAAATTAGATAAAACTCAAACCAAGAAGACTAGATAATACTAGACCTTGAAAGAACGTGTTAGGGAAAATTGGAACACAGATTGCAACAATGAGATAAAACTCAACCTAAAAAGACTATATAATACTAGACTTAAAAGATACAAATAGGTATCAGATCATTACGGGTATACCATAAATAAATTGGTCTTTATCAACAAAGGATAGATAAAACTGAACTTACACCATTAGCGCGCTAGCTGTATGCTGGTGGGATCGAGAAGAGGTTATCGTGATAAAACTTGGCCTTTGGAAGTACTATAAAGAATGCGCCAGGTAGAATCTTGTGTGAAAACAAGGTAACAAGATAAGACTCGACCTAAGAGGAACTAGATAAGACTAAACTCTGAAAAAGTACTCGATAGGATAACGGTGGAAATTGGGCCCTATAGCAAGGTGACTGAAAGTGCATGTATTTCACAAGGACATCTGTTGGTCTCAACCGAGGGTAGACAATAGACGATGCTAAACGAACCCAAGTAATAAAAGAGACATATAACGAATAAAAATTCAGATCAAGAAGACTAAATAAAATTGGTCCAAAGATGAGACTAAAAAATGAGTAGCAAACTCGACTCAAGAAGACTGGATAAGACTAGTCCAAAGATGAGTTCCAGGACAAAACTGGATTGCACGTTGTTGTACCCGAAACTTTCCCTCCCATTTTAGTCAAGACATGTTAATTAAGGTCTTCAATTGCTCAAGTTTGACCAAGAATTGATCAGATAAATTCTCCTCTTAAGCAATGGCCTTTCAACTAGGGCTTCACTTTTCACAAAGAATTTTGGGTTGAAAAGGCTCCAAATGATTTCCATGGTCCCTAATATATCCTCAAGAATGTCCATGCCAAGTTTAATTCCTTGCACTACAAGCTTGCTCAGTCAATTGCTCAAATACTTGGAAATCAACTATACTAGGTCAAACGTCAACTGTGACCAAAATACAATCAAACTTCAAATTTTTTGGTTAACATCAACATTATTGAGTGGTATCCATCATTTTATCAAGAGTTGATCATGATTCCCCAAGGAATGCTCTCAAAGTCAAGAATGGCTAAATTAGGGTTTCTATAGGAAAAGTTAACTGAACTTTGACCAAGCATAACTTTCACATACTTCATCCATTTTGCCCCAACCAAAGCTCATTTATAGAGAATCAAATTCCCTACAACTTCTATTTTATCCTTAAGTTCAAGAAATGCACCATTTGAAAGATACAAGTTCATACATTACAGGTCATCTTCAAAAAGTTAACAAAGGACACTTTTTCCAAGACCTTTTACATCAAGATAATTTCTCCAAAAGCGAAAATGTCCAACATAGAGTTTGTAGAGGAAATCCTGGGCTTTCCAAAAAGTCCAAGAACATCTTCAATATATAAATTTTGAGCAAGTTATGGCTTTCCCAAGTTGGGAAAATTTGAGAAAATTCAAAGATTGTGCATTGGGAAAATTTGCGACAGAGGAGGTAGCAGATGAAAAACCTTGGTATTATGATATCAAGCATTTTCTTAAGACATAGGAATACCCGATTGGTGCATCGAGGAAAGATAGAAAGACATTGAGAAGATTGGCAGGAAGTTTCTTCCTCAGTGAAAATGTGTTATACAAGAGAAATTATGACATGGTCTTGCTCAGATGCATGGATAGATACAAAGCGGACATGTTGATGCATGAGATTCATGAAGGTTCATTTGTCACTCATGCTAATGGACATTCGATGGCTAAAAAGATGCTAAGGGCAGGTTACTATTGGTTGACAATGGAATCTGATTGTTGCAAATTTGCAAAGAGGTGCCATAAATGCCAGATTTATGCAGATAAGATCCATATACCTCCGACATTGCTCAATGTGATTTCCTCCCCGTGGCCTTTCTCTATGTGGGGTATAGACATGATCGGGAGGATAGAACCCAAATCTTCGATTGGACACTGTTTCATCTTGGTAGCAATTGAATACTTTACCAAATGGGTAGAGGCTGCTTCTTATGCCAATGTTACCAAACAGGTGGTTGTGCGCTTCATCAAAAACAATCTGATATGCCGGTATGGTGTGCCGAGTAGAATCATCACTGACAATGGCTCAAATTTGAACAACAAAATGATGACATAACTGTGTGACGAATTCAAGATTGTCCATCACAATTCGTCTCCATACAGGCCAAAGATGAATGGGGCTGTTGAGGCTGCAAATAAGAATATCAAGAGAATTATCCAGAAAATGGTTATTACTTATAAGGATTGGCATGAAATGCTCCCTTTTGCTCTTCATGGATATTGAACATCTGTCTGCACTTCAACAGGAGGAACCCCGTTATCCCTAGTATAGGGAATGGAAGCTGCACTCCCTGTTGAGGTAGAGATTCCCTCGTTGCGTGTGATAATGGAAGCCAAGTTGACAGAGGCTGAATGGGTCCAGAACAGGTTTGACCAATTGAATTTGATTGAAGAGAAGAGGATGACAGCTTTATGTCATGGGCAGTTATATCAGAAAATAATGAAGAAAGCATTTGATAAAAAGGTCAAACCTCATGAATTCAAAGAAGGCGACCTCGTGCTCAGGAAGATCATGTCTTTTAACACTGATTCTAGGGGCAAGTGGACTCCCAATTTTGAAGGCCCGTATGTTGTCAAGAAAGCCTTCTCTGGTGGTGCATTAATTCTTGAAACTATGGATGGCGAGGAATTCTCACATCCCATGAATGCTGACGCAGTCAAGAAATACTTCTCCTAAAGAAATAAAAGAACAACTCGCTAAGTCGAAAACCCGAAAGGGCGGCTTAGGCAAAAAGGAGCGTCTCGGTAGGCTGAAAACCCGAAAGGGCGGTCTAGGCAAAAATTAGAGACATAAACAGAATAAATTTCCCGCTAAGTTAAAAACCCGCAAGGGAAGCTTAGGAAAAAGTTAGGGATTTTTCTTGGCAAGTAACTACGTCAGACAAGACTTGATCGTTGAAGCAACGATCTTCTCGGATCCTCACCATACTTCAACAAAATCTGCTGCTCAGGACTTCAAAAGTTGTTAGGGGAATGGTGGTCATTGTATCTCAATGTATCTTTTCCATTATATATTACCATTTCCCAAACTTTGTAATCATCCATGCAGTCTCGCCATTCGCAGACTACCATTCTATTAATAAAATTTGAGCTTTTTCCCAATTCTTTGTGTTCTTATTTTTATTTAGCTTGCAAAGACTTCATTTATTACTGATAATAACTTTCAAAGCAAAAAGATTAAAAAAAACCAAATTGACTTTTCAAAAAGAAAGACATCTTTACAATTCAATTTACTTTGGGATTTGTGATGAAACAATGACAACAAAAATGGCGATCCCTGGAATGAACAAACTCCGGTTGTTTTAAGAATATTTACTTCCTTCGTGAAGGTTTTTCTCAGGTCATCTTGTTGGTATATGCGCAATCTTTGTGTGTTTCTCAGATAATTAAAAACGATACCAGTTGGCGTAAGGTACAGTATTAGGTTTGTGATCCCATGATCCCCGGCCAAGTCTTGGTTCGCTTTTGATTTTGGGTTTGCATGGTCAGAATCCTCCGTCCCAAGATTCCCCAGCGAAGTTTTCCCTCATATGATGAAAGGTTTTATTCCCTTGGTGTACTAAGATATCGCTCTTTTTGCAGTATTGGCATTAGTGTTGACTTCTTGATTTCCCAAGAAGACTACACTAGGGCATCTTTTGTTGGAATAGGTTTGGTTGATATGAAGACTCAATCCAGTATTTTCCAGTGAAGGCCTCGTTCATTTGATAGAAGTCCTTTATCCCCAAAGAGGTTAGTGCAATAATTACTCTTGAAGTATGTATCTCCGGTCTCCCCAGTGAAGAACGTATCACCGTTTTCCCCAGTGAAGAATGTATCTCCGTTTTCCCCAGTGAAGAACGTATCTCTGGTTTCCCCGGTGAAGAACGTATCTGGGTTTCCCCTCAATGATGTGGTTTTGACCTCCCTATTGAAGACAACATGAAGTCCCCGGTAGATGTCTCGATGATGAAGTATTGTCTCCCTTAGTGAAGTCCGTATGTTTTTCTTCCTTCAAAGTGGGCCTGATTTCCCCAGTGAATGTTTTGACAATTTGGTTTCCATTTGCCTTATTCACAACCAGTATCGAAATCCCCAGTAGGAGTACGGACTGTGAAACATTTGTTTTCCCCATGGAAGTCTGTGCGTTATTCCCTGGGAAGGTTATCTCAGGGCATCTCTCGTTGGAATGAGTATTCATGATGAAAAGTTTTCAATCCTCAGTTTTTTTTCTCCAGGGAAGTGGGTTTGAATTCCTCAGTGAGGTTTGGTTGTCTCGGCGTCAGTCTACTTTATTTGAGACTAGTTTTGAAATCTTCAGTAGGCACGTTGTTTTTGGAAAACTGCTTCTCCGATGAAACCGGAAGAAGGTTGTTCTATCCCGGTATCTTTTTGACTTAGCTACATCCAAATTATGTTTATCCTCAGTGAAGTTAGGACAGGCAATAGGTTTGGTTTCCACAGTTGCTTTTACCTTTCTTGGATTGATCTTTTTGGTTGAAGTTTAGCCCAATGTTGTTAGTACCTGAGGCGGTTTTGTTTGCTCGTACTGATTATGTATCCTTTTACCAGCATATGCACGATATCACTCATACATTCATACATGCATCATGCATTGCTACAAATCATTTTATTGACATTGTGTTCTAACCTTCCTACAGTGCTCCTTGATTAGGTGGATTCGGTTTTCCCTCTTGAGTTTATTTCTCAAAGGATGTATCTTCGTTGGCCGTCTTGCTCCAGTGTGTTTCTAATTGGATTCGTGGTTGCGTGACGAAATTAATTACTTTGGATTTCCGAGAACTTCGAGTTTTGGTTTGTGCATTTATTTTGCACGAGAAGACTTTATCTCTTCAGCAGGAATATCGTGGCATTTCCCCAGGAAGTCATATCTCTTTCCCCAGGAAGTCATATGTCTTTCCCCAGGAAGTCATATCTCTTTCCCTAGGAAGCCACATTTCTATCCCCAGAAAGTCGTTTCTTTTTGCAATCCACCATGATAACAAGCAACAGGTATCTTTGTTTGAACAACTCGTGCTTCCCTGTACAAGTCAACGTAACTTTTTTTGCAATTTCCTCTATGGGTGGTTAGCTTGCAATCCGTCATCAGTTTACGCCAGTGGATGTCAAGACTTTCAAATTCACAGAAATTGCTCATTGTGAAATCTTTGCTAGTGGAAGTCTCTTTATTTGAGACAGCTTACATATCACCCTTTCCAGGCGGATATCCTTGGTTAAGGAAGAAGTGGAGACCCGTTCTAGGTGAAACACCAGAAGTTTGGGGAACATATGATATTTTTAAAATCTACCTTCAGTGAATGTTGGTAGTGCATCGGCAGTGAACGTCGGTGTTTCTTATCTTTTTGCTATCATCAGTGAACGGTGGTGGTTCCTCGTCAGTGAACAGTGATGGTATGATATATTCAAAATCTACCTTCAGTGAACGTTGGTAGTGCATCGGCAGTGAATGTCGGTGTTTCTTATCTTTTTGCTATCATCAGTGAACGGTGGTAGTTCCTCGTCAATGAACAACGATGGTGTGATATTTTTAAAATCTACCTTCAGTGAATGTTGGTAGTGCATCGGCAGTGAACGTCGGTGTTTCTTATCTTTTGGCTATCATCAGTGAACAGTGGTGGTTCCTCGTCAGTGAACAGCGATGGTATGATATTTTCAAAATCTACCTTTAGTGAACATTGGTAGTGCATCGGCAGTGAAAGTCAGTGTTTCTTATCTTTTTGCTATCATCAGTGAATGATGGTAGTTCCTCGTCAGTGAACGGCGATGGTATGATATTTTCAAAATCTACCTTCAGTGAAAGGTGGTAGTGCATCGGCATTGAACGTCGGCGTTTCTTATCTTTTTGCTATCATCAGTGAACGGTGGTAGTTCCTCGTCAGTGAACGGAGATGGTGTGATATTTTTAAAATCTACCTTCAGTGAACATTGGTAGTGCATCGGCAGTGAACGTCGGTGTTTCTTATCTTTTTTCTATCATCAGTGAACGGTGGTGGTTTCTCGTCAGTGAACGGAAATGGTATGATATTTTCAAAATCTACCTTCAGTGAACGTTGGTAGTGCATCGGCAGTGAACGTCGGTGTTTCTTATCTTTTTGCTATCATAAGTGAACGGTGGTAGTTCCTCGTCAGTGAACGGTGATGGTATGATATTTTCAAAATCTACCTTCAGTGAATGTTGGTAGTGCATCGGCAGTGAACGTCGGTGTTTCTTATCTTTTTGCTATCATCAGTGAACCGTGATAGTTCCTCGTCAGTGAACGGCGATGGCATGATATATTTTCTATTCTACCTTCAACTATTGAGTTGGTAGTTTACCGTTATCTGTAAGTCGGCATATCTTCTTCTCTCTACCTTTAGTGAACGTTGGTAGACATCAGCAGTGAACGTCGATGCTTGTTATCCTCCTCTCTGGTTCTATTCTTTTGGTCCACCAGTGATTTATTTTCCTGGTGGGGTTGCTCCTTTGTTTCTTCATTTTTGTGGCATCCCCAGTGTTACTTTGCATCTCTTTTGTTCTGTTCATATGCATCCATAATCATAAGCATTGCATGGCATCTTAGAGACAAAAATAGGGCTTGTTTTATATTTAAGTATCTTCAATCGCGTCGACACGAAGATTTGTAACCTTCGTATCTCCGGATAGAAGACACTTAAATAAGGGCAGCTGTTGTACCCCAATTTTTGCCCCTAATATTCCTCTATCATATCATATCAACTCGATCATAACAAGATCATATTAGGGTTGGTTCTTCCTCTTTTTCTATCTCCTATCTTTAAGTTTGCTCTTGAGGAATCTCCAAGCACCTTGGTTGTGTATTTTGTATATGTGTTGTTGACTAACTTCTAATCCAAATACAAAAAAATACTTGTCTTTGTCTTTGTGTATTTTTGTTTTGTAGGTACCAAGTCGAAGCATCTGACAAATAAGGATTTTTGGTATTATTTTCCTAAAATCTGCAAAGAAAAAGAATTAAAATTTTTTCACTGATGCAATCGATTGCTCTTAGAGTGCAATCGATTGCACATAGTGCATTTTGCGCCATTTTTGAAAAAAAGACATTGTGCAATCGATTTGCATTGTAGTGCAATCGATTGCACAGCGTGAAAATTTTAAAAAAAATCAGCATTTTAAACTTGTCAAATTTTGGCTCCAATTTTCCTTCACTTTTGAAAGATGTATCATTAATTCAAATTTTAGTGCCAATCTTTCATTTTTAAAAAGAATTATCATTAATTCAAATTTTGGCTCTAATATTTGAAAGAATTATCATTAATTCAAATTTTGGCTCTAATTTTTGAAAGAGTTATCATTAATTCAAATTTTGGCTCCAAGAATCAATTACCAAATTACCACTAATCCCAATCCTAAACTCTATAAATAGAGCCCTCATTTCACTCAAGTTAAAAGCTTTTGATAGCCAAATCCACCTTGCTAAAAAAATCTCTCAATTCTCTCCATCTACCAAATTCACTCAAAGCTCCATTTTCAAAAAGTTAGTAAGCTTTGCATTGAAGCTTACTAATCTTTGAGCTAAACCTTCATCCAAACACTTTTTCTTCATCAATTCTCTACATCCAAGCCTGGTCAATTGATTCTTGTGGTTGAATTGAAGCAAATTCTTGAAGTTGTTTTGATAATTCTCTAGATCTACCTTTGGTAAGTTGGATAATTCATCTTTCACAATATGATCTATTGTTGATCTTTGGGTTTGATTCTTTGAGCATTATTTTGTGATTCCAATAGTGTTATTTTCTCATAATTTGATGGAATTTTCGTGCTCAATTGGATCCATGATCATAAGGTGTTTGATGGAAAGTTTGAACAAGAAATTGGCCTTTTAAAATGTTGTTTTTGCTACTGTAACAGTGTGCAATCGATTGCAATAACTGTGCAATCGATTGCACAGAAGCGTTTCACACAATTTTTTTGAAAATAACACTGTGTGCAATCGATTGCACAGTTACTGCAATCGACTGCACAGGGACAGAATGCGCTTTTTTGCCTTGTTTTGGGGCAGCTTTGATCCAAAATGATTTTTCTACTCACTCCTTTTGATTGTTGGTTTGGATTGCAATTTTAAATGTCCAATTTGTCTTTAAACTCAATGGACTTTGTGATGTAGATGAAGTTGGATAAATGTTCATCAATTCAAATCTACCTAAGAGTGAATTATTTAATTCATTTTTGGTGCTTTGGATTAATGATATGTTTAGTGCTTTAATCCATCTAGAGGAGTGGTTGAATTTAAAGATGAAAGAATTTTGAAATGGTGATCCAAATTAGCTTATCATTCCCCTCCCTCTTCATCTTATCCCTTTCTTTTTTAATTGTGCTACATGTTAAGGGATGGTGATCTCTATATCATTTATCCAAACATGAAGTACATAGATTGCTATTGACCGGCCTCAAAATAGGTGTGACTTCTACATAAGTCCACTTATGATTGCTTAACATAGCGCTAAATTTTGTCCCGATTCGAATAAATGATCATTCGTGGCCCAAACTTATGATTGCAAGCCCAAGTATGTTAATTTGATCTCTTTGATCCAATAACCTTGAGATTCATTGTGTGGAGGCTTTGGTTATACCAATCCTCTAATGGATCTACAACACCTTTGGTCAACGCGGATCACTTAAACATCGTTGATCATTACATGTTGCCTTGTGAGAATTCCAAAATGGATGATATACTTGACAAAAAGCAAATGCAACTTGTTGTGTGGAGGCTTTGGTTCTACCAATCCTCTAATGAGTTCCAAATGCAAGTTTCAAGATGGTCATCCAACTAACCACTAATTACTAACAATTAACTTTACTTTACGCTTTTATTTTCTCGCTTTATGTAGCATTTACTTTTAGCATTTTAATTTCATGCTATTTTCATCTTTGCTCACTTGAGCATTTACTTTTATGTCATTTTTTTTTGCTCACTTGAGCTTTTCTTTCGTTTTAAAGACAACTAATAATCAACATGAACCATAAAAATCATTAATGATACTTGGACTACATGGTTACTATCCTTTGCATTATGGAGTGATAGACTTCTTGGACTTAGGATTAGAGACCTTGGCCTATCTTGGAGACTTTGTGACTTTATTTGATATTTTGTCTGGAGTTCTTGAGGTTTACCTCAAGACATTGGGTTGTTTGTTTGTTTTGTGTGTAGGTTATTGAGATTACGATCTTTGTTTGTAATCTGGAATTCACCCGTATACAGCCGTTACTCTGCCCAATTTTTGCGAAGACTTAAAACACTTGAAGTTTGGTTCTCTCAAGAGGTTTAGTATCTTTGCTTGCTTGGTTTCAATCCGAAGAATGGGAATTCTATATTGACTCATAATGTCAAGTATTGGCTTCTTGTTGGTTAGATGGTTCTTATCCCTAGATTTTACCTTATGCTTTAGGATAGCCTCTTCTTCTCCTCCCATCTTCTTTAATTTCAAAAATCTTCTCCCTGCTTTAAAAAAAACTCTTCTTGTTTTGAAACTTGAAACATTTTCATAATAAACTTGGACTTAGGTCCATGCATCTTCAAAACATTTTCATAAATAAATTTCAATCAATTTAATAATACCTTGACTTTTTTTGTGAGAAGACTAAAAGTCAATCAATCTCATTTCAAACCATTTTGCCACTTTGGCTTTTATCTTTAAACTTTTCTCAAAAGATTAGACTCTTGTCAATCCTTGTAGTGATGCAAACAACTATACTTCTATAATATGTAGTGAAGTGAGATATTTTCCACTTGGGTGTTGAGTGAGGCATTGTTGATTTTAAAATCCAAGCCATATCCTCCACTTTGAGATGATGCAAATTCTCCTTTCTCATGATTGTGGGTAGTAAGTATATTTTTCACACAGACAATTGCGATGATGTCTTATCTCATAAAATCAACCAACACACTTGTGTTTCAAATTTTTAAAAGAGGAACTACGTTTACCCTGATCCCCTATTGCATGAAAGTTGGTACGTAGGCACTAAAGGTTCGCAACCGCGGCGGGTGCAAAAATCATAAAAAATATATATTTCTCTTCTCGCCTCCACCATCCATTTTTTATATAACACATTTTTATAGCCAAATATACATATTTTACAAAGAGGTTTCTGCGGAGTACCGTAGATGTTTAGGGTGCTAATACCTTCCCTTTGTATAACCAACCCCCTTACCTTGAATCTTTCCCCCTCTTTTTGGGTTATTCGCTCTTTTCCCATTCCTTTGGAAACAATAAAGTGCGGTGAAGATTTTTATTTTGATTTGTATAAAGTCTAGTCAATCCAATGGCTTAGTCTTGCACATTTCTACCGCTACAAATACAATAAAGTATCTTCCCTAGATATCACCTAAATATAGAGCATGATGCCTACTCTGATACCAATTGAAATTCTGGTATCAGATATGAGATGTCGAAGGAGATGTCACGACACAAATATCTGGGGACAGTATAAAATGCAACAATATTAAAAGCGGTAAAAACACATGGGATTGTTAACCCAGTTTGGTGTACAAAACACCTACTCTGGGGGCTACCAAGCCAGGGACAAGTCCACTAAATAGTATCAATTCATATACCCTCAGTAAATAACTAGGTTACGATCTAACCACTTAATCACTACTCGTGATATACTTCTACCTAAGACACGCCTAGGTTTGAGGCCCTCCTCAAATCCCTTCAATCACTAACATTGAAGAACAACATAAATATTAAGTTTTAAGGAATTTAATCATTCAATACTTAAAAGCTTATGAATTATCCATAATTAAAAACTCAAATTACAACTCAAGTATTAAACCAATACTTAGAGTGTATTACAATTAAAAAGACTTAAACTTCTAAAACAGAAAGAGTATGTTCTTTTTTTTAAAGTTGCAGCTTGATGAATAAGGATGCAAGTCTTTATAAAGGCGCAACAGTGGACTTGGGCTTAAAAACAAATATTCTAATCCCTTGAATATTTCCATAAAAATAGGCCAAGATATAATCCATAAGGATAATGCAAATAAAAAAATATTCCTCCGTATTTTTCACAAACTATGAGTCACAAATCCTAAATAACGGCACGCATAAAATTAGGAAACAAATATGAAGTCACATTCATATCAGAAGGAAGATATCAAGACATCTGCTTTGACATCATTCAAAACTAGATTGCTTCAAATGTCAAGACATTTAGCAAAACATTATGTAGTCAACGTTTTACCAAAATTACTGTCAACAAACACTTACAGATTTAAACATAAATTAGGTCAAAATTATATTTTTTGCATATTTTTTATGGCAAGGAAAATTTGAAAACAAAGTTTAAATACCAAGACTAGCTAGAAATTAGGCCAAACTAGACACATTCCACCATAAAATAGATAAAGTACCAAAATAGAAAATAATAATGAACCAAAAATATCATGGATTCACAAAAAACAAAAGTATGTCAAACATTTTTTTAAAAATTAAATCTTACTTCTAGCTTAAGCAAGTTAATTTAACAAAATAATACTCAAGCTTGTCAATTTTATAATTAAATGCAAACAATTAATAAAAATGAGATAAAAATCTCTAAATCAACCTAACAACATAAGGAAATTAGAAAGTATTTTTGGTGATTTTTTAGATCAATGAAAATTGAAATTAAAATAAAAAATGACAAAAGGTGATTAAAATATGTAATTAATGCACACGAATTTTTTAATTGATAAAATAAAATAAAATAATAAAATAAAAATTATATTCAAAAAATAGACTCAAAAAGAGACTTGGAGTCTTTTTTGATAAATTTTGGATGAGTAAAGTTATTAAAATAAAATTGGAGAAAACAATTAAAGCGGAAAAAAAATTCAAATAAGAAAAAGATCAATTACATCTATTATGTACAAAATGCGCTATGAAAAGATTTTATCCATATTCAATTAGAACGTGCCACCTCATCGTCCCTAACCTCTAACCAAACACTAACACATTTTTTTAATTTTAATATGCCAGTTTCAGATCATGATATCTTCCTCATTTCTCAATGAAAACGTACGATGTAAACACTAAAATTCAAGATCAAAATGTGTAGAATACAATAGCATCAATAATTTTTTTAAAATGAAGCACATATCGTGGAGAAAATAAGGCACGAAAACCACTGCACAAAAATAAGTTCAAACATACAGATGTAACATCCAAACTTTAGATCTAGATTTCTCTCTTAATACTCAACCAATT
Source organism: Vicia faba (assembly GCA_948472305.1). NCBI lineage: Eukaryota > Viridiplantae > Streptophyta > Magnoliopsida > Fabales > Fabaceae > Vicia > Vicia faba. Next base: position 555,536,906 of record OX451741.1, read on the forward strand.
AACACGATCCAAACATCAAAATTGTTCACAAAATAACAAGGATTCATGTGATGCTCGTGGATTTTTCAAATGATGCAAGTTCAGAGTGAAATTTGAACATGAAGTCACTGAAACATGATGGTCATGAATTTGCAGAAAACACCAATCAAGCTTCAAATCACACACATGTATACATCAGACCTATAGTCCGGCCAGATAACAAATTATGACATTATTCCAAGCACTAGTTTAGACTGGAATCAATAATTAAAGTTCAAATAAGCTTATGTCACATGGAAAATAAATCCATGAAATATCAGGTCAAAACCCTAATCTCAAGAGATGCATAGGAGAGCAGTGATTTAAGAATCAACACTAACAATTTCAAACTTCATATGAATCAAAGAGACAAATGATATGTCTTGAGGTATGGAAACCCTTATAGCTTGAGTGACTTAAGAATTAAGGGCATGACACCCTTATTGCACTGGTTGATAACACAACCATCTTTTATAGCCTGCAGAGGAACTTGGGAACCAAAATACCTTGATCCTATCACAATGTATGAGTGCATTTGATGAAACATAAGCCTTTAAATTTATAAAAATAAGAGGTTACATTTTGGGGTGCAACAACTGTCCCTTCTCAATCATATTAAACATGATAACTGAGAAAAAGTGACATCTTTCAAATGTTCGAGGTGGAAGAGGATTGAATACTAAAAGAACCCGGAAGTTTACACTCTTGAACAAGAGAGTAAAGAAACAAGGGTAACTGTATTTTTGCAAGGATGATACCAAGCAAACTACGTGAAAGAGAGGAAGACTAGTGAATACTGAATCTTACCAAAGAGTGTCAGATAAAACTAACCTCAAGAATTATACCAAGTAGAAATTGGATTTGAACGACGAGCCAAAAAGGGATTGGACTCGAAAAGTAAGCCAAGTAGAGATTGGAGTTACACCAAGAGGACTAGTGGATGATAGACTCTAGAAGAATGTACCAGGTAAAATTGGATCACAGACCATAAAAATTAGATAAAACTCAAACCAAGAAGACTAGATAATACTAGACCTTGAAAGAACGTGTTAGGGAAAATTGGAACACAGATTGCAACAATGAGATAAAACTCAACCTAAAAAGACTATATAATACTAGACTTAAAAGATACAAATAGGTATCAGATCATTACGGGTATACCATAAATAAATTGGTCTTTATCAACAAAGGATAGATAAAACTGAACTTACACCATTAGCGCGCTAGCTGTATACTGGTGGGATCGAGTAGAGGTTATCGTGATAAAACATGGCCTTTGGAAGTACTATAAAGAATGCGCCAGGTAGAATCTTGTGTGAAAACAAGGTAACAAGATAAAACTCGACCTAAGAGGAACTAGATAAGACTAAACTCTGAAAAAGTACTCGATAGGATAACGGTGGAAATTGGGCCCTATAGCAAGGTGACTGAAAGTGCATGTATTTCACAAGGACACCTGTTGGTCTCAACTGAGTGTAGACAATAGACGATGCTAAACGAACCCAAGTAATAAAAGAGACATATAACGAATAAAAATTCAGATCAAGAAGACTAAATAAAATTGGTCCAAAGATAAGACTAAAAAATGAGTAGCAAACTCGACTCAAGAAGACTGGATAAGACTAGTCCAAAGATGAGTTCCAGGACAAAACTGTATTGCACGTTGTTGTACCCGAAACTTTCCCTCCCATTTTAGTCAAGACATGTTCATTAAGGTCTTCAATTGCTCAAGTTTGACCAAGAATTGATCAGATAAATTCTCCTCTTAAGAAATGGCCTTTCAACTAGGGCTTCACTTTTCACAAAGAATTTTGGGTTGAAAAGGCTCCAAATGATTTCCACGGTCCCTAATATATCCTCAAGAATGTCCATGCCAAGTTTAATTCCTTGCACTACAAGCTTGCTCAGTCAATTGCTCAAATACTTGGAAATCAACTATACTAGGTCAAATGTCAACTGTGACCAAAATACAGTCAAACTTCAAATTTTTTGGTTAACATCAACATTATTGAGTGGTATCCATCATTTTATCAAGAGTTGATCATGATTCCCCAAGGAATGCTCTCAAAGTCAAGAATGGCTAAATTAGGGTTTCTATAGGAAAAGTTAACTGAACTTTGACGAAGCATAACTTTCACATACTTCATCCATTTTGCCCCAACCATAGCTCATTTTAAAGAGAATCCAATTCCCTACAACTTCTATTTTCTCCTTAAGTTCAAGAAATGCACCATTTGAAAGATACAAGCTCATACATTACAGGTCATCTTCAAAAAGTTAACAAAGGACACTTTTTCCATGACCTTTTACATCAAGATAATTTCTCCAAAAGCGAAAATGTCCAACATAGAGTTTGTAGAGGAAATCTTGGACTTTCCAAAAAGTCCAAGAACATCTTCAATATATAAATTTTGAGCAAGTTATGGCTTTCCCAAGTTGGGAAAATTTGAGAAAATTCAAAGATTGTGAATTGGGAAAATTTGAACTTTTAGGTCAATGGCCTAACTTTTTGAGGTTCAAACACTCTCATGACCTTATAAAGGACCTCTAAATTCATTTTTGCATTCCTTTTATTTTATTTGCATTTATTTTTATTTTTGTTTAATTTAAAATTAAATAAATACAAAATAAATGCATAAAATAATAGGTTAATGTTTTGGACATGTGGGATAGTGTGTTGGGTCAGCTTTAAGGCCCATATTTCGTGAAAAACATGTCCAGGTTCACTCAAGTCTCAACATGGCATGAAATCTCATTTTTGGCAATTTTTCAAAATGAGAATTATGGCTTTATCATGGCCTTTATGCTACAGATTCTTTCCATGTTTCCTCCTTCACTCCATCTCCTCTATATATGCATCACTCCTGCAAGTATTTCATATGCACACATTTCCTGAAAAGCCACACCAAATTTCTCAAAAAATTCAACAAAGTTGTCAAAATCGAAACCCATCTTGCAGGCACCCTTAGTCCAAACAAGTGACCATACGTTACTCTTGAGATTCCCAGGAACCCATTATATCCATTTCAAAGGCTTGCAGCACCCTAGATCACCAGATCCATGCATCACCGGTTGGTAAGGTTTCTTGAAATCAAATCTTTATTTTTATGAGTTGTTGAATGTTCTGATATGTGTGTACAAGTTTTTGGACATCATTAGAACAGGTTAATACCATTACATGGAAGGCATGATGTATACATCGTGAGATGCCATTTTCAATCCGTGTTTGGATTTTTAGTTTGTAACTCATGATACATGGATTTTTGGCCAATCTAAGGCGAGATTCGTGATCAGGGCGTGCTTTTAAGTGGAATAGGGTCTTTAGTTTGCCTTAAACCTAATAATTTTGCAGGTTCCAAGTTTTGGTGGATCGGAGAAGACGACCGGAGTTTGACTATGGCGTCTCTCAGGTGGTTTGACTCAGGCAAGGGCTAGTGTGGCAAGGCAGCGTGTCCTGATTGGTCCATTCAAATGCAGGGGGGCCATCAGCGCGCGTGTTATATTTTTTTAATATATTTTGATTCATTTTTCAAATATAATACTATGGTTGTATTATAATTCACGAATGAATAAACAACTCAGATGGTAAAAGGGAATTCGCATATTGGAAAGGACCTGGGTTCGATTCCTATGTCATGCATTTTGCTTTTTTCTAACGAAATTGTTGCAGATCTAGTGTACTGTGTTTTAAACACTTCCCATTCGCCTTCAAGCTCCAGCCAATAGATGATAAGGAGATCAGATCTAATGCCCCGGGAGTACCACCTAATGATGGACCCTCAATGGTCAACAGCACAGGATCCCAACTTAGCCTGGGCTTAGTCTCATTTGGGCCAAACAAAATCCAAACTATACCCCCATTTTACTTCATATACTAGGCCCATTTACTTTCTTATTATTTTTTTCTTTAGTTTATTAATTTCAAATTTTTTATTTAATTATAAAATCAGATAAATAATCACAAAAATATAGTCTTAGGTTTTTTTAATTAAATTAATTTGTAAATTAATTAATAACTATTTTAACCATTTTTTAAAATTTAAAATTAATAGAACTTAGGATTTTAATTCACTTTCTTTTCATATTAAAAATACCAAAAAACTTAGAATTATTTCTTTTCTTTAATAATTTCCATTCTGATTAATAAATTAACTTTTTGCTTTAAATCTAAATTTAGGTTAGTTAATTTTACTTAAACCATTTTCTTAATTAAATCAAAACAAACAAAAAGATTTATTTATTCACCTAGAATTGCCTTAGGGTTTTTAGACATCTTTTCCATTTCGCGTCAATTTATTTACTTTCTCACTCTTTTTCTATTAATGTACTTGTTTATGGGATGTAATAGACTATAATTAGGACTTTTACTTTACCGTTTTCTTTATTTTTCCCCAAAGTTTTGACATGTAAATAATCCCCCTCCCCGAAGCCTTGTAATAGCTAGATTTATATTTCCGCACTTTTAATTACTGCAAATTATTAACTGTTTAGATGCATGACTAATAGGATTGTATGACAAGAATAATAAACAAAACGCTAGCAAACTTAACACAAGACAAAAATAATTGAATACAACACACTCTCACATATACACCTCTAGGGTATTCCCACTTTGGTTTCCTTTGGAAAAATAGTCACATCTCTTGAAACGTGAGAGATTTTGGTGGCTACCCTCCAGTTTAAAGATCATAAGTCCCTCGATGACCATCTCGACGTTGCTTCAGTATGATCTTAAAACCGTAGGGTAGTTACTAAAGTTTCTTGCCAAGTTGCCTTTGTGACTGTATAAACATCCCTTCGAATGTCCCTCAAACATCCAACAACTAGGACTACCTACTCAATAATAGTAGGATAGCACTGTCTAAAGGAAAAGAGGAAAATAGGAAACGAACAACCTTTCGAGTAAAGTATATAGTTGTTAGATGCTTGCTCAAATAATTTTTACACTTACACAAAACTTCTTTCAAAAACATTTTCAAACACTTTGTATACATTATCTACCATTCTGAGAAACATTACAAAGTTCGCCGCACTAAGGCGTTTTCAAAAATAATTTTCAAAACACACAAAGCACAAGGTATTTCAAAATGAGCTAAGCATCTAAGAGCCAGTAGGTAACTATGGATAGAAAGGGTTCTAACACATTCCCTTTCCATAATCTACCCCCCTTACTCATAAATAATCTTGAAAGGTCTTTTCTGTTCTTTTCACCATTTCCTTTTTTGAATAAAAGAAAAGTCGGTGGTGACTCTTGCATACTGCAACATTTGCGAATACAAATGCAAAACCAGTATAACAGTCGATTCTGCCACCATATCACAAAACTGGCGACTCTGTTGGGGATATACTTATAAAATGGGGTTACCTTAGAGTTAGGTCATTTTAAATTTTTCTTTACATTGTGTATTTTGTATGCTTTACTTTTGAGGGTTTGTTTGGGTTGTTACTAAAAGATCCTACACCCGGATCGGGGGAAATTATTAGGTAAGTAGCAATTGATCGTGGGGGTTGTACAGGGTATACCAACATGGTTGAAGAGATGGATACATTAGTGTGACACATTTATTGGTACCGGTAGCCCTTGAGTTTATCAAGGAGAATACGGGGCCGTTGTATGGTGTCATGAAGCACTAACTGACCTTAGAATCTTTAATTGAACAACTTGGCCATTAGGAAGTAGTGAGATAGTCAGCTTTGGTGCAGTCTAAAGTTGGCTGATACTCGATACTACGCTCATTAAGATCGGAGTTTCAGGATATTTTGGTTGCCAATAAAAAGGCTTGCACTGAAACAATGTCCAATGAAGAAAGATCAGTGATATTGAGATTCCCTAGAACCCGATTACTTTCTAGGACAGGTTAAACCAACTAAAATTCAAGAGGGTACTTACCTATGGGATCCATGCAAGCCTAAACCTAAGGACTTGTTTGTGTGCTTGTATATAATTGTTTTTACATGACATCATGACATCATAACATGGCATGTCTCACTAACCATTTCAAGGATTTTTAGGACTTATCTTTGTGTTGTTTTGTAGGACATGGCTTCCACTCGCAGGAATACTATCCAAATCAACCTCGTAAGAGTGTCTCCTCAACTCAAGGAGTTAGCATCGAGGGTTCCTGAGAATTCTCCATTTACCAAAAGATATGGTCTACTTCTCAATATGGTTACCTCGAGCCTTGATGAAGACATGATGAAAGTGCTCTTTCAGTTCTTTGATCCTTTACACCATTGCTTTACATTTCTTGATTACCAATTACTGCCTACCATGGATGAGTTTTCTCAGTTATTAGGAGTGCCTATTCTTAATCAATTACCCTTCAATAGTATTGAAAGATACCCAAAACCTGAGGAGATTGCTCGAGCTCTACATTTACAACGGTCTGACATTATGGAAAATTGAGAAACAATATGTGGTGTCAAAGAGTTTCTAGCCAACTTTTTGTTTGAGAAGGGTCACTATTTTTTGGATACTCTATATTTACAAGCCTTTGAAGAAGTTTTGGCCCTTCTCATTTATGGGATGGTACTGTTTCCTAATCCGGACCAACTCATAGATGTGAATGTGGTCAAAGTTTTTGTCACGTAACCCGGTGTCTACCTTACTTGGAGACATTTTACACTCTCTTCACACTCGCACCATGAAGAGAAAAGGGACCCTTATGTGTTACACTCCTCTTTTGGCTAGGTGGTTTATTTTGCACCTGCCTCGATCTGTTTTGAAGAATGAGCAAGGCATGAGATGGTCTAATAGGTTGATGTCCCGCACGCATTCGAATATTCATTAGTGTCCTTGATCTTTAGAGGATGTTACCATCATTGATCGCTGTGGGGAATTCCCTAATGTCCCTCTCCTAGGCATTAGGGGAGGAATCACCTACAACCCTTGTTTGGAATTGCGACAGTTTGGGCATGCTAGGAGGGATGGTCCTCATGATGCACTTGTCCAAGAAATTGCATTCGACTATAAGAACGATGTCCAAGGTTATCTTCAGAGATTCATACGAGCTTGAGGCATGGTGAACAAAGTTGATAGCAAGACATTGGGGCATAAGAACTCCATTCCTTTGGAGCCTTATCTTAAGTGGGTGCGAGCACGCGCTCAGAATCTCATGATGCCTTATAAGGCCATCCTACCTATCATCATGTAGCCTATTACTGATAGAGATATTCCTTACATTATTCTCCATCCTTACATGCCGACTACTCTCGAGGAGTTGCAAAGATCTTGGATTCAACTAAAAGGGGAACGAGACACCTTTTAAAACCAGTTCTATGCAAGCGAGAAGAAGGTTTTGGAGCTCACAAGACAAGTTCATGAAGACCAAAGTTTGAATTCCTATATTACATCGAAGAGGATGCGTTTATTGGAAGCTTGAGTCTATTCTGTTTTAGGAGTTTATTTTTGTATTATCTTTGTTTCTTCCATTGTAAACCCAAGAGGCATGGTTGTAACCATTTAAACTTATTAATGCAATTAATGTTTGTTTTCTCTTTGTCTAAGCAAGTTTAAATCCTATAAGGTCCTTGAAAACATTGCATAAGCATATCATGCATATCATTACATAAACAGGTTTCAGACAGGTTTCTTATCTTTTCGCTATTTATTTCAGCAAAAAGAAATGGCTCTCGAACAGAATATCAAGGACCTTCAAGCCAAAAATGCCCAATTCTAGAAGATGTTCCTTGCTAAGGGGAAAGAAGACCTGAAGGCTCTCATTCTCAAAGACAAGAAAAAAAAGCCAAGAAACCAGTTGGTGCCATGAATATAGGAAGGAGATTCAGAGGACCAGCAAAGTGAGCTCTAGACTTCGCAGCCCCGTCAAATGAGGGGGACAATCAGTAAGAGAAGACAAAATAAGAAGACAACAACCCGGGGACTGGTGAAGAAGAAGTTGATTACTCTGAGGAGAAATATCCTCCTGCTTATGACAAATATAAATAGCTGGAGGATCATCTCAATGCCATGGAAATTCAGAGGGTACCTGGTCTGGATTTTGAAGAATTAGGGCTGGTTTCTAGAGTGGTCATTCCATAGAAGTTTATGGTTCTCGTATTTGATAAATATGAAGGGGTTTCATGTCCTAAGTTGTATCTGAGATCTTATGTCAGGAAGATCCAACCTCACACCGCTGATAGGAATTTGTGGGTGCATTTCTTCTAGGAAAGTTTATCAGGGACTCAATTGGAATGGTTATATCAGCTTGAGGGAACCAACATCCGCAATTGGGAGGATTTGGTTGTTGCTTTCTACAAGCAGTACCAATACAACGCTGACCTCACTCCGACCCGTACACAACTTCAAAACATGTCTATGGGTTCTAGTGAGGGCTTCAAAGATTACGCCCAGAAGTGGAGAGACCTTGCAGGAAGATTCCAACCTCCTCTGTCTGATAGAGAGTTGGTAGATATGTTCTTAGGTACTCTGTTTGGTCCATTTTTCAACCACCTGATTGGAAGCTCTCCAGTTGGGTTCACCGAGCTGATATTGACAGGTGAAAGAGTAGAAGCTGGTATTAAGAGCGGTAAGATTCAAAAGGAGGCATCTTCAAGTACAATGAAGAAGCCTTTCATTGGGAAGAAGGAAATCAATACTGTGTATGACCAGAGAAATCAGGGTAAAGCTGAACGCCGTCTAACGGTAGGAGCTGTGATGATCTCCAACCATGCGCCAAATCAACAACAAAATAATCAGCACAGGCAATATGCGACCAGAAGACAATTCACCCGACTTAACATGTCCTTATCTCAGGTTTTGCCACACTTGTTGAAGTCTAATATGGCCACTCTGAGGGAGGCTCCTAATAATCCAAATACTACATCTCCTCGTTATAATTCAAATGCTCGATGGGCCTTCCACTCCAACAGTCCGGGGCACGATACGAATGATTGTTGGGCTCTGAAGAACAAAGTGCAAGATTTTATTGAGGAAAAGGAGATTGAATTTTACCCTCCAAAACCCCCCAATGTGATAACTGCATCAATGCCCAAGCATGGACAGGGTGTTAACGTTGTTGATGACGACCTGTTTGTTTCTTCTGTTGATGAACTAGTTACTCCTCTTTTAGTTGTTAAGAAGAATCTCCTGTGAGCCAGTTTATTTCCGGGTTGTGGTGAAGGTTAGAACCTGTGTGTGTCTCTACCCAATGGTTGATTACTGTTGAAGATAGGTGTCCAACACCTGATGAGCAACAAGGAAATTTTGTTTGAGAAGACTCCCTCTACAAAAGTTTGTGCAAATATGTGTCAATTATCACCATTTCTGACAATCCTCCCAAGGTCTCCTCCAAAAGACCTGTTAGGATTACATCCCCTCCTAAGGTCGCTCCTTTAATTATCACTTTTCCCTTGCCAATACCATATTCCTCCAATAAAGTTGTTCCTTGGAACTATGGAGTTGACGTCTACTACCATGGCGTCAAGCAAGACCTATTGGATATTAAAGATAAAGTTATTGAAGATACTAATCCTAACATCGACAACATTGTTGGGACCAGTAAAATTACCAGAAGCGGAAGGATCTTCTCTCCTGAGATATCTCCAAAAATATTGCCACTCCTTTAGTTATTCCTACTAATGTTCCTATTGTTACTCCTGTTGCTACTCCTACTCTCACTCATGTTGTTATTCCTGCTACTGAGTCAGCTGAGACTCGGGGAAAAGAAGTACTAGTTGAGCCTGCCCAGAAAGAGGCACCTAAAGAAACCATTCCTGAAGCCTCTAAAAAAGAAATGGAGGAGATACTGAAAATCATACGGAAATGTGACTAAAATGTTGTGGAACAATTGGGGCAGACACCTTCAAAAATTTCAATGTTGGCCTTACTTTTATGCTATGAAGCCCATGCTAAGGCTTTGGTGAAGTTCCTGAAGTCTTCTCATGCGCCACAAGAGACTTCATCCGACCAATTTGAGAATTGTGTTGCTAGTCTAACTACTGACAATGGACTCAGTTTTTTCGATGCTGATTTGACGTCCAAAGGAAGAAAGCAGAATGATGCCCTACATGTCTCTATTAAGTGCAGGGGCACTACCCTGGATCTTATCCTAGTTGATACGGGTTCGTCGCTAAATGTTCTACCCAAGGGTGCTTTAGATAGATTGGACTATGAAGGACTGACTTTGAAGCCTAGTAATATTGTGGTGAGGGCTTTCGATGGTTCCAAGAGAATTGTGCACGGGGAGGTAGACATTCCTATTAAAGTTGGTTCTCAGAACTTTGACTCTGCTTTTTACGTGATGGACATCCACCCGTATTACTCTTGTTTGTTGGGTCGCCTTTGGATCTATAAGGTCGTGCTGTTACTTCTACTTTGCATCAAATGTTGAAGTATCTGGTAAATGGGAAGATTGTTACAGTCTATGGCGAAGAAGAGTATATGATAATCCACCTGAACTCTTTCAGGTATGTCTAGATGGAAGGCGAGTTCATCGAAACCCCATGCCAGAACTTTGAAGAGGTTCCTCAGATAATTTCTGCCTCCAAGACTGTTGCTAGTGTTCCAAAGACTACCAGACCTCTGTTGAAGATGGATTCTGTGAAGGATGCCAAATCTGTAGTTGAAGAAGGTGGGGTTACCATCTGGGGCCAGCTCCCTGACATCCCCTATAAATATGACAAGTTTGGTTTGGGTTTTACTTCAGGAGCTCAAAAAGCAGTTCTCCATGCTCACGCTGGAGGACCACCACTACGCATCAGCAACCATGGAATCAATTCTTTAGAGGACAGTGACAATGACTGCGACATGAATAATTCAATCTTCCTAACTACCAACGATGGACTAAATAATTGGACAAATAGAGACTTTGTTCCCATTACTTTTATCCAAGAGTAATTGTCTCTTTTTTTTGGAATATGTAATATTTGAACAATTTAAACTCTAAACCCTTGTTTCTTACCCGAGGCACAACAGTCTATTTGTGAGGGTTATCATTTCACTTTCATATGTCATAAATAAATCATTGGACATTTTGCATACAAATTTTATGCTCTCTGTTTTTCTTTTTTGCTTTTACTTTATCAAAATAGCTATGCTCTCTTACACACACCCATATATAAAACTGCAGATCCACATCCACTTTGGATCCCATTGATAACAGTTCTACTATTGCCAATTATGACATTAAAAATATGGGAGAACTTGCTAGACTGTTACAATAGGAGGAAAGAGCAATATAGGCTCATGAAGAGTCGGTTGAGACAGTGAACTTGGGTACTGAAGAGGATAAAAAGAAAGTTAAAATAGGTGCCAACTTGGAGCATAGTGTCAAAGAACGGTTAATTCAGTTGTTACATGACTATGTTGAGATCTTTTCCTGGTCATATGAAGACATGCCAGGGCTAGACACTGATATTGTGGTTTATCGTTTACCAATGAAAGAAGACTGCCCTCGAGTGAAGCAAAAGGTTTGTCGTATGCATCCTGAGATGTCAGAAAAGATCAAAGCTGAAGTTATGAAACAGTTTAATGTCGGGTTCTTAGTTGTTACTTCTTATCTATAATGGGTTGCTAATGTTGTTCTGGTACCTAAGAAGGATGGTAAAGTACGTATGTGTGTGGATTACAGAGACCTGAATAGGGCAAGCCACAAGGGTGACTTTACGCTTCCCCATTTTTACGTTCTGGTTACCAACACCGTGCAACATAAGGTATTCTCCTTCATGGATGGTTTCTCCGAGTACAATCAGACCAAAATGGCACCTGAAGATATGGAGAAAAAAACTTTCGCCACACAGTGGGGTATATTCTACTACAAAGTTATGTCATTTGGGTTGAAGAACATTGGGGAAACCTATCAGCATGCTATGGTAGCTTTGTTTCACGATATGATCCATCACGAAATAGAGGTCTATGTCAATGATATGATATCCAGGTCTCAGACTGAAGAAGAGAACCTTGATCACCTGCAAAAGTTGTTTGAAAGACTGAAGAAGTACAAGTTAAGGTTGAACCCAAACAAATTCACTTTTGGGGTAAGATCTGGTAAACTCTTAGGTTTCGTTGTCAGCGGAAAAGGTATTGAAGAAGACCCTGCAAAGGTTAAAGATATACAAGAAATGCTAACTCCCTGCACTGAGAAGGAAGTCAGGGGATTCTTGGGACGTCTAAATTACATTGCCAGATTCATCTCCCATCTAACCGCTACTTGTTAGCCAATCTTCAAAGTAGTGAAGAAATATCAAGTAGTGAAGTGGAATGACGACTGCCAGACCGCCTTTGACAAAATCAAGGAATATTTTCAAGAGCCTCTAATTTTGATGCCGCCGGTTGTAGGAAGACCTTTGATCATGTACTTAACAGTGTTAGAGAATTCAATGGGGTGTGTGTTGGGGCAGCATGACGAGCCTGGTCGAAAAGAGCATGCAAAATACTACCTTAGCAAATAGTTTACCAACTGTGAAACAAGATACTCACTGCTCGAGAAAACTTGATGTGATTTGGCATGGGCTGCTCGCCGACTTAGACAGTATATGTTGACTCACACTACCTTGTTGACATCTAAAATGGATCCTATCAAATACATATTTGATAAACCCGCTCTCTCCGGAAGAATAGTGTCATACGGTGGGAGAACTAACTCGGGTGTTTTGTGTTTCATCGTAAATGTTGCGGATAGAAAGAGTCGCCTCCTACTTTTCTTTTATACAATAAAGGAAAGGATGAAAAGAACAGGAAAGACCTTTTGAGATATTTTTCTTGAGTTCGGTGGGTAGGTTATGAAAAGGGAAGGTATTAGCACCCTTTTTATCCGTAGTTATCTACAGGCTCTTAGTTGCTTGCTATATCACTTTTAAAAATGCTTTGTTTGAAATATGTTTGAAATTGGTGCAAGTTTGAAAATATTTTGAAAACCCCTTTGTTTCGGCAAACTTTATAATGATTCTCGTCTCTGTAAGAATGTGTGCAAAGTGTTGATTTTGAAAATAGTTCAAAGAGATGTTTGTTTTTTAAAGATGTTTTGAAATTGTAAGTGTGGAAATGGTTTTTTTTTATTTGTGAGCAAGAAACTACAAGCGTCCTACCTACTCAAAAGGTCTTTTGTTCTTTTCCTCCTCCTTTAGATGTTGCTATCTTACCATTGATTGGGAATAAGCCCCATTATTGGATGTGAATGGACAAGCGCGGGTCAATCGTATAGTCATAGAAGGTAACTTATGAGACACTTTAGCAATTTTCATAAGGGACTAGATCGTTTACCAAAGGTAACATCGAGGGACATCGAGGGACTACGATATTTTTTATCGAGGGTCTTTGCTAAAATGCCCATATTCGAGGGACATGACTATTTTCCGAGGCAACAAGTGAGTCTTCCCTAGAGGTGAACGTGTGAATAATGTGTTTGATTACATGTATTTTTGTCTTTGAGATTAGGGTTTTCTAGCGATTCATTTTATCTTGCCATACACACCTTAATTACTAACAATTTATCTTAAAGCTGTAAATTATGGAAATTAAAATTCTAAGCTATTACATCATTAGGGGAGTGGGGGTACAATTTACAAATGGAGATGAATTAGAAACTTAAATATTACAACCATATCGAATAACAATGAAGACAATGTAAAAACAATGTAAAATAAAGGAAAATTTGCATTTTTAACTATTATGTGTTGACACATGCTGCTATGCATTGACACATAACTTTCCTTGCCTCTGTAAAACCAAACCAACTCAGTATGAGTCAATGCATAATGGGATGTGTCAACTCATGCACCTGTTTGTGTCGACACATACGCGTTTTGTGTCGAGTCATGCACATTTCATCCTTCTATTTTGGGGCCTGGATAACAGTATGAGTCGATGCATAAGGCTATGTGTCGACTCATACCCTGTTTTTTCACTAGAATGAGTCGATGCATGTGGGTATGTGTCGACTCATGCTGCATTTTTTTGCCTTAAACATTGTTTTGTTGTCTGTACAGGTCAGTTACAGCATATTATTGAAAAGCTCAAATTTAAGAAGACTCGCCTTGAGACAAAAGTTTTTTTTTAATCTGAACTTCTTTCAAGATGTTTTGGTTGCTTCAATGACCCTCCAGAATACTGCTTCAGTCCTCCCTCTGTATTGGAAGCTGCTGGAACACTCTCCAACTCAGTCAAGTTATACAATACTGTTTTTTGTGTTTGGAAGGGAAAGATAATGGCACCACAGAAACTGTTTTTATGTTTGAACAATCTTTGTATGATGTGAAGTGTTTGGCTGCTTGATTTATGGCAGAGCTTGTAAGATGGAATAATGGATTGAGATTCTGTTTTGAATGAAAGTAGAGCTGGATTTTTTTTAATGAGCCAAGGTTACAAAGAATGTTGTTTTTCTGCTCAAAACTCTATATTCTCTCTCTAAAAGCCAGTCCCTTGTGTGTTGTGAAAACAATCTATTTATAGATGAGTTTTGCTGGGATTTTGGGAGGGAAGCAAATAACAATTTGAACTGTTTGGGTATGCTGTCTTCATAGCTTTTTTGATGCATCTCTTATATGCTAATTTGATGCACCGAAAGTTGTCCACACTGACTTCCAGGCCTCAATCGAAAAAAGCATCTAGAAGGATGTCCACATTGACTCCTAGGCCTCAATCAAAAGAACGACAAAGGGCATTGTGATACGGTGGGAGAACTGACTTGGGATGCTTTGCATTTGATCACAAATGTTCCAGTTATCAAGATTCTCCATCGACTTTTCTTTTATCTAAAAGGAAAGGCTTAAAAGAACAGAAAAGACCTTTGAGATTATTTCTTGAGTTCCGAGGGTAGATTATGAAAAGGGAAAGTATTAGCTACATTTTCATCCATATTTATCTATGGGCTCTTAGTTGCTTGCTAGATCACTTGCTTTTGTTTGAAACGTGTGCTTTGTGTGGTTTTTTGAAAGTATTTTGAAAAGGCGCCTTCGTTTAGGAAAACTTTGTAATAGTTCTCGTTCGTAAGAACGTATACAAAGTGTTAGGATTTTGAAAATATTTCATGTTTGGAAAATGTTTTGAAAGTGTTAGGTGTTTGTTTTGAAAATAATCAAGGATGTTTGATTTGAAAGTGAGCAAGCAACTAGGAACAATCTACCTACTCAAAAGTCTTTGTTCATTTCTTCCTTTCCTTTGATATTGCTATCTCACCATTAATTGGTAAGAAGCCTTATCTTTGGATGTAAATGGACGGGCGTGGGTCATCGTATAACCATGATAGAAATGTTGTGAGATATCTTAGCATTTTTCTTTGAGGGACTAAGATCATTTTGAAAGGAAACATTGATAGCGTCATCGAGGGACTATGATCTTGTATTTTTTATTTTTTTTGCTAAGATATCCCACATGCATAACATGGCCATTTTTGTAAGGCAAAAAAGTGGAATTACCCTAAGGGTGTAAGTGTGCAAGTGTGTTTGATTTACATGCATTGTTTATCTTGAATTAGGGTTTGCTAACTTGTTGGTTTTAGTCTTTCCATACAAACCCTAATTACTAACATTTATATTAAAGCGATAAATTGCGGAAAGTAAAATTACTATGCTATTACATCTTTAGGGGAGAGGGTATACAAATTTACAAATGGGGATTGCAAGAAAATTAAACCTAATTATGTATTACAACCATGTTAAATGATATACAAGAATTGAATAAATAATGTACAAGGAGATAAATGAAAAAGAAAATTATTTTTGTTTGGTTTTTGATGAAAGGGTTTAGTCTTGACCTAATTAAAGAAAAATGATTAATTAAAAATAAAAAAAATTAAACTTAAACTAATTAAGAAAGGAAATAAGTTAAAAAGTATTTTTAGGGTTTTTTGTGAAAAAGGTTTTAAATTAATAAAATAAACATGAAAATTAATTAATTAAAAGAAACCTAAATTCTAAGTTAATTTTAAATTAAAAGAAAATAAAATAATAATTAAACCTAAATCTAAATATTAATTATTAATGAAAAAAAGAAATTAATTTATTAAGAAAATGTTTTTGTTCTTTTTGTCTTATAAAGAAAGTAAATAAATAAGTGTGAAAATAATAATAAAATATTTTTGGATTTTTTAATAATATAAAATAATAATGATAATAATAATAATAATAATAATAATAATAATAATAAATAATAATAAAAGAAAATTGAAATAAAATGATAAAAGAAAATAATTGGATTAGGTGTGCAAAAGTAAGGCAGGGTGGGTTGGAGATCAGCAAAATGGCAAAGCCCAAGGATAAGGTCCCAGGCACTGGCTGTATGGAGCAAAAAAGAGAAAATGTGATAAAAATGCACAAAAGGTTCTGCTGGATGTTGAACCCATGACCTCCAACATACACGCGCGCTACCTTTGCCACTAGGGTGGTTGTACATCCTGTAACATTGATGAAATAATAAATACATAACATAAGTTATGTCCTGAATGCAACTTCATCTTCAACCTCCAGCCTGAACATCTGTAACTTCACCATTTCTCAACAAAAATGAAATATGCAAACATGAAAGTTACTCCATTTTTCCATACGAATCCAACCATATAAATATCATAAGCTATAAATCAAAGATGAATGAGAATTTCTAAAAGTACCAAATTCTGACCTAATTATTTTTAGAGGTTCAAACCTAAAATTTTCTAAGCTCAATCAATATAAATGAAATCTATGGACATGTACAGTTTCAGGTCAATGATGTCTACATTTTATCTTCATAAATGCAAGCCTAACAATGCCTAAATGAGAAGATAAAAGTTTAGAAAATGCACCTCAAAACTGGAAATCGTGAAATGAGTTTGAGTTGCTTTCAAGGAGTTGTGATGATTAGGTTAGCTTCCTCAAGTTCCCAGGAAGCTAATGCAATGCTTCCTTGATGTTGGGAGTATTTGAGTCGTGCTAGAGAAGTCAAGGTACAAGCTCTATTTTTTGGTTATGGAAGTTAGTGAAGATGATGTTACAGTCGTGTAACAGGGTGTGGGATTGTTTGTAGATGATGTTTAGGAACTTTTGGAAGTGAAAAGCCAAGAAACGCATGAGTGGATTCTGAGTTTAGAGTTTTTGGTCAGAATGTGCAACAATGGTGGTTTGTTATGCAGCTCTGAGTTTGGGAGACTTTTAGAGCTTGTGTATTCGTCTGTTGGCTTGCAATAGACTTGTATAGTTATAAGAAAAAGGTTAGAGCACTTGAGGTTGACAGATTTGTGAGATATAGAGTTATGGCTATGTTACTCGATTTTAAAGAAAATTGGAAAATGTGGTTTCAAGGCATAGTACAAGCATGGCATGAGTTTATGGGAGGCTCTATACATGTTTCTTTTGCCTTTGAAATTTCTTATACTCATATGAAACAAGTTGGGAGCTCTATGCATTGACTTTTGCAATAAAGGTTGCTTTTCCAAAATGGAAGTGTTACCTTTGTGCCATTAATGGAATAACCATTTGGACAATGCCTCAAATGCTTGGATAAAAGCTCTAACAGTTGTGTAAGCATTTAATTATGGAG
Source organism: Vicia faba (assembly GCA_948472305.1). NCBI lineage: Eukaryota > Viridiplantae > Streptophyta > Magnoliopsida > Fabales > Fabaceae > Vicia > Vicia faba. The sequence goes on from OX451741.1 coordinate 555,554,376, forward strand.
TGAAACTCAAGTTAGAAGCCTGCAAAGTGAGATTTGTACAGCATGCTTGAAGATTAGATCAAGTGTTCTTCAAAAAAATTTCTTTGCAAAACAAGAATGAAACCCTAACTTCATGCCTTTGATTTTCCTTGCTCAAGTATGATCTCAATGAGTTCTTGAAAATTTTGGAAAGCTTTTAACATCCTATACAAGCTCTACGTTAGAAATTTTTGAATATTCATCTTGGAACTATGTGAAAAATTGCCATGAAGTTAGGTCAAAATCCTGCTTAAACTAGGGCAAAATTTCACTAAGTTTCCAAGTTTCATGAACATGTCTTCTTAAACTCATAACTTGAAATCCAAGAATTTTTAGAAAAAGTTGTGTTCTAAAATTTTTTATATCTCATTGATATCTACAACTTTAATGTTGGAATTTTCCTTTGAATCATCTTACATCATGGTGGAAATTTGGCTCAAAGTTATGAAACAATGTGAATTTCCAACACTTAGAAAAATTTCTAAGTTTAGAAATTTTGACTTTTCAAAATGAAATCTTGAATTTTGGATTTCTTGATGAACAAGTTTCATATTTTGACATGTCTTGATGAATTGTGATCTTTGATACTTGATTTTGACCAAAAAGTCAAAGTTTGACTTTTCAGTATACATTTGACTTTTCATCAGTTGTCTGAAATTCATCTGCCAACCAATTGATCTTGAGGAATGTTTTGAGACATTCCATTAGGTAAAAATGAATTATTTTAAACCTTGAGATCATAACTTAAACCAATTAATCATTTTCTAGGTCAAAAATCAGAAATTGCATCTTCTCAGTCAAAACCCTAATTTTGACCAATTTGCCCTTTTGATGATCTGATCAAATTTCTTGAGGAATTGTGATAAAAACTTGATAAAATGACATATATAAGTTCATGATTTTGATATGGATCAAAAATTATGAAGTTTGACTGTAATTTGACAACAGTTGACTTTTTGCCCAACACAGCTGACTTTAGGTCATCTGATCAACTGACTAAACAAAAATGTGATCCAAGACATGAAACTTGACATGAGAAATCTTGAGGGTCCAAAATGATCCATGAAAGTCATATGGGGCATTAAAAGTCCATTTTTCCTTGTGCAAACTGATGCCCTAATTTTTCAGTCATCGGTGCTTGAGGAGGTGTCTTGAGCTGATCAACCCTTGTGCAGTCTGGAATCAAAGGAGATCTTGTGAGAAATCACTTGAGAAATAAGAGGGAAAATTTTGGGGTACAACTGCTGCCCATGTTCAATCTTCTTAAACCTGAAGGGTTAGATTGGCAGATCCGTCATTCGTGACTTGAAGGTGGGAGATGATTGAACACCAGAGTGCCCAGAAATGTGCACTCGAAGATGGATTGGGAATATGCTTATAGATTCCATTTGGAGGAATGATGGTAAATACTGGAAGAAGTATCAACATAAATCTTTGGTCAATTTATACTAAAACTCGATGTTTCACCTGTGGGAAAAAGGGTTAGTAAAGTGCAGATGTATGCATGATATTCACAAGATGAATGAGATCATGCTAAATGAATTTTGTTTGTATATGCTATGATGTATGAATGTGGGATGCATATTCTCCCAGGAAAATAAATCCCTGACTGTTGTTGAGGAGTTCTGAATCCCGGATTGCCGTTGGGGATTAACTCTTGAATGTTAATTGTTAACTGGTCGAATCCAGGCTTCATAACTTGTTGTGGTAACTACTATCTGGTCAGGTCCAGGCTTCATAATTTTTGAAAAGTTATATTATTATTTGGTTGGATCCAGGCTTCATAGTGTCTTGCTGGGGATTGTAGCTAGTTGTTATCTGGTCGAACTCCAGGCTTCATAATAACTTGCTTGAATAGACGAAATTGAACTGATATCTGGTCGAATCCAGGCTCTACAGTAACTTAATAACATTAAACCGCTATCTAGTCGAATTCTAGGCTTTGCAGATTTCTGACGTGGATGAGGTTAATTGCTATCTGGTCAGGTCCAGGCTTCACAATAAACTTTTCTGAAGAGATAGAGTTGAACTGGTATCTGGTCGGGTCCAGGATTTATAGTAACTCGCTTGGAATTTAGTTGTTATCTGGTCAGATTCCAAGTTTCACAATAATCTTTTGAGGGGAATTACTATCTGGTCGGATCCAGGCTTCACAATAACTTAATTAAAAAGATGAAGTTGAAAACTGATATCTGGTCGGCTCCAGGCTTCACATTAACTTGTTAGGGTAGAGGCAAACTCTACTGGGGAAAAGAAGTTAAACCCTTGTCTGGATGAGTACAGGTTCTTCAATATCTCGAGGAGTTAAACTTTTATATGGTCAGTCCAGGCTTCAGAGTACTTGGAGAAGTTACACTATGATCTGGTCGGGTCCAGTCTTCATAGCATTTGAAAGTTGTACTATTATCTGGTCGAGGCCAGGCTTCATAGTAGCTTGAAAATTGTATTAATGTCTGGTCGGGTCCAGGCTTCATAGTATCTTTTGGAGATAGTAAAGGCTTTGTTGACGACTTTACTGGGGATTAGGGGTTGTGGCCCTTTGATTTGTAATAGTATGAAAGACAAACTCAAGCTGGAGAGGATAAACTCAGCTGGGGAAGACAGGCTCTGCTGGGGACGATGGACTCAACTGTGGAAGATAGACTATGTCGGGGGAAATCAAACTCAACTGGGGAGTTATGCTACTTGTTGTTTGTTAGGGAAATAAACCTTGTTGGGGAAATAAACCCTGTTGATGAGTACTCGATGAACTGCTGATGAGGTGAGTTCTTTGAGGAAGAGAACTATAAGGCTTCTTCTTGTAGGATCAACTTAGTTGGGGAGAAAGCTGCCAAGAGATTGGGACTTTGGATGGAGATCAACCTGTGCAAAGAGACTTTGTGGGTAACTCTGTTGAGGATTGGTTTATTATAGTTGTCTTGTGGGAATAATGTTAATGAAATAACTCTGTGGGGATATTCCATATACATTAAAGAGATTTTTGTTGCTGCTTAGCAGGACACATGTGCTAAATAGTTTTAATTATGTTCATATGCATATGTTCGTTCAATCTTAGTCATTGGACAATTTTGCATTCAAAACAAAACAGAAAGTTTGCACTTCAAAGTATATTTATATTGATATTTTTCCCATGAATAGGCATTTTTGTACAAAGAGACGGAGATCCTAGTAAGAGGAAATCGTCGAAAGGAAAACAAAAATTGAAAACAAAACAAATAACCATGTGGAAATGATCTCATTGCATTCCAACTTTAATATTTCCCCAATTTCTTTGAATGCCCCTTGTCGTTGACAGAAGTTGATTGGATTGATCTCGGACCATTTCAAGTCAGACCTTGGTGATAAAGTTGACTGTGGTGATTCCACAGGACATAGTCATACGCTTTCAATTCTTAATTTTTGCCTGGACCGCCCTTTCGGGTTTTCAGCCCACCAGGATACCCATTTTTTCCCAAGTCGCCCTTTCGGGTTTTTAAATTTCCAGGTGTACAATCTTTTGCATATATCCCTAATTTTTTCCCAAACCTTTTGGTTTGCCGGGATGCCCTTATTTTTCCTAGGTGTGTCAACCTAGAAGGTCTCTTATGTGTAGTATTTTTTAACTATATCTGTGTTTACAGGATGTGGGAAGTCTTCACTATCCATGGTAGTCAGCATCATGGCACCGCCAAAGAACACTCTCTTGACAACAAATGGTCCTTCGTATGTGGGAGTCCTTTTGTCTCTGGGGTCTCCTTGTGGCAGAATGATGTGCTTTATCACCAAGTCATCAGCTTGATATACTCGAGGCTTGATCTTTTTGTTGAAAGCCTTGATCATACGTTTTTAGTACGTCTGACCATGACAGACAACAGCCAGTCATTTTTCATCGATAAAGTTCAACTGATCCAATCTCGTCTGAATCCACTTGTCTTCGCCTAAGCCTGATTCATTCATAATCCTTAGTGAGGGAATCTAAACTTCTACTGGCAAAACAGCTCCATTCCATAGACTAAGGAAAGAGGAGTTGCCCCAGTATATGTTCTAGCTGAAGTGAGGTAGCCATGAAGGGAAAACGGTAACATCTCATGCCAATCCTTGTATGTTACTACCATCTTCTTCATAATCTTCTTAATTTTTTTGTTGGCCGCTTCGACCGTGCCATTCATTTTAGGTCTATATGGAGAAGAATTGTGATGCTTGATCTTGAACTGAGTGCAAAGCTTGGTAATTATATCATTGTTGAGGTTAGTCCCATTGTCGGTGATGATCCTTTTAGGGATACCATAGCGGTAGATGAGGTTATGTTTGATGAATCTGGCTACCACATTCTTGGTGACTGAGGAAAATGAGGCGGCTTCGACCCATTTGGTGAAATAATCAATAGCGACCAGAATGAAGCGATGTCCATTGGAAGCGGTGGGCTTGATTTCTCCAATCATGTCAATGCCCCACATTGCAAATGACCACGTAGCGGTCATGATGTTCAGAGGGATAGGAGGCACATGGACCTTGTCAGCATAGATTTGGCATTTGTGGCAAGTCCTAGAGTGTTGATGGCAATCAGTCTCCATCATTGACTAATAATAACTGGCTCTCGGGATTTTCTTAGCCATCGTATGCTCGCTTGAGTGAGTACCAAAGAGACCATCGTGCATGTCTTCCATAATTTCCTCTTCCTCCTTCTTGTCCATACATCGGAGTAGAGTAGAGTCATGATTGTGTTTGTATAAGATTCTGTTACTCAGGAAGAATTTGGCTGCAAATCTTTGTAAGAACTTTCTATCATTGATGGATGCTCCTTCGGGATACTCTTGTGCTTCAAGGTATCTTCTCACCTCTAGGTACCATGGATTTTCTGTGTCCGTGTCAAGCTCACAGTAGTGTGCAGGTCCATCAAAACTCTCAATTGTAATCATAGGGGCTTCGTTGTCCCATCTGACCTTGAACATTGAAGACATGGTTGCCAAAGCGTCAGCCAACCGATTTTCTTTCCTAGGGAAGTGCTGAAAGGTGATCTCTTCGAAGTAAGGAATCAAGGATAGCACAAGTTCCTTTTAAGGGATGAGATTAGGGTGCTTGGTGTCCCAATATCATTTTAATTGGATAATCACTAGAGAGGAATCCCCAAACACATTCAAATGCTTGATCCTTAAATCAATGGCACCCCTCAGACCCAAAATGCACGCTTCATATTCAGCCATATTGTTCGTGCAATCGAAGCATAGTCTTGTCGTGAAAGGAGTATGGAAACCTTCAGGGGAGATGATTGCATCACCAATTCTGCTACCCAAGGCGTTGGAAGCCCCGTCGAAGACCATAGTCCATCGGGATCCTTGTTCAGGTCCGTCATAGGGTCCAGGTTTCGCACAGTCGGTTACCAGCATGATGTTCTCATCCGGGAAGTCGAAGTTCAAAGACTGATAAACATCAATAGCTTGATGGGCCAAATGATCCGCTATCACACTTCCTTTGATGGCCTTTTGCATTGTGTATTAAATATCGTACTCAGTCAATATCATCTGCCATCTAGCTATCCGTCCAGAAAGAGCAGGTTTCTCGAAGATGTACTTGATTGGGTCAATCTTAGAAATCAACAGAGTGGATGAGTCAACATGTACTGTCTTAGCGGCGAGCATCCCATGCCAGAGCATAAAAAGTTTTCTCGAGCAGTGAATATCTGGTTTTGTAGTTGTTAAACTTTTTGCTTAGGTAATAAATAGCATGCTCTTTTCGGCCAGACTCATCATGTTGGCCTAAAATACACCCCATAGAGTTCTCTAGTACTGTCAAGTACATGATCAAGGGTCTTCATTCAACTGGAGGCATGAGAATAGGAGGTTCTTGTATATATTCTTTGATTTTGTCGAAGGCAGCTTGACATTCATCATTCCATCTGACTACCTGATCTTTCTTCAAGAATTTGAAGATCATCTCACAAGTAGCAGTCAAGTGAGATATGAAGCGGGCGATGTAATTTAGACGACCCAAGAATCCTCTAACTTCCTTTCCAGAGTGGGGGACTGGTATTTCTTGGATGGCCTTTACCTTGGCAGGATCAACTTCAATGCCTTTACTGCTGACAACAAAACCTAGAAGCTTTCCAGATCGTACTCCAAATGTGCACTTGTTAGGGTTTAACCTCAACTTGTACTTTTTCAGCCTCTCGAATAGTTTGTACATGTGATCGAGGTGTTCCTCCTAATTTTTTGATTTGGCAATCATATCATCCACATATACCTCTATTTCATGATGGATCATATCATGAAACAAAGCTACCATAGCCATTTGATATGTTGCCCCTTCATTCTTCAATCTGAACGGCATGACCTTGTAACAAAAGGTGCCCCATTGCGTAACGAAAGTTGTCTTCTCCATGTATTCGGGAGCCATCCTTATCTTATTATAGCCAGAGAAGCCATCCATGAAAGATAATACTTTATGCTGAGCAGTATTATCGACCAAGACGTCAATGTGAGGTAGAAGGAAGTCATCCTTGGGGCTTGCCCTATTCAGATCCCTATAATCTACGCACATGCGAAATTTTCCGCCTTTCTTCGACACTGGCACCACATTGGAAACCCATTGGGGATAAGATGTCACAGCTAAGAACCATGCTTCAAATTGTTTCATCACTTCATCTTTTATCTTTTCAGACATGTCAGGCCTCATGCGACGAACTTTTTGTTTGACAGGAGGACAATCTTCCTTTGTGGGCAGACGATGGACTATGATGTCGGTATCCAACCCTGGCATATCTTCATAGGACCAAGAAAATACTTCCATATAATCATGCAACATCTGAACCAACCTACTCTTGACATTGCTTTCAAAGTTAGTTTCGATCTTGATTTCCTTTTTATCTGTCTCAGTACCCAGATTGATGGCTTCAAATGACTCTTCGTGCGGTTGAATAGCTTTTTCCTCTTGTAATAGAAGTCTGGCTAGTTCTCCCGGTATGTCACAATCTTCCTCACCTTCGTCTTCGGCTTGGTTAACCGGACATTCGAAGACATAGTCGGCAATAGTAGAGTCATCGGCAATAAGATCTAGAGTGGATGAGGACCTGCAAGAGTGTGAGTGTGTGTGTGTATGCATGTAAGATACATGGCTATTTTGAAAAATGTATTTGAAGGAAAGACAATGAACAAAAAGGTTTGAATACAAAATAGTCCAATGATTTGTATTGAATGATCATATGATTAGATGAACATCCCTTGACAAATGGACCAAAGTGCCCCGGGCTAGGAACATGGCTTAAAAGTCATTGTTAAATATTACAGACAAAATGTTCTTGAATTTAATAAAAAGCAATAAACAAGTAGATTACTCCTCAATGAAGGAGATAGGCACGAAGTCCTTTGCATGCCAATTCTTCAGTTCTGTTGTAGTAGGATACACCCAATCTTCAAATGCAACTTCATCATCTGAATCACCCACAGTGTTAACTTCATGTCTTCCAATACGGAGAGGTGGATTTCCTGCACGAGCAGGCCTCACTTCCTTTTGGGCCTTTACGGTGAAACCCAAACCAAACTTGTCCTTCTTCAATTGCAGCACGAGCATCTTTGACTGAAACCATCTTCGGCACGAGCTTAACAGCTTTGGACATATCAGTGGAACATTTGGTAGCAGCAACCATTGGTGGCACAACTTCAAAGGATTTACACGGGGTCTCAATGAATTCTCCATCAATCTCTACGTACTTGAAAGAGTTAAGGTGGCATACCATGAACTCTTCCTCTCCACAGACGGTGACAATTCTTCCTTTGACTGGATATTTGAGTTTTTGATGGAGAGTTGAGGTTACTGCCCTAGCTTTATGGATCCAAGGGAGACGCAACAAATAAGAATAGGCAGGATGGATATCCATGGTGTAGAAGGTCGAATTGAAAATTTGTGAGCCCACCTTGATTAGAAGATCTACCTATCCATGAACTGTCCTCTTTGATCCATCGAAGGCCCTTACAATGATATCACTTGGCTTCAAGACTAAACCTTCATAGTCTAAACGGTCTAACGCCCCCTTGGGTAGCACGTTTAGAGAAGAACCAGTGTTGACTAGAACATGTGCTAAGGTGGTCCCCTTGCACTCGACAGAAACATGTATATCTTTATTATGGTTCTTCCCAAGCAGTGTTAGATCAGCATATGAGAATCTCAAATCATTATCAGCCGTCAAACTCGCCACACAATTCTCAAATTGGTCTGTCGTGGTCTCATGGGGGACATGAGCCTTTTCCAAGAATTTGATTAATGCCCAAGCATGGGCATCGGAACAGAGTAGAAATGACAATATAGAAATCTTAGAAGGGGTTTTCCCCAATTGTTCCACAATCTTGAAATCACACCTTTTTATTATCTTCAAGATCTCGTCCATCTCACGAGCGGAGGGTTCTCCATCAGAAACGTCCTTTGCGGGTACTTCTGTTACGACTGGATCAATAACTTTCTCCTTCCCTCTTATATCAGTACTTGGCTTAGTAGCAGTGATGCGGATATGCACCTTTGTAACAACTGGTGGTGAGATATTGGGTGAAAAGATTCTCCTAGTTCGGGTGACCTTACTTGAGCCAGTTATGTTTCCAACATCATCAGCTTTGTCTTCTTCGATCCAAGCGTCTTGTTTTATCCCATGGTAAAACACCTCAGCACCATAATTCTATGGAACTTCCTTGTTTGAAGAGTAGGGAATTGGTCTGGGGTTTGTAATTATTAGCGGAGAAACAATTGGTTCATTTGAAATCCTGATAGGACCTTTGGAGGAGATCCTAAGAGGCTTGTTTGAGATGGTTATAATGGAAAGATCTTCACATTCATTAGTCAAACTTTTGGCAAGAAGGGTCTTCTCAAATAGGATCTCGTGACTATCCATTAGGAGTTAAATGAGTTCCTTCAGCCCTTCGCATCCATTGAGTTGTTTGGCACAACAAAAACAGTCTTTTACACAGCCAGGGAAAATCCTGGCTTCCAACAGATTCTTTTTTATGATATTCAACGGAGTAGTCAAGTCTTTGACAGAGGCAATAAAAATTGTATCTTCAACAGCATAAACACCCTTTCCATGGTTTGGCATAGGTGTGGTTATTACATTCGGAGTTAGAGGAGGATCAAATTCAATAGTCTTCTTATTGATCAAATCCTGAATTTTGTTCTTCAAGGCCCAGCATTGGTCAATCTCGTGCCCGGGGATACTTGAGTGGTAAGCACATTTGGTGTTCGGATTATACTTTGGTGAAGAGGTATCTGGATTGGTAGGAGGATCGCGCAATGTCACCAAATTATCCTTTAGTAAGTGTTGTAAGGCTTGAGATAATGACATGCCTAACCTCATAAATTGTCTTCTCGGAGTTTTAAAACGTTGATGATTAGCAGATCGTCTTTGAGTAGGAGTTGGATTGGAGATTCAGACAGCATTAACAGATGGATGGTCAACCTTCTTGGTACGGGCCCTTGCCTCGTACACAGCATTGACTTCCTTCTTCGTGGCAAAAGGTTTCTTCACACGATTGGAAGTGGAGGAAGATTCCATGGAGATCTTCCCACTTTTGATGTCGCTTTCAACTCTTTCATCGGTTAAGATTAGCTCGGTGAAACCAGAAGAAGAGCATCCAACCAATAAATTATAGAATTGACCAGATAAAGTGCTCATAAACATGTCAATGTGCTCTCTATCAGTCATAGGTGGTTGAACCCTACTAGAAAGGTCTCTCCACTTTTGTGCATATTCTTTAAATCCTTCATTCTTCCCCATTGTCATATCTTTCAACTAAACTCTTGTTGGTGCCAAGTCGGTATTATACTGATACTGCTGGTAGAATATGGTGGCTAAGTCCTCCCAAGTATTGATACGGGAACCATCTAATTGATAAAACCATTCTAGTTGCGTTACAGTCAAGCTTTCTTAAAAAAAGTGAACCCATAGTTTCTTATCAGCGGTGTGCAGCTGTATCTTGTGCACATAAGATTTCAGGTGAAGTTTTGGACAGGAAACTCAATCATACTTTGCAAAGACTGGTATTTTGAATTTTTGGGGAATAACAACCCCAGAGATCAAACCCAAATCATCAAAATCTAAACCGGGGATAGCTTGGATCTCGACGGCCTTCAATGTGTCTTATAACTGCTTGTACTTGACATCGGCGGGGGGATAGTGCTCGTCAAAATAATCATCATCATACGCTTGATCATTAATACAGCCAGCGTGGGTACTCCTAACTTCACCAATCTGATTTTCGTCTTCCTCAGATGAGTCTTCCACTACCGGGATCTGACGGACTTTCTCTTTAAACCTGCTGCCCATGTTGACTAGAGCGTTTCTCTTGGGTTTCTTCTTGGCTGCCAACAATGCCATCATATCGTGTTTCCCCTTGGCTAGGGCCAGTAGAGTCTCTTGGAATTAAGAGTTTTGTGCCTGAATATCCTTCACAGTTTTCTCTATATCCATCTTGCTGAAATAAATAGCAGAAAGATAAGGAAACCTGTTGTGTGAAAACTTGCCATGTTATGATGCATGGAAGATGTATATGCAAATGATTTCAAGGATTTAGGATATTTAAATTTGTATAGACAAAATAATGAACAAACGTAAATTTTCATTAATTAGTTTAAAAAGATTACAACATGCCTCTTGGGCTTACAAAATAACTTTATAAGATAAAAAGACTGAACGCATCCTCTTCGGCGCAAGGTAGGCGTTCACACTTTGATCTTCTTGCAGCTGCTTTGTAATCTCCAAGACCCTCTTCTCACTAGCATATAATTGAGCTTCGAAAGTATCTCGTTCTTCCTTTAGCTGAATCCAACCATTTTGCAAGTCTTTAAGAGAGGTAGGCATGTCGGGATGGAGGACAGTGTACGGGACATCTCCTTCAACCACAGGTTCCATGATAACTGGTAAGATGGAGGGATAAGGCATCACAAGTTTCTCAGCACGATTTCGTACCCACCTAAGGTAAGACTCAAGAGGAATGGAATTCTTGTGTCCTAGCGTCTTGCTATCCACTTTGCTTACCATCCTCCAAGATCATATAAACCTCTAACGGTAACCTTGATTGTCGCTCTCGTAGTCGAATACCACTCCTTGGATGAGCATATCATGTGGACCATCCCTACGGGCATAACCAAACTGTCACAAGGCTAAACGAGGATTGTAAGTGATACCTCCTCTAATTCCAAGCAAAGGGACATTAGGGAATTCCCCATAATGGTCGATGATAGTAACGTTCTCCAAGGATCGAGAACACCAATGAACATTTGAATGTCTGAGCGTTATCAGCCTATGGGACCACTTTTAACCTTGCTCATTCTTCAACATAGATCGGGAAAGATTAGAAATAAATCATCTAGCCAAGAGAGGAGTGAAACACATGAGGATCCCTCTCTTCCTCATAGTGCGAGAGTGAAAAGAATGTAGGATATCTCCCAACAATGTAGGCACTTGATTGCGAGACATGAAGATTTTGACAGCATTTACATTTATGAGTTGGTCAGGGCTTGGAAACAAAATCATCCCATTGATGAGAAGTGGTTCTTAAAAATATTATGAGTCCAAAGAGTTCCAACAATCTTGAGCTTTCTCAAACAAGAACTTTGCTAAGAAAACTTGATGTACTTTGGCATGGGCTGCTCACTGACTGAGACAGTATATGTTGACTCACACTACCTTCTTGATATCTAAAATGGATCCTATAAAATACATATTTGATAAACCCGCTCTTTCCGGAATAATAATGTCATACGGTGGGAGAACTGACTCGATGTTTTGTGTTTCATTGCAAATGTTGCGGATAGAAAGAGTCGTCACCGAATTTTCTTTTACCCAATAAAGGAAAGGGTGAAAAGAACAGGAAAGACCTTTTGAGATATTTTTCTTGAGTTCGGGGGGTAGATTATGAAAAGGGAAGGTATCAGCACCCTTTTCATCCGTAGTTATCTACGGGCTCTTGGTTGCTTGCTAGGTCACTTTTGAAAATGCTTTGTTTGAAATATGTTTGTGATTCGTGCAAGTTTGAAAATATTTTGAAAAGGCCTTTGTTTCGGAAAAATTTGTAAATATTCTAGTCTCTGTAAGAATGTATGCAAAGTGTTGGTTTTGAAAATAGTTCAAAGAGATGTTTGTTTTTTGAAGATGTTTTAAAAGTGTAAGTGTGGAAATGGTTTTTTTTATTTGTGAGCAAGCAACTATGAACGTCCTACCTAATCAAAATTTCTTTTGTTCTTTTCCTCCTCCTTTATATGTTGCTATCTTACCATTGATTGGTAAGAAGCCCCATCATTGTATATGAAGGGACAAGCGCGGTTCAATCTTATTGTCATAGAAGGCAACTTATGAGACGCTTTTGCAATTTTCGTAAGGGACTAGATCCTTTACCGAAGGCAACATCGAGGGACATCGAGGGACTATGGTCTTTTTTTATCGAGGGTCTTTGCTAAAACGCCCATATTCGAGGGACATGACTATTTTTAGAGGCAACAAGTGAGGCTACCCTAGAGGTGCACGTGTGAATAATGTGTTTGATTGCATGCATTTTTGTCTTTGAGATTAGGGTTTTCTAGCGATTGATTTTATCTTTCCATACACACCCTAATTACTAACAATTTATCTTAAAGCGATAAATTGTAGAAATTAAAATCCTAAGATGTTACATCATTAGGGAAGTGGGGATACAATTTATAAATGGGTATGAAGTAGAAACTTAAATATTACAACCATATCGAATAACAATGAAGAAAATGTAAAAACAGTGTAAAATAAAGGAAAAATTGCATTTTGAACTATCATGTGTCGACACATGTTGCTATGTATTGACACATAACTTTCCTTGCCTCTGTAAAACCAAACCAAGTCAGTATGAGTCAATGCATAATGGGATGTGTCAACTCATGCACCTGTTGGTGTCAACACATACGCGTTTTGTGTCGACTCATGCAGCTTTCATCCTTCTATTTTGGGGCCTGGATAACAGTATGAGTCAATGCATAAGGCTATGTGTCGACTCATACCCTGTTTTTTCACTAGAATGAGTCAACCCATGTGGGTATGTGTCGACTCATGCTGATGTTTTTTCCTTAAACATTGTTTTATTATCTGTACAGGTCAATTTACAACATATGATTGGTAAAAATTAACAACAAGAAAATGGTTAACTTCAAAAGGCAATTATTATTACATTTTATCTTCGAAAATGAATCATGTATGAAAAATGAAAAGCTCAAAGTTAAGAAGAATCGCCTTGAGACATAAGCTTATTTTGAATTTGAACTTCTTTCAAGATGTTGTGGTTGCTTCAATGGCCCTCCAGAATACTGCTTCAGTCCTCCCTCTGTATTGGAAGCTGCTGGACCACTCCCTAACTCAGTCAAGTTATACAATATTGTTTTTTTTGTGTTTGGAAGGGAAAGATAATGGCACCACTGAAATTGTTTTTATGTTTGAACAATCTCTGTATGATGTGAAGTGTTTGGCTGGTTGATTTATGGGAGAGTTTTTAAGATGGAATAATGGATTGAGGTTTTGTTTTGAATGAAAGTAGAGTTGGGTTTTTTTAATGAGCCAAGGTTACAAAGAATGTTGTTTTTTCTGCTTAAAAACTCTCTATTCTCTCTCTAAAAGCCAGTCCCATATGTGTTGTGGAAACAGTCTATTTATAGATGAGTTTTGCTGGGATTTTGGGAGGGAAGCAAATAACAATTTGAACTGTTTGGGTATGTTGTCTTCATATCTTTTTTGATGCAGCTCTTATATGCTAATTTGATGGAACAGAAGTTATCCACACTGACTGCCATGCCTTAATTGAAAGATGCATCCAGAAGGATGTCCATATTGACTCCCAGGCCTCCATAAAAAGAAGGACAAAGGACATGGTCGAAGCTTACTTGCTCACCCTAACATTCCTACAATCGAAGGAAGTAGAAAGGCAGAATCGAAGACTGCGTCTCATGCTAAGCCTAAATCAAAGGGAGCCAGAGAAGCAGAATCGAAGGGTTCTGCTGCCCAAATCAAAGCACACATTTTTCCTTCTTTTATTTTGTTTTATCTTTACATTTTCTTGCTATTCAATATGGTTGTAATAGTGTAGGATCTTTATTTTCTTCATTTTTATTGCTTTTGTACAAAAGTTAGTAATTAGGATTTATGGCAAGATAAAACCAACAAGTAGACAACCTAAAATTCAAAGACAAAATGCATGCAATCAAACACACTTTGCACACATGCACCTCTAGTGTAATCTCACTTGTTGCCTCGGAAAAAAGTCATGTCCCTCGAATATGGGCATTTTAGCAAAGACCCTCGATAAAAGATCGTAGTCCCTCGATGACCCTTGATGTTGCCTTTGGTAAACGATCTAGTCCCTAAATAACATTGCTAAAACGGCCCATAGGTTGCCTTCTATGATTATTCAAACGTCCCACGCCCGTCCCTTCACATCCAACGACGGGGCTTCTTACCAAGTCAATGGTAAGATAGCAACATCTAAAGGAGGAGGAAAAGAACATAGACCTGTTGAGTAGGTAGGATGCTCATAGTTGCTCTCTTGCTAACAACAAAAACATTTTACACACCAACACTTTCATTTGTAACATTTTCAAAGACAAAGCTCTTCGTACGCATTCTTATAGAGACGAGAATCATTACAAAGACACTTTTCAAAATCACTTTCAAAAACACATTCCACAAACACCTCTTTGAACTATTTTCAAAACCAACACTTTGTACGCATTCTTATAGAAACGAGAATCATTACAAAGACGTTTTCAAAATATTTTCAAACCCACATCACAAGCACACTTTCAAACAAAAGCAAGTGATATAGTAAGTAACTAAGATCCCATAGATAACTACGGATGAAAAGAGAGCTAACACCTTCCCTTTTCATAACCTACCACCCGAACTCAAGAAATAATCTCGAAAGGTCTTTCCTGTTCTTTTCAACCTTTCCTTTTGGATAAAAGAAAAGTCGGTGGCGACTCTTTCTATCCGCAACAAACAGCGATCAAACGCAAAACAACCAAGTCAGTTCTCCCACCGTGTTACACTATATTTTAGCAAAATTACTACCAATCCTAAAACCATTGATCTAACAACATTTGAATATAATCACAATAGTAACGTGTTTCCAATGAAATCTAAGACAACAAACACAAAGAAGCAAATTATCAAACAATTGGTGTGCAATTGATGTTGGTCATATTTTTCTTATTGTTTTGTTGATTTCAAAAACCAATTACAATCTTATAGATTGTAATCAACTCAACAAAACAATTTTGAATTTACAAAAGGTTTATCTAAACGTGTCAATTTCACAATCAATGAATTTAATAATTTGCATTTGAAAGTATATGAGAGAGATAGGTAGATATATAGATGGAGAGAGAGAGAGAGAGAAATTATATGAGGATTTGTTTAGGAAGTTCACCAATAATCCTCGATATGGCTATGTCTTCCCCAAATTCTATTCAGAATTGAGATAATCAATTTTACTTTACAAAAATGGTTTACTAGAGAAAAGTAACAGTCCAACCCTAAAAACCATATGTTTGATGTTGATCCTAATTGATGTTAATCCTTACTCTTTCTCTTTCCTTGATCTTGAGCTCGATCAAGTCACCCAACAATACCAATTTTATCCTCTGGTTATTGCTACTTCTTCGACTGAACCCACCGTTCTTCGAAGCTTTCACTCGGCTGAATCTAAATTGAAAATGATTGCCACCCAAGATTTTCAATTGAACCTCCGGTTACCGTTACTCCTTTGACTGAATCCACAGGTCTTTGAAGCTTTCACTAGGCTAAATCCAAATTGCAAAATCTTGTACAAAACCCTTTAATAAACACCTTGATCTGGTAGGATAAACCCTAACTGGTTTTTCCCGATTAAACCCCCAAAGATTCTCAACCCAACTTACCAGAACACAAGACTAAATTAGACGTTATCGACTCTAAATCTAGATGGAACCCAAACAAATAATGATTATGTGTAATTTGTTTTGTGTGTATCATAGAAAAAAAGGTTGAAGATGAAGAGAGTTTACTTTGTATGTTTATTATTTCATCAAGTTTCAAATGATGCATGTAATATATATATATATATATATATATATATATATATATATATATATATATATATATATATATATATATATATATATATATATATATATATATATATATATATATATATATATATATATATGTGTGTGTGTGTGTGTGTGTGTGTGTGTGTGTGTGTGTGTGTGTGTGTGTGTGTGTGTATGTTTCAAGGAAAAAAGGAATGCAAGATGTTTCGAAAAAAATAACAAATTTGGAAACTTTTAACACATGAGTCAACCTTTATAAGTCATGTGTCGACACATTTGATGCATGTGTCGACCTGTATAGGTCATGTGCCGACACATACATTCCATAGCCTACAGGCTTTAAAAATCATTTGCATGTGTCGACTAATAGAAGTAATTGTTCTTCCATGTGTCGCCTCATATGCTATCATGTGTCGGCACATCCATTATCGAGCCTACAAGATTTAAAATGAAAGTACATGTGTCGAGTCATAGATCATATGTGTTGACTCATAAGCCTGATTTTTACATGAAATCTAATTTTTAATGTCTGAAACCTTTTCCAAGCTTTTCTAAATCATTTCTATAATGTTTGTATGCTTCCTATAATACGGTGGGAGAACTGACTTGGGTGTTTTGCGTTTTATCGTAAT
This sequence comes from Vicia faba, assembly GCA_948472305.1. NCBI lineage: Eukaryota > Viridiplantae > Streptophyta > Magnoliopsida > Fabales > Fabaceae > Vicia > Vicia faba. The sequence continues at coordinate 555,571,085 of OX451741.1, forward strand.
TGTTGCGGATAGTAAGAGTCGCCACCAACATTTTTTTTATCCAATAAAGAAAAGGGTGAAAAGAACAGGAAAAAAATTTGAGATGTTTTTCTTGAGTTCGGGGGGTAGGTTATGAAAAGGGAAGGTGTTAGCACCCTTTTCATCCGTAGTTATCTACGGGCTCTTAGTTGCTTGCTAGATCACTTGAAAATTTGCTTTGTTTGAAAATGTGTTTTGTGATGGGTGTAAATTTGAAAGTATTTTGAAAACGCCTTTGTTTCGGAAAAATTTGTAATGATTCTCGTCTCTATAAGAATTTATACAAAGTGTTAGTTTTGAAAATAGTTCAAAGAGATGTTTGTTTTTGAAGATGTTTTTGAAGATGTTTTTGAAAGTGTAAGTGTGGAAATGGTTTTAGTTTGTGAGCAAGCAACTACGAGCGTCCTACTTACTCAAAAAGCCTTTGATCTTTTCCTCCTCCTTTATATGATATTATCTTACCATTTATTAATAAGAAGCGCATCATTGGATGTGAAGGGACGGGCGTGGGTTAATCATATAGTCATATAAGGCAACTTATGAGACGTTTTAGCAATTTTCATAAGGGACTAGATCGTCTACCGAAGGCACCATCGAGGGACATCGAGGGACTACAATCTTTTTATCGAGGGTCTTTGCTAAAACGTCCATATTTGAGGGACATGACTATTTTACGAGGCACCAAGCGAGGTTACCCTAGTGGTGCACGTGCGAATAGTGTATTGTATTTCATGCTTGGTTTAATCTTGAATTAGGATTATCTACCGATTGATTTTATCTTGCCATACATGCCCTAATTACTAACAATTTATATTAAAGCGGTAAATTGCGGAAATTAAAATCCTAAGCTATTACATCATTAGGGGATGGGGGATACAAATGTACAAATGGGGGTGGAAAGCAATAAAAGTCCTAATTATTACAACCATATTGAATAGTAATGAAAGATAATATATATAAAATATATTTAAAAAAACAAGAACAGCGCAAAAGAGAGAAAAAACAAATCTTTCGATTCATGCAATATGTTTGAAGCATGCACCCTTCGATTCACAGAGAAAAATGAATCCTTTGATTCATGCAGCATGTTCGAAGCATGCACCCTTCGATTGAATACCCTTTTTTTCTTCTGTTTGGGCCTGTAAAGCATTATGTGTCGAAGCATGCACCCTTCGATTCACACACTCTTTTTTTCTGTTTGGGCCTGTAAAGCAGTATGTGTCAAAGCCTAAGGCTTTATGTTGAACCATGCTGTTATTTTTTCACTCCAACGTTGTTTTATGGTCTGTACAAGTTAGTTCTTAACATATAATTGACAAGAAAGGAAAACAAACAAAAAGAGTAGCTTCGAAGGAAATGATTAATGATGCTTGAAACGAAAGGTTTAAAGTCAAGAAGACATACCTTGAAGTTGGAATGTGTGCTTCAAACTTGAGTTGTTGCCTTAAATGTTCTTGGGTTCGAAATAAAAGAACAGAGGTGTTGTGTTTTTTGGTTATGGGTTTAGGATTGTTTTAAGGTTTCAGCCTTTGTGTTCTCTCCTCTCTCTTTTTTTCTTCTCCTTTTTCTTTGTTCCCAAAGCCCCCATTTTGTGTGTTGTGAAACAACCTATTTATAGAAGAGTCTTGCTGGGGTTTTGGGGGGAAAACAAATAAAATTTTAACAGTTTGGGTATGTTCTTTTCATAGCTTTCGAGGTGCAACTCTTATATGCTAGTTTGGTGCAAATATGGGACTGGTTTATGAGCAGCATAACAGGACTATTTTGCAGTAGTTTTGGAGGGTTGTGGCAGCTTGGTGCATGGCTGTTTCATAGCTGTGCAGCAGACTGCTTTTTGACATGGTTTTAGGTTGTTATGTGGACATCACAACAAACTTGGGCTTGGTAGCATATAGGACCTTGTTCAGCAGCCTTCGACCAAACTCATCAAAAGACAAGACAATATTTGTTTTCACCAATTGCGTGTTCTTCGAATTGAACAACAATTGTATGTTCTTCGAATCCATCAATTGTATGTTCTTCGAATGGACCACCAAATGTATGTTCTTCGAATCCACCAAATGTATGTTCTTCGAATGACCACATTTATCTGAATGTACCTCTTTTAGCATGCAATATGATCTCATTGGCATACTCAAAACGAAAGAATTTCTGGATTTCTTTCCTACCAGTAACCATCAGTTGATTAAGTAGTTGAAAGATCAAAAGTCCAAACCTCAAATTGTAATTCATAGTGTAGAAACTATGTGTGTCGAAGGGTTTAGAGGTGGATCAAAGAAAGCATGAAGGAAGCCATTTCCTTGTGGATCGAAGAAAGCATGAAGGTAGCCATTGCCTTGTGGATCGAAGCAAGCATGAAGGAATCCATTGCCTCGTGGATCGAAGCAAGCATGAAGGAAGCCATTGCCTTATGGATCGAAGCAAGCATGAAGGAAGCCACTGCCTTATGGATAGAAGCAAGAATGAAGGAAGCCATTTCCTAGTCGAAACTTGGGAAATCGAAGCAAGCTTGATCTTCTTTGACTTGTCAAAATATGCCAACCATTCCTTTCGACCAGTCAGGTGATTCGAACAACCTTAACCAGATTTTGAATTTGACACACTTTTTTTATCTTCTTTGCCCTTTCGACAATTTCCTCTTCGACCTGATGCTTGAAAGTCCAATATGATCCATGGAAGCTATATGGGGCATTAAAAGTCCAATTGTACTTGTGCAAACTTGAGCTTTGAAATTCTTTGTGAGAAATGTCTTGAGAAAAGAGACGGAACATTTTGGGGTACAAAACTTCCTAATGCTAAGATACACATCAAGACTTAGAGAATACCATCCAATATACAAAAACGCTAAAGTATCCTAGTTTTGACATCATACAAAATATCTCTAACGGGAAAATAGACTCACACAAAACACTTAAGAGGGTTCCAGATGAATCATCAGCTTTATACCTACAAGCACATAGATCCACAAGTTATACTCCAACCTAATGTTTGAAGATTAAAGTCAATCGAAAAAGGAAAAGAAATTGACACCATAGAGAGATCAATTTAGAAGAATGTTTAAGTTACCCTTTTGTGGCCATCATCAAGAGGAATACCTTAAGAAATTATGATACTTATGGAAATGAGTAGCCTCACTTATATGCCTTAGTTTTAGCCTTTAAGTGTGTTTAAATTTTTGGCTTTCCTGTATTTCTTTAATTCCCACAATTCCTTGCTTTATGTAATTTGAATTCTAGTATTTTTTTAATTAATAAGATAATGTTTTCCCTTCCTTATTAATATGTCTGGTCTCTGTGAACAATATGCTTGCATATTTATAATTTTGTCTAGCATCTTTACCCACCTTTTTAATTATGACAAAAGGGGATAACTATACTCTCAATAGGAGTAGAGTATACTTTATACTCATATGAGAGGGAGTTTAACCACTCCTAATTTTATCTACTTGCTTTTATTTTACTACCTCCCTAAGAGATACTTTGTCGTTGTAAAAAGAGGGAGAAAATGGATCTATGTGCTTGCCGGTAAGTGATTTAATACGATAAATCTCATGGATAGAAAGATTCAAGAAGCAACTACTTAGCCTTGATAATAACAAAGTTTTGGTGATGATAACACTTGAAGTAGCAACAACACTTCAAGAGATTTTTTATGATAACAACACTTGAATTCAAGTAACTACCAAATTTATCTTGAGAAGTAGAATATGCATAAGTTGGTTTATCAATATCAAGTTATCCTTCTAAATCAAGCTAAAAAGTGAAGAATCTGGGTTTATGATCATTGGTGATTTAAAACATCTTTGATGATGGAAAATAATATGGAATAATCTCAAGCCTCATCAAGAAGACTCAAGTTTCTTGTGTAATGATAGTGTCAAAGATAATGTCAAGACTTAGAGCTTCAAAGTATAAAAGCGAGGAAGTGTGAAAGCTTGTCTGATTGTCCATGTCTAAGTGATCAGTGTATTGTAAAGACACAAGTATGTTTCCATAAGTAGTAAGGCTAAATTACACACATATACACACTCGCTTAAAACATAGAAAATCATCTTCGTTTTTTATTAAAATAACCAAAAAAATGTTTTTGGAGCCTAATCGTTCGATTAGGCAACTGTCTTCTTAATTAGGACTTTTTTTGAATTATCTAATCGATTACAAGATGCCTAATCGAGTCCATAATTGATTATGACGATCTCTTAATGATGGGTAACAACTCTCTATCAAAACCTTTTATTTTGGGCATACATAATCAATTATTTACACTACCTAATCGATACACTAATCAAATAGGTAAATTAATTGGCCCATGGATTGTTTCCAAGTTGACACTATTTATTGAACTATAAATAGAGAGCATCTATATCATTTCAAATCATCCAAAAAATGGAAAAAACCTCACTTTTCATTTCTATCATACTCTCTCTAAATCCTTTCCACTTTTATCACATATATTTCTTTGAGAGTGTTCTTGAGATTTGTAAGGAATTTGTTCTGGGTGGGGGTTTAATTGTAAATTTACCAAGAGTAGTTTTTATCTTGAGTAAAGTATTCTTCCTTAGGAAGTGTTATTTTGGTTGGGAGCTAAACCATTGTAAAAAAAAATTGTATGTCTTCAGAAGATTAGAATAAGTCTTTGTTTGTTTTGTGAGCTCCATCATTTAAGAAAAGCTCTCTTTTGGGTTCGTGAAGAATAACTAGTGTAAAATCTTCACACTAGTTCTTGAGCTTAGCTAGGTAAAAAGTTCTATTGGTTCGAGATCATCCTGGTATAAAATATCACTCAATTTCTAAGTTAATCCCATTTAAAATCTTAGTAGCTTCAAGATCAGCCCGATAAAAATATTAGTTCAGTTTGTGGTCAACATGTGTAAAACCTCACTTCGGTTCAGAGGATAGCTAACTCAAAAATATACCTTGGTTCATGATCAGCATGTGCAAAATATTTGTTTAGCTTAAAGAATAACCGCTCGAATCTTTGTTCGTTGTTTGGTTTGGAGACTAATTGCTTAAAGCCTTAGGGTTAGAAGTTATCATGAAACGTCATTTCCTTGTATAAGGGGGTTTATGGGCTTAACCTTCTAAAATCTCTCAAGCAATAATGGATACTCTCTAGATTAGTTATTGGGGAGAGGAGTAGGTCATTTCGTTAGACCGAAGCTCTATAAATTTTTGATGTCGTTCTCTCTTTCCTTATCTCTTTTTTTCTGCTTAAATTCTTTACTTCGAATTTCTGCTACATATTCAAATATTTTTGATAATTTTTTTTCTAACTCTTATTTTGAAAATGAGTTAGATTTAAATTAACGATTTTCAAACCTCCATAATTCCCACCCTCTTATGTATGGAGCCATATATCTAACATATATCTGACATTTATTTTCCAAAATCTTATCAAGTAAGTCACAAGGTAATAAAATAAGTTCAACACGAGATAAGTTAGAAAACACCTCATGACGATGATAATGATGACCATCATCATCATCATCATCATCATCATCATCATCATCATCATCATTTGAGCCATGAAGTTGCATACAAAAATATGTTGAGACCATTAGACAAACAACTGCATGTTCCTCATCTTCTTTAGAAAATTGATCACATGTTCACACGAGCCTTTTCTTATTTCCATGAAATCCATTTTTATTGGATCTTTATTTCTCTCTATTGGGCCATTCATTTTTCTAATGTCCATGTTCTTTGCTTTCATAAATAATAATATTTTTGTCAGCTTCCTTCTCGTCTCTTGGATATTTGGAATACTTTAACTCCTGTTTAGGAACTTGTTTATTCCTTACGTTCCTTAGAAATTGCACTCTTCTAAAGACGAGGAAAATTTATTATTATTTGATGCTTCTTCAAAATCTTAATCAATGGATTCTTCAGCTTGCAGATGCTTGATCTTTACCTTTTTGCTTTTAGAATTAAAAAATATATACTTTGTCTTCCTCTAAAATCCATCTTCATTGAGATCTATCTCATGACTCCGGATGGACCTAATGATGTTTTCAAGAGATAGGGTATTAACATCCCCTGCTTCCTAAATAATATTGACCTAGGGTATTCATATTCATAACACCTACGAAATTTCTTAACATGAGATGAAGTATTATAACTTTTATTGAAAATTTTAAGTCTAGAGATTAAAGTTTGGAATCTAGAAAACATGGTCACCACTTCTCCATCTTCCTCCATTTTCACAACTCATACTACTTTATTAAAACATTCGCTTTACACTCTTTTACTTGATTGCTTCCTTCATAGTTAAGGTACAAAGAATCAAATATAGTTTTTGGTGATCTTATCATCCTTTTAGAACTAGATAACATTAATAATATAGCTTATGGGTTTATGATGTAACTTTGCACCTTATTTTTCTCACCGACCATAATGAGGGGATTTAGTTCAATTCCTTCAACATATTTAGGTTGTGCATATCCTTTCTTCACTAAAAACCATAGTTCCAAATCTTTGGAGAAGAAGAATCTATAAAATATATCTTTTCAATATTAAAATATTTATCCATTAAATATATGAAGTTTTATTGAGTAATAGGTACCCGTGTATTTGACATTAAAATTTGAAGGCTCAATCATTTTTCTCAAAAACTTTTACTCATACACGGATAAGTGATCAAATAAAAAACTAAAACTCTGATGCCAATTGAAGGAGAGAAAAATACAAGAATTAGGGGTTTAAATTGTTTTGACGTTTAAAACTTTTGTTTATATTTTCAACCAACCCCAACATTCTCTTATCTTTTTGAAGAAGTTCCACATCGCTTAGTTTTGTAAAGGAAGAGGGAGTTCAAGGCTATATAAATGATTCAAGTTCTTAATTACAAACTGCACGAGTCAAAAGCACTTTAAATTTGTATTTGACTTTTTATATTTTCACTCACTCTTGTGTTAGGGTGTTTTGAATGGTAGTTAAATATTTTCTTTAGAGAGTGTGGGTGTATTGGGACCTTAGGATGGTTGAGGGTAGTCTATGTGTTGTAACAACTTTTACATAGTTTTATTCTCTGGTTGTCTTTTAAAAATGGTCGTGATTTTTTCTCCGATGTTGGAGTTTCCACATTAAATTATTGTGTTGGTATTGTGTTCATATTTTTATGGAAAAATACCTTTTTTATCCCTTAAGTTTACCTTGGGGTCCATTCTGGTCTCTTATCTTTAAAAGTTCCAAATTGATCCATTAATTGTTCAAAAAGTTCCATGTTAGTCATTTCCATCCTTTTTTTGAAACATAGTTAACTTTTGCTTGGGTGGCATCTGACATGGCACTTGGTCATATGCGTGGCACGTGACTTGGCACACATTCATCTTCAAGGTCATTAAAATTTTGAAAAAACATTCCAAATTTTTTGATTTAGTCTAGATTCGAACCCAGGCCATCTTGCTTGCAAGCAACAACAACTTACCACTTAACCATTTCACATATATTTATTAAGTGTTCATCAACTAACATCATAACAACAACAAATTCATGAAACCTAAGTTTACATTTCTCAATTGAATATATAAAACCTAAGTTGAATATGTAAAATCTAAGATAAATATGAAAAACCTAATCAATCTTCTCAATGCATCTCCAACTACTTTCTAATTCATCAACTTCGTTTCCGGTCTGATTAATTTTCTTAACGCAAAACCAACTCTTCTCTTCTCACCCAATTTGCAACTCATCGTTTACTCACAAATTTCCTTTTCTCAGTTATTGGGAACTAAAATTCGTTCACAAATACTACTTTACCAGAAACCATTCCACCATCATCGCTTTTCTCTCTAACGATAATCAAATATGTATATTTTTTCATTTTTCATTTTTGAACTCTCAGATATGTTGTTGGAAATCAGTTTCAAAGGTTATTAAATAATTGTGTTAATTTTTATTAGTCAATATATTTTGAATTAGTGAGAGAGGTTTAGTTTAGGATTTAGTTTGGATTTGTTTATGCAGGTGGTTAAGGGTGAAATTATGCAGAACTGGAAGAGAGAAAAGAATGGGGAAAGTATAATGCATGCCAACTATTTGATGTTTTTCTTGTTCACCTTTTACAAAATATTAAGAATTCAATTATATTTAATTTGTGAACTTTATCAGAAAACATAGAGTGGACTAGTGGTAAAAGAGCATGCCCAACAACCCCTCCAACCTGGGTTTGAATCTTGGGTGTGACAAAATTTTAGAAATTTAAGATAAAAATAAATAAAAAATAAAATAAAAGAATACGTGGAATTTGGTAATGGACATTTAGGATGCCACACATGCAAAAGTAAATGGAGTTTATGAAAATTGGACGGAAAGGACTAACGTGGACCTTTTTGAACAATTAAAGGATTACTTTGGAACTTTTTAAAGATAAGGGACCATAATGGACCTCGAGGTAAACTTAAGGGACAAAAAAGGGTATTTTGCCTATTTTTATCTATGAATTTGTTTTTCCAAACAATTGGTATCAAGAGCCTTGGTTTGGTTGGATATAAATTTTTTAGTATGCTCTGTGGTTGCATTCTGTGTGATCTTCCACATCAAAAAAGAAATTGTATACTCTATATTGGTTGGGAAAACAATTTGCTACATGAAAGGTTTTGGCTGCAATGTCAAGTTTTTCAAGTGTGAATAATGACTTAGAGAAATTTGATGGAAGTATCAATTTTGACTTTGTGGAAAATTCAAGTCAAAGATGTTTTGATACAATTAGGACTACACAAGGCATTAAAAGAAACATTTCCAACATGGACAACCAGAAGTGGGAAGAAATAGATTTGCGAGCTTCGAGTATAATTTGCATGTCTTTGGATAAGAATATTCTTGTGAATGTTCTTAATACATCATCAGCCAAAGAGCTTTAGGAGAAACTTGAAGGGCTATATCAAGGAAATGGTATATCAAATTGGTTATTGTCGAAGGAGAAACTTCATAGCTTGTGTATGGATGAACATACAAAAGTATATGATCATCTAAAATTTATGGATGGTATTATTTATGAATTAGAAACTATTAGAGTCATGATTGATGATGAAGATAAAGCTTTTAGGCTTATATGGTCTCTTTCATCTTCCTATGAGCATATTAAACTTGTTTTGATATATGGGAAGAAAACTTTGAGTTTTGAAGAATTTGCTAGTAAAATTATTTCTGAAGAAAGAAGATTGAAGGGTGAGGATAATACTTCATTAAACTCAGTGTTGGTTTTTATAGGAAGACCTTATTTGAATAAAAATAATGAAGCGGGTGTGAGATGTTAGAACTGTTGAAATATTGGGCATGTAAAGTATAAGTGTCCTAATAGGGAAACGTTGGAGGAGAGATACGATTCAAATGCTAGAAATGTATCCTTCACCATGGGAGATGATAATATTCTCTGAAAATTGAGAAGTGTGGCCTCATGACAATTTAGTTGTCATGGAAAAGGACAAGCTATTATCCGCGGATTAACACAGAGACTGATGCAAAGTGTGTTGTGAGAATATGTTGATGTTTGAAGAGCTTCCTACCAACATGGAAGTCACAAGATATGTTTTCAACCTGGTTTTTAACGTGAAAAATCTTGAAGTGGCTTTTCCTCAAGAAAAGTATACTCTTCTTTAGATGGAGTATGATAGATTTTTTAAACTATAATTGTCGGTAAAGACAATGTGAAAACTCTTAGAGTGGTATATTTTCAAGTGACTATACTCTTTATGGTGGAGTATGATTGTTGGTGAAGACAATGAAAGTGATGCATTATTTTAAACGAAGGGGGAGATTATTGTGGTTGGTTGAAAATATACATGTTGAAAAATTTCACACATTGCTTACTTTTATAAAGGTAGTGGAGTTCAAGACTATATAAAGGATTCAAGTTCTTAATTACAAATTGCATCAGTCAAAAGCAGTTTAAGCTTGTATTTGACTTTTTTTTTATATTTTCTCTCATACTCTTGTGTTAATGTTTTTTGAGGAGTAGTTAAATATTTTCTTTGAAGAGTGTGGGTGTATTAGGATCTTGGGTTGTTTGAGGATAGTCTATGTGTTATAAAAAATTTCACATTGTTTTATTTTCTTGTTGTCATTTGACAATAGTCATGGTTTTTTCTCCGATTTTGGAGTTTCCATGTTTAATTCTTATGTTGTTATTGTTTCACCATTTTCTCTATAATTTTATTTTTCCTAACAGAGAAGAGAGAATTACACAAGGAATTTATCATGGTTCATCTTACAACTTGGAGTTACTCCCAATCACCTCACACTTAAGAGATTCTCTTCAATATAATCTAATTAACTACAATATCACTAATATATATCTCGGTCCAACTGATATATATATCTTATATTTCTCAAAAACAAAAAACTAATCCCAATTGGATCTCTTTATCTTCTAAAAGAATCTAGATAACACTTAGCCTTTTGACTAAATACAACCAAATAATCAAATAATTGATAGAATGTTTAAATATATCACTCAATAGACGATGAAAACAAATTTAAGCACAACTACAAGTGTTTAATCTTTAAACATTAAGTATATAAAATGTACTTACTTATTGTTCTGGACTGGCCCAATTACTAGAATTGATCCAATCTGCTCCTGCCTCCAGAATGGCCCAACAAGCACTGGCCTACTAACTATGGTCATCAGATGGGCATGTCTGGTCGACTACCTCCTAGAATGTCAAGACCAACGACACCCAAATCACGCTCCCATCCTCCTCGACGGCCATCCCCAGATATGCTCACTATACACTGAGCAGACAACCAGACCCGAGCTCACAATGCATTTTCCTTCTATCTCACCATTCCCCACCAACGGCTAGTTACGAGCATGACTGTGTGTTTTGACCAGGTCTTGGAAGTTACCTATTTTTGCGAAACCTAATATCTAGGCCCAAAAATAGGAACCAATGGCTACGCGTCGGGGAACTATATAAACACTCACACTTGGAAGGGCCATGCGTCGGGGAACTATATAAACACTCACACTTGGAAGGGCCACGTATCCAATATTAAAACCTTAAACCCTAATATATTACTTGTATATCTTTGCACCCATTCTTACTTGATCGTCAGAGTGCCTTGTAGGTGCAACCCCCCTTTCTCCTCAACTTTTCAGAAAACCAGACATCATCCTTCGACTCACTTTCAACTTCTGATCACAGGTACTATCAGTGGCGCCGTTTGTGGGGATCTATCTTCCCCGTCTTCCTTTTCCCTCAAAATCAAAGACCAGAGATACCTTCACTACTTCAATCATGGTCGACCATGATGACCATCACATCTCTGGAAAGATTGTACTCTCTCCCGTCCACAAAACTGACGGAATCCAAGAGCATCAACACCTTGAGGATGACATCCACGTCAGAGATGGACAGACTATGTCCCCAGATTCATTTAATGCCCAGTGCAAAAATATCCAGCTCTTAGATGAGAAGAGGCCCAAGAACCTATCAGAGGAGATGCTAGAGATTCTACAACTAGTTTTTATTCTTCAGAATGTTGATCTGGCCATGGAAGCAATGATTTCTTCCCTCAACCAAACCAACACCCTAATCCTACAGCAGAGAAAGAGGATTGAGGCCTGGGAGAAGAAGCAATATAGGTCTCCTCCTCGGAGACACTGAAGATGCAACTCTCCAAGCCTTTCTCCACCAAGGCGTGGTCGTCCAACCAAAAGGGATTATCAAGACGTTTCTTTCCTCAAGAAACGTGATCGTACACCTCCCTAAAGGGATTAAGGCTATCCATCTTCCAAGAAGACAAAGAGAGACCACCGACTTGACTGCAACTGATCACCACCGCCCAAGCGAAGATAATAACAAAGAGGTACATCTCCCCGCCGGGACAACAATCTGACGAGAAAGGGACCATCATTCCCCACTGCCATCTCCCGAGAGAAGCAACAATGACGAGCCATAAGGCCCGTTATCAAGAGAGATCACATAAGCCACACTCCCAAACGGCCTAGAGAAACCTCCCTCATTGGGAACATATGATGGTACAACTGATCCCGATGAGCATATAGAAAATATCTATGCCCTACTCGACTACCGAGGCGTTAGGGGTGCCATCAAGTGCAGGCTATTCCCAACTACCACTACTACAAATAAAGCTTGTAACTTCATACGCGAAATGCTTTTTACCTCGGCAACCTAGTCGAGGTTACTAAGGTCGTCATGAGAAGTCTGCACTTAACACCTCGGTGTTTTTTAACACCGAGGTTATTATTAAAAGGTCATGGGTTTGATCCCTAGGAACTACATATTTTTATTTTTTTGATTTTATTGCACACTTCATATAGCTATCGGTTTTATTTATAATCCAAGGTAAAATGGTATTCGTTTTACCTCAATTTTAGAGAATAACTTAGGGGTTTATTATTTAGCTTTTTGGCTATATTTATCAATTTCAGTGGCCCCCGGTATCATGTTTTGCCTATATCATTTCCACTGGCATGTATCATATCATTATAATAAATCTATTAGCCTTCCAATATTATTTTACACAAAAACTACAAAATATGTAAGAAAATTGGAATAATATCATATATCATTTCAAACCTTTGTTCATATACAAAATAGCATTGTTATCATCAAGACAAAATAAGAAAACCTTTGTTCATATACAAAATAACATTGTTAGCAACCAACAGAAACTATTGTTCTTGTTCTCGAGCTTCATAAAGAGATATGAAGACACTGGCCCAACGAAATTGGATGTCATCAATATCCTCTGTTGAATACAGTTTTTGATTGCTAAGCTCCTACAATTAGAACAAAATTTAAGCTAAAAACAACAAAAGTTTAATAAGTATACATAACATGGATTAAGGTAATACCTTATTCTTCATTAATCCTTGTGAAATGCCATCATAGACAATATGGAGCATATATCTCATGACATAATATCCACAAGAATTGGAATCGGTTTTTTTACGTAACTACAAATAATTTTCATTTATTAATGTCACACTAATAAACACAATTACTATACTTACTCTTGGGTAATGAAAGTTTGGCTTTCTACCGATAAAAAATTTTCTTCGCGCATTATATTCCTTCATCGCTCTACACGTGTAGGTAAAAATTAAACATGAATAAAAAATATTTAATTCTAAAGTTAAACTTGAGTATAAGAAATAATATAACTTACCCATTCAAAGCGGTGGTCACAACTTCAGGCAGTGTCGAGTGAATTGAGCAAAACACAAATATACTATTTTCTTGGGACATATGACAAGTAGTTGCCAATGTCGGTTGTATAAACATTCAGAATAATTCATAATATGGATAAAATTGATTTATAAATGAAAACTTAAATTAATATATACTTACTTGCGTTAAAATAGGGCCAAATAACACTATTTGATGCTCTCTTTCTCCATCAACTTATCTTGTACGTAATTTCTGACTTCGTGACCGAGTGAATCACAAGTAAGAGCAATCTTCACAACATCTAAGATACAATACTTGCTTAGAAGATTCCTTTCTAAAAAAAAGTCATGGATGTACCTGCAAGGTCAAATATTTATGTTAAAGTACAAGAACATATGCATATAAATAGAAATCAACATAACACTACTTACAAGCACCAAAATTGCATTATGGACTCGTCTAGTTCCTCATCTCCCTTCAAAAAAATTTAACGAAGGCTTGTTAAGAAACAACAGAATCATGACTTAATTTGACACCCATATTAATGGATTCAATACTCGGTATCATCCTCTCTAGTCTCTGAAGGTTATCTTGATTTGGTGGTGAGGGTTCAACACTGTGCTGGTTGGCAGAAAAACTATGTGTTGTTCTTGTACCACCCTTAACTTTATTAACTATATTCTCATGAATTTCCATCTGATTTGAATTTGTAAGGTTGAGTATACCCAACATACTCAATGTACGCATCATAAAAAGAATCCCAAACAGAAATACACAGACAATAATAACAATAAAATACAGCTTATACCTCAAGAACATCGCGGGTACACTTCTTGGTCCTCTGCTTCCCATTCATCCTCTCTTGCTCCTCTTGCTCCTTCTGGGAACTCTCTTGTACCTCCTGCAACAACTTCTCCCTCTCCTCCTCCAAAAACTTCTCCTGCACCATTTGCAACAACTTCTCCCTCTCCTCCTCAATGAACTTCTCCTGCACAGTCTGCCACAACCTCTCTCTCTCCTCATCCAAGAACTTCTCTTGCACCGTCTGCCACCTCATCTCCTTCTCCTCCTCCAAGAACCTTTCCCATAGCTTATCCCTTTACTCCCCAAACTTAATAGCAACAATCTCTTCAACCTCTCTCTTACTTATTTTCTCTGTAGATGATTGACAGCGTCCAAAACATGTCTTGAAACCAATTCCTCTACCAATACTACTGACACACCCAAGATACTCCTCCATTCCAATCGCTTTTACCAAGATGTCATGACGACCTTGTGAAGTAAAGAGGCCGGCTTTGTTTTGTTCAACAAGATAATCCTACAACATATTAAAACTTATCTTTACCAAATTGATTTAACTAAAATAAATATTCTTGCAAAAAGTATCTACTTACAATCCTTTGAGCCACTTCGTGCGTAGCTTCTGATGTGTACTCATCGTCTTTTCTTTGGCATGCCCTCTTCCATTTATCGTGGTATGATGGTGGAGATGGACTTCGATCAAGACTTATAGAATCTCCCAGCTCTTCTTCCATTTTTTTTCTTTTTTCGTCCCTCAAAACTTTTTCAATTCTTCGATATCCTCCATGAGACAACCTATGTGGATAGATATTTATAGCTCAGTTTTCCTTTTCTTTTTGGATCTTTGCCAAGAATTCAGGAGTTTTGCGAGACTCTGCAAATTTCTCCCAAGTAGCTTTGTCAATAAATGAATATACCTCATATGAAGGTTTTTCTGTATCTTCTCCATGTTTAATATAATCATGGGTGAGTTGTGTTTTAAACCCCCTCCGACGATGACAACAATAAGTAAGCATTTTCTTTTTCACATAGTCATTATCTGGAGTAACAATGAAGTGATCTTATGTTTATACAATAGAGATGTTATTAGTATTGCACAAAAAATATACTTGTAAAACAAATGATAGGGTACAAGATAAATACCTTAATATCAAACCATATGTCGGTTTTTAATTCATCGTCAATGTCATGCCAACTATTTATCAAAATACTCACTTTACTTCTACCTTGTAGCACAATGTAACCTAAAACATCATCAGCTTTTTCACCTTCAACCATGTCAGTTATCGCATCAACTCTAATCGGGTATCGAATACCAAATTCATTGACTATTTTCACCTTTGTATACATCATGGCACCTCTAGTTTTTCTTTTACGACTTTGTGTATTAACAGAGTTTATAGTAGATGTTGTATAAGAGGTGCTTGTCAAGTCGGCCATGACTATCAATATTAATGTTTCAGTCAACACCAATGGAAATAAAGATTAAACAAAATGATCAATAGACAAAGTAACAAAGAAACCCTAAACAAAATGATCAATATACAAAGTGAAAAACTAACATTGATGAATATACAAACTAACTATTCAGTGAAGAACAAACCTGTTGCAAAAATGACGTTTGATGAATATCTTTTAGAATAGTTTTGATGAATATCGCCTAGGGTTTTCTGCGAAATGAGAGTGACGAACTAACATTTGAGTGTTGATAGGGTAAATGAAAAGTTAGAAACTAACTAGATAGGTCTATGAAGTATCTCATGCAAAATAAGTGTCATTTCGGTTTTGCATAAAAACCGACGTGGTAGTGTTATTAAAAATATAAAATTATAAAAATAAATTCATAGCGCCATATTTTAGGAATTCATTTAAAAGATATATCACGTCAGATATTTAAGAAAACCGAGGGGTTAAAATTTATTAAATGAAGTATTAAAATAATATTTTGAAATTAGTATTATGAAAATACTAATGGAAAATATATTACGTCTCAGTTGGATCTCGTAGCCGAGGTAAATACAAATGGAACAATAGAAAAAAATAAAAATGGAAATTGGAAAGACGCCAAGTGAGAAATGCCTACTATCAATTGAAAAAAAAAACATAAAATGCAGCAACTGGCTGTCGAAGAGAGCTTCCTTATTGATATCTTACCTCAGATATAATAAATAACTGAGGTCTAATGTTTTTTATTTAAAAAAAATTAATACAACATAGCACTCCCAGGACATATACCCTCGTTTTTTCATTGTTCGAGGTGTAACCTTCGTCATGAAAAGTTTTATTTGTTGTAGTGTACCCTGAGAAAATGTTCCATGTCTTGGTACAAAACTCTTCCTGACGAATCCATCACTTCTTGGAAGCATTTGGGAAAGATGTTCTCAAGGAACTTCACGACATCTCACCGACATCCCAAGTCGGAAGCATCTTTGGAGGCGATTGTTGTACCCCAAAATATGCCCTCTTATGTTTTACAAGGTCTTCCCCTACATGGGTGGTCACAAACCCTTGCCTAAGGAAAAGGAAAATTTGTGAGTAGTTTTTTCAAGTTTCCTTCGATTGGCATCTCCAAAATGCCCTTCGATTAGAATTTCAGCAAAGCCTTTCAATTGGCCTTGCAACAGGATCCTTCGATTGGCATTTCAGCAAAACCTTTCGATTGACCTTGCAACAGGATCCTTCGATTGGCATTTCAGCAAAGCCTTTTGATTGGCCTTGCAACAAGATCCTTCGATTGGCATTCCTAAAGGTTCCTTTAATTGGAACATCAGAGCTTCCTTCGATTGGAGCATCAGAGCTTCCTTCGATTGGAGCATCAGAGCTTCCTTTGATTTGGATCATCATAGCTTCCTTCAATTTGGAGCACCAGAGCTTCCTTAGATTGAAATATCAGAGCATAGGGCTTTCGATTGGAATTCCAAAAGAGTCCATTCGAAGAAGCTTGCAAGGGCCCATTTGAAGCACGCATAAGAGGTTTATTCGAAGAAGCCTTTAGAAGTCCCATTCGAAGCATGCATAAGAAGTCCATTCAAAGATGTATTCAGAGGACCCATTCGAAACATGCGTAAGAAGTCCATTCGAAGTATGAATAAGAAGTCCATTTGAAGATGCATTCAGAAGACCCATTCGAAGGGTGCATAAGCAGCCCATTCGAAAGAGGGCATTCGAAGGCCAGTTACACAATAGCAAATTCAAAAACGGACAAGATCCCATGTGTTTGGCCAACGTTACAAATTCCTATTCATGGCTTTCAAACACAATCAAGGTTGTTTAAACCTCTTCCTTCTTGTCCCCTCTACCCCCTCTATATAAAGAGATCACAAATGTTGCAAAAGGGAAAAAAAGGGAAAAAAAACATTGGAGAGAGGCTGCCCACAAAATCCATTAAAGGTTGCCAGAATTTTCCAAGCAAAGCCACCCTTCAGCAAAAGTAGCCAAGCCCAGAAGCCCCAGGTCGAAGGTGCTCTTCTCCAGCAAGTGCCCAAATTGAAGACTCAATCTGCTAGTAAGAAAGGGTAAATTCTCCAACTTTACATTTGCATAACACATCCATACCTGGTGGTTACCTTCGATTTGTCATCCTAGAAAGGATCAAATGGCCTGGGTTTGGAACCCAGGTCGTGTTCTTCATTTGCTAACATTTGCTATAGATTTAGCCTGAAAAGACCCAGCGCGCGCAAGATCGAAGGGCCTGGGGTTCGATACCCAGGCCCTACATTTTATTTTGCTAACATACTTTTGCAAGTATAGCATCCTAGATCGAAGGAGACACCTTCTCTAGATCGAAGCTGCCCATAGTCCTCCGGGATCGAAGAAGGCATCTTTCCCAGGATCGAAGGGCAATCCCCTTCTCTGGATTGAAGGCTGTTCATGCCCACTTCCTGGCCCAATCGAAAGGACCATGACCCTTTATGGATCGAAGCTTCCATTCCCTCCCTGGGTCGAAGCTCCTTATTTTCCCTGGATCGAAGGATCCCCCTTGCATTTTATTTTTATTTTCATTGACTTCTTTTTATCTTTTTAATTAACATTAAAATCAAAAAATCACAAAAAGATTAAGCTAGTTATTTTTCCAACTAAATTAATTTCGTAAATAAATTAATTAATTATTTTAACATTTTTCTTAAAATTAAAAATTAAATAGACTTAGGCCTTATTTTCTTTTATATCAAAAACAACAAAAAGATTTCTTTTCTTTAGGATTTTTTTAGACGTCTTTTCTATTTCATGCGCGTTTATTTATTTCCATATTTTACTATTATTGTATCTGCCTACCGGATGTAATAGATAAAATTAGGATATTTACTGCTTTATCCCCCATTATCCTTGTATAATGTAAATCCCCTCCCCGAAGCATTGGAATAGCGTAGGACCTCTATTTTCTGCACTTTTACTGCTTTTCATATTGACTGCTAGTAATTAGGCTTGTATGATAAAACTATTAATCAAACGTTAGCAAACTTAACTAAAATACAAAAAATAACTGAAACACAACACAATTGCACATATACACCTCTATAGTACGTCCACTTTGGTTGCCTTCAATAAAAAACAGTCATGGGGCAGGAATGCTTTAGCAAAGACCCGTAAAATCAAAAGATCATAGTCCCTCGATGACCCTATAGTTTCCTTCTCGGGAAATGATCTAGTCCCTAAAACAGAATTGCTAAAGCATCTCCATAATTGCCTTTGTGACTGTAACATCCCTTCGATTATCCTGAACATCCAACGATAGGGATACTTACTCACTAATAGAAGGATAGTGTTGTCTAAAGGATAAGGAGGAAAAGAACAACCTTTTCGAGTAATAAAGTAGATAGATGTTAGAAGTTTGCTCAAAAATACTTTTTTTACACTTACACACAAAAACTACTTTTCAAAAGACGTTTTTCAAACACTTTGTATACGTTCTCTACTATCTTGAGAAACACTACAAAGTTCTTCGTACTAAGGCATTTTCAAAACATTTTTAAACGCAAAGCACAATAGCATTTTAAAGAATGAGCTAACCTCTAAGAGCACGTGGAAAACCACGGATGGAAAGGGTGCTAACACCTTCCCTTTCCATAATCTACCCCCCTTACTCAGAAAACATATCAAAAAGGTATTTTTCTGTTCTTTTCACCCTTTCTTTAATTTGGATAAAAGAAAACACGGTGGCGACTCTTGCTTACCGCACATTTGTGAACAAAAAATGCAAAACCAGTATATAAACCGTCGGTTCTGCCACCGTGTAACAGAACTGGCGACTCTGCTGGGGAAATGATAAAAAAAAGTGGGGTTACCTTAGAGTTAGTTCATTATTTAACTGCTTTATTATGCTTTGTTTGCTTTACCCTCGGAAGGATGTTTGGGTTGTTTCTATAGATCCTACACACGGATCTGGGGCACACTTTTAGGTAAACAGCAATACATCGTAGAGACTGTATGGCATAAACCGATATGGTTGAAGTGATGGTTATGTTGGTGTTACACTTTGGTTGGTACCGGTATCCCTTGTGTTGAAACAAGGAGAATACGGGGCCGCCGCGTGGTGTCGTGAAGCACTAACAGACCTTAGAACCTTAGTTGAACAAACTTGGCCATTAGAAAGTAGTGAGATAGCCGGTCTCGGTGTAAAGCTGGGAATTTGTTGATAATTGATGCTACACTCATTGAGATCATACTTTTGGGATGTTTCAGCCGCAAGAAAATATTGCTAAGCTGAGATAATACCAATAAAGGAAGATCACTGATATTAGGACTCCTTAGAACCCGGTTACTATTTATAAGACAGGTTGAGCCGACTAAACTTCAAGAGGGTACTTACCTACAAACCCCATGCAAGCTTAAACCTAAGGCTGCTTGCGTGACTTGTTTTCCTTCATTGTCTAACAACTTGAATTTTTTTGCAGGGTTTACTTGCCTACATCACCTTACATTTTTTCTTAACGCGTAACATACACATCATAACATCATCACATCATTTCCTTAACCATTTCAAGGATATCAAGGGTTTGTGATGCAAGTTATGATAAATTAGACGTCTAGCAAGGGGCAAGGGGATTTATTTTCCTCTAGCCAACACCGTCAAAAGACCAAAACACGACAACTTGAGTCAGGGGCTATTACCCACTCGATATGGTGAGCTTGACTCTTGTAGAAGGACCTTCAAAAATACAAAGTTCTTCAAAGCTATGAATTTCAACTGCTGACATCTTCTTGTTTACCCCGTGAGTCCTTGAAAATATTTCATACGCATATCATACATGTTATTGCATAAACAGGTTTCAAAACAGGGTCCTCATCTTATTCGTTGTTTATTTTAGCAAGCAAAGAAATGGCTCTTGAACAAACATTTAAAGACCTTCAGGCTAAAAATGCTCAGTTCCAACAAATGTTCCTGACTCTGACCCAGGGGCAAGAAGACCTGAAAGCTTTGCTCGTCAAAAAGAAGGCTAAGACGAAGAAGACCAGATAACTGAGCTCTAGATTTTGCAACCTCATCAAAGGGAAGGGATAATCAAGAGGAAGTTGACGAGGAATTAGAGGAAGAAGAAAACATTCCAGCGTCTGAAGAAGATGAATTTGACTATGATGAGGAGCAGTATCCTCCCGCTGATGAAAAATACAAACAGCTGGAGGATCGGCTCAATGCCATGGAGATCCAAAGGGTGCCCATTCTAGATTTTGATGATTTAGGCTTGGTTCCAAGGGTGGTCATCCCACCTAAGTTCAAGGTCCCTATCTTCGCTAAATATGACGGTGTCTCCTGCCCTAAGTTGCACTTAAGGTCTTATGTCAGGAAGATCCAGCCTCACACTGCTTACTGGAAGTTATGGGTCCATTTCTTCCAAGAAAGTTTGGCTGGAAACCAACTGGATTGGTTCTATCAACTAGAAAGAACTGACATCCATACCTGGGAATACATGGCTACTGCTTTCTACAAGCAGTACCAATACAATGCTGACCTAGCACCAACTCGAGTGCAACTGCAGAATATGTCCATGAGCTCAAGAGAAGGGTTTAAGGAATATGTACAGAAACTGAGGGATCTAGCTGGAAGGGTTCAACCTCCTCTGACTGATCGAGAAATGGTGGACATGTTCATGGGCACTCTAACATGCCCATTCTTTAATCTGCTGATTGGGAGTTCCTCATCCGGGTTCACAGAGATGGTTCTGACCGAGGAAAGGATCGAAAATGGTATCAAGAGCGGGAAGATCCCGATGGATGCATCTTCTAATGCTGAGAAGAATTCATTTGGTGGTAAGAGGAAAGCCAATGCTGTGCAGAAGGGTCGTAATAAGGCGGACTACCACAAATCTGTAGGGGCAGTGCTGGTATCTAATTCGGCACACGTGCAACAACTACAACAATGGGGTAATCAGCAAAGGCAAGACGAGCCCAAGAGATAGTTTACGAAGCTCAACATGCCACTGTCTCAAGCATTGCAACACTTGCTGAGGATGAAACTGATTACACTTATAGGAGCTCATCCAAACCCCAAGACTTCCTCTCCTAACTACAATCCTGATGCAAGGTGTGCCTATCATTCTGGAAGTCTTGGGCACGACACTAACGATTGTTGGGCGCTGAAATACAAGATTCAAAATATGATTGACACCAAGGAGATTGAGTTTGACCCTTCTGAGACTCCCAACATGGTCACTGCTCCCATGCCAAATCATGGCTAGGATTGAAAGCATTTTTTGTTCATTTGAATTCTCAAGTTGTATTTTCTCGGTTTGTTCAAACAATTATTGTCATGTGAAACTTTGTTGTTTCATTAATGCATTACACATGTTTGTCTTGAATTAATTTGTTTTCATTAGGCTTAAACTGCTTTCTTGCTTCCTTTTTGTGATATTCAACTCTTGATTAAAACCTCTAAGCCTTTAGAGGGAGGATGACGAAAACGATACCATAATCTACAGTATGCTTTTGAACAGACCCCGCTGACGATGTACAAGCGCTGTTTCAAATCCTAAACAGTGGAGTTATAAGGAAGATAATCCCTAGTCAACCCCTTTGAGCCTAAGAAGTAGGATTTTATTTTCACGAAAACTAAAACCCTTAATCATAACCTGGGGCAGGGTAGTTTTCTCAGTTAATTCATACGTGCATTCAGTCGCAAGCTTTACTTTCATACACGAAAAATAATGTAGAAGATGCTCTCCAAAAAACGGTGATGGTTCAGCATAATCATCAAAGCAGACAATCATTATTTTTTCAAAAGAAAAGTCCATTAAGTCAAAACCTATGAAGGAGACTTAAGAAAAAAATTGGGGCATCCCGCTGACTGTAATTAGAAAAAGAAACAGTTAAGGCAAAAGAAGGGATAATGAAAACCAGAAAAAAAGAGGTTCCTACAAATCCTCAACAAAAAGAAAAGGTTACAAAAATGACTTCTTTCTCAAACAAACGTTCAATTTCTGAACCGTCACCGGAATATCAAGGACATTCCAAAATTCAACTGGGATATAAATGCGCAATTAATTGAGCATAGGACTGAAGAAAATCACGAAGAAAGGGTGGGTACAAATAAATTTTGAGCCTTTATCCTTTGTTTCTTAAACCGTGAACCAGGCCATGTTATAACCCTTAAAAGTCCTAGCTGAAGCATGGGTTAGTTCGAGAGTATACTATTACAAAAGGTATCCTGACTCCTGTAGGACTTGCTACGAATCCTGATTTGATATCACACTCTTACAAAAATTTGTTTGTTTTACTAAAAATGAATTTTCAAACTTCAAGACAGACATAAACTTTGCATTCTTAAAATACCATTATTTGCATATGACTATTTGTTCAACAGCAGAGAAATCCGCATGACGAATATCTAGTGAAAAAAAACCTTCTCAATAAAAAAGGATCACCCCAAGTGGAAAAACACTTCCAACCAAGGGGCATGGCATGGTGTCCAGTTGAACTGGGGAAATTAAGATAACATTCGAGGAATCTCTCAAAAATGCTGAATAGCCAGGGGCAGGTCTCCATTTGAATCACTTGGGGCATTGGACATGAATTCCATCAACGAATCCTATACAATCGAACAAACATCTTTTGGCAGTGCGGCAACACTTAATACTATGGATAATGACAATTCTCCGTACCCGGTGAATGTGGACATAGTCAGAAAAGACTACGCATGAACAAAGACCCACTAGGTTGACAGGCCTAGGCAAAATTAAGGGCATCCCGACGAACCAAAAGAGTTCGGTCAAAAATTAGGGATATATACAAAAACATTGTACACCTGACAAGTCGAAAACCTGAAACGGCAGCTTGGGAAAAAAAGGGTATCCCGGTGGACTAAAAATCTGAAAAGACAGTCCAGGCAAAAGTTAGGGATTAAAGCGTACGACTACGTCCCATTATCTTGTCATTTGTTTATCAGTAGAAGACTTATCATCTTGATCAACATCTACTCAAAACCCCAGGAGTTGGGATGACACTCAACCATCCATAAGGTCTCCACAAGTACTTTCTCCAGCAGGTACAGAGGCAGGGGCATCTTACTAAAAGGTCGCCGCCATATCCTTAGCTCACAACCTAGTGATGAAAGGTGTTCTTGTATCCCCGGCAGAACAGGAATTTTCAGCTACTGCTCCGACATCAGGTTTTCCTCAGTAAAGTTGTCAAACTTCTCAGGATTCCCCAACAGGATTTCACAAAATCCTCAAGCAGTGCACTGAGCTTTCCTTCCCCAACAGATTTTATTTCGCTAACAACGGAAGATCATCTCCCAGCAGTTCAGCTTCAACAAAATCTGAAGACCTACATTCTTCACCGCTAGCTGCAATCAGGGATTTATTTTCCCTAATTCAACAGCGTTGCAATAGAACAATTGATACATTCACGTATTGCATTCACACATCATTCTACAAATGTCATAGCATTTGCAGTACAAATGCATGCATCCCAACCTCATTTTGAGAACACCATTACACCATGAATTTCATACATCATGACATTGCATACAGCTAATGCTTTACCTTTTCAGGAAAGATCAATCAACAGCTATTTATCATCAACAATTTTCAACAGGTCCAGGATTAGCTCCTGAAACAAAACAGAGTAATTATCTGTGCAACCAAAAACAACTTTACACGGGCTCAACATGAACCAATCTTACACGGGTTTCTTCTGACGACCAAATGCAGCTTTACACGGGCTCATCATGAAGCAATCTTACATGGGTTTCTTCTGGCTTCCAGAAACAGTTTTATATGGACTTATCCCGAAGCAGCCCTACCCAGGATCCTTCTGAAGTTTTACACGGACTTATCCCGAAGCAGCCCTACCCAGGCTCCTTCTGAAGTTTTACACGGACTTATCCCGAAGCAGCCCTACCCAGGCTCCTTCTGAAGTTTTACACGGACTTATCCCAAAGCAGCCCTACCCAGACTCCTTCTGATGTTTTACACAGACTTATCCCGAAGAAGCCCTACCTAGGCTCCTTCTAAAGTTTTACACAGACTTATCCCGAAGCAGCCCTACCCAGGCTCCTTCTGAAGTTTTACACGGACTTATCCCAAAGAAACCCTACCCAATTTCCTTCTCATTTTAGATGTAGTTTTACCCTGACTCATCATGAAGCAACCCTACCCAGGTTCCTTCTCATTTCAGATGTAGTTTTACCCATACTCATAATGAAGCAAACCTACTCAGGTTCCTTCTCAATTCAGATGCAGTTTTACCCGGACTCATCATGAAGCAACCCTACCCAGGTTCCTTCTCAGTTTAGACACAGTTTCACTCGGACTCATCATGAAAAAACCCTACCCAGGTTCCTTCTCGTTTTAGATACAGCTTTACACAGACTCATCCTGAAGCAACCCTACCCAGGTTCCTTCTCATAATCTCCAGATGCGATTTTACATGGACTCATCCTGAAGAAACCCTACCCAGGTTCCTTCTCTTGAATTTCCAAGATGCAGTTTTACACGAACTCATCCTGAAACAGCCCTACCCGGGTTCCTTCTCTTCAATTTCCAGACGCAGTTTTACACGTGTGATACGGTGGCAAAACCGACTGTTATACTGGTTTGCATTTTATATTCGCAAATGTTGCGGTAAGCAAGAGTCGCCACTGACTTTTATTTCATCCAACTAAGGAAAAGGAAAAAGAATAGAAAAAACCTTTTTCGAGAATGTTTCTGAGTACGGGGGGTAGATTATAGAAATGGAAGGTTCTAGCACCCTTTATATCCGTGGTTTTCTACGGGCTCTTAGGTACTTGCTCATTTTTAAATTGCTTTTGTGCTTGTGTTTTGAAAAGCTTTGTTTACTTCGTGATAACCCTTGTATCGGTCCTCAAGAGTGTGACGAAGTTGTTTTGAAAATTATTTTGAAAAGTGTTTGTGTGAAAAGTTTTGTTTGAGCAAGTACCTAAGAACTAATCTACCTACTCGAAAAAGGTCTGTTCGTTTTCCTTTAGACAATGTTATCCTATTATTAAGGAATAGGTAGCATCGTCGTTGGAGTTTAAAAGGGACGTTCGAAGGGACGACATGGTCTCTGAAGGAAACAAGTAAAGATACCTTAGCATTTCGAAGGGACTACCTTCATAAGATCAATTCGTAGGCAACTCGAGGGACAAGTAGGGACTATGATCTTTATGACGATTTTGAATCGCGGGTCATTGCTATGGTACCGCTACATTAGAGGGACATGACCAATATTTCTGAGGCAACCAAGTGGGGAAAACCCTAGGAGTGAACATGTGCAAGTGTATTTTTTCAGTCAATTATCTTTGCACAATTAGGGTTTTCTACTGTTTAATTTCAATTTGTCTTTCCATACAATCCTATACATACATCTAAGTAGTTTATAGCTTACGGAAATTAAAATGTGAGAAATTAGAGTCCTAGCTGTTACACGGCTTTGGGCAGATACATAATTATTTTTACTTGAAATAAAATGCAAAATTAAAACCCTATTTAAATCTATTACAAACTCGGAGCATTTAAAAATAATAATAAAAAAATAAAATCCAAAGCGCACAGCAAATTAAATGCGAGAAATAATTCGGCAACCTAAAAATCTAATTTAAGAAAATATTTATGTTGTTTTTTAGGAAAAATTAGGTTAAGTATGAAATTAAACCCTAATTGTAATTATTTTAAATTATAATAAAAAACATTAAATTACCCTAATTTAATTAAACTAATTAATAAAATATTTTTTTACAAAAAAAAAGATTTTTGATGTTTTTTATGATTTTTGATTAAATAAAAAATATGCTTTTTTGTGTTATTAAAAAAACATAATTAATAAATAATAAGAAAAATAATTAACATAAAAAAGAGTAAGAATTTAGGCCTGCATAAGTACCCAGGGGGTGTGTTTCTGATTTTTGTTAGGCCCAATATGGCTGAGCCCAGTTTGCGCTAGATCTTGTGCTAGCACGCTTGGAAGGTGCACCATGGTCTCTCCTTGGATTGAACATAGGATCTGCGTTGGCAATGATCCAATGGCTGGATCAATGGGGCGCATGATGGACGCCTAGCTTAGGAATGTATGAAATCTGCAAGCGTATATTGAGAAAATAAAGGAAAATGTTGGGACCTGGGATCGAACCCAGGTCCTTCTACTCATCCCACGCTTGTCTTTCCATCTGTGGTACGCTGCTTAGTTGTTATAATAATAATATTAAAGCATAATATATAAAACAACGTGGATGGTCCAAAAAGCGCGAGATTATTGAAATGGCCCACTCATGATACGCCACGCCTTCGTCTTCTTAAATGGGTTGTCGTTTTTGCCAACAGACCTTTACCTACGAACATGTCTGTTGCTAAAAACCTGTATATTTCCAAATTTCACCACAGGCAATATAAATTTAATGTAAATACATAGATCAACTGGGTTTGATCTCGTGAGTACAATGGTATCCTTCTTTTGGCCTAATTTTTCCTGTAATGAATAACCCCAAAGCGGACCTTAAAACCCTTGCAATGGCAAGTGGTCAAACACGCATCAAAACAAACAATTAACCATTCAAACATGCTCTAAATGATCATATAAACATGAATGCATACTCAAAATTCA
Organism: Vicia faba; assembly: GCA_948472305.1. Lineage (NCBI taxonomy): Eukaryota > Viridiplantae > Streptophyta > Magnoliopsida > Fabales > Fabaceae > Vicia > Vicia faba. The sequence goes on from OX451741.1 coordinate 555,598,077, forward strand.
TTTATAATGCATATATTGGCAAAATCGATTTCAAGAACAAGAAGCAAACCGTGATGCTGTAGATGCTTGTTCTGGATATCTTGATCCAGTTAGCTTCAAAATGTGCCCAGGAATTGATTGCAAGTGTCAAAACTTATTGAATCCCTCTGGAAAGGTCAAACTGATTTTCACTTTTTTGTGAAAAAATTTGAAGTTCTTGTGTCAATTTCGTGCGGCCAACACCTCTTCTCTTGCCTTGTTTTTGTTCATTATATGTAGTATGAAGAATCAGGGTAACAATTTTGGATCCAATCTTGAGAATTGATGGATAAAATATTTGATATTTAAGCTATACTCTTTCATTCCAAACTTGACCAAATCATGCCATTTTTTCCTTGATCTAATTTGGCTTGATTAGGCCATCGTGATTAGATTTGATTTCCATCAAAATCAGATCATCAAAACAATCTTTGACATTTTTTGTTATTTATTTGATTTAATGTGATTTTTAATAAATCAAAATCAAAATCAAAATAAATAAATAGAGCAAATAAGATATGGATGATGATTTGGGTCGTGGACCATGCCCTTAACAAGATACAAACCTAAAATGCTAGGCCCTTTTGGCAAAAAATACATTTTTGAGCACATTTGACTTTTGGCAATTTTCCAAAAAAGGTCAACTTTGACAAGGCATAACTCTTCCAATTTTAACCCTAGATACGTGTTCTTGGACTTTTTAGAAAGCTTAGGATGTCCCCTAAACAACCCATTTGGTCTCATTTAAATTGAGGCTTCCATGTTCATGTAAGAAGCTTTAACCTAAATGGTGATTTGTTGACTTTTCAAAAGGACCTATAATGTAGATATTCATATCTTTTCATGAGTGCATTTTTTGAACTTGAGGGCTGAAGATGAGTTGTTGGAAATTGGATTCCCTTCAAAATGAGCCTTGGATGAGAAATTTTTGATAAAGTATGAGAAAGTTATGCTTGGTCAAAGTTTGGTTGACTTTTCCTAAGAAACCCTAATTTAGCAACTTTTGAGTTTTGATGAATTAGGAGCATTCCTTGAGGAATCATGATCAACCCTTGATCAAATTATGAATATAACTTCAAAATTCAGATGTTGACCAAAAATCTTGAAGTTTGACTATATGTGGGCCACAGTTGACTTTTGAACTAATATAGTCGATTCTCAAGCATCTGAGCAGTTGACTGAGCAAACCTCTCGTGAAAAGCTTGAAATTTGACATGGAGGGTATTGACTACATATTAGGACTATGGAGAGCATATGAGGCCTTTGGAGCTCACCCTTCTTGATGAAAATGGAAACCCTAGTTGGAGGTTCATTGCATTAGGAGAGAGTTTGTCTGGTCAACATTTGAGCATCCTTGAGCAAGTTGAGGGTCTTGATTAGCATATGTTGAGTAAAATGGGATGGAAAATTTTGGGGTACAATAGCTGTCCCTGTTCAAACTTCTTACACCTGAGGATGTAGATTGGCTCGTCTGCCTTTCGTAATCTAAGGGTGGGAGATAATTGGACACTAGAGTGCCCAGAAATTTGCACTCGCATGCAGTGAATGTCGGTTGATAACATCGGGAATGGGCTTCTAGATGCCATTTGGAATTCGACAATTGTCAGAGATGGGCTTAAAGATGACATCCAGAAAAGATATCGGTTGTGTAAAAGATTCCTTCGCGGGAATTCTTGTACCTGCCGTTGAGGAGGACTTCGTCGGGGAATATTGATTTATGTCTTGGGAAATAGAGTCTAGGAGCTTCGGTTGTCCATTGCTCTACTAGGGAATTAATTCTTGATTGAGAAGGTGGAAGTGAACTGCATATCTGGTCAGGATCCAGGATGCACAGTGACTTACTGGGAAAAGGTGAACTTGACCGTAATTGGTCGGGTCTAGGTCTTAAGGTGTTGTAAACTGTCATATGGAGATAAGGGAGAAGGAACCTGGAGAGTAGGGTTGCTTCGGTATGAGAGCCTGGATAGTAGGGTTGTGAGAAGGAACCTGGATAGTAAGGTTACTTCGAGATGAGATCCTGGATAGTAGGGTTTTGAGAAGGTACCTGGATAGTAGGGTTACTTCGGGATGAGAGCCTGGATAATAAGGTTGTGAGAAGGAACCTGGATAGTAGGGTTACGTCGTGATGAGATCCTGGATAGTAGGGATGTGAGAAGGAACCTGGATAGTAGGGTTACTTTGGGATGAGAGCCTGGATAGTAGGGCTGTGAGAAGGAACCTGGATAGTAGGGTTGCTTCAGGATGAGAGCCTGGATAGTAGGGCTTATGGGAAGAAACCTGGATAGTAAGGTTACTTCATAGCAATAGTGTAGATTAGTTGACCCTTTTGGTTTCGGGAACTGAGTTTCCATTAGTCGTCTGCAGACGTGACCTGTATAACTTCTGGATTTGTTGAAGTTAATCGTCTTTCCTGAAAAGATATCAGGGTTAATTATATGCGATGCATGAAATGCATGGTGGGATGATGTTCTCAAAATAAATGAGATTATGTTGTATATGATATGTGTGCGCATGTCATTATGTATGTACATGAAATGCTATCGGAGTATGTCCGAGTCTGGGAAAATAAATCCCTGACTGCTGCTGGAGATTTATGAATATCTTGTCAGGAAGAGATTCTGCTTGAGAATAAGCTCTGCGGGGAACAAACTTAGAAAGTGAATTTCTGTAACTGAAGTAGTGAGCTCTGTCGGGGATTGAGCTTCTACATCCAGAGAAATAAACTTTGCTTGGGGGATGAAATTTACTGACCCGCTCGCGATTATGAAATTCGGTTGGGGGATATAGCTGTCAGGTTTCTGAATGACCCTGGCTAGGGAGGTTACGTCCCATTTTGGGAAAGCCGACATCAATGCTTTTGAATACTTTTACTCTGTGGGGAGTGTATGTACTGCTGATTATGCTTTAAAATTGTCTTTGTCCCGGTACCTGCTGGGCTGAGTAACTGTCAGGTTTTGACTCTTCTCATTTTTGCCCCTGTTTCTGGAATCACGAGTAATTGTCTTTTGTTTCTTATGTAAATATTTATGAGCAGCAATCATATTCAAATGCATATGTCAAAAATAAACCATTGGAAGTTCTTGCAAAACAAAACAGAAAAAGAAAAAGAACTCGAAGTTTCCTGTGAAAATGATTTTGTATTGATTTTTGAAGTTGGCCTGTAATAGGCATTTTTGTACAAGGAGGCTGACGTTCTAGTAAGAGAATGACGCCGTCAAAATAGAAGCTATACAAATTTGTGTAAAATAAAATAGCTATGTGAAACAACCCCATTGGGTTCCAACTCTACTATTGCCCCTATATCTTTGAGCGTCTCATCACTTTGTTGTTTGTCCGGAGTTGATTAGGTTGATTGGTGTCGTCCGAGTTTGATAGTCAACACTGAAGTCTGGTCGCAAGATGATCCAATGAGACATAGTGATACGCTTTATATCCCTAACTTTTTCCTGGACTTCCCTTTTGGGTTTTCAGTCCACCGGGATACCCTTTTTTGCCCAAGCTGCCCTTTCAGGTTTTCGACTTGCCGGGTGTACAGATTTTTTTCTATTTTCATCCCTTATTTTTGCTCGAACCCTTTTGGTTCGCCGAGAAGCCCTTATTTTTTCCTAGGCCAGTCGACCTAGCGAGTTTTTTGATTAGGCGTAGTATCTTTTCACTATGTCTGCATTGACAGGGTGAGGAAGGTCGTCACTGTCCATGGTGGTTAGAATCATAGGTCCACTCGAGAAAATGATCTTAACCACAAATGGCCTTTCGTATGTGGGGGTCCACTTACCCCTGGGATCACCTTGCGGAAGTATGATGCGCTTGATCACCAGATCCCCGACTTGATATTCTTGACATCTGACTTTCTTGTTAAAAGCCTTGATCATTCGCTTTTGATACGTCTGACCATGACAGATAGCAGTAAGTCTCTTCTCATCGATTAGATTTAGCTGATCAAGTCAAGTTTGGATTCAGTCGTCTTTGTTCAAACCTTCATCCTTCATAATCCTGAGAGAAGGTATCTGGACTTCGATGGGTAGGACTACCTCCATGACATATACGAGAGAGTAGGGTGTTTCCCATGTCGAAGTCCGCGCTGAGTTACGGTATCCATGAAGAGAAAATGGTAACATCTCATGCCAGTCTTTGTATGTCACCATCATCTTATGTACAATTTTCTTAATGTTTTTTTAGCCGCTTCAACAGTGCCATTCATCTTTGACCAGTAGGGAGAGGAATTATGATGTTATATCTTGAATTGTTTACAGAGATCGGTGATCATTGTGTTGTTGAGATTCGTACCATTGTCAGTAATAATTCTCTCTGGCACACCATACCGACAGATCAGATTATGTCGAATAAACTGCGCCACGACATTCTTGGTTACTGTAGAAAAAGAGGCTGCCTCAACCCACTTCGTGAAGTAATCAATGGCTACTAGGATGAAGCGATGCCCATTGGAAGCAGTAGGCCTGATTTCTTCGATCATGTCATTGCCCCACATTGCAAAGGGCCATAGAGCTGTCAAGACGTTTAAGGGGACTGGAGGCACATGCACCTTATCAGCATAGATTTGGCACTTATGACAAGTTCGAGAGTGCTGATAACAATCGGCTTCCATAGTGGACCAGTAATATCCTGCCCGTAGGATCTTCTTAGCCATGGTGTATCCACTAGAATGGGTTCTGAAGGTGCCTTCATGTAGATCTGTCATGATCCTCTCTACTTCTCTGTTTTCTACACACCGTAGTAATGTGGAGTCATGATTGCGCTTGTAGAGGATTCCATTACTGAGGAAGAATTTCATAGCAAACCTTCTTAGAAAACTTCTTATCATTGACAGATGCCCCTTCGGGATACTCTTGAGCCTTGAGATACCTTTTGACTTCATGAAACTAGGGCTTGCTTTCCACCTCATCAGTATCAATTTCACAACAGTGTGTTGGTTCATCCAACCTCTCAATGGTGATTTGGGGAGCTTCATTGTCCCACCTGACTTTGAACATAGAAGACATGGTAGCTAGCGTGTCCTCTAACTGGTTCTCCTCTCACGAAAAATGTTCGAAAGTTACTTCCTCAAAGTGTGGGAGAAATGTCAGTACGAGCTCTTTGTATGGGATGAGATTCAGATGCTTCGTATCCCATTCGCCTTTGATCTGACTTATTACCAAGGATGAATCCCCGAAAATGTCCAAGAACTTGATCCTGAGGTCGATAGCAGCCTTGAGACCCATGATACAAGCTTCATACTTCGCCATGTTGTTAGTGCAGTTGAAACATAAACGAGCAATGAAAGGGATATGACATCCCTCAGGAGATATGATTACAGCACCAATTCCATTACCCAGTGCATTCGAAGCTCCGTCAAAAAACATAGTCCATCGGGGTCCCTCTTCGGGTCCTTCATCTGGTCCAGGTTCTTCATAGTCAGTCACCAGCATAATATTCTCATCCGGGAACTCAAAATTCATGGACTGGTAGTCATCCACGGCCTGATGAGACAAATGATCAGCCAATACACTCCCCTTGATTGCTTTCTAGATTGTACATTGTATGCCGTACTCAGTTAAGATCATTTTCCATCTTTCTATTCTTCTGGAGAGAGCGGGTTTCTCGGAGATGAATTTGATTGAATCCATCTTAGATATCAATAAAGTAGTGTGGGTCAGCATATACTGTCTTAGTCGGCGAGTATCCCATGCCAAAGCGCAGCAAGTTTTCTTGAGCAGTGAGTATCTTGTCTCACAGTCGGTAAACTTTTTTCTAAGGTGGTATATCGCGTGATCTTTTTGACAAGACTCGTCATGCTGCCCCAGCACACACCCCATTGAATTGTCTAGCACTGTTAAGTACAATATCAAAGGTATTCCTTCAACGGAGGCATCAGAATTGGCGGTTCTTGCAAGTATTATTTGATTCTTTTGAAAGCGGTCTGGCATTCATCATTCCACTTTACCACTTGATCTTTCTTCAAGAAGCTTGAAGATGGGCTCACAAGTAGCAGTCAGATGTGAAATGAACCTGGCGATATAATTCAAGCGTCCCAAGAAACCTCTAACTTCCTTCTTTGTATGGGGATCTGGAATTTCTTGTATGGCCTTTACCTTTGCAGGGTCTACTTGGATTCCTTTGTCACTGACAATGAAACCCATAAGTTTACCAGACCTTACCCCGAAGGTGCACTTGTTCGGATTCAACCTCAGCTTGTATATCTTCAATCCGTCAAATAACTTTTGTAGATGATCAAGGTGCTCTTCCTCAGTTTGATACTTGGCTATCATGTCATCAACATAAACTTCGATCTCGTGATGAATCATATCATGGAACAAAGAGACCATGGCGTGTTGATAAGTTGCCCCAACATTCTTCAACCCAAAAGGCATCACCTTGTAGAAGAAGGTTCCCCACTGTGTGACGAAGGTTGTCTTCTCCATGTCTTAAGGAGCCATCTTGATCTGGTTATAGCCAGAGAAACCATCCATGAAGGAGAAGATTTTGTGTTGTGCGGTGTTGTCAACCACAACGTGAATGTGAGGAAGTGGGAAATCATCCTTGGGGCTTGCTCTGTTCAGATCTCTATAATCCACACACATTCATACCTTACCGTCCTTCTTAGGTACTTAAAGGATGTTAGCAACCCACTGTAGATAAGAAGTGACATCTAAGAACCCTGTGTCGAAATGCTTCATGACCTCTGCCTTGATCTTCTCTGACATTTCAGGGCGCATACGACAGACCTTCTGTTTAACCGGAGGACAGTCTTCTTTGGTCGGCAGACAATGAACCACAATATCAGTGTCTAAACATGGCATGTCTTTATATGACCAGGCAAAGATCTCAATGTAGTCGTGCAACATTTGTATCAATCGTTGTTTGACCTTAACTTCCAAATTTGCACCAATCTTGACCTCCTTTTTGTCTATCTCCGTGCCCATGTTTATCGTCTCAACCGTCTCTTCATGAGGCTGTATAGCCCTTTCTTCCTGTTGTAATAGTCTAGCAAGTTCTCCAGGAACCTCACAATCATCATCACCTTCGTCTTCGGCTTGGTTGATCAGATTTTCGAAGTCATAACGGACAGTAGCAAAGCTGTTATCAATGGGATCCATAGTGGATATGGATTTGCAGTATGATAAGTGAGTGTGTGTAAGAGCATAGCTGTTTTGATAAAGTGAAAACAGAAAAGGAAAACAAAGAGTGCAATATTTGTATGCAAGGAACGTCCAATGTTTTATTGAAGATGTATGAAATGAAAAATAATAGCCCTCACAAACAAATCCAATGTGCCTCGGGCAAGGCACAAAGATGTAGAGTTTTAAATTATTTATTACAAATCTCAAAACAAGTAAGACAATTACTGCAGAATAAAAGAAACTGGTATAAAGTCCCTAGCCGTCCAGTTACTCGGTCCACCATTGGTAGTTGGGTAGATCCAACTGTCAATGTCTGAGTCTTCCTCGCTGTCTTCAATGGCATTAATTCCCCCATTACTGATGCGTAGAGGAGGTCCTCCAGCCCGAGCGCGTCGAACAACCCTTTGAGCTCCTGAAGTAAAGCCCAAACCAAACTTGTCAGTTTTGTGAGTAAAATCAGGGAGTTGTACCCATTTGGTATGCCCGCCTTCTTCAACCACTGCTCTGGCGTCTTTGAGGGAAGCCATCTTCAGAGGAGGTTAGTTGCTAGTAGTTTCAGCTGATGCCAAGATCTGGGGAACCTCTTCAATATTCTGGCAAGGAGTCTCTATGAATTCCCCGTTCATCTCTACATACCTAAAGGAATTGAGGTGGCTCACCATGTACTCATCCTCACCATGCACAATGACAATCTTCCCTTTTACTGGATACTTCAGCATTTGGTGCAGTGTAGAAGTAACTTCCCTAGCTTCACGGATCCAAGGACGACCCAACAAACAAGAGTATGATGGCCGGATGTCCATTACATAGAAAGTGGACTCAAAAGTCTGGGAACCTACTTTGACGGGGATGTCCACTTCCCCATGCACTATTCTCTTTGACCCATCAAAAGCCCTCACCACGATGTTACTAGGCTTTAAGGTCAACCCCTCGCAATCCAACCGATCCAATGCCTTTTTAGGCAGAACATTCAGCGAAGACCCATTACCTACTAGCACATGAGCCATAGTGGTACCCCTGCATTCAATTGAGACATGCAGAGCATCATTATTCTTCCTCCCCTTCAGTGTCAAGTCTGCATCTGAAAAACCCAGCCCATTGTTAGCAGTCAGGCTGGCCACACAATCTTTGAATTGATCAACTGAGGTCTCTTGCGGTACATGCGTAGTCTTGAGGAATGCAATCAAAGCCTTCGCATGGGACTTGGAGCACAACAACAGGGATAACATGGATATCTTGGAGGGGGTCTTCCCCAGCTGCTCGACCATATTGTAGTCTCTCTTTTTTATTATTTTCAGTATATCCTCTATCTCTTGCTTAGAGGCTTCCACGACAATTTTTCTAGGCGCCTCCGTCCGGGCAGGCTCACCTATAACTTCTTTGCCTCGGGTCCCAGATGACTCGACGGCGGGAGTAATAATTGGAGTAAGCACAAGAGTAGTAGTTGATGTACCAACAGGAGTAGCAGACGGAATAACAATAGGCCTATTGACAGTGTTCAGGGAAATCTCGGGAGAGAAAACCCTTCCACTTTGGGTAACCTTGCTAGTCCTGACAATGTTATTGACATTAGGATCAGCCTCTTCATTTTTCAGATCTTGTTTGATGCCATGATAGTACACATCGGCACCATAATGCAAGGGGACAACTTTGTTTGAGACATACGGGACAGGACCAGGAACGGTGATTATTAGTGGAGCGACTCTTGGAACAAATGTAATCCTAACAGGTCTTCTCGAGGATACCTTGGAAGGATTGGCGGAAATGGTTATAATAGCAACGTCTTCAAATGGAACAATGGGAATCAAAGTTTTCTCAAACAAAATTTCTTTGCTATCCATCAGGCGCTGAACACCTGACTTCAGCAAATGGAAACCAGAAGGCAGAAATGAACACATGTGGCAACCTATACCACAACCCGGAAATAAATCGGCCGACAACAAATTCTTCTTAACCGTCACAAGAGGAGTAGAAACTTCATCTATTAAGGTCATAAACATATCTTTATCCACAACATTAACTCCACAATCGTGCTTAGGCATGGGAGCAGTTATGGCATTGGGCTTTTCTGGAGCATCGAAATCAATCTCCTTGGCTTCAATCAGATCCTGTACCTTATTTCTCAGAGCCCAGCAGTCATTGGTTTCATGGCCAGGACTCTCAAAATGATAGGCACACCGAGCATTTGGATTATATCAGGGAGATGTGGTGTTCAGATTCTTGGGAGCCTCTTTCAAGGTCGCCAAGTTGGATCTCAACAAATGGGGTAGAACTTCAGATAATGTCATGTTGATCCGGGTAAGTTTCCATTGTGGTCTTTCCGCCCTTTGTTGATTGTTGCATTATGGAGTAACTGCAGGCCTAGGTATCATCACGACACTTATTGTCTGACGGTTTTCAGCTCTGCTTTGGCCTCTCGGGCTATAGATGGCAATGGCTTCCTTCTTACCAGTAAAAGGCTTCTTTACCGAACTCGAAGAGGCATCCTTCTGTATTTTACGGCTCCTAATTCTAGCTTCTACTCTGTCTCTCTAGTTAGAATAAGCTCGGTGAAACCAGCTGACGAGCTGCCGATCAAATGATTAAAGAATGGACCAGATAACGTCCCCAGAAACATATCGACCAACTCCCTATCAGACAACAGGGGGTTGAACTCTTCCAGCCAAGTCTCTCCACTTCTGTGCATAGTCCTTAAAGCCTTAACTTGCACCCATGGACATAATCTGGAGTTGAGTACGAGTAGGAGCAAGGTCGGCGTTGTATTGATACTGCTTATAAAAAATAGCAGCCAGATCTTCCCAATTTCAGACATTGGCTCTCTCTAGTTTGTAGAATCATTCAAGCCGAGCCCCTGAAAGACTGTCTTGAAAGAAGTGAACCCACAGATTTCTATCAGCGGTGTGAGACTGGATTTTTCTGACGTAGGAACAAAGATGGAGTTTTGGGCAAGACACCCCATCGTACTTAGCAAAAATTGGAGCCTTGAACTTCTGCAGGATGACCACTCCCAACACCAATCCCAATTCTTTGAAATCCAACCCAGGTATCCTCTGGACCTCCATAGAACTTAGACGATCTTCCAAGTGCTTGTATCTATCCTCAGTAGAAGGATAATGTTCATCATTGTAATCTGTGTCATTGTCAGAAACTTCAGGATTGGGGTCCTTCTCCCTTGTCTCTTCTTCTTGATTATCCCCTTCTTTGGATGAAGAGGTCAGATCGATTTGCTGCTTCAACGGCCCCCTAAACCTTCTGCCCGTATTCAGAATACCGGCGGCCTTCTTCTTTTTCTTTTTCTCCTTCAGGATGAGATCCTTCAGATCCTCCTTCCCTTTCGCCATATTTATGAACATCTGTTGGAATTGGGAATTTTGTGTCTGAAGATCTTTGATGCTTTGTTCAGAAGACATTTCTGCTGAAATAAACAGCGAAGAAGATGAGAAGCCTGTAATGGTACCTGTATATGCAGTGTTTATGGATGGCATGCGTATGCAATGATTTCAAAGACTTTGGGAAATTTAAATTTGCGAACCAAAATGAAACAAAGATTTTATTAGTAGAATTCAAAGTTCAATTGCCTTTTTGGCGTTACAATTAAAACAATTCTAAAAAACTAGAAAAATCAAATTTCCCATGGATGCTTCCTCTTCATGCCGAGATAGACATTAAGGCTTCTTTCCTCGTGAAGCTGCTTTGTGAGCTCTAAAACCCTCCTCTCCTGGGCATAGAACTGATCCCTGTAAGTATCTCTCTCTTACTTTAACTGAATCTAAGACCTTTGTAGTTCTCCAAGATCAGTGGGCATATCAGGATAGCGAACCGTGTAAGGAATACCCCCTTCAGTAGTAGGTCCCATAGTCACTGGTAAAACGGCCATGTAGGGCATCATAAGTTTCTGGGCGCGAGCTCGTACCCATTGGAGATAAGGTTCCATAGGAATGGAAGCCTTTGGTCCTAAAGCCTTGGTGTCAGATCTGTTTACCATGCTCCAAGTTCGTATGAACCTCTGGCGATACCCTTGAACATCATCCTCGTAGTTAAATACAATTCCCTCGATAAGTAACTTATGGGGACCATCCTTTCGAGCGTAACCAAATTGTCGCAGAGCTAAACAAGGATTGTAGGTTATTCCTCCTCTAATGCCAAGTAATGGGACATTAGGGTACTCCCCACAGCGGTCAATAATAGCAGTATCTCCCATAGCTCGGGAATACCAAAGAATATCTGTGTGAGTGAGTGACATTATCCTTTGCGACCAACCCAAACCTTCTTCATTCTTCAGCACGGACTTAGGGAGGTGAGAAATAAATCACCTCGACAGCAATGGAATGCAGCACATAAGAACCCCTCTTATCTTCATGGTATGAGTATGGAGAGCGTGAAAAATATCTCCGAGCAAGGTAGGCACGGGGTTGCGAGAGAGGAAGATCTTGATAGAATTCACATCTATAAGCAAGTCTGGATTAGGGAACAATACTAACCCATAGATTAGAAGGGCCAAGACCTCCTCGAAAGCCTGAAAGTCCATATCATCCCAAAACTGTTGGGCTTTGTCTATTAGGAACTTGGCTAGAAAACCCTTGACTCCGCTTCTTGTTTCCCAATTGGATACCACGTCGGCCCATTTCAGATGCAAGGTCGAGGCAATGATTTTTGGCTTAGGAACCTCTTCTAAACCTATGAAAGGCAACTATTCAAGAATGGGTATATCCAACAGCTGAGAGAATTCTTCCATGGTAGGCACCTACTGATAATCTGGGAAGATGAAGCAGTGGTGCTTGGGATCAAAGAACTGAAAGAGTACACTCGTCATCTTTTCATCAAAGTTTGAAGTAACCAGGTTGAGAAGTTGACCATGTCTCTTAGTGAACGCGGAAGTTTCAGGAACCCTTGATACTAGCTCCTTAATCTGGGGAGCTATTCTCATAAAGCTAATTTGGATATTGTTTCTACGAGCGGAAGCCATGATCTGCAAAACAGAACAAAGATAAATTCCCTTGGTCCTTGAAATGATTAGTGTAATAAGAATTAATGCTATGTTATGATGCATGATGTTATGTTCAAACAGAATAAATCACACACAAGCAAAGCACACAATAGACCTTAGGTTAAGGCTTTCATGAGGTTATAGGTAAGTACCCTCTTGAATTTTAGTTGTTTTCAAACCTGTCTTAGAAAACTAACCAGGTTCTAAAGATTCTCAATATCACTGATCATCCTTTATCGGGCATTGTTTCAGCTCAGGCAATCTTTTCTCGCAGCCGAAATATCCCGAAAGTCTGATCTCAATGAGTGTAGCATCAAGTATCAATCAATCCTCAGCTTTATACATAGGTCGGCTATCTCACTACTTTCTAATGGCCAGGTTTGTTCGACTAAGGTTCTAAGTTCCATTAGTGCTTCACGACACCACACGACGGCCCCGTATTCTCCTCGTTTCCACACGAAGGATACCGGTACCAACCAAAGTGTCACACCAACACAGCCATCACTTAAACCATATCGGTATATGCCGTATAGTCTCCATGATCTATTGCTATTTACCTAAATAGTGTCCCTAGATCCGGGTGTAGGATCTTCAATAATACCCAAACAAAACCCTTGAATATAAAGCAGGTAAAGCAAAACAAGAAAGCAATTTTAAAAATGACTTAGATCCTAAGGTATACCCCACTTATTTTTATCCCCAGCAGAGTCGCCAGTTCTGTGATATGGTGGCAGAACCGACTGTTATATTGGTTTGTGTTTTGTATTCGCAAATGTCGCGATAAGCAAGAGTCGCCACCGACTTTTATTTCATCCAACTAAGGAAAAGAAAAAAGAACTGAAAAAACTTTTTTCGAGAATGTTTGAGTACGGGGGTAGATTATAGAAAGGGAAGGTGCTAGCACCCTTTCTATCCATGGTTTTCCACAGGCTCTTAGGTACTTGCTCATTTTTAAATTGCTTTTGTGCTTGTGTTTTGAAAAGCTTTGTTTACTTCGCGATAACCCTTGTATCGGTCCTCAAGAGTGTGACGAAGTTGTTTTGAAAATTGTTTTGAAAAGTGTTTGTGTGAAAAGTTTTGTTTGAGCAAGTACCTAAGAACTAATCTACCTACTCTAAAAAGGTCTGTTCGTTTTCCTTTAGACTGTGCTATCATATTATTAAGGAATAGGTAGCACCGTCGTTGGAGTTTAAAAGGGACGTTCAAAGGGACGTCATGGTCTCCGAAGGCAACAAGTAAAGATACCTTAGCATTTCGAAGGGACTACCATCATAAGATCAATTCATAGGCAACTCGAGGGACAAGTAGGGACTATGATCTTTATGACGATTTTGAATCGTGAGTCATTGCTAAGGTACCCCTACGTTCGAGGGACATGACCAATATTTTCGAGGCAACCAAGTGGGGCAAACCCTAGGAGTGAGCATGTGCAAGTGTATTTTTTTCTGTCAATTATCTTTGCATAATTAGGGTTTTCTACTGTTTAATTTCAATTTGTCTTTCCATACAATCCTATGCATACATCTAAGCAGTTTATAGTTTGCGGAAATTAAAATGCGAGAAATTAGAGTCCTAGCTATTACATGGGTTTGGGAAGATACATAATTATTTGGACTGGAAATAAAATGCGGAATTAAAACCCAATTTAAATCTATTACAAATTTGGAGCATTTACAAATAATAATAAAAAAGTAAAATCCAAAGCGCGCGGAAAATTAAATGCGAGAAATAATTCGGCAACCTAAAAATCTAATTAATAAAAGATTTACAAATTCGGAGCATTTATAAAAAAAAGATTTTTGATGTTTTTTATGATTTATGATTAAGTAAAAAATATGATTTTTTTGTGTTTATTAAAAAAACATAATTAACAAATAATAAGAAAAAGAATTAAAATAAAAAAGAGTAAGAATTTGGGCCTGCATAAGCACCCAGGGGGGTGTGTTTCTGATTTTTGTTAGGGGCAATATGGTTGAGCCTAGTTTGCGCCAGATCCTGTGCTAGCACGCTTGGAAGGTGCACCATGGTCTCTCCTTGGATTAAACATTGAATCTGCATTGGCAACGATCCAGTGGCTGGATCAATGGGGCGCGTGATGGACGCCTAGCTTAGGAATGTATGGAATTTACAAGCATATATTGAGAAAATAAGGAAAATGCTGGGACCTGGGATTAAACCATGGTCCTTCCACTCATCACACGCTTGCCTTGCCATCTGTGCTACGCTTCTTAGTTGTTATAATAATAATAGTAAAGCATAATATATAAAACAACGTGGATGATCCAAAAAGTGCGCGATTATTCAAATGGCCCACACATGATATGCCACGCCTTCGTCTTCCCCAATGGGATGTCGTTTTTGCCAACAGACCTTTACCTACGGACATGTCTGTTGTTAAAAACCTGCATATTTCCCAAATTCACCACAGGCAATATAAATTTAATGTAAATACATAGATCAACTGGGTTTGATCTCGTGAATACAATGGTATCCTTCTTTTGGCCTAATTTTGCCTGTAATGAAAAACCCCAAAACGGACCTTGAAACCCTAATAATGGAAAGTGGTCAAACACACATCAAAACAAACAATTAATCATTCAAAAATGCTCTAAATGATCATATAAACATTGTTGTACCCCAAAATTTTCCCTCTTATATTTCTCAATACATGGCAAGTGAGGTCCCCAATTTGCTCAAGGTTGCCCAAGAGTTAACCAGACAAACTCTCTCCTAAGGCAGTATACCTCAAATTAGGGTTCCCATCCTCATCAAGATGTGTCAACCAAAAAGGTCCCTAATGCTTTCCAAGGTCCTAATATGTTCTAAAGATCATCCATGTCAAGTTTCAAGCCTTGCAGAGGAAGTTTGCTTAATCAATTGCTTAAATGCTTGAAAATCAACGATACTAGGTCAAAAGTCAATTGTGGCCCATATATAGTCAAACTTCAAGAATTTTGGCAAACATCCTCATTTTGAAGTATTACCCATAATTTGATTAAGGATTGATCATGATTCATCAATGATTTCTCACAATTCATCAAAACCCAAAAGTTGCTAAATTAGGGTTTTATAGGAAAAGTCAACTCAACTTTGACCAAGCATAACTTTATCATGCTTTATCAGAAATGACCCATCCAAATCTCATTTTGAATAGGATGCAATTCCCTACAATTCATCTTCATCTCCCAAGTTCATAATATTCACTCACAAAAAGATGTGAATTTTGACATTATAGGTCCTTTTGAAAAGTCAACAAAAACACATTTTGGGTCAACGCTTCATACATGAACATGGAAGACTCAATTGATATTAGACCAAAAGGGTTGCTTATAGGACATCCTAAGCTTCCTAAAATGTCAAAGAACACCTCTTTAGGGTTAAAATTGAAAAAGTTATGCATTGGCCAAGTTGACCATTTTTGCAAAATTGCCAAAAGTCAAATGTGCTCAAATTTGCATTTTTTGCTAAATGAGCCCAACTTTTTATGCTTGCACCTCAATTATAATGTGGTCAAAGACTCAAATTCTTATCCACAAATTATTTGCTTCAATTTTCAATTTATTTTGATTTTTCATTAATTAAAAGTTAACTAAATCAAATAAATGATGAAAATTATCAAAGATATGATTTGATTTGTTTTTTTGACAGGTTAGCAACCAAGATATGCTGAGCTTGCAAGATCAATTTGAATCAATGGAAATTGGTACAAAAAGAGCATGATTGGTATGAAAATAGAAATATATCATATGGCTAAAGAATCAAATCAAATCTCATCAAAGCTTCAAGATTCAATCAGTTTTACAACCTTAATTCATTGAGGGATATATAATGAGCAAGGACAAAGCAAAAATAGGGGTTAGAGGTCGTGAATTGCCAGGAAGAAAACTGAAAAATTCAATAAAAAGTGGGAATCGGTTTTCAATCTACAAGGCGTTTCAAAGCATTTCAAGATCACCAATCCCTTCATAGAAATCCCAGGAAGTTGTTCTGATCATTCCCAAGGCCTGAAGCACTCAGAAACTCATTCTAAAACTCATACGGTTTGGTATATTTTTCAAATTTGATTACTGCAATTTACGCATCATTAGCACTTTTGATTTATATATTATTGTTCATCATTGAGTTTGCAAGATATTGGTACCACTTAATTGTGTTTGCAGTGCAGGAATCACGATATGTCATTATTAGGGTTCCTTTGTTCGTTTTAGGGGTTTTCAGTATAGGCAAAGTTAGGCCTTGTTTCTGGTACCATGATGCTCGTGAGGATGAGACGATTTGATTTGTAACCTTACCTTTCATTTATATTGCTTGTATAGGATTTTTGAATATCACAGGTTTGTAGTTACAGCAAGATGTTCGTAGGTAAAAGTCCTGTTGCCTAAAACGACAGTCTGGGGAAGAAGATGATGCATGGCGATCATTGGTTGGTTGGTTTGAATTTTCGCGCATTTTCTGAAAATAATGTTTGATTTACTTATATTATTTGGCTTCTATTATATGAACAAGTAAACAACGCAGCACAGCTGGCAAGCAGGTACTGGAAGCGAGCATAAGGACCTGGGTTCGATCCCTAGGTCCCAACATTTGTTTCATGTTATTTTTCATCATGTGATCAGGTGCGCTGCTGTCCCATATGTCCACCATGCAACTCAATGATCTGGCCATCAGACTCATCTCCAGCCAAGATCCAACGTGCCAGTATTGAAGGCCCACCATACACCTCAAAGTCAACGTTGCATGGGAACCAGCATAGTCAATACAGGCTTGGATTATTTGGGCCCAAAAATCAGATTGACACCCCCCTCTCCAGCAATGCTATCAGACCCATTTATTCTTTTTCTTATTTCTTTTTATTTTATTTAATGCTTTTAATATTTTTCTTTAATCATTTTAACTCACAAAATTAATTATTATTTTTCATAAAAATCATAAATTCAAGAAATCATAAAAATTAGAATTAGATTTTTTTTATCAAATTTAATTTTGTTAATTTAATTTAATTTAACTTAGGGCAATTTTAACTTGTTTTTATAAATAAAATCAAATAGAAATTAGGTTAAATTCTTGATTTAATTATTTTATTTTTCTCGAATAAATAAAATACAAAAATAGGTTTTAGAGTGAATTAACTTATTTTTCTTAATTTAAAATTAATTAGAACTTAGAATTTTCTTTTTAATTTAATTGTTTCATTATTTTCTTAAATAACAAAACATGACAAAAACATCTTTTTTTAATCAATCGCAAATAGGTTTAGTCAAGGGTCAAAACCCTAGTCGTTTCGTATTTAATTCACTGCGCGCTTGTTAATTATTTTGCCAATATTTTGTAACTGTTCATGGTTTGTAATAGTTTAATTTAGGGTTTTATTTACTGTTTAAATCCCCGGGTTTTTGGCTATGAATTAATTCCCCTCCCCGAAGCCTTGTAATAGCATATATTTATTTTCTCGCATTTTTAATTCCTGCAAATATTTAACTGTCTAGATGTATGCTAATAGAATTGTGTAACAAGAATGCATGACAAATTAATACGGTTAGAAAACCCTAATGTGCAAAGATAAATAACTGAAACAAATCACTCCCACATATCACTCTTAGGGTATACTCTCACTTCGGTTGCCTTCGGTAAACGTTCGTTAAGCATAGGGTGTCTTAGTGGTTGCCCTCCTGTCTAAAAAAGATCAAACGTACCATTCGAATGTTGCCTCGGAAATGTTGCCTCAGAAATGTTTCCTCGAATATGATCTTAAGACTCTATGGTTGTTACTAAGGTGTCCTAATATTACTGTAGTGATCGTACGTCCCTTTCGAATTGACCCTTACAATTCCAACGAAGGTGCTACCTATTTCTCAAAAGTAGGATAGCGCTGTCTAAAGGAAACAAGAATAGAAACGATCTTTTTTCGAGTAAGTAGATGCTAGTAGGTGCTTTCTTAAATCAAAACTTTTCACACTTACACATTTCAAAAACAAAAATTAAAACAACTTTGTCACACCTTTGATGATTGATACAAGGGTTATCACGAAGTAAAACAAAAGCAAAGCACACACACAAGAAATTTAAAAATGAGCAAGTACCTAAGAGCCCATGGAAAACCATAGATGGAAAGGGTGCTAACATCTTCCCTTTCTATAGTCTACCCCCGCACTCGGAAACATCTCGAAAAAGGATTTTTTTTCTGTACTTTTTTCCTTTTCGGTTGGATGAAATAAAAGTTGGTGGCGACTCTTGCTTACCGCGACATTTTGCAAACACAAAATGCAAAACGCACACCAGTAAAAAACAGTCGGTTCTGCCACCGTATCACAGAACTGGAAACTCTGCTGGGGATTTTTATAAGTGGGGTATATCTTAGGATCTAGGTCATCATAATTGCTTCTCTTGATTTCTTTGTTTGCTTTACTTTTAAGGGTTTTGTTTGGGGTTACTATAGATCCTACACCCGGATTTGGGGAATAACTTTTAGGTAAGTAGCAATAGACTGTGATGGAACTGTACGGCTTAGACCGATATGGTTGAAGTAGTAGCTACGTTGGTGTGGCACTTTGGTTGGTACTGATATCCCTTGTGGAGAAACGAGGAGAATATAGGGCCGCTGCGTGGTGTCGTTAAGCATCAATTGACCTTAGAACCTTTAATTGCCCAACTTGGCCATTATAAAGTAGTTAGATAGCCGGCCTCGGTGTAGAGCTGAGAACTGGTTGATACTCGATGCTACACTCATTGAGATCATACTCTCAGAATAATTTCAGCCGCAAGAAAAGATTGCGCGAGCTAAAACCATGACCGATGGAGAATGGTCAGTGATATTGAGA
Source organism: Vicia faba (assembly GCA_948472305.1). NCBI lineage: Eukaryota > Viridiplantae > Streptophyta > Magnoliopsida > Fabales > Fabaceae > Vicia > Vicia faba. Next base: position 555,617,018 of record OX451741.1, read on the forward strand.
TCCTCTAGAACCCGATTACTTTTCTAGGACAGGTTGAACCAACTTAACTTCAAGAGGGTATTACCTTTGACCTCATGCATGCCTTAAACCTAAGGGCTTTGTGTGATTTGACTGTGTTTGCAATATCTGTGTTTGCTATACCTGTGGTTTATCATGACATCATGCATCATAACATGGCATCCATGCTTCATTACACTATTCGTTTCAAAGACCAAGGGAATTTATCTTTGTTCTGTTTTGTAGATCATGGCTTTCGTGCGCAGAAATACCATCCGAATCAACTTTGTGCAGATACCTACCCGACTTAAAGAGCCAGCATCAAGAGTTTATGAATCTTCTACTTTCATTAAGAGACACGGTCAACTTCTCAGCCTGGTTACCTCAAACCTTGATGAACAGATGATGAGCGTACTTGTTCAGTTCTTCGATCCCAAGCATCACTGCTTCACCGTTCCAGATTATCAGTTGCTACCCACCTTGGAAGAATTCTCTCATCTATTGGGCATATCCATTCTTGAACAGGTACCCTTCACATGTATGGAAGAAGTTCCTAAGCCAGAAGTCATTGCCTCAGCTTTACATTTGAAACGGGCCGACGTGGTATCCAATTGGGAAACTCGAAGCAGAGTCGAGGATTTTTTATCCAAATTTCTGATAGATCAGGCTCAATTATTTTGGGATGATATGGAGTTTCAGGATTTTTAGGATGTCTTGGCTTTTCTTATCTATGGTTGAGTTCTCTTCCCTAATCTGGACTCATTTGTAGATGTGAATGCTATCAAGATCTTTCTTTCTCGCAACCCTGTGCCTACCTTGCTTGGAGATATCTTGCATGCTCTTCATACTCGTACTATGAAGAGAAGAGGGACTCTTATGTGTTGCATGCCGTTGTTGTCGAGGTGGTTTATTTCACACCTCCCTAGGTCTATACTGAAGAATGAAGAATGTTTGGGTTGGAAGCACAGAATAATGTCACTCGCTCATACGAATATTCTTTGGTGTTCCCGAGCTATGGAAGACACTGCTGTCCGTTGTGGGGGGTACCCTAATATCCCATTACTTGGTATCAGAGGGGGTATAACTTACAGTTCTTGTCTAGCCTTGCGACAATTTGGTCGTGCTCGAAGGGATGGTCCCCATGAACTACTTCTTGAGGACATTGTATTCGACTATGAGGATGGTGTTAAGGGGCATCGCCGGAGGTTCATACGAGCTTGGGGCATGGTAAACAGATCTGACCCCAAAGAGTTAGGACCAAAGACTTCCCTTCCTATACAGCCTTACCTCCAATGGGTCCGAGCTCGTGCCCAGAAGCTTATGATGCCTTATGCGACCGAATTACCAGTTATTGTAGAGCCCACTACTGAAGACGGTATTCCTTACACGGTTCTCTATCCTTACATGCCCACTGATCTTGGGGAGTTACAGAGGTCTTAGATTCAGCTGAAGAATGAGCGGATACTTACCAGGAGAAGTTCCATGAGCAAGAGAGGAAGGTTTTAAAGCTCACCCGGAAGCTCGAGGAAGAAAGAGTTCTCAATGATTACATCAGCACAAAGAGAAAGCGTCCATGGGACTTTTGATTTTTCTTTTCTAGTTTTAGATTTGTTTTATTTACTCCTTTGTAACGCCTTAAAGGCATGTTGAACCTTTCAAATTTAAGCTAATAAAGTTTTGTTTATTTTGGTTTGCAAACTTAAATCTCCCAAAGTCTTTGAAATCATTACATGCGCACCCCATTATCATACACATCATTACAGGTACCACTACAGGTTTCTCATCTTCTTCGCTGTTTATTTCAGCATAAATGTCTTCCGATCAAGTCATCAAAGATCTTCAGGCACAGAACCCCCAGTTCCAACAGATGTTCATCAGTCTGGCAAAGGGGCAAGAGGATCTGAAGGCCCTCATTTTGAAAGAGAAGAATAAGAAGAAGACTGGTATTTTGAATATGGGCAGAAGATTTGGAGAAAGGTTAAAGCATCAAACTGATCTGACCACTTCATCCAAGGAAGGAGAGAACCAAGAAGGGGAAAAGGACCCCTAGTCCTGCAGTTTCTTACAATGATACTGATTACGATGATGAGCAATATCCTCCTGCTGAGGATAGATACAAACAGCTAGAAGACCGTCTGAGTGCTATGGAAGTTCAGAAGATACATTGTTTGGATTTCGGAGAATTGGGACTGGTATCGGGAGTGGTCATCCCTCAGAAGTTCAAAGCTCCGGTTTTTGCCAAGTATGATGGAGTGTCATGCCCAAAACTCCATCTCCGATCTTATGTCAGGAAGATTCAACCCCACACCGCTGATAGAAATTTGTGGGTGCATTTCTTTCAAGATAGTCTGTCAGGGACTCAACTTGAATGGTTCTACCAGTTGGAGGGAGCCAATGTCAGAAAATGGGAAGATCTTGCTAATTCTTTCTACAAGAAGTATCAATATAATGCCGACCTTGCTCCCACTCGTACTCAACTCCAAAGTATGTCCATGGGTGCAGGTGAAGGTTTTAAAGATTATGCTCAAAAATGGAGATACTTGGCTGGGAGAGTTCAACCCCCTATTGTCTGATAGGGAGTTGGTTGACATGTTTCTAGGGACGCTATCTGGTCCATTTTTCAATCATTTAATCGGCAGTTCGTCATCTGGTTTCACTGAGCTGATTTTAACCGGAGAAAGAGTAGAAGCTGGAATTCAGAGTGGTAAAATACAGAAGGATGTCTCCTTGAGTTCAGCAAAGAAACCTTTTACTGGTAAGAAGGAATCCAGTGCCATTTACAGCCTGAGGGGCCAAAACAGACCTGAACATCGTCAAGAGGTAAATGCTGTAGTGATACCAAGGCTCGCAGTTACTCCACAATGCAACAATCAACAAAGGGTGGAAAGACCACAGCGGCAGTTTACCCGCATTACCATGACATTGGCAGAAGTGTTACCTCACCTGTTGAGATCCAACTTGGCGACCTTGAGAGAGGCTCCCAAGAATCCAAATACTACATCTCCCAGATATAATCCCAACGTGCGGTGCGCATACCATTCTGAGAGTCCTGGCCACGATACAAACGATTGTTGGGCTCTGAGAAACAAAGTACAGGACTTGCTTGAAGCTAAGGAGATAGAGTTTGATGCCCCAGAAAAGCTGAATATTATAACTACTCCCATGCCCAAACATGGTTGAGGAGTCAATGCTGTTGACACTGATTTGTTTGTGACCTCTGTTAAAGAAATTTCTACTCCTCATATGATTGTTAAGAGGAATTTGCTATTGGCCGGTTTATTTCCGGGTTGTGGTGAAGGTTGCCACATATGTTCAATTCTACCTTCTGGTTGTCGTTTGTTGAAGTCAGGTGTCCAGCGCCTGATGGATAACAAAGAGACTTTGTTTGAAAAGACTATGATTCTTGTTGTTCCAAATGAAGACGTTGCCATTATAACCATTTCCACCAATCCTTCCAAGGTTTCCTCGAGAAGACCTGTTAGGATTACACCTGTTCAGAGAATTGCTCCGCTAATAATCACTATTCCCGGTCCCATCCCCTACACTTCAGACAAGGCTGTCTCATGGCATTATGGTGCTGATGTGTACTATCATGGTATTAAGCAAGATCTGAAGAATGAAGAAGTTGATATTGATGTCAGTAATATTGTCAGGGCTAGTAAGGTTACCAGAAGTGGAAGGATCTTCTCTCCCGAGATTTCCCATCTGACTGTCAACAAACCTATTGTCATTCCATCTGTTGTTCTCGCTAGTACGTCAACTACTGTTCCAGTTCTTACTCCAGTTATCACCCATGTCGCCGAGCCATCTGGGATCTGGGGCAAAGAAATTATAGGTGAGCCTGCCCGGACGGAGGAGCCTAGGAAAATTGTTGTGGAAGCCTGTAAACGAGAAATAGAGGAAATACTAAAAATTATCAAGAAAAGCGACTACAATATGGTCGAACAGCTGGGGTAGACCCCGTCAAAGATCTCCATGTTGTCTCTGCTGTTGTGTTCTTAAGCCCATGCGAAGGATTTTATTGTATTTCTCAAGACTGCGCATGTGCCGCAGGAAACTTCAGTAGATCAGTTCAAAGATTGTGTGGCCAGCCTGACTGCTGACAATGGGCTAGGTTTTTCAGATGCGGATCTGACCCCTAAGGGGAAGAATCATAATGATTCTCTACATGTCTCGATTGAGTGCAGGGGCACCACTATGGCTCATGCACTGGTAGATATCGGGTCTTCGCTGAATGTTCTGCGGAAGAAAGCGTTGGACCGTTTGGATTGTGAGGGTTTGACTTTAAAGTCGGGTAACATTGTGGTAAGGGCTTTTGACGGATCAAAGAGAATGGTGCACGGGGAGGTGGACATCCCTGTCAAAGTGGGTTCTCAGACCTTTGGGTCCACCTTCTACGTAATGGATATCAGGCCATCATATTCTTGCTTGTTGGGTCGTCCTTGGATCCATAGGGCTGGGGCAGTTACTTTCAAACTCCATCAAATGCTAAAGTATCCGTTGAAGGGGAAGATTGTCACAGTGTGGGGTGAATAAGAGTATATGGTGAGTCATCTCAATTCCTTCCGCTATGTAGAGATGGACGGGGAGTTCATAGAAACCCCTTGTCAGAACTTCGAAGAGGTCCCTCAGACTTTGGCATCAACTGAAGTTACTACCAACAAACCTCCACTAAAGATGGATTCTCTCAAGGACGCCAGGGTTGTAGTTGAAGAAGGTAGGTGTACCAATTGGAGTCGGCTCCCTGATTTCACTCAAAAAACTGATAAATTTGGTTTGGGCTTTACTACAGGGGCTCAAAGGGCTGTTAGGCGCGCACGGATTGGAAGACCCTTTCTACACATCAGCAATCGGGGAGTTAATGAAATTGAGGACAATGAAGAAGATTCAGACATCGACAATTGGATCTACCCAACAACCAACGGTGGACTGAATAACTGGACGGCTAGGGACTTCATACCTGTTTCTTTTATTTCGCAGTAATTGACTTTAGTTTTAAGATTTGTAATAAACAGTTTGAAACTTTATAGCCCAGTGCCTTGCCCGAGGCACCTTGGCTTTGCTTGTGAAGGCTTGTTATTTTTCATGTCATATATCATTAATAAAGCATTGGACGTTTCTTGCATTACAAATTTTGCGCTCTTTTTTTTTCTTTTATGTCTCCCACTTTATCAAAACAACTATTCTCTTACACACACTCACGTATCATACGGCAGATCCAAATCCACTCTGGATCCCATGCATAACAGCTTTACTACTGCCAGTTATGACTTCAAAAATCCAATCAACCAAGCCGAGGACGAAGGTGAGGATGATTGTGAGGTGCTTGGAGAACTTGCTAGACTATTGTAGCAGGAAGAGAGGGTCATACATCATCATGAAGAGCCAGTTGAATAAGTGAATTTGGGTACAGAGGAAGACATGAAAGAGGTTAGGATAGGTGCGAATCTGGAGCCTAGTGTCAAACGACGGTTAATACAGATGCTACACGACTATGTTGAGATCTTCGCCTGGTCCTATGAAGACATGCCTGGTTTAGACACTGGTATTGTGGTACATCGTCTGCCGACTAAAGAAGACTGCCCTCCGGTAAAGCAGAAGGTCTGTTGTATGTGCCCTGAAATGTCAGAGAAAATCAAAGCAGATGTCATGAAACAGTTCCATGCAGGATTCTTAGTTGTCACTTCTTATCCGCAGTGGGTTGCCAACGTCGTTCTGGTACCTAAGAAGTATGGTAAGGTACGAATGTGTGTGAACTACAGAGATATGAACAGGGAAAGCCCCAAGGATGACTTCCCACTTCCTGACACTGATGTTCTAGTCGACAACACCGTGCAGCACAAGATCTTCTCCTTCATGGATGGCTTTTCTGGCTATAACCAGATCAAGATGGCTCCTAAGGACATGGAGAAGACAACCTTCGTTACACAGTGGGGCACCTTCTGTTACAAGGTAATGCCTTTTGGGTTGAAGAATGCGGGGGCAACTTATCAGCGCGCCATGGTCACTTTGTTCCATGATATGATTCACCATGAGATCGAGGTTTATGTTGACGACATGATCTCCAGGTCCCAGACTGAGGAAGAGCACCTTGATCATCTCCAGAAACTATTTGACAAGTTGAAGACGTACAAGTTGAGGTTGAATTCGAACAAGTGTACCTTCGGGGTAAGGTCTGGAAAGCTTTTGGGTTTCGTTGTCAGTGACAAAGGTATTCAGGTTGATCCTACAAAGGTAAAAGCCATACAAGAAATGTCGGCTCCCTGCACAGAAAAAGAAGTTAGAGGTTTCTTGGGACACCTGAATTACATTGCCAGGTTCATTTCACATCTGATTGCTACTTGTGAGCCAATGTTCAAGTTGTTGAAGAAAGATCAAGTGGTAAAGTGGAATGATGAATGCTAGACTGCTTTTGAAAGAATCAAAGAATACCTTCAAGAACCACCAATTTTGATGCCTCCAGTTGAAGGAAAACCTTTGATATTATACTTGACAGTGCTAGACAGTTTGATGGGGTGTGTGTTGGGGCAGCATGACGAGTCTGGTCGAAAAGAGCATGCCATTTATTACCTTAGAAAAAAGTTTACTGACTGTGAGACCCGATACTTATTGCTCGAGAAAAATTGATGCGCTTTGGCATGGGCTGCTCGCCGACTGAGGCAGTATATGTTGACTCACACTACCTTATTGAAATCAAAGATGGATCTGGTCAAGTATATTTTCGAGAAGCCTGCTCTCTCCGGGAGGATAGCAAGATGGAAGATGATATTAACCGAGTACGACATCCAATACACAACCCAAAAAGCAATCAATGGGAGTGTATTGGCGGATTATTTGGTGCATCAAGCCGTGGATGACTACCAGTCCATGAATTTCGAGTTCCCGGATGAGAATATCATGTTGGTAACTGACTGCGAAGAACCTGGACCGGATGAAGGACCCGAGGAGGGATCTCGATGGTCTATGTATTTTGATGGAGCCTCGAACGCATTGGGTAATGGCATTGGCGTTGCAATTATATCTCCGGAGGGCTGTCATACTCCATTCACCGCCCGATTATGTTTTAACTGCACCAACAATATGGCGGAGTATGAAGCGTGTATCATGGGTCTTTGAGCTGCTATTGACTTGAGGATTAAGTTCTTGAGTGTATTCGGAGATTTTGCTCTGGTGATAAGTCAGATCAAAGGCGAGTGGGATATGAAGCACCCGAATCTTATTCCATACAAAGAGTATGTACTGACATTACTCCCACACATTGAGGAGACAACTTTTGAACATTTCCCACGGGAAGAAAACCAGTTAGCGGACGCGCTAGTTACCATGTCTTCTATGCTCAAAGTCATGTGGGACAATGAAGCTCCCCAGATTACCATTGAGAGGTTGGATGAACCCGCACATTGCTACGACATTGAGACTGAAGAGGTAGCGGACAAACCCTGGTTCCATGAGGTAAAGAGGTATCTGGAGGCTCAAGAATACCCCGAGGTGGCATCTGTTAATGATAAGAAGTTTCTGAGAAGGTTAGCTGCGAAGTTCTTCATCAGTAATGGTATCCTCTATAAGCGTAACCATGATTTAACCTTATTGCGGTGCATAAACAAAAGCGAGGCAGAAAGGATCATGGCAGAATTACATGAAGGTACCTTCGGAACTCATTCCAGTGGACATACCATGGCGAATAAAATCCTATGAGCAGGATATTACTGGTCCACTATGGAAGCCAATTGTTATCAGCATTCTCGAACCTGTCATAAGTGCCAAGTCTATGCTGATAAGATGCATGTACCTCCGGTTCCCATGAATGTTTTAACAGCTCCTTGGCCTTTTGCAATGTGGGGTATCGACATGATCGGCGAGATCAGACCTACTGTGTCTAACGAGCATCGCTTCATTCTGGTAGCAACTGATTACTTTATAAAGTGGGTTGAGGCAGCTTCCTTTGCTACAGTAACCAAGAACATCGTGGCGCAGTTTATCCGACACAATCTGATCTGTCGATATGGTGTACTAAAGAGGATTATTACTGACAATGGTACAAATCTCAGCAACACAATGATCACTGAGCTCTGAGAACAGTTCAAGATTCAACATCATAACTCTTCTCCCTACCGGCCGAAGATGAATGGCGTTGTTGAAGCGGCTAACAAGAACATCAAGAAGATTATACAGAAGATGACGGTGACATACAAACACTAGCACGAGATGTTACCATTCGCTCTTCATGGGTACCGTACCTCAGCACGGACGTCGACAGGGGAAACACCTTATTCTTTGGTGTACGATATAGAGGCAGTCCTACCCATCGAAGTCCAGATACACTTTCTCAGGATTATGAAGGATGCGGGTTTGAACCAAGACGACTGGATCCAAACCCGACTTGATCAGTTAAATCTAATCGACAAAAAGAGACTTACTGCTATCTGTCATGGTCAGACGTATCAAAAGCGAATGATCAAGGCTTTTAACAAGAAAGTCAGACGTCAAGAATATCAAGTCGGGGATCTAGTGATCAAATGCATCATACTACTGCAAGGTAATCCCAGGGGAAAATGGACCCCCATATACGAAGGACCATTTGTGGTTAAGAACATTTTCTCGGGAGGAGCTATGATTCTAACCACCATGGATGGTGACGACCTTCCTCATACCGTCAATGCAGACATAGTGAAAAGATACTACGCATAATCAAACACCCGCTAGGTTGACTGGCCTAGGAAAAAATAAGGGCTTCCCGGTGAACCAAAAGGGTTCGGGCAAAAGTAAGGGATGAAAATGAAAAAATCTGTACACCCGGCAAGTTGAAAACCCGAAAGAGAGGCTTGGGCAAAAAAGGGTATCCCGATGGACTGAAAACCCAAAAGGGTGGTCTAGGCAAAAATTAGGGATCAAAGTGTAACACTATGTCTCATTGGATCATCTCGCAACCAGAATTCGGTATCAACTATCAGTCTCGGACAGCGCCAATCAATCTGATTAACCTTCGTCCAAGTAGCAAGGTGATGAGACGCTTGAAGATTTAAAGGCAATAGCAGAGTTGGAACTCAATGGGGTTGTTCCACATAGCTGTTTTACTTCTTTTACACAAATTGTAATTTCTTTCGGCGGTGTTCTCTTACTAGGACGTCATCCTCTTTGTACAAACATGCCTATTACAGGCCAATTGCAAAAATCAATACAATTCATTTTCACAAGAAATTGCAACTTGTTTTTCTTTTTCTGTTTTGTTTTGCAAGAACGTCCAATGATTCATTTTTGATATATGCATTTGAAAATAATGGCTGCTCATAAATATTTACACAAGAAACAAAAGAGGATTACTCGTAATGCCAAAAATAGGGAAAATAAGAAGTGCCCAAACCATACAGTTACTTTGGCCATCAGGTACAGGGATAGAGCCAGCTTGAGAACATGAGTAGTGATACATACACTCCCCACAGAGTAAAAAGTATCCAAAATAGTGATGTTAGCTTTCCCAAACAGGACATAACTCTCCCCAGCCGAGGTTCACAATCGCGAGTGAGTCAGTAAATTTTTCCCCAAGCAGAGTTTATTTCTCTCACAAGCAGAAATTCAATATCCAACAGAGTTCATTATCACCAGCAACGAAAATTCATCCCCAGTTGATCTTAGCATATCTATCAACAGATTATCTCCTCTCCAACATAATTATTCCCCACAAAATTACTCTCAAGCAGAGACTCTCCTCGGCAGAATGTCCGTAAACAAGGGGTAAATCCCCAACATAGTCACCTTTGTTCACCATCCCCAACAGAAGTAGAGGAACTATGGTTTTTTTACAGCAGTCAAGAATACCATTTCTCATACTCTCCAAACAGCGGTCAGGGATTTATTTTCCCGGACTTAGATTATTACGTCCGCATTTCATGTTCATACGTCATGACATGTGCATACATCACATATAACATAGTCACATTTATTTTGAGAACGTCATCATACAATGCATCTCATGCATTGCACATAACTAACCATGTATTTCTTTCAGGAAAGACAATTATTATCAACAATTTCCAACAGGTCCATGATCAACACTGGAAGCTAATTAGAGTAATCATTGGTGCGACAGATACAACCTTACCCAGGTTTCTTCCAACAGTCCCACGCCGACTCGTCACAAGGAAACCTCACCCAGGTTCCTTCTGCAGTTTTACCCAAACTCATATCAATGTAACCCTACTATCCAAGTTCCTTCTCACAGCCCTACTATCCCAGATTTCATATCAAAGTAATCCTACCATCCAGGTTCCTTCTCACAACCCTACTATCCAAGCTTTCATCCCGAAGTAACCCTACCATCCAGGTTCCTTCTCACAGCCCTACTATCCAGGCTTTCATCCCGAAGTAACCCTACCATCCAGGTTCCTTCTCACATCCCTACTATCCAGGATTTCATCTCGAAGTAACCCTACTATCCAGGTTCCTTCTCACAGCCCTACTATCCAGGCTTTCATATCGAAGTAACCCTACTATCCAGGTTCCTTCTCACAACCCTACTATCCAGGCTTTCATCTCAGAGTAACCCTACTATCCAAGTTCCTTCTCAAGCCCTACTATCCAGGCTTTCATATCGAAGTAACCCTACTATCCAGGTTCCTTCTCACAGCCCTACCATTCAGGCTTTCATATCAAAGTAACCCTACTATCCAGGTTCCTTCTCATAACCTTACTATTTGGGTTCTTCCTCTCTTATCCCCAGAAAGCAGTCCACAACACTGTAAGACCAGGACCCGATCAAACATGATTGGTTTCGCATCTCCCCAGTAAGTCATGGTGCAGCATATACCCCGACCAGATATGCAGTTCATCGCCGCTTCCCAAACCGGAGTTATTCCCCAGTAGAGTAACGGACAACCGAAGCTCCTAAAACTTTATTTCTCTCAAGACATAAACCAGCATTCCCCAGCGAAGTCCTCCTCAACAACAGGTATACAGGTTCTCGCAAAGGAATCTCTTATGCGATCGACACTTCTTCGGATGGCATATTTAAGCCCATCTCCGACAATTCTCTAGCAACTACCAAATGGCATCTATAAGCCCATTCCCGATATCACAAATCAAGTATCACTTCATGCGAGTGCAAATTTCTGGGAACTCTAGTGTTCAATCATCTTCCACCTTCAAATCATGAAAGGCAGACGAGCCAATCTACATCCTAAGGTTTAAGAAGATTGAACAGGGGCAGCTGTTGTACCCCAAAATTTTCCCTCTTATATTTCTCAATACATGGCAAGTGAGGTCCTCAATTTGCTCAAGGTTACCCAAGAGTTGACCAGACAAACTCTCTCCTAAGGCAGTATACCTCTAATTAGGGTTCCCATCCATATCAATATGTGTCAACCACAAAGGTCCCAAATGCTTTCCAAGGTCCTAATATGTTCTAAAGATCATACATGTCAAGTTTTAAGCCTTGCAGAGGAAGTTTGCTCAGTCAATTGCTTAAATGTCTGAAAATCAACTATACTAGGTCAAAAGTCAACTGTGGCCCATATACAGTCAAACTTCAAGATTTTTGGTCAACATCCTCATTTTGAAGTATTATACATCATTTGATCAAGTATCGATCATGATTCATCAAGGAGTGCTCACAATTCATCAAAACCCAAAAGTTGTTAAATTAGTGTTTTACAGGAAAAGTCAACTCAACGTTGACCAAGCATAACATTCTTATGCTTTATCAGAAATGACCCATCAAAATATCATTTTGAAGAGGATGCAATTCCCTACAATTCATCTTCAGCTCCCAAGTTCAGAATATGCACTCACAAAAAGATATGAATTTTGACATTATAGGTCCTTTTGAAAAGTCAACAAAAACACCTTTTGGGTCAAAGCTTCATACATGAACATGGAAGACTCAATTTATATGAGACAAAAAGGGTTGCTTATAGGACATACTAAGATTTCTAAAAAGTCCATGAACACCTCTCTAGGGTAAAAATTGAGAAAGTTATGCATTGCCCAAGTTATCCATTTTTGCAAAATTGCCAAAAGTCAAATGTGCTCAAGTTTGCATTTTTTGCTAAATGAGCCCAACTTTTTATGGTTACACCTCAATTATAACGTGGTCCACGACTAAAATACTTATCCACAATTATTTACTTAAGTTTTCAATTTATTTTTATTTTTCATTAATTAAAAAGTGAATTAAATCAAATAAATGATGAAAATTATCAAAGATATGATTTGATTTGTTTTTTTGACAGGTTAGCAACCAAGATATGTTGAGCTTGCAAGATCAATTAGAATCAATGGAAATTGGTACAAAAAGAGAATGATTAGAATGAAAATAGAAAGATATCATATGGCTAAAGAATTAAATTAAATCTCATCAAAGCTTCAAGATTCAATCTGTTTTGCAACCCTAATTCATTGAGGGATATATAATGAGCAAGGACAAAGCAAAAAATAGGGGTTAGAGGTCGTGAATTGCCAGGAAGAAAACTGAAAAATTCAATAAAAAGTGGGAATCGGTTTTCAATATACAAGGCGTTTCAAAGCATTTCAAGATCACCAATCCCTTCCTAGACATCCCAGGAAGTTGTTCCAATCATTCCCAAGGCCTGAAGCACTCAGAAACTCATTCTACAACTCACATGGTTTGGTATATTTTTCAAATTTGATTACTGCAATTTATGCATCATTAGCACTTTTGATTTATATATTCTTGTTCATCATTGAGTTTGCAAGATATTGGTACCACTTAATTGCATTTGCAGTGCAGGAATCACGATATGCCATTATTAGGGTTCCTTTGTTCGTTTTAGGGGTTTTCAGTATAGGCAAAGTTAGACCTTGTTTCTAGTACCATGATGCTCGTGAGGATGAGACGAGTTGATTGGTACCCTTAAATTTCATTTATATTGCTTGTATAGGATTTTTGAATATCATAGGTTTGTAGTTACAGCTAGATGTCCGTAGGTAAAAGTCCTGTTGCCTAAAACGACATTCTGGGGAAGAAGATGATGTGTGGCGATCATTGGTTGGTTGGTTTGAATTTTTGCGCATTTTCTGAAAATAATGTTTGATTTACTTATATCATTTGGCTTCTATTATATGAACAAGTAAACAACGCAACACAATTGGCAAGCAGGTACTGGAAGCGAGCATAAGGACCTGGGTTCGATCCCCAGGTCCCAACATTTGTTTCATGTTATTTTTCATCATGTGATCAGGTGCGCTGCTGTCCCATATGTCCACCATGCAACTCAATGATCTGGCCATCAGACTCATCTCCAACCAAGATCCAACGTGCCAGCATTGAAGGCCCACCCACCATACACCTCAAAGTCAACGATGCATGGGAACCAACATAGTCAATACATGTTTGGATTATTTGGGCCCAAAAATCAGATAGACACCCCCTCTCCAGCAATGCTATTAGGCCCGTTTATTCTTTTTCTTATTTCTTTTTATTTTATTTAATGTTTTTAATATTTTTCTTTAATTATTTTAACTCAAAAAATTAATTACTATTTTTCATAAAAATCATAAAATCAAGAAATCATAAAAATTAGAATTAGATTTTTTTATCAAATTTAATTTTGTTAATTTAATTTAATTTAATTTAACTTAGGGCAATTTTAACTTGTTTTCATAAATAAAATCAAATAGAAATTAGGTTAAATTCTTGATTTAATTCTTAATTTTTTCTCAAATAAATAAAATACAAAAATAGGTTTTAGAGTGAATTAATTTATTTTTCTTAATTTAAAATTAATTAGAAATTAGGGTTTTCTTTTTAATTTAATTGTTTCATTATTTTCTTAAATAAAAAAACATGACAAAAACATATTTTTTTAATCAATCGCAAATAGGTTTAGTCAAGGGTCAAAACCCTAGTCGTTTCGTATTTAATTCACCGCGCGCTTGTTAATTATTTTGCCAATATTTTGTAATTATTCATGGTTTGTAATAGTTTAATTTAGGGTTTTATTTACTGTTTAAATCCCCGGGTTTTTGGCTATTAATTAATTCCCCTCCCCGAAGCCTTGTAATAGCGTAGATTTATTTTCTCGCATTTTTAATTCCTGCAAATATTTAACTGTCTAGATGTATGCTAATAGAATTGTATGACAAGAAAGCATGACAAATTAATACGGTTAGAAAACCCTAATGTGCAAAGATAAATAATTGAAGCAAATCACTCACACATATCACTCTTAGGGTATACTCTCACTTCGGTTTCCTTTAGTAAATGATCGTTAAGCATAGGGTGTCTTAGTGGTTGCCCTCCTGTCTAAAAAAGATCAAACATCCCATTCGAATGTTGCCTCGAATATAATCTTAAGACTCTAGGGTTATTACTAAGGTGTCCTAATATTACTTTAGTGATCGTACGTCCCTTTCAAATTGACCCTTACAATTCCAATGACGGTGCTACCTATTTCTCAATAGTAGGATAGCGCTGTCTAAAGGAAACAAGAATAGAAACGATCTTTTTTCGAGTAAGTAGATGCTAGTAGGTGCTTGCTCAAATTAAAACATTTCACACTTACATATTTCAAAACAATTTTCAAAACAACTTTGTCACACCTTTGAGGACTGATACAAGGGTTATCATGAAGTAAAACAAAAGCAAAGCACACACACAAGCAATTTAAAAATGAGCAAGTACTTAAGAGCCCATGGAAATCCATGGATGGAAAGGGTGATAACACCTTCCCTTTCTATAATTTACCCCCCCCCCCCTACTTGGAAACATCTCGAAAAAGGATTTTTTTTTTGTACTTTTTTCCTTTCCAGTTGGATGAAATAAAAGTCGGTGGTGACTCTTGCTTACCGCGACATTTTGTGAACACAAAATGCAAAACGCACACCAGTAATAAACAGTCGGTTCTGCCACCGTATCACAAACATGAATGCATACTAAAAATTCATTTATAATGCATATATTGGCAAAATCGAATTCAAGAACAAGAAGAAAACTGTGATGATGTAGATGCTTGTTCTGGACGTCTTGATGCATGCAAATGATCCAGTTAGCTTCCAAATGTGCCTGGGAATTGATTGCAAGTGTCAAAACTTCTTGAATCCCACTACAAAGGTCAAACCGATTGTCACTTTTTTGTGAAAAAATTTGAAGTTCTTGTGTCAATTTCGTGCGGCCAACCCCTTTTCTCTTGCCTTGTTTTTGTTCATTATATGTAGTATGAAGAATTAGGGTAACAATTTTGGATCCAATCTTGAGAATTGATGGATAAAATATTTGATCTTTAAGCCATACTCTTTCATTCGAAACTTGACCAAATCATGCATTTTTTGCCTTGATATGATTTGGCTTGATTCGGCCATCATAATTAGATTTGATTTCCATCAAAATCAGATCATCAAAACAATCTGTGATATTTTTTGTTATTTATTTGATTTAATGTGATTTTTAATAAATCAAAATCAAAATCAAAATAAATAAATAAATAGATCAAATAAGATATGGATGCTGATTTGGGTCGTGGACCATGCCCTTGGCAAGATACAAACCTAAAATGCTAGGCCCTTTTGGCAAAAAAATACATTTTTTAGCACATTTGACTTTTGGCAATTTTCCAAAAGTGGTGAACTTTGACAAGGAATAACTCTTCCAATTTTAACCCTAGAGAGGTGTTCTTGGAATTTTTTGAAATATTAGGATTTCCTCTAAACAACCCTTTTGGTCTCATTTCAATTGAGTCTTCCATGTTCATGTAAGAAGCTTTGACCCAAAAGGTGTTTTTGTTGACTTTTCAAAAAGACCTATAATGTAGAAATTCATATCTTTTTATGAGTGCATTTTTTGAACTTGAGGGATGAAGATGAGTTATTGGAAATTGGATTCCCTTAAAAATGAGCCTTGGATGAGAATTTTCTGATAAAGTATGAGAAAGTTATGCTTGGTCAAAGCCTTGTTGACTTTTCTTGAGAAACCCTAATTTAGCAACTTTTGAGTTTTGATGAATTAGGAGCATTCCTTGAGGACATATTATTAATATGGATAGCATATGAGGCCTTTAGGAGAGAGTTTGTCTGGTCAACTCTTGAGCATCCTTGAGCAAGTTGAGGGTCTTGATGAGCATATGTTGAGTAAAATGGGAGAGTAAATTTTGGGGTACAACAACACGGACTCGTCCTGAGGAAACTCTACCCAGGTTCCTTCTTACAACTTCCAGATGAAGTCTTACCTAGACTCCTCCTGAGACGGCCCTACACAGGTTTCTTCTGATACATTTCCAGATAGTAGTTAATTTCATTCTCCCCAGCAAATTACTGTGAAGCCTGGATTTCGACCAAATAACAGTATAAGGTGCTGCGAAGCATGGAACCTGACCAGATAGTAGTTCACTTCTAAAAAGATATTGCGAAGCCTGGATTTCGACCAGATAACAGTTTAAAGTGCTGTTAAGCCTGGAATCTGACCAGATAGCAGTTTACTCTGTCAGTTACTATGAAGCCTAGATTCGGCCGGATAGTAGTATACCTCAGATTCAAGTTGAAGCCTAGATCCGACCAGATAACAGCTTAATTTCTTCAAATTACCGAAGCCTGGATACGACCAGATAACGGTATACCTCAGATTCAAGTTGAAGCCTAGACCCGACCAGATAACATCTTAATTTCTTCAAATCACTGAAGCCTGGGCACGACCAGATAACAGTTCAAGTCACTGAAGCCTAGAGTACGACCAGATAACAATTTAATCTCATTTCCCCGGTAAGTTATTGTGAATCCTGGAGCACGACTAGATAAAAGTCAGCCTTATCATCCTCAGCAAGTCACTATGAAGCCTGGATCCTGACCAGATAGCAGTTCACTTCTGTCTCTTCAATCAAGAGATGACTCCCCAATAGAGTAACGGACGACTAAAGCTCCTAAAATTCTATGTTCCAAGATAGAGATCAACATTCCTCAGTGGACTCCTCCTCAGACAGCAGGAACAGGAATCCCCACAAAGGAGTATCTCATGAAGTTAGCAGTCTTCTGGATGGCATCTTTAAGCCCATCTCCGACGACTCTCCGTCATACTCCTTGGATGGCATCTTTAAGCCCATCTCCGACGACTCTCCGTCATACTCCTTGGATGGCATCTTTAAGCCCATCTCTAACAGTCTCTTGTCACCTTTTCAAAATGGAATCTGTAAGCCCATTCCCAATATTATTCACCAGCAGTATCACTTCAGACGAGTGCAAATTTCTGGGCACTCTAGTGTTCAATCATCTTCCACCTTCAGATCACGAAAGGCAGAAAAGCCAATCTACATCTTCAGGTTTAAGAAGATTGAACAGGGGCAACTGTTGTACCCCAAAATTTTCCCTCTCATGTTTTCCAAGGTCTTCCCCTACATGGTTGGTCACAAACCCTTGCCTAAGGAAAAGGAAAATTTGTGAGGAGTTTTTTCAAGTTTCCTTCGATTGGCATCTCCAAAATGACGTTCGATTGGCATTTCAGCAAAGCCTTTCGGTTGGCCTTGCAACAGGATCCTTCGATTGGCATTTCAGCAAAGCCTTTTGATTGGCCTTGCAATAGGATCGTTTCATTGGCATTTCAGCAAAGCCTTTCGATTGGCCTCACAACAGGATCTTTTGATTGGCATTCCTAAAGGTTCTTTCGATTGTAGCATCAGAGCTTCCTTCGATTGGAGCATCAGAGCTTCCTTCGATTGTAGCATCAGAGCTTCCTTCGATTTGGAGCATCAGAGCTTCCTTCGATTTGGAGCACCAGAGCTTCCTTCGATTGAAATATCAGAGCAAAGGCCTTTCAATTGGAATTCCAAAAGAGTCCATTTGAAGAAGCTTGCAAGGGCCCATTCGAAGCACGCATAAGAGGTTCATTAAAAGAAGCCTTCAGAAGGCCCATTCGAAGCATGCATAAGAAGTCCATTTGAAGATGTATTTATAGGACTCATTCGAAACATGCGTTAGAAGTCCATTCAAAGCATGCATAAGAAGTCCATTCAAAGATGCATTCAGAAGACCCATTCGAAGGGTGCATAAGCAGCCCATTCGAAAGAGGGCATTCGAAGGCCAGTTACACAATAGCAAATTCAAAAAGGGACAAGATCCCGTGTGTTTGGCCAACGTTACAAATTCATATTCATGGCTTTCAAACATAATCAAGGTTCTTTAAACCTCTTCCTTGTCCCCTCTACCCCCTATATATAAAGAGATCACAAATATTGCAAAAGGGAAAAAAGGAAAAAAATAACATTGGAGAGAGGCTGCCCACAAAATCCATAAAAGGTTGCCATAATTTTCCAAGCAAAGCCACCCTTCAGCACAAGTAGCCAAGCCCAGAAGCCCCAGATAGAAGGTGCTCATCTCCAGCAAGTGCCCAAATCGAAGACTCAATCTGCTGGTAAGAAAGGGTAAATTGTCCATCTTTACATTTGCATAACACATCCATACCTTGTTATTACCTTCGATTTTCCATCCTATACAGGATCAAAGGGTCTGGGTTTGGCACCCAGGTCATGTTATTCTTTTTCTAACATTTGCTGCAGATTTAGCCTGAAAAGACCCAGCGCGCGCAGGATCGAAGGGCCTGGGGTTCGATACCCAGGACCTGTGTTTTATTTTGCTAACATACTTTTGCAGATATAGTATCCCAGATCAAAGGAGACACCTTCTCTGGATCGAAGCTACCAATATCCCTCCTGGATCGAAGAAGGCATCATTCCCAGGATCGAAGGGCAATCCCCGTCCCTGGATCGAAGGTTGTTCATGCCCACTTCCTGGCCCAATCGAAAGGACCATGACCCGTTTTGGATCGAAGCTTCCATTCCCTCCTTGGGTCGAAGCACCTTTTTTTCCCTGGAACGAAGTATCCCCCCTTGCATTTTATTTTTGTTTTCATTGACTTCTTTTTATCTTTTTGATTAACATTAAAATCAAAAAATCACAAAAACATTAGGCTAGTTGTTTTTCCAACTAAATTAATTTCTTAAATAAATTAATTAATTATTTTAACATTTTTCTTAAAATTAAAAATTAAATAGACTTAGGCCTTATTTTCTTTTATATCAAAAACAACAAAAAGATTTCTTTTCTTTAGGATTTTTTTAGACATCTTTTCTATTTCATGCGTGTTTATTTATTTCCATATTTTACTATTATTGTATCTGCCTACCGGATGTAATAGATAAAATTAGGATATTTACTACTTTATCCCCCATTATCCTTGTATAATGTAAATCCCCTCCCCGAAGCATTGTAATAGCGTAGGACCTCTATTTTTTGCACTTTTACTGCTTTTCATATTGACTTTTAGTAAATAGGCTTGTATGATAAGACTAATAATCAAATGTTAGAAAAATTAACAAAATGACAAAAAATAACTAAATCACAACACAATTGTACATATACACGTCTAAGGTACACCTACTTTGGTTGCCTTCAATAAAAAACAATCATGGGGCAGGAATGCTTTAGCAAAGACCCGTAAAATCAAAAGATCATAGTCCCTCGATGACCATATAGTTTCCTTCTCGATAAATGATCTAGTCCCTAAAATAGAATTACTAAAGCATCTCCATAATTTCCTTCGTGACTGTAATGTCCCTTCGATTGTCCCTCAACATCCAACGGTAGGGCTACCTACTCACTAAAGAAGGATAGCATTGTCTAAAGGATAAGGAGGAAAAGAACAACCTTTTCGAGTAATAAAGTAGATAGCTATTAGAAGTTTACTCAAAAATACTTTTTTTGCACTTACACACAAAAACTACTTTGCAAAAGACGTTTTTCAAACACTTTGATACGTTTTCTACTATCTTGAGAAACACTACAAATTTCGTTGTACTAAGGCGTTTTCAAAATATTTTCAAACACAAAGCACAAAAGCATTTTAAAAAATGAGAAAACCTCTAAGAGCCCATGGAAAACCACTGATGGAAAGGGTGCTAACACCTTCCCTTTCCATAATCTACCCCCTTACTCAGAAAACATCTCGAAAAGTTCTTTTTCTATTCTTTTCACCCTTTTATTAATTTGGATAAAAGAAAAGACGATGGCGACTCTTGCTTACCGCACATTTGTGAACAAAAAATGCAAAACCAGTATATAAATCATCGGTTCTGCCACCGTGTAATAGCGATCATGCAAGGAAAGGACGAGTCTCTCCAATCGTATATCGAGTGCTTCAACAAGGAGGCCGTGCAGGTCCCTACGACCGACAAAATGAAAAAATATCTCATCGAACACAGACTCCATTCTCGTAGTGACTTTGCCAAGGCGGTTGGCATAGAATCACCAGCCACCCTAGATGCTCTCTTGCTCAAGGAACAGGTGTGCATCAAGTACATAGAAAGGGAGGCAGCTAACAATGCGAGGGACTCGCGACATAGGGATAATGCAAAAGTCTCAAAGAATGATGATCCCTTGACATCTCGTCGAGAAGGAGAAAAATGAATGGAAGACAAGTCCCAGGATTCCATAGACTACAAGGGACCAACTGGTCATTTTCATGACTACACCCCTCTCAATGCTTCATGTGAGTGTATCCTCACCGACTACGACAATGTAGAATTCAAAACTGTCGGGGTCCACTTTCCCTAACAAACAACATCCAAGCCAGGAGCAGATAAAAATAAGCACTGCATATTCCACAAGAGTCATGTGCATGTAACGGAAGACTGCATCCATCTTAAAGATGCCATCGAGATCCTCATTTGGGATGGGCATCTCAAACAATATAAGAAGAAAGATACTCCCCAGGAAGACGCTCCCAAAATAAAGAAGGTCGAGGAAGAAAATCCCTCCCCCAATAAAGCTCTCATGCCCATCGCCATGAGCATTACCAGGCCAGAGATTTCTACTTCCCCGACATGGAAGAAGTCCCCATGTACTTCTCGTTGCACAACCCTTGGGAATCCTTCCCAGCAGTAATGGTCATCTCTGGCGGGGGATTCAATAAGTGCATGATGGGCTCAGTATAAAGGAGGTTTGAGCAACTGAAAAAAGTCAACTCTGACATGAGTGCCACCCTCGACAAATTCAGAGGAGGCTCTCACCCTCTCACGTTTTATCGAGAAGAATTGCGAGGAGGATCTCCTAAATCCAGCACCCCATTGCTCATTCGAGCATGCATGGCGAACTTCGACGTCAGGTGCATCTTGGTCGACCATGGTTTCTCGATGGACAAAATGTACACCCAACTATTCAACACTCTACAATTGAACGAGACGCATCTAACCCCATATGTAGGCTCGGATCCCCAGGGATTTAACGGTTATGTCACCAAACCCTGGGATATGTTAAGTTGATCGTCACCTTCAGGGCAAGTGAAATGGCTAGAGCCATTAAGACCAAATTTCTGGTAGTGGACTATTTGTCACTCTACCAATACATCTTCGGGAGACCCAATTTGGCCGAGCTAATAGCAGTGTCCTCCACCGTACATCTGAAAATGAAGTACTACACTGCAGAGGGACTGCGCCACCCTCCACTGAGACATACAGGCCACAAGAAGGTGTTTCTAAGTAGCTTCCAAATGTTTGAGCTCCATCAGCACTCAACCCAAGGCGGCCAGCAAGCCCACTCTCCCCAGCAGCTCCGAGGAGTCGAAGCCACTACCACAATCGACACGATTAACCTGGACAGTGGCTTTACGAAAGAGGATCTCATATAATAGAAGAAAAATGGGAAAGAGCCATGATAGACGTTGAAGGTCCCTCCTTGTCAACAAGCAGCAAGGAGCCTGCACACCTGATGCGACCAATTCTGGACGGGGAGTTTGAAGTCATCCCCCTCGGTTGCGACCCTACAAGAGGAGTCAGAATTGGCGCTGGTCTCCCCGACCTAGCAAAGAGACAAATCGAAGAATGCTTGAAGGAAAATGTAGACTTGTTCGCTTGGAGAACAACAGAGATGCCCTGATTAGATCCTGATATAGCTTGTCATCATCAGACAAAAGATCCTTCGCTTAAGGCAGTTGCTCAACATAGGCGCAAGCAGTCTCCAGAGAAAATGGAGGCTGCCGAGTAGGCTATAAAAGACCTTCTAGAGGAAAATTTTATCTGTGAAGCCCAATACACAACCTGGCTCTCTAATGTAATCCGCGTTAAAAAATCTAGTGGAAAATGGTGCATGTGTGTTTATTATACCGGTCTTAATAGGGCTTTCCCTAAAGATGCTTATCCTTTGCCCAACATAGATAAACTAGTAGACCATTATGTAGGTTTCAAATTACTTTTGTTCATGGATGCATACTCTGGCTACAACCAGATCCCCATGGCTAAAACGAACAAAAAATACACGACCTTCATGACTGAATCGGGCAACTATTACTACAACGTAATGCCCCTCGGCCTGAAGAACACTGGCGCCACATATCAGCGAATGATAAACATAGTTTTTCGAGGAGAAATCGGGGACATGCTAGAAGTCTACATGGACGAAATGATAGTAAAATCCCACGAGGAGACCGATACACACTCCACCTCAGGAAGGTCTTCGATCAGAGTCAAAATGTGATTCAATCCTGACAAGTGCACCTTCGGAGTACGAGCAGGAAAATTCGTTGGCTTCTACCTCACAGAGAGGGGAATCGAATCAAACCTTGACAAATGTCGAGCATTTTCTGAGCTCCCGACGCCCAACTCAAAAAAATCAATCCAGACCCTGAACGGGATGCTCACCTCATTATTCTGTTTTGTCGCAAAATCCACCCAACACTCGTTTCCCTTTTTCAAGCTTCTCCGCTGAGAAGCCACCTTTTAGTGGACTAAGGAATACGAGCGCGCCCTCCTCCACCTTAAACGAGCGATATCTCAACCACCGGTCTCGTTGAGGCCAGACAAAGGAGAGACTTTCTCCCGCTATCTAGTCATAGCTTCCGAGGCTATTAGTGCCACTCTCATTCGAGAAACGCTCGAAGGGAAAAAGCCGGTCTACTTCACGAGCAAAGCCCTAGAAGGCCTTGAAGTAAGATACCAGTAGATAGAAAAAGTGGCCCTCGCACTCATCAATGCAGCGAGAAGGTTGAGATACTACTTCCTAGCATATATCGTCGTAGTCGAAACCGACCAACCTATAAAGCAATTACTTAGTTACCTCGACATGGAGGGCAGGATGCTCAAATGGTCGCTAGAACTCTCTGAGTTCGACATCAAATATGAGAGTAAAAAAGCCCTTAAGGCGCGAGTGTTGGCTGATTTTATAGCAGAGATGACCTCCCCAGCCTCCATAAGTGGTATAGACAAGTGGACCATATTTGTGGACGGAGCTTCCAGCTCCACCGGAAGCAAGGCATGTATCATCCTAGAAAACGAGGAAGGGATATTGGTCAAAGTATCACTTGCACTATCTTTCCCAACCTCGAACAACCAGGTAGAATATGAAGCTCTTCTCACAGGACTCCACCTAGCCGAAGACCTGGGGGCCGAGGAAGTGAAGATCTTCACAGACTCCCAGCTCGTTGCCTCTCAAGCCAAAAAAGACTAACTCTCGAAATACTAGACTATAGTCTAAGAAAAATGAAGAGATTCAACTCTGCAGAAGTACAACATGTTCCCTGCGAACATAATTCTCGAGCATATATCTTGTCAAAACTAGCCAATATGAAGAAGAAAGGAGGGAACAAATCGGTAATACAGGAAGTGCTTCCTCAACCGAGCATCAAAAAACCCTTCTCAATTCTAGACGTGCTCGCCATCAGTGAAAAGAACTGCTGGATGACCCCAGTGTACAATTACCTCACAAAGGGGGAGCTACCAACCAATCAAAAGGAAGTTGGCGTAGTCAAACAGAGAGCCTGCTCCTACGTTCTAGTTGAAGGGAATTTATATAGAAGAGGGTTCTCCATACCTTTCCTCAAATGCATTGATGAAAGAAAAGTCACCCACATCCTACATGAGATCCACAGAGGAATCAACGTCCAACATATGGGTGGAAATTCCCTTGACATGAAAGCGTTGCGAGCAGGATACTACTGGCCCACCATGCAACATGATGATAGAGAGTGTGTGAATAAGTGAGACAAATGCCAACGTCATAGGGATACGCACTTAGCACCTCCAAACAATCTCAAATCTCTCTCATCCCCATGGCCTTTCGCTTGGTGGGCCATTGATCTCCTCAGACCATTTGTGGTCGGAACCAACCAAAATAAATACTTGATAGTAGCCGTCAACTACTTCACCAAGTGGATAGAGGCAGAAGCGTTAGCTATAATCACAATGTAAAATGTCCTCCATTTCTATAAAAGAAACATCCTCGCCAAATTCGGCGTACCAAAATCCATTGTCACTGACAATGGAACATAATTCATGGAAAAGAAATTCTAAGAATTCGTTACAAAGTTAGGCACCATCCAACACTTTGCCTCCATCAAACATCCTCACATAAATGGGCAGACTGAGGTTGCAAAATGGAGCAGCCTTATGAGAGGCTTCCCTCAAATAGAAAATCCCCATAAGATGCGATGCTAGAGTTATACGGTGAGAGTTTGAAGTTAGTAGCCCGGTCCTTAAGAGAAATCACAAAGAATCTCGCGAAGGAAAGCTTGTCGCGAACTGGGAAGGCCCATACCGCGTCCATGAAAAATTATGGATCATGGCCTATTACTTAGAAAACTTAAATGGGGAACAACTTGCTCGACAATGGAACATCGAAAAACATAAACAACATTATAGTTAAGGCACTAAAATAGTCGGCATGCTCTGCCGAAATGACAAGCACATCAGTCCCGACCATGCATGCATGCCCAGGTACAAGCATAGCACTATGAATTAAATGAAAAGGAAAGTCTCCACTCTTTTTTAACGAGCAGATTCTTAGCCCAACATGGAAAAGTCAAACGAGTTCCATTTTGGCGTACCACGATGGCAAAACACCCAGCTCACGATGGGAAGTTCATGCCGCCCAGCTCAGATCCTCGAAATAAGACCTGCGTTTCGGCCCATGCCCGGAAACCACCCTAGAAATTTGACCAGTATCCCCATATTAGCGAACTCAAAACTAAAGAGTAAACCCCCGCAAACTCTTAATCAGTATAAAAGCATCTCAAGAAGACGTGCATACAAACATGTTATCAAAACAGACAATAAATCATGCATAAACAAAGTTGAAAACGCTTAAACGATGCATAATAAAACGAACGATGACCACAGTCGAAAAATTCTAAAGACGACCACAAGGGCCGCAATTGTACGTAAGATTACATAACGGAGGCCCAAGGCCCCCAACCAAACAAAATGAACATGTGGCCACAAGGACCACGATAGTTTAAAAATTACATAAATGGGCAAAGCCCCGAGAAAACAAGTTACAACAATATGGCATGCATGCTGGAACAAAAAGAGAAACAATAAACTGATCAAACATCGGGCTGAAGTCCCTCCTTATTTGCATCGGCCTCGGGAACAGGCTCCATGTGAGAAGGCTCCCTGACTAAATTATCCTCATCAGTTCGAAGGAACTCAAGGATGACTATCTTACCATCTGACACATAGTAATAAAGCCCCACTCCGATCGTGTTAAACTCGACGTCAAGATTCAGAACCTGGAGTTGTGCCACTGCATTATCAAAACTCCCCTCAGCATTGGCCAAGCCGTCATCCACGGCCAGTTGGAGACGGGAAACCAAGTCAGCTTCAGACCTTTGACCTCTTCTGGCTCATCCTCGACAGGAGACGATTTGGCCTTCAGGGATGCCACCAACTCCTCAAGATATTTCTTCTCGAGCAGAAGGGTATCACACTCCTTGGCCACCTTCGCCAAGCTCTCAACCACCATCTTTTGAGCAGCCTCCCCGTTGGCGCACTCCTTCTCAAAAGTCTCCAGCTTGGCCTGAGTTTCCTCATCTCAACCTCCTGAGAAGTGCCTCCCTAAGTATATGCAACGACCATCTCCAAAACCCTCATGACGACACCAACATCTTGAGCCAATTTCGCCCTCTTGCTCGGACGATCCAGCTCCTTAAGCAAAAGAAACTCAGCTCAGGGAACTTGCAGAGTGGCTCCCTCAATGAAAGTCTTGTTATGCTAACAAGGAGGCAAATCAAAGCTCCCCTTTTCCTTTTCACCCGTCAGATCAACCATGCCCTCGAGGCATTTCCATTTAAACCTTGAAGACACTTGCTAGGGAGAGAGAGCTTCGGCTGCTGGACCAGTCGACGATGTGCCCGAACCCGACTATGGAGCCACCCCCGCATCACCTGGCGAGGGTCCGACAGATTTTTGTGCCTTCTTCGCCTTCATGATAGAAGCTTTAGCCATGCACTCGGCAGCAGGATTTATTTTTTTTACAAGAAACAATAAATAAGAGTTAGCAAACAAAGATAAAGAATCGAGCATACGAATCAGGTTGAAATAAAGAATAAACTACCTAAAAATGCCATAGGATCCTCACTCTTTAGGAGCTCCTTGACATTTATAAGACCCGGTTCGTAAAGAAAATTTCCATCTATGTCAGTCAACGGCCTTCCCCCTTTGCACGTACGTTGGACTAGAGGGATCCTCACAATAAAGGCTGGGAGACGGTCATAATTGGCTTGGTCCTCGGCACCCAAATTGCCCTTCTTTCATATATAATGGTTGGTCCCATCATCATAATATTTCCTTGACCAATGAAAATGAAAGTTTGGCACCAGCTTCACCACCGGATTCCCCTCCTTGTTCAATTGAGGTTGTCCAATCTCGTCGACCAGTTGAACGCCCCTAAAAACATTCAGTAGTGCCTTCCCGGCCACAGGCTGAACCAGCATATATCTCCTCTTAAAATATCAAACAGACTCAAGGTATGCTTTGAACAACTTCCCGTTCGCCTCCTTGGAGGAAACCCATGCGAACTGAGCACCATGAGCACCCCGTTGGAGGTGGAAGCAATATAAGAATAGAGGAACAGTAGCCCCTATCTGCAGATAATCACACAAAATCTCAAAATCCTGCGGGAAGGCAATCGAGTTGGGATGCACTTGCGAGGGAGCAAGGTGGAGATGTCGTAGAACGACCACCTGAAGGTAACTAAAATAAAGTCTAAAACTCATCTCCTGAAAGAGAATATCTGTTGTACCCCAAAATTTGCCCTCCCATTTCCTCAACATTCTCTCATCACAAGACCCTTGGAGCTCAAGATCCAGATTAGAGTTTACTCTGCTCAAGACTTCTCTTTGCACTGTTGACCCAAATTAGGGTTTGTGTTTGCACAAAGATATTTTGACCTAAAATGCCTAAGGTGACTTTCATGCTTCATGTTGGACTCCCAAGTTTATCCGTACCAAGTTTCAAGTCTTGATTCCAAATTTTGCCCAGTCAATTGGACAGTTGACCTAGAAATCAGCTGTATTGGGGAAAAAGTCAATTGTGGCCAATTGACAGTCAAATCTCATGAAAATTGACCCATATCAACATTATGAACTCACATGGACCATTTGATCAAGTTTTGATCACAATTCCACAAGAAATTTGATTAGATCACCAAAAGGGCAAAATGGTCATTTTTAGGGTTTTGACTGCACAAAGGCAATTTTTGACTGTTTGACCTAGCCAATGGCAAATCAAGCCCACATATGGACTCAAGGACCCCATGGAATTATCTTGACATGCTCAACAAGTTCAAAAGATCCCAAATACACAAGATTGATAGTTGAATTTCCCAGTCAATTGATCAATTTTGACTGTATACTGAAAAGTCAAACTTTGACTTTTTGGTCAAAATCAAGTGTCAAGATTCATTTTTCATCAAAAACATGCCAAATCATGAAACTTGTTCATCAAGAAATCAAGAATTGCAAATTAGGGTTTGAAATGAAGATTTTTCATAACTTAGAATTTTTCTAAGTTATGAAAAACCCTAATTTTTTCCTAACTTTGTCCCACTTTCTAGCCAAGATTCATTTGGATTCAAGCAAAAGTCAAAACATGAAAGTTGTAGCCTATTGCAAAATCTATAACTTTTATTCACAAAGTTTTCCCAAAAGAATCTTGTAGCTCAAGTTACAATTTTTGGAACAAGGGTACCAAACCATTCTTAACTTAGAGAAAATTTGACCTATTTTAGACAAGATTTTTGCCTAACTTCAAGACCATTTTTCATATACTTCCACTTGGAATTTCAATTTGCATTTCAAAGATGGATTGTAGTACACATTCCAAGCTTTCCAAAATGTCCAAGAACTCATCAAAAAACCTCATGGTTAGAGAGAATCGAATTTGGCAATATGGGAAAAACTCACTTTGTTCATGACCAAATTACATGTCCATACACTTAGGCAATTTTGAACTCAGCTTGCATTTCTTGATTACAGGCCCTAAATCCCTTTTGCACTCATAAATTTAATGCAAACTCATTGTGCCAAGACCATATTTTATATGTGCAAGCATTACATAGAGGTTTAGTCCCAAAGTAGAAAAAGCATAATGGCCATTTTTGCAAAAGTGGAACTTTATGTCAATTAGCAATCCAAGCAAGTACAGTGCATATCCTCTTGGCAAAAGTTATTAGACTAATTACACTGATCAAGACTAAGTGGTGCAGCACATTAGGGGGGCCTCTATCAGCCTAGAACTCAAGTGGACATTTTTCTTGCTTAAGTGTGAAGAAATATGGCATAACATAACACAACTATCATTCCTGTAAACCAAGGTTTAAGAAAACTTGTCAAACATATTCTAAACATCCATTCTGAGCTAGAACACGAGCCAACCATCTCCAACACCCTCTCATTCACAGAATCACCCTCAAACTGCCAAAACAGGGGACCTGCTGCAGATTGAGTTCCATAGCTCAATCCTTTCATGCATTCTTGCTAAAATCACCTCAAACACATCCCACAACATCCCTTGAAGCTATTCCAAACCTCAAACACGACCTGTAACACTCCCATTCAACATCACCATTTTCATTTTTCTATTTTGCAGGTGGAGTTCTATAACTCGATTCAGCTAGTTTCAGAGCAAAGTAAAACTTGGAATAGCATCCCTGGACATCAAGGAAGTTGTACCAACCATCACCTTGCACTGAAAGTACCTCCATCACCAGATACAACTCCAACTGAACAGGTAAGTTCATGAACTCGTATCTCTCTATCCAGGCATTGTTAGCTTTAGGTTTGTGAAGAAAATATGTCACATTCATAGCCCTGAACATGCCCATGTAATTAGTTTTCATATATATTATGTGTGCTGTGAGAATTTAATGTCTGAACATGGAACAAAAACTAGGTCAGGAATTGGGGCAGAAGAAATTCTCCCTCATCTTAGAGAGTTAAGTCAAGTTCTTTATATGTCTGGATTCGTCTCTTAATGCTCTACATTTTTCATGTTGTGAGTTTTGCTTGAAAGTCCAGGAATTGGAAGATAGAAAACGTGTGTTCATTGTTGTCCATACAGTTTGGAGGTTGAAGAAGGACTTTTTGGGCTGGGCTCTGTTTCACATTTCTATTTGCACCCTTCTGTTACTTTTACACCCCCTAAGCCCATTATGCTTATTTTTATGATTTTTTTATCTTTTCTTTTTTTGTTCTGACTTATTTATTTTTATAATAATATTAAAAATATAAAAAATATTTTTCACACCATTTTTATATTTATTAGGCATTTATTTGTTTAGATCAATATTTGTACATAAATAAATACTTACTTACTTTTATTTAAAAAAATACAAAAATAATGTAAACACATTTTATTTTCCATTTTTATTTTATTTTATCTTCTGAAAATATTTAATATAAAATATACTTTTTTTAAAAAAATATTAAATATTATTATTTTGTATATATTCAATATATTTAATAAATAATACAAATACATATATATATATATATATATTAATATATTTAGGGTAAAAATGCAAAATATATACATTTTTTTATTTTTATTAATATTTAATATTAGAAATACCTTTTTACAAATATACTTCATTTTTTTATTTTATTTTTGTACATAAATAATAAATATTATACATATTAAATAATTAATACCTTTTATTTAATAAATTAGGGTTTTGCCCTAAACACACAAAAAACTCCAAAAAATTAATACTTTTATTTTGTTTATTATACACATAAAAACACTTTTTTTCATACATATAAAAACATCTTTTGCATCTTGCATATTTATTTTATTTATCTTATTTAATTTGTATATTAAATATCTTGTAAATTCTAAATTTGATGTAATAGTCTAGGTTTAAATTTCTTGTCTAAATACCCCCATTTGAACATTTGTACCCCCCTTCCCATATATTGTGTTGTAATAACTTAGGAGCTTTATTTTTCGCACTTTAATGCTTTCTAATTATACCATGCTAGAATTAGGGTTTGTATGCGAATCAAAAATAACAAAATAGTTTGACCTAAATTCAAGATAAACAAGCATGAAAATGGACAACACTAATCACACTTGCACCCCTAGGGTATTCCACTTGTTGCCTTCAATAATGGGCCATATTGCATGTTAGGTCTCTTTGGGCAAAACAAGCAATTCAAATGATCATAGTCCCTCGATGACGCTTTCGAAAGTTGCCTAAAAAATGATCAAGTCCCTTAAAGAAAACATTGCCCAAAGATACTTGGCGCCATTGCAATTATGGTCTAAACGATGACCCCTGCCCGTCCCTTTCACATCCTAACACAAGATTGTCCACCAAATGCAATGGTAGAACAAAATTGTTAAAAGGGTTAAAAGCATAGGAGAAATCTTTGAGAAACTTAGGAGTAGACAACCTCTTAGTTACTTGAATCAAACTTGCAAAACAAAACACTTGCCTATTTTTAAACTACACCTCACAACACTTTCAAAACAACTTTCAAAAACAAAACCTTTTCAAAAGACATACACCTTTGTATACATCCCAACATGGATCATTACAAAGGTTGCCACCACATTGGCTTCTTTTCAAAAACATTTTCAAACCCACACACACAAAGCACCATTTCAAACAATTGAAAATTAAGGCAAGTTGATCTAAGCAAGTAACTAAGAGCCCATGGATAACCATGGATAGAAAGGGTGTTAATACCTTCCCTTTTTATAATCTACTCCCCGAACCCAAGAAAACTTCTCAAAGGTTTTTGCTGTGCTTTTTAACCTTTCCTTAGGATAAAATAAAAAGTCGGTGGCGACTCTTGCTCAACCGAAACATTTGCGAAAACAAACGCAAAACCATAGTCAGTTCTCCCACTGTATCACAATATCTTACATAGGGATATGATTCGGTTCAAACTTCTAACATATCCGGTGATTCATATTGGGTATATATATCGACTGCTCCTCCTCGACGCCCTCTATCTCCATCCCCGGAGCCACCAAGGCGAACACTTCATTCGGGTGTTCACAAAAATAAGATACATGCTTCAAAGGGTCAGGCGCGACCCAAGCTAAGGGATCCACTCGGATTACGGGGGGAATCCTACCTCTCTTTGACCAACTCTGCCTCAATCAGATCGGGTTCAGGCATCCCCGAAGTGCTCCCCTCTGTTGACGAGTGTTCTGAAAGACTTAGCGAGGAATCGCTGGGTTCGACCACCAACTCATCATTAGTACCACTAGCCACCATACCTGAAAAGAAGAGGACAAGAGTGAATTCGACATTGAAATCAAATCCACCCTTTCACCATTAATCAAGTGAAAGGGTGCAAAGGAACGAGGACCCTGTCCCAAACCAGAGCCCTCAATCGACCGTAAAAATAAAAAACATACTCTCGTAGGGCACATCTATAATGAGCAAGAGCACAAAAATCATGCGATAAACTATCTAGGTCAAAGTCGCTCATAAAGAACCCATCATTTTTTATAAAGATCATAAAACAGAAGCCCAGAACCGGCCCCACGCCATCGTCCTCAAACGATGAAACCACTGCCAGACACCAATACTCCGCCAGGGACTCTCACGTTAAGCTACTCTAAACCCTAAACCACGTGCATTTCTACGAAAAGAAGCACAAAATACAACCTAAAACAAATGCCAATTCTACTATAACATAGTAAAATCAAGAAACTTACCAATTTATCAATGGTTATCAATGGGATAAGTGGAAATCTTGGTGGCAAACGGCAAAACTAGAGAAAAACTTTAAAGAACAACTTTGTCGAGCAGAAATAAGTAGCAAAGAGAAGAAAGAGAGCAAGTGAAAAGTGAAAATGAGGCTCCTTCTTCGCCTTTTATAGAGCAGCTTGCTGGCACGTGAGCGAGCATGCGCCTATGGAACTCTAAAAGGCATCATCATTACGCTTTAGTTCCTAGACTAGCCATCATCACACCTTTATGGAAGCACGTGTCTCGATGCAAGCGTGGCATGTAAATTCCCCAAATTCCAACCAGTTGATCCTCTACCCGCGAGACGAACACCCCAAGAAATTTTAAGACTCCTCGTACAAAATTGTCCCTAGAAACATGATAACTCCTCAGAGCCGCTCAATTGTTCCTCTCCCCGTAAGGCGAACACGTTGGGCATTACTTTTACTCCTCGTATGAAATCAGATGAGGAGCACCCCCATTTCACGACCACATATTAAAGTCATTGCTCCTCTGCCCATAAGCAATGGCTTGGAGAGCTCCTGTTCTGGACTGGCCCAATGACTAGAATTGGCCCAATCCGCTCCTGCCTCCAGAATGGACCAACAAACATTGGCCTACTAACTATGATCGTAGGACGGGTACGTCTAGTCGACTACCTCCTAAAATGTCAAGACCAATGCCGCCCAAATCATGATCCCATCCTCCTTGATGGCCATCCCCAGATCTGCTCGCTACACGTCGAGCAGACAACCAGAACAACGCTCACAACGCGTCTGCTCGTTATCTCACCATATACCGCCAACGGCTAGTTACGAGCATGACTTCCCGTTTTGACCAGGTCCTGGCAGTTACCTATTTTCGCGGAACCTAATATCTAGGTCCAAAAATAGGAACCAATGGCTACTCACCGGAGGCACTATATAAACCCTCACACTTGTGAGGGACAGGTATCCAATATTCAAACCTTAAACCCTAATATCTTGCTTGTATCTCTTTTCCCTCATTCTTACTTGATCGTCGGAGTGTCTTGCAGGTACAATCCCCTCTTCTCCTCAACTTTCCAGCAAACTAGACGTCATTCCTCAGTTCACTTTCAAGTTCTGATCACATTTACGATCGCTTACTTTCTTCTTTTCTTTTTTAGTAGAGCTTATTCTCTAAAAAATTTCTTTGAAAGTTTTTTTCTTTTCTCAAGTTGATTCTCAAATGTTTATTCAATTTTGTGCAAAATTAGTGAATAAAATAACGAGAAGTTGAATCTTTATATAGTTTGTTTTTATTTATTTTTGCTTGATCTGGAGCTTTTATAAATTATCTATTGTAATCTTTTTACTATTACAACAAGCTATTTCACATCCTTACACTCACATTTTGTCATGCGCGACATTATGCATTTTATCACACAAAGCTTGTAGGTTTATACTTTAGTGTAATACTACTTAGATGCATCTAAAATTTCAAATATTAACATTAAGAGGAAAGTTATCAATGTAATTTTTTAAATAATAAACTTCACTGACGGTCACTAGATGAACAAACTCAATAGAAATTGTCAACTTGATCTTCTTACAGAGGATTAAACCTTGGACCTTAAGCTTCAGGCTGACTAGATGAACAAACTCAATAAAATTGTCAACTTGATCTTCTTACAGAGGATTAAACCTTTGACCTTAAGCTTCAGACTGACTAGAGGAAACTGGTGATTTACTTGAGTATTCATATCAATATGTAGTACCATCTTGCTTATTTATCATTGTGTATAGATGATATTTTTTCAGATTCATCTCCATTTTGAAGAAGTTGCTTACTTTTTCTAAAGGATAGATTATATTAAATTATTTAAAAACTTTCAACACACAGAAATAATATTTTATGTATTTTTAGTGAGTAGAAAGAGAGAATGAAGAATAAGGATTGAAATATAATTTATTATTATTATTATATATATAAAACTGAATTACAAACACGCATATATATATATATATATATATATATATATATATATATATATATATATATATATATATATATATATATATATATATATATATATATATATATATATATATATATATATATATATATATATATATATATATATATATATATATATATATATATATATATATATATATAAAGTAACTAACGTAACTAATTTTGATTTGGGCTTAGATTGTATTGGGCTTGGATTATAACACAACATACCCTCTATAATCCTAGTCGCTAAACAACTAATCATAATCAATATGAACTATTCCTAATTTCTTTTTCAAATTCAGGAATATGTAGATCTTCAATCTTTTGGTGAAAATTTTGCCCAACTATGCTTCACTTGAGAAATGCATCACTTCAAGTTCGCCTTGATTTACCTTCTCCATTAAGAATTGAAATATAATTTCAATGTGCTTATTCCTTCCATGCATAATTGGATTCTTTGCAAGATTTATGGCTAACTTGTTGTCGGGTCTGCAGCACCAGAGGTTTCTTCACTTCGAACTCCATTTCTTTAAGCACAAATTTGATCCAAATTGCTTGACACGCAACATAGGATCCTGCTATATATTCAGCCTCACACGATGACAATGCCACCCCAAGTTGCTTTTTTGAGCACCTTAAGATTTAGGCACCAAAGACTTGAAAGAAATAACCAATTGTGCTTATTCGATCTTCCTTATCTCCACACCAATCAACATCTGAATAACAAGTAATTGTATCTTATTTTCTTTCTGAATCTCGTTGAAATAGAATTCAATAACTTATCGATCCTTTTAAGTATCTCAGGATTCTTCTTGCAGCCTTCATGTGTGACACTCTTGGTTCACTCATGTATCTTCTCACTAATTCAACTGCGAAACCTATATCAGGTCGACTGTTTCACACATATCTCATAGATTCGACAATTTGTTTGAACAAAGTTACATTGACTTTGCCATCTTCTCTATGATTGTCTAGTTTCAAACTTGGTTCACATGCGAAGATGTAGAAGTCGACTGATCCATCCTGAATCTCTTGAGTATCTCTTTGACATACTTCCTTGGATACAACATCATACCTTGTTTGGTTATTTTAAACTCCATGCCTAAGAAATATAACATGTTTCCCATATCCGACATTTCAAATATCCTGATCATAAGCTCTTTGAACTTCAACAAGTTCTCTAACCTATTTCTAGTTACCAATAAATCATCGAGATATAAGCATATGATTGTTATATCTTGTGCCACAACACCTGAAGATGGACACCATACTCATACTTGCATTTAAAGAATTCCAATTCAACTAAGTATGATTCGGTCTTCTTGTTCCATGCCCTAGGTGTCTGCTTGAGACTATAAAGCACTTTGTGCAACCTGTATACTTTCCTTGCTTCATCCTGAATCACAAACCCATGAGGTTGTGTGACATACACCTCTTCTTTTAAAGGACTATTGAAAAATGCTGACTTCATATCTAAGTAAAATTTTGACCAGAGTTGCTTG
Organism: Vicia faba; assembly: GCA_948472305.1. Classification (NCBI taxonomy): domain Eukaryota; kingdom Viridiplantae; phylum Streptophyta; class Magnoliopsida; order Fabales; family Fabaceae; genus Vicia; species Vicia faba. The sequence goes on from OX451741.1 coordinate 555,652,441, forward strand.
CATGCCAAGGCTACCACCAATATGACAGTCTCTAATCTTGCAAATGGTGCATATACTTCAGAGTAGTCGATTCCTGCTCTCTGAAGAAATCATCGATCTAGTAATCTCACCTTATATCTTTTTATCGAACCATCAACATTGTGCTTCAACTTGAACACCCACTTCACTTTGATAACTTTTGTGTGTGCTGGCAATTCGACTAATTCCCTTATGATGTTTCTTTCGATTTTTTGCAACTGTTTGACCATAACTGACTTCCACTATTCTTTCTATAGTTGATTGGTTGAACACCTGCAAGTAAAGTGAAATGAACTAATTCTCCATCTGGTGTAACTTCATCATTACTAGTCACTTCATAGTCTTGAAGCCTTGTTGGACGAACTCTAATTATTTGAGGTCTTTGGCTTATTCTAGCCATACCTTCTTCGACTTTGAATGTACCTGGAATGTCAGCAACTGCTTCGACTTTTAATTTGATTGGAATATCAACAACTTCTTCGACATCGACCTAATTATTTGCTTCGTTGAAGCCATAGATCGTTAATGGCTTGTTAATTGCATCACCAAAATTCCAACCCCAGGCAGAATTATCATCAATCACAATATCTTGACTCATCATAATCTTCTCATTAATTGGATTGAACAGTCTGTATGCTCCAATTTTATGATATTCTACTAGAATCATAGGTTCACTCTTATCATAAAGCTTCTTTCTTCTTACATCAGGAACATGCTTGTAACAAATAGAGCCAAACACCTTCATATGAATCACTTATTGTCGTTTTCCACTCCAAACTTCTTCAGGAACCTTGTTCTTCAGTTCTTTATAGGACACATGTTCAGTATATAGACAACATCGAATGTTTCTTCCCATAAGGATTTTGGCAGATTCTTCTGCTTCAGCATGAATCTTGACATATCCAATATGATCTTATTTCTTCCTTATTCTATTCCAATATGTTGAGGAGTATAAGAAAACGTTACATCATGATCAAGACCATGTTCTGCACATAACTCTTCAAATATATTATATGTGTATTTGCTACCTCCATTTGTTTGCGGAATCTTGATCTTCTTTTCACTTTGGTTTTCGACAAGCATTTTGAATTTCTTAAAAATTTCAAATACTTCGTCCATTCGCTTGATCATGGAGATCCAAAGATTTCAATTATACTCATCAAAAAATAGAACAAAATACTTGTTTCCATCAATGGTATGATCCTCAAAGGGGCTACAAACATCGAAATGTATTATTTATAGTATGCAAGAGGATCTCATTGGAATAGTCAAAACGAAAGACTTTATGGATTGCTTCCCTACTAAGAAACCTTCACTGATTTTGTCGGACATTACAAGACTTGGTATACATGTTACCATATCTTGAGTGATCAGTTGATTGACTGGCCTAAAATTCAAATGGCCAAACCTCAAATGCCACAACCAACTATTCTTGTGGTTGATAAGTGTTTTCAGGAAATGTACCTCAGTCGAACTAATCGTGGTCTTAAATGTCCTATTCTTTGACAGAGGAGATTTGAAGACCAAATTATTCTGAGTTTCGAATAGTTCCAAGGCTCCATCTTTTATAACCAGTGAGAAACCTTTTTCAACCAGTTGTCCAACACTTAACAGATTGCACTTCATTCCAGATACATAGAGTACATCTTTGATCATAACTTTAGCTCCATTGCTCCTTTGAATAACTATGTATCCAATACCTTTTTCTTACAACGAGCTATTATCTTCAAGTTTGATCTTGCTCATCTTCGACTCGTATGTTAACTACAATTTTCTACCAGTCATGTGATTCGAGCATTCTGTGTCGAGGAACCAGATCTTGGAGTTGACATGGTCATCTGCAACTGCATCTATAACCACCATATCTTCATAATCATCTGAATCTTAGCGTGCAAGATTTTCTCCTTCCTCCTTGCCTTTTGTCACTTCTTTGTCTTTCCTGTACCAAGAATTATTGGCCAAGTGACCCCACTTTTATAATTATAGCATTACACACATTTTTTTTCTCTTCTTTGTCTTTCTGATAGGAGTTTCCTTCTCCTCTTTTCGAGGATTCAGAATCCCTATCACCGACTTTATGTTTTATAGGGTTCAACCAAGACTTGCTCTGATACCAATTTGTTAGTGTGTGAGACACTTTTAGTGAGGAGAGAAAGAGAGAGAATGAAGAATAAGAATTGAAATAGGATTTATTATTATTGTACATATAAAATTGAATTATATATATATATATATATATATATATATATATATATATATATATATATATATATATATATATATATATATATATATATATATATATATATATATATATATATATATATATATATATATATATATATATATATATATATATATATATATATATATATATATATAAGAAACTAACTTCCAAGTCATATAACTAATTTAAGCTTAGGCTTGAATTATATTAAACTTGGATTATATTGTTAGATTTAATCTATATTTTAGGAATATCTTTTTAGAGGATATTATTATATCTTTTTATATCTTTGTTAACGGATATTTAGGATTTTATTTTGTGTATAAATAGCCTAGTGAGGTAGCTCAATGTAATTCATTGTAAATCATTATTCCTTATTTTTGTAGCAGTCATTTAATATTTTTTTTCCTTTCATCTCTCCTTTGTGCATCAACAATCGGTATATAGAGCTCTGGTTAAAAATCCACGGGAAACATGGGAAACACGAGAGAACAGTGAGGTGTCGTAATCGTTGTTTTTATTCGGGGAATTTGGGAAACACAGTGTAATACGTGAGAGAACTGACTTGGGTGTTTTGCGTTTTATCGCAATTGTTGCGGATAGAAAGAGTCGCCATCAACTTTTCTTTTATCCAATAAGGAAAGGGTGAAAAGAACAGGAAAGACCTTCGAGATTATTTTCTTGAGTTCGGGGGGTAGGTTATGAAAAGGGAAGGTGTTATCACCCTTTTCATCCGTAGTTATCTACAGGTTTTTAGTTTCTTGCTAGATCACTTGCTTTTGTTTGAAAATTTGCTTGTGGTGTGGTTTTTGAAAGTATTTTGAAAAGTGTCTTTGTAATGGTTCTCGTTTCTATAAGAATGCGTAAAAAAATCTTTGTCTTTTGAAAATGTTTCCAATGAAAGTGTTGGTGTATAAAGTGTTTTTGTTGTGAGCAAGCGAGCAACTAGGAGCATCCTACCTACTCAAGAGGTATATGTTCTTTTCCTTCTCCTTTAGATGTTGATATCTTACCATTGATTTGGTAAGAAGCCCTGTCATTGGATGTGAAGGGACGGGCGTGGGAAGTTTGTATAGTCATAGAAGGAAACCTATGGGAAGTTTTAGCAATTTTTGTTTAGGGACTAGATCGTTTACCGAAGGCAACATTGAGGGTCATCGAGGGACTATGATCTTTTATCGAGGGTCTATGCTAAAATGCCAATATTCGAGGGACATGACTATTTTTCCAAGGCAACAAGTGAGATTACCCTAAGGGTGCATGTGTGTGGATAGTGTGTTTGATTGCATGCATTTTGTCTTTGAATTTTAGGTTGTCCACTTGTTGGTTTTATCTTGCCATACATCCTAATTACTAACATTTGTACAAAAATAATAAAAATGCAGAAAAATAAATCCCACTATTACAACCATATTGAATAGCAAGAAAATATAAATACAAAATAAAATAAAGAAAGGAAAATGGGATTTTTCGATTCAGGCAGCTACACTCTTCGATTTATGCACTTCTTGGCTTCTTTCGATTTGGGCCTGGAGTCAGCAAGGTCATGTCTTTCGATTTCACCCTTTTCCTACTTCTTTCGATTGGGACCTGGAAGTCAGTGTGACCATCCTTCTGGTTTCTTCTTTCGTTTAAGACTTGGCAGTCAGTATGGACATCCTACTGGCTACTTCCTTCGTTTGAGGCCTGGGGTCAACATGAGGTGCACTCTTTGCCTCAGGCTCCTTGCTGCCTCCTTCGACTGCAGGAATGCTAGGCCCTCAAGTTGAGATTCAAAAGGCTTGAGTACTTAGCCAATCGAAGGATACAGAGAACCTGTTTTAAACTTTTAAAATGCAACATTCAAGTGTAACTTTTGAAAGCTATAGGCCAGGGGTTAGCACAAAATTATTGGTTCTCAAAGTCCAAAGCCTAACTAATCAGGGTTAAGATTTTCAACACATGGGCAATCAGGATCGAAGGTTAAAACATGGTCAACCTCCCTATATGAAATATCTACATTTTCTCTTTATTGGTATGTACACATGATATTTAAATGAAATAGTTCCAAGTTTAAAGAGAACTTACCTCTTGAAGTTATTTAATCGAAGGAAACTACAAGTGTCTTCCTTGGTGGCGAATGGGAGTTCGTTAGGGCCTTCCTGAGACTAGTCCAATTATTACTTTGTTCAAGTAGTCACTGAATTGAAGGAGGATATGTGAGTGAATCTAAGGTTCCTATATAATAGGTTAGGGAGTGAATCAAAATATTTTTATATTATGGTTGGGGAAGTGGGTCGAAGGTTAGTTATTTGGTCACTTGGGGAGTGAATTGAAGATTTTTATATTATGTTTGGGGAAGTACGTCGAAGGTTACTTATCTGGTCACTTGGGGAGTGAATCGAAGGATTCACTTAGTGTACAAGGGGGGCTGAGTTTTTTAGGAGTGTTAGGAATATTTGAAAAGAACGTTGGATGGATGTTTGAGAGTTTTGAGGAATTTCTCACAACAAGAGTTTTCTTGCAACTATCCAGGGACCCCTAAGATGTGTGGTGGAGGCTCATATTTATAGATGGCTTTGGCTTATGTTTTAGGAGGGAAAACAAAAAATTTAAACAAAATAGGCATGTTGTGCTTGTAGCTTTCGAGGGGGCAGTATTCATATGCCAAATTGGTGCAAGAACAAAAGCAGTGTTGCAGGACTGTTGTGCAGCAGTTTTTGAGTGTTATGGCCAGTGTATCAGGCCTGAACTAGGCAGCATATGGGACTCTGGCCAGCAAGTATCTCTGGACATCTCAACCTTTTGTTTTGACTCTCTAGACCTACCCTTCGACCAGACTCCTCAACAACATTTCTTTTCAAATCAAAGTGTCCTTCGAATGGCTCATATGGATATCCTTTGAAAGGGCCCAAATAGGTTCCTCTCGACTAGAACATTTGTGTTCTCCTTCGAATGGTCCAAATACATGCCCCTGGAATGGATCACCAAAGTATGTCATTTGATTGGGACATCCAGGTATATCTAGAAAGTCCTTTGAATGTGTCATCATGGTACTTCTTTCGCACGAGACAATGGCATAGTGTAGAGTTTGTGTGTTGAAGCAAACTATTTCCAAGGGGGATACTGCCCAGTCGAAACTAGCGCGAAAGTAACCAATACTTTGTGGGCGCCATTGCCTTGTGAATCCTAGCCATAGGGGAGTTTTGCCTTGTTAATTATGGCCTAAAGGGAGTCTTGATTCTTATATTGAAGGATTCACACGCCTCAAACGAAGGATGCATACAGAGGGTAAGGGGTACAATCGAAGCTTGCAACAAAGGAGGGCCACATACCCTAAACGATAGGTGTAACCAAAACTTGTATTGAAGGATCCACACGCCCCAAACGAAGAATGCATGCAGAGGGTAAATGGCACAATCGAAGCTTGCAACAAAGGAGGGCCACATGCCCCTAACAAAACAGGCCCGCGGGAGGAAAAATGTGTAATCGAAAGAGACCAAAAAAGAGGCCTTTGCCTCCTGAATCGAAGGACATCAGCAGGAGGCTTTTTTCCTTGTGAATTGAAGCTATTTGAAGATAAGTGTTGCCCCGGCGAAGCTTGCAACAAGTTTTTTAAAAGGGTGACTTTGGCCTTGTGCATGCTAGCATGGTGAGAAATTATGCCTTGTGAATTTGGCAAACATGCAGGAAAGGGGCTATATGGCCAATCGAAAGATGTATACCCATCTTGCACAAAGAGACTAAAATTTTCAAATGAAACAGCAATTGAACTTGTCCAAAAGAAATATAGTGCTAAACCAAAGCAGGAAATGAACTTGCCCAAAAGGAGTCCAGTGCCCAAAGGAAGGGTGTAACCAAAGCTTGCAAAGAAGGAGCCAAAGTGCCCAATCAAAAGATGTAAAATCGAAGAGAACTTGTTTTTCCTTCAATTTTGTCAAAAATAATATTTTCATCTGCTTTTCCCTTTTTAGCAATTTCCTCTTTTAACTTGAAGCTGGAAAATCCAATTGTATTTGTGTAAGCTTGAATTTTTGAGAATTCTTGTGAAAAATTCCTTGAGAAATGAGAGGGCAGATTTTGGGGTACAACAGCTGCCCCTGTTCAATCTTCTTAAACCTGAAGAGTTAGATTGGTGAATCTGCCCTTCGTGACTTGAAGGCAGAAGATGATTGAACACTAGAGTGCCCAGAAATTTGCACTCGATGATGTGGTGGTTGATTGTGTTGAGAATGGGCTTAATGATGCCATTTGGAGAAATGATGGATAGTTGTCAGAGATGGGCTTATAGATGCCATCTAAAGGTGATTGTTGACATAAATTAGACTAAGTCTAAGCTTGACTTTAACTAGAAAAGAATCATAATAAATCTTTGGAATGATTTGTCTGAACCAGAGAAAGTGTCTACTAGAAAAGAATCAGGATAAACCATTGATCTATTTAAAGTGAACCAGCAGAGGTCTTGAATTATATTTAACTGGGAAGAATCAGGATAAATCTTTAGAGTGATTTATCTGAACCAGAGAAAGTGTCTACCAGAAAGGAATCAGGATAAACCATTGATCAATTTAAACTGAACCAACAGAGGTCTGGAAAAGAATCAGAATAGATCTTTGGAACGATTTATCTGAACCAGAGGAAGTGTCTACTAGAAAGGAATCAGGATAAACCATTGATCAATTTAAATTGAACCAGTAGAGGTCTTAAATTATCTTTAACTTGGAAGAATCAGCATAAATCTTTGGAGTGATTTATCTGAACCAGAGAAAGTGTCTACCGGAAAGGAATCAGGATAAACCATTGATCGATTTAAACTGAACCAGCAGAGGTCTGGAAAAGAATTAGAATAGATCTTTGGAGCGACTTATCTGAACCAGAGGAAGTGTCTACCATAAAGGAATTAGGACAAACCATTGATCGATTTAAACTGAACCAGCAGAGGTCTTCAATTGTCTTTAACTGGGAAGAATCGGGATAAATATTTGGAGTGGTTTATCTGAACCAGAGAAAGTGTCTACTAGGAAGGAATCAGGATAAACCACTGATCGACCTAAACTGAACTAGCAGAGGTCCGAAGGAAATATTCGTCATGTAGATAGTCACCCAGTCATATTTCAAGAATTGATCTACAATTGATTTGTTCACAGATAGTTATCTTGTCTTGTTGAAAATTTATTGATGATAATTTTCTGTTGATTGATCTTTCCTGAAAAGGTAAAGAGTTAGTTGTATGCAATGCCATGATGTATTAAATGCATGGCGTAATGATATTTCTCAAAATAAATGAGATCGCAATATATATGCATTTGTGTTTTCGATGCTATGATGTATGAATGCAATGTATGAACATATTAATTGTTTTGCTGCAGTGTTGTTGGATTGGGGAAAATAAATCCCTGACTGTCGCTAGGAATAAGGAGTGTGAAAGCGTTGATAGATGGATTTCCATTATTTAGAGAAATAAACTCTGTTGGGGAAGGGAAATGTCGTGCATTTCTCGTGGACTTGGCGAAATCCTGTTTGGGAATCCTGAGAAGCTGGGCGACTTTCACTGGGGAATCTTTGGAGCGGTAATTGGAAATTTTGCTCCGTCGGGGATATGAGAGCATCTGATACCATTAGGCTGCATACTGAGGATACGACAGTGATCTTGTAGAAGGATGTCTCTGCCTCTGCTCCTACTAGAGAAAGTACCTGCGGGGACTTTATGGAATGGCCTATAGATATTATCCTGTTTCTTAAATTCATTAGCAATTGTCTTTCTATTTTCTTTTCCTTTTTTATGCGTTCATTTGTAAACAGTAATTACGTTCAAATGCATATGTTCAAAAATAATCACTTGACATTTTTGCAAACAAAACATGAAAGTAAAACAAAAAATATATAGTTTTGCACTTTTAAAGGAATAACTTTGTATTAACTTGAATAAGCATTTTTGTACAAAGAGATGAACGTCCTAGTAAGAGAATGTCGTCGTAAGAATTAAAACTAATACAAAGAAAGACAGCTATTTGAAATAATCCCATGGGGTTCCCATTCTGCTATAGCCTTTATGTATTTGAGCGTCTCATCCACTTGTTGTTTTGTCTGAAGCTAATTGGATTGATTAGTACCGTTTGAGTTTGACAATTGATACTGAAGTTTGGTTGTAAGGTGATCCAACAAGACATAGTCATACGCTTTAAATCTCTAACTTTTGCCTGGACCGCCCTCTCGGGTTTTCAGTCCACCAGGATACCCTTTTTTACCCAAGCCGCCTTTTCATGTTTTCAGCTTGTCGGGTGTACAGATTTTTTTTTATGTTTATCCTTAATTTTTGCCTAGGCTAGTCAACCTAGCGAGTCTTTTTCATGTGTAGTATCTTTTTACTATGTCCGCGTTTATAGGGTGCGGAAGGTCGTCGTCGTCCATAGTAGTTAAGATCATGGCCCCACCAGAAAATATGTTTTTGATCATAAATGGTCCTTCGTATGTAGGAGTCCATTTGCCCCTGGGATCACCTTGTGGCAGTATGATACACTTGACTACCAAGTCACCAACTTAATATACCTGACGTCTGACCTTCTTGTTAAAAGCTTTAATCATACGTTTTTGGTACATCTGGCCATGGCAGACAATCGTAAGCCTCTTCTCATCAATCAAGTTCAAATGGTCAAGTCGAGTTTGAATCCATTCATTTTCCTTCAACCCTACATCCCTCATGATTCTCAAAGAAGGTATCTGGACTTCAATTGGTAGGACACCTTCCATGCCGTATACCAAAGAGAAAGGAGTTGCCCATGTTGATGTGCGCGTTGTGGTATGGTAATCGTGGAGAGCAAATGGTAACATCTTATGCTAGTCCTTATAGGTAACTGTCATCTTTTGTATGATCTTCTTGATGTTTTTATTAGTGGCTTCTACAGCACCATTCATCTTCAGCCGATAAGGGGAAGAGTTATGATGTTGGATCTTGAATTACGCGCATAGTCCGGTGATCATAGTATTGTTGAGATTGGTACCATTATCTCTAATGATTCTCTCTAGAATACCATACCGACAAATAAGATTATGTCTGATGAATCGGGCCACAACGTTCTTGGTAACATAAGCAAATGAAGTTGCCTCGACCCACTTCGTGAAGTAATCAATGGCAAACAAGATGAAGCGGTGTCCATTAGAAGTTGTAGGTCTGATCTCTCCAATCATGTCAATGCCCCACATTGTGAATGGCCAAGGAGCAGTCAGGATGTTTAGAGGAACCAAAGGTATATGTATTTTATCGGTATAGATCTGGCACTTGTGACAAGTCTGTGAATTCTAATAACAGTCTGCTTCTATGGTGGACCAGTAGTATCTTGCCCGTAGGATCTTTCTAGCCATCGTGTGCCCACTAGAATGGGTGTCAAAGGTACCTTTGTGTAAATCCACCATGATATTTTCTGCTTCACTCTTGTCTATGCACCAAAGTAAAGTAGAGTTGTGGTTGCGCTTATAGAGGATTCCGTTACTAAGGAAGAATTTAGCAGAGAACCTTCTTAAGAACTTTTTATTATTGACTGAAGCTCCCTCCGGATATTCTTGGGCCTCGAGATATCTCTTAATTTCATGGAACCAAGGCTTGTCCACTACTTCTTCAGTATCAATCTCATGACAGTATGCTGGTTCGTCTCTCATCTCAATAGTGATCCGAGGAGCCTCATTATCCCACCTGATTTTGAACATGGATGACATAGTGGCTAGCGCGTCCGCTAGTTGATTTTCCTCTCGTGAAAAATGCTCAAAGGTAATTTCCTCAAAATGTGGGATCAGTGTCAACACATGTTCTTTGTAAGGGGTGAGATTAGGATGCTTCGTGTCCCATTCTCCTTTGATATGAATGATTACTAAGGTTGAGTCTCCAAATACACTTAAGGATTTGATCCCCAAATCTATGGCATCTTTGAGACCCATAATACACACTTCATATTCAGCCATATTATTGGTACAGTTTAAACATAGCCTAGCAGTGAAGGGAGTATGGAAGCCTTCAAGAGATATGATCACGGCGCCGATTCCACTACCGAGTGAGTTGGAAGCTCCGTCAAAAACCATCATCCATCGGGATCCTTGTTCAGTTCTGTCATACGGTCTGAGTTCTTCACATTCATTTACCAACATGATGTCTTCGTCCAGAAATTCAAAATTCATGGATTGATAGGCATCCACAGCCTCATGAGAAAATGATCAACTAGTACACTTCCCTTTATTGCTTTTTGGGTAGTGTACTGAATGTCGTATTTGGTCAGGACCATCTGCCATCTTGCTACTCATCCAGAGAGGGTGGGTGTTATACCCCAAAATTTGCCTTCCCATTTCCTCAACATTTTCTCATCACAAAACCCTTGGAGCTCAAGATCCAATTAGGGTTTCCTCTGCTCAAGACTTCTCCTTGTATTGTTGACCCAAATTAGGGTTTGTGTTTGAACAAAGATATTTTGACCTAAAATGCCTAAGATGACTTTCATGCTTCATGTTGGACTCCCAAGTTTATCCATACCAAGTTTCAAGTCTTGATTCCAAATTTTGCCCGGTCAATTGGACAATTGACCTAGAAATCAACTGTATTGGGAAAAAGTCAACTGTGGCCAATTGACAGTCAAATCTCATGAAAATTGACCCACTGTTTCCAGTGATTTCTGGTAAACAACCGCTAGTCTTCCAAACTATCGAATAATCTTTATTAACGCTACTCAATCTCTTTGGTAACTCACAGGATCGACTAGATTGATCCTAGGACTCCTTGGATATTAAGGTTACTCTCACAATCGAACAATTATTCATGGGTGCTATCGTACAAATGTTTGGTTTATTTCGATCCCTCTCTCTAAGAGTTTAAAAATGTGGTCAAAATGTATGTGAAAACTAAGTTATACGAATAATTGCTAATTGTAATGCTGATTGAAAAGACATATAAAACTGTATGGAAAATGAAGTAACTGGTTTCGACCCATAAAACATTTAACACAAAAGGTTTCTGGAATGTGGAAGTTTAAAATGTGAAGAAAGCGTTTAATGCAAGAAATCTAGAAATGACTTTAAGTGAAAGTACATGTTTGAAGAATAATACTTGAAAGTAAAGATATTGAGAGCGTAAAAGTTCTCTGAAATATAGAGTGCTCGAAATATAAAGAAAGCAGTAAAATGTAAAACTTTGAAGAAAAGACTTTGAAATGAAAAGACAGTAGATAAAGAAACTTGCAAATGTTATTCGACAGAAAGAAAAAGAAGGAAAGTGGTTGAAATAGTAAAAAGGCTTTTATTAAATTAGAAATACATGGTGCTATCATACATACATTTCTCTTGCATTCGTTTCCCTTGCCATGTGGTAGTTTGAATGTTATTGAGTATTTTGTATAACAGATATGACACCCTGAAATCCTAACACTAAGACTTCTATTTATACTAACTCGACCCTAACGGTCTCGCTACAAGATCATGCCACGTTTCGAACATGCAAGACAACGCTCCTTTCATCTTTCCACGTGTCCCCAAATGCTCCAACACATAACTTTCAAACTTTGAAAGTCCCGCTTTCATTTAAATTTTAAATGCTTTGGTGTTTCTCTGTTTCGAACGCTCTTCTCAGACCTAGCTTCGCTGCTGTTTCGAGACCCCTTTGGATACGCTCCCATGATCACCGTTCGAAGCTTCAAGCTTTGACACACTCATTCGAAACACTGCCTCTGCAATTTCGAAGCGTGGTGTTTTAATTCCATTTCGATCAGAACTTCTAGCTCTTTTTGAATTCTAAATAACACTATCAAAATCTTCAGCCAACAAATTGCCCCTTTAAAATATGTATTTCGATCTCTCTGAGAAATGCCTATTTTAAACATTTATACAAGATTTTGATAGGATTTTCGAATCATTATAGCATTTAATGCGTTTGACCCTAGTCACATCAATCATAGCATCCTTTGGGTACCTTAACCGCCCAGAGTCACTTCACAGCATGGTGCAGTTATAAGTAATGATTGTTTTTAAAATCACGCCTATTACCTATATCAACTTCTCGCCACCTCTTCATCACACCAATCCATGATCTCCACGTATCATACCTTCACTCGGTGGACGCTTAATCTTCTTATTATAAAACGTCAATTTAACCTTCCTTTTTCCTTCTTTACACTCTAAACCTTTCAAACTCTGGAATTTTACTCTTCTTCTCTCATAAACAATCTAAGCTCTCAAACAACAAAAATGTCTTCTTCCACATCATCCCAACTCAATAAAGTCTCCAAGAAGAAAGGAAAAACTACAGGAGCAACTATGGAGAGTAAAATCGTCACCATTCAAGGCCAATCTGCTCTTGCTCCTCAAATGATTTCCAAAGAAAAAGAAATGCTGTACGCATCACAGGTACTCATCCCTACCCATGTTGCTGGTAAGAGGTTAGCCTTAAATGGCCCTCTTACAGTTTTTGAAATACTAAAGGACACCAGGACCATTTTTCCCGTGTGTTATAACTTCAAACCTTTATTCAACAAAATGGATGCCCCTAGGGCAGTAGAATCTCTTAATCCGAATACCACAGAAACCTCAACTGTTTATCCTAAGGACCCATTTATCTTGGATTATGTAAAAAGCAATTTTAAACCATTCCGATCTTGCCCTACTGCTGATGTTGCTTATCAAAACTGGTTCACGAAAGTAGAAGCCAAAAAATCCCAGCAATGGGAAGAACTAGGCATTTATAACCTTATTAAGCTATCGAAACCTGGATTCACCTATAGTCATCCTCTGCTATTTGCGTCCCTCTATTTCTGGGATAGTACCTACAACACTTTCCATCTTCCAGGTGGAATGATCACCCCAACCTTCTTCGATATAGCAGCCATTACTGGGCTGTCGCCAGTGGGGGAAACTTATGTTCCTGACAATGAAGAGCACTCAAGCATAATTGACTTCGAAGTCAAGTTAGCCAGCTTCTCCAAATTTATCGGCCATTATCATGCTGAAGGGGATAATGTGTCTGACACAGAGCACATTGCTTTCTTAACCCTGTGGCTGTCTAGGTACGTTTTCTGCAGTAGATCCCTGCAGGTAGCTAGTAGGTTCATTCCTTTAGCTAGGGATTTACATGAAAATCGCAAAGTGTGCCTAAGTGAATTACTCTTAGTTGACCTCTATGAGAGCCTGAGGTCAGCTGTTTCGAGCCTCAAATCCCACACTTCCAAAAACATTCTCTTAGCTGGCCCATTTTGGTTACTTCAATTATGGCTCAACGCCATGTTCGAACCTTCTTTATCAACCGCCAACACCATAGATGAACAAGATTCAGAAATAAGTGATAGGATAGTCGAAGGCACTAGGCTTCGCAGACTAACCCCTAATGATGACAAGGACGACTTCAAGGTTCAATTTTCGAAGTACATCTTGATACTCTCAAAAAGACATAAGTTCGAAGAGAGCATGGCGCCCTTTGCTTCGAGGGCTCATGGACCTTCTTGGTTCACCATGGCTCTCTCAGAAGCCATCAAGAGTAAGGAAATCCAAGATGTGTGGAGAGCTTTCTTGCTTCCTAGACTTATCTCTTCAAGGATAACCCCAGCTAAGAACCAAATTCTTCTCTTTGCCTACCAACCAAACTTCGTTTCGAGGCAGTTTGGCCTATGCCAACTGATTCCTGAACCTTTGTTCCAGACTGAGAGCGCCATCACATCTGGTCGAACTTTCAAGGCAAGGGAAGCCAAGATCCAGCAAGAACAATATCAGGGCTTTGCCCAATTTGAACTGATAGCCTTCGAACCTACCCATCTCGCGGCCAAAGGATTTCTGGAGTGGTGGATTAAGTTTTATCAAGCTTGTATGTTCGATACACTTACTATTCGACAGAAACTAATTGATGCCTTCGATGTGCAGGTACCAGCAAAGAAAGGTATGTTTACTCATGCCAAAGAAATAAAAGCTTTTCAAAATTACTTCGAAACTACTTACGACCCCACACGCTTGGACTCCACTGTGCATCAAGCGGCTGAGACCTTGAAGGAAAAATTTAAACAAAAAGTTTCTAAGCTAAAACTTCCTTCAGGGCTGTCACCTGAGGATAGGTATAGGTTGGCATTCGAAATGCATCCACCTAAATTTCCCAGATTACCTACCTCAGAACTGGCTCTGGCTTGGTTTCCCCCATATCCATGGTGGTTTACTTGCAAAGAGATGTTCAAATATCTTCAAAGGAAACCAAAGCCATCTGAGACTGTGACATGGGCTCGACACTGGCTTCATGATTTCCCAGGACATCTTCGATATGACCTTTCTGCCATGTCAATTAAATCTGATCAAGGCACAGGTGCGAATGCTTGGGAAAAACTCCCAAATATCTTTTATTTTCCAAATCTTTAACCTTTGCTTTAAATGTTTTGATTTTCAGCTATCAGGATAAAGACTGCTGCCTCGAAATCGAAGGAAGGGAGTGCCTCTCAAACCTCCATTGAAACTACTGAAAAAGCTAATCCACCCGAAACGACTACTACTGCTGCAACTACACCAACAACAACAACGCCAACAACAACAAGTGCCCCGATTCCAACGGTAATCACTTAGTTTTTTATGCTTCGAATTCACTCAATCCTTTTATATCTAACTTCGTTAAAATTCGTTCAGACCAACAAGCTTCCCCCCACTACTCCCAAGAAGCGGAAACCAAGCACCACTGGGGAAGATCTGACTGCTGGAGGAAACTCAAACACTGCTTCGAAGAAGAAGCTAAAGAAAGCTACACCCAAAAGTACTGTTCCTACTAGTGTCTCTGGACTCGACTCCAGGGATGCTGCTCCCTTACCAAAATCCAAAAACCCACCTTCGACCTCCAACCCACAGTTGGAACGCATAGCTAGTAACCTCTCTTCTGAGGGCCCACAGGTAAATCGAACTTCTTTAAAAATGTTTAACTTCTTATTACCTTGGGGAGTGTCATCCTCTAACATTTTGCTGCTCCTTGCAGAACATCCTGAATCCCACTTCTACTATTTCGACCTCACCGTCCAGGGCTGCTGTTCCGCTTAACTCCTCTCCTCAAGGAGATTCCAGCAATTTGGTCCAAAACAAAGGTTCTTCCAACGTGGCGGTTTTGGCTGGAACTTCTGAGCAGCCAGATGACCAAGGTACCTCCATTCCTCTGAAAGAGGTGAACGAAACCATACCTCAAACGTCTGCAGAGGATTCACAAAGGGTTCTTCAAAAGTCCCCTCTTGAAACTCTTCAAGAGGATCCAAAGGATACTCAGACTAAAGAGGAAAAAGCTGATTCTGGGCAAGGATTCGAAGAATCTGCAGACGAAGAATCTGAGGAGGAAAACGCCAATGATGGGGAAAACGACAATGATGGTTCGACTGCCGGGACGGAGTCTAATGCACATAGCGGTGAAAAGGATGGTATCGAAGTGGTAGATTTGGACGAGGATGAAGAAGACCAAGAGCACGAAGCAAATGAAAGGGATGGTGATACAATCAACGAAAACCCAGAGGTTGAAACAAACGTGGTTCCCCTACGCGTGGAATTCCCCCAATCCTCTCCGTCTCGAATGACTGACGAGGAACTGGCACTTCTGAGGCGAAATGACCCTATTGGGTACATGAAGGCAAAGTTGGCCCAGAGGGACATCCCACTCGCTAGGGCTGGCACAAGTTCAACCAGCTATCCTCTTCCCACAGATGAAAGAGTTGTTCTTCTCAACAAAATTAGGAGAACTATTCTCAATGTGGATATCTTCGAAGTGCTTAAGCAAGATAGTACTGCTTGCTATACTATGAAGGAGCTGCTTACAAAGGTTAATCTTTCCAACTGCTCTTTGCCAGTTAGTACTCTCTTGTTTGATCTTCAGAATTTGCTGGACAACGTAACTGGCTATCTTCTCCAAGACGAATCTGCTGCCAAGAAGGTTCACGAGAAACGCATTGCTATGGATGCCGCCTATGAACAAGCTTCGAAGCTTTCTCAAGAAGCTGAAGATCAGGCTATGCATCTGAAGCAGGCAAAAACTGAATATGAGGCTCGAGCTGAGTCCATTCTTATTTGGGAAAGGCAGATTCTGGAACTTCAGCAGAAAGTTAAGGAGGCTAAGGAACAACAACTAGCCTTCGAAACTAATCCTGCAGGTAACCAATTCGAAGAGCTTCTCAACCGGGGGCTTGCAGAAATGGAGACTGCAGAACAACTTAAAGGAGAAGTGGCAACCTTGGAAGGTGCCAGGCGGTTTGCTCAGCAGAAACTTGAAACATTTCGAAGTACCTTTAATCGATTGAAAAATAATGTTTATTTCTAGATTTTTTGTCTATCTGACCATAACTTTGGTTCTTTCAATGTAATATTCGAACAACGCCATTTTGGCATTCTTATCTTGCCATCTTGGCTTTTTTATAATATTTTGTTTACGTTGTTACTATTCGAATTTCCCGCAGGCTTGGTTTATATTTCTTTAAATATTTCCCATTAACCTTTAGGACACGTTTATCATCCAAGAGTTCTTCGACTTCGTAGGCATTGTTTGAGAAAACTTTTAATACTCGAAAAGGTCCTTCTCAATGAGGTGACCATTTACCTAATGCTTTGTTCTTCTTATCCATAGGCAATATGACTCTCCAAACCAAGTCATTAATAACGAATACTTTTTTCTTCACCCTCTTATTGTATGTTCTGGCCACTCTTTCTTTTTGCCTCATCAAAATCTCCAACGCACGTAATCTAATTTCGTCCAATTCAACTAATTCATTCATCATCATTTCCCAATATAACGCGGCTGGAATTTCGTTTTGTTTCTGTATTCGAACTGATTGCAGATGAATTTCTACTGGTAACACTGCATCATGGCCGAATGTAAGTTGGAAAGGAGTAGTGTTAGTGGCTTCCTTTGGAGATGTTCTACAAGCCCATAATACTTGGTCCAGAGTTTTGTGCCAATTTCTTGGCTTCTTGCCAATATGCTTCTTGATTAATCCTATTATTACTTTGTTTGCCGCTTCGACTTGTCCGTTTGCTTGAGCATAATATGGTGTTGAAGTTAGCAATCTAAACCCCATTTCTTGGGCAAATCCTTGCATCTTTCTACCAGTAAATACAGAACCTTGGTCTGTAGTTATACTTTCTGGTAATCCAAACCTATAGATAATGTGCTTTTGTATAAATTCGATAATTGCCTCTTGATCAGCAACTACCAAAGGTATAGCTTCGATCCATTTGGTAAAATAATCTACTCCTACCAAGATATATTTCTGACCTTTGGACGAAGCAGGATTTATTTCGCCTATCAGATCTAATGCCCATCCTCTGAATGGCCATGGTTTGATGATCGAATGCAGCTCACTTGCAGGGGCGTGTTGAATTCCTGCATGTTTCTGACATTCCTCACATCCTTTCGCAAAGTCTATGCAATCTTTGAGCATGCTAGGCCAATACAAACCATATCGAAATAGCAACCATTTCATTTTATGGCCTGCTTGGTGTGCCCCACATGCCCCATTATGGACTTCAGACAATGCTAAATATGCCTCACTTTCTCCTAGGCATTTCAATAAAACACCTTCTTGGGTCTTTTTGAACAATTCGTTCCCCATGAGGAGATATGACAATGCTCTATATTTTGTTTTTCTATCTACTTTTAGAGTTGGGTCTGCTAAATAACTCTTTAATGGACTTCGCCAATCTGTATCTGACAAAGTATTTATGGCTAGAATTTCGAATTCCTGTTTCTCGGCATATCCCAATCTCATACTTTCCAGATCCGATGGTGTGAATCTAGTAGCCATAACTCTTCCCCTTATTTCGACCAAATCCTTAAGATTCTTGGTAGATACTCTATAACCTGAAGCCAACTGCGCTAAGTCATTTGCTTCTTGGTTTTCTAATCTTGGTATGTGTTGAATATCCATGTATTCAAACTTTCTCAATAGCCTATTGACTATGACGAAGTATATCATTAGATTTTCCTTTATGCACTTATATTCTTTTGTGATTTGTTTGACCACCAACTCAGAATCTCCTTTAATTTCGACTCTGGTTGCCCCCAATTCCAACAAAGCTTCAAGTCCAACAATGAGCGCTTCATACTCAGCTTCGTTGTTCGAACAACGAGGACCATCCAATTTATACTTGAATTTTGTTGGAATTCCTTCAGGAGAAATTAGAAGGACTCCAACACCACTTCCATTCTTGTGGGTTGAACCATCAAAGTACAATTTCCATGGTTGCATTTCGACGTAACTCATGCTTGTCTGCTCAACCAACGAATGATCCACAATGAAATCAGAAATCACTTGACCTTTCATAGCTTTTAAGGGCATGAACGTCAATGAATATTCTGTTAAGGCCAGAGCCCACTTTCCAACTCTACTATGCATTATTGGCTTTGAAAGCATATGTTTAATGACATCGAAGTGAGACGAAACATAAACATCAACAGGTTTTATATAATACTTGAGTTTCATACAAGAGAAATACAAACAGAGACATAGCTTTTCTAAATTGCTATATCTGGTCTCAGCATCATTCAGCACTCTACTTAGATAGTATATGGCTCTTTCGACGCCATTGTTATCCTCTTGTGCTAACATACTACCTATGCTAACTTCAGAGGCAGATATGTACAATCTCATGGGCTTCCCCCATGATGGTGGAGACAACATAGGAGGCTGGGAAAGATATTCTTTTATTTTGTCAAACGCCTCCTGGTGAGCTTCGTTCCATTCGAAGGCCTGACCTTGCTTCAGACGAAGTAACGGAGAGAAAGCTTGAGTCCTTCCACTCAGGTTCGAAATGAATCTTCTGAGGAAGTTAACTTTCCCTAGAAGAGATTGCAACTCCCTTTTTGACGCAGGTGCTTTCGTCTCCATTATGGCTTTGGTTTTGTTCTGGTTGATTTCAATTCCTTTCTTGTGGACCACAAAACCAAGAAAATCTCCAGCCTTGTTGTTCTGATGAATTTGCAACGCAGCAACCTTTCGATCTCAGCTTTAATTTTTGTGAGAACCGCTGGCGCGAATCTTCTGGGAGTTTGTTTGATGGGCCTCTTGCCATCTTTGATTGGCAGCCTATGTTCGACCAACTCCCTCTTTAAACCAGGCATCTCATCATAATCCCATGCGAAACAATCTTTGTTCTCCTTAAGGATTTCGATCACTTTTTCCTTGAGGCCTGGGCTAAGTTTAGCACTTACGTAAGTTACTCTTTTCGTTTTGTCATCCCCTAAGTTGACTTCTTCGAGCGGGTCCTGTGCCAACATTTTGACACCTGAGTTTATGGGATCCCTTTCGAAGCCTAAGGGTTCTTTGTCATAGATGGCATCCAACCTTTGATCCATCTCCAACTCTTCGCTGGGTGAGCATTTCGAACCCCCCCCCACTAACTTCATTCGTTTTTTCAAATGATTCATTTATTTCAGCCTCTAAGGCCGCTTTCGATTCATTCTCAGCCATATAGGCCGAAATCCTTTCGAAAAAGGTAGACTCAGTCATGGTTAAGGTTGTCGAAGTCCCAGCCTGCTGGCCGTTTTTGTATAGCACCTTCACCTTCCTCTTCTTTACTGATTATTGTTCTATCCCAGTAAAGTCCATCATGACGAAGTGTCATGTAGTAGTGGGCATTTCTAGTTTCATTCATCTCATCATTTGGAACACATGGAGCAATCTTTGCCAGATTTTTATCATAATCCCTTTTGTCAACTAAATTGACAGTTGACATAAAGTAACTCTGGTCTGCTTCGATGTTTTCCACGATTCCGTCATCTCTCCACAGGACTAGTCGTTGATGCATTGACGAAGGAACTGCTCCCACGCCATGGATCCACTCCCTTCCTAGCAGTAGGTTATAGTTGGCCTTGGCTTCGACAACCATAAACATGGTGGGCCTGCAACTTGAGCCTATTGTCAATTCCAACTGGACCACCCCCAGTGTTTTACCCACTTTTCCTTCATAATTGGATAGAACCATATTATGGGGCTTGATATCTCCTTCGCGGATTTCCAACCTTTTTAGCATGAAATGGGGAATCAGATTGACTGCAGCACCCCCATCCACTAGAACTTTGTTCACACCATGGACACCTACTTTCGCCCGAATGAAAAGTGGCTTGAGATGATTCTTCATTGTAGGCTCTGGACGTTCGAAGAACGCACTTTGTTCTTCAACAGCCCCATTGTCCATCACGTAGTAGCATACGGGCCTATGTTTCATTAAATCTGTGGTGTCTTCTTCCTCATATTCATTGATTTCGGTTTCCTGCCCGAATTCGCAGGGAAGCACAGACACTACGTTACAGTTCAGGTTAAATGAAGACTCCCCCTCCGATTCGAAGTTATCTGTTATCATATCTTCGTCCTCTTCCGGGCCTGGAGTGTATTCCTTTGGTCCGTCTTGTTGGTCTTCAGAAAAAAGCTTTCTGTTGACTGGAGGTTTCTCTTCCGTCTGACTTTTTGGTTTGTTGGTGCTCGATTCACCTTGTATCTTTGTTGAAGTATCCCCTTTGTTTGCCACAGCTTCTCTTTCAGCCTTTCGAATCCTTTGCTGTCTGCGCCACTGGGATCTTGACATGGGGTTCCTTCCTTTGTAATTTTCTAATCTGACTTCCTCCCTTTTTTGTGTGTTGAATTGCCTCCTGTATGTCACAGCATGGCGTGCATTTCGTTCAGCATTCCTCCATTTGTCTTTGCCTTTGTCATTTCTGGCTTGCAGCCATCTATCGGTTGGTACTTCAGCAGGGAGTTTGAAAGTCACTCTTCGAGCAACTTTGGGGTGAGGGCTATCAGGTCTTCGCTGTTTGTATCTGCTGTCGAAACGCGGACCCATCTGGGCAGTTTCTTGATGGCTCCAGCAAGGGGCGAAGGGGATCGTTTCGAAGGCCCTAGCCATGCTTTGGTCATACACAGCAGAACATCTTGGGCACACCAAGCACTTAGTTGCCCCCTTGTAGCAGCGAAAAACAAACTCCAACAAACTCTCTCCAGCCTTGGGGTAGCATCTAAAAAGTTGGTTATCCTGGCGCCAATTGTTGCCAGTTCGAGCCCTCTGTACCCTTTCGAAATTTGCAGCAATTCTTTGGTTGCAGAGGATGCTGCACCTAGGGAACAGTATCATGCCTGGATCTCCTTTGTGGCATGACATGAGATAGTTTTTGAGAGTATCATCTCCAGTGTGATTGTCCCCCATCCTATGCTTTTCTTTTTCTAAGTATTTTTCCACTTCCTTCATCTCAGAACGGGGTCTTTCCATGTCCACCATATTTATTTCCAAATCCCCCTCTTTTGTTTCGTCATCGCCCCATCCTGTGGGCTTTATATCTTCGATCTGGACCCTCGAACTTTCTGGGGCAGAATATTTGACCAGATAGTCATATTTTCCACTGGGTTCCCCTAGAGTGTCCCATATTTCCTTCTGAGAGGGGACTGGCTGCGTAATTTGGACTTTCTCTAATTCCAACCTCAAGCCCTCAGTGACTTGTGTAAATCCTTCGTTGTGATCCCCTTGGCCTTCAGTAGCCTGGGTTTCTCCTGCAACAGCCACAGGTCCAGCAATCGAAGTGTCTGGTGTATTCTGGATGCCTTCAATGACTTCCTCGCTGACTTCGACCATCACCCAGTTTTCGACTCCAATGTCCTTCTCTCCTGTTAGGGTGTCGCTTCGATCAATTTCCACCATGTTGACTTCTCCAATGCATGCAGGCTCGGAGTAGTTGGTGTCTGCGACGTCCAAAGGATCTTCGTCCACTTTCATCTTCACCTTATCAGCAAACTTTAATCTGCCATCTTTGATTGCGTTTTGAATCAAATCCCTGAAAAGAAAACATTGTGAGGTCTTGTGGCCTAGGAAACTATGATATTTGCAAAATCCCCTTTTCTTCCTCTGGTCCAAAGGGGGTATTTTGACATTTGATGGCACAATTAGTTGGCCATCTTTGACAAGCAAGTCAAAGATTTCGTCACATTTAGTGACATCGAAGGTGTAAACCTTCTTTGGAAACTTATCACTTTTCTCATTTTCAACAATATCTTTCCCTTTCGTAGGAACTAACATTTTGCAGGAGTAAGGCGGGGCCTGTTTTAATTCAGCGAGGTCGATTTCGACCTCTTCGAATTCGAATTCAGGATATTCTTCTACTTCCTCAGTTCCAACATAGGAAATCCTTTCTTTCTTACTATTCTTAAAGACTCGGGCTTTTTCGGCTTTTAGTCTTTCGACCTGTCGAACCCTATCGGCTAACTGAGCCATATCCCTCAAATGCTGAGTATCTAATTTCTTTCGAATAGAGTAATCCAATCCCCCAGCGGCCATTTCGACTAACTCATGCTCAGGCACTACTGTGTAACATCTGGATTTTAACAGCCTAAATCTATTCAAATAGTCATCAATGGGTTCAGTGAACTTTCTCTTAACACTGGCCAATTCCTTCAGACTTATTTTCGATTGTCCCATGTAAAATTGTTCATGGAATAATCTCTCTAAAAGGGTCCAAGTGTCAACAGACCCAGGAGGCAACGTGGTAAACCAAGTGAAGGCATTTTTTGTCAAGGAACTTGGGAAATATTTGATTCTGAGATCTTCATTATTGGCTATATCCCCCGCTTCGGTTAAATATCTCGCTATGTGTTCGACTGTTGACTCGTTGGTATCCCCAGCGAACTTTGTAAATTTAGGGACTTTGTATCCCCTTGGTAAATCAGTATGCATTATACAATCTAATATAGGAGAAGCGTAATTTGGCCTCCTCATTCCCATATTGAGGCCGTTTTGGGTCATGATCCTCTCTATCATGGTGGTCAGATTATTTTCTGCCAAGATGTTATCGTTTCGAATCCTATGAACGACAGCATCGGCATCTTGGTTTCGACCAACCAAAACAACTCCCCTAGGTTGTTCTCCTCGAAATTCTGGGGCTTCTGGTCTTTCGATCCTTGCCCCTGGTTCCATAACTTCCCTTTGTGGGCCCGGAATTATTGGGGCTTCTAACCTTGGTGCTCTGGCCCCTAAGTTAACCTCTTCTCTGGGTGGTCTATGAATTGGGTCGTTGGCAATTTGTTCTATAACAGGCACGTTTGTTCGAAATCCCGCCTGGTTCTGCCTACGCCTTTCTGTGGGAGCAAAGAAATCTGCTATTCGACTCATATTGTCAGCGTTTTCCCTGTTCGTCACAGTCACATTCTGAACTATTGGGGCGAATATTTCCTGCATGGTTTGCGCTAACACCCCTATCATATTGTGGTTGCTGTCATCCATCAATTGCCTAAAAGCCAACTGGTTATCTGTGGTTAGGATAGGCAACGTGCTATAACCCACTGACCCTTGGTTATTTGACATAAATTGGTTTGCCCCAGACCCAGATCCTAGTTGTGGGGATGAATTCGATGTGGAATTGTGTAAACCCGCCATAAAAGATGTTGGCATTCCGTAAGAAGAACTTCTAATTCTATTCCCATCGAAGCCGGGTGGTCTAGTTGATGGAGTGGAGAAATGGGATTGTGTCCCAGGTGGCGGAACGAATCCCCCAGGGTAGCCCATAGTTCCAGTATTTCCTAAGATCGAACTGTTGGTTGATATGCCACTTACTCCGTTGGTGGCCATGTTACTGGTTGAAGATGCAACAGCCTGTGCATTCGAAGGGATTACATTAGATGCTCCGCTCGAAATGGACGCGTTAGTGCCTGTTGCCTGTGGGCCACCTTGGTCTCCCTGTTGATTGTCTGAATTAGACATTTTGTCCAAACGTTTTCTTCTGGATAAAGGTTGGTTGCTGTTGGTTATCTTACCACTTCTCAGGTTCATAAAACAGCAAACTTCTTAGGTTCCTACGTTTCTGGGATGGCTATGT
The DNA here is from genome assembly GCA_948472305.1 of Vicia faba. NCBI lineage: Eukaryota > Viridiplantae > Streptophyta > Magnoliopsida > Fabales > Fabaceae > Vicia > Vicia faba. The sequence goes on from OX451741.1 coordinate 555,676,482, forward strand.
CTCGACAATCCTTAATTCTGATATCCAACTATTGGTGTCCCACTGGGCGTGCCAATTTGTTTCCAGTGATTTCTGGTAAACAACCGCTAGTCTTCCAAACTATCGAATAATCTTTATTAACGCTACTCAATCTCTTTGGTAACTCACAGGATCGACTAGATTGATCCTAGGACTCCTTGGATATTAAGGTTACTCTCACAATCGAACAATTATTCATGGGTGCTATCGTACAAATGTTTGGTTTATTTCGATCCCTCTCTCTAAGAGTTTAAAAATGTGGTCAAAATGTATGTGAAAACTAAGTTATACGAATAATTGCTAATTGTAATGCTGATTGAAAAGACATATAAAACTGTATGGAAAATGAAGTAACTGGTTTCGACCCATAAAACATTTAACACAAAAGGTTTCTGGAATGTGGAAGTTTAAAATGTGAAGAAAGCGTTTAATGCAAGAAATCTAGAAATGACTTTAAGTGAAAGTACATGTTTGAAGAATAATACTTGAAAGTAAAGATATTGAGAGCGTAAAAGTTCTCTGAAATATAGAGTGCTCGAAATATAAAGAAAGCAGTAAAATGTAAAACTTTGAAGAAAAGACTTTGAAATGAAAAGACAGTAGATAAAGAAACTTGCAAATGTTATTCGACAGAAAGAAAAAGAAGGAAAGTGGTTGAAATAGTAAAAAGGCTTTTATTAAATTAGAAATACATGGTGCTATCATACATACATTTCTCTTGCATTCGTTTCCCTTGCCATGTGGTAGTTTGAATGTTATTGAGTATTTTGTATAACAGATATGACACCCTGAAATCCTAACACTAAGACTTCTATTTATACTAACTCGACCCTAACGGTCTCGCTACAAGATCATGCCACGTTTCGAACATGCAAGACAACGCTCCTTTCATCTTTCCACGTGTCCCCAAATGCTCCAACACATAACTTTCAAACTTTGAAAGTCCCGCTTTCATTTAAATTTTAAATGCTTTGGTGTTTCTCTGTTTCGAACGCTCTTCTCAGACCTAGCTTCGCTGCTGTTTCGAGACCCCTTTGGATACGCTCCCATGATCACCGTTCGAAGCTTCAAGCTTTGACACACTCATTCGAAACACTGCCTCTGCAATTTCGAAGCGTGGTGTTTTAATTCCATTTCGATCAGAACTTCTAGCTCTTTTTGAATTCTAAATAACACTATCAAAATCTTCAGCCAACAAATTGCCCCTTTAAAATATGTATTTCGATCTCTCTGAGAAATGCCTATTTTAAACATTTATACAAGATTTTGATAGGATTTTCGAATCATTATAGCATTTAATGCGTTTGACCCTAGTCACATCAATCATAGCATCCTTTGGGTACCTTAACCGCCCAGAGTCACTTCACAGCATGGTGCAGTTATAAGTAATGATTGTTTTTAAAATCACGCCTATTACCTATATCAACTTCTCGCCACCTCTTCATCACACCAATCCATGATCTCCACGTATCATACCTTCACTCGGTGGACGCTTAATCTTCTTATTATAAAACGTCAATTTAACCTTCCTTTTTCCTTCTTTACACTCTAAACCTTTCAAACTCTGGAATTTTACTCTTCTTCTCTCATAAACAATCTAAGCTCTCAAACAACAAAAATGTCTTCTTCCACATCATCCCAACTCAATAAAGTCTCCAAGAAGAAAGGAAAAACTACAGGAGCAACTATGGAGAGTAAAATCGTCACCATTCAAGGCCAATCTGCTCTTGCTCCTCAAATGATTTCCAAAGAAAAAGAAATGCTGTACGCATCACAGGTACTCATCCCTACCCATGTTGCTGGTAAGAGGTTAGCCTTAAATGGCCCTCTTACAGTTTTTGAAATACTAAAGGACACCAGGACCATTTTTCCCGTGTGTTATAACTTCAAACCTTTATTCAACAAAATGGATGCCCCTAGGGCAGTAGAATCTCTTAATCCGAATACCACAGAAACCTCAACTGTTTATCCTAAGGACCCATTTATCTTGGATTATGTAAAAAGCAATTTTAAACCATTCCGATCTTGCCCTACTGCTGATGTTGCTTATCAAAACTGGTTCACGAAAGTAGAAGCCAAAAAATCCCAGCAATGGGAAGAACTAGGCATTTATAACCTTATTAAGCTATCGAAACCTGGATTCACCTATAGTCATCCTCTGCTATTTGCGTCCCTCTATTTCTGGGATAGTACCTACAACACTTTCCATCTTCCAGGTGGAATGATCACCCCAACCTTCTTCGATATAGCAGCCATTACTGGGCTGTCGCCAGTGGGGGAAACTTATGTTCCTGACAATGAAGAGCACTCAAGCATAATTGACTTCGAAGTCAAGTTAGCCAGCTTCTCCAAATTTATCGGCCATTATCATGCTGAAGGGGATAATGTGTCTGACACAGAGCACATTGCTTTCTTAACCCTGTGGCTGTCTAGGTACGTTTTCTGCAGTAGATCCCTGCAGGTAGCTAGTAGGTTCATTCCTTTAGCTAGGGATTTACATGAAAATCGCAAAGTGTGCCTAAGTGAATTACTCTTAGTTGACCTCTATGAGAGCCTGAGGTCAGCTGTTTCGAGCCTCAAATCCCACACTTCCAAAAACATTCTCTTAGCTGGCCCATTTTGGTTACTTCAATTATGGCTCAACGCCATGTTCGAACCTTCTTTATCAACCGCCAACACCATAGATGAACAAGATTCAGAAATAAGTGATAGGATAGTCGAAGGCACTAGGCTTCGCAGACTAACCCCTAATGATGACAAGGACGACTTCAAGGTTCAATTTTCGAAGTACATCTTGATACTCTCAAAAAGACATAAGTTCGAAGAGAGCATGGCGCCCTTTGCTTCGAGGGCTCATGGACCTTCTTGGTTCACCATGGCTCTCTCAGAAGCCATCAAGAGTAAGGAAATCCAAGATGTGTGGAGAGCTTTCTTGCTTCCTAGACTTATCTCTTCAAGGATAACCCCAGCTAAGAACCAAATTCTTCTCTTTGCCTACCAACCAAACTTCGTTTCGAGGCAGTTTGGCCTATGCCAACTGATTCCTGAACCTTTGTTCCAGACTGAGAGCGCCATCACATCTGGTCGAACTTTCAAGGCAAGGGAAGCCAAGATCCAGCAAGAACAATATCAGGGCTTTGCCCAATTTGAACTGATAGCCTTCGAACCTACCCATCTCGCGGCCAAAGGATTTCTGGAGTGGTGGATTAAGTTTTATCAAGCTTGTATGTTCGATACACTTACTATTCGACAGAAACTAATTGATGCCTTCGATGTGCAGGTACCAGCAAAGAAAGGTATGTTTACTCATGCCAAAGAAATAAAAGCTTTTCAAAATTACTTCGAAACTACTTACGACCCCACACGCTTGGACTCCACTGTGCATCAAGCGGCTGAGACCTTGAAGGAAAAATTTAAGCAAAAAGTTTCTAAGCTAAAACTTCCTTCAGGGCTGTCACCTGAGGATAGGTATAGGTTGGCATTCGAAATGCATCCACCTAAATTTCCCAGATTACCTACCTCAGAACTGGCTCTGGCTTGGTTTCCCCCATATCCATGGTGGTTTACTTGCAAAGAGATGTTCAAATATCTTCAAAGGAAACCAAAGCCATCTGAGACTGTGACATGGGCTCGACACTGGCTTCATGATTTCCCAGGACATCTTCGATATGACCTTTCTGCCATGTCAATTAAATCTGATCAAGGCACAGGTGCGAATGCTTGGGAAAAACTCCCAAATATCTTTTATTTTCCAAATCTTTAACCTTTGCTTTAAATGTTTTGATTTTCAGCTATCAGGATAAAGACTGCTGCCTCGAAATCGAAGGAAGGGAGTGCCTCTCAAACCTCCATTGAAACTACTGAAAAAGCTAATCCACCCGAAACGACTACTACTACTGCAACTACACCAACAACAACAACGCCAACAACAACAAGTGCCCCGATTCCAACGGTAATCACTTAGTTTTTTATGCTTCGAATTCACTCAATCCTTTTATATCTAACTTCGTTAAAATTCGTTCAGACCAACAAGCTTCCCCCCACTACTCCCAAGAAGCGGAAACCAAGCACCACTGGGGAAGATCTGACTGCTGGAGGAAACTCAAACACTGCTTCGAAGAAGAAGCTAAAGAAAGCTACACCCAAAAGTATTGTTCCTACTAGTGTCTCTGGACTCGACTCCAGGGATGCTGCTCCCTTACCAAAATCCAAAAACCCACCTTCGACCTCCAACCCACAGTTGGAACGCATAGCTAGTAACCTCTCTTCTGAGGGCCCACAGGTAAATCGAACTTCTTTAAAAATGTTTAACTTCTTATTACCTTGGGGAGTGTCATCCTCTAACATTTTGCTGCTCCTTGCAGAACATCCTGAATCCCACTTCTACTATTTCGACCTCACCGTCCAGGGCTGCTGTTCCGCTTAACTCCTCTCCTCAAGGAGATTCCAGCAATTTGGTCCAAAACAAAGGTTCTTCCAACGTGGCGGTTTTGGCTGGAACTTCTGAGCAGCCAGATGACCAAGGTACCTCCATTCCTCTGAAAGAGGTGAACGAAACCATACCTCAAACGTCTGCAGAGGATTCACAAAGGGTTCTTCAAAAGTCCCCTCTTGAAACTCTTCAAGAGGATCCAAAGGATACTCAGACTGAAGAGGAAAAAGCTGATTCTGGGCAAGGATTCGAAGAATCTGCAGACGAAGAATCTGAGGAGGAAAACGCCAATGATGGGGAAAACGACAATGATGGTTCGACTGCCGGGACGGAGTCTAATGCACATAGCGGTGAAAAGGATGGTATCGAAGTGGTAGATTTGGACGAGGATGAAGAAGACCAAGAGCACGAAGCAAATGAAAGGGATGGTGATACAATCAACGAAAACCCAGAGGTTGAAACAAACGTGGTTCCCCTACGCGTGGAATTCCCCCAATCCTCTCCGTCTCGAATGACTGACGAGGAACTGGCACTTCTGAGGCGAAATGACCCTATTGGGTACATGAAGGCAAAGTTGGCCCAGAGGGACATCCCACTCGCTAGGGCTGGCACAAGTTCAACCAGCTATCCTCTTCCCACAGATGAAAGAGTTGTTCTTCTCAACAAAATTAGGAGAACTATTCTCAATGTGGATATCTTCGAAGTGCTTAAGCAAGATAGTACTGCTTGCTATACTATGAAGGAGCTGCTTACAAAGGTTAATCTTTCCAACTGCTCTTTGCCAGTTAGTACTCTCTTGTTTGATCTTCAGAATTTGCTGGACAACGTAACTGGCTATCTTCTCCAAGACGAATCTGCTGCCAAGAAGGTTCACGAGAAACGCATTGCTATGGATGCCGCCTATGAACAAGCTTCGAAGCTTTCTCAAGAAGCTGAAGATCAGGCTATGCATCTGAAGCAGGCAAAAACTGAATATGAGGCTCGAGCTGAGTCCATTCTTATTTGGGAAAGGCAGATTCTGGAACTTCAGCAGAAAGTTAAGGAGGCTAAGGAACAACAACTAGCCTTCGAAACTAATCCTGCAGGTAACCAATTCGAAGAGCTTCTCAACCGGGGGCTTGCAGAAATGGAGACTGCAGAACAACTTAAAGGAGAAGTGGCAACCTTGGAAGGTGCCAGGCGGTTTGCTCAGCAGAAACTTGAAACATTTCGAAGTACCTTTAATCGATTGAAAAATAATGTTTATTTCTAGATTTTTTGTCTATCTGACCATAACTTTGGTTCTTTCAATGTAATATTCGAACAACGCCATTTTGGCATTCTTATCTTGCCATCTTGGCTTTTTTATAATATTTTGTTTACGTTGTTACTATTCGAATTTCCCGCAGGCTTGGTTTATATTTCTTTAAATATTTCCCATTAACCTTTAGGACACGTTTATCATCCAAGAGTTCTTCGACTTCGTAGGCATTGTTTGAGAAAACTTTTAATACTCGAAAAGGTCCTTCTCAATGAGGTGACCATTTACCTAATGCTTTGTTCTTCTTATCCATAGGCAATATGACTCTCCAAACCAAGTCATTAATAACGAATACTTTTTTCTTCACCCTCTTATTGTATGTTCTGGCCACTCTTTCTTTTTGCCTCATCAAAATCTCCAACGCACGTAATCTAATTTCGTCCAATTCAACTAATTCATTCATCATCATTTCCCAATATAACGCGGCTGGAATTTCGTTTTGTTTCTGTATTCGAACTGATTGCAGATGAATTTCTACTGGTAACACTGCATCATGGCCGAATGTAAGTTGGAAAGGAGTAGTGTTAGTGGCTTCCTTTGGAGATGTTCTACAAGCCCATAATACTTGGTCCAGAGTTTTGTGCCAATTTCTTGGCTTCTTGCCAATATGCTTCTTGATTAATCCTATTATTACTTTGTTTGCCGCTTCGACTTGTCCGTTTGCTTGAGCATAATATGGTGTTGAAGTTAGCAATCTAAACCCCATTTCTTGGGCAAATCCTTGCATCTTTCTACCAGTAAATACAGAACCTTGGTCTGTAGTTATACTTTCTGGTAATCCAAACCTATAGATAATGTGCTTTTGTATAAATTCGATAATTGCCTCTTGATCAGCAACTACCAAAGGTATAGCTTCGATCCATTTGGTAAAATAATCTACTCCTACCAAGATATATTTCTGACCTTTGGACGAAGCAGGATTTATTTCGCCTATCAGATCTAATGCCCATCCTCTGAATGGCCATGGTTTGATGATCGAATGCAGCTCACTTGCAGGGGCGTGTTGAATTCCTGCATGTTTCTGACATTCCTCACATCCTTTCGCAAAGTCTATGCAATCTTTGAGCATGCTAGGCCAATACAAACCATATCGAAATAGCAACCATTTCATTTTATGGCCTGCTTGGTGTGCCCCACATGCCCCATTATGGACTTCAGACAATGCTAAATATGCCTCACTTTCTCCTAGGCATTTCAATAAAACACCTTCTTGGGTCTTTTTGAACAATTCGTTCCCCATGAGGAGATATGACAATGCTCTATATTTTGTTTTTCTATCTACTTTTAGAGTTGGGTCTGCTAAATAACTCTTTAATGGACTTCGCCAATCTGTATCTGACAAAGTATTTATGGCTAGAATTTCGAATTCCTGTTTCTCGGCATATCCCAATCTCATACTTTCCAGATCCGATGGTGTGAATCTAGTAGCCATAACTCTTCCCCTTATTTCGACCAAATCCTTAAGATTCTTGGTAGATACTCTATAACCTGAAGCCAACTGCGCTAAGTCATTTGCTTCTTGGTTTTCTAATCTTGGTATGTGTTGAATATCCATGTATTCAAACTTTCTCAATAGCCTATTGACTATGACGAAGTATATCATTAGATTTTCCTTTATGCACTTATATTCTTTTGTGATTTGTTTGACCACCAACTCAGAATCTCCTTTAATTTCGACTCTGGTTGCCCCCAATTCCAACAAAGCTTCAAGTCCAACAATGAGCGCTTCATACTCAGCTTTGTTGTTCGAACAACGAGGACCATCCAATTTATACTTGAATTTTGTTGGAATTCCTTCAGGAGAAATTAGAAGGACTCCAACACCACTTCCATTCTTGTGGGTTGAACCATCAAAGTACAATTTCCATGGTTGCATTTCGACGTAACTCATGCTTGTCTGCTCAACCAACGAATGATCCACAATGAAATCAGAAATCACTTGACCTTTCATAGCTTTTAAGGGCATGAACGTCAATGAATATTCTGTTAAGGCCAGAGCCCACTTTCCAACTCTACTATGCATTATTGGCTTTGAAAGCATATGTTTAATGACATCGAAGTGAGACGAAACATAAACATCAACAGGTTTTATATAATACTTGAGTTTCATACAAGAGAAATACAAACAGAGACATAGCTTTTCTAAATTGCTATATCTGGTCTCAGCATCATTCAGCACTCTACTTAGATAGTATATGGCTCTTTCGACGCCATTGTTATCCTCTTGTGCTAACATACTACCTATGCTAACTTCAGAGGCAGATATGTACAATCTCATGGGCTTCCCCCATGATGGTGGAGACAACATAGGAGGCTGGGAAAGATATTCTTTTATTTTGTCAAACGCCTCCTGGTGAGCTTCGTTCCATTCGAAGGCCTGACCTTGCTTCAGACGAAGTAACGGAGAGAAAGCTTGAGTCCTTCCACTCAGGTTCGAAATGAATCTTCTGAGGAAGTTAACTTTCCCTAGTAGAGATTGCAACTCCCTTTTTGACGCAGGTGCTTTCGTCTCCATTATGGCTTTGGTTTTGTTCTGGTTGATTTCAATTCCTTTCTTGTGGACCACAAAACCAAGAAAATCTCCAGCCTTGTTGTTCTGATGAATTTGCAACGCAGCAACCTTTCGATCTCAGCTTTAATTTTTGTGAGAACCGCTGGCGCGAATCTTCTGGGAGTTTGTTTGATGGGCCTCTTGCCATCTTTGATTGGCAGCCTATGTTCGACCAACTCCCTCTTTAAACCAGGCATCTCATCATAATCCCATGCGAAACAATCTTTGTTCTCCTTAAGGATTTCGATCACTTTTTCCTTGAGGCCTGGCAATGGCAAACCAAGCTCACATATGGACTCAAGGACCCCATGGAATTATCTTGACATGCTCAACAAGTTCAAAAGATCCCAAATACACAAGATTGACAGTTGAATTTCCCAGTCAATTGATCAATTTTGACTGTATACTGAAAAGTCAAACTTTGACTTTTTGGTCAAAATCAAGTGTCAAGATTCATTTTTCATCAAAACATGCCAAATCATGAAACTTGTTCATCAAGAAATCAAGATGTGCAAATTAGGGTTTGAAATGAAGATTTTTCATAACTTAGAATTTTTCGAAGTTATGAAAAACCCTAATTTTTTCCTAACTTTGCCCCACTTTCTCACCAAGATTAATTTGGATTCAAGCAAAAGTCAAAACATGAAAGTTGTAGCCTATTGCAAAATCTACAAATTTTATTCATAAAGTTTTCCCAAAAGAAGCTTGTAGCTCAAGTTACAATTTTTGGAACAAGGGTACCAAACCATTCTTAACTTAGAGAAAATTTGACCTATTTTAGGCAAGGTTTTTACCTTCAAGACCATTTTTCACATACTTCCACTTGGAATTTCAATTTGCATTTCAAATATGAATTGTAGTACACATTCCAAGCTTTCCAAAATGTCCAAGAACTCATCAAACAACCTCATGGTTAGGGAGAATCGAATTTGGCAAGTTGGGAAAAACTCACTTTTGATTTGGCCAATTTACATGTTCATACATTTGTGCCATTTTGAATTCAGCATGCTTCCCTTGATTACAGGTCCTATATCCCATTTTCACTCAATAATTTAATGCTAATTCATTGTGCCAAGGCCTTGTTTTATGAGTTTAAGCATTACATGTTCAACTAAGCCATAAATAGAAAAAGTAAAATAGCCATTCTTGAAAAGTTACACTTTATGTCTAAAGCAAATCCAAGCAAGTACAGTTAAGATCTATTTGGCACAAGTTTATGGACTAATTGCACTGATCAAGACTAAGTGGTTCAGCATAGAATGGGGGCCTGTACAGGCTAGAAACACCAAGTTGCCTTTTGTTGCTTAAAGTGTAAGAAACATAGCATATCATCCACCAACTCTCATCTCAGCTAACACAACCTTAAGCAAACTTGTAAAACATATTCTAAACATCCATCCTAAGCTGAAACACGAGCCTAGCATCCCCAATACCTCCCCATTCCCAAAATCACCCTCAAACTGTTCAAACAAAGCATCTGCTGCAGTTTGAGTTCCATAGCTCAAACCTTCCATGCATTCTTGCTAAAAACACATTAAACACATCCCACAATATCCCTTGAAGCTATTCCAAACCTCAAACACGACCTGTAACACTCCCAGGCAACATCACCATTTTCATTTTCTTGTTTTGCAGCTGAAGTTCCATAGCACGATTCAAAAGGTTTCAAGACAAAGTAAAGCTTGGAATAGCATCCCTGGACATCAAGGAAGTTGTACCAATCATCACCTTGAATTGAAGACACCTCCATCACCAGATACAACTTCAACTGAACAGGTAAGTTCATGAACTCGTATCTCTCTATCCAGGCATTTTTAGCTTTAGGTTTGTGAAGAAAACATGTCACATTCATAGCCCTGAACATGCCCATGTAATTAGATTTCATTTATATTATGTATGCTTAGAGAATTTTAAGTCTGAACATTGAATAAAATTTAGGTCAGGAATTGGGGGAGAAGAAATTTTCTCTCATTTCTGAGAGTTAGATTGACTTCTTTATATGTCTAGAATCGTGGCTTCAAGCTCTATAGGTTTCATGTTGGAAGATTTGGCAAAAGATCAAAGAATCAGGAGTTAGGGATTTGAGAAGAAAGGCGCGTGTTTTTGAATATGTTTGTCTGAAGGTTGAAGACAACAACCTTCTGGGCTGGGCTTTGTTTGTCATTTCTGTTTACACACCATTTTCACTTTGACACCCCCTAGGCCCATTTTGCTTATTTTCATGATTTTTTGACTTTTCTTTTTTTATTCTGACTTATTTATTTTTTCTTATAATATTAAAAAATATAAAAAATATTTTTTACACCATTTTCATATTTATTAGGTATTTATTTGTTTAGATCAATATTTGTACATAAATAAATATATAAACATACTTTTATTTAAAAATACTAAAAAATATGCAAACATATTTTATTTCTGATTTTTATTTCATTTTATCTTCTAAAAATATTTCATTTAAAATATACTTTTTTTTATAAATATTAAATATTATTATTTTGTATATAATATATATTTAGTAAATAATACAAATATTTATATATATATTAGTATGTTTAGGTTAAAAATACAAAATATATACATTTTATTTTTTATTAATATTTAACATTAAAAAAATCCCTTTTGACAAATATACTTCATTTTTATTTTATTTTTGTATATCATAAATAAATGTGTACATATTAAATAATTAATACATTTTATTTAATAAAATTAGGGTTTTGCCCTAAACACAAAAAACTCCAAAAAAATAATCCTTTTTATTTTGTTTATTTGACATATAAAAATACTTTTTTTTCATACACATAAAAAACCCTTTTGCATCTTGCATATTTATTTTATTTCCATTTAATTTGTGCAATTAAATATCTTGTAAATAATTTAATTTTGATGTAATAGTTTAGGTTTAAATTCCTTGTCAAAAACCCCCCATTTGAACATTTGTACCCCCCCTTCCCATATATTATGTTGTAATAGCTTAGTAATTTTATTTTTTCGCACTTTAATGCTTTCTAAATATACCATGTTAGAATTAGGATTTGTATGCGAATAAAAAAAAACAAAAATAGTTTGACCTAATTTCAAGATAAACAAGCATGAAAATGGACAACACTAATCACACTTGCACCCCTAGGGTATTCCACTTGTTGCCTTCAATAAATGGGCCATATTGCATGTTAGGTCTCTTTGGGCAAAAACAAAACAAACAATCAAATGATCATAGTCCCTCGATGACGCTTTCGAAAGTTGCCTAAAAATGATCAAGTCCCTTAAAGAAAATTGCCCAAAGATACTTGGCACCATTGCAATTATGGTCTAAACGATGACCCGCGCCCGTCCCTTTAACATCCTAACACAAGATTGTCCACCAAATGCAATGGTGGAACAAAATTGTTAAAAGGGTTAAAACATAGCAATAATCTTTGAGAAATTTAGGAGTAGATAACCTCTTAGTTACTTGAATCAAACTTGCAAAACAAAACACTTGCCTATTTTCTAAAACCACACCTCACAACACTTTCAAAACAAACTTTCAAAAACAAATGAAAACCTTTTCAAAAGACATACACCTTTGTATACATCCCAACATGGATCATTACAAAGGTTGCCACCATATTGGCTTCTTTTCAAAACATTTTCAAACCCACACACACAAAGCACCATTTCAAACAATTGAAAATTAAGGCAAGTTGATCTAAGCAAGTAACTAAGAGCCCATGGATAACCATGGATAGAAAGGGTGATAATACCTTCCCTTTCTATAATCTACTCCCCGAACCCAAGAAAACATCTCAAAGGTTTTTGCTGTGCTTTTTAAACATTTCCTTAGGATAAAATAAAAAGTCGGTGGCGACTCTTGCTCAACCGAAACATTTGCGAAAACAAACGCAAAACCATAGTCAGTTCTCCCACCGTATCACAGAACTGGCGACTCTGCTGGGGAAAACTTAAAAGTGGAGTAACCTTAGGGCTTAGATCACCTTTGTTTTCAATTGTTTGCCTTGTTTGCTTTTATATTTGTGGGCTTTGCATCGGAGTTTCATAGATCCTAACCCGGATTTGGGGAATACCCTTTTTAGGTAGCATAATCTGTGAGGGACCTGTCCGGCGTAGACCGACATGGGTGAAGCAGTGGCTATGTTGGTGTGGCACCTTGGTCTGTACCTATATCCCTTGTGTTGCAACGAGGATAATATGGGTCTTCTAAGGAGTCATTAAACACCAACCAACCTTAGAACCCTAAATTGACCAAACTTGGCCATAGAACAGTAGCAGTATGCTACACTCATTGAGGCTAAACTCTCGCAATGGTTCTGGCCGCAAGAAAAGATTGCGATGCTGGAGTTATGACCGATTGAGGGTAGTCAATGATTTGAGATCCTCTAGAACCCGGTTACTTTTGATAGGACAGGTTCTAACCAACGAAACTAAAAGAGGGTAATACCTAAACTTCATGTTGGCCTGAAACCTAAGGGTTGTCTTGTGTGACTTGTGTGCCTTATCATGCTTGCCTGTGTGAATACTTGTGGTGTGCTTCATCATAGCATCATGCCATCATACCATTGCATGCATCTTGTATAAAGGACTAACCCATTTCAAAGACAAAAAAGTTTCATCTTTGCTCTGTTTTGTAGGACATCATGATGCCCGTGCGTAGGAATACTATCTGGCTCAAATTTGTTCAACCACCAGCTCTGCTCAAAGATTTGGTTGGTAGGATTCCAAACACTACTTCCTTCATCAAAAGGCATGGTTCTCTCCTTGGCTTGATCACTGCAAAGTGGGACCAACAACTGATAAGTGTCCTGACCCAGTTTTATGACCCCCTGTATCATTGTTTCACCTTTCAAGACTTCCAGCTGGTCCCTACCCTGGAAGAATTCTCTTATTTGCTTGGTATCCCTGTTTTGGAGCAAACTCCATTCACTGGTTGGGAAAAGACTCCTAGGCCTGAAGAGATTGCTGCAATTCTCCCCTTGACCAAAGAAGAGGTATTGGCTAACTGGGAAACTAGAAGTGGAGTTAAGGGCTTTTTGGTCAAATTTCTGGTTGGCAAAGCTAATGATTTCTGGAATGACTTAGACTTCAAGGCGTACGAAGACATTATGACTCTTTTAATCTATGGTCTGGTATTGTTCCCAAATCCTGACACCTTTATCAGTATCTATGCCATAAGGATCTTCATGTCTCGGAATCCTGTACCCACTCTTTTGGGTGATATCCTGCAACAACTCTATGCTCGTACTGCCCGAAAACGGGGAACTCCGTGGTGTTGTGCTCCTTTGCTAGTGAGGTGGTTTATTTTGCACCTTCCTAAGTTCGTGCTGAAGAATGAAGAAGGAAAGGGTTGGGCTCATAGGTTAATGTCTCTCACTGATAATGACATCACTTGGACTCTCAGAGGTTTGGAAGAGGTAGCTGTTATTGATCGTTGCGGAGAATACCCTAATGTCCCTTTGATTGGTATGCAAGGAGGAATCTCTTATAATCCATGCTTAGCTCTCCGCCAGTTTGGAAGAGCCAGAAGAGTAGGGCCTCATGAAATGTTGGTTCCTCACTTCCATTTTGAGTTTTAGGCAGACAGTGACAAACTACGCCATGGATTCATTAAGGCTTGGGACAGAATTCACAAAGCTGACCCACATGAGTTGGGACCAAAGACTTCTCTACCAATGGAACCCTATTGCAGATGGGTCCGCATCCGTGCTCAGAAGTTAGGTATGCCGTACGAAGCTGTCAGACCTATCATTCTTGAATCTCCTGATGAAGATGGGGTTCCTCCAACTGTCCTCCCTCCTCAGATACCCACTGATTTTGACACAGTGAAGAGATCTTGGGCGCAGCTAAAGGAAGAACGGGATTTTTATCGGGAAAAGTTCAACGAACAGGAACGGAAGATCCAGAGGCTGACTAAGCAATTGGAGGAGGAGCGGGTCCTGAATGATTACATCCACACTGAGAAGAGCAGGCCATGGGAGCACTGATGGGCTTTGGATATTTCCTTTTACAGCTTTTATTTCCTTTTCAGTATTTTTCATTCCTGTAATGCCTAAGGGAAAGTTGTTGAACAATTTAAAATTTGAATCTAATGAAGTGTGTTTCCCTTTTGTCTACAAAGTTGAATCTTGTTTGTCTTTGAAAACATAAAACATACGCATCTCATTGCACCATATGCATAACAGGGGCCCTTTTTCACAGGCTGCTTAATCTTCTTCGCTGTTTATTTGAACAGTCATCATGAATCCAGAATCATCCAGTGAGCAAGCCATCAAGGCCCTTCAGGCCCAAAGTGCCCAGTTTCAAGAGATGGTCCTAAGCCTGGCCCAAGGTCAGCAAGAGTTGAAGGCTCTACTCCTGAAGAAGAAGAAGAAGAAAAAGAGGACTGCGTTATTCAACACCGGACGCAGGTTTGGGAACACACTCCATAACGAGGTTGATCCAACTACTTCCTCCACAGAGAAAGACAGTCCCCAAGGGGGAGGAGCTCCTAGTCCTGCAGTCTCTGACAACGAGACGGATTACAATAACGAACAATACCCTCCCACTGCTGACAGATACAAGCAATTAGAGGACCGCTTGAGCGCCATGGAGATTCAGAATGTGTCGGGGCTGGATTTCGGAGATTTGGGCTTATCTTCTGGGGTAGTAATCCCACACAAGTTTAAGGCGCCTGCCTTTGCCAAATATGACGGGGCCTCCTGTCCAAAGTTGCATCTAAGGTCGTACGTAAGGAAGATCCAACCTTACACGGCAGACAAAAATCTTTGGATCCACTTCTTCCAAGATAGCCTTTCGGGGTCACAACTCGAGTGGTTCTACCAACTAGATGGAACTAGTATCCGACATTGGGAAGATTTGGCAACCGCATTTTATAGACAATATCAATACAATTTTGATCTCGCTCCTACGCGTACCCAACTTCAGGGTATGTCTCTAGGAACGGGCGAAGGGTTCAAAGAATATGCACAAAAATGGAGAGATTTGGCTGGCAGGGTGCAGCCTCCATTGACTGATCGTGAGCTGGTTGATATGTTTCTAGGGACCTTGTCTGGTCCATTTTTCAATCATTTGGTTGGTAACTCCTCCGCTGGGTTTACGGATTTGATTCTGACGGGTGAAAGGATAGAAGCTGGCATCAGGTCAGGAAAAATACAAAAAGCTGCCTCCGCAAGTACTGAGAAGAGGCCTTTCAAGAAAGAAGCAAGTGCCGTCTATGGTCCTAGAAGACAAGTCAAGCCAGAAAGCCGCCAAGCCGTCAATGCCTTGGTCATTTCAAAGCCTGTTGCTGCTCCTCAGCAGTACAATCAACAAAGAGGTGAAAGGCCCAAGAGGCAGTATACTCGGCTGAGTATGACCTTGTCACAAATCTTACCACAGCTGTTATCAACCAACTTGGTGACCATCAAAGAGGCTCTGAAGGTCGTGAATACTGCATCTCCTAAGTATAACCCAAATGCCCGTTGTGCTTATCATTTCGATAGCCCCGGGCATACTACTGATGATTGTTGGGCCCTGAGAAATAAGGTTCAAGACCTTATCGATGCGAAGGAAATTCAGTTTGAGGCGCCTGAGAGGCCAAATGTTGTAACTGCTCCTATGCTCCAACATAGAGTAAATGCCGTCGAGGAAGATTTGTATGTTGTTTCGGTGAATAATGTTGCTACCCCTCTTTTGACTGTTAAGAGGAACTTACTACTAGCCGGTTTATTTCGGGTTGTAGCAAGGGTTGCCTCCTGTGTGCTGTTATCCCTACCGGTTGTCCGCTGCTGAAATCAGGCATCCAAAGCCTGATGGATAGCAAAGAAATTCTGTTCAAGAAAACTGCTGTTCCATTTGTTTCCGCTGAAGAAGTATCTGTTGTCACAATTTACAATCCTACCAAAGCTCCCCCGAGGAAGCCAGTCCAAATTATGTCTGTTGCACCTATTACTATTACTGTTCCGGGGCCTCTCCCCTATGAATCTAATAAGGTTGTCCCATGGCACTATGGGGCAGACGTGTATGTGCTTGGAGTCAAGCAGGAGTTCAACACCGGTACCAGTATCAGTAACATCACTGGTCCCACCAAGATTACTCGCAGTGGCAGGCTTTTCTCGCCTGACATTGCACCGCCAGTTATCCGAAAGCCTCTTATCATTACACCCGCAAGTGTGCATGTTCCAAATCAAGTTCCTGTGTCTACTACTGCCGCCGAGTCCTCTGATGCTCGGGGCAAAGAAGTTGCTACTGATTTACCTGCCAAGACGGAGGCACCAAAAAAGACTGCTGTTGAAGCCTCCCAACAAGAGATGGAGGAAATCCTTAAAATCATTAAAAAGAGTGACTTCAATGTTGTTGAACAGCTGGGGCATACCCCCTCCAAAATCTCTATGCTATCATTGCTGCTGTGCTCAGAGGCCCATGAAAAAGCCCTGATTTCATTTCTGAAAACGTCCCATGTGCCGCAAGAGACCTCTGCAGATCAATTCACCGACTGTGTGGCTAATTTGACAGTTGACAATGGCTTGGGTTTCTCAGATGCTGACCTTACCGCCAAAGGAAAAAATCACAATGATGCCCTGCACGTCTCTATAAAGTGCAGGGGCACTACTCTCGTACACGTGTTGGTGGATACCGGTTCTTCCCTGAATGTTTTGCCCAAGAAGGCATTGGATCGCTTGGATTGTGAGGGCCTGGAATTGAAACCTAGTAACATCATTGTTAGAGCCTTCGACGGTTCTAAGAGGATGGTGCACGGTGAGGTAGACATTCCTATCTGTGTGGGTTCCCAAGTCTTCGATTCAATGTTCTACGTAATGGATATTCGTCCATCTTATTCCTGCTTGTTGGGTCGACCCTGGATTCACAAGGCTGGGGCAGTAACATCCACTCTACACCAAAAGCTCAAATACCCTGTCAAAGGGAAGATTGTTACTGTGCAGGGTGAGGAGGAATACATGGTTAGTCACTTGAATTCATTCCGGTATATCGAGATGGACGGGGAGTTTATTGAAACCCCCTTTCAGCATTTTGAGGAGGTACCTCCAACGTTGGCATCGACTGAAACAGTGGTTGAAGAAGACTTTTCGTTGAAGATGGCGTCCTTGAAGGATGCCCGGGCTGTAATCGAGAAAGGCAAATGCACAAACTGGGGTCAGCTTCCTGATTTCACTCAAAAGAACGACAAGTTTGGGCTGGGCTTCACTGCAGAGGCTCAGAGGGCTGTGCGCAAGGAAAGAATCAGAAAGGCTCTGGTGTTTATCACCAACCCAAGGGTGAATGCTATCGAGGAGGACGTAGAGGAAGCAGAGTTTGACAGTTGGATCTATCCAACCACCAACAATGGACCAAGCAACTGGACGGCAAAGGATTTTACACCAATTACATTTGTCACGCAGTAATTAACTCTTTTGATTTTCAATTTGTAACAAACAATATGTTGAAACTTTTATTGGCTCAGTGTCCTACCCGGGGCATCGTAGCTCCATTTGTGAGGGCTTTTTGTATGACATTTCCATATATCATTAATCAAAACATTGGACGTTTGTTGCACTTCAAATCTTGCGCTATTTTTCTTTCTGTGTTATATATTGCAAAACAACTATATTTACACACACTCACTTATACAGGTTTCAATCCACTCTGGATCTCACTGGTAACAGCTCTGCTACCACCAGTTATGACTTCGAGAATCCGATCAACTTGGCTGAAGACGAAGGTGAAGATGATTGAGAAGTGCCTGGTGAACTCGCAAGACTGCTACTTCAGGAAGAGAGGGCCATTCAGTCGCATGAAGAGTCGGTGGAAACAGTTAACCTGGGTACTGAGACAGATAGGAAAGAAGTCAAGATTGGTGCCAATCTAGAGCTCAGCGTGAAGCAACGATTGATCCAGATGCTACATGATTACATGGAGATCTTTGCCAGGTCATACGAAGACATGCCTGGTTTGGATGCCGACATTGTAGTTCATCACCTGCCAACCAAGGAAGACTGCCCTCCGGTAAAGCAAAAGGTCCGCCGTATGCGCCCAGAGATGTCCGAAAAGATCAAAGCTGAGGTTATGAAGCAATTCGATGCCGGGTTTCTAGCGGTAACTTCTTACCCTTAATGGGTTGCCAACGTGGTGCCAGTGCCGAAGAAGGACGGTAAGGTCAGAATGTGTGTCGACTACAGGGATTTGAACAGGGCCAGCCCTAAGGATGATTTCCCTCTGCCTCACATCGACGTTCTTGTTGACAATACTGCTCAACACAAGGTGTTCTCCTTCATGGATGGTTTTTCAGGGTATAATCAGATCAAGATGGCTCCGGAAGATATGGAAAAGACTACCTTTGTGACTCAGTGGGGTACCTTCTGCTACAAGGTCATGCCATTCGGGTTGAAAAATGCTGGGGCAACCTACCAACGCGCCATGGTCGCTTTATTTCATGATATGATCCATCATGAGATTGAGGTATATGTTGATAACATGATTGCAAGGTCCCAAACTGAGGAGGAACACCTTGACCATCTGCGGAAGCTGTTTGACCGACTGAAGTTATACAAGCTGAGGTTGAATCCCAACAAATGTACCTTTGGGGTAAGGTCTGGAAAATTGCTAGGTTTCATTGTAAGCGATAAAGGTATTCAAGTGGATCCTGCCAAGGTAAAAGCCATACAAGAGATGCCCGCTCCCAAGACAGAGAAGGAAGTCAGAGGCTTTCTGGGACGACTGAACTACATTGCCCGATTCATCTCACATCTAACTGCTACCTGTGAGCCAATCTTCAAATTACTGAAGAAAGATCAAGTAGTACGTTGGAACGATGAATGTCAGGCCGCTTTTGAAAAGATAAAAGAGTATCTCCAAGAGCCACCCATTCTTATGCCACCAGTGGAAGGGAGACGTCTAATACTATACTTGACTGTGCTTGACAATTCAATGGGGTGTGTGTTGGGGCAGCATGACGAGTCTGGCCGAAAAGAGCATGCTATTTATTACCTGAGCAAAACGTTTACCGACTGTGAGTCTCGGTACTCACTGCTCGAGAAAACTTGCTGCGCTCTGGTATGGGCTGCTCGCCGGCTGAGACAGTATATGCTGACTCACACTACTTTGTTGATTTCGAAGATGGATCCCATCAAGTACATATTCGAAAAGCCTGCTCTATCTGGAAGAATAGCAAGATGGAAAATGATCTTGACAGAATATGATATCCAGTACACAATTCAAAAAGCAATCAAGGGAAGTGTATTGGCAGATCATTTGGCACACCAACCTGTGGATGATTACCAGTCATTGAACTTTGAATTTCCAGACGAAGATATCATGGTGGTAACTGATTGTGAAGTGCCTGGACCGGATGAAGGACCTGAGGAAGGATCCCGATGGTCTATGCATTTTGACGGAGCCTCCAACGCTTTAGGTAACAGCATCGGCGCTGTAATCATATCTTCCAAAGGAACTCATACTCCACTCACCGCCCGATTGTGTTTCAACTGCACCAACAATATGGCAGAATATGAGGCATGTATCATGGGTCTTCAAGCTGCAATCGACTTAAGGATCAAGTTTCTGAGTGTCTTCGGAGATTCCGCTCTCGTGATCAATCAGATCAAAGGCGAGTGGGATACGAAACACCCAAATCTTATTCCTTACAAGGAGTATGTGTTGACTTTGCTTCCCCACTTTGAAGAGATAACTTTTGAGCACTTCCCAAGAGAAGAGAATCAGCTAGCGGACGCACTAGCTACGATGTCTTCAATGTTCAAAGTTAAATGGGACAATGAAGCTCCCCGGATCATTATCTGGAAGTTGGACGAACCCGCATACTGCTGCGATCTTGAGGCCAAATAGGTGACTGAAAAACCCTGGTATCATGAGGTGAAGAGGTACTTGGAAGATCAGGAATACCCTGAAGGTGCGTCGATCAATGACAAGAAGTTCATGAGGAGGTTTGCTGCAAAATTCTTCCTCAGCAACGGCATTCTCTACAAACGGAATCATGATTCAACTCTACTGCGTTGTGTGGATAAGGCTGAAGCAGAGAAGATCATGATAGAACTGCATGAAGGTACATTCGGAACACATTCCAGTGGACACACCATGGCAAAGAAAATCCTTAGGGCAAGATATTTCTGGTCCACAATGGAAGCCGATTGTTACCAACATTCTCGAACTTGTCATAAATGCCAGATCTATGCTGATAAGGTGCACATCCCTCCGGTTCCTCTGAACGTCCTGACGGCACCTTGGCCTTTTGCAATGTGGGGCATCGATATGATCAGTGAGATCCGACCGACGGCATCCAACAATCATCGCTTCATCTTGGTAGCAATCGATTACTTCACGAAGTGGGTTGAGGCAGCCTCCTACGCCACTGTAACCAAGAGCGTCGTGGCACGTTTCATCCGGCATAACCTGATCTGTCGGTACGACGTCCCGGAAAGAATCATTACGGACAATGGTACCAATCTCAATAACAAGATGATCACTGAGCTCTGCGAGCAATTCAAGATACAGCACCATAACTCTTCTCCTTACCGGCCGAAGATGAATAGGGTTGTAGAGGCAGCTAATAAGAATATCAAGAAAATTGTGCAGAAGATGACAGTGACCTATAAAGATTGGCACGAGATGTTACCGTTTGCTCTTCATGGGTACCGTACCTCAGCAAGGACGTCAACCGGGGCAACACCTTTTTCCTTGGTCTATGGCATGGAGGCAGTCTTGCCAATTGAAGTCCAGATACCCTCTCTCCGGATAATGAAGGATGCAGACTTGAGCAAAGATGACTGGATCCAGACTCGACTTGATCAATTAAACCTGATTGACGAAAAAAGACTCACCGCTATCTGTCATGGTCAGACGTATCAAAAACGGATGATCAAGGCATTTAACAAGAAAGTCAGACCACAAGAGTATCAAGTTGGGGACCTGGTAATCAAACGCATCATCCTTCCTCAAAGTGATCCCCGGGGCAAATGGACCCCTACGTACGAAGGGCCATTTGTGGTTAAACATGTGTTCTCAAGAGGAGCCATGATTCTGACCACCATGGATGGTGACGACCTTCCTCACCCCGCCAATGTAGACATAGTAAAAAGATACTACGCATGAATAAAAGACCCGCTAGGTTGACATACCTAGGCAAAAATAAGGGCTTCCTGGCGAACCAAAAGGGTTCGGGCAAAACTAAGGGATGAAATGAAAAAAAATCTGTACACCCGGCAAGTCGAAAACCTGAAAAGGCGGCTTGGGCAAAAATGGGTATCCCGGTGGACTGAAAACCCGAAAGGGCGGTCTAGGCAAAAGTTAGGGATAAAGCGTAACACTATGTCTCATTGGATCACCTTGCATCCAGAATTCGGCATCAACTATATGGCTCAGACTTCGGCATCGACCAATCAGCTTCATCTTCAACTAAGCAGCAAAGTGATGAGACGCTTGAAGACATAAAGGCGATAGTAGAGTTGGAACCCAGTGGGAATATTATGCACATAGCTGTTTTGTTTCCTTTTCAAAATTGTAAATTCTATGTTATTCGGCGGCATTCTCTTACTAGGATGTCAGCCTCTTGTACAAAAACGCCTATTCACAGGCAAATTTCAAAATCAATACAAGTTCACTTTTCCAAACAAATTGCCCATTGTTTTTCCTTTTTCTGTTTTGTCTTGCGGAGAACGTCCAATGTTCATTTTTGATATATGCATTTGACATTAGATTGTTGATTCATAAATATTTTCATATGAAACAAAAGACTAATTACAGGTGACATTAGAAACAGGGGAAATGTAAAGTTGTCTGATGCAGTCTGGTTGCTTTGTCCGCCAAGGTACCAAGGTAGATCTAACTGAAGGATGTGATCAAGTTCTCTCAACTCCCCACAGAGTAAGACAAGATAGCAACATTCCCCAGTGGAGTATAGGCATTCATTAGCAAGCATCCCCGGCAGTCTTGACCTAAGATGGTTCCCCGACGGAATATCAATACCCCAGTGCAATTCCAAAAGTTTCCCCAGGAAAGTGGAATTCTTATCCCCAGTGGGTTTTGAAGCTTATCCCCAGTAGATTCTGGAAGCTTATCCCCTGCAGAGTACAAACGTCTCTCCCGAGCTTTGTTCAAAGTTATTCCTCATAAGGGTTTATAACTGGGTTATCCTCATCTAATTGCCACGGAAGATCGCCCTCGGCAAAGTTCTTCCTATCCCCAGCGGAGTTTATCATCATTATCCCCAGCGGAATCCATCATTGAAATCCTCAGCGGGCCTCTCATCAAAACTTCAGCAAAGTATCTCTTCCACAGAGCAATTCCCCGCAGAGTAATCTCTCCAACAAGTTTATTCCCCAACGGAGTCATCTTCTCCTACCAGTATATTCTTGCAACCATCATCCCCAGCGGAAGCAAAGAGCTCTACTCTTCAATGTCAGCCCAGGATTTAATTCCCAGGCCGGTCGTCAAGGATTTATTTTCCTAAGACGAAAATACATTCATAAACATTTCACATTTCATACATCTTTCTTACATACATGATAAAGTGCATACAACACTATCTCATGTTGAACATCATGACATCATGCATTTCATACATCATGACATTGCATACAATTGATGTTTTTGCCTTTTCAGGGAAAAAGACAATCCCAAAGACAACTACCTTCAACTGTCACAATTCCAGATTCGATACATGTATCTAGCCAGGGCACATCTGTGAGCGATCAGTTTCCAGACTCGATTCCAGTATCTAGCCAGGGCACGTCTGAAGAGTTCGAAGATTCGATTCCTGTATCCAGCCAGGGCATATCTAGCAACTATCACAATTCCAGATTCGATTCCTGCATCCAGCCAGGGCATATCTGTTGTCCACATTTCCAGACTCGATTCCTGTATCTAGCCAGGGCACGTCTGAAGAGTTCGAAGATTCGATTCCTGTATCCAGCCAGGGCATATCTGTTGATGACTATTTCTGGATTCGATTCCTGTATCCAGCCAGGGCACATCTGTGAGCAACCGATTGTAGATTCGACACCTGTATCTAGCCGGGGCATATCTGCATGAGGAGATTGAAGATCAAACACCTGTAACAAGCCAGGAAAACATCTGTCTTTCTCAAATACACAAGTTCTCGCTAAGGAATCTCTTATGCGATCAACACTTCCAAATGGCATCTATAAGCTCATTCCCGACAAGGTTCTGTCACATCTCCAGATGGCATCTATAAGCCCATCTCCCTATCCACCATCTCTCCAAATGGCATCTATAAGCCTATTCCCGACATCACTTTGCTGATACTCCAACATGCGAGTGCAAATTTCTGGGCACTCTAGTGTCCAATCTCCTTTTACCCTCGAGTCACGAAAGGCAAACTTGCTAATCTAACTCTTCAGGTTCAAGAAGATTGAACAGGGGCAACTGTTGTACCCCAAAATTTGCCCTCCCATTTCCTCAACATTTTCTCATCACAAAACCCTTGGAGCTCAAGATCCAATTAGGGTTTCCTCTGCTCAAGACTTCTCCTTGCACTGTTGACCCAAATTAGGGTTTGTGTTTGAACAAAGATATTTTGACCTAAAATGCCTAAGATGACTTTCATGCTTCATGTTGGACTCCCAAGTTTATCCATACCAAGTTTCAAGTCTTGATTCCAAATTTTGCCCAATCAATTGGACAGTTGACCTAGAAATCAACTATATTGGAAAAAAGAACTGTGGCCAATTGACAGTCAAATCTCATGAAAATTGACCCACATCAACATTATGAACTCACATGGACCATTTGATCAAGTTTTGATCACAATTCCACAAGAAATTTGATCAAATCACCAAAAGGGCAAAATGGTCATTTTTAGGGTTTTGACTGCACAAAGGCAATTTTTGACTGTTTGACCTAGCCAATGACAAACCAAGCTCACATATGGACTCAAGGACCCCATGGAATTATCTTGACATGCTCAACAAGTTCAAAAGATCCCAAATATACAAGATTGACAGTTGAATTTCCCAGTCAATTGATCAATTTTGACTGTATACTGAAAAGTCAAACTTTGACTTTTTGGTCAAAATCAAGTGTCAAGATTCATTTTTCATCAAAACATGCCAAATCATGAAACTTGTTCATCAAGAAATCAAGAATTGCAAATTAGGGTTTGAAATGAAGATTTTTCATAACTTAGAATTTTTCTGTGTTATGAAAAACCCTAATTTTTTTTCCTAACTTTGCCCCACTTTCTCACCAAGATTAATTTGGATTCAATCAAAAGTAAAAACATGAAAGTTGTAGCCTATTGCAAAATCTACAACTTTGATTCACAAAGTTTTCCTAAAATAAGCTTGTAGCTCAAGTTACAATTTTTGGAACAAGGGTACCAAACCATTCTTAACTTAGAGAAAATTTGACCTATTTTAGGCAAGGTTTTTACCTAACTTCAAGACCATTTTTCACATACTTCCACTTGGAATTTCAATTTGCATTTCAAAGATGAATTGTATTACACATTCCAAGCTTTCCAAAATGTCCAAGAACTCATCAAACAACCTCATGGTTAGGGAGAATCGAATTTGGCAAGTTGGGAAAAACTCACTTTTGATTTGGCCAATTTACATGTTCATACATTTGTGCCATTTTGAATTCAGCATGCTTCCCTTGATTACAGGTCCTATATCCCATTTGCACTCAATAATTTAATGCTAATTCATTGTGCCAAGGCCTTGTTTTATGAGTTTAAGCATTACATGTTGAACTAAGCCATAAATAGAAAAAGTAAAATAGCCATTCTTGAAAAGTTACATTTTATGTCTAAAGCAAATCCAAGCAAGTACAGTTAAGATCTCTTTGGCACAAGTTTATGGACTAATTGCACTGATCAAGACTAAGTGGTTCAGCATAGAATGGGGGCCTGTACAGGCTAGAAACACCAAGTTGCCTTTTGTTGCTTAAAGTGTAAGAAACATAGCATATCATCCACCAACTCTCATCTCAGCTAACACAACCTTAAGCAAACTTGTAAAACATATTCTAAACATCCATCCTAAGCTGAAACACGAGCCTAGCATCCCCAATACCTCCCCATTCCCAGAATCACCCTCAAACTGTTCAAACAGAGCATCTGCTGCAGTTTGAGTTCCATAGATCAAACCTTCCATGCATTCTTGCTAAAAACATATCAAACACATCCCACAATATCCCTTGAAGCTATTCCAAACCTCAAACACGACCTGTAACACTCCCAGGCAACATCACCATTTTCATTTTCTTGTTTTGCAGCTGAAGTTCCATAGCACGATTCAAAAGGTTTCAAGACAAAGTAAAGCTTGGAATAGCATCCCTGGACATCAAGGAAGTTGTACCAATCATCACCTTGCATTGAAGACACCTCCATCACCAGATACAACTTCAACTGAACAGGTAAGTTCATGAACTCGTATCTCTCTATCCAGGCATTTTTAGCTTTAGGTTTGTGAAGAAAACATGTCACATTCATAGCCCTGAACATGCCCATGTAATTAGATTTCATTTATATTATGTATGCTTAGAGAATTTTAAGTCTGAACATTGAATAAAATTTAGGTCAGGAATTGGGGGAGAAGAAATTCTCTCTCATTTCTGAGAGTTAGATTGACTTCTTTATATGTCTAGAATCGTGGCTTCAAGCTCTACAGGTTTCATGTTGGAAGATTTGGCAAAAGATTAAAGAATCAGGAGTTAGGGATTTGAGAAGAAAGGCGCGTGTTTTTGAATATGTTTGTCTGAAGGTTGAAGACAACAACCTTCTGGGCTGGGCTTTGTTTGTCATTTCTGTTTACACACCATTTTCACTTTGACACCCCCTAGGCCCATTTTGCTTATTTTCATGATTTTTTGACTTTTCTTTTTTTATTCTGACTTATTTATTTTTTCTTATAATATTAAAAATATAAAAAATATTTTTTACACCATTTTCATATTTATTAGGTATTTATTTGTTTAGATCAATATTTGTACATAAATAAATATATAAACATACTTTTATTTAAAAATACTAAAAAATATGCAAACATATTTTATTTCTGATTTTTATTTCATTTTATCTTCTGAAAATATTTCATTTAAAATATACTTTTTTTATAAATATTAAATATTATTATTTTGTATATAATATATATTTAGTAAATAATACAAATATTTATATATATATTAGTATGTTTAGGTTAAAAATACAAAATATATACATTTTATTTTTTATTAATATTTAACATTAAAAAAATCCCTTTTGACAAATATACTTCATTTTTATTTTATTTTTGTATATCATAAATAAATGTGTACATATTAAATAATTAATACATTTTATTTAATAAAATTAGGGTTTTGCCCTAAACACAAAAAACTCCAAAAAAATAATCCTTTTTATTTTGTTTATTTGACATATAAAAATACTTTTTTTTCATACACATAAAAAACCCTTTTGCATCTTGCATATTTATTTTATTTCCATTTAATTTGTGCAATTAAATATCTTGTAAATAATTTAATTTTGATGTAATAGTTTAGGTTTAAATTCCTTGTCAAAAACCCCCCATTTGAACATTTGTACCCCCCCTTCCCATATATTGTGTTGTAATAGCTTAGTAATTTTATTTTTTCGCACTTTAATGCTTTCTAAATATACCATGTTAGAATTAGGGTTTGTACGCGAATCAAAAACAACATAAATAGTTTGACCTAATTTCAAGATAAACAAGCATGAAAATGGACAACACTAATCACACTTGCACCCCTAGGGTATTCCACTTGTTGCCTTCAATAAATGGGCCATATTGCATGTTAGGTCTCTTTGGGAAAAAACAAAACAAACAATCAAATGATCATAGTCCCTCGATGACGCTTTCGAAAGTTGCCTAAAAATGATCAAGTCCCTTAAAGAAAATTGCCCAAAGATACTTGGCACCATTGCAATTATGGTCTAAACGATGACCCGCGCCCGTCCCTTTCACATCCTAACACAAGATTGTCCACCAAATGCAATGGTGGAACAAAATTGTTAAAAGGGTTAAAACATAGCAATAATCTTTGAGAAATTTAGGAATAGATAACCTCTTAGTTACTTGAATCAAACTTGCAAAACAAAACACTTGCCTATTTTCTAAAACCACACCTCACAACACTTTCAAAACAAACTTTCAAAAACAAATGAAAACCTTTTCAAAAGACATACACCTTTGTATACATCCCAACATGGATCATTACAAAGGTTGCCACCACATTAGCTTCTTTTCAAAACATTTTCAAACCCACACACACAAAGCACCATTTCAAACAATTGAAAATTAAGGCAAGTTGATCTAAGCAAGTAACTAAGAGCCCATGGATAACCATGGATAGAAAGGGTGCTAATACCTTCCCTTTCTATAATCTACTCCCCGAACCCAAGAAAACATCTCAAAGGTTTTTGATGTGCTTTTTAAACCTTTCCTTAGGATAAAATAAAAAGTCGGTGGCGACTCTTGCTCAACCGAAACATTTACGAAAACAAACGCAAAACCATAGTCAGTTCTCCCACCGTATCACAGTGGGCTTCTCAAATATGTAGTTAATTGGATCCATCTTGGATATCAATAAGGTAGTGTGAGTCAGCATATACTGTCTTAGCCGGCGAGCAGCCCATGCCAGAGCACAGCAAGTTTTCTCGAGTAGTGAATATTTGGTTTCACATTCGGTAAACTTTTTGCTCAAGTATTATATTGCATGCTCTTTTCGGCCAGACTCGCCATGCTTCCCCAGCACACACCCCATTGATTTTTCCAAAACTGTTAGGTACATGATCAGAGGTCTTCCCTCAACTGGTGGAATCAAAATGGGAGTCTCTTAAAGGTACTCTTTGATCCTGTCAAAGGCAGCCTGGAAGTTGTCATTCCATTCCACGACTTGATCTTTCTTCAGTAAT
This sequence comes from Vicia faba, assembly GCA_948472305.1. Classification (NCBI taxonomy): domain Eukaryota; kingdom Viridiplantae; phylum Streptophyta; class Magnoliopsida; order Fabales; family Fabaceae; genus Vicia; species Vicia faba. Next base: position 555,704,665 of record OX451741.1, read on the forward strand.
TTGAATATTAGTTCACAAGTAGCGGTTAGATGGGAAATTAATATGGCGATGTAGTTTAGCCGTCCTAAGAATCCTCTAACTTCCTTCTTCGTGCGAGGATCTGGCATTTCTTGTATTGCTTTTACCTTTTCAGGGTCCACTTCAATACCTTTTCCGCTGACAACAAAGCCTGAGAGTTTATCGGATCTTACTCCAATGTATTGATTCCATGATTGCTGATGCGTAATGGCGGTCCCCCAGCGCGAGTATGTCGAACAACTCTTTGGGCCTCTGAAGTAAAACCCAAACCAAATTGTTAGATTTGTAGGGAATGTCCGGAAGTTGACCCCAAATGGTACATCCACCTTCCTCAACTACTACTCTAGCATCCTTCAGAGAGGACATTTTCAACGGAGGTATGGTAATCTTTTGAGCCTTGGTAGCAGCCTTGGTCGCAGCAACCGTCTGTGTAACCTCCTCAAAATTCTGACATGGGGTCTCAATGAACTCGTCGTCCATTTCAACATACCTAAAAGAGTTCAGGTGACTAACCATGTATTCCTCCTCCCCATGGGCTATGATGATCTTTCCCTTGACTGGGTACTTCAACATCTGATGTAGGGTAGAAGTGATGGCACCAGCACCATGGATCCAGGGTCGTCCCAATAGACAGGAATAGGATGGGCAGATATCCATCACATAGAAGGTTGAATCAAAATTCTGAGTTCCAACTTTGATAGGGATGTCCACCTCCTCATGCACCATTCTTTTAGAACCATCGAAGGCCCTCACCACAATGTTGATGGGCTTCAATGTGAGTCCTTCACAATCTAACCGGTCAAGAGAATTCTTGGTTAAAACATTCAGCGACGAACCTGTATCCACCAGAACATGGGCTAATGTAGTGCCCCTGCACTCAATGGAGACATGCAAGGCATCATTGTGTTTCCTTCCCTTGGGAGTTAAATCAGCGTAAAAAAAAACCAGTCCTTTATCAGCAGTTAGACTGGCCACACAATTCTAGAATTGATGAATGGAGATGTCTTGGGGCACGTGGGCGGTCTTCAGAAATTTTACTAAGGCCTTAGCGTGGGCCTCGAAGCACAAAAGTAAAGCCAGCATTGATATTTTTGAGGGGGTCTGCCCCAAATTCTCCACGATGTTGTAATCACTTTTCTTGATTATCTTTAATATCTCTTCCATCTCCTTCCTAGAAGCCTCAGGAATGACTTCTGGATGCGCCTTCGTCTGGGCAGGCTCAAACAATACCTCTTTGGTCTGTGTCTCGGTAGCAGGGATAAAAGTAGGACTAACAATGAGAGTAACATTGGGAATACTGACAGGAGCGGTAGCAGGAATAATTATAGGAGTATAAATGGTCTTTGGAGAGATCTCGGGGGAGAAAACCCTTCCACTTCTTGTTATCTTACTGGTCCCAACGATATTGTCGACGTCAGGATCAGTACCTTCAACAACTTTGTCTTTGATAGCCACTAGATCTTACTTGACGCCATGGTAATAGACGTCATCCCCATAGTTCCAGGGAACAACTTTATTCGAGGAATATGGTATTGGCCCCAGTATGGTTATGATTAGGCGAGAAATCTTTGGAACAGGTGTAATCTTGACGGGTCTTTTGGTGGAGACCCTGGGAGAATTGTCGAAAATGGGGATTATTGAGACATCTTCATGTGAGTTTCTAGTAAGAGGAACTTTTTCGAACATGATTTCTTTGTTAACCATCAGGCGTTGGATGCCTATCTTCAGTAACAAACAGCCATCTGGTAGAGACATACATAAGTGACAACTTTCATCACAACCCGGAAATAGACTGGCTTGCACTAGATTCTGTTTAACAGTCAAAAGGGGAGTAGTTAACTCATCCACGGAGGAAACAAAACGGTCATCATCAACAACATTGACACCTTGGCCATGTTTGGGCATTGGTGCCGTTATTACATTAGGTGTTTCTGGAGGGTCAAACTCGATCTCTTTTGCCTCGATAAGGTCTTGTACCTTATTCTTCAAGGCCCAACAATCGTTTGTATCATGCCCCAGACTTTGAGAATGATAGGCACATCGAGCATTTGGGTTGTAGCGGGGAGAAGCGGTATTGGGGTTCTTGGGAGCTTCCTTTAGAGTCACCAGATTGGACTTCAATAGATGTGGCAAAACTTGGGACAAGGTCATGTTGATCTGGGTGAATCGTCTTATGGGCGCCTCCGGCATGCATTGATGGTTTCGTTGTTGATTTGATACAGGATTGGAGATCAGAACAGCCCCTACCGTCAGATGACGTTCAATTTTTTTTTATTCTTGTGGCCATAAGCAACACTGATCTCGTTCTTTCTAGTGAAGGGTTTTTTCATCGTGCTTGAGGATGCATCCCTTTGAATTTTGTCGCTCTTAATACCGGCTTCTACCCACTCACCAGTCATGATTAGTTCAGTAAATCCATCTGAAGAGCTTCCGATTAGATGGTTGAAGAATGGACCAGACAACGTGCCCAAGAACATATCCACCAACTCTCTATCAGATAAAGGGGGTTGGACTCTTCCTACGAGATCCCTCCATTTTTGGGCATAATTTTTGAAACCTTCACTAGCATTTATAGACATACCTTGTAGTTGTGTTCGAGTTGGAGCTAGGTCAGCATTATACTGGTATTGCTTATAAAAAGCTGCAGCCAAATCTTCCCAATTGCGAATATTGGTTCCTTCCAACTGATAGAACCAATCCAACTGTGTCCCTGACAAACTTTCTTGGAATAAATGTACCCATAGGTTCCTATCAGCAGTATGGGATTGAATCTTCCTGACGTGTGACCTTAAATGCAGCTTAGGACAAGAGACACCATCATATTTATAAAATGTGGGGACCTTGAATTTCTACGGGATGACCATCCCTGAGACAAGTCTTAGCTCTTCAAAATCCATCATGGGTACCATCTGGATCTCCATAGCATTGAGGCGATCCTCCAGCTATTTGTATTTATCATCAACAGGAGGATACTGTTCTTCAGAGTAGTTAACTTCTTCTTCTTCTTCAGACTCTGGGTTGTCATTTCCTTCCTTGTTCTTTCCTTCTTGATTATCTCCTTCACCCGACGAGGTTAGGAAATCTAGAGTTCACTTGGCTAGTCCTTTGAACCTTCTTCCTAAATTCAAAACACCGACTGGTTTCTTCTCCTTCTTCTTATTTTTTATCATAAGAGCCTTCAGGTCCTCTTGTCCTTTATCCAGAATCAGGAACATTTGTTGGAATTGAGAATTTTGCGCTTGAAGATCCTTTATTGTCTGTTCAATATCCATCTCACTGAAATAAACAGTAGAAAGATAAGGAGACATGTTGTGAAAAACCTGTTTGTGTTATGATGAATGAAGATGCAAATGCAAATGATTTCAAGGAAATTAGGAGATTTAAATTTGTTTAGACAAAAGGAAACATACATTGCATTAATAAATCCAAGTTTAAGTACATCATGCCTCTCGGGGCTTACAATGGAAGAAATAGAATACAAAAATAAAACTCCTAACACAAAAAGGTCGAACGCATCCTCTTCGGCGCAATATATTCGTTCAAACTCCGCTCTTCATGAAGCTACTTCATGATATCCAGAACCTTCTTTTCACTTGCATGGAATTGGGCTTCGAAGGTATCTCACTCTTTTTTTAGATGAATCCAATCCTTTTGCAAGTCTTCAAACGAGGTGGGCATATTGGTATAAAGGACAGTGTACGGAACATCTCCTTTAATAATAGGCTCCATGATAACAGGTAGGATGGAGGGGTAAGGCATTACGAGACTCTGAGCACGAGCTCGTACCAACCTAAGGTAAGGCTCAAGGGGAATAGAATTTTTGTGTTCCAATGTCTTACTATCCACTTTATTTACCATCCTCCAAGCTCGTGTAAACCTTTGACGGTAGCCTTGGTCTTCGCTCTCGTAGTCGAACACCACACCTTGGATGAGCGCATCATGAGGACCATCTCTTCGTGTCTACCCAAACTGTCGTAAAGCTAAGCAAGGGTTGTAAGTGATACCTCCCCTAATTCCAAGAAAAGGGACATAAGGGAATTCCCCACAATGGTCGATGATAGTAATGTCCTCCAAGGATCGAGAACACTAGTGAATATCCTAATGTCTAAGTGACATCAACCTATTGGACCATCTCAAACCTTGCTCGTTCTTTACAATGGATCGGAGAGGTGCGAAACAAACCACATAGCCAACAAAGGAGTGCAACACATGAGGGCTCCTCTTCTTTTCATGGTGCAAGAATGGAGAGAATGCAGGATATACCCCAACAAAGTAGGCAATGGATTGCAAGATATGAAAATTTTGACTACATTCACATATATAAGTTGGTCATGATTAGGAAATAGTACCATCCTATAGATGAGAAGAGCCAAGATTTCTTCAAAGGCTTGTAAATCCAGAGTGTTCCAATAGTCTTGAGATTTTTCCAACAGGAACTTGGCTAGGAACCATTTGACACCACTTCTTGTTTCCCAGTTAACCATGACGTCGGATTGTTGCAAGTGTAAGGCTCGGGCAATCTCTTTAGGGCTCGAGTCTCTTTCAATACCGTTGAAAGGTAATTGATGGAGAATAGGAATTCCCAAGATTTGAGATAATTCTTCCATAGTAGGCACAAGTTGGTAATCGGGGAAGGTAAAGCAATGGTGTAAAGGGTCGAAGAACTGGAAAAGCACCTTCATCATGTCTTCTCAAAGCTTGAGGTAACCAGGTTGAGAAGTCGTCCATGTCTTTTGGTAAACAGAGAATTCTCAGGGACCCTTGATGCTAATTCTTTGAGATGAAAAGGTACTCATACGAGATTGACTTGGATTGTATTCCTGCGAGTGGGAGTCATGTCCTACAAATCAGAACAAATATGAATCTCAAGATCCTTGAAATGGTTAGTCTAAAATTCTATGGTATGATGCCATGATCTTATGTACAAGCATATGCATAAGCAAATCAAACAAGTCCTTAGGTTTAGGATTGCATGAGGTTCATAGGCAAGTACCCTCTTGAAGTTTAGTTGGTTCAACCTGTCCTAGAAATTAAACGGGTTCTAGGGAATCTCAATATCACTGATCTTTCTTCATTGGACATTTTTTCAGCACAAGCCTCTTTATTGGCGACCGAAATATCCCGAAAGTCTAATCTCAATGAGCGTAGTATCGAGTATCAACCAACTTTGAACTGCACCAAATCCGGATACCTCACTACTTCCTAATGGCCAAGTTGTTAAAGTAAGGTTCTAAATACATTTAGTGCTTCATGACACCACACAACGGCCTCGTATTCTCCTTAACCACTCAAGGGCTACCAGTACCAACAAATCTGTCACACTAACGTAGATATTGCTTTGACCATGTCGATATACCCCACACATTCTCCATAACTTATTTCTACTTACCTAAAAAGGTGCCCCATATCTGGGTAGAGGATCAAAACAATCCTAAACAAGGAACCATAATGTAAAGCAAACAAGTCAAACAATGAAAAGCAAGTAAAGGTGATCTAGCCCTAAGGTAACCCCACTTTTAAGTTTTCCCCAGCAGAGTCGCTAGTTCTGTAATACAGTGGGAGAACTGACTTGGGTGTTGTTGTACCCCAAAATTTGCCCTCCCATTTTACTCAATCAATGGCAATTGAGGTCCCCAAGTGGCTCAAGGAAGTCCAAGAGTTAACCAGACAAGCTCTCTCCTAAGGCAGTATACCTCCAATTAAGGTTTCCATTTTCATCAAGATGGGTGAACCACAACGGCCTCATATGCTCTCCATGGACTTAATATATTCTCAAGACCCTACATGTCAAGTTTCATGCCTTGCACAAAAGGTTTGCCCAGTCAACTGCTCAGATGCTTGAGAATCGACTGTACTAGGTCAAAAGTCAATTGTGGCCCACATACAGTCAAACCTCAAGATTTTTTATCAACATTAACATTTTGAAGCTATATCCATCATTTGATCAAGGGTTGATCATTATTCCTCAAGGGATGCTCCAAATTCATCAAAACCCAAAAGTTGCTAAATTAGGGTTTTACAGGAAAAGTCAACCCAACTTTGACCAAGCATAACTTCTTCATACTTTATCAGAAATTTTCCATCCAAAGCTAATTTTGAAGAGGATGCAATTCCCTACAATTCATCTTCAGCTCACAAGTTCAAAATATGCACTCACAAAAAGATATGAATTTTGACATTATAGGTCATTTTGAAAAGACAACAAAAACACCTTTTGGGTCAAAGCTTCATACATTAACATGGAAGATCCAATTGAGATGAAACTAAAAAGGTTGATTAGGGAACACCCTAATCTTTCTAAAAAGTCAAAGAACACCCTCCTATATTCAAAATTGATAGAGTTGTGCATTGTCAAAGTTGGCAATTTTTGGAAAATTATCAAAAGTCAACATTGATCAAATTTGCATTTTTTCCAAAGGGGCCCATGTTTTCTTGCTTGAAACATGTTTCTAATAGGACCCATGAACCCTGATCTTTTCCACCTATGATTTTATTACTTTTATCATCTATTTTTATTTTTATTCATTTAAATCAAAATAAATCAAATTAGATGGTAAAATAATGAAAACAAATCAAATCTTGAGATTTTTATGCACATTTTGAGTCCATATACAGCTAGCATGCCAGCCAATTCGTGCAAGGCTCATTAGGGTTGAAAAAGATTGGATTGAAGCAAGGTTGGGAAAGAAATCATACATGAAGCAAATCAAATAAAATCTCCATTATTTCTCAAGAAAAGTGTGAGACCTGTGCATTGTCATAAGGATTGGAGGCATGAAACAACAAGAGAGAAATCAAAATTTTGCAAGAAAAGTGTGAGACCTGTCTTTGTCTACAGGCCAGTTCAAATCATTCCAAGGCTTCTAATCCATCCCTGGACATCTCAGGAAGCTAACAGCATCATTTGCTAGCCTCAAAGCATCCAGAAATCTCCCCTAGAGATATCACGGTTTGCATTTATTTTAAAGTTTGAATCCATTGATTTACGCATCATAAATCTATTTTAATCACATATCCATGTTTATTGTCATGCTTGTAACATTTTTGAATGCTTTGATTTGAGTTTCTGCACAGGAATCGCATAATGCCATTGCTAGGGTTTACGAGTTTGTTTTAGGGGTTTTCAATGCAGGAACAATTGACTCTCATATTGGGTACCATGATGATCAGGGCTTCAAGCCCAGTTGATTCATGGTCACCAATTTCATTTATCTTGCTTAGATGAAATTTTTGAATAAAACAGGGTTATAGCTACGAACAAACGTCCACAGGTAAAAGTTTGAACCTAAAACAACAATCCCAGCAAAGAAGACAATGGTGTGGCAAGGCGTGGTTGGTACATTCAAATTTCGCGCGTTTTGTTGGCAGAATACTTGATTTGGCTTTTGATTTTATTTATTTATTATGTTTACAACTAACAAGTCCAGTGCAGATGGTTGGAAGGAGCGCCTTTGGTGCACACGTCCTGGGTTTGATCCCAGGCATGTGAATTTTGTTATTTTCCTAATAATTTCAGGCCAATCCAATGCAATACATCATCCCACGCCTATCATGTACCACCAACGCCCATCCACTAGATGCCCAGCAAGCCAAATCTCACGCTTCTCCCTTGAAGGCCCATGGTACACATGCAAGGCAATGCTACACCAGATCCAAAGGTTGATTGGGCTTAAAGGCTTAATGGGCCAAGGATTTCAGTTCAACACCCCCCCAGAATTGCTAGCAGCAGGCCCATTTGGTTATTTTATTTATTTTCTTTAATTTATTTTCTTTATTTATTTTCTTTTTTTTATTACTACAAAAATTATTTTATTAAATTAACCAATCAAAAATCACAAAAAGATTTATTTTCTTAATAAATATGTTTTTTAATTAATTAGTTTAATTAATTTAGGGTAACTTTAATTTCTTTCATAATTTAAAACAAGTAGAATTAGGGTTTGAGATTTTGCATGATTTAATTAATTTTCTCTAAAAAATACATCAAAAATCATTTTTCGTAAATATTTATTTCTTTAATTAATTAGGTTAATTAGAAAATTAGATTAATTTATTTCCTTTCATAATTTAAAAATAATTAGAAATTAGGTTTAATTAATTTGCAATTAAATATTTTCTCAGATAAAAATCCAAAAATACTTTTTCTCTCAAATTAGAGTTTTAAATTGTTCCAATCGTCCTCGCATTTAATTTGCCGCGAGCTTGTTATTATTTTTGCCATTATTATTGTACATGTTTCAAGGTTGTAACAGTTTTAATTAGGGTTTTGAATTCCGTACTTTTATTTCCCATCAAGGCAGTTATGTAACGGTCAAAGCCATGTAATAGCTAGGTTTATTTTTGCTTTTACTTTCAGCAAATTATTAACTGTTAGACGTATTGATAGGATTGTATGGCAAGAGTGCATGAAAAATTAAAACAGTTAGAAAACCCTAATGTGCAAAGATTAAATAACTGAAACAAATCACTCGCACATGTTCACTCCTAGGGTTTACCTCACTTTGGTTGCCTTCGATAAACAATCATTAAGCATAGGAGATTTTAGTGGTTGCCCTCCAGTCTAAAGAGATCAAAGTGTCCCGCTCGAATGTTGCCTCAGAAATGTTGCCTCGGAAATGTAGCCTCGGAAACGTTGCCTCGAAAAGATCTTAAGACTCTAGGTTTACTACTAAGGTTTTCTAACTATTTCTTTAGTGATTGTATTTGTCCCTTTCGAATGTCTCTTACAACTCCAACGGCAGTGCTACCTACTCCTTAATAGTGGGATAGCACTGTCTAAAGGAAATAGAACAAAAACAATCTTTTTATCGAGTAGGTAGATGCTAGTAGGTACTTACTCAAAACAAATCTTTTCACACAAACACCTTTCAAAACAGTTTTTTTCAAAACAAATTCGTCACACCCTTGAGGAATGATATAAGGGTTATCACGAAGTAAAAGTATTTTCAAGAAAAACACACACAAGCAATTTGAAAAATGAGCAAGTACCTAAGAGCCCGTAGATAACTATGGATAGAAAGGGTGCTAACACCTTCCCTTTCTATAATCTACCCCCCGTACTCAGAATATCTCGAAAAAAAGGTTTTTTCTGTTCTTTTTCCTTTTCCATGATTGGATGAAATAAAAGTCGGTGGCGACTCTTGCTTACCGTGAAATTTTGCAAACACAAAACGCAAAATGCAAACTAGTATTAACAGTCAGTTCTGCCACCGTATCAAATAACTGGAGACTCTGTTGGGTAACAAATATTAAGTGGGGTACACCTTAGGATCTAGGTCATTAAAATTTCTTCTCTTGATTGTCTTGATTGCTTTACTTTAAAGGGTTTGTTTGGGGTTACTATAGATTCTACACCCGGATCTAGGGAGCACCTTTTAGGTAAGTAGCAACAAACTGTGAGGGAACTATGCTGGGGTATACCGGTATGGTTAAAGCAGTATCTATGTTGATGTGGAACTTTGGTTGGTACCGGTAACCCTTGAGTCAATCAGGGAGAGTACAGGGCCGCCGCATGGTGTCGTGAAGTATTGTTGTACCCCAAAATTTGCCCTCCCATATTCTTCAAATTTTTGACAAGCATCACCGCAAATGGTTCAAAGTCTACTCAAGGGCTACACAGTCAACCACTCTCCTAAGCCAGTCAAATTAGGGTTTTGGTTCCTTCAAGGAAGTTGAGGTTTTGAAGGGCTCAATCAAGTCACATATGCCTATACACATTGTTAAGCCCCTACATGTCAAGTTTCAAGGCTCACAAGGTCAAGTTGCACAGTCAAAAACCCTAATTGCTTCACAGTCAACTATAGGGGCAAAATGGTCATTTGGCATTCAAAAGTCAACAATTTTGGTCAACATCTTATTTTGAAGCCACAATCATCATTTGGTCAAGTCTTGACCATGATTTCACAAGAATGGCTCAAAAATCATCAAGGTGTCAAAAGTTTCTATTTTTGGACATCTGAAAAGTCAACTATAACTTGACCAAGGCATAACTTTTTCATGGTTCATCAGAAAAATCCCATCCAATGCTCATCTTTAAGGGGAGGACATTTCCTACAACTCATCTTCACATTCCAAATCCAAGAAATGCTCTCACAAAAAGTTATCAATTTCAACATTATAGGTCATTTTCAAAAGTCAACCAAAAGGAACTTTAAGTCAAAGACCATAACTTGAGATTGGTAAATCAAAATGACATGGGACCAAAGACATTGGTTAAAGGACTTCAAGACCTTTCCAAAATGTCCTAGAACATGTTCATAGCTTCAAAATTGAGCAAGATATGCATTGGAGAAGTTGGGAAATTTTTGTGAAATGGTCAAAGTCAACTATCCTTGAAATTTCATTTTTGACAAAAAGGGCCCACTTTTTCCACTTGATTCAGCCTGGCCATGCCTCCCACGTGTCCCACAATTTATTTCAAGATTAAAAATTAATTTTTCCATTTTTATTTAATTTTATTTGATTTAAATCATTTTAAATCTTTAAAATTCAAATAAAAATCAAGAAAATTAATGGAGGGATATCTTTGAGTTTGAATAGCTTTGATACACCATCATTCACCTTCCAAATTCGTGCAAGGCCTATTCCAAGCAAGAAATTCAAATTTTGACAAGAATGGTAAGTTGCTTTAATGGAGGTTATGGCAAAATCCCAAACATAAGTGCAAGGGTTAAAGGTGCATTATATTGTTTGATTCTCATTCAAGGATACATAGGAAAGCTTCCCAATACAAATACACGACCTAGAAACACTCATACAGCCTAAGCCATTTCAATTTTTTCAAGAGAAAATTCACAAACTGAAAATGACTTTGCAGCATCATTCAAACCTCTCCTTCGATCCAAACATACTCCTGACCCTTCCAGGAACCTCTTGCCATCAGAATTAAGCGCAAAACCTCAAGGAATCATTCATCACGCCCTCACAGTTTGTTCAAAATTTTGAGAAATGAAATTCCATTTCTATGCCTCATTAATTCATTTTGAACGTTATTATGCATTGCTGACACCATTACAAAACTTTCTGCATGTTTTAATTTGATTATAAGGCTCTAAAACGAATACTACCATTAGCAATTTCTAGGTTTTCAGAGTTTGGAAATTGGGGCTTTTGCTATACTGTAAAATTAAAACTCCAAACAGGCATGGTTGAACTCAGCATGATGAGACGATTTGAATGGGATCCTCGCGCCTTTTTTATGTTGCCCCAATTTCTAATCGCTATTTTTTACTGTTGGAATTAGTGGGGGTTTAAAACCCCCGTTATTTTCCTGTAATTTTTGTTTCAGAACGAAGATGATGATGGCGTGGCAACCAGGGAGTGGGCCATTCAAATTGGCACGCGCTTTTCCAGCATATAACGCACTTATTTCATGTATTCTTTTGTTTCTATTATGCTTACAAACGTGCAGGTTTGGTCCAGTGGTTGGCTACGTGGTTTGTATTCACTGGGACCTGGGTTCGATTCCCAGGTCCCCCCATAATTCGTTATCATTTTTTCTAAAGTGCTTGTGTGCAGCGTCTCATCCAGCATCCACCATAGACCTCATCCAGGAGCACTCCAAGTGTCCATCAGTGCAGATCCAAGGGCCAAGCATGAGGACCATGGTACTCTGGAGTCAGCGCATGCGTAGGCAACCGGAAAAAGTCAAACAGGCCTTGTTCAAATGGGCCTCAAATCTCAATCCAACACCTTCAAATTCCAGCCACACCCCCTTGGGTTTTAATCTTCCTCTTTTTTATTTTTGCCATTTTTCATTTTTATTTGCCTTATTTTCTTATTAACAATTAATTAACCAACTAATATTTTCATAAAAAATCAAAAAAAATAGAATTAACATTATCATTATTATTATTTTGTTTTGCAAATAAATATTAACAAATAAATAGTTTAATTAGGTAATTTTAATTTCTTTTCTTAATAATTAAAATAGATTTAGAATTAGGTAAAACTAACTTTTAATTTTATTTCTCTTTATTTTATTTCATAAAAAACATAAAAAAACAAAACAATATATTTTCTTTTAATTAAATTAATTAATTAGTCATTAGTTAGTTTTAATTTCATTTTAATTACAAAAAGACAAAAAAAATCAATTTCTTTTCTTAAAAGGGTCAAAACCCTTAGAACATTCTCGATTCTTTCTTTCGCGCGCATTTTAATTTTATTTCTTTATTTTGATTATTTTTGTAACTGCCTCCGGATGTAATAGTAATTAGGGTTTTACTGCTTTATTTCTCGCACTTATTTACCAAAAACGGGTCTTTTGTATTTTTGGCGATGTATAGACCCGCGCCTTGTAATAGCGTAGGATTTATGTTTCCGCAATTTACTTTCCGCACCCCCTATCTGTTAAATGCATGAAAAAATGTATGTAAATAAAAACAACTCGTAGCTCACTAATTACAAAGACAAACATTAACTGAATACAACACACAATGCACACACCACTTCTAGGGTACGCCTCACTCGTTGCCTTCGAAACGTGGTCATCAAGTATAGGACGTCTTAGAGGTCACCCTTTGTCTAAAGATCCATTTGCCTCGAAACAGTTGCCTCGGATAAAAGGATCTAGGACGCTAGGGTTACTTCTAAGTTGTCCTACCATTGCTTCGGTGACCACACAGTCCCGATAATCGAATTGACCCGAACACCTCCAACGATGGTGCTACCTACCTCTCAATTGTGGGATAGCACTATATAAAGGACACTTACACAGCTTAATTCCTTAGGGTAGGTAGATGACTCATGGGTACTTGCTCTTTTCAAAAACAAACAAAATATTTTTCACACCTTACACTTTCAAAAGCTTTCAAAACAAATTTTTCATACACTCTTGAGGATAGATACAAGAGTTACTTAGAAATTTTTCAAACGAAACTTTTTCAAAACCCACACACACTTGAAAAGCAAACAATTTTGAAAACATAAGAGAAAGTACCTAAGAGCCCGTGGATAACCACGGATAGAAAGGGTGCTAACACCTTCCCTTTCTATAAATCTACCTCCCGAACCGAGAGACATCTCGAATAAGGAATTTTGTTGTGCTTTTGTCCTTTCCATATTGGAGAACATAAAAGACGGTGGCGACTCTTGCTTACCGCGACATTTCGCGAAACCAGCTTAAAAAACAATCAGTTCTATTTCCACCGATCACAGAACTGGCGACTCTGCTGGGGAGATTTAAAAGTGAGGTGTACCTTAGGACTAAGATCACTTGTGTTTTCAATTTCCTGATTTGTTTGCTTTAATATTGTTGGGCATGTCTTGGGAGTTTCATAGATCCTAACCCGGATCTGGGGGATACCTTCTTAGAAAGTAGCAACAAGACTGTGAGGGAACTGTGCGGGGTATACCGACACGGTTGAAGCAGTCTGCTACGTTGATGTGGCACTTTGGTGAGTACCGGTAACCCTTGAGTCAAGTCAAGGAGAGTACAGGGCCGCCGCGTGGTGTCGTGAAGCATCAACTGACCTTAGGAACCTTAATTAAACCATCCTGGCCTCTTTAGGGGTAGTGAGATAACTGACTTTGGTGCAGTCCGAGGTTGGTTGATACTCGATACTACACTCATTGAGGGTTGTTTTCTTGGAATATTTTGATCGCCAGTTCAGTGGCTAAATCAAAACAATGAACACAGAAAACAACCCAATGATATTGAGCTCCTTAGAACCCGGTTACTTTTGATAGGACAGGTTTTTGAGCCCACCAACTTCAAGAGGGTAATACCCCAAACTTCATGTTGGCCTAAACTCTAAGGGCTATGGTGTGACTTGTGTGCTTTACCATGTTTGCTTTTGTGAATACTTGTGGTGTGTTTTTATCATAGCATCATAACATCATACAACATCATATGCATCCACTAACCACTTCAGGGGTTCGAATCTTCATCTTTGTTCTTGTTTTGTAGGACATGGAAACTATTCGTAGAAAGATAATTCAGGTCAACCTTGTAAGGGTCCCTCCTCAGCTTAAGGAACTTACATCCAGGATTCCCGAGAACTCTTCATTCAGTGAAAGGCATGGTAGACTCATCAGCTTGGTCAATACCAACATTGAAGAAGACATGGTGAAAGTGCTGTTCCAGTTCTTTGACCCTCTGCACCATTGTTTTACCTTCCCAGATTATCAGCTGGTGCCTACTTTGGAAGAGTTTTCTCAACTTCTGAAGATTCCTATCCTTAGTCAACTACCCTACAACGGTACAGAAAAGGAGCCAAAACTTGAAGAGGTTGCTAAAGCATTATGCCTACAACAATCTGACATTAAGGGACATTGGGAAGTTAGAAGTGGTATCAAAGGGTTCTTGGCCAAGTTTCTGTTTGAGAAAGCCCAAGAATGTTGGAACTCCCTTGACCTACAAGATTTTGAAGAAATTGTGGCTCTCCTCGTCTATGGGTTGGTGTTGTTCCCTAATCCAGATCAGCTTATAGATATCAATGATGTGAAGATCTTCATGTCTAGGAATCCTATACCTACGTTGCTTGGGGACATCCTTCACTCATGTTACACTCGAACCATGAGAAAAAGAGGTGTTCTTATGTGCTTCACTCCTCTCCTGGGAAGGTGGTTTATTTCGCACCTTCCACAATCAGTTTTGAAGAACGAGCGGGGTTTGAGATGGTCACAACGATTGATGGCTCTTACACATGCTGATATGCATTGGTGTTCTCGGTCCAGAGAGAATGTCACTATCATTGATCGTTGCGGGGAGTTTCCTAATGTTCCTTTACTTGGAATCAGAGGAGGTATTACTTACAACCCCTGTCTGGCCTTGAGACAGTTTGGATATGCTCGGAGGGATGGCCCTCGTGATATGTTGATTCCTAACATAGTTTTTGACTTCGACAATGATGCACAAGGACTTCGCCAGAGATTTATCAGAGCTTGGAGGATGCCCAACAGGGTAGATAGCAAGACACTAGGGCACAAGAACTCCATCCCCCTGGAGCCTTATCTCAAGTGGGTGCGGGCCCGCTCCCAGAAGCTGGTGATGCCATATCCTCATGTTCTCCCTGTGATCAAAGAGCCAGTCTTGGAAGGAGAGGTGCCCTACACCATTCAACATCCTGACATGCCCACATCCTGGGAAGAAATGCAGAAAAGCTGGATCCAACTCAAGGAAGAACGAAATTCTCTTGAAACCAGTCTACATGCCAGTGAGAAGAAGGTCTTGGAGCTCACCCGTCTACTGCACGAGGAAAAGACCCTCAACACTTACATTGCTCCAAAGAGGATGCGCAGTGTCTTTTGGGATTAATTATTTTGTAATGTTTTGCCCATGAGGCCCTGATGTATTGAACAAATTATTTCCTAATAAAAAGTGTGTTCTTTTTTGCTACAACGAATTTGAACTCTCGAACCCTTGAATGCATCGCATAAATAGCATATCATGCATCATGTGCATAACAGGTACCCCTTTTTCTACAGGTTGTTTAATCTTCTTCGCTGTTTATTTCAGCACTCAAGCATCATGAATTCTGAACTCACTACCGAGCAAGCTATCAAGGCCCTCCAGGCCCAGAATGCCCAATTTCAGGAGATGGTCATGAACTTGGCCCAGGGACAACAAGAGCTGAAGGATTTGCTCCTGAAGAAGAAGAAGAAGAAGAAGAAGACTGTGCTATTCAACACTGGGCGCAGACTCGGGAACACATTGCAGAACGAAGCTGAGAGGACTACTCCATCTGTGGGGGAGGGCAGTCATCAAGGGAGAGACGTCCCTAGTCCTGTGGTCTCTGACACCTAGACAGACTTCAACGATGAACAGTACCCTCCTGCTGAGGACCGGTACAAACAACTGGAGGACAGGTTAAATGCTATGGAGATTCAACGTGTGCCTGGGTTGGATTTCGGAGACTTGGGGTTATCTTCTGGGGTGGTGATCCCACACAAGTTCAAGGCGCCGACCTTTGTGAAGTATGACGGGGCTTCCTGCCCTAAGATGCACCTTCGTTCTTATGTAAGGAAGATCCAGCCTTACACAGCAGACAAGAACTTATGGATCCACTTCTTCCAGGAGAGTCTTTCAGGGACTCATCTCGAATGGTTCTATCAGCTGGATGGAACCAACATTCGTAACTGGGAGGATTTGGCCACTGCTTTTTACAAGCAATATCAATATAATTCCGACCTCGCTCCCACGCGTACCCAACTCCAGGGTATGTCACTAGGAATGGGTGAAGGTTTTAAGGAGTACGCACAGAAATGGAGAGACCTGGCTGGGAGGGTGCATCCACCATTGACTGACCGGGAGCTAGTGGACATGTTCTTGGGGACCCTATCTGGGCCATTCTTCAACCATCTCATTGGTAATTCCTCTGCTGGGTTTACTGACCTGATCCTGACTGGTGAAAGGATCGAAGCTGGTATAAAATCAGGGAAGATACAGAAGGGTGCCTCCTCAAATACTGAAAAGAAGCCCTTCAAGAAGGAGGCCAGTGTTGTGTATGGTCCCAGGAGACAGAATAAACCGGAACACCGCCAAGCTGTCAACGCGTTGGTTATTTCTAAGCCTGTTGCTGCTCCTCAGCAATACAACCAGCCAAGAGCTGAGAGGCCCAAAAGGCAGTATACTCGGCTCAGCATGACTCTCTCTCAAATATTACTGCAACTGCTGTCAACTAGCCTGGTAATTGTCAAGGAAGCTCCGAAGATGGTAAACACAGCGTCTCCGAAGTACAACCCCAATGCCCGTTGCGCTTATCACTCTGATAGCCCGGACATTCTACTGATGATTGTTGGGCCCTAAGGAATAAGGTTCAGGACCTTATTGATGCTAAGGAGATACAGTTCGAGGCGCCCGAAAGGCCGAATGTTGTGACCGCTCCCATGCCCCAGCATGGAGTGAATGCTGTTTAGGAGGATTTGTATGTAGCTTCTGTGGATGATGTTGCTACTCCGCTGCTGACCGTCAAGAGGAACCTGTTGCTGGCCGGTTTATTTCTGGGATGTAGAAAAGGTTGCCATTTATGTGCTGATTCACCTGCTGGTTGTCCTTTGCTGAAGTCAGGTGTCCAAAACCTGATGGATAGTAAAGAGATTTTGTTCAAAAAGACTGTTGTTCCTGCTGCCCCTGTTGAAGAAGTTTCAATTGTTACCATTTTCAACAACCCTTCCAAGGCTCCTTCAAAGAAGCCTATCAAAATTTTGCCTGTTCACAAGATTGCTCCTATAACCATTATTGTTCCGAGGCCCATCCCCTACAAGTCTGATAAAGCTGTCCCGTGGCACTATGGGGAAGATGTCTATGTTATGGGAGTGAAACAAGAATTCAATAATAGTACCGGTGTCACCAACATCACCGGGCCTGCTAAGGTCACTCGTAGTGGAAGATTGTTCTCACCAGACATTGTACCTCCAGAAATTCAAAGGCCTCTTGTCATCACACCTGCCAGTGTGCATGTCTCCCCCCCTGATCAAATTTATACCCCCGCTGTCGAGTCATCCGACGCTCGGGGTAAGGGAATTGCTACTGATGTGCTTGCTCGGACGGAGGCACCAAAGACCACTGTTGAGGCTTCCAAGCAAGAGATGGAATAGATCCTCAAAATTATAAAGAAAAGTGATTTCAACGTCGTTGAACAGCTGGGGCACACCCCCTATAAAATCTCCATGCTATCACTGTTGCTGTGTTCAGACGCCCATGCCAAGGCCCTGATTACGTTCCTGAAGACGGCCCACGTGCCCCAAGAAACGTCTGCTGATCAATTCACCGACTGTGTGGCCAACTTAACCGCTGATAATGGTCTGGGTTTCTCTGATGCTGATCTGACAGCCAAGGGGAAGAACCATAATGATGCCCTGCATGTCTCCATTAAATGCAGGGGCACTACTCTTGCTCACGTGCTGGTTGACACGGGTTCTTCACTGAACGTACTACCCAAGAAAGCTCTAGACAGGCTGGACTGTGAGGGTTTAGAGCTCAAACCAAGTAACATCGTTGTCCGGGCCTTTGACGGGTCCAAAAGGATGGTACATGGTGAGGTTGACATCCCAATCAGGGTTGGTTCACAAGTCTTTGATTCAAAGTTCTATGTGATGGATATACGACCGTCCTACTCTTGTCTGCTGGGTCGTCCTTGGATCCACAAGGCAGGGGCCGTGACTTCAACTTTACATTAGAAACTAAAATACCCAGTCAGGGGGAAGATCGTAACAGTGCAAGGGGAAGAGGAATACATGGTCAGCCACCTCAACTCCTTCAGGTACGTAGAAATGGATGGGGAGTTCATTGAGACCCCCTTTCAACACTTTGAAGAGGTGCCTCAGACATTGGCAGCAGCAGAAACAGTGACTGAAAAGGGTTCTCCTTTGAAGATGGCCTCCTTAAAGGACGCTCGGGCTGTGATCGAGAAGGGTGAGTGCGCAAACTGGGGCAGGCTTCCCGATTTTACTCCAAAGACTGACATGTTTGGGCTGGGTTTCACTGCAGAGGCTCAGAGGGTTGTACGCAAAGCAAGGATTGGAAGACCTCCCGTGCTCATCACTAACCCGGGAGTGAATGCTATTGAGGACGAAGTGGACGAATCTGAATTTGACAATTGGATCTACCCAACGACCAACGGTGGACCTAGCAACTGGACCGCAAAAGACTTTATACCTATCACTTTTTTCACCCAGTAATGAACTTCTTTGTTTTGAATTTGTAATAAACAATAATTTGAAACTTTATGGCCCGGTGTCTTACCCGGGGCACCGTGGCGTCATTTGTGAGGGCTTGTTATTTGTCACTTTCATATATCATGAATAAAAGCATTGGATGTTTTTCACATTTCAAATCTTGCGCTCCTTTTCTTTCTTTATATTTACACACACTCACTCATACAGGTTCCAATCCACTCTGGATCTCACTGGTAACGACTCTGCTACTGCCAGTTATGACTTCGAAAATCCGATCAACTTAGCCGAAGACGAAGGTGAAGATGATTGCGAAGTGCCTGGCGAGCTTGCAAGACTGTTACTCTAGGAAGAGAGGGTCATTCAGCCACATGAAGAGCCAGTGGAAACGGTAAATCTGGGTACTGAGACTGACAGAAAGGAAGTCAAGATTGGTGCCAATCTGGAGGCTAGTGTGAAACAACGTTTGATTCAGATGCTGCATGATTATGTGGAAATCTTTGCCTGGTCTTACGAAGACATGCCTGGGTTGGATACCAAAATTGTGGCTCATCATTTGCCTACCAAGGAAGACTGCCCTCCGGTTAAACAGAAGGTTCGCCGTATGCGCCCAGAGATGTCTGAGAAAATCAAGGCCGAGGTTATGAAGCAATTTGACGCCGGTTTTCTTGCAGTGACTTCCTACCCTCAGTGGGTTGCCAACGTGGTTCCGGTGCCGAAGAAAGATGGTAAGGTCCGAATGTGTGTTGACTACATGGATTTGAACAGGGCGATCCCTAAAGATGACTTCCCTCTACCACACATCGACGTTCTGGTTGACAATACTGCTCAACACAAGGTGTTCTCCTTCATGGACGGATTCTCCGGTTATAATCAAATCAAGATGGCTCCTGAGGATATGGAAAAGACTACCTTTGTTACTCAGTGGGGCACCTTCTGCTACAAGGTCATGCCATTCGGGTTGAAAAATGCTGGGGCAACCTACCAACGTGCCATGGTTGCTTTATTTCATGACATGATCCACCATGAGATAGAAGTATATGTCGATGATATGATTGCAAGGTCCCAAACTGAGGAGGAACACCTTGACCATCTGCAGAAGCTGTTTGACCGTCTGAAGTTGTACAAGCTGAGGTTGAACCCAAACAAGTGCACCTTCAGGGTGAGATCTGGAAAATTGCTAGGCTTCGTCGTAAGTGATAAAGGCATTCAAGTGGACCCTGCCAAGGTTAAAGCCATACAAGAGATGCCAGTTCCCAAGACAGAGAAAGAAGTCAGAGGCTTTCTAGGACGTCTGAATTACATTGCCCGATTCATCTCGCATCTAACTGCTACCTGTGAACCAATCTTCAAGCTGCTGAAGAAAGATCAAGTAGTACGTTGGAATGATGAATGTCAGGCCGCTTTCGACAGAATCAAAGAGTATCTCCAAGAACCACTCGTTCTTATGCCACCGATTGAAGGGAGACCTCTAATCTTATACTTGACAGTACTGGACAACTCAATGGGGTGTGTGCTGGGGCAGCATGACGAGTCTGGCCGAAAACAGCACGCCATTTATTACCTTAGCAAAAAGTTTACCGACTGTGAGACCCGATACTCACTGCTCGAGAAAACTTGTTGCGCTTTGGTATGGGCTGCTCGCCGGCTGAAACAGTATATGTTGACTCACACTACTCTGTTAATATCAAAGATGGATCCAATCAAGTACATATTCGAAAAGCCTGACTTGTCTGGAAGAATAGCAAGATGGCAAATTATCTTGACAGAATACGACATCCAGTACACAACTCAGAAAGCAATCAAGGGAAGTGTATTGGCAGACCATTTGGCACACCAAGCAGTGGACGACTACCAATCTATGAACTTTGAATTTCCAGACGAGGATATCATGGTAGTAACTGATTGTGAAGTACCTGGACCAGATGAAGGACCTGAGGAAGGATCCCGATGGTCTATGCACTTTGACGGAGCCTCAAACGCTTTGGGTAACGGCATTGGCGCTGTGATCATATCCCCTCAAGGCACTCATACTCCACTTACTGCCCGGCTATGTTTCAACTGCACCAACAATATGGCGGAGTATGAGGCGTGCATTATGGGTCTTCAAGCTGCAATTGACTTAAGGATCAAGTTTCTGAGTGTCTTCGGAGATTCCGCTCTCGTGATCAATCAGATCAAAGGCGAGTGGGAACGAAACACCCAAACCTTATCCCTTACAAAGAATGTGTGTTGACATTGATCCCCCATTTCACAGAGATAACTTTTGAACACTTCCCAAGAGAGGAGAATCAGTTGGCGGACGCGTTAGCTACGATGTCTTCTATGTTCAAAGTCAAATGGGACAACGAGGCTCCCCGAATCATTATCTGGAAGTTAGATGAACCTGCACATTGCTGTGATCTCGAGGCTGAAGTGGTAACTGAAAAACCTTGGTATCATGAAGTGAAAAGGTACTTGGAAGCTCAAGAATACCCCGAGGGTGCATCTGTTAACGACAAAAAGTTTCTGAGAAGGTTCACAGTGAAGTTCTTCCTCAGCAATGGCATTTTATACAAGCGAAACCATGATTCAACCTTACTGCGTTGTGTGGATAAAACTGAAGCAGAAAATATCATGGCAGAGCTACATGAAGGTACCTTCGGAACACATTCCAGTGGACATACCATGGCGAAGAATATCCTTCGGGCAGGATATTTCTGGTCCACAATGGAAGCCGACTGTTACCAACATTCTCGGACGTGTCATAAGTGCCAGATTTATGCTGATAAGGTGCACGTTCCTCCAGTTCCTCTGAATATCTTGACAGCACCTTGGCCTTTTGCAATGTGGGGCATTGATATGATCGGCGAGATCAGACCTACGGCATCCAACGGGCATCGCTTCATCCTGGTAGCAATTGATTACTTCACAAAGTGGGTTGAAGCAGCTTCCTATGCTACCGTAACTAAGAACGTCGTGGCACGATTCATTCGGCATAACCTGATCTGTCGATACGGCATCTCGGAAAGGATCATTACGGATAATGGTACCAATCTTAACAACAAGATGATCACTGAGCTCTGCAAGCAATTCAAGATACAGCACCACAACTCTTCTCCTTACCGGCCGAAGATGAATGGGGCTGTAGAAGCAGCTAATAAGAATATCAAAAAGATTGTGCAGAAGATGACAGTGACCTATAAAGATTGGCACGAGATGTTACCGTTTGCTCTTCATGGGTACCGTACCTCAGCACGAACGTCAACCGGGGTAACTCCCTTTTCCTTGGTCTACGGCATGGAGGCAGTCTTGCCGATCGAAGTCCAGATACCCTCTCTCCGGATAATGAAGGATGCAGATCTGAGCGAAGATGACTGGATCCAGACTCGACTTGATTAATTAAACCTAATTGACGACAAGAGACTCACTGCTATTTGTCATGGTCAAACGTATCAAAAACGGATGATCAGGGCATTTAACAAGAAAGTCAGACCACAAGAGTATCAAGTTGGGGACCTGGTAATCAAACGCATCATTCTTCCTCAAAGTGATCCCAGGGGAAAATGGACCCCCACATACGAAGGGCCATTTATGGTTAAACATGTCTTCTCAGGAGGAGCCATGATTCTAACCACCATGGATGGTGACGACCTTCCTCACCCCGCCAATGCAGACATAATAAAAAGATGCTACGCATGATAAAAGACTCGCTAGGTTGACACACCTAGGCAAAAATAAGGGCTTCCCGGTGAACCAAAAGGGTTTGGGCAAAAATAAGGGATGAAATGAAAAAAAATTGTACACCCGGCAAGTCGAAAACCTGAAAAGGCGGCTTGGGCAAAAATGGGTATCCCGGTGGACTAAAAACCTGAAAGGGCAGTCCAGGCAAAAGTTAGGGATAAGCGTAATACTATGTCTCATTGGATCACCTTGCATCCAGAATCCGGTATCAACTATCAAGTTCAAACGGCAGCAATCAATCAGCTTCATCTTCAACTGAGCAGCAAAGTGATGAGACGCTTGAAGACATAAAGGCGATAGCAGAGTTGGAACCCAGTGGGATTTTTCACATAGCTGTTTTGTTTTCCCTTGTACAAATTGTATAAACTCTACTCTATTCGGCGGCGTTCTCTTACTAGGACGTCAGCCTCTTGTACATAAACGTCTATTTACAGGCAAATTCAAAAATCAATACAAATTCACTTTTCAGACCAATTGCCAATTGTTTTTCCTTTTTCTGTTTTGTTTTGCGAAGAACGTCCAATGTTCGATTGTGATATATGAATTTGGCACTAATTGCGAATTCATAAATACTTGCATGCGAAGCAAAGGATTAATTACAGGTGACATTAGAAACAGGGGCAATATTGAGTTGTCTAAGCAATCTAGTTGCTCTGTCCACCAAGGTACCAAGGTAAGTTCGGCTGAAGAATATAACCAAGATACCTTCACTCCATGCAGAGTAAGACCAGAGTTCAGCAATACTCTCTCCGAGCAGAGTTGGTCTCCCGTCAGCCCTGAAAAGGCACAGTATCTCCAGCAAGTCAGCAATATTCTCCCCAAGCAGAGTTAGTCTACTGTCAGCCTTAAGGAAGTTGGATATCCCCAGCAACTCTCAATATTCCCGGGTGGAGTATACAGATGTTCCTCTACAAGCATCCCCGGCAGTCTGAATATAAGATTGTTCCCCGGTGGAATACAGATACCCCCAGTGGAGCCACTTCCCCAGTACAGTCCAAAGTTTCCCCAGGAGAGTTGAATTATCAATCTCCCCAGTAGATTCTGGAAGCTTATCCCCAGTAGATTCTGGAAGCTTACCCCCCTGCAGAGCACGAACGCGTCTCCCCGGCTTTATTCAAAGGTTATTTCCCACCAGGATATAACTGGGTTATCCTCAGCTAAAAGCCACGGAAAGATCGTCCTCGGCGAAGTTCTTCCTATCCCCCAGCGGAGTTCATCAAGTCTTCCAACATAACATATCAACGGTATCCCCAGCGGAGTTATCATCAAACCTCAGCGAAGTATCTCTTCCCACAGAGTAATTCCCCGCAGAGTAATCTCTTCGCCAAGTTTATTCCCCAACGGAGTCATCTTCTCCTACCGGTCTATTCTTGCAATCATCATCCCCAGCGGAAACGAAGAACTCAATTCTTCAAAACATCAGCCCAGGATTCAACTTCCCGGCATTCGTCAAGGGTTTATTTTCCTAGACGAAAATACATTCATAAACATATCACATTTCATACATCCTGCTTACATACACAATGCATGCACATACGCATCATATCACACAATCTCATTTATTTTGAGAACATCACACATTTCATACATCATAACATCGCATACAACTAACGTTTTGTCTATTCAGGACAAAGGTCAATGCAAAGATGATTACTATCAACTGTCGCAATTCCAGATTCGATACCTGTATCCTGCCAGGGTGTATCTGTTGACGACTATTTTCCGGACTCGATTCCTGTATCCTGCCAGGGCACGTCTGAAGAGTTTGAAGATCCGATTCCTGTATCCTGCCAGGGTGTATCTGTTAACGACTATTTTCCAGACTCGATTCCTGTATCCTGCCAGGGCACGTCTGAAGAGTTTGAAGATCTGATTCCTGTATCCTGCCAGGGTGTATCTGTTGACGACCATTTTCCGGACTCGATTCTTGTATCCTGCCAGGGCACGTCTGAAGAGTTTGAAGATCCGATTCCTGTATCTTGCCAGGGTGTATCTGTTGACGACTATTTTCTAGACTCGATTCCTGTATCCTACCAGGGCACGTCTGAAGAGTTTGAAGATCCGATTCCTGTATTCAGCCAGGGCGTATCTGTTGACGACTATTTCCGGACTCGATTCCTGTATCCTGCCAGGGCACGTCTGAAGAGTTTGAAAATCCGATTCCTGTATCCTTCCAGGGTGTATCTGTTGACGACTATTTTCCGGACTCGATTCCTGTATCCTGCCAGGCCACGTCTGAAGAGTTTGAAGATCCGGTTCCTGTATCCAACCAGGGCGTATCTGTTGACGACTATTTTCCGGACTCGATTCCTGTATCCTTCCAGGGCATGTCTGAAGAGTTTGAAGATCCGATTCATGTATCCTGCCAGGGTGTATTTGTTGACGACTATTTTCCGGACTCGATTCCTGTATCCTGCCATGGAACGTCTGAAGAGTTTGAAGATCTGATTCCTGTATCCTACCAGGGTGTATCTGTTGACGACTATTTTTCGGACTCGATTCCTGTATCCTGCCAGGGCACGTCTGAAGAGTTTGAAGATCTGATTCCTGTATCCTGCCAGGGTGTATCTGTTGACGATTATTTTCCGGAGTCGATTCATGTATCCTGCCAGGGCACGTCTGAAGAGTTTGAAGATCCGATTCCTGTATCCTTCCAGGGTGTATCTGTTGACGACTATTTTCCGGACTCGATTCCTGTATCCTTCTAGGGCACGTCTGAAGAGTTTGAAAATCCGATTCCTGTATCCAGCCAGGGCGTATCTGTTGACGACTATTTACGGACTTGATTCCTGTATCCTGCCAGGGCACGTCTGAAGAGTTTGAAGATCTGATTCCTGTATCCTGCCAGGGTGTATCTGTTGACGACTATTTTCCGGACTCGATTCCTGTATCCTGCCAGGGCACGTCTGAAGAGTTTGAAGATCCGATTTCTGTATCTTGCCAGGGTGTATCTGTTGACGACTATTTTCCGGACTCGATTCCTGTATCCTGCCAGGGCACGTCTGAAGAGTTTGAAGATCCGATTCCTATATCCTGCCAGGGTGTATCTGTTGACGACTATTTTCCGGACTCGATTCCTGTATCCTGCCAGGGTGTATCTGTTGACGACTATTTTCCGGACTCGATTCCTATATCCTGCCAGGGTGTATCTGTTGATGAATATTTTCCGGACTTGATTCCTGTATCCTGCCAGGGCACGTCTGAAGAGTTTGAAGATCCGATTCCTGTATCCTGCCAGGGTGTATCTGTTGACGACTATTTTCCGGACTCGATTCCTGTATCCTGCCAGGGCACGTCTGAAGAGTTTGAAGATCTGATTCCTGTATCGTGCCAGGGTGTATCTGTTGAAGACTATTTTCCGGACTCGATTCCTCTATCCTTCCAGGGCACGTCTGAAGAGTTTGAAGATCTGATTCCTGTATCCAGCCAGGGCGTATCTGTTAATGACTATTTCCGGACTCGATTCCTGTATCCTGCCAGGGCACGTCTGAAGAGTTTTAAGATCCGATTCATGTATCCTGCCAGGGTGTATCTGTTGACGACTATTTTCCGGACTCGATTCCTATATCCTGCCAGGGCACGTCTGAAGAGTTTGAAGATCTGATTCTTGTATCCAGCCAGGGCATATCTGTTGACGACTAATTCCAGACTCGATTCCTGTATCCTGCCAGGGCACGTCTGAAGAGTTTGAAGATTCGATACCTGTATCCAGCCAGGGCATATCTACATGAAGAGTTTGAAGATCAACCCCTGTAACAGGCCAGGTAATTTTCTTTCTCAGGTACGCAAGTTCTCGCTAAGGAATCTCTTACGCGATCGACACCTAGATGGCATCTATAAGCCCATCCACTTACCAAAAGTTCCAAATGGCATCTATAAGCCCATTCCCGACAAGGTTCTGTCACATCTCCAGATGGCATCTATAAGCCCATCCCCCTATCCATCATCTTTCCAAATGGCATCTGTAAGCCCATTCCCGCCATCACACTGCTGATACTCAACTATGTGAGTGCAAATTTCTGGGCACTCTAGTGTTCAATCATCTTCCACCTTCGGATCACGAAAGGCGTGCTAGCCAATCTACATCCTCAGGTCTAAGAAGATTGAACAGGGGCAACTGTTGTACCCCAAAATTTGCCCTCCCATATTCTTCAAAGTTTTGACAAGCATCACCTCAAATGGTTCAAAGTCTACTCAAGGGCTACACAGTCAACCACTCTCCTAAGCCAGTCAAATTAGGGTTTTGGTTCCTTCAAGGAAGTTGAGGTTTTCAAGGGCTCAATCAAGTCACATATGCCTATACACATTGTCAAGCACCTACATGTCAAGTTTCAAGGCTCACAAGGTCAAGTTGCACAGTCAAAAACCCTAATTGCTTCACAATCAACTGTAGGGGAAAAATGGTCATTTGGCAGTCAAAAGTCAAAAAATTTGGTCAACATCTTATTTTGAAGCCACAATCATCATTTGGTCAAGTCTTGACCATGATTTCACAAGAATGGCTCAAAAATCATCAAGGTGTCAAAAGTTTCTATTTTTGGACAGCTGAAAAGTCAACTGTAACTTGACCAAGGCATAACTTTTTCATGGTTCATCAGAAAAATCCCATCCAATACTCATCTTGAAGGGGAGGACATTTCCTACAACTCATCTTCACATTCCAAATCCAAGAAATTCTCTCACAAAAAGTTATCAATTACAACATTATAGGTCATTTTCAAAAGTCAACCAAAAGGCACTTTAAGTCAAAGACCATAACTTGAGATTGGTAAATCAAAATGACATGGGACCAAAGACATTGGTTATAGGACTTCAAGACCTTTCCAAAATGTCCAAGAACATGTTCATAGCTTCAAAATTGAGCAAGATATGCATTGGAGAAGTTGGGAAATTTTTGTGAAATGGCCAAAGTCAACTATCCTTGAAATTTCATTTTTGACAAAAAGTGCCCACTTTTTCCACTTGATTCAGCCTGGCCATGCCTCCCACGTGTCCCACAATTTATTTCAAGATTAAAAATTAATTTTTCCATTTTTATTTAATTTTATTTGATTTAAATCATTTTAAATCTTTAAAATTCAAATAAAAATCAAGAAAATTAATGGAGGGATATCTTTGAGTTTGAATAGCTTTGATACACCATCATTCACCTTCCAAATTCGTGCAAGGCCTATTCCAAGCAAGAAATTCAAATTTTGACAAGAATGGTAAGTTACTTTAATGGAGGTTATGGCAAAATCTCAAACATAAGTGCAAGGGTTAAAGGTGCATTATATTGTTTGATTCTCATTCAAAGATACATAGGAAAGCTTCCCAATACAAACACACGACCTAGAAACACTCATACAGCATAAGCCATTTCAATTTTTTCAAGAGAAAATTCACAAACTGAAAACGACTTTGCAGCATCATTCAAACCTCTCCTTCGATCCAAACATACTCCTGACCCTTCCAGGAACCTCTTGCCATCAGAATTAAGCGCAAAACCTCAAGGAATCACTCATCACGCCCTCACGGTTTGTTCAAAATTTTGAGAAACGAAATTCCATTTCTATGCCTCATTAATTCATTTTGAACGTTATTATGCATTGCTGACACCATTACAAAACTTTCTGCATGTTTTAATTTGATTATAAGGCTCTAAAAGGAAAACTACCATTAGCGATTTCTAGGTTTTCAGAGTTTGGAAATTGGGGCTTTTGCTATACTGTAAAATTAAAACTCCAAATAGGCATGGTCGAACTCAGCATGATGAGGCGATTTGAATGGGATCCTCGCGCCTTTTTTATGTTGCTCCAATTTCTAATCGCTATTTTTTACTGTTGGAATTAGTGGGGGTTTAAAACCCCCATTATTTGCCTGTAATTTTTGTTTCAGAACGAAGATGATGATGGCGTGGCAACCAGGGAGTGGGCCATTCAAATTGGCGCGCGCTTTTCCAGCATATAACGCACTTATTTCATATATTCTTTTGTTTCTATTATGCTTACAAACGCGCAGGTTTGGTCCAGTGGTTGGCTACATGGTTTGTATTCACTAGGACCTGGGTTCGATTCCCAGGTCCCCCCATAATTCGTTATCATTTTTTCTAAAGTGCTTGTGTGCAGCGTCTCATCCAGCATCCACCATAGACCTCATCCAGGAGCGCTCCAAGTGTCCATTAGTGCAAATCCAAGGGCCAAGCATGAGGACCATGGTACTCTGGAGTCAGCGCATGCGTAGGCAACCGGAAAAAGTCAAACAGGCCTTGTTCAAATGGGCCTCAAATCTCAATCCAACACCTTCAAATTCCAGCCACACCCCCTTGGGTTTTAATCTTCCTCTTTTTTATTTTTGCCATTTTTCATTTTTATTTGCCTTATTTTCTTATTAACAATTAATTAACCAACTAATATTTTCATAAAAAATCAAAAAAAAATAGAATTAACATTATCATTATTATTATTTTATTTTGCAAATAAATATTAACAAATAAATAGTTTAATTAGGCAATTTTAATTTCTTTTCTTAATAATTAAAATAGATTTAGAATTAGGTAAAACTAACTTTTAATTTTATTTCTCTTTATTTTATTTCATAAAAAACATAAAAAACAAAACAATATATTTTCTTTTAATTAAATTAATTAATTAGTCATTAGTTAGTTTTAATTTCATTTTAATTACAAAAAGACAAAAAAAATCAATTTCTTTTCTTAAAAGGGTTAAAACCCTTAGAACATTCTCGATTCTTTCTTTCGCGCGCATTTTAATTTTATTTCTTTATTTTGATTATTTTTGTAACTGCCTCCGGATGTAATAGTAATTAGGGTTTTACTGCTTTATTTCTCGCACTTATTTACCAAAAACGGGTCTTTTGTATTTTTGGCGATGTATAGACCCGCGCCTTGTAATAGCGTAGGATTTATGTTTCCGCAATTTACTTTCCGCACCCCCTAACTGTTAAATGCATAAAAGAATGTATGTAAATAAAAACAACTCGTAGCTCACTAATTATAAAGACAAACATTAACTGAATACAACACAAAATGCACACACCACTTCTAGGGTACGCCTCACTCGTTGCCTTCGAAACGTGGTCATAAAGTATAGGACGTCTTAGAGGTCACCCTTTGTCTAAAGATCCAGTTGCCTCGAAACGGTTGCCTCGGATAAAAGGATCTAGGACGCTAGGGTTACTTCTAAGTTGTCCTACCATTGCTTCGGTGACCACACAGTCCCGATAATCGAATTGACCCGAACACCTCCAACGATGGTGCTACCTACCTCTCAATGGTGGGATAGCACTATCTAAAGGACACTTACACAGCTTAATTCCTTAGGGTAGGTAGATGACTCATGGGTACTTGCTCTTTTCAAAAACAAACAAAATACTTTTCACACCTTACACTTTCAAAAGCTTTCAAAACAAATTTTTCATACATTCTTGAGGACAGATACAAGAGTTACTTAGAAATTTTTCAAATGAAACTTTTTCAAAACCCACACACACTTGAAAAGCAAACAATTTTGAAAACATAAGAGCAAGTACCTAAGAGCCCGTGGATAACCACGGATAGAAAGGGTGTTAACACCTTCCCTTTCTATAAATCTACCTCCCGAACCGAGAGACATCTCGAATAAGGAATTTTGCTGTGCTTTTGTCCTTTCCATATTGGAGAACATAAAAGACGGTGGCGACTCTTGCTTACCACGACATTTCGCGAAACCAGCTTAAAAAACAGTCAGTTCTATTTCCACCGATCACAAGTATCAATTAACCTTAGAACCTTTAATTACATAACTTGACCAGTAGGACGTAGCGAGATGGTCGGCTTTGGTGTATGCCCAAGGTCGACATATACTCGATGCTACACTCATTGAGGTCTGACTCTTGAGATTTGTTTGGTTGTGAGTCAATCGCCTATTGAACGAAGCTGGGAGAAAGATCAGTGATATTGAGATCCCTTTTAGAACCCAGTTACTATTTATAGGACAGGTTGAACCAATCCAACTTCAAGAGGGTATGACCTTAAAACTCATGTAAGCCTTAAACCTAAGGACTTGATGTGACTTGTTTGTTGTTTGTTATACCTGTGATTTTCTAACCTAATCATGACATCATAAACATGGCATATGATGACTAACCATTTCTAGGATTCCCTAGGGCTCATTTTTTCTCTATTTTGTAGGACATGGCATCTTCCCGTAGGAACACTATACAGATCAACATTATGAAAGTGTCTCTTCAACTAAAGGATATGGCATTAAGGGTTCTTGAAGGTTCTCATTTCACTAGAAAGCATGGTCAGTTGCTCAATCTGGTCACTGCAAAACCTGATGAAGAGTTGCTAAAAGTGTTGTCTCAGTTCTTCGATTCGGTGCACCATTGTTTCACCTTCCCAGATTACCAGCTAGTACCTATTATGGAGGAGTTTTCTCAGTTGTTAGGGGTATCTATTCTTGACCAGTTGCCTTTCAATGGTACGGAAGAACATCCAAAGCCTGAAGAAATTGTTAGAACACTGTCTTTACAACGATCTGACATAGTGGTTAAGTTTCTATTTGAGAAGGCCTATCATTTTTGGGATACCTTAGATTTACAAACTTTCGAGGAGGTGCTGGCACTTCTCGTTTATGGGAAGGTACTTTTCTCTAATGCTGATCAACTCGTAGATGTGAGCACTATCAAGGTTTTCCTGTCTCATAATCTAGTACCTACATTACTCAGGGATATTCTGCACTTTTTTCATGCTCGCACTCTAAAGAGAAGGGGAACCCTCCTATGTTGCACTCCTTTATTAGCTAGGTGGTTTATTTAGCACCTACCCAGGTCTATTTTGAAGAATGAGCAGGGTTTGAAATGGTCTCACAGGCTGATGTCCCTTAAGCATTCAGATATTCATTGGTGTTCACGGTTCTCAAAAGATGTTACCATCATCGATCACTGTGGTGAATTCCCTAATGTCCCCCTCTTAGGCATTAGGGGAGGAATCACTTACAACCCTTGTTTGGCACTGCGTCAGTTTGGTTATGCGAGAAGAAATGGTCCTCATGATACGCTTATCCAAGGAATCTCCTTCAACTATGAGAACAACGTTCAAGGATATCGTAGAAGGTTCATAAAAGCCTGGGGCATGGTACATAAAATTAATAGCAAGACGTTAGGGCACAAGAATTCCATTCCTCTTGAGCCTTATCCCCGATGGGTATGAGCTCGTGCCTAAAGTCTGATGATGCCATACCCTGTTGTCCTACCAATAATTGTGGAACCAGTTGCTGAAGGAGACACTGCTTCTTTTGTTCATCACCCTGACATGCCAACTGATCATGAAGAATTACAGAAATCTTGGGCTCAACTCAAAGAAGAGTGGGACACGTTTGAAGCTCAGTTCTATGTCAGCGAGAAGAAAGTCCTGAAGCTCACTAGGCTACTTCACAAAGAAAGGAACATAAATGCCTACATCACACCAAAGAGGATGTGCTCCTGGGAGACCTAGTTTCTTTTTGCTTGCAGTTTTGTTTTGTTTATTTGTAAGCCTAAAGGGAATTCTTTGTAACAATTCAAACTTATCAATGCAATTACTGTGTGTTTCTTTTGGTTAAACAAATTTGAGCCTTTAAGAATCCTTGAAATCATTGCATACGCATATCATCCATGACATTGCATAAACAGGTACCATTACAGGTTTCTCATCTTCTTCGCTGTTTATTTCAGCAGAAATGTCTTCTGAATAAAGAATCAAGGACCTTCAAGCACAGAACGCACAGTTCCAAAAAATGTTCATCAGTCTGGCAAAAGTGAAGGAGGATCTAAAAGCCCTCATTCTGAAAAAGAAGAAGAAGAAGAAGAAGAAGAAGGTTGTCGGTATTCTAAATATGGGCAGAAGGTTTAGAGAGCGGTTGAAGCGATAAACTGATATGACCTATTCATCCAAGGAAGGGGAGAACCAAGAAGGAGAGAAGGACTCTAGTCCTGCAGTCTCTGACAATGATACTGATTATAATGATGAACAGTATCCTCCTGCGGAGGATAGATACAAACAGCTAGAAGACCCTCTGAGTGCCATGGAAGTTCAAGGGATACCTGGAATGGATTTCGAAGAATTGGGATTGGTGTTAGGAGTAGTCATGCCGCAGAAGTTTAAAGCTCCAGTTTTTGCAAAATATGATGGGGTGTCTTGCCCAAAGGTCCATCTCTGTTCTTATGTCAGGAAGATCCAGCCCCACACAGCTGATAGAAATTTGTGGGTTCACTTCTTTCAAGATAGTCTGTCAGGGACTCAACTTGAATGGTTCTACCAACTAGAGGAAACAAATATCCGAAACTGGGAAGATCTGGCTGCTACTTTCTACAAGCAGTATCAATATAATGTCAACCTTGCTCTCATTCGTACTCAACTCTAGAGTATGTCCATGGGTCTAAGTGAAGGTTTTAAAGATTATGCACCAAAATGGAGAGACTTCGCTGGGAGAGTTCAACCCCCGTTGTCTGATAGGGAGTTGGTAGATATGTTTTTGGGGATGCTATCTGGTCCATTTTTCAATCATCTAATCGGCAGCTCGTCGGCTGGTTTCACTGAGCTAATCCTAACTGGGGAAAGAGTAGAAGCTAGAATTCGAAGTAGAAAAATACAGAAGGATGCCTCTTTAAGTTCAGTAAAGAAGCCTTTTGCTGGTAAGAAGGAAGCCAGTGCCATCTATAGCCCGAGGGGACAAAACAGGGCAGAACATCGTCAGACAGTAAGTGTCGTGATGATACCTAGACCTGCAGTTGCTCCACAATGCAAAAATCAACAAAGGGCGGATGTGATCGGTGGATCTGGAACTGACTGTTTAACGCTGGTTCGCGAAGATGTCGCGGAAGCAAGAGTCGCCACCGTCTTTTATTTTCTCCAAATGGAAAGGACAAAAGCACAGAAAAATTCCTTATAGAGATTGCTCTCGGTTCGGGAGGTAGATTATAGAAAGGGAAGGTGTTAGCACCCTTTCTATCCATGGTTATCCATGGGCTCTTAGATACTTGCTCACTTGTGTTTTCAAAAATGGTTTGTTTGCTTTTCAACTGTGGGTTTTAAAAAGTTTCTTTGAAAATTTCAGTTCGACTCTTGTATCGGTCCTCAAGAGTGTTTGAAAAATGCTTTCGAAAGCTTTTTGAAAATGTGTTGGTGTGAAAAGTATTTTTGAATTTGTTTTGAAATTTAGAGCAAGTATCTAGAGTCGTCTACCTACCCTAAGGAATTCGTCTGTGTAAATGTCCTTTAAAGTAGTGCCATCCCACCATTGAGAGGTAGGTAGCACCACCGTTGGAGGTGTTCGGGTCAATTCGAGGTTCGGGACATGGTGATCACCAGAGCAATGGGAAGACACCTTAGAAGCTACCCTCATGCCAGGTTCCCGGATCATGAGGACTTACTAAGACATCCTCTACTCGACGATCACCTTTCGAGGCAAGGCAACAGTGAGGCGTACCCTAGGGGTGGTGTGTGATTTGTGTGTCGTTTTCATTTATTTTTGTCTTTTGTCAAAGTGATCTATGCGTTTGTTTTTATTTTATCATTCATTCTTGCATGTCATTATTAATAGTTAAAAATTGCGAGAAATATAAAGTTCCTAAACTATTACAAAGGCGCGGGTCCACATCGCCAAAATTTCCAGAACCCGATTTGACAGAAAAATAAAGAATTAAAAGTGCGACAGATAAAAATGTTACATGGCCTTGGGAGAGATACATAAATATTATAAAGAATAAAAAATAAATATGCGAATTGGAATTAAAGTTGAAACGAGGGCGTTGGACCCCTTTTTTATGAAACTAAATTAAATTATTAAATTAATTAAAATTAAAAGGAAAAGAAGTTGTCTTTTTGGTATTTTTGTATTTTATGATTTTTATGAAAAAAGAACTAAATAAAATGCTAACCCTAATTCTAGTTGTTTTTATTTATTAAGAAAAGATTAAATTTTGACCTAATATTTAACCTAATTATTTACATGCCATTTAATTATAAAAATAAATAATAGGAAATATTTAATTATTATGAAAGAAAAGAAAAAGGGATAAAAATGATTATAAATCCTAATTCTACCAATTTTAGATTTTATTAAGGAAAATATTACAATTAAACCTAATTTAATAACTAAAATTAATTAATGCAATTTATTTACAAAAATACTAAAATAAAAATATTTATTATTTTTTATCTTTTCTGATTTTTTGGTGTTTTTTATATATTATGAAAATATTAAATTAAAAGAACTAATTAAAATAAAGACAATAATTGAAATAAAAAAAAAAGATAAGAAAAAGAGAGAAAATTCAAACCATGGGGGGTTCTGTCCCCAGCAGGAGGTAAATGGTTAGCAATTTAAGCCCAATAAACCTTAGGCCTGGCTGACTTTTCCACTAGCGTGTATACGCGTTGGCCAACGATCATGGTATGCTTCCAACGACAGCCCTTGGATTGATCTCATCATGTGCGTGAAAGGCTTGATTTTGTGGGTGCATGGTGTTCCTCAAGAGAGACGCTGCATAGAATGATAATTAGGAAAATAGTATTGCAAAGGGGTGAGGACCTGGGGCTCGAACCCAGGTCCCAGGGGTGATCATTGAGCGTGCTTGCCATTCGTGCTGCGTTGTTCATCTGTATATCAAATAATTAATAAACATAATAAAACAAACACGCGTTAATGCTTTTTTTTCCGCGCGAAAGTTTAAACCACCCAATTGTTCCTTGCCACCTAATCATCTTCTTCACGGCCTTATCTTCTTCCTGAAACAAAACACAATCAGCAACGGTTTTTAAACGTCCCCATAGCCACCCTATTGAAAAATAGCGACTAGCTCAGGGAGGCTCATAAATTGAGCGAGAGGATTGGTTTCTCTTCGTCCAAGCCTGCTTGTTCCAGTAGTCCAGGTCTAGAGTGTTGATTTTTCCTTAAATGGAAAACCCCAATTCTCCAAGTCTGAAACCCTAAAATATGCCAATGGCGTCTTTGCATAGTGTATAAAAATTCAATTAAAACATAGAGTAAGCTTCAGAATCATGAGAGCAACACAAAACATGCATTAGAATTTGAAATTATGCTATGAATGACAAGATACGATTTATGCAAAAGAGTGACAAAGCCTGAGTTCTATTCACTGATTCTTGGTGTTAGGAATGTGGAAACCTATCCAGACGCGTTGCTTGAGGTCTCAGGAAGGTGATGAGATGGTTATTTGGCTTTGAATCGCCTTCTATCCCTGTTTTCAGTTTTGAAATTTTTAGGCCAAAAGTGTGAGTTTGATAATGGAGTTTATGCACAGCTTTTAGGTAATGAGCATTAGGTCTTGCTTGTGTATGTATAGGAGAGTGATTTAGGTTAAGAAACTTGATCAAAATCCATGCATTGATGTGAAAAATATTTGATTTGCAAACCATAATTTTTCAATCTTTTTTCATGCTTTTTAGCTCTCAATCATATCCAATCAACTTCAATTCTTCCCTAATCTGATTTGCACGAAATATTGGAGATATTATATGCACAAAAAGATTTGAAATAGTAGGTTTGACATTTTTCATGTATTTTAATTAATTTAAATGAATTATTAATAATAAAAATCCAAATAAATAAATAAATAATGAAGAAAAACTTCCCTTTGGGCCAAATGATCGTGCACATGCCTTGGATAATGAATTGTGGAAGAAAAAGAGGCCCATTAGCAATTTTAGGTCATTTGAATCAATGTTGACTTTTCAAAATATCCAAAAATTTCCCAACTTCCACAAGGCATAACTTGCTCAATTTTTAAGCTTTGCTCATGTTCTTGGACATTTTGGAAAGGTCTTTGAGTCGTCTAACCAATGTCTTTGGTCCCATGCCATTTTTATTTTCCAATCTCAAGTTATGGCCTTTGACTTAAAGTCCCTTTTTGTTGACTTTTGAAAATGACCTATAATGTTGAAATTGATAACTTTTTGTGAGGGCATTTCTTGGACTTGAAGTGTGAAGAGGAGTTGTTGGAAATGTCTTTCTCTTCAAAATGAGCTTTGGATGGAATTTTTCTGATAATCCATGTGAAAGTTATGCCCTGGTCAATTTACAGTTGACTTTTTCAACTGTCCAAATAAGGAAACTTTTGCATCTTGATGATTTTTGAGCCAAGCTTTGAGAATCATGATCAAGCATTGATCAAATGATGTTTGTGGCTTCAAAATGAAATGTTGACCAAAAATTTGAACTTTTGACTGTCAAATGACCATTTTGCCCCTAAGTTGACTGTAGTGCAATTAGGGTTTTGACTGTGCAATTTTGTGCTGAAAGTCTTTGAAACTTTGTATGAGGATGCTTGACCATATTTATAGGCATGTGGGACTTGATTGGACCCCTGGAAACTTCATTTTCTTGATCAGAACCAAAACCCTAATCTTGACTGTTTAGGAGGCCCTTACATTGTGCAACCCTTGGAGAATTTTGCAGCTTGACTTGGCAAATCTTGAAGAATATGGGAGGGCAAATTTTGGGGTACAACAGTTGCCCCTGTTCAATCTTCTTAGACCTGAGGATGCAGATTGGCTGACGTGCCTTTCGTAATCCGAAGGTGGAAGATGATTGAACACTAGAGTGCCCAGAAATTTGCGCTCACATAGTAGCAGTGTGATGTGGGGAATGGGCTTATAGATGCCATTTGGAGATGATGGATAGGTGGATGGGCTTATAGATGCCATCTGGATGTTGATCGCGTAAGAGATTCCTTAGCGAGAACTTGCGTACCTGCAAAAGAAAAATGAGTACCTGACATGTTGCAGGAGCTGGTCTTCAGATGCTTTGTATAGATGTGTCCTGACTGGTTACAGGAATCGAATCTTTTAAACTCTTCAGACGTGCCCTGGCAAGATACAGGAATCGAGTCCAGAGAATACAGTCGTCAACAGATACACCCTGGCAGGATACAGGAATCGGATCTTCGAACTCTTCAGACGTGCCCTGGCAAGATACAGGAATCGAGTCTGGAATATAGTCGTCAACAGATACACCCTGGCAAGATACAGGAATCGGATCTTCAAACTCTTCAGACGTGCCCTGGCAGGATACAGGAATCGAGTCTGGAATTAGTCGTCAACAGATACACCCTGGCAAGATACAAGAATCGGATCTTCAAACTCTTCAGACGTGCCCTGGCAGGATACAGGAATCGAGTCTGGAATTAGTCGTCAACAGATACACCCTGGCAAGATACAGGAATCGGATCTTCAAACTCTTCAGACGTGCCCTCAACGGGACGATGAGAGAACCTTGGGCGATTACTACCTCAACGGGACGATGAGAGAACCTTGGACGATTACTACCTCAACGGGACGATGAAAGAACCTTGGGCGATTACTACCTCAACAGGACGATGAGAGAACCTTTGGGCGATTACTACCTCAACGGGACGATGAGAGAACCTTGGGCGATTACTACCTCAACGGGACGATGAGAGAACCTTGGGCGATTACTACCTCAACGGGACGATGAGAGAACCTTGGGAGATTACTACCTCAACGGGACGATGAGAGAACCTTGGGAGATTACTACCTCAACGGGACGATGAGAGAACCTTTGATAACTTCAAATTCAACAGCAATCATTGAGCGAAATCTGGGATTACCACCTCCGCAGGATCGGGGAGAGAACCATAGGCGACTACAACCTCAACAGCAATCATTGAGAGAATCTTGGATAACTTCTATTGAGTCTTTATGAGGAAAATCTGTTTGGGGTCGATTTAGCTGGACTAGAGAAGGCCTTGGACTGGATAAGAAACAGAAAATCTTAGGGTCGATTAACTGAACCGGTCTAGGTCTTGAAATGTCTTCAACTGGATAAGAAACAGGGAGATCTTAGGGTCGATCTGACTGAACCAGAGAAGGCCTTTGACTGGATAAGAGACAGAGAAATCTTTGGAGTCGATTTAACTGAACCGGTCTAGGTCTTGAAATGTCTTCAACTGGATAAGAAACAGGGAGATCTTGGGGTCGATCTGACTGAACCAGAGAAGGCCTTTGACTGGATAAGAAACAGAGAAATCTTTGGGTCGATTAACTGAACCGTTCTAGGTCTTGAAATGTCTTCAACTGGATAAGAAACAGGGAGATCTTGGGGTCGATCTGACTGAACCAGAGAAGGCCTTTGACTGGATAAGAAACAGAGAAATCTTTGGAGTCGATTTAACTGAACTGGTCTAGGTCTTGAAATATGATTGGGAACTTAACTGAATATTTCCTGAAAGGTAAAGGTCAGTCATATGCAATGCGTGATATGGATCAAGCAATGATGTTCTCAACATAAATGAGATTCGTAAGATATGATGCGTATATGCATGCTATGATGTATGAAGATGTTTATGAATATTATGTTTTCGTCTTAGGAAAATAAATCCTTGACGGGTGCCAGGAAGTCACTCCTGGGCTGATGTTGAAGAATAGATTTTGCTTCCGCCGGGGATGATAGTTGCAAGAATACCGGTAGGAAAAGATAACTCCGTTGGGGAATAAACTTGGCGAATGATTACTCTGCGGGGAGAAAAGTACTCTAACGATCTTGCTGGGAAGCAATACTCTGTGGGGAGAGAGGTACTTTGCTGGAATGTTGATAATAACTTGCTGGGGATACCCTTGTTGTGTTGGAAGTGCTGATAGACTTCGCTGGGGATAAGAAAGAACTGTGTTGACGACGACCTTTCCGTGGCTTTTGGCTGAGGATAACCCAGTTATATCCTGGTAGGGAAATAACTCTTTGAATAAAGCCGGGCGACGCGTTCGTGCTCTGCAAGGATAAGCTTACTGCTTAGGGAGATGGATTCCAACTTTCCTGGGGGAGCTGGATTGGACTCTCTTGGGGAAGTTTTGAATTGTACCGGGGAAATGACACCAATGAATGTCTGGTATACCGCCGGGGAACAATCTTTAGGTCAAGACTGTCGGGGATGCTTGTTAAGAATATATATGCTGCTGGGGAGATGTTGAGATCTACTGGAGGATACCCAACTTCCTTAAGATTTGATAACTTTGCTTGGAGAATAGTGCACTGACTTGCTGGCTCACTCTCTGGGGAATTAAGATGTACTGGTTATGTTTTTTAGCTGAACCTACCTTGGTACCTTGGAGGACAGAACAATTAGATTGTTTAGACAACTCTTTATTGCCCCTGTTTCAGTGGGAGAGGAAGACCTATGAGGTGCTGATAGTTGTTGATGGACAAACCTTCTTCTGGTAGACAGGTGACAAGATGATAGGACATAGTCGTACGCTTCGATCCCTAACTTTTTCCTGGACCGCCCTTTCGGGTTTTCAGTCCACCAGGATACCCATTTTTGCCCAAGCCGCCTTTTCAGGTTTTCGACTTGCCGGGTGTACAGATTTTTCATTTCATCCCTTCATTTTGCCCGAACCCTTTTGGTTCGTCGGGAAGCCCTTATTTTTGCCTAGGTATGTCAACCTAGCGGGTCTTTGATTATGCGTAGTATTTTTTTCGACTATGTCCGTTCTCAGAAAGTAGGGAGTTGCCCCTGTTAGAAGTGTTTTGTCATGCCACCAGAAGGTATTTGATCAGGCAAGATTCGTTGTTGGAATGCCCCAAGTGACTCAGACAGAGACTTGCCCCAGGCTATTTGGCCTTTGAGAGATTCTCCGAATCTTGATTGGACTGCCCCAGATGGTGGACAATAGTCATGCCATGCCCCTTGATTGGAGATACTCTTGTTCATTAGACTTTCATTGTGCGAATTTCCCTGCTGTTCAAACAAATAGTCATATGCAAACAATGTTATATAAAAAATGCAAAGCTTATGTTTGTCTTGAAAATTTTGAAAATGCATTCTTTTCATAAAACAAGTGATTGTTTGTAAAACGTGATGTCAACTCGTTATTTTATCGTAGGCCTTAAGGAGTCGGGATACCTTTTGTAACAGTATGCTTTCGAACTAACCCATGCTTCAGCTAGGACTTTTAAGGGTTATAGCGTGGCCTGGTTCACGGTTTAAGAAACAAAGGATAAAGGCTCAAATTATTTGTACCCACCCACTCTTCGTGATGTTCTCCAAACCTAAACTCAGTTGATCATACATTAGACCTTGTTTGAGTCTTTGCTTTGATATACTAGTGATGATTCGGATATTGAACGTTTATTTGAGTAGGCAGTCATCTCCTTTTTTGTTGAGGGTTTGTAGGACCTCTTTCTTTTTTTGATTTTTGTTATCCCTTTCTTTTTTTTTTGCCTGAACTGTTTCCTTTTTGGAATTACAGTCAGCGGGATGCCCCAGTTTTGTAAGTCTCCTTCATGGGTTTTGACTTAATGGGTTTTTTTTTTGTTTTGAAAGATAATGACTGCCTTTCTTTATTGATCATTCGAAACCATCACTGTCTTTCTTTGTTTTGTAAGGATCTCTTTGGTGCCCTTTGTTATGCACTTGGATCAACCGAGAGAACTACCCTGCCCCAGGTTATGATTAAGGGTTTTAAATTTCGAAAAGAAAAACTCCTACTTCTTTGGCTCAGATGGATTGACGAGGGATTATCTTCCTTATAACTCCAGTGTTTAGGAATTGAAACAATGCATGTACCTCATCAGCGGGGTCTGTTCAAAAGCATACTGTAAAGATCGTGGTATCGTTTTCGTCATCCTCCCTCAAGAGGCTTAGAATTATTATTTAAGAGTTGATCATCAGAAAAAATATGAAAATAATTTGCATTTAGTGAATACAAATATATTGTTTTAGAACAGACATATGCGATGCATTAATGAAATAACAATGTTTAACATGAGTAAATGTTTGAACAAAAGAGAATTGCAACTTGAACATTCGAATGAACAAAAATTTCTCAATCCTAGCCATGTTTTGGCGAGGGAGCAGTGATCACGTGGGGAGTCTTGGGTACTTTAAACTGAATCTCTCCGGCGTCGACCATGTCTTGGATCTTATTTTTCAAGCTCCAACAATCATTTGCAGTATGCCCCGGGCTGTCAGAGTGATAAGCGCAGCGAGCGTTGGGGTTATACTTTGGTGACGTTGTATTTTGGCTCTTCGGAGCTTCTTTTAGAGTTACCAGCTTGGTCTCCAGCAACTGTGGCAATATCTGGGATAAGGTCATGCTGAGCCGAGTGAACTGCCTTCTCTCGCTCTTTTGTTGGTTGTGATGTTGAATTTGTGACACTGGAGCCATTTGAGGAGCTCTCCCCTTACCTCTTTGTCTCAAAGGTCGTTGAACGATGACTGGCTTTTTACCCTTAGACTTTTGCCCCAGTTGGTTACCCTGAAGCAGTTGGTTGACGAGAAACCAGAGCTCATCTTGTCTTTGAGCTAACCCTTGAATGGCAGTCACCTGCCCCAGCATCTAGACCTTCAATGCATCCACCTCAGCTTGTAGGTGTTTCAGCCTTTCATCCTCAGCACTGTTCCTGACAAAGGTCTCCGTGAGAAGTGTCCTTAGCTCTTCCTGCCCCTTGGATAGATTCAGGAGGATTTTCCCGAACCTGGTCTCTTGAGCAAGAAAGTCCTGGTTGTCTTGTTGGGAAGCCATTGCTGAAATAAACAGCGGGAAAGGTAAGTGACCTGCAACAAGGATACCTGTTATGCAATGATATGTATGTATGTATATGCAATGTTTTCAAGGACCTCGCAGGGTAAACAAGAAGGTTATTAGTATTTTGAATTTGTAGCTTGATTGAAGGAGCTCCATGTTGTTGAGAGTCCTTCTTCAAGGGTCAAAGGCTCACCATATCCAGTGGGTCATAGCCCCTGACATCCTTGGCTAGGGCAATCTTCTTCTAGTGTCAAG
This sequence comes from Vicia faba, assembly GCA_948472305.1. Lineage (NCBI taxonomy): Eukaryota > Viridiplantae > Streptophyta > Magnoliopsida > Fabales > Fabaceae > Vicia > Vicia faba. Next base: position 555,746,804 of record OX451741.1, read on the forward strand.
GCTCGCCATATCAAGTGGGTCATAGCCCCTGACAACTTTGGCTAGAGGAAAATAAATCCTCTTTGCCCCTTGCTAGATGTTTGATTCGTCATGACCTGCATCACAAGCCTTTGAGATCCTTGAAATGGGTTAGTCCTTATGTAGGATGTATGCAATGGTATGATGTTATGCTATGCATGGGGTAATGTAAGTAACCCTGTTATGAGTCCCAATTAAGGACTGTTAAACCTGAACCTGCAAAAAACTTAAGTAAAACCTATCATGAGTCCCGATTAGGGACTAAACAAAACCTGCAAGAAATTTAGTAAGCCTTGTTATGAGTCCTAATTAAGGACTATAAACAAAACCTGCAAGTAGTTCATGTGTCAGATAACAAGCATGCAAATAGTCAATTACGAAGGCACGCAAGTCACACAATAGAAGCCCTTAGAGTTTAGGCCAGCATGAGGTCTAGGTATTACCCTCTTTCAGTTTGTTGGTTCATACCTGTCCTATCAAAGTAATCGGGTTCTTAGAGGATCCCAATGTCATTGACTACCCTCAATCGGTCATAACTCCAGCATCGCAATCTTTTCTTGCGGCCAGAACCATCACGAGAGTTTAGCCTCGATGGGCGTAGCATACTGCTACTGTTCTAATGGCCAAGTTGTGTCATTTAAGGTTCTAAGGTCTGTTGATGCTTAATGACTCCTTGGAAGACCCATATTCTCCCCGTTTCAACACAAGGGATATCGGTACAGACCAAGGTGCCACACCAATGTAGCCACTGCTTCACCCGTGTCGGTCTACGCCGGACAGGTCCCTCACAGCTTATGCTACCTAAACAGGGTACCCCCAGATCCGGGTTAGGATCTATAGAACTCCCAAGACAGTCCCACAATTTAAAGCAAACAAGGAGAGCAATTGAAAACACAGTTATGAACTAACCCTAAGGTACACCTCACTTTAAGTTAAGTCCCCCGCAGAGTCGCCAGTTCTGTGATCGGTGGATCTGGAACTGACTGTTTAACGCTGGTTCGCGAAGATTTCGCGGAAGCAAGAGTCGCCACCGTCTTTTATTTTATCCAAATGGAAAGGACAAAAGCACAGAAAAATTCCTTATAGAGATTGCTCTCGGTTCGGGAGGTAGATTATAGAAAGGGAAGGTGTTAGCACCCTTTCTATCCATGGTTATCCATGGGCTCTTAGATACTTGCTCACTTGTGTTTTCAAAAATGGTTTGTTTGCTTTTCAACTGTGGGTTTTAAAAAGTTTCTTTGAAAATTTCAGTTCGACTCTTGTATCGGTCCTCAAGAGTGTTTGAAAAATGCTTTCGAAAGCTTTTTGAAAATGTGTTGGTGTGAAAAGTATTTTTGAATTTGTTTTGAAATTTAGAGCAAGTATCTAGAGTCGTCTACCTACCCTAAGGAATTCGTCTGTGTAAATGTCCTTTAAAGTAGTGCCATCCCACCATTGAGAGGTAGGTAGCACCACCGTTGGAGGTGTTCGGGTCAATTCGAGGTTCGGGACATGGTGATCACCAGAGCAATGAGAAGACACCTTAGAAGCTACCCTCATGCCAGGTTCCCGGATCATGAGGACTTACTAAGACATCCTCTACTCGACGATCACCTTTCGAGGCAAGGCAACAGTGAGGCGTACCCTAGGGGTGGTGTGTGATTTGTGTGTCGTTTTCATTTATTTTTGTCTTTTGTCAAAGTGATCTATGCGTTTGTTTTTATTTTATCATTCATTCTTGCATGTCATTATTAATAGTTAAAAATTGCGAGAAATATAAAGTTCCTAAACTATTACAAAGGCGCGGGTCCACATCGCCAAAATTTCCAGAACCCGATTTGACAGAAAAATAAAGAATTAAAAGTGCGACAGATAAAAATGTTACATGGCCTTGGGAGAGATACATAAATATTATAAAGAATAAAAAATAAATATGCGAATTGGAATTAAAGTTGAAACGAGGGCGTTGGACCCCTTTTTTATGAAACTAAATTAAATTATTAAATTAATTAAAATTAAAAGGAAAAGAAGTTGTCTTTTTGGTATTTTTGTATTTTATGATTTTTATGAAAAAAGAACTAAATAAAATGCTAACCCTAATTCTAGTTGTTTTTATTTATTAAGAAAAGATTAAATTTTGACCTAATATTTAACCTAATTATTTACATGCCATTTAATTATAAAAATAAATAATAGGAAATATTTAATTATTATGAAAGAAAAGAAAAAGGGATAAAAATGATTATAAATCCTAATTCTACCAATTTTAGATTTTATTAAGGAAAATATTACAATTAAACCTAATTTAATAACTAAAATTAATTAATGCAATTTATTTACAAAAATACTAAAATAAAAATATTTATTATTTTTTATCTTTTCTGATTTTTTGGTGTTTTTTATATATTATGAAAATATTAAATTAAAAGAACTAATTAAAATAAAGACAATAATTGAAATAAAAAAAAAGATAAGAAAAAGAGAGAAAATTCAAACCATGGGGGGTTCTGTCCCCAGCAGGAGGTAAATGGTTAGCAATTTAAGCCCAATAAACCTTAGGCCTGGCTGACTTTTCCACTAGCGTGTATACGCGTTGGCCAACGATCATGGTATGCTTCCAACGACAGCCCTTGGATTGATCTCATCATGTGCGTGAAAAGCTTGATTTTGTGGGTGCATGGTGTTCCTCAAGAGAGACGCTGCATAGAATGATAATTAGGAAAATAATATTGCAAAGGGGTGAGGACCTGGGGCTCGAACCCAGGTCCCAGGGGTGATCATTGAGCGTGCTTGCCATTCGTGCTGCGTTGTTCATCTGTATATCAAATAATTAATAAACATAATAAAACAAACACGCGTTAATGCTTTTTTTTCCGCGCGAAAGTTTAAACCACCCAATTGTTCCTTGCCACCTAATCATCTTCTTCACGGCCTTATCTTCTTCCTGAAACAAAACACAATCAGCAACGGTTTTTAAACGTCCCCATAGCCACCCTATTGAAAAATAGCGACTAGCTCAGGGAGGCTCATAAATTGAGCGAGAGGATTGGTTTCTCTTCGTCCAAGCCTGCTTGTTCCAGTAGTCCAGGTCTAGAGTGTTGATTTTTCCTTAAATGGAAAACCCCAATTCTCCAAGTCTGAAACCCTAAAATATGCCAATGGCGTCTTTGCATAGTGTATAAAAATTCAATTAAAACATAGAGTAAGCTTCAGAATCATGAGAGCAACACAAAACATGCATTAGAATTTGAAATTATGCTATGAATGACAAGATACGATTTATGCAAAAGAGTGACAAAGCCTGAGTTCTATTCACCGATTCTTGGTGTTAGGAATGTGGAAACCTATCCAGACGCGTTGCTTGAGGTCTCAGGAAGGTGATGAGATGGTTATTTGGCCTTGAATCGCCTTCTATCCCTGTTTTCAGTTTTGAAATTTTTAGGCCAAAAGTGTGAGTTTGATAATGGAGTTTATGCGCAGCTTTTAGGTAATGAGCATTAGGTCTTGCTTGTGTATGTATAGGAGAGTGATTTAGGTTAAGAAACTTGATCAAAATCCATGCATTGATGTGAAAAATATTTGATTTGCAAACCATAATTTTTCAATCTTTTTTCATGCTTTTTAGCTCTCAATCATATCCAATCAACTTCAATTCTTCCCTAATCTGATTTGCACGAAATATTGGAGATATTATATGCACAAAAAGATTTGAAATAGTAGGTTTGACATTTTTCATGTATTTTAATTAATTTAAATGAATTATTAATAATAAAAATCCAAATAAATAAATAAATAATGAAGAAAAACTTCCCTTTGGGCCAAATGATCGTGCACATGCCTTGGATAATGAATTGTGGAAGAAAAAGAGGCCCATTAGCAATTTTAGGTCATTTGAATCAATGTTGACTTTTCAAAATATCCAAAAATTTCCCAACTTCCACAAGGCATAACTTGCTCAATTTTTAAGCTTTGCTCATGTTCTTGGACATTTTGGAAAGGTCTTTGAGTCGTCTAACCAATGTCTTTGGTCCCATGCAATTTTTATTTTCCAATCTCAAGTTATGGCCTTTGACTTAAAGTCCCTTTTTGTTGACTTTTGAAAATGACCTATAATGTTGAAATTGATAACTTTTTGTGAGGGCATTTCTTGGACTTGAAGTGTGAAGAGGAGTTGTTGGAAATGTCTTTCTCTTCAAAATGAGCTTTGGATGGAATTTTTCTGATAATCCATGTGAAAGTTATGCCCTGGTCAATTTACAGTTGACTTTTTCAACTATCCAAATAAGGAAACTTTTGCATCTTGATGATTTTTGAGCCAAGCTTTGAGAATCATGATCAAGCATTGATCAAATGATGTTTGTGGCTTCAAAATGAAATGTTGACCAAAAATTTGAACTTTTGACTGTCAAATGACCATTTTGCCCCTAAGTTGACTGTAGTGCAATTAGGGTTTTGACTGTGCAATTTTGTGCTGAAAGTCTTTGAAACTTTGTATGAGGATGCTTGACCATATTTATAGGCATGTGGGACTTGATTGGACCCCTGGAAACTTCATTTTCTTGATCAGAACCAAAACCCTAATCTTGACTGTTTAGGAGGCCCTTACACTGTGCAACCCTTGGAGAATTTTGCAGCTTGACTTGGCAAATCTTGAAGAATATGGGAGGGCAAATTTTGGGGTACAACAGCGGAAAGACCACAATGATAGTTTACCCGCATCAACATGACATTGGCTGAAGTTCTACCTCATCTGCTGAGATCTAACCTGGAAACCTTGAGAGAGGCTCCCAAGAATCCAAATACTACACCTCCTCGATATAATCCGAATGCCCGGTGTGCCTATCATTCTGAGAGTCCTGGCCACGATACAAATGACTGTTGGGCTATGAGAAACAAAATACAAGACTTGATTGAAGCCAAGGAGATAGATTTTGATGCTCCGGAGAAGCCAAATGTCATAACTGCTCCCATGCCCAAACATGGTCGTGGAGTTAATGCCATTGATATTGATTTGTTTGTCACCTCTGTCGATGAAGTTTCTACTCCTCTCATGACTGTCAAGAAGAATTTGTTGTTGGCCGGTTTATTTCTGGGTTTTGGTGATGGTTGCCACATGTGTTCGCTTCTACCTTCTGGTTGTTGTTTGTTGAAGATAGGTGTTCAACGCCTGATAGATAGCAAAGAGATTTTGTTTGAGAAAATGATGATTCCCGTTGTTCCAATTGAAGACGTTGCCATTATAACCATTTTCGCCAATCCTTCCAAGGTTTCCTCGAGAAGACCTGTTAGGATTACATCCGCTTCAAGAATCGCCACACTGATAATTATTGTTCCTGATCCTGTCCCGTATGTCTCAGATTAAGTGGAAGGGTCTTCTCTCCTGAGTTTCCCCCTAAGACTGTTAACAAGCCTATTGTCATTACATCTGTTGTTCCTGCTAGTACATCAAATACTATTCCTGTTCTTACTCCAGTCGACGAATCATCTAATACCCGCGGCAAAGAGGTTGCAGGTGAGCCTGCCCGGACGGAGGCGCCTAAGAAAATTTTTGTGGAAGCCTCTAAGCAAGAAATAAAGGAAATACTGAAAATCATTAAGAAGAGCGACTATAATGTGGTCAAGCAGCTGGGGCAGACCCCATCGAAGATATCCATGTTGTCTCTATTATTGTGTTCTGAAGCCCATGAAAAGGCTTTAATTGCGTTCCTCAAGACTGTGCATGTGCCATAAGAGACTTCCGCTGATTAGTTCAAAGACGGTGTGGCCAGCTTGACTGCTGATAATGGGCTGGGCTTTTCAAATGCGGATTTGACACCAAAGGGAAGGAAGCATAATGATGTTCTGCATGTCTCGATTGAATGCAAGGGCACCACTATGGCTCATGTGCTGGTAGATATTGGGTCGTCACTGAATGTTCTGCCGAAGAAGGCGTTGGACCGTTTGGATTACGAGGGTCTAACTCTAAAGCCTAGTAACATTGTGGTAAGGGCTTTTGACAGATCGAAGAGAACGGTGCAAGGGGAAGTGGACATCCCTGTCAAAGTAGGTTCTCAGAATTTTGGGTCCACTTTCTATGTGATGGATATCAGGCCGTCGTATTCTTGTTTGTTGGGTCGTCTTTGGATCCACGAGACTGGGGCAGTCACCTCCACATTCCACCAAATGTTGAAGTATCCGGTGAAAGGAAAGATTTTCACAGTGCAGGGTGAAGAAGAATATATGGTGAGTCATCTCAACTCCTTCCACTACGTAGAGATGGACGGGGAATTCATCGAAACTCCTTGTTAGAATTTTGAAGAAGTCCCTCAGATCTTGGCTTCAACTGAAACTGCTAGCAACAAACCTCCTTTGAAGATGGCTTCTCTCAAGAACGCCAGGGCTATGGTTGAAGAAGGTGGGTGTGCCAATTGGGGTCAGCTCCCTGATTTCACTCATAAAACTGACAAATTTGGTTTGGGCTTTACTACAGGGCCTCAAAGGGCTGTTAGACGCACTCGGGATGAAGGACCTCCCATACGCATCATCAATCGTGGGATAAACGCCATTGAAGATAGTGAAGAGGAATCAGACATTGACAGCTGGATCTACCCGACTACCAACGACAGACTGAGTAACTGGATGGCCAGGAACTTCATACCTGTTTCTTTTATTCTACAATAATTGATTTATGTGTTTTAAGATTTGTAATAAACAATGTGAAACTTTACGGCCTGGTGCCTTGCCCGAGGCACCTTCGCTTTGCTTGTGAGGGCTATTATTTGTCATTTCATAATCACTAATAAAGCATTAGACGTTTCTGGCATACAAATTTTGTGCTCTCTGTTTTCCTTTTCTGCTTTTCACTTTATTGAAACAGCTATTCTCTTACACACACTCACGTATCATAATGCAGATCCATATCTACTCTGGATCCCATTGATAACAGCTCTACTATTTCCAGTTATGACTTCAAAAATCTGATCAACCAAGTCGAGGATGAAGGTGAGGATGATTGTGAGGTGCCTAGAGAACTTGCTAGACTATTACAGCAGGAAGAAAGGGCCATACAGCCTCATGAAGATTCGGTTGAGACAGTGAACTTGGGTACAGAGGAAGACAAAAAGGAGGTTAAAATAGGTGCAAATCTGGAGTTTGGCGTCAAACAAAGGTTGATACAAATGTTGCGCGACTATGCTGAGATCTCCGCCTGGTCCTATGAAGACATGCCTGGTTTGGACACTGATATTGTGGTACATCGTCTGCTGACTAAAGAAGACTGTCCTCCGATTAAGCAGAAGGTCTGCCGTATGCGTCCTAAAATGTGAGATAAAATCAAGGTAGAGGTCGTGAAACAGTTCGATGCAGGAATCTTAGTTGTCACTTCATATCCACAATGGGTTGCTAACGTTGTTCTGGTACCTAAGAAGGACGACGGTAAGATACGGATGTGTGTTGATTACAGAGATCTGAATAGCGCGAGCCCCAAGGATGACTTCCCACTTCATCACATCAATGTTCTGGTCGACAATATCGTGCATCATAAAATCTTCTCCTTCATGGATGGTTTCTCGGGCTACAACTAGATCAAGATGGCTCTTGAAGACATGGAGAAGACAATTTTCGTCACACAATGGGGCACCTTCTGCTACAAGGTGATGCCTTTTAGGTTGAAAAATGTTGGGGCAACCTATCAACGCGCCATGGTCGCTTTGTTTGATGATATGGTTCACTATGAGATCGAAGTGTACGTTGATGACATGATAGCTAGGTCTCAGACTGAGGAAGAGCACCTCGATCTTCTCCAGAAGTTGTCCGACATGTTGAATACATATAATTTGAGGTTGAATCTGAACAAGTGTACCTTCGGAGTAAGGTCTGGCAAGCTTCTGGGTTTTGTTGTCAGTGACAAGGGTATTCAGGTAGACCCTGCGAAAGTAAAGGCCATACAAGAGATATCGGTTCCCCGCACAAAGAATGAGGTTAGAGGTTTCTTGGGACGTCTGAATTACATTGCCAGGTTCATTTCACATCTGATTGCTACTTGTGAGCCAATCTTCAAGCTTCTGAAGAAAGATCAAGTGGTAAAGTGGAATGATGAATGCCAGACCGCTTTCGAAAGAATCAAGGAATACCTTCAAGAACCGCCAATTCTGATGCCTCCAGTCGAAGGAAGACCTTTGATATTATACTTGATAGGGCTAGACAATTCAATGGGGTATGTGTTGGGGCAGCATGACGAGTTTGGCCGAAAAGAGCACGCCATTTACTACCTTAGCAAAAAGTTTACCGACTGTGAGACCCAATACTCATTGCTTTAGAAAACTTGTTGCCCTTTGGCATGGGCTGCTCACCGGCTGAGACAGTATATGCTGACTCACACTACCTTGTTGATATCAAAAATAGATCCGATCAAGTATATTTTCGAGAAGCCCGCTCTCTCCAGAAGGATAACAAGGTGGCAAATGATCTTAACCGAATACGACATACAATATACGACCCAAAAAGCAATAAAAGGGAGTGTATTGGCTGATCATTTGGCTCATCAAACCGTGGATGACTACCAGTCCATGAATTTTGAGTTCCCGGATGAGAATATCATGTTGGTGATTGACTACGAAGAGCCAGGACCGAATGAAGGACCTGAAGAGGGATCCCGATGGTCTATGTATTTTGATGGAGCCTCGAACACACTGGGTAACAGAATAGGCGTTGTAATTATATCTCCCAAGGACTGTCATACTCCGTTCATCGCTCGATTATGTTTCAACTGCACCAACAACATGGCGGAGTATGAAGCATGTATCATGGGACTTCGAGCTGCTATTGACCTGAGGATTAAGTTTTTAAGTGTATTCGGGGATTTTGCCCTGGTGATTAGTCAGATCAAAGGCGAGTGGGATACGAAGCACCCGAATCTCATGCCTTACAAAGAATATGTACTGGCATTTCTCCCACACTTTGAGGAGGTAACCTTCGAACATTTCCCACGAGAGGAGAACCAGTTGGCGGACGCGCTAGCTACCATATCTTCTATGTTCAAGGTTAGGTGGGACAATGAGGCTCCCCAGATTACCATTGAGAGGTTGGATGCACTAGCACACTGATGCGAGATCGATACTGAAGAAGTGGCAGACAAACCATGGTTTCATGAAGTCAAAAGGTATCTCGAGGCTCAGGAGGATCCTGAAGGGGCATCTGTCAAGGATAAGAAGTTTCTGATAAGGTTCGCTGCAAAGTTCTTCCTCAGTAATGAGATCCTCTATAAACGCAATCATGACTCCACACTACTATGGTGTGTAGACAAGAGCGAAGCAGAGAGGATCATGATAGATTTACATGAAGGCACCTTCGGAACCCATTCCAGTGGACATACCATGGCTAAGAAGATCCTACGGGCAGGATACTACTGGTCCACTATGGAAGCCGATTGTTATCAACACTCTCGAACTTGTCATAAATGTCAAATCTATGCTGATAAGGTGCATGTACCTCTGGTTCCTCTGAATGTCTTGACAGCTCCTTGGCCCTTTGCAATGTGAGGCATCGACATGATCGGCGAGATTAGACCTACTGCATCTAACGGGCATCGTTTCATTCTGGTAGCCATTGATTACTTCACGAAATGGGTTGAGGAAGCCTCTTTTACTACAGTAACGAAGAATGTTGTGGTGCGATTTATTCGACACAACCTGATCTGCCGATATGGGGTGCTAGAAAGAATCATTACTGACAATGGTACGAGTCTCAACAATACAATGATCACCTAGCTCTGCAAACAGTTCAAGATACAGCATCATAACTCCTCTCCCTACCAGCCAAAGATGAATGGGGTTGTTGAAGCACCTAACAATAACATCAAGAAGATTGTACAGAAGATGACGGTGACATATAAAGACTGGCATGAGATGTTACCATTCTCTCTTCATGGGTATTGTACCTCAACACGGACGTCGACAGGGGCAACACCCTACTCTCTGGTATATGGCTTTGAGGAAGTCCTTCCCATAGAAGTCCAGATACCTTCTCTCAGAATTATGAAGGATGCGGGTTTGAACAAAGACGACTGGATCCAAACCCGACTTGATCAGTTAAATCTAATCAATGAAAAAAGGCTTACTGTTATCTGCTATGGTCAGACGTACCAAAAGCGAATGATCAAGGCTTTTAACAAGAAAGTCAGGCGTCAAGAATATCAAGTCGGGGATCTGGTGATCAAACGCATCATACTGCCGCAATGTGATCCCAGGGGCAAATGGACTCCCACGTATGAAGGGCCATTTGTGGTTAAGAACATTTTTTCGGGAGGAGCTATGACTCTAACCACCATGGATGGTGACGACCTTCCTCACCCTCTCAATGCAGACATAGTGAAAAGATACTACGCATAATAAAAGACCAACTAGGTTGACTGGCCTAGGCAAAAATAAGGGCTTATCGGCGAACCAAAAGGGTTCGGGCAAAAGTAAGGGATGAAAATGAAAAAATTTATACACCCAGCAAGTCAAAAACCCGAAAGGGGGGCTTGGGAAAAAAAGGGTATCCCGGTGGATTGAAAACCCGAAAGGGAAATCCAGGAAAAAGTTATGGATTAAAGCGTATTACTATGTCTCATTGGATCATCTTACGACCAGACTTCGGTATCGACTGTCAAGCTCGGACGGCGCCAACCAATCTGATCAACCTTCGGCCAAGTAGCAAAGTGATGAGACGCTTGAAGATATAAAGGCAATAGCAGAGTTGGAACCCAATGGGGTCGTATCATATAGTTGTTTTTCTTTCTTTTACACAAATTGTATAATTTCTATCTTTCGGCAGCGTTCTCTTACTAGGATGTCAGCCTCTTTGTATAAAACGCCTATTACAGGCCAATTTCAAAATCAATACAAGTCATTTTTACAAAACATCAATTTGTTTCTTTCTTCTTTTTCTGTTTTGTTTTCCAAGAACGTCCAATGATTTATTTTTGATATATGAATTTGAAAATGATTGATGTTCATAAAAATTTACATAAGAAACAAAAGACAATTACTCGTAATTCTAGAAACAGGGAAAAAAACAAGACGTACCAAGCCCGGCGGTTACTCTGCCCCGCATGCATCGGGACAGATTCAACTTGGGAACATAATTATTGGTCCATACACTCCCCACAGAGTAAAAGTATCCAAAGGCATTAATGTTAGCTTTCTCGAAACAGGATGTAACCACCCCAGCCGAGGTTCATAATCGCAGGCGAGTCAATAAATCTCATTCCCCAAGCAGAGTTTATTTCTCCAACAGAGCTCGTCATCTCCAACAACGGAACTTCATCCCCAGCTAAATTTGTTCCTCCAGATCGGCAGGTCTACCAACAGAGTATCTCTTCCCCCAAAGTTTGGTCCCCATAGAGTTATTCTCCAGCATCTCTTCCCGACAGAATATTCGCAAATCTCCAGCAACTGTCAGGGATTTATTTTCCCAGACACGAGCATACTCCAACAGCATTTCATGAAAATACATCATGACATGCACATACATATCATATACAACATAATCTCGTTTATTTTGAGAACATCATCTCGCCCTGCATTTCATGCATCGCATATAATTAACGCTGATATTTTTCAGGAAAAGAGGATTAGCTTCAATAAATCCAGCAGTTATACAGATCACATCTACAAACAACTAATGGAAACTCAGTTCCCAAAATCAAACGGGTCAACCAATCTACATTATCATACCAAAGTAACCTCACCCAGGTTCATTCTAAAGTTTTACATGAACTTATCACAAAGTAACCTCACCCAGGTTCATTTTGAACTTTTACACGAATGTATCATGAAGTAACCCTACTATCCAGGTTCCTTCTCACAGCCCTACTACCCAGGCTTTCATATCGAAGTAACCCTACTATCCAGGTTCCTTCTCACAGCCCTACTATCCAGGCTTTCATATCGAAGTAACCCTACTATCCAGGATCCTTCTCACAGCCCTACTACCCAGGCTTTTCATATCGAAGTAACCCTACTATCCAGGTTCCTTCTCACAACCCTACTACCCAGGCTTTCATATCAAAGTAACCCTACTATCCAAGTTACTTCTCACAGCCCTACTATCCAGGCTTTCATATCAAAATAACCCTACTATCTAGGTTCCTTCTCACAGCCCTACTATCCAGGCTTTCACATCGAAATAACCCTATTATCTAGGTTCCTTCTCACAGCCCAGCTATCCAGGCTTTTCATATCGAAGTAACCCTACTATCCAGGTTCCTTCTCATAGCCATACTACCCAGGCTTTTCATATCGAAGTAACCCTACTATCCAGGTTCCTTCTCACAGCCCTACTACCCAGGCTTTCATATCAAAGTAACCCTACTATCCAGGTTCCTTCTCACAGCCCTACTATCCAGGCTTTCACATCGAAGTAACCCTACTATCCAGGTTCCTTCTTACAGCCCTACTATCCAGGCTTTCATATTGAAGTAACCCTACTATCCAGGTTCCTTCTCACAACCCTACTACCCAGGCTTTTCATATCGAAGTAACCCTACTATCCAGGTTCCTTCTCACAACCCTACTATCCAGGATTTCATATCAAAGTAACCCTACTATCCAGGTTCCTTCTCACAGCCCTACTACCCAGGATTTCATATCAAAGTAACCCTACTATATAGGTTCCTTTTCACAGCCCTACTATCCAGGCTTTCACATCAAAGTAACCCTACTATCCAGGTTCCTTCTCATAGCCCTACTATCCAGGATTTCATATCGAAGTAACCCTACTATCCAGGTTCCTTCAAATAGCTCTACTATCCAGGTTCCTTCTCATAACCTTACTATCCAGGTCCCTTCTCTCTTATCTCCAGACAACAGTTCATAACACTGTATGACCGGGACCCGATCAAACACGATTGGTTTCGTAGTTCCCTAGTAAGTCGCGGTGCAGCATATACCCTGACCAGATATGCATTTCACTTCCGCTTCCTCAAGCCGGAGTTATTCCCCAGTAGAGTAACAGACAATTGAAGCCCCTAAAACTCTACTTCTCCCAAGACAGGAAATCAACATCCCCTAGATGGCATCTTTAAGCCCATCTCCTGCAATTCTCCGTCGTATCCAGGATGGCATCTTTAAGCCCATCTCTGACAATCTTCAATCCTCAACCTCCAAATGGCATTTGTAATCCCATTCCCGATATCACAAATCAAGTGCCACTTCATGCGAGTGCTAATTTCTGGGTACTCTAGTGTTCAATCATCTTCCACCTTCAGATCACGAAAGGCAGAGCAGCCATTCTACACCCTATGGTTTAAGAAGATTGAACAGGGGAAGCTGTTGTACCCCAAAATTTGCCCTCCCATTTTACTCAATCAATGGCAATTGAGGTCCCCAAGTGGCTCAAGGAAGTCCAAGAGTTAACCAAACAAGCTCTCTCCTAAGGCAGTATACCTCTAATTAGGGTTTCCATTTTCATCAAGATGGGTGAACCACAAAGGCCTCATATGCTCTCCATGGTCTTAATATGTTCTCAATACCCTACATGTCAAGTTTCATGCCTTGCACAAAAGGTTTGCCCAGTCAACTGCTCAGATGCTTAAGAATCGACTGTACTAGGTCAAAAGTCAATTGTGGCCTACATACAGTCAAACCTCAATATTTTTTGTCAACATCAATATTTTGAAGCTATATCCATCATTTGATCAAGGTTTGACCATGATTCCTCAAGGGATGCTCCAAATTCATCAAAACCGAAAAGTTGCTAAATTAGGGTTTTGTAGGAAAAGTCAACCCAACTTTGACCAAGCATAACTTCTTCATACTTTATCAGAAATTTTCCATCCAAATCTCATTTTGAAGAGGATGAAATTCCCTACAATTCATATTCATTTCACAAGTTCAAAATATGCACTCACAAAAAGATATGAATTTTGACATTATAGGTCATTTTGAAAAGACAACAAAAACACCTTTTGGGTCAAAGCTTCATACATGAACATGGAAGATCCAATTGAGATGAAACCAAAAAGGTTTTTAGGGGACATCCTAAGATTTCTAAAAAGTCCAAGAACACCCTCCTAAGGTCAAAATTGAGAGAGTTGTGCATTGTCAAAGTTGGCAATTTTTGGAAAATTGTCAAAAGTCAACATTGATCAAATTTGCATTTTTTTTCAAAGGGGCCCATGTTTTCTTGCTTGAAACATGTTTCTAATAGGACCCACGACCCCTGAGCTTTTCCACCTATGATTTTGTTACTTTTATCATTTATTTTGATTTTTTATTTATTTAAATCAAAATAAATCAAATTAAATGGTAAAATAATGAAAACAAATCAAATCTTGAGATTTTTGTGCACATTTTGAGTCCATATACAGCTAGCATGCTAGCCAATTCGTGCAAGGATCATTATGGTTGAAACATATTGGATTGAAGCAAGTTTTGGAAAGAAATCATACATGAAGCAAATTAAATCAAATCTCCATTATTTCTCAAGATTCATGTCAATCTTGTTGACCTAATTAGTCTCCTACATATACACAACAATTCCATACCATAGGCATAAGGATTGGAGGCGTGAAACAGCAAGAGAGAAATCAAAATTTTGCAAGAAAAGTGAGACCTATCTTTGTCTACAGGTCAGTTCAAACCATTCCAAGGCTTCTAATCCATCCCTGGACATCTCAGGAAGCTAACAACATCATTTGCTAGCCTCAAAGCATCCAGAAATCTCCCTTAGAGATATCACGGTTTGCATTTTTTTAAAGTTTGAATCCATTGATTTACGCATCATAAATCTATTTTAATCACATATCCATGTTTATTGTCATGCTTGCAACGTTTTTGAATGCTTTGATTTGAGTTTCTGCACAGGAATCGCATAATTCCATTGCTAGGGTTTACGAGTTTGTTTTAGGGGTTTTCAATGCAGGAACAATTGGCTCTCATATTGGGTACCATGATGATCAGGGCTTCAAGCCCAGTTGATTCATGGTCACCAATTTCATTTATCTTGCTTGTATGCAATTTTTGAGTGAAACAGGGTTATAGCTACGAAAAAACTTCCGTAAGTAAAAGTTTGAACCTAAAACAACAGTCCCAGTGAAAAAGACAATGGCGTGGCAAGGCGTGGTTGGTCCATTCAAATTTCGCGCGTTTTGCTGGCAGAATACTTGATTTGGCTTTTGATTTTATTTATTTATTATGTTTACAACTAACAAGTCCACCATAGATGGTTGGAAGGAGCGCCTTTGATGCACACGTCCTGGGTTTGATCCCAGGCGTGTGCATTTTGTTATTTTCCTAATAATTTCAAGCCAATCCAATGCAATACATCATCCCACGCATATCATGTACCACCAACGCCCATCCACTAGATGCCCAGCAGGCCAAATCTCAGGCTTCTCCCTTGAAAGCCCATGGTACACATGCAAGGCAATGCTACACCAGATCCAAAGGTTTACTGGGCTTAAAGGCTTAATGGGCCAAGGATTTCAGTTCAACACCCCCCTAGAATTGCTAGTAGCAGGCCCATTTGGTTATTTTATTTATTTTCTTTAATTTCTTTTCTTTTTTTCTTTTCTTTTTTTTATTAGTACAAAAATTATTTTATTAAATTAACCAATCAAAAATCACAAAAAGATTTATTTTCTTAATAAATAAGTTTTTTAATTAATTAGTTTAATTAATTTAAGGTAACTTTAATTTCTTTTATAATTTAAAACAAGTAGAATTAGGGTTTGAGATTTTGCACGATTTAATTAATTTTCTCTAAAAAATACATCAAAAATCATTTTTCGTAAATATTTATTTCTTTAGTTAATTAGGTTAATTAGAAAATTAGATTAATTTATTTCCTTTCGTAATTTAAAAAAATTAGAAATTAGGTTTAATTAATTTGCAATTAAATATTTTCTCAGATAAAAATCCAAAAATACTTTTTCTCTCAAGTTAGAGTTTTAAATTGTTCCAATCGTCCTCACATTTAATTTGCCGCACGCTTGTTATTAATTTTGCCATTATTATTGTACCTGTTTCAAGGTTGTAATAGTTTTAATTAGGGTTTTGAATTCCGTACTTTTATTTCCCGTCAAGGCAATTATGTAACTGTCAAAGCTATGTAATAGCTAGGTTTATTTCCGCTTTTACTTTCATCAAATTATTAATTGTTAGATGTATTAATAGGATTGTATGGCAAGAATGCATGAAAAATTAAAACAGTTAGAAAACCCTAATATGCAAAGATTAAATAACTGAAACAAGTCACTCGCACATGTTCACTCCTAGGGTTTACCTCACTTCGGTTGCCTTCGGTAAACAATCATTAAGCATAGGAGATTTTAGTGGTTGCCTTCCAGTCTAAAGAGATCAAAGTGTCCCGTTCGAATGTTGCCTCAGAAATGTTGCCTCGGAAATGTTGCCTCGGAAATGTAGCCTCGGAAACGTTGCCTCAAAGATCTTAAGACTCTAGGTTTACTACTAAGGTTTTCTAACTATTGCTTTAGTGATTGTATTTGTCCCTTTCGAATGTCCCTTACAACTCCAACGATGGTGCTACCTACTCCTTAATAGTGGGATAGCGCTGTCTAAAGGAAATAGAACAAAAACAATCTTTTTTTAGTAGGTAGATGCTAGTAGGTACTTGCTCAAAACAAATCTTTTCACACAAACACCTTTCAAAAAAGTTTTTTTCAAAACAAATTCGTAACACCCTTGAGGTCTGATACAAGGGTTATCA
Source organism: Vicia faba (assembly GCA_948472305.1). Classification (NCBI taxonomy): domain Eukaryota; kingdom Viridiplantae; phylum Streptophyta; class Magnoliopsida; order Fabales; family Fabaceae; genus Vicia; species Vicia faba. The sequence continues at coordinate 555,763,490 of OX451741.1, forward strand.
CGAAGTAAAAATATTTTCAAGACAAACACACACAAGCAATTTGAAAAATGAGAAAGTACCTAAGAGCCCGTAGATAACTATGGATAGAAAGGGTGCTAACACCTTCCATTTCTATAATCTACCCCCCCGTACTCATAATATCTCGAAAAAAAGGTTTTTTCTGTTCTTTTTCCTTTTCCATGATTGGATGAAATAAAAGTCGGTGGCGACTCTTGCTTACCGTGACATTTTGCAAACACAAAACGCAAAACACAAACCAGTATTAACAGTCGGTTCTGCCACCGTATCACAGGTGTTTTACGTTTGATCACAATTGTTGTGGATAGCAAGAGTCGCCACCAACTTTACTTTTATCCAATAAGGAAAGGTTGAAAAGAACAGGAAAGACCTTTGATATTATTTTCTTGAGTTCGGGGGGTAGGTTATGAAAAGGGAAGGTGTTAGCACCCTTTTCATCCGTAGTTATCTACGGGCTCTTAGTTGCTTGCTAGATCACTTGTTTTTGTTTGAAAATGTGCTTGTGGTGTGGTTTTTGAAAGTATTTTGAAAAGTTTCTTTGAAATGGTTCTCGTTTCTATAAGAACGCATATAAAAAGCTTTGTCTTTTAAAAATGTTTCAAATAAAAATGTCGGTGTATAAAGTGTTTTTGTTGTGAGCGAGTGAGCAACTAGGAGCATCCTACCTACTCAAGAGGTCTATATTCTTTTCCTCCTCCTTTAGATGTTCTTATCTTACCATTGATTTGGTAAGAAGCTCCATCATTGGATGTGAAGGGACGGGCGTGGGACGTTTGTATAGTCATAGAAGGCAACCTATAGGACGTTTTAGAAATTTTTGTTTAGGGACTAGATCGTTTACCTAAGGAAACATTAAGGGTCATCGAGGGACTGTGATCTTTTATCGAGGGTCTTTGCTAAAACGGCCATATTCGAGGGACATGACTATTTTTCCAAGGCAACAAGTGAGATTAACCTAAGGGTGCATGTGTGTGGATAGTCTGTTTGATTGCATGCATTTTGTCTTTGAATTTTATGTTGTCTACTTGTTGGTTTTATCTTGCCATACTCCTAATTACTAACATTTGTACAAAAATAATAAAAATGCAGAAAAATAAATCCTACACTATTACAACCATATTGAATAGCAAGAAAATAGAAAGACAAAATAAAATAAAGAAAGGAAAATGGGCTTTTTCGACTGAGGCATCCATACTCTTCGATTTTTGCACTTCTTGGCTTCTTTAGATTTGGGCCTAGAGTCAGGAAGGTCATGTCTTTCAATTTCACCCTTTTCCTACTTCTTTCGATTGGGACCTGGAAGTCAGCGTGAACATCCTTCTGGCTACTTCTTTCGTTTAAGACTTAGAAGTCAGTATGGACATCCTACTGGCTACTTCCTTCGTTTGAGGTCTGGGGTCAATGTGAGGTGCACTCTTTGCCTCAGGCTACTTGCTTCCTCATTCTACTACGGGAATGCTAGGCCCTCAGGTTGAGATTCGAAAGGCTTGAGTACTTAACCAATCGAAGGATACAGAGAACCTGTTTTAAACTTTTAAAATGCAACATTCAAGTGTAAATTTTGAAAGCTACAGGCCAGGGGTTAGCATAAAATTATTGGGTCTTAAAGTCCAAAGCCTAACTAGTCAGGGTTGAGATTTTCAACATATGGGTAGTCAGGATCGAAGGTTAAAACATGGTCAAGCTCCCTATATGAAATATCTACATTTTCTCTTTATTGGTATGTATACATGATATTTAAATGAAATAGTTCCAAGTTTAAATAGAACTTACCTCTTGAAGTTCTTTAATCGAAGGAAACTACAAGTGTCTTCCTTGGTGGTGAATGGGAGTTTGTTGGAGCCTTCCTGAGACTAGTCCAGTTATTACTTTGTTCACGCAGTCACTGAATCAAAGAAGGATATATGAGTGAATCGAAGGTTCCTATATAATAGGTGAGAGAGCGAATCAAACGATTTTAATATTTTGGTTGGGGAAGTGGGTCGAAGGTTAGTTATCTGGTCACTTGGGGAGTGAATCGAAGATTTTTATATTGTGGTTGGGGAAGTGGGTCGAAGGTTAGTTATCTGGTCCCTTAGGGAGTGAATCTAAGGATTCACTTAGTGTACAAGGGGGGATGAGTTTTTTTAGGAGTGTTAGGAGTATTTGAAAAGAACGTTGGATGGATGTTTTAGAGTTTTGAGGAATTTCTCACAAAGAGTTTTCTTGCAACTATCCAGGGGCCCCTAAGATGTGTGGTGGAGGCTCATATCTATAGATGGCTTTGGATGATGTTTTAGGAGGGAAAAAAAGTTTTAAAAAAAAGTAATGATGTGCTTGTAGCTTTCGAGGGGGTAGTATTTGTATGCCAAATTGGTGCAAGAACAAAAGTAGTGTTGTAGGACTGTTGTGCAGCAGTTTTGGAGTGTTATGGCCAGTGTATCAGGCCTGAACTTGGCAGCATATGGGACTCTGGCCAGCAAGTATCTTTGGACATCTCAACCTTTTATTTTGACTCCCTAGCCATATCCTTCGACCAAACTCCTCAACAATATTTCTTTTCAAATCAAAGTGTCCTTTGAATGGCTCATATGGATATCCTTTGAAAGGGCCCAAATAGGTGCCTTTCGACTAGGCCTTTTGTGTGCTCCTTCAAATGGTCCAAATACATGCCTCTGTAATGGATCACAAAAGTATGTCATTCGATTGGGACATCTAGGTATATCTGAAAAGTCCTTCGAATGTGCTATCATGGTACTTCTTTCGCACGAGACAATGGCATGGTGTAGAGTTTGTGTGTTGAAGCAAACTATTTCTAAGGGGGATACTGCCCAGTCAAAACTAACGCGAAAGTAACCAATACTTTGTGGGTGCCATTGCCTTGTGAATGCTAGCCATGAGGGAGTTTTTACCTTGTGCATTATGGCCTAAAGGGAGTCTTGATTCTTGTATTGAAGGATTCACATGCCCCAAACGATGGATGCATGCAGAGGGTAAGGGGTACAATCGAAGCTTGCTACAAAAGAGGGCCACATGCCCCAAACGAAAGGTGTAACCAAAATTTGTATTGAAGGATTCACACGTCCCAAATGAAGAATGCATGTAAAGGGTAAAGGGCACAATCGAAGCTTGCAACAAAGGAAGGCCACATGCCCCTAGCGAAAGAGGCATGCAGGAGGCAAAATGTGTAATCGAAAGAGACCATAAAAGAGGCCTTTGCCTCCTGAATCGAAGGACATCAGCACGAGGCTTTTTTTCTTGTGAATTGAAGCTAGTTGAAGATAAGTGTTTCCTTGTCGAAGCTTGCAACAAGTTGTTTCAAAGGGTGACTTTGGCCTTATGCATGCTAGCATGGTGGGAAATTATGCCTTGTGAATTTGGAAAACATGCAGGAAAGGGGCTATATGGCCAATCGAAAGATGTATACCCATCTTTCACAAAGAGACTAAAATGTTCAAACGAAACAGGAATTAAACTTGTCCAAAAGAAATCTAGTGCCCAAACGAAGCAGGAAATGAACTTGTCGAAAAGGAGTCTAGTGCCCAAACGAAGGGTGTAACCAAAGCTTGCATCAAAGGAGCCAAAGTGCCCAATCGAAAGATGTAAAATAGAATAGAACTTGTTTTTCCTTCAATTTTGCTAAAAAGAATATTTTCATCTGCTTTGCCCTTTTTAGAAATTTCCTCTTTTAACTTGATGATGAAAAATCCAATTGTATTTGTGTAAGCTTGAATTTTTTAGAATCCTTGTGAGAAATGCCTTGAGAAATGAAAGGGCAAATTTTGCGGTACAATACATAGCTTTATTGAGTATCTGCATAAATTTTCACGTGGTAGAAGATGAATGGAAACAGAGGTGATATCTATTCCAAGCTTATAGTATTTGATGGAAAAAACTGGAATCGTTGGAAGATCTAGATGCGCGTGCTGTTTGGTTCTCAAGATGTGTTAGAACTTGTCACCAATGGCTATGATTTGTTAGAAGCAGACGCAACAGAGGCACAAAAGATAACACAGAGGGTGCTAAGTAAGAAAGATCATAAGGCGTTGTTCTACATCCATCAATATATGGATGCGGACGTGTTTGAGAAGATTGCTGACTCTGAAACAACGAAGGTTGTATGGGACATACTGGTCAGATGTTACGGTGGTGATGCATCAGTGAAGAAGGTGAAGCTTCGGTCTCTCAGAAAGCAATATGAGAATCTCAACATGAAGGACAACGAGAAGGTTTCTGAGTACATCTCTAGTGTGATTTTGATCACTAATGAGATGAAATCTTGTGGAGAAACTCTTTCTGAACAAGTAATCATTGAGAAGATCTTGAGATCTTTAACTTCTCAGTTTGATTACATTGTGGTAGAAATTGAATATTCCAAAGATCTGAGCACCATGAGAGTTGAAGAGCTGCAAAGTAGTCTAGAGGCACATGAGTTGCGTATGACTGCGAGAACTTCTCAGAGGGAAGTAGAGCAGCAGAATCTGAAAGTAACTTCTGGTAAGAAGTATCAGAAGCAGACTTGGTCAGAAGAAGACTTGGTCAGAAGCTAGGAAGAAAACTAATGGTGGTCAAAGGTCATAAACTTCAAGCTCTGATAGGCAGAAGAATGTCCAGAAGGGAAAGGAGAAGTCTGACAAGAAGAATATTCAATGTTATTGTTGCAAGAACTTTGGTCACTATGCCAAAGATTGTTGGTCAAATAATGAAAGGAAGTCAGAAGAAGAAAATATAGCCAGAGGAGAGTCGGATGATGAAATTGTGCTATTGTTGGCTTCTGAATCTGATAATATGAATTCATCAGAATGGTGATATATGGGCATAGGGTGTTCAAATCATCTTACTGGAAACAAGAAATGGTTGGTTGATTTTGACTCTAGGAAGAGTACAAAGATTAGATGCACTGATGATAAATACCTCAATGTAGAAGGTATGGGAAATGTCAGAGTCATTCTAAATAATGGGAAAGCAGAAGTGATCTAGAATGTGTGGTATGTACCTGGCATGAAAAGCAATCTTATGAGTGTGGGAAAACTGATTGAGAAAGGTTTTTCGGTTACCATGAAGGAAAATCTTCTGAAACTGTATGAACATAATCAGAAGCTGATTATGGAGTCAGAACAGGGAAAGAACAGGACATTAAAGGTGAGTGTTAGAAATGCAAACTCTGAATGTCTTAGGGAAACAAGTGTTGTCAAGGAGAGTGAGTTGTGACACAGAATATTTGGTCATCTGAATTTCAGAAGCTTAGGGCATCTAAAATCAAAGAAGTTGGTACATGGAATTCCTACAATCAAGAAGCCTGAGAAGTCATGCAATGTGTGCATGGAAAGGAAGCAACCAAGATTACCATTTACATCAGAAGTATCTCCAAGAGAAAATCATGCCTTAGGAGTAGTGTATTCTGATGTGTGCGGTTCATTTCCAGTAGCATCAACTGGAGGGAATAAATACTTTGTTTCATTCGTTGATGAGTTCACCAAAATGACATGGGTATCTCTCATAAATTTCAAATACGAGGTGTTTGTTGAATTCAAGAAGTTCAGACTGATGGTTGAGAATCACAGTGGCCAGACTCTGAAGATTCTTATAACTGATGGTGGTGGTGAATATAATTCCACAAAATTCAGAAGATTCTGTGAGGAGAATGGAATTGAGCATGAGGTTACTGCTCCCTATACTCCTCAACACAATGGTCTTACTTAAAGAAGAAATCGTACTTTGCTTGATATGGTGAGAAGCATGCTGAAAGAGAAGAAGCTTCCTCATACTCTGTAAGGAGAAGTTGTTGCCACTGCATGTTATGTACTCAACAGATGTCCAACAAAGAAATTAAAGGAAATAGTTCCTATTCAGAAGTGGACTGGAGATAAGCAAAGTGTTAGTCATCTGAAGGTGTTTGGTTCTATATGTTACAAACATGTTCCAGAAGCTAGAAGACAGAAGTTGGATGATAGAAGTAAAGTAATGTTACTGGTGGGGTACCACAGTACAGGTTCGTACAAACTTTATTGTCCAGAAACTAACAAAGTTGAGTTCAACAGAGATGTCATTGTAAAAGAATCGGAAGTTTGGAATTGGGAAAAGTCTTGTCCTGACTCTGATGAGAGAACTCCCAAAGAAAAGTCAGAAACACATGTTTCTGAAGCTGATAAAGATTCTGACTCTGAAGAAGATTTAGAAGGAGAAGATGATTCTGACTCTGACTCTGATGGTGATCCAGACTCTGAAGACAGTCAAGGTTCTGGAGAAAATCCAATTTCTAAAGTAAGAACTTATGAAGGGGAAAGTTCTGGTGTCCAAGGTTTTGAAGGTCCAGTTCAGAGGCAACAAAGAGTCAGAACCATCCCAAGAAGATTTGCAGAGTTTGACATGTTGCAAGACACTGAAGTATAATCTAAAGGAGAAGTTATTCAGTGTGCAATGTTATTAGACTCTGAACCCGTGAGTACGAAAGAGGCTCTTAAGCAGCAAGTTTGGTTACAGGCCATGAAAGAAGAACTTGATGCTATAGAGAGAAATAAGACTTGGAAACTGACAAAACTTCCAAAAGGCAAGAAAGCCATCAGCGTTAGATGGGTTTTCAAGCATAAGCTAAAGCCAGATGGATCAATTGGAAAACACAAAGCAAGATTAGTAGCAAGAGGCTTTCTACATAAGGCTTGGCTGGATTACTTTGAAGTGTTTGCACCTATAGCGAGACATGAAACAATCATACTAGTGATTGCAATAACTGCTAACAGGAATTGGCCTCTGATGCATTTAGATGTAAAATATGCATTCCTGAATGGTCCATTACAAGAAGAGGTATACGTATCACAACCTATTGGATTTGAGAAAAAGAATCAGGAAGAGATGGTGTTCAGATTACACAAAGCCTTGTATGGATTGAAGCAAGCGCCCAGAGTTTGGAATTTGAAGATTGATTCGTTTTTCAAGGAACAAGGGTTTCAGAAGTGTGAGATGGAGTATGGTGTTTATGATCAATACACTTCAGAAGTTAATATGATTCTGGTATGTTTTTATGTTGATGACATATTGCTAACAGGAAGTTCTGAACAAGAGATAACTGAGTTCAAGAAGGTTCTGATGAATGCGTTTGAGATGACAGATCTTGGGAAAATGATTTTCTTTCTATGGATAGAGTTTATATATTATGAGAAAGGAATCATTTTGCATCAGATGAAGTATGAACGTATGCTTCTGAAGAGATTTAATCTAGAAAACTCCAAAGTTGCTACCACACCTGCTGATACAAATCAGAAGTTGGACTCTGATTCTGATGGAGAGGATGTGGATGCTACAACCTTCAAACAGTTGGTTGGTACTCTAAGGTATTTGTGTAATACCATACCTGATATTTGTTATGCAACTGGAATAGTTAGCAGATTTATGAGTAAACTAAAGTGGTCTCATTATCAAGCTACTGTCAGGATTATGAGGTGTGTGAAGAGAACTCTGAAGTATGGAGTTTTATTTTCGTCTGGAAGAAAGATTGAATCAGAACTTCTAAGTTATTCAGACTCTGATTGGTGCGGAGATAGAGTGGACAGAAGAAGTACTTCTAGATACTTATTCAAATTTCTGAGAGGTCCTATTTCTTGGTGTTCCAAGAAGTAACATGTTGTTGCGTTGTCAACCTATGAAGCTGAATATATTGCAGGCGCTCTGACTGCATGCCAAGTTGTGTGGATTCTGAACTTGCTGAAAGATCTGAAGATTGAGGTAAATAAACCGCTGAAGCTGATGATTGATAATAAGTCTGCAATCAATCTTGCCAAGAATTCAGTGCTACATGGGAGAAGCAAGCATATTGAGACCAAGTATCACTTTTTGAGGAATCGGGTTCATAATGGAATATTAGAAGTTGTGCACTGTAGTACCCAAAAGCAGTTGACAGATGCTCTAACAAAGGCTATCAAGACTGATCAATTTCTTCGCTTGAGGGATGAAATTGGTGTTGTCAGTTTTGGATAAAATATAAATTAAGGGATGATGTTAGATTTAATCTATATTTTAGGAATATATTTTGGATACTAATCTATATTTTAGGAATATCTTTTTAGAGGATATTATTATATCTTTTTGTATCTTTGTTAGAAGATATTTAGGATTTTATTTTGTGTATAAATAGCCTAGTGATGTATCTCAATGTAATTCATTATAAATCATTATATCTTATTTTTGTAGTCATCATTTAATATATTCTTTTTGCCTTTCATCTCTTCTTTGTGCACTAACATATATCACAACACCTTTATCCTACTTTCCTTGAAAATGTTCTAAAATGTTCTAAAATATATATATATATATATATATATATATATATATATATATATATATATATATATATATATATATATATATATATATATATATATATATATATATATATATATATATATATATATATATATATATATATATATATATATATATATATATATATATATATATAATCTTTTGTATATATATATATATATATATATATATATATATATATATATATATATATATATATATATATATATATATATATATATATATATATATATATATATATATATATATATATAATCTTTTGTATATTTGATAAGGCTTTTGTTTGAGAGTTATATATACATATATAATCTTTTGTATATTTGATAAGGCTTTTGTTTGAGAGTTTAGGTGAAAAGGGGATTTTGAATAAAAGGAATGATCAAGAGGAAAGATTGAGAGTTTTGGAAGGAAGGACCTTACAAGTTTTTTTTTTTTATAATACAAAATTATTTTAATAAAAACTAAAAAATTCTATTAGAGCAAAAGTTTGAAATTTTTTGATTAATTATTCAAATTTATCATTTATCATTTTATAAAAAAAAAACACTAGCTCTTTAAAAAAAATGAAAGATTTATCTATTTTGTCCATACTCATCTCCCTTTAAAGTTGTCTCTCCTCCCCTCCAAAGTCTCAAACAGTAGCTAAGTAAAAAAATTGAATATAATACAACGGTAAAATATAATTTTTGTGTCATATCTTAAATTTGTCTGTCTTGATTCTATAGTCAAAATTATTTTTAAAATTAGGTTTTAAAATTTTTTTTAGTTCGTTTGCACTAAAATTCTTTGATTTTTATAAATATTAATTTTTAAATTATTTTGCTTATTTAAAAATATATATAATAATTTATTTGTATTTTTTAAAATAACAAATACTTTGTTTTCATATACATTCAATTGAGTTTTTATTTCAAATAAACAACATAGCACCATTGATAAGGAATAAAACTTGTAAACATAAGATTATGAGTTTGAATCTCACTTGGTGCACTTTAAATATTTTTCTGTCTATATATTACTAATTTTATTTCTATTTATATTCAAAAAAATCACAAAAAAAACCATTTTTTAATTATTTAAATATTATTTTCATATTTTTAATTAATGCATTTTTTTAAAAATAAAGTTATTTCTTTGATTTTATGTACTTTTTATCAAAATTGAGTGCAAAAATTATAATAAATACAAAAAATATTTTCTTTTATGTTTAATTTATTTTTTATTAGTGAATCAATATCAATTTGTATCACACTCATCTTATGATTGGTTAATTTGGTGACCAAGAAAAATTTGATTTATCAATTAATTTTATTTCCTAATTTCTTGACCTAATTATCACTATAAATAGGCCACTCTTTCACACTATTTTTCATCAACAACTCATTAGAATTCTCGTAAAAGTTGTTGTTCTTCACATCGAAAAACAACAACAAAGAAATCATGAAGTCTCAATCAACAATCATTTGGAGATCAATAATCTTATCAATAATTATTTTAAGATTCTGAACAGACCACCTAAATTGGGCCCTCACTTGTCAGAACCTCCTATTTGAATACTCTGTTGTAAAACACATAGCTCAGTCAATTTGAGCTCAAAATATTGAGTCAAGATTTTCTTCTAATACACCACTCAGACTTAATATTCACACCCTCCTACGAAAATGGACCGAGGTCAATTTCTAAATTTGGGCCTTAATATCCTCACCTAAAAAAATTAACGATAACAAATCACTTTTCCTACTAACATAACAAAACTCAAGATATTTTCATAAAACCGATTAAAGAGAATTACTTTCAAAATTATGATCACTTTTTTACAAAATCCAGACAAGGTTCAAGGATAAAATTCGAAAGCAATTCTACGCAATCCTATAAAAAAACACCAACAAACCCTATTCTTACCTTTCATCTAAACCCTAGTATCCTTGTGAAAAGGTGCCTAACACCTTTCATTCGTCTAAAGTGAGTCAAAAATTTAAAATCTCTGTATCTATTTAGGGTCATTCTGTTATATTCGTGTTTAGGATAAAAATTAATGATGACGACTTTTATATTTTATCGATTATTACATTTTGTCTCATTGTTACAATTTAATGGTTTGACTTTGAAAACATTTTATAAAATTTGGAATTCAAATTAAGATTATCACATTTACTCCTCTGTAAAAATGTAAGTTTAATAAAAGTTGGGAATGACCAATGGGATAAAACTTGTGCATAAGAACACAAGAAAATATTAGATTATTATATATAGATATGTTTAGTACATTCCATTAAACAGTTTACTCCCATGAACACACAGCAATGTGATATGGAGGATTATTTAATCGTCATTACAGAAAATGGAAGGTGCTTTATTGCCAATACAACAGGAAGACATTTTGAGGTGTTGATCACTTCATTGCTTTTGGAGGCACTTTAACAGCTGAAACAAAGTCATCACAAATTTCAATTCAGTTATCTTAGTCATTTTTAATAAAATAGAAAATGTTTCAAAATATTTCTTATCAATTACTAGCAATAAAAAAAAAAATACATGCATGCATGCATGTCTATAAGCATGATATAGTTAATATATTTCTTCAAAAATAATTTAATTGGTATCCAAATATATGTATAGAAAGTTCTTACATCCACATTGCAGTCCTGCAGGAAGTTTCACTCCACAAGACCTTGCAACAAATATTGTCTTTTGAATACTCACAAACTTTTCAGCTTCTTTAGTGACCATTTTACAAGCACATGGAACATCAAAGGTTCTTATCACTGCACAACATCCTGGTGATGGTGGAATAGTTGGTCCAGATTTCTGAACAAACTGAGAGCACTCAGAAATTAGAGCTGGAAGACTTCCTCCACATTGAGCTGAAACATTGTTTGTATTATATATTAATGTTCCCAAAATCACCAATATTGTCAAGGTCAAACAAGTGCTAGTAGCTGCCATGTTCTTGTTAATTTCAACTTATATTCTTGTGTTGCACCAATGTAATGAAACGAGTTTTGTGCGTTTATTTATATACAAAGTATAGCTTCTTGTTTTCATATTTTGTTTTTTAATTTGAAAATTTGAATTTTCTTTTTGGTCTCTATAATGTCGTGAGTAAAACAAGAAATTTTTTTGTCATCTTAATGTTGTTGTATATATTCCACTGGATACTACTACATTCGGCAGGATAAATATGTAATATTCCAGTTACTTTTTGGGTATAATTTAAATGAAAATTATCTTGTAAGTATATAAAATTTTATATTATTTCATTATTACTAGGATAAACACAGTTTGCTATAACCAGCGAGAGAATATTTAATTTTCTCGACACAAGCAAGAGAAATGTTGAGTTGAATTGAACGAGCAATATGCTGCCGTTGGTATATTCTGTAGACGGCTGAGAACAAAAAAAAAAAATAGGGACATTGCCTTAATTTTCTTTGGTGACAATATTAGGAGGCATAAAAATGAGTACAATTTTTCTCAATACATACGCTTCCTATATGTTCAGAGATTTATTCTTTGATGGAATGACTTTATTAGATTAGATGGGAACTGTTCAGATTGACTTGTGTGAAACTGTGAATATAACAATTGAAAACTTTTTTCCCTCATTATGAGTTGGAGGGAATTATCAACGAACAAAACAGTATTTTCAATGCAATGAGGCAACTGAAACTTGCAAGATTAGTATTCTAAAATTCAATCTAATGAGAAAAATTAAAAGTAACGTGTGAGTGATCATAAATTTAAATACTTGAAATGATGTACTTTGTTCTTATAAATCATGAAAAGTTAGATGCATTTACATGCATTTCAAATCCACTCCACATAAGCTAAGGTATAAAAGTTAGTTCATTTAGAAATCAAGGTACATTCTTTAATATCCACTTTCAATATACTCATCTTGAATTTTGAACGGACTAGAGCGTTACAGTGCTAATCATGCAGGTCCACCATGCGACGCCATAACAGAGATCAACATCGCCCGTTCAAAATTATCAGTTCTTCAACTGCGTCTATTTATGGTTTCTGATTCCTACGATTTCCACGATCTCAGATTCAATCTCTAATTAATCAGTTTGTAACCTCCTCATGTCATTGAATCAAGAGCATTTCAATATCGAACACGGAGATTCGTTGCATTTGATCTAATCAGTTGTCGTTCCAATCACGATTCATCAGATTTACAAATCTCAAATTTCCTCGAGAACTCCGTAAAGCAAAAGAAGAGAAGATCCAAGATTTTGATCTAGACCTACGCTAAAGGATTATCAGGGACGGAAGGCAATTTTTTCAAGGATCATGTCGAAGATTCATGATCCGTCTTCCGATCTAACATCATCTCTATCTTCGAACACCAACACGATAGTTGTCGTTGTTATCGTTGTTGTTTTCGTTGTTATCGTTGTTGTGGTTGTTCATATTTAATGTTTATAGATTTAATATTTTATTTTATTCTATAAAATAATTTTAATATTAGGAAGATGAGTAAACGATTTGTGTTTCTGATTATTTTAAAATTAATGTTATTTTTTGGAAGTATATTTTTGAAAATTTTCTTTTTGTTTGGAAATTTTTTTATAGTTTAGATAATTTTTATTTTACTTAAATAGAAAATACATTTGAAATACATTATATGATAATATTGTTAAGTATGTTTATAACAAATATTTTAATAAAAATATAATAATCACAATAAAAATATTTTTGGTAAGATATCTTTTTATAGAATTTTTAAATAATAAGTGTAATAGAAAAAGATAGAGTAAAGTGGTCTTTATATAAAATTTTTAAATCTTAAATGTTTATTAAATCTAACGATTGATAATGATTGTTTTTATTTCTCACGAAAATATCGATTTTTATCGTATACGTTCCCTTGAAATACATTATATGATAATATCCTTAAGTATGTTTATAATAAATATTTCAATAAGAATTTAATAATCACAATAAAAATATTTTTGATAAGAATATTTTTTATAAAATTTTTAAATAATAATTTTAATAGAAAAAAGATAGAGTAAGGTGGTCTTTATATAGAATTTTTAAATCTGACTAATGATAATGATTGTTCTCATTTCTCACGTAAGATATTAGTTCTCATCGGATACGTTCCTTTTATATATATATATATATATATATATATATATATATATATATATATATATATATATATATATATATATATATATATATATATATATATATATATATATATATATATATATATATATATATATATATATTAAAAGTGGTGAGAAAATAATATATTTAATATTAATGGTGATTATAAAGGTAGAGAATATTGATTATTGATAATATTTTTAATAAAAAAAAATTTTTTTTGTGTTTCTTAATCCAAGTCATAACGTAAAAGAAATTAAAGGGTTTGATAATTACTCTCTTGAGTAAAACGAAATTAAAGAGTTTGATAATTATTCTCTTAGAGTGAAAAACATTCAATTTTAACCGATTGATTGTAAGTAAAATGAATAGTTAAAATATACTTAATTTAAATTAATTATTTATTTCAATATAATTAATATAATTCTTTATTTTAATTTCTTGATTCTTTGGTATCCCTATATTATTATTTGCATCAGTTAAATATATGTGTTGATAACTATTTAAAAAACAGTTAAATATAAAATAATTAAAAAATAGTTATTTTTTAACATTGTAGACAGATTTGTTTATAGGATATATTTTTTATTTATTTAAAATCTTATTAATTTAATATGTAAAAATATTATTTGAGTAATTTATGTAGTATTTGTGGATTTATATACGTAAAATTTATTAAGTATTTGTGTAAATAATTATTTAAAAAATAACCAAATATAAAATAATTAAAAAATAATTATGTTTTAACATTGTAGGGTTTTTTTTATAGGGTATACTTTTTTTAATTCTTTTCTATTAAAGTTATTATGTTAAAATATATTATTCTAAATTATATAGGTAGTATTTATGATGTTAATATCGTATAATTTTATATAAAAATATTATTTAAATAATTTGTGTAGTATTTGTAAAATTAAAATAAGTAAAAAAAAATATTTTTAAGAGTTACAAAAATAATTAAAAGAAAATATTTTTTTAACATTGTAGAGGGATTTTTTGTAGAATCTTTTTTAGTTCTTTTTAGTTATAAATTATTATTTTAAAATATATTACTTTAAATCTTTTATTTTTTATTTATGTTGTTAAATATTTTAATCTTACCAGTTGATCAGAACATGCAGAGTGATTGGATGATGATCTTCGTTCGGGCAGTGATGTTGAGGAGAAAAAAGGGGGTTGTACCTACAAGGCACTCCGACGATCAAGTAAGAGTGGGAGCAAAGAGACACAAGCAAAGTATTAGGGTGAATAGTGAATATTAGATACCTGGCCCTCACAGGTGTGAGGGTTTATATAATGCCCCTGGCGCGTGGCCATTAGTTCCTAATTTCATGCCTGAATATGCGGATCTGTGAAATCGGATAACTGTGAGGACTTGGTTAAACCGGGCAGATGCGTCCGTAACTAGTTGTTGGTTCCGAGGAGGGGGCAGTTACGGGCGTGTCTCTGGTCGGTTCCAGGTGGCCTGAACGAAGTTGATGTCGGGCATGCTGAGGGGCGCTCGTCGATCATCCTAGACTGGTGCTGGCCTGGGAGGGCAAATGGTCAATATTGCCCGATGGATGGCGGGCAGTCCGGGCCCATTCAAGCTGTCGGGCCAGTCCAGAACAGTAGCCCCCAAGTCGTTGCTTCTACGCACCGGAGTGATGACTTTAATACCTGCTGGTGGAGCGGGGGCGCGTCATACAGGGAAGCGAGTGTTTCCCGTTGCACCTTTCTCGCGAGGAGATGAGGAGTCGGTCGTTAGGACCCTTGAATTTGGAGAGGTAGCGTATTCTGGGAAGTGTGTCAGCGAAGCGGCACAATTATGACCTAGAGGCTAGGGTCTAATGATGACGTCCCTAAGGTTTCCCAAGCGCGTGTCCCGCATGTACAGATGGTTTCAACTATAAATACGAGAGGAGCAGGGTGTTGTATATTTTTCGTCTTCTCTCTCAACTGCTCGCATTAGCTCGACCGTCGACCACCGTCGTTTCTTGAGTTTTGCCGCTCCTAGCTGCAACTTCCAGCCTTTCTTATTTTATTATTTGGTAAGTTTTTGACCTTTCGTTGTCGTTTGACTTCTTCAGTTTAGATTATCATGATTAGTTTCGTAGAAATGCATGCTGTTAGGATTTAGGATCTTGTTTGATTGGGCGTTTCAGGGGAGTGTTGGTGGCAGACGGTGGTTCTGTAGTTTAGAATCGTCGGAGCCGCCGAGGGTCCTCCCCGAACGTTAGTGATGTGTCGTAGATGATTTCTTTAGGATCTAGGTCTCTTAGAATTTTTGTGTGCCTTAGTGAGGGTTCTGGTCGAGGATGTGATCCTCGTTAATCAGCGCCCTTTCACTTGATTTAGCGGTGGAAGAGTGGTTCTGGTGTAACGCCCGTTATTTTAATTAATTATTTAAATTAAATTATTTATGGATTACTTATTGAAGTTGTTAGATTATTGTTAATTAATTAATTAGTTGATTAATAATAATAAATGTTGGAATTATTGGTATTAGTGATTGGGCTAATTTTGGTGGTATGTTGTATTAAGGGGGTGTGAGGATTAGGCCCAATTAGACTATTGTTATTAAGTTTAGTAATAATAGAAGTTAGGTTAATTGAGAATAAAGAATTGGAAGTTGATCGTAGGAGTTACAGAAGAAGGAGAAGTTGCAAAGAAGAGGAATAAGGAGAAGAGGCAAAGCGGGATTCAATCGGAAAATTATAGAGCGACCTTCAATCCAAGGTAAGGGTGGGGTTCTGACTCTATAATGGGAATTATGATGAACATTATGTACGAATTGGGTCGGTGTAATGTTGTAGTGCATATAATTGTTGTAGTTGTTTATGAATTGTCTGCAAAACTAACCTATTTTATCATCGAATATATTGTTGAAAATTATTCCATGTTGACATTGGTATAGTTGTTATGTTGTTGTGATTATACGTTGTGTTAGTCTGGGTTTGAGAAACTGAAAATCGAAGGAAATCTGGACAAGTAGAAGAAATTACAGACGTGAAAACACGATGTGCTGAGCGACACATTTGGTGTGCCGAGTGACACGGTTGATGTTGTATGCCGAGGGGCATAAGGGTGTATCGACCGGCACAATTTGGTAGAAGTGAGTGTGACGAGTGGCATAGATGCGTGCCTAGGGGCACATATGTGTGCCTAGGGATACAAATGCGTGCCTGGGGGCACAAAAAGTGTGCTGAGGGACATGGTTTTCTATTAATTAAGGGTAATATATTTATATATACATGGTCTTTTCATAAAAATAAGAATAATAAAAACTACTTTAACTTAATTAAGTTTCAGTAGCAAATTTATTAAAAAAATAGAGTTAGTAAATAACATAGTTGGTATTAAAATAGCAGAGACATTAGTAACTAATATATATGTTATCAGTAGAGATAAATTAGTAGCAGGTTTATTAACTTAGCAGAGTAATGAAATAATAGGAATAGTATGAACTAGCAGTAGTCGTGTGGATTTGATAATAGTAGTACAAAGAAGAAAAAGTAGTAATTTTAGCCGATAATTATTAAGCTGGTATAGTTGAATCGTCTGAAAAATTATATGGAACATTTGTTGTATATTTTAGTCGATATGGTGTGTTGAATACTTGGCTAAAAAATATGAATTACATGTGGTATTGAATTGTTAGGTTTATGGTCAATGTCGAATTATGTTGAGTTGTTGTGTTGTTGTGATTGTCACTGTGAATTCTTGTTGGTAATGCGAAGTTGCAGGAAATTTTAAAAGATGATGAATTACCTCTATTTACTGGTAATAATGGTGATGTGGGCTTATGCCTTACGATGGATGGTGATTGTTGTGAGTATGTGATAGTGCATTCATTGAGTCATATACATTTGCATACTCTGTGATGGCCTGGATTGGCAAACTGCGAAGAAGGCTTATGCCTTGTTGATGCCTCTATTTATTGGCAGATTTTTAAGATGAGAGTTCTGCTCCATTGGTACCACATGCATTTGCATAAAGATGAGTTGCATTCGGTATTACATTATGAGTTATTGTGCGGTTGATTTGATTATGCTTATGATGTTAAAACTTGAGAAGTGGTGAATATGTATGAACTGATTCTAATGTAATATTTATCATACATTCTATTATATTGTTCGTATCTCACCCCTTCTGTTTGAATGTTACCCCGATGTTGGTAGCGTGCAGGTAACCCAGAGTGAAGGCGGTATACCTTCAGTAGTTTGATTTTGTGTCTTTGCTTTGATACGTAACACTCGGAGGATGAACGCTTGCTGTTTTATTGTTATTATTTCAGTATATTGGATTTTAAGTTGAATAGTATTAAGTAATGGTTGTTTTGAAGTTGTTTCAGTTGGTTAAAGATGTTATACTCTTTTAAGTCGAATATTATGATTCCGCTGCATAGTTATAAATGTTGATGTTTTAAAAGGTTAATTTCATGTTACTGTTGGTTCATTCCAGTTTAATATGTTATGTATCCATTAATGAGTGTCGTTGTTTTAAGTTGAATGTGTGGCATCCTGATTCGGTTGTTGGAAGTTTATAACTCTGATTTTTATAATAATCGTTGGGTAGAATTAGGATGTTAAATCAGTGGTATCAGAGAAAGTCGGTCAGTCCGACCAAGTTGTCGAGTCGTAGTTTTTTTTAACAATCGAGTATTGTTAATTTGAGTTCTAACTGTTGTTTATGTTGTAGTGATAAGTTGAGATGGCTAGAAGGAATGATGTTGCACTTGCTGCTACTTTAGAAGTAATGGCGCATGCTATGGAGAATCAGCTGAACACTGACGGGAATACTGGATCTCGTAGTTTGGCGACCTTCCAGAGGGAGAATCCTCCTCCCTTCAACGGTAAGTATGATCCTGATGGAGCATTAGATTGATTGAAGTAGATTGAGAGGATCTTCTGTGTGATGGACTACACTCCAGCGCGGAAGGTTCGATATGGTACTCATATGCTAAAAGTCTAATTTGATGACTGGTGGCTAGAGACGTGTCAGAGGTTGGAAGATGCAGGTGAAAATCTCACTTGGGTTGTGTTTCGTAAGGAATTTCTGAGGAAGTATTTCCCTGAAGATGTTCATGGTAAGAAGGAACTTGATTTCCTTGAGCTGAAGCAAGAGAGTATGTCGGTTGTTGAGTATGCTACAAAGTTTGCTGAGTTGGCTAAGTTTTATCCGCACTATAGCGAGGCAAATGCTGAGTTTTTAAAGTGAATCAAGTTTGAGAACGGGTTGCACCCAGAGATCAAGAAGACAGTTGGATACTAGAAGATCTGTGTCTTTGCTGATTTGATTGATAGTTGCAGAATTTATGAAGAGGATAATAATGCTCATTATAATATTATCAGTGAGAAGAGGGGTAAGCACCAACAGAATCGCGGTAAGCCTTATGATGCCCCAGCTGGTAAAGGTAAACAGAAAATTGCTCAGGGTCAGAGGGCTAGTGGGGGAGATGCTCCTGGTGGTGTCGTTTGTTTCAAATGTGGAAAACCTGGGCATAAGAGTAATGTGTGTACTACTGAGGTAAAGAAGTGTTTCCATTATGGTAAGAATGGACATGTTGTATTTTAGTGCAAGCATAAGGAGGTGATTTGTTTCAATTATGGTGAAGAAGGACACATTGGTAGTCAGTGTCTGAACCAAAGAAGGCGCAAATCAGTGGTAAAGTGTTCATTTTGGTTGAGGATCAGGCGCTACTGGGGACAGACTCATCAGAGGTACATGTTTCATTAATGGTACTCCTTTAATTACTATTATTGATACTGGTGCTACTCATTGCTTTATTGCTACTGATTGTGTTGAAAGATTGGGGCTTATGTTGTCTTCTATGAATGGAGAGATAGTCGTCGACACTCCAGCCAAGGGGTCAGTGACTACTTCTTTTGTGTGTTTAAAGTGTCCTTTATTTATTTTCGACAGATACTTTGCTGTTGATTTGGTTTGTTTGCCGTTAACAGGGTTGCATGTGATTCTGGGTATGAACTGGTTAGAGCATAAATGTGTTCATATTAACTGTTATAACAATTCTGTGAAGTTTTATACTCCTGAAGAAGAGGAAGATAGTCTGTTGTCTTCTAGACAGTTGCGGTAGTTGATGTAATAAGAGGCTCAGATGTTCTCGTTGATGGCGTCACTATCTGTCGAGAATCAAGCTATAATTGAGGAATTGCAGGTGGTGTGTGAATTTCCTGATGTTTTCCCTGATGAAATTCCTGATGTACCACCAGAGAGAAAAGTTGAATTTGCTATTGATCTTGTACCCGGTACCAGACCTATTTCTATGGAACCATACAGGATGTCTGCATCTGAATTGTCGGAATTAAAGAAGCAATTGGAAGATTTGCTTGAAAAGAAGTTTGTAAGACCAATTGTATCGCCGTGGGGAGCTCCAGTGTTGTTAGTAAAGAAGAAATATGGAAGTATGAGGCTTTGTGTTAAGTATAGACAGTTAAATAAAGTGACGATTAAGAACAAGTATCCATTTCCAAGAATAGATGACTTGATGGATCAATTGGTGGGTGCTCGTGTTTTTAGTAAGATTGATTTGAAGTCGGGATATCATCAGATTAAATTGAAGAATGAAGATATTCAAAAAATGGCTCTCAGAATGCGTTATGGACACTATGAGTATCCGGTGATGCCTTTTTGGTGTTACTAACGTGCAGGGAGTTTTTATGGAATACATGAATCGTATCTTTCATGCTAATTTGGATCGATTTGTAGTGGTGTTCATTGATGACATTTTGATTTACTTTAAGTCGGAAGAAGAGCATGCAGAACACTTAAGAATAGTATTTCAAATTATGAAAGAGAAGAAGGTGTATGCAAAGCTGTCTAAGTGTAAATTTTGGTTAAAGGAGGTTAGTTTTCTTGGTAATGTGATCTCAGGTAGTGGCATTGTTGTAGATCCATCGAAGGTAGATGCTGTGTTGCAATGGGAAACTCCAAAGTCGACTACCGAGATTAGAAGCTTTTTGGGATTAGTTGGTTATTATAGAAGGTTTATCAAAGGTTTTTATAAGCTAGGACTTCCGTTGACTAAGTTGACTTGTAAAGGTAGAGCTTATGTGTGGGATGTTCAATGTGAAGAAAGTTTTGCAGAATTAAAGAAGAGATTGACGTCGGCTCTGATTTTGACATTGCCTAATCCAGGAGAACCTTTTGTTTTATATTGTGATGCTTCTAAGATGTGGCTAGGAGGTGTGATTATGCAAAATTATAAGGTAGTTTCTTATGCGTCAAGGCAGTTGAGGACTCATGAGAAGAACTATCCTACGCATGATTTAGAACTTGCTGCAGTTGTTTTTGTGTTAAAGATTTGGAGACATTATCTTTATGGTTATATATTTGAAGTATTTAGCGACCATAAGAGTTTAAAGTATTTTTTTAATCATAAGGGATTGAATATGAGACAACGAAGATGGTTGGAGTTGTTAAAGGATTATGATTTTGGTTTGAATTATCATTCAGGAAAAGCAAACGTGGTGGTTGATGCGTTAAGTCGAAAGACTTTACATATGTCAGCAATGATGGTTAAAGAGTTGGAATTGATTGAACAGTTCAGAGATATGAGCTTAGTTTTCAAAGTGACATCGCGAAGTGTTATGTTGGGAATGTTGAAGATTAATAATGAATTTCTGGAGAGTATCAGAGAAGCTCAGAAGTTAGATGTGAAACTGGTAGATTCGATGGTTGGGATCGATCAGTTTGAGAATAGTGATTTTAAGTTAGATGCACAAGGTGTGTTGAGATTTCGTAATCAGATTTGTATTCCTGGTGATGTGGAGTTGAAGAAAGTGATTCTTGAAGAAAGTCATAGAAGTAAGCTAAGTATTCATCCAGGAGCTACAAAGATGTATCAAGATTTAAAGAATTTGTTTTGGTGGTCTGAGATGAAGATTGGTGTGGCTCGGTTTGTGTATGCATGTTTAGCTTGTCAGAAGTCGAAAGTTGAACATCAGAAGCCTGCAGGGTTGATGCAACCGTTAGAAGTTCTAGAATGGAAATGGGATAACATTTCGATGGAATTTGTGATGGGATTACCTAATACTCTAAGAGGACATGATTCGATTTGGGTGATTGTTGATAGGCTTACAAAGTCGGCTCATTTTAGTCCTATTAACATCAGTTTCCTAGTGTCGAAGTTGGCTGAGATTTACACTAGTGTAATTGTGAAGTTGCATGGTGTTCCTTTATGTATTGTGTCAGATAGAGATCTGAGGTTTACTTCTGATTTTTGGAAGAGTTTGCAAGAAGTGTTGGGTTCTAAGTTGAGGTTTAGTTTGGCGTATCATCCTCAAACGGATGGTCAGACAGAGAGGACTATTCAATCGTTGGAGGATTTGTTGAGAGCATGTGTTCTTGAGCAGGAAGGTTCGTGGGATACTTATCTTCTGTTGATAGAGTTTACTTATAATAACAGTTACCATTATAGTATTAGGATGGAACCTTTTGAGGCGTTGTATGGTCGAAGATGTAGAACTCCTTTGTGTTAGCATGAATCTGGAGAAAGTGTAGTACTTGGACCTGAAATTGTTCGTGAGACTACTGAGAAGGTGAAGTTGATTTGAGAAAAGATGAAAGATTCCCAAAGTAGACAGAAGAGTTATCATGACAAGTGAAGGAAGGACTTAGAATTTCAAACAGGTGACCACGTGTTTTTGACAGTTACACCTGTAAATGGTGTTGGGCGAGCGTTGAAGTCTAAGAATCTCACTTCTCGTTTTATTGGTCGGTATCAGATTTTGGAAAGGGTTGGAAATGTTACTTATAGAGTGAATTTACCGCCTAATCTTTCGAATTTGCATGACGTGTTTCATTTGTCACAACTCCGAAAGTATATTTCAGATCCAGCTCTTGTGATTCGTATGAATGATGTGCAAGTACGGGATAACCTTACCGTGGAGACGATGCATGTACGGATCGCAGATCGTGAAATGAAGACTCTAAGAGGCAAGGAAATTTCCTTGGTGAAAGTAGTCTGGCTAGGAGCTGCCAGAAAAAGCATGACTTGGGAGTTGGAAAGCAAGATGCGGGACTCCTATCCTTAGTTGTTTGAATGAGGTAAATTTTCGAAGACGAAAATATTCTAAGTAGGGGAGAGTTGTAACGCCCGTTAATTTAATTAATTATTTAAATTAAATTATTTGTGTATTACTCATTGAAGTTGTTAGATTATTATTAATTAATTAATTAGTTGATTAATAATAATAAATGTTGGAATTATTGGTATTAGTGATTGGGCTAATTTTGGTGGTATGTTGTATTAAGGGGATGTGAGGATTAGGCCCAATTAGACTATTGTTATTAAGTTTAGTAATAATAGAAGTTAGGTTAATTGAGAATGAAGAATTGGAAGTTGATCGTAGGAGTTACAGAAGAAGGAGAAGTTGCAAAGAAGAGGAATAAGGAGAAGAGGCTAAGCGGGATTCGATCAGAAAATCGTAGAGCAACCTTCAATCCAAGGTAAGGGTGAGGTTTTGACTCTATAATAGGAATTATGATGAACATTATGTAGGAATTGGGTCGGTGTAATGTTGCGGTGCATATAATTGTTGTAGTTGTTTATGAATTGTGAGCAAAATTAACCTATTTTATCATAGAATATGTTGTTGAAAATTATTTCATGTTGACGTGGGTATAGTTGTTATGTTGCTATGATTATACGTTGTGTTGGTCTGGGTTTGAGAAACTGAGAATCAAAGGAAATCTGGACAAGTAGAAGAAATTACAAGCGTGAAAATACGATGTGCCGAGAGACACATTTGGTGTGGCGAGTGGCACGGTTGATGTTGTATGCCGAGGGGCATAAGGGTGTACCGACCAGCACAATTTGGTAGAAGGGAGTGTGACGAGTGGCACAGATGTGTGCCTAAGGGCACAGATGCGTGCCTAGGGGCACAAAAAGTGTGCTGAGGGGCATGGTTTTCTGTTAATTAAGGGTAGCATATTTATATATACATGGTCTTTTCATAAAAATAAGAATAATAAAAACTACCTTAACTTAATTAAGTTTCAGTAGCAACTTTTATTAAAAGAACAGAGTTTGTAAATAACAGAGTTGGTATTAAAATAGAAGAGACATTAGTAACTAATTGTGATACGGTGGGAGAACTGACTAGTGTTTTGCGTTCGTATTCGCACTTGTGCGGTTGAGCAAGAGTCGCCACCGACTTTTTATTTTATCTTAAAGGAAAGGTTAAAAAAGCACAGCAAAAACCTTTTGAGATATTTCGTGGGTTCGGGGGGTAGATTATGAAAACGGGAGGTATTAGCACCCTTTTCATCCATGGTTATCCATGGGCTCTTAGTTACTTGGTTTTTTAGATCACTTGCCTTGATTTTCGATTGCTTGAAAATGGTGTGTGTGTGGGTGCTTTTTGAAAATATTTTGGAAGAAGATGCCTTGTCTTAGGCAACTAATGTATTTGACTCGTGATTGAGTGTTTTACAAAAGTGTGGATCTTTTCGAAAAGATGTTTCAAATGTTTTTGAGAGTTTGTTTTGAAAGTGTTGTGGATTGTGGTTTTTGAAAAGAAGGCAAGTGTTTTTGCAAATTGATCTCAAGTAACTAAGAGTTTTGTCTACCCTATTGTACTCAAAGGTTTTTGTCATGTTTTAACCCTTTTTAACAATTTTGTTCTACCATTGAAATTGGTAGACAATCTTGCGTTTAGGAAGTTTATTCGGGACGGGCGCGGGTCATCGTATGGACCATGAATGCAATGGTGCCAAGTGTCTTTGGCAATTTGCTTTGAAGGGACTATGATCATTCCGTTTAGGCAACACTTTGAGACTTATGATCATTTGATTTTGTTTTGCCAAAGAAACTCGACGTGCAAGCATGGCCCATTTTGGAAGGCAACATGTGGGATTACCCTAGGGGGTGCAAGTGTGATTGTGTATTGGTTACATATATTTGTCTTGTATTAGGTTATCTAGCGTTTGATTTTATGTACATGCAAACCCTAGGTCTAACCATGGTATAATTGGAAAACTGTAAATTGCGGAAATGTAAAATCTACGCTATTACAAAATAGTGTCCGGGAGTGGGGGTACATGTGTTGAATGGGGATGAGACTTATAGTATCCAATAAGTTACAACCAAATCAAATTCGCAATCAAATGTAAATATCGAATATACAAATATAAGATAAACAAATGTATAGGAGCAATATGAATGGATTTGCATTGTGTAAGTGTAAGTGTAAGTGTGTAATTATTTACAGGCGTGACATGTGAAATTGAAGCGTATTAGGGTTTTTGACCTAGATATGCATTTTAATGAATCTTTGATTTGTATATTTAATTATGTATAAAAGAAAAATGTTTTAACTTAAATGTTCAAGTTTTAATTAAGAAATGTATCTTTATTTGTTTATATACAAAAAGTATTTTAATTAAATGTTTGTGAATTTTAATATTAGAAAAAAATGTATTTTTATTATGTACAAATATGTATGTAAACGTCAATAATTGAATTTTGTATAAAAAGAGTGTATTTTTTATATTGTTATATACAAAGATATTTCAAGAAATCAAATTATACAAAAAAGTTTATTTACTTATTATGTGCAAAATGTATTTTAATTAAAAGAATGGAAAGAGCTTTTTATTTTAACTATATGATAGAAATGTGATATGTACAAATATATTTTAAATAAAAGAGTAAATAAATAAAAAAGAAGCAAGTATTTTCAATTTTAATATATGAAAAAAAATGTTAAGTTAGAAAAATATATGGTTTAGTATTAATAAAAACATTTTGTAAAAGAAAGGTTAAGTTAGTTAATAAAAAAGAAAACAATTTGTTTTATATAAAAAAAGGTTTGAGATTCTAAATGGGCTTTGGGCAAAACGGAACGGGCAAGGCCTGCTTGGGAACCAGAACGAATTTAGGGTTGTTTGGCGTTTTCATTTGGGAACGAAGGTTTTAGGGTTTGAGCGCGCCGTTCACTGAGGTTCATCGTTCTTCTTCTGATTTCGAGTGATTTCGAGCGTCCAGCGTGAGCCTCTTGCCTCAGCCACCGGCAATCTCCGTTTCCCCTTTCCTCCAGCAATAGTGTTGAGGCGACAGAACTCGGTAATCACTTTGATTCGTTAGGGTTTGTTTTAGTTCTTGCATGTTTATGATTTTCTGCGTATTCTTGATTAACTGCTTGGGTTTGACTTCTCATGTTGTGCGTTATTGATTTTTTATTGGAGGTACATGAGGAGGGAAAAGAGACGTCTTACCTCTACTGGAGAAGGGAAGGAAGGAGATGAAGGTGCCTGGGAGGCTTTGATGGCGAAGATGGAAAAAACGTGATGCTGATGAACTTGATGTCCCTGGTATCTTTTATCTTTTTGCTTTTTTCTTGCCTATGGTTTTGATGATGATGTTCTGAAAAGCCCTATCTTGAAATATGTTCACTTCTTTACCTCTTCTACTTTTGTCCCTTTGAGCATTTATATGCTTTTGAATATGCTTCCTTGCCTATGATGAAGCTTGCTTCTGAGGCCCTTGAATAGCTTCTTTCTTCTTCTTCTCTCGTGTTGCCCTGTGTTACCTTGAACTTGCCTTCTGAGATTGATGAATTTCTTGGTATCAGTATATTTTTGGATGTTGGTTTCTTGCCCAATGATGTGTACACTGAGGGCTTTAGAGTTGGATATTGTCTTGATGTTTTTGGTTATGCTGGCTTATGTTTGACAGTATGGTGGTTAGGCAGGTTGTTGGTTTTAGGATGGGCTATGTGTTTGGCAGGATGCTGACGGTAGGTTTTAATATGGAGGTTATGGCCTCTTTCTCTTTTGTTGTATGTTCTGTATATTTATGTGTTTGTAGGTTTGGTGGCTTAGGCTTCAACAGGGTGATGCTTGGACTTAACAAGGTTTTGAGTTTTTGTGAGGTCTCCAGGCCATTGTAGGTTTAGTTCCAACAGGTTTTTATGGCTTGGCTTGGGTTTTTATCAGTTTGCAGGTTATGGTTTTACAGGGGTTTTGGTAGTTCAGTGTATGGTATTTGTTTTGTTTTGGAGGCAGAGCTTCTGCAGGTTTTGGTTAGGCCAATGCTTTGTATATTTTTCTTCCTCTATCCTGCTTGCTGAACCGTGTCCCTTTTCTTTGTGTTATATCTTTTTTGTTGTATACCTCTACCGTCTAAGCCTCAGCCTAAAGCCTGCCTATGCTTACTTTATCTCTCTTTTTCTCTCCAAAGTACAGTTAATAATTTTTAAATGTTTATTACTGTGCTTTTCTGAAGGGGCCCTGATGGGAAATGATGATTAAGGATTTAGCTTGCATAACACATTATTCTCTGCATCTTTCTCTTTCTTTGACAGCTTTGGCACTTTGTGATATCTTCCAAAATCTTTTATGACAGCCTTGGCACTTTTGACAGCAATTTGTACTTCCTTGATTTTTCTTTGATATCTTTTGAGTAGATTTTGGCATTTTGACAGTAAGTTGCTCTTTTTGCTTTTGATAGAAAGTGGAATTGGATTTTCAGATTGACTTGGATTTGAACTATGCAGTTTGAATTTGGAACTTATGCATTTGACATTTGCATTCATGAATAAAATTCTTCCCTCTCTGTGAACCGGGAGAAATCCCGTGATTTGCAGAGAGGGTCAACTGATCCCAGTCAGTGGCCTCTAATGATGAGCAAATTTTATCAGTCTTTTTTAATTCAACTGCTTTCTGACTTTCTCCTTTCTTTTTTGCAGATAAATAATGGAGCACCGGAGCGAAGTGAAGAATGAAGAATATTAGAAATAGGATAGTTTTTTATTTTATTTAATATTTAAATTAATGTAAATTATTGTTTGTAATTTAAATTATAAACAACAATTTGTACAAATAATTCAAATATCAATAAAATCTTTATTACCCAATTAATTCTAATTTTCTTTCCTTATTGTTTATTTATTTATTTAAAACTCTTTGAATTAAAACAATTGAAAAATAAATTTCAATCATTCAATTTTAGAATAATAAATAACTTAAATAAAAACAATATTGATCAATTAAACCTGTCTCTTCCAATATCCAAAGCAAAGCAGCAGTCAACCAAAATAAACTGATCAAGCGCATTCCTTCTTCACTGATTTGCCATAAACACTGTGAATCCAATACTGCATACTGTATTTGACTGGCTCAAAGAAAACAACATGAATTCAAACCACTGTCTCTTTTACTGATTAAATCAAAACAACACGAATTTTAACCCGAATCTCGGAATAAACTGCAAAGTGCTGTGGAATTTAAATCCTTCTGAGAACATGTCCATAGAACCTTAATTCCTGATTAAATGCCAAATAACGTTCGCCTGATCAAAATTGAACCGAAAATCATCCAGAACCCTAAGCCAATTGTGAAACAATCCAGAGTCCTGAAAATCAGTAAAAACCCTAATTTCGCTTGACTGACAAGAAAAGTCCGTTTGTCCGATTCTTGAGCCAGTTTATAAAATCAGGAAAGGCTTGAAGCTGAGATTTCTTGTGGAAAAATGCGAGGGCAAATTTTGGGGTACAACAGTTGCCCCTGTTCAATCTTCTTGGACCTGAAGAGTTAGATTGGCAAGTTTGCCTTTCGCGACTTGAAGGTAAAAGGAGATTGGACACTAATGTGCCCAGAAAATTTGCACTCGGCGATATGATGGTAGAGGTGAATGGGCTTAAAGATGCCATTTGGTGATGGGCTTAAAGATGCCATCTGAGAATGGGCTTACAGATGCCATTCGGCGACTGCTGGTAGGGGGATGGGCTTATAGATGCCATCTGGAAATGTTGAAATGTATGTCAATGGTGAGTGGACAAGTGTCGGAAAGGCATCCCTGTTTTGGAACATCTCTGAATTGGGGTCCGAACAAGCAACAGATTGACGTCCATGTCTGGAGAATCTGTAAACTATCTGAGATTGAATAAGCAATAGAGCAGCATCCGTTGTTGGGAAGCGTCCGTAAACTGTTTTCAGAAATTGTGAAGAGTCTGAACAAGTTGGTAGATTGACATCCATTAGAGGGAAGAATCCGTAAACTGTTTCAGAAATTGAGAAGAGTCTGAATCAGTTGGTAGATTGACATCCGTTGTAGGGAAGAATCCGTAAACTGTTTCAAAAGTTGAGCAGAGTCTGAACAAGTCGGTAGATTGACATCCGTTGTAGGGAAGAATCTGTAAACTGTTTCAGAAGTCTTGAAGTTGAAGAGGAACCGGTGTAAGGTTTCTGCTGATGCGTCTGAATGAATCTGGAATAAGTATCAGAATGTCGCCATGTCCGGGTCACATCTGAACTATTTCTGGATGAATCTTGGGAGATGATCTTTGTCTGTCGACTGATCTTACCTGAAAAGGCAAAGGGTTAGTTGTATGCAATGTTATGATGCATGATGCAACGCACGTGACATCAATGTTTATGACATGAATGCGATGAATGCGCATGTAAGCTGATGAGCTAATCTTGTCGAGGATACATGAATCCGAGATGGCTGAAGATAAAAGCATCTCGACTGCTGTCGGGGAAAATAAATCCTTGGTTGTCGCTGGGGAAGAGAATTCCTGATGACCTCTACTGGGGAGTTCCAAACTAGTAGACTCATGCTGGGGAGGTCAGATTGAGAATCTTCAGCTTGATGGGAAGTAACCCTGGCGACCTTACTGGGGAACTCAAGATTTGTCCTCCCAAAACTCTGTGGGGAGAAGGTTCAATGGTCTGGCTCCGCCGGGGATTGATAAGCTGAAGTTTTAGCTTTGCTGGGGACTTTTGATGAACTCCGCTGGGGATAGGGAGAATTTTGGCGAGCGCGATCTTCCGTGGTGGTTAGCTTGAGAAGAATCTGAACAAGCGATAGGTTAACATCCGTTTACTTGGAGAACCTGTGAACTATTTTCAGAAATCTTGAAGTTGAATCAGCAATAGAGCCGCATCCGTTGTTGGGAAGCGTCCGTAAACTAAATTCAGAGGTTGCATCTGAACAAGCTGGTAGATTGACATTCGTTATGGGGAAGAATCCGTAAACTTGTTTCAGAAGTCTTGAAGAGGAACCGGTGTAGGGCTTCCTGATGATGAGCTTGTGTAAAACTGCATCGGGTTTTGAACACTTTTGACATTCGAATGCCCCAAGTGGTGATGTAGATAAATTCCTGGCTTATTACAGGTGTTGGTCTACAATCGGTCGTTCACAGATGTTTCCTGGGTTGTTACAGGTGTTGATCTGGAATTCTTCAGACATGCCCTGGCTGGATACAAGAATCGAATCTGGAAAGGTGATAGTTGATAGATATGCCCTGGCTGGATACAGGAATCGAATCTTCAAACTCTTCAGACGTGCCCTGGCTAGATACAGGAATCGAGTCTGGAAATGTTGTAATTGATTTGTTGAACACTTTTGACATTCGAATGCCCCAAGTGGTGATGAAGGAATCTTGAATCAGATTACTCTGCATATTGAGAGATTTCTTGAAATCTTGACTGGACTGCCCCAGGTTAATTGAATTTTGAAAGATCTGTTGGACCTTGACTGGACTGCCCCAGGTTAATTGAACTTTGAAAGATCTGTTGGACCTTGACTGGACTGCCCCAGGTTAATTGAATTGTGACATGTCATGCCCCTTGTTGATAGGAGATTTGATGGAAGTGTTATCCTCTTGAAGTAATTTTGACTTACTGAGAGAGTTTTCGTTCCTCCGAACAATCGCTGTATGAATTTCTTCGCTGTCAAACAAAAAGGTCAAATGCAGACAGTGATATTCGGATAATGCAAAGTTTATGTTTGTCTCGAAGTTTTTTTTCGTTTTGAAAAATGTGTTTTTAGCAGAAAACTTTTCATAAGACAAGTTAACACAAGATTTAGAGCAAAGCCCTACAGGAGTCAGGATACCTTTTGTAACAGTATGCTTTCGAACTAACCCATGCTTCAATTAGGACTTTTGAAGGGTTGTAACGTGGCCTGGTTCATGGTTTAAGAAACAAAGGATAAAGGCTCAAAGTATATTTGTACCCACCCGCTCTTCGTGATGTTCTTTAACCTAAGCTCAGTTAATTGTGCGTCACACTCTGTTTTGAGTTTGGAACGGCTTTTGGGCGATGGTTCACCAGTTGAATTGAGGGAGACAGTCATCATCTCTTTTTCTTTTTCAACATTTTTCATGTTGTTGAGGATTTTATAATGACCTCACTATTTTGATTTTGATTTGTTATCCCTAACTTTTGCCTGACTGTTACCGTTTTCGGGATTATTGTCAGCGGGATGCCCCAGCTTTCTTAAGCCTCCTTTACAGGTTTTGGCCCGGTGGGCTTTTCTTTTTTGAGAGATTGACTGTCTATATGATAGGGAACCGCCTTTGTTTTTTTTTTTTTTTTTTTTTTTTTTTGATTCCAAAGGAATGCTTTCTTTTTCGATGTCGTTCGTTGTATTAAGAACGGAGAGTTTGCGACTTCAATGCGTGTTTTCTTTTGAATTAACTGAGACACTACCCTGCCCCGGGTTTATATCAAAGGTTTTGATCGTTTAGAACAGAGAACTCCTACTTCTTCGGCTCGAAGGGGTTGACTAGGGATTAACTTCCTTATAACTCCAGTGTTTGGGAATTGACAGAAATGCCTGTACATCATCAGTACGGTCCGTTCAAAAGCATACTGTATAAGATCATGGTATTGTTTCGTCATCCTCCTTCTAAAGGCTTACAGCTTTTTATCAAGAGTCAGATATCATAAAGAAAAGCATAAGAGTAGTGAAACGAATGGATGAATTCAAGACAAACATATGCAATGCATTAATGAAAACAGAGTTTAACATCAACAGATAATTGTTTGATAGCAAAAGAAATTACAACTTTGAAAATTCAAAAAGAAGCAAAAGTCTTTCAGCTTGAACTTCGTCACTTCAAGCGGAGAACCCTTTAACGGAAGATTTTCATCTCGCCGTCTGGCATGAATTCCAGCGCCCCAATGTCAATCAGATCTTGAATCTTGTTCTTCAAGGCCCAACAGTCGTTGGTGCCGTGTCCCGGGCTGTAGGAGTGGTAAACACATAATGCATCGGGATCATAGTGAGGAGAGGAGATATTGGGCTTCTGAGGAGGATCCTTTACGGTAAGAAAATTGACCTCCAACAGGCGCTTCAGTATGAAGAATGATGGTATTTCAGTCTCCGTAAACTGTCTTCCCGACTTTTCTTGTTTACGCCGATTGCCCCGCTGACGCCGGCGAGGTTGTTGATGGGATTGTGACCCTGAAGCTAGCAAAGGAGCTTTCCCCTTGTCTTCTTGAGTTGATGGAGGCTGAGCGGTGACTTGCTCTTCTACCTCAGATGTTTGCCCCAGTTGGTTGTTTGGAAGCAGTTGGCGGACAAGAACTCTGAGTTCCTCTTGTCTTTGGGATAAGTCTTGAATGAGAGCCATCTGGCCCACCAACTGTCCCATCATTTGGGTCCTCAGTGTTGTCAGATCAAACTGCAGCTCCGCAATCTGATCACTCCTGGCATTGTTGGAATTCCCCAAGCCCTTGGTGAGGAGAGCTTTCATCTCTTCTTGCCCCAGAGACAAGTTCAGGAACATCTCCTGCAGCTGAGCAGTCTGGTCTTGGATGTCTTTGACAGACCTTTCTAGAGCCATCTCTTGCTGAAATAAACAGCAGGAGAGTAAGGAAACCTGAAAAAGGAAAGATTGTCAAAATGCAATGCATGATATGTGGATGCATGCTTTCAAGGATCTCTTGGGGTAAACACAAGAAAATGTTAGAGGTTGAACCCTGCTCTTGGATTGGAGATCTCTGCACCGGTGGACGTCCTTCCACGAGAATCAAGCTCACCATGTCGAGTGGGTCATAGCCACTGATTCAAGTTGTTGTTCTTGAACTTTGATTGGAGAGCTTTGTATCGGTGG
Source organism: Vicia faba (assembly GCA_948472305.1). Taxonomy (NCBI): domain Eukaryota; kingdom Viridiplantae; phylum Streptophyta; class Magnoliopsida; order Fabales; family Fabaceae; genus Vicia; species Vicia faba. The sequence continues at coordinate 555,795,775 of OX451741.1, forward strand.
ATGTCTTTCCACTAGAATCAAGCTCACCATGTCGAGTGGGTCATAGCCACTGATTCAAGTTGTTGTTCTTGAACTTTGATTGGAGAGCTTTGTATCGGTGGATGTCTTTCCACTAGAATCAAGCTCACCATGTCGAGTGGGTCATAGCCACTGATTCAAGTTGTTGCACTTGAACTTTGACTGGATTGGTTAGAGGAGAAACCCCCTCGCCCCTTGATAGATGTCTGGTTCAACATAACCCTGCATCAACAGAACCCTCGAGATCCTTGAAATGGTTATTGAAAATGCTATGGTATGATGTCATGATGTTATGTACATGTATGCACAAGCAAGTGAGTGTATATACAGGCAAACATATTCATACAAAGGAAACAAGTCCTTAGGTTTAGGCTTGCATGAGGTTCAGTTACTACCCTCTTTTAGTTTGTTGGTTAAAACCTGTCTTATCAAAAGTAACCGGGTTCTAGAGGATCTCATATCATTGGCTACCCTCAATCGGTCATAACTCCAGCATCGCAACCTTTTCTCGCGGCCGGAACCATCTCGAGAGTTTAGCCTCAATGAGTGTAGCATACTGCTACTGTTCTAATGGCCAAGTTGGTCAATTTAGGGTTCTAAGGTCGGTTGGTGCTTAATGACTCCTTGGAAGACCCATATTCTCCCCGTCTTAACACGAGGGATATCGGTATAGACCAAGACGCCACACCAACGTAGCCACTGCTTCACCCATGTCGGTATACGCCGGACAGGTCCCTCACAGATTATGCTACCTAAAAGGGTTTCCCCAGATCCGGGTTAGGATCTATAAAACTCTGATACAAAGCCCACAAATGTAAAGCAAACAAAGCAATCAATTGAAAGTAAAGGTGATCTAAACCCTAAGGTAACCCCACTTTTAAAAAAGTTCCCCAGCAGAGTCGCCAGTTCTGTGATACGGTGGGAGAACTGACTAGTGTTTTGCGTTCGTATTCGCACTTGTGCGGTTGAGCAAGAGTCGCCACCGACTTTTTATTTTATCCTAAAGGAAAGGTTAAAAAAGCACAGCAAAAACCTTTTGAGATATTTCGTGGGTTCGGGGGGTAGATTATGAAAAGGGAAGGTATTAGCACCCTTTTCATCCATGGTTATCCATGGGCTCTTAGTTACTTGGTTTTTTAGATCACTTGCCTTGATTTTCGATTGCTTGAAAATGGTGTGTGTGTGGGTGCTTTTTGAAAATATTTTGGAAGAAGATGCCTTGTCTTAGGCAACTAATGTATTTGACTCGTGATTGAGTGTTTTACAAAAGTGTGGATCTTTTCGAAAAGATGTTTCAAATGTTTTTGAGAGTTTGTTTTGAAAGTGTTGTGGATTGTGGTTTTTGAAAAGAAGGCAAGTGTTTTTGCAAATTGATCTCAAGTAACTAAGAGTTTTGTCTACCCTATTGTACTCAAAGGTTTTTGTCATGTTTTAACCCTTTTTAACAATTTTGTTCTACCATTGAAATTGGTAGACAATCTTGCGTTTAGGAAGTTTATTCGGGACGGGCGCGGGTCATCGTATGGACCATGAATGCAATGGTGCCAAGTGTCTTTGGCAATTTTCTTTGAAGGGACTATGATCATTCCGTTTAGGCAACACTTTGAGACTTATGATCATTTGATTTTGTTTTGCCAAAGAAACTCGACGTGCAAGCATGGCCCATTTTGGAAGGCAACATGTGGGATTACCCTAGGGGGTGCAAGTGTGATTGTGTATTGGTTACATGTATTTGTCTTGTATTAGGTTATCTAGCGTTTGATTTTATGTACATGCAAACCCTAGGTCTAACCATGGTATAATTGGAAAACTGTAAATTGCGGAAATGTAAAATCTACGCTATTACAAAATAGTGTCCGGGAGTGGGGGTACATGTGTATGAATGGGGATGAGACTTATAGTATCCAATAAGTTACAACCAAATCGAATTCGCAATCAAATGTAAATATCGAATATACAAATATAAGATAAACAAATGTATAGGAGCAATATGAATGGATTTGCATTGTGTAAGTGTAAGTGTAAGTGTGTAATTATTTACAGGCGCGACATGTGAAATTGAAGCGTATTAGGGTTTTTGACCTAGATATGCATTTTAATGAATCTTTGATTTGTATATTTAATTATGTATAAAAGAAAAATGTTTTAACTTAAATGTTCAAGTTTTAATTAAGAAATGTATCTTTATTTGTTTATATACAAAAAGTATTTTAATCAAATGTTTGTGAATTTTAATATTAGAAAAAAAATGTATTTTTATTATGTACAAATATGTATCTAAACGTCAAGAATTGAATTTTGTATAAAAAGAGTGTATTTTTTATATTGTTATATACAAAGATATTTCAAGAAATCAAATTATACAAAAAAGTTTATTTACTTATTATGTGCAAAATGTATTTTAATTAAAAGAATAGAAAGAGCTTTTTATTTTAACTATATGATAGAAATGTGATATGTACAAATATATTTTAAATAAAAGAGTAAATAAATAAAAAAGAAGCAAGTATTTTCAATTTTAATATATGAAAAAAAATGTTAAGTTAGAAAAATATATGGTTTAGTATTAATAAAAACATTTTGTAAAAGAAAGGTTAAGTTAGTTAATAAAAAAGAAAACAATTTGTTTTATATAAAAAAAGGTTTGAGATTCTAAATGGGCTTTGGGAAAAACGGAACAGGCAAGGCCTGCTTGGGAACCAGAACAAATTTAGGGTTGTTTGGCGTTTTCATTTGGGAACGAAGGTTTTAGGGTTTGAGCGCGCCGTTCACTGAGGTTCATCGTTCTTCTTCTGATTTCGAGTGATTTCGAGCGTCCAGCGTGAGTCTCTTGCCTCAGCCACCGGCAATCTCCGTTTCCCCTTTCCTCCAGCGATAGTGTTGAGGCGACAGAACTCGGTAATCACTTTGATTCGTTAGGGTTTGTTTTAGTTCTTGCATGTTTATGATTTTCTGCGTATTCTTGATTAACTGCTTGGGTTTGACTTCTCATGTTGTGCGTTATTGATTTTTTATTGGAGGTACATGAGGAGGGAAAAGAGACGTCTTACCTCTACTGGAGAAGGGAAGGAAGGAGATGAAGGTGCCTGGGAGGCTTTGATGGCGAAGAGGGAAAAAACGTGATGCTGATGAACTTGATGTCCCTGGTATCTTTTATCTTTTTGCTTTTTTCTTGCCTATGGTTTTGATGATGATGTTCTGAAAAGCCCTATCTTGAAATATGTTCACTTCTTTACCTCTTCTACTTTTGTCCCTTTGAGCATTTATATGCTTTTGAATATGCTTCCTTGCCTATGATGAAGCTTGCTTCTGAGGCCCTTGAATAGCTTCTTTCTTCTTCTTCTCTCGTGTTGCCCTGTGTTACCTTGAACTTGCCTTCTGAGATTGATGAATTTCTTGGTATCAGTATATTTCTGGATGTTGGTTTCTTGCCCAATGATGTGTACACTGAGGGCTTTGGAGTTGGATATTGTCTTGATGTTTTTGGTTATGCTGGCTTATGTTTGACAGTATGGTGGTTAGGCAGGTTGTTGGTTTTAGGATGGGCTATGTGTTTGGCAGGATGCTGACGGTAGGTTTTAATATGGAGGTTATGGCCTCTTTCTCTTTTGATGTATGTTCTGTATATTTGTGTGTTTGTAGGTTTGGTGGCTTAGGCTTCAACAGGGTGATGCTTGGACTTAACAAGGTTTTGAGTTTTTGTGAGCTCTCCAGGCCATTGCAGGTTTAGTTCCAACAGGTTTTTATGGCTTGGCTTGGGTTTTTATCATTTTACAGGTTATGGTTTTACAGGGGTTTTGGTAGTTCAGTGTATGGTATTTGTTTTGTTTTGGAGGCAGAGCTTCTGCAGGTTTTGGTTAGGCCAATGCTTTGTATATTTTTCTTCCTCTATCCTGCTTGTTGAACCGTGTCCCTTTTCTTTGTGTTATATCTTTTTTGTTGTATACCTCTACCGTCTAAGCCTCAGCCTAAAGCCTGCCTATGCTTACTTTATCTCTCTTTTTCTCTCCAAAGTACAGTTAAGAATTTTTAAATGTTTATTACTGTGCTTTTCTGAAGGGGCCCTGATGGGAAATGATGATTAAGGATTTAGCTTGCATAACACATTACTTCTCTGCATCTTTCTCTTTCTTTGACAGCTTTGGAACTTTGTGATATCTTCCAAAATCTTTTATGACAGCCTTGGCACTTTTGACAGCAATTTGTACTTTCTTGATTTTTCTTTGATATCTTTTGAGTAGATTTTGGCATTTTGACAGTAAGTTGCTCTTTTTGCTTTTGATAGAAAGTGGAATTGGATTTTCAGTTTGACTTGGATTTGAACTATGCAGTTTGAATTTGGAACTTATGCATTTGACATTTGCATTCATGAATAAAATTCTTCCCTCTCTGTGAACCGGGAGAAATCCCGTGATTTGCAGAGAGGGTCAACTGATCCCAGTCAGTGGCCTCTAATGATGAGCAAATTTTATCAGTCTTTTTTAATTCAACCGCTTTCTGACTTTCTCCTTTCTTTTTTGCAGATAAATAATGGAGCACCGGAGCGAAGTGAAGAATGAAGAATATTAGAAATAGGATAGTTTTTTATTTTATTTAATATTTAAATTAATGTAAATTATTGTTTGTAATTTAAATTATAAACAACAATTTGTACAAATAATTCAAATATTAATAAAATCTTTATTACCCAATTAATTCTAATTTTCTTTCCTTATTGTTTATTTATTTATTTAAAACTCTTTGAATTAAAACAATTGAAAAATAAATTTCAATCATTCAATTTTAGAATAATAAATAACTTAAATAAAAACAATATTGATCAATTAAACCTGTCTCTTCCAATATCCAAAGCAAAGCAGCAGTCAACCAAAATAAACTGATCAAGCGCATTCCTTCTTCACTGATTTGCCATAAACACTGTGAATCCAATACTGCATACTGTATTTGACTGGCTCAAAGAAAACAACATGAATTCAAACCACTGTCTCTTTTACTGATTAAATCAAAACAACACGAATTTTAACCAGAATCTCGGAATAAACTGCAAAGTGCTGTGGAATTTAAATCCTTCTGAGAACATGTCCATAGAACCTTAATTCCTGATTAAATGCCAAATAACGTTCGCCTGATCAAAATTGAACCGAAAATCATCCAGAACCCTAAGCCAATTGTGAAACAATCCAGAGTCCTGAAAATCAATAAAAACCCTAATTTCGCTTGACTGACAAGAAAAGTCCGTTTGTCCGATTCTTGAGCCAGTTTAAAAAATCAGGAAAGGCTTGAAGCTGAGATTTCTTGTGGAAAAATGCGAGGGCAAATTTTGGGGTACAACACTAATATATATATATATTTATTTATTACTAGTAAAGATAAATTAGTAGCAGGTTTATTAAATTAGCAGAGTAATGAAATAATAGGAATAGTATGAACTAGCAGTAGCCGTGTGAGTTTGATAATAGTAGTAAAGAGAATAAAAGTAGTAATTTTAGCAGATAATTATTAAGCCGATATAGTTGAATCGTCTGTATAATTATACGGAACATTTGTTGTATATTTTAGTCAATATGGTGTGTTAAATACTTGGCTGAAAAATATGAATTGCATGTGGTATTGAATTGTTAGGCTTATGTCCAATGTCGAATTGTGTTGTTGTAATTGTCACTGTGAATTCTTGTTGGTAATGCGAAGTTGCAGGAAATTTTAAAAGATAATGAATTACCTCTATTTACTGATAATAATGGTGATGTGGGCTTATGCCTTACAATGGATGATGATTGTTGTGAGTATGTGATAGTGCATTCATTGAGTCATATACATTTGCATACTCTGCGATTGCCTAGATTGGCAAACTGCGAAGAAGGCTTATGCCTTGTTCATGCCTCTATTTATTGGCATATTTTTAAGATGAGAGTTCTGCTCCATTGGTACCACATGCATTTGCATAAATATGAGTTGCATTCGGTATTGCATTCTGAGTCATTGTGCGATTGATTTGATTATGCTTATGATGTGAAGACTTGAGAAGTGGTGAATATGTATGAACTGATTCTAATGTAATATTTATCATACATTCTATTATATTGTTAGATATTTCACCCCTTCTGTTTGAATGTCACCCCGATATTGGTAACGTGCAGGTAACCCAGAGTGAAGGCGGTATACCTTCAATAGTTCGAGTCAGTGTCATTGCTATGATACGTAACACTCAGGGGGATGAACGCTTGCTGTTTTATTGTTATTATTTCAGTATATTCGATTTTAAGTTGAATAGTATTATGTAATGGTTGTTTTGAAGTTGTTTCAGTTGGTTAAAGATGTTATACTCTTTTAAGTCGAATATTATGATTCCGCTGTGTAGTTATGAACGTTGTTGTTTTAAAAGGTTAATTTTATGTTACTGTTGGTTCATTCCAGTTTAATGTGTTATGTGTCTATTAATGAGTGTCGTTGTTTTAAGTTGAATGTGTGGCATCCTGATTCGGTTGTCGGAATTTCGTAACTCAGATTTTTATAATAATCGCTGGGTAGAATTGGGGTGTTACATCAGTGGTATCAGAGCAAGTTAGTCCGCCTGACGAAATTGTCGAGTTGTAGTTTTGTTTAACAATCGAGTATTGTTAATTCGAGTTCTAATCGTTGTTTATGTTATAGTGATAAGTTGAGGAGGAATCGGGACGAGCTTCCGAGGAGCGTCAACTCTTTTTGCTCGAGAAAAAAGCTCTTGAGGAGAAGGTGATTGTCTTGACTGCCGAGGTCACTCCCACTGAAGTCGAACCAGAAGATACTAAAGATCTAAAGACTCGGGCTGAGCTTGTCGCCCGTTTTCAACTTGCGGTGGATGATGCCCAGGCTGCCTCCGAGGGGAGCTTCGACAACACAGTGAAGCAGATCCAGGTACTAAACCCCGGGGTTGAGCTCAACACTTCAGGCATGGGGGTAAATTATTACGTAGGTGATATTAAGATTTTGGTCCCGGATTATCTCAGAGATTTTTTCGTTCAGTCTGTCGAGGGTCTTGCTCCACTATTGACCATTGTCGAAGAAGAGGTCGAAGGATGATTTCCAGTTATGTCTCGACCTGCGTGTCGTATTCTTATATTTATGCTTTTCTGGGCTGTGATACGGTGGGAAAGAACTGACTATTTTTGGAATGTTGGTTCGTGTTTTGCGTTTGTTTTTGCAAAATGTCGCGGTAAGCAAGAGTCGCCACCGTATTTTATTTTATCCAACAAGGAAAGGAAAAAAGCACAGAAAAATTCCTTTTTCGAGATGTTTCTCGGGTCCGGGGAGTAGATTATAGAAAGGGAAGGTGTTAGCACCCTTTCTATCTGTGGTTATCCACGGGCTCTTAGGTACTTGCTCATAATGTTTTCAAAATTTTCCTTTCTTTGTGTTTGCGGGTTTGAAAGAAGTTTTTGTTTGAAAGGTGTAAGTGCGAAAAGTTTTGTTTTATTTTGAAAGAGCAAGTACCTAAGAACCATCTACCTACTCGAAAAAGGAATCAATCTGTATTAATGTCCTTTAGACAATGCTATCCCACTATTGATGAGTAGGTAACATCATCGTTGGAGTTTTAAGGGTCAATTCGATTAAGGGACGTGTGGTCACTAAAGCAACGTTAGGACGCCTTAGCGGTAACCCTAATGTCTTAGATCATTTTTCCGAGGCAACCATTTCGAGGCAACTATGGTCTTTGGACAAGAGGGCGACCTCTAAAACTTCCTATTCTCAATGACCACGTTTGAAGGCAACCAAGCGAGGTGTACCCTAAGAGTGCGCATGTGTGAGTGTGTTGTTTCGGTTAATTTGTCTTTGTACATGTCAATGGTTATCTATGTTGATTTTAGGTTTAACATTCGATCTTGTCATGCATTCCCTATTATCAAATATCTAACAGTTTATAAGTTGCGGAAATTAAATTGCAAAAATTAAAACTAACTATTACAAGGCGTTGGGTATTTACATCGCCAAAAGCAACCCTTGAAATTAAAATGCGGAAAATAAATAAAATGATAAAATAATCAAAGTCCTATTAAACTATTACATTCCGGGAAACAGACACAATATTGAAACAAAATAAATCGCGTGCGAGAAAATTAAATTGGGCGCATTCTAGGGTTTTGACCCTTTGATTATTAAAGAAAAGATTTTTTTTGGTTTATTTTTAATTAAAAGAAAATTAAATTAGATTAACATTAAATTAATAAATTAATTAATTAATTAATGAAAATAATATTTTTGGGTTTTTGATATTTAAAGAAATAAAAATAAATTGATTAATGTTAATAAAATCTAATTGTCTAAATTAGTTTTAATTGCTGCAAAAGATATTAAAGTTATTTCCTAATTAAACTAAATTAATTACATTAATATTTATTAACAAAAATAAAAAATGCTGAAAATTAATTTTAATAATGAAAATGTTTTTTTGGTTTTTAATTTTATTGAGAAAAAGTTTTAATTGGTTAGTGATTAATAAAAATAATAAATCAAACAAATAAATATAAATAAAGAAATAGAATGACTTAGGGGGGTGTGGGCCTGGAAAAGGAGTGAGAATTGCAATTTGATGGCCCATTTGACTTGGCCTGGCTGACTTTCATGCATCCCATGTGACACGTTGACTAGGGAGTATGGTGGGCATCCCCTCTGGACCACCAGATCTGGCCTGGGGCCATCTGGCAGATGATTGGGTGATGGTGTATGGTGAACCACGCGTTGAAGCTTGCATTGGATTTCCTGGAAAAAAAATATAACAAATATATGGGGGACCTGGGATTCGAACCAAGGTCCTGTGAGTCATTAGATGCATGCGTTGCCACTCAACCAGCGCGTTTCATTTGTTATAGTATTCAATAATAATAATAATAATAATATGAGAAACAAAACTAGTATGCCTGAAATAAAAAAAAGTGCGAATTGTTTAAATCGTCCAACCAGGGAGGGCCACATCTTCATCTTCCTCGCTCAGCCCTGGTTATTTACCTGCGGATTTATATCCGCAGCTAAATTCGTAGCTCGTTCCTAAAATTGGTTATAGGCCATGGAAATTAATTCCAAGCACATGGTTGTGCTCGTCCAGGCTTCCTGATCACGCCTATGTCCATCAATGGCATCAATTTCACCTGCAAACGAAACGCCCAAAAATACAAACCAAGAACCCTAGATTCGGCTAGGGGGTTACAGGCTATATAAATGCAATCAAATAATGCAGAAAGTTTGTAAATTGAACAAGGATCAAGAATATGTCAATGATTTGCCAAGGAAATGCAAGAATGTGGAGTTACGAATTTGACTACAGGGTGGTAAAACGCGAAGCTTACAGTGCGATTGAGAGGGTATGAGAGCTTGTTAGGGATTGTTTTTGCTTCAGGGATGGTCCAACAATTGATTAGCGTTGAGATTTGGTGTTGAAACTGCCTCTATGCACGATTTCAGTTTCAAGCTTTTTTGCAATTTTTTCAAGTTTGCTTTTGATGGTTCTGCAGCTTCTAACCGTTCAATCTCATGCCTTTGCATTGTATATGTAATAAGGAGTGTATTAGGTCAACAATTTTGGACTGAATCCTTGTGCATTATGGCTTGGAGATTTGATTTGATCCTCCATTGAAAACCTTCCAATTTTGTCCAAAATCCATCTTTTTGTTCATGATATGGTGAGATACGAATTTGATCATGTCATTGATGATGACTAGGTCCTGAAAATAGAAAAAGATCTCATGTAATCAAGTTTTGTGATTTTATTTGATTTAAATTTATTTAAAATGAATTAATTCAATAAAAAATCAAATAAAATAGAAAAATTAATAAATGGACACAAGGCTGAAGCTAGGACACGTGTGGAGTGTGACAAGATCAAATCAAGTGTAAAATAATGGGCCCATTTGACAAAATTTGAAGTTTTGGGGATAGTTGACTTTTGGCAATTTACAAAAATGCCCAACTTCAACAATGCATAACTTCTTCAATTTTGAACTTTTGGAAGTGTTCTTGGACTTTTTAGAAAGATTGATATGTCCTCTAACCAACCATTTTGGTCTCATATCATTTTGATATTCCATGCTCAAGTTATAAGCTTTGGAAAAAAAGGTGTTTTTGTTGACTTTCAAAAATGACCTATAATGTCCAAATTTATAACTTCTTGTGAGTGCATTTCTTGATCTTGGGGTGTGAATATGGGTTGTAGGAAATTGCATCCTCTTCATAATGAGCTTTGGATGGGTCATTTATCATGAAGTATGAGAAATTTATGCTTGGTCAAAGTTGAGTTGACTTTTCCTGCAAAACCCTAATTTAGCAACTTTTGAGTCTTGATGAATTTTGAGCAATCCTTGATGAATCATGATCAACCCTTGATAAAATGATGAAATATCCTTCAAAATGAGAATGTTGACAAAAAATCTTGAAGTTTGACTGTATTTGGGTCACAAATGACTTTTGCCCTAACACAATCGATTTTTGGACCTCTTGAGCAATTGACTGACCAAACTTCCTCTGCAAGGCTTGAAATTTGACATGGATGAACTTGAGAATATATTAGGACATTGGGGAGAAATTGAGGTCATTTGGATGCAAGGACCTTGATGCAACATAAAACCCTAATTTGAGGTTGACTGCCTTAGGAGATGATTTGACTGTCCAACTCTTGAGCAATCTTGAGCCATTTGGAGATTATTTTTGCCATGTCTTGGGAAATATGAGAGGGAAAATTTTGGGGTACAACAACTTCCCCTTTTCAATTTTCTTAAACCTGAGGATGTAGATTGGCTTTCGGGCCTTTCGTGATCTGAAGGTGGAAGATGATTGAACACTAGAGTGCCTAGAAATTTGCACTCGCGTGAAGTGATATAAGCATGGTGATGTCGGGAATGGGCTTACAGATTCCATTTGGAGACTGTTGATAGGTGGTCCAAACTTAGACTGGAATACGAATCAGGGAGATCTTATCGTCGATCTGACTGAACCAGGGAAGGTCTTGGATTAACTTTGACTGGATCGGCATCAGAAAAATCTTTAGGAATCGATTTAACTGGACCAGACAAGGTCTTGGAATAACTTTGACTGGATCGGCATCAGAAAAATCTTTAGGAATCGATTTAACTGGACCAGACAAGGTCTTGGAATAACTTTGACTGGATCGGCATCAGAAAAATCTTTAGGAATCGATTTAACTGGACCAGACAAGGTCTTGGAATAACTTTGACTAGATCGGCATCAGAAAAATATTTAGGAATCGATTTAACTGGACCAGACAAGGTCTTGGAATAACTCTGACTGGATCGGCATCAGAAAAATATTTAGGAATCGATTTAACTGGACCAGACAAGGTCTTGGAATAACTTCAACTGGGATACGAATCAGGGAGATCTTATCAGCGATCTGACTGAACCAGAGGAGGTCTTAGATTAACTTTGACTAGATCAGCATCAGAAAAATCTTTAGGAATCGATTTAACTGGACCAGACAAGGTCTTGGAATAACTTTGACTGGATCGACATCAGAAAAATCTTTAGGAATCGATTTAACTGGACCAGACAAGGTCTTGGAATAACTTTGACTGGATCGGCATCAGAAAAATCTTTAGGAATCGATTTAACTGGACCAGACAAGGTCTTAGAATAACTTTGACTGGATCGGCATCAGAAAAATCTTTAGGAATCGATTTAAATGGACCAGACAAGAGTCTTGGAATAACTTCAACTGGAATACGAATCAGGGAGATCTTCGCAACGATCTAACTGAACCAGATGAGGTCTTTGACATAGCTGAGAACTTAACTGCATCTTTCCTGAAAGGTAGAGGTCAGTCATATGCAATGCATGATATGGATCAAGCAATGATGTTCTCAAAATAAATGAGATTGTGTGGTATGATGCGTATATGCATGTATCATGATGTATGGAAATGTAATGTTTCTAGCTGGGGAAAATAAATCCCGGATAGCTGCTGGAGAATAGAGTTGAATGCTTCGTTTCCGTTGGGGATGACGAACGAAGATGATTGTGAGAATAGACCTGTAGGAGAGGATAACTCCGTTGGGGAATAAACTGATGAGGAGATTTCTCTGTGGGAAAGAGATACTCTGCTGAGGATTCCACTAATAAACTCCACTGGGGATGGATTACCGTTGCTGGTGATACTGGATCTGTTGAGGATCGAATTCCTGTTCGTGAAAGGAAAGAACTTCGCTGGGGATGATCTTTCGGTTGTGACTTGCTGGGGGTAACCCTGTTAGAATTTTGGGGGGATAAGCCTCTGAACTTGGTCGGGGATGATCCTTTGAACTCGGCTAGGGAGATTTATTTTTGTACTCCGCTGGGGATAAACTTCCAAAGTCTACTGGGGATGATGCTTCAACTCCATTGGGGAAGATTTTTTAGACCGTGCTGGGGAAATATTGATTCCACTGGGGGGTATCTTGTATTCTGCCGGAGAACATTCTTATACTCCGTTGGGGAATATTAAGACTTCCGGGGATATCAAGCCTTTTTAGTATTGATGGTAGATAAACTCTGCTTGGGGAGAGCATTGCTGATTCGTTCATGGTTGCAAGTCTCAGCTGGGAGGACTATCATTACTGTCTTACTCTACGGGGAGTGAAGGTATCTTAGCCATATTCTTCAGCTGAATCTAACTTTGTACCTGGTGGACAGAGCAACTATACAGTTCGGATAATTCTTATTGCCCCTGTTTCTGATATTACCCGTAGTCGTCTTTTGTTTTATATGTAAATATTTATGAGCAGCAATTAATGTCAAATGCATATATCAAAAATGAACATTGGACGTTCTTTGCAAATCAAAACAGATAAAGAAAAATAGTTTGAAATTTCTCTAAAAATGAACTGTATTAATTTTGAAGTTTGGCCTGAAAATAGGGGTTTTTGTACAAGAGGTTGACGTCCTAGTAAGAGAACACCACCGAACAAGAGAGTTTATACATATTGCCTTTATGTCCTCGAGCATCTCATCGCTTTGCTGTTGGTTGAAGGTAGGTCAGATTGATTAGTGTCGTTCGAGCTTGATAGTCGATACCGAAGTCTGGATGCAAGGTGATCCAATGAGACATAGTGTTACGTTTTGATCCCTAATTTTTTCCTGGACCGCCCTTTCGGGTTTTCAGTCCACCGGGATACCCTTTTTTGCCCAAGTCGCCTTTTCAGGTTTTCGACTTACCGGGTGTACAGATTTTTTTTTATTTTCATCCCTTATTTTTGCCCGAACACTTTTGATTCGCCGGGAAGCCCTTATTTTTGCCTAGGCCAGTCAACCTAGCTGGTCTTTGATTATGCGTAGTATCTTTTCACTATGTCTGCATTGACGGGGTGAGGAAGATTGTTACCATCCATGGTGGTTAGAATCATAGCTCCTCCTGAGAAAATGTTCTTAACCACAAATGGCCCTTCATAAGTAGGGGTCCATTTTCCCCTGGGATCACCTTGAGGTAAGATAATGCGCTTGATTACCAGATCCCCAACTTGATACTCTTGTCGTCTGACTTTCTTGTTAAATGCCTTGATCATCCGTTTTTGGTACGTCTGACCATGACAAATAGCAGTAAGTCTCTTTTTGTTGATTAAGTTCAGCTGATCAAGCTGGGTCTGAATCCAGACATCTTCACTTAAACCTACATCCTTCATGATTCGGAGAGAGGGTATCTGAACTTCAATGGGCAAGACTGCCTCCATGCCATATACCAAGGAATAGGGTGTTGCCCCTGTTGACGTCCGCGCTGAGGTACGGTACCCATGAAGAGAAAATGATAACATCTCGTACCAATATTTGTACGCCACCATCATTTTCTGCACAATCTTCTTAATGTTCTTATTAGCCTCTTCGATAGCCCCATTCATCTTCGGCCGGTAGGGAGAAGAGTTATGATGATGTATCTTGAATTGCTCGCAGAGCTCGGTGATCATCTTGTTGTTGAGATTGGTACCATTGTCCGTAATGATCCTCTCTGGTACACCATATCGACAGATCAGATTGTGTCAAATGAACCGTGCCATGATGTTCTTAGTTACTGTAGCAAAGGAAGTTGCTTCAACCCACTTCGTAAAGTAATCAATTGCTACCAAGATGAAACGATGCTCGTTGGATGCTGTAGGTCTGATCTCGCTGATCATATCAATGCCCCACATTGCAAAAGGCCAAGGTGCCATCAAGACGTTTAGAGGGACTGGAGGTATATGCACCTTATCATCATAGACTTAGCATTTGTGACATGTCCGAGAATGTTGTTAACAGTCGGCTTCCATTGTGGACCAATAATATCCTGCCCGTAGGATCTTCTTTGCCATGGTATGTCCACTGGAATAAGTTCCGAAAGTACCTTCATGTAACTCCTCCATGATCCTTTCTGCTTCATTCTTATCCACACAACGCAGTAAGGTCGAATCATGGTTACGCTTGTAAAGGATGCCATTTCTGATGAATAACTTCGCTGTGAACCTCCTCAAAAACTTCTTGTCATTAACAGATGCACCCTTGGGGTATTCTTGAGCTTCCATATACCTCCTCACCTCATGATACCAGGGTTTGTCTGCTACCTCTTCAGTCTCAATATCACAGCAATGTGTCGGTTCATCCAGTTTTTCAATGATGATCCGGGGAGCTTCGTTGTCCCAATTGACCTTGAACATAGAAGACATCGTAGCCAGCGCGTCCGCCAACTAATTCTCCTCTCTAGGGAAGTGTTCAAAGGTTATCTCCTTAAAATGTGGAAGCAACGTCAATACATATTCCTTGTAAGTAATAAGATTCGGGTGTTTCGTATCCCACTCACCTTTGATCTGATTGATCACGAGAGCGGAATCTCCGAAGACACTCAGAAACTTAATCCTTAGGTCAATTGCTGCTCGAAGACCCATGATGCACGCTTCATACTCCGCCATGTTGTTGGTGCAGTTGAAACATAGTCGGGCGGTAAATGGAGTATGAGAGCCTTTAGGAGATATGATCACGGCGCCGATGCCATTGCCCAAAGCGTTTGAAGCTCCATCAAAGTACATAGACCATCGGGATCCTTCCTCAAGTCCTTCATCTGGTCCAGGTGTCTCACAGTCAGTCACTATCATGATATTCTCGTCCGGGAATTCAAAGTTCATAGACTGGTAATCATCCACTTCCTGATGTGCCAAATGGTCTGCCAACACACTTCCCTTGATTTCCTTTTGGGTTGTATACTGGATGTCGTACTCAGTCAAGATCATCTGCCATCTCGCTATTCTTCCGGACAAGGCAGGCTTTTCGAAGATATACTTGATTGGATCCATCTTTGATATCAACAGAGTAGTGTGAGTCAGCATATACTGTCTCAGCCGACGAGCAGCCCATGCCAAATTGCAGCAAGTTTTCTCGAGCAATGAGTATCGGGTCTCACAGTCGGTAAACTTTTTGCTAAGGTAATAAATAGCATGCTCTTTTCGGCTAGACTCGTCGTGCTAACCCAGCACACATCCCATTGAGTTATCGAGTACTGTCAAGTATAAGATCAAAGGTCTCCCTTCAACTGGAGGCATCATAATGGGTGGCTCTTGGAGATACTCTTTAATCCTTTCGAAAACGGCCTAGCATTCATCGTTCCAATGTATTACTTGATCTTTCTTCAGCAGCTTGAAGATTGGCTCACAAGTAGCAGTCAGGTGCGAGATGAATCGGGCAATGTAGTTTAGTCGTCCCAGGAAGCCTCTGACTTCTTTCTCTGTTCTCGGAGCTGGCATCTTCTGTATAGCCTTCACTTTCGCTGGATCCACTTGAATACCTTTATCGCTTACGACGAAACCCAGTAGCTTACCAGACCTCACCTCAAAGGTGCACTTGTTCGGGTTTAACCTCAGCTTGTACAACTTCAGCCTGTCAAACAGCTTCTGAAGGTGGTCAAGATGTTCTTCCTCCATCTGGGATCTTGCAATCATGTCATCAACGTATACTTCAATCTCATGATGGATCATGTCATGAAACAAAGCGACCATGGCACGCTGATACGTTGCCCCAGCATTTTTCAATCCAAAAGACATGACCTTGTAGCAAAAGGTACCCCACTGAGTAACAAATGTTGTCTTCTCCATGTCTTCGGGAGCCATCTTAATCTGATTATAACCGGAGAAACCATCCATAAAGGAGAAGACCTTGTGCTGAGCGGTGCTGTCAACCAGAACGTCGATATGAGGTAGAGGGAAATCATCCTTGGGGCTCGCCCTGTTCAGATCCCTGTAGTCAACACACATTCGAACCTTACCATCCTTCTTTGGCACAGGAACCACATTGGCAACCCACTGAGGGTAAGAAGTAACTGCTAGAAAACCGGCGTCAAACTGTTTCATCACTTCAGCCTTGATTTTCTCAGACATCTTTGGGCGCATTCGGCGTACCTTCTATTTCACTGGAGGACAATCTTCCTTGGTAGGCAGGCGATGAACCACAATATCAGTATTAAACCCAAGCATATCTTCATAAGACCAGGCAAAGATCTCACCGTAGTCATGCAGCATCTGAATCAACCGTTGCTTCACACTAATCTCCAGATTTGCACTGATCTTAACTTCTTTCTTGTCCTCCTCTGTACCCAGATTCACTGATTCCACCGGCTCTTCGTGCGGCTGAATAGCCCTCTCTTCCTGAAGTAACAGTCTTGCAAGTTCACTAGGCACTTCGCAATCATCTTCACCTTCGTCTTCGGCTAAGTTGATCGGATTTTCAAAGTCATAACTGGAAGTAGCAGAGTCATTACCAGTGAGATCCAGAGTGGATGTAGACCTGTATATGTGAGTGTGTAAAATAGCTATTTTGCAATATATAATAAAAGAAAAACAAGGAGAACAAGATTTGAAATGCAAGAAACGTCCAATGCTTTTATTAATGATATATGAAAATGACACACATAAAGCCCTCACAAATGAAGCCACAGTGCCCCGGGTAAGACACCGGGCCATAAAGTTTAAAACATTGTGTGTTACAAATTAAAAACAAAAAGTTTCATTACTGGGTGATAACAGAAACGGGCATAGAATCCTTCGATGTCCAGTTGCTTAATCCACCATTGGTAGTAGGATAGATCCAACTGACAATATCAAACTCTTCATCATCGTCATCCCTGATAGCATTTACCCCTGCGTCTTGTTTAGGCTTTTCTGGCGCTCCGAACTCAATCTCATTCGCATCGATCAAGTCTTATACCTTGTTCTTCAAAACCCAACAATCATCCGTATCATGCCCCGGGCTATTGGAGTGAAAAGCATAGCGGGCATTAGGGTTGTACTTCGGTGATGTCGTATTTGGATTCTTTGGGGCTTCCCTTGGAATCACTAGGTTGGTTTTTAATGATTGTGGCAGAATCTGAGACAAAGTCATGCTGAGATGGGTGAATTACCTTCGAGGTCTCTCGTCCTTTTGCTGATTGTTGTACTGTGGAGCACCAGCAGGTCTTGAAATAATAACCACATTAACAACATGGCGGCGTTCAGGTCTATTCTGGCTTTTCGAACTGTAAACAGCACTAGACTCCTTCTTAAAAGGATTTTTCTTGGTGCTCGATGAAGCACCCTTCTGTATCTTACCAGCCTTAATACCAGCCTCAATCCTCTCACCGGTCATAATTAGCTCTGTAAACCCAAACAAAGAGCTTCCAATCAGGTGGTTGAAAAATGGACCAGACAAGGTCCCTAGAAACATATCCACAAGCTCCCGATCAGCCAAGGGTGGTTGCACTCTTCCGGAGAGGTCCCTCCACTTCTGAGCATAATCTTTGAAACCTTCACCCGTTCCCATTGACATACCCTGGAGCTGGGTACGCGTGGGAGCGAGGTCGGAATTATATTGATACTGCCTGTAAAAAGCAGTAGCCAAATCTTCCCAACCGCGGATATTGGCTCCGTCCAACTGGTAGAACCATTCAAGCTGAGTCCCTGAGAGACTGTCTTGAAAGAAGTGGATCCAAAGGTTCTTATCAGCGGTGTACGGATGAATCTTCCTTACATATGACCGGAGGTGCAGCTTCGGACAAGAAACTCAGTCATACTTAGCAAAGGCTGGTGCCTTAAACTTGTGGGGAATTACTACCCCAAATGATAGACCCAGATCACCAAAGTCCAGACCAGGCACTTTCTGAACTTCCATCGCACTCAAGCGATCTTCCAGTTGTTTGTATCTATCCTCAGCAGGAGGATACTGGTCTTCGTCGAAGTCCGTATCATTGTCAGAGACCACAGGGCTAGGAGCCCTTCTTTCCTCTTGACTATCTTTCCCTCCAGATGAGGTGGTCAAATAAACTTCATCCCGTAGCCTGTTTCCAAACCTGTGACCGGTGTTAAACAGGACTGTCCTCTTCTTCTTCTTCTTCTTCTTCTCTTTCAAAATCAGGGTCTTCAGATCTTGCTGACCCTTAGCTAGATTCATGAACAGCTCTTGGAATTGGGCATTCTGGGCCTAGAGGGCCTTGATGGCTTGCTCAGTTGAAGGTTCAGCAGACATGATGAGTGCTGAAATAAACAGCGAAGAAGATAAGAGACCTGTAATGGGTACCTGTTATGAAGTGCATGGGATGAAATGCGTATGATATGATTTCAAAGACAATCGGAAGATTCAAATTTGTAAACAAGAAATGAAACACACTTTTATTAGATAAACTTTGAAATTCAAATTGTTCAACAGATTGCCCTTAAGGCGTTACAAGAATGGAAATACTGGAAAGTAAATAAAAACTGGAAAGGAAATAATCAAAGGAAAATCAGTGCTCCCATGGTCTCTTCTTGTCGGTGCGGACATAGTCATTGAGAATACGCTCGTTCTCCAGCTGCCTAGTCAACTTCTGAATCTTCTGTTCTTGCTCGTTAAACTTTTCTCGATAAGCATCCCGTTCTTCTCTCAGCTGCATCCAATACCTTTTCAGTGCCCCAATGTCTGTGGGCATGTAAGGATGGAAGATGGTAGGAAGAACCCCCTCTTCATTAGCAAGTTCAACAATGATAGGCAGGACGACTTCATATGGTATACCTAGCTTTTGGGCACGGATACGGACCCATCTGAGATATGGCTCCATTAGAAGAGAAGTCTTTGGACCCAGCTCATGTGGATCAGATTTGTGAACTCTATCCCAAGCCCTTATGAATCTGCGGCGTTGCTCGTCGCTATCCCCCTGAAAATCAAAGATGATACTAGGCATTAGCAGCTCATGAGGTCCTTTTCTTCTGGCTCGCCCAAACTGACGTAAGGCCAAGCACAGATTATAAGAAATTCCTCCATGGGTTCCTATCAGTGGAACATTGGGGTACTCCCCACATCGATCAATAATAGCCACCTCGTCCATACCCTTGAGAGTCCAGATGATGTCTGTTGTATCCCAAAATTTGCCCTCCCATATTCTTCAAGACTTGCAAAGAGCATGCTTCAAAATCTCCCAAAGGTTGCACAGTTCAATGGCCTCCTAACAGTCAAAAACTAGGGTTTTGATTCTGGCAAAGAAGTTGAAGTTTCCAAGGGTCCAATCAAGTCCCACATGCCTACAAACATTGTCAAGCATCCTCATGTCAAGTTTCAAGACTTATAGCACAAAATTGCACAGTCAAAAACCCTAATTGCTCAGCAGTCAACTGTAGGGGTAAAATGGTCATTTGACAGTCAAAAGTTCAAATTTTTGGTCAACATCTTATTTTGAAGCCACAAACATCATTGGATCAATTCTTGATCATGATTCTCAAGGCAAGGCTCAAAAAGTCTCAAGATGCAAAAGTTTCCATATTTGGACAGTTGAAAAAGTCAACTGTAACTTGACCAAGGCATAACTTCCACATGGTTTATCAGAAAAATTCCATCCAAAGCTCATTTTGAAGAGAATGACATTTCCTACAACTCCTATTCACACTTCAAGTCCAATAAATGCTCTCACAAAAAGTTATCAATTTCAACATTATAGGTCATTTTCAAAAGTCAACAAAAAGGGACTTTAAGTCAAAGGCCATAACTTGAGATTGGCAAATCAAAATGACATGGGACCAAAGGCATTGGTTAGAGGACTTCAATACCTTTCCAAAATGTCCAAGAACATGATCAAAGCTTAAAAATTGAGCAAGATATGCCTTATGGAAGTTGGGAAATTTTTGGGAATTTTGAAAAGTCAACTTTACTTCAAATGCCTCAAAATTGCTAATGAGCCACATTTTCTTCCAAGAATCATTATCCAAAGGCTATGCACGACCATTTGACCCATAGGGGATTTATTTCATCATTTTTTATTATTTATTTGAATTTTTATCACCATTAATTCATTTAATTAATTAAAATATGACAAAAATACTAAAATAAAGTTTTCAAATCTTTTTGTGCAGTATAATCTCTCACCAAGGCCTAAGGATCTCGTGCACATCAAAAAAGGAAAGATTTGGTGTAGATTGGCATGTTCTTCATGAAGAAAATATTGAAAAAGATTCCATGGAAATCAAATATTGGATTCATCAATGCAAAGGGTTATGGACTCAAATTCTTACCCTAATTCATCCCATACATATACAGGATGCTAAACCTAATCACAAGAACCTTCAAGCTGCGCCTCAGACTAATACACACTTTGCAATTTTTTGTGAAAAAGTTCAAAACTGAAAACACTCATAGAGTGCAATTCAAAGCGAAATAATCATACCAATAGCTTGCCAAGGCTTCAAGGAACCTAACTGCATTCTTTTCCAGTCCCCACGCATCAAGAATTGGTATATAGAAGTCCAAATTTCTCAAACTATTCTCATATTCGTGCTTTGATTTACATGCCATATTCATACATTTTAATGATCGTTTTGTACTAATATGCACTCCCTGAAACTAATGGTGTATTTCAATTGAGTTTTCGTGCCTTATATATGAATCCACCATTGGAGCTCACTAGGTTTTCAAAGCTGTAAAATTAGGGCTTTGCGCTTGGGGAAAAATTGGCCAACAAGACCTGGACCACTGAACTCAGAAGCTTCACACAAATTCAGTTCACATATCGCGCTCAATTTATGAGCAACCATGGCGTAATCGCTATTTTTTCGCAGGGCATATTTAGCGGGGGTTTAAAACCCCCGCTATCTCTTTTCTGATTACAGGTACAATGGAGAAGAAGCTTGTGTGTCCTCTCATGGTTGGATCGTTTGAATTTTTAGCGCGTTTTTACCATTAGCGTGACTTATTATTCATTATATTTGTTTTGCATAATATTTACGAATGCGTTGAATGGCACAGTTGGTGGAGAAGAGCATTTGTAAGCCTTGGGACCTGGGTTCGATCCCCAGGTCCCCTATATTTCTTTCTATTTTTCCTTACAATTTGATTAGGTGCATAACATGTCTTGAAGTCCACCAAACGTTCAGCGCTGGTGCTTGCCACCTGGCCACTGAGATCAATCCAAAAGCAAAGATGTGAGTTCCATGGTGCACCTCAGTCCAAGGGCCTACACGTGACCATCAAAAGTCAACCAGGCCTCCTTCAAATGGGCCAGAATTGCTGGAAAATACCTCCAAAATTGGGGTCAACACCCCCCACTGGTTTGCATTTTATTTGTTTTCTTTTTATTTTTTCTATTCATTTGTTTTATTTATTTTAATCAATTCGTCAAAATTAATTTTCACAAAATAATTTTACAACATAAAAAATAACAAAAAAAATCAGAAAGGACAAAAAATATAAATATATTTTATTTAATAGTTTATTTTGTAAATAAATTTTATTAACTAATTTAG
This sequence comes from Vicia faba, assembly GCA_948472305.1. Taxonomy (NCBI): domain Eukaryota; kingdom Viridiplantae; phylum Streptophyta; class Magnoliopsida; order Fabales; family Fabaceae; genus Vicia; species Vicia faba. The sequence continues at coordinate 555,817,502 of OX451741.1, forward strand.
TTTTCTTATTCTAGGTTTAATTTTAAGGTTTTTTTAATAAACTAAAAAATGTAGAATTAGGGTTTTAAACGCTTTTATCCTTTTTTCTTTTCTTTTACCATTATTAATAATTAATTATTTATTTTGTAAATAAATTGCCATGTAAATAATTAGGTTAAAATTAGGGTACAAACTTAAATATATTTTTAATAAACTAAAAAATAGTTTAGAATTAGATTTTTAATCCCATTAATTCTCATTAAACTCCAAAAATTCTTTCTTTTTATTTAAACTTAATTAATTTATTAATTTAATTTCCTTAAAAGGGTCCAACGCCCTCGCATTCCCGACTTTACTTCTTCTCGCATTTTACTTTTATTTTGTGAATATAATCTATTTATCCCAAAGCCGTGTAATAGATTAATTAGACATTTATCTTTCCGCATTTTTATTTTATTTCAAATCGGGTCTTGGATTAATTTGGCGATGTAGACCCGCGCCTTTGTCATAGCGTAGGACTTTTTAATTCCGCACCTTTTAACTGTTAATAATTTGCATGAAAGAATGAATGCCAAAAATAAAAACAATGCGTAGATCACCACTGCATGAACAAGATAAAAATAAATTGAAAACGACACACAAATCACACACCACCCCTAGGGTACGTCTCACTGTTGCCTTGCCCCTCGAAAGGTGGTCGTCGAGTAGAGGATGTTTTAGTAAGTCCTCATGTCCATGAACATGGCATGAGGGTAGCTTCTAAGGTGTCTTCCTATTGCACCGGTGATCACCATGTCCCGAACCCTCGAATTGACCCGAACACCTCCAACGGTGGTGCTACCTACCTCTCAATGGTAGGATGGCACTACTTAAAGGACATTTACACAGACGAATTCCTTAGGGTAGGTAGACAACTCGTAGATACTTGCTCTAATTTCAAAACAAATCAAAAATACTTTTCACACCGACACCTTTCAAAAAGCTTTCAAAAAGCAATTTTTCAAACACTCTTGAGGACTGATACAAGAGTCGAACTGAAATTTTCAAAGAAACTTTTTTAAACCTACAGTTGAAAAGCAAACAAACAATTTTGAAAACACAATGAGCAAGTATCTAAGAGCCCATGGATAACCATGGATAGAAAGGGTGCTAACACCTTCCCTTTCTATAAATCTACCTCCCGAACTGAGAGCAATCTCTATAAGGAATTTTTCTGTGCTTTTGTCCTTTCCATTTGGAGAAAATAAAAGACGGTGGCGACTCTTGCTTCTGCGACATTTCGCGAACCAGCTAAAAAACAGTCAGTTCCAGATCCACCGATCACAGAACTGGCGACTCTGCTGGGGAAATTTACTTAAAGTGAGGTGTACCTTAGGATAGTTCATAACTGTGTTTTCAATTGTATTGACTTGCTTGCTTTAAAATTGTGGGTTGCATGGGAGTTACATAGATCCTAACCCGGATCTGGGGATACCCTGTTTAGGTAGCATAAGCTGTGAGGGACCTGTCCGGCGTAGACCGACACGGGTGAAGCAGTGGCTACATTGGTGTGGCACCTTGGTCTGTACCGATATCCCTTGTGTCGCAACGAGGAGAATATGGGTCTTCCAAGGAGTCATTAAGCACCAACAGACCTTAGAACCTTAAATGACACAACTTGGCCATTAGAACAGTAGCAGTATGCTACGCCCATTGAGGCTAAAGTCTCGTGATGGTTCTGGCCGCAAGAAAAGATTGCGATGCTGGAGTTATGACCGATTGAGGGTAGTCAATGATATTGGGATCCTCTATGAACCCGGTTACTTTTGATAGGACAGGTATGAACCAACAAACTGAAAGAGGGTAATACCTAGACCTCATGCTGGCCTAAACTTTAAGGGCTTGTCTTGTGTGACTTGTGTGCCTTACATGTGTGCCTTTGTAAATATTTGTGGTGTGCTTTATCATAACATCATAACATCATGAGCATTGCATGCATCCTGCATAAGGACTGACCATTTCAAAGACAAGAGGGTTTCACCTTTGCTCTGTTTTGTAGGACATCATGATGCCCGTACGAAGGAATACTATTCGGTTCAACTTTGTTCACCCACCTGAGTTGCTTGAAGAGTTGGTTAGCAGAATTCCAAATACCACTTCCTTCATCCAGAGGCATGGTTCTCTTCTCAGCTTAGTCACTGCAAAGCGGGATCAACAGTTGATGAGTGTCCTGACCCAGTTCTATGACCCTCTGTACCAGTGTTTCACCTTTCAAGACTTCCAGCTGGTCCCTACCCTGGAAGAGTTCTCTGACTTGCTTGGCATCCCTATCTTGGATCAAACTCCTTACACTGGTTGGGAAAAGACCCTCAGGCTTGAGGAGGTTGATGCAGCTCTCCCCTTGACCCACCAAGAAGTAATGGACAACTGGGTGACTAGAAGCGGAGTTAAGGGTTTCTTGGCCAAGTTTCTGATTGGTAAAGCTAACAGTTTCTGGAATGACCTGGACTTTAGGGCATATGAAGACATCCTAGCTCTCTTAATCTATGGGCTAGTCTTGTTTCCTAATCCTGACAACTTCATCAATGTCACTGCCATAAGGATCTTTATGTCTCAGAACCCTGTGCCCACTCTCTTGGGTGACATCCTGCAACAACTTTATGCTCGTACTGACCGAAGACGAGGAACCCTATGGTGTTGTATCCCTTTGTTGGTGAGGTGGTTTATTTCGCACCTCCCTAAGTTCATGCTGAAGAACCAAGAAGGAAGAGGTTGGGCTCATAGGTTAATGTCTCTCACTGACAAGGACATCATTTGGACTTTCAGAGGTTTGGATGAGATAGTTGTTATTGACCGTTGCGGAGAATACCCTAATGTTCCTTTGATTGGTACTCAAGGAGGAATCTCTTATAATCCATGTCTAGCACTCCGTCAGTTTGGAAGAGCCAGAAGAGCAGGGCCTCATGAGATGTTGGTGCCTCACATCAGTTTTGAGTTTCAGGTGGATAGTGACGAGCTGCGTCGTAGGTTCATCAAGGCTTGGGACAGAGTTCATAAAGCTGACCCACAAGAGTTGGGGCCAAAGACTTCTCTACCTATGGAAGCCTACTACAAATGGGTCCGCATCCATGCTCAGAAGTTAGGTATGCCATACGAAGCTGTCAGACCCATCATTCTTGAGTATCCTGACAAAGATAGGGCTCCTCCAACTGTCCTCCCTCCTCAGATACCTACTGATTACGAGACATTAAAGAGGTCTTGGTCGCAACTGCGAGAAGAATGGGATTCTTACCCGGAAAAGTTCAACGAGCAGGAGTTGAAGATCCAGAAGCTGACAAAGCAGTTGGAGAATGAGCGAGCTCTGAATGACTACATCCGTACTGAGAAAAGGAGACCATGGGATCAATAAGGAGCTATGGATGTTCTTTTGCAGTTTTATTTCCCTTTTCAGTATTTCCCTTTTATGTAACGCCTAAGGGCAATCTGTTGAACAATTTAAATTTCAAAGTTGAATCTAATGAAGTGTGTTCCTTTTTGTTTACAAAGTTGATTCCCGATTGTCTTTGAAAACATAAATCATACGCATTCCATTCATCATGTGCATAGCAGGTTTTCTTCTTTTCAGGTTGCTTACTGTTCTTCGCTGTTTATTTCAGCATCATGAACCCTGACTCATCATCAACCGAGATGTCTATCAAGGCTCTTCAAGCGCAGAATGCGCAATTTCAGGAGCTGATCATGGGTTTGGCTCAAGGCCAAGAAGAGCTGAAGGCTTTACTCCTGAAGAAGGAGAAGAAGAAGAAGAAGAGAACTGTTCTTTTCAACTCGGGCCGAAGGTTTGGCAACACTCTGCAGAATGAAGAGGCTGGTTCTTCTATAGGCAAGAGCAGTCCCCAAGGGCGAAAAGGTCCTAGTCCGGTAGTCTCTGACAACGAGACTGACTTTAATGAGGAACAGTATCCTCCGGCTGAAGACCGGTATAAGCAGTTGGAAGACAGACTGAATGCCATGGAGATCCAACAAGTGCCTGGGCTGGATTTCGGAGATTTGGGCTTATCTACTGGTGTGATTATTCCTCACAAGTTTAAGGCACCATCTTTCACCAAGTATGACGGGGCGTCTTGTCCCAAGCTACACCTTAGATCTTATGTGCGGAAGATTCAACCGTACTCCGTGGACAAGAACTTATGGATCCACTTCTTCCAGGAGAGTCTTTCAGGGACTCATCTCGAATGGTTCTATCAGCTGGATGGGACCAAAGTTCGTAACTGGGAGGAGTTGGCTACTGCTTTTTACAAGCAGTATCAATATAATGCCGACCTTGCCCCTACACGTACCCAACTCCAGGGTATGTCGCTAGGGTCAAGCAAAGGTTTCAAAGAGTATGCACAGAAGTGGAGGGATCTGGCTGGCAGGGTGCAGCCTCCGCTAACAGACCGTGAGCTGGTGGATATGTTCTTAGGGACCCTATCTGGGCCATTTTTCAATCACCTTATCGGTAACTCATCTGCAGGGTTTACTGATCTTATTCTGACTGAAGAGAGGATAGAGGCCGGAATGAAGTCCGGTAAAATTCAGAAGGGGGCATCGTCAAGTTCTGAGAAGAAACCCTTTAAGAAGGAGGCCAGTGCTGTGTATGGGCCTAAAAGACATGATAAACCTGAGCGCCGCCAATCTGTCAACGCGGTGATGATTGCCAAGCCTGCTGCCGCTCCTCGGCAAGCCAATCCTCAAAGGGCTGAAAGACCCAGAAGAGAGTTTACCCGGCTGAGTATGACCCTATCGCAAATCTTGCCGCAGTTGCTATCCACCAATTTGGTAACTGTTAGAGAGGCCCCGAAGGTTGTGAATACTGCCTCTCCCAAGTACAATCCAAATGCTCGCTGTGCTTATCACTCCGATAGCCCGGGGCATTCCACTGATGACTGCTGGGCCTTAAGGAATAAGGTGCAGGATCTTATTGACGCCAAGGAGGTACAGTTTGAGGCACCTGAGAAGCCCAATGTGGTGACTGCTCCCATGCCTAACCATGGAGTAAATGTTATCAGGGAGGATGATGAAGTGGATGAAGCTGAGTTCGACAGCTGGATTTACCCGGCAACCGACAGTGAACCTAGCAATTGGATTGCAAAGGACAACCTACTTGTTTCTCTTGTTACTGAGTAATGAATTCTTTTGTTTTTGTTATTTGTAATAAACAATGATTAAAACTCTATGGCCCGGTGTCTTACTCGGGGCACCGTGGCTTCATTTGTGAGGGTATATTAATTGTCATTTCATATATCATGAATAAAGACCTTGGACGTTTTCTCGCATTTCAAATCTTATGCTCCTTTCCTTTCTTTCCTTCCTTTCTTTATATATTGCAAAACAGCTGTATTTACACACACTCACTCATACAGGTTTCAATCCACTCTGGATCTCACTGGTAACGACTCTGCTACTGCCAGTTATGACTTCGAAAATCCAATCAACTTAGCCGAAGACGAAGGTGAAGATGATTGTGAAGTGCCTGGCGAGCTTGCAAGACTGTTACTACAGGAAGAGAGGGCAATTCAACCACACGAAGAGCCAGTGGAAACGATAAATCTGGGTACTGAGACGGACAGGAAGGAGGTTAAGATTGGTGCCAACCTAGAGCTCAGCGTGAAGCAATGGTTAACTCAGATGCTACATGAGTATGTGGAGATCTTTGCCTGGTCCTACGAAGACATGCCCGGTTTAGATACTGATATTGTGGTCCATCATTTGCCTACCAAGGAAGACTGCCCTCCGGTTAAGCAAAAGGTCCGTCGTATGCGTCCAAAGATGTATGAAAAGATCAAAGCCGAGGTTATGAAGCAGTTTGATGTTGGGTTTCTTGCAGTGACTTCTTACCCGCAGTGGGTTGCTAATGTGGTGCCGGTACCAAAGAAAGACGGAAAGGTCAGAATGTGCGTTGATTACAGGGATCTGAACAGGGCCAGCCCCAAAGATGACTTCCCTCTACCTCACATTGATGTCCTTGTTGACAATACTGCTCAGCACAAGGTGTTCTCGTTCATGGATGGTTTTTCAGGTTACAATCAGATCAAGATGGCTCCTGAAGACATGGAGAAGACTACCTTTGTTACTCAGTGGGGTACCTTTTGCTACAAAGTCATGCCATTCGGGTTGAAAAATGCTGGGGCAACCTACCAACGTGCCATGGTTGCTTTATTTCATGACATGATCCATCATGAGATAAAAGTGTATGTTGACGACATGATCGCAAGGTCCCAGACTGAGGAAGAGCACCTTGATCATATGCAGAAATTGTTTGACCGTCTGAAGTTGTACAAGCTGAGGTTGAACCCGAACAAGTGCACCTTCGGGGTAAGATCTGGAAAGTTGCTAGGCTTCGTTGTAAGTGATAAGGGTATTCAAGTGGACCCTGCCAAGGTTAAGGCCATTCAAGAGATGCCAGCTCCTAAGACAGAGAAAGAGGTCAGAGGCTTTTTAGGACGCCTGAATTACATTGCTCGGTTCATCTCGCATCTAACCGCTACCTGTGAACCAATCTTCAAGCTGTTGAAGAAAGATCAGGTAGTACGTTGGAATGATGAATGTCAGGCCGCTTTCGACAGAATCAAAGAGTATCTCCAAGAACCACCCATTCTTATGCCACCGGTTGAAGGGAGACCTCTGATACTATACCTGACAGTACTTGACAACTCAATGGGGTGTGTGCTGGGGCAGCATGACGAGTCTGGCCGAAAAGAGCATGCCATTTATTACCTTATAAAAAAGTTTACCGACTGTGAGACTCGATACTCACTGCTTGAGAAAACTTGCTGCGCTTTGGTATGGGCTGCTCGCCGGCTGAGACAGTATATGCTGACTCACACTACCTTGTTGATCTCAAAGATGGATCCTATAAAGTACATATTTGAAAAGCCTGCTCTGTCTGGGAGAATAGCAAGATGGCAAATGATCTTGACAGAATACGACATTCAGTACACAACCCAGAAAGCCATCAAGGGAAGTGTATTGGCAGACCACTTGGCACATCAGGCAGTAGACGACTATCAGTCAGTGAACTTCGAGTTTCTGGACGAGAGTATCATGATTGTGACTGATTGTGAAGTACCTGGACCGGATGAAGGACCTGAGGAAGGATCCCGATGGTCTATGCACTTTGATGGAGCCTCCAATGCTTTGGGTAATGGTATCGGCGCTGTGATCATATCCCCCCAAGGCACTCATACTCCACTTACTGCCCGGCTATGTTTCAACTGTACCAACAACATGGCGGAGTATGAGGCATGCATCATGGGTCTTCAAGCTGCGATCGACCTAAGGATCAAGTTTCTGAGTGTCTTCGGAGATTCCGCTCTCGTGATCAATCAGATCAAAGGCGAGTGGGATACGAAACATCCGAATCTTATTCCTTACATAGAATGTGTGTTGACATTGATCCCTCACTTCACAGAGATAACCTTTGAACACTTTCCGAGAGAGGAGAATCAGTTGGCGGACGCGTTAGCTACGATGTCTTCTATGTTCAAGGTCAAATGGGACAATGAGGCTCCCCAGGTCACTATCTGGAAACTGGACGAACCGGCATATTGTTGTGATCTTGAAACTGAATTGGTGACAGAGAAGCCTTGGTACCATGAGGTGAAGAGATACTTGGAAGCTCAGGAATACCCTGAAGGTGCATCTGTCAATGATAAGAAGTTTCTGAGAAGGTTCGCAGCGAAATTCTTCCTTAGCAACGGCATCCTGTATAAGCGAAACCATGATTCGACCTTACTGCGTTGTATGGATAAGACTGAAGCAGAAAGGATCATGGAAGAACTACATGAAGGGACCTTCAGAACACATTCCAGTGGACACACTATGGAAAAGAAAATCCTTCGGGCAGGGTATTTCTGGTCCACCATGGAAGCTGACTGTTACCAACACTCTCGAACATGCCATAAATGCCAGATTTATGTAGATAAGGTGCATGTTCCTCCAGTTCCTCTGAACGTCTTGACTGCACCTTGGCCGTTTGCAATGTGGGGCATAGATATGATCGGTGAGATTAAACCTACGGCATCCAATGGGCATCGCTTCATTCTGGTAGCGATTGATTACTTCACGAAGTGGGTTGAAGCAGCTTCCTACGCTACAGTAACCAAGACTGTTGTGGCACGGTTCATTCGGCACAACCTGATCTGTTGATACGGCGTCCCTGAAAGGATCATTACGGACAACGGTACCAATCTCAATAACAAGATGATCACTGAGCTCTGCGAGCAGTTTAAGATACAACACCACAACTCTTCTCCTTACAAACCGAAGATGAATGGGGCTGTAGAAGCAGCGAATAAGAACATTAAGAAAATTGTGCAGAAGATGACAGTGACTTATAAAGATTGGCACGAGATGTTACCGTTCGCTCTACATGGGTATCGTACCTCAGCAAGGACGTCAACCGGGGCAACTCCTTTCTCCTTGGTCTACGGTATGGAGGCAGTCTTACCGATCGAAGTGCAAATACCCTCTCTCCGGATAATGAAGGATGCAGATCTGAGTGAAGATGATTGGATTCAGACACGACTTGATCAGCTAAACTTAATTGACGAAAAGAGACTTGCTGCTATTTGTCACGGTCAGACGTACTAAAAACGGATGATCAGGGCATTTAACAAAAAGGTCAGACCACAAGAATATCAAGTTGGGGATTTGGTGATCAAGCGTATCGTTCTTCCTCAGAGTGATCCAAGGGGCAAATGGGCCCCTACCTACGAAGGGTCGTTTGTGGTTAAACATGTGTTCTCAGGAGGAGCCATGATTCTAACCAACATGGATGGTGATGACCTTCCTCACCTCGCCAATGCAGACATAGTAAAAAGATACTACGCATGAAAAAAGACCCGCTAGGTTGACATACCTAGGCAAAAATTTGGGCTTCCCGGCGAACCAAAAGGGTACGGGCAAAATGAAGGGATGAAATAAAAAAATCTGTACACCCGGCAAGTCGAAAACCTGAAAAGGCGGCTTGGGCAAAAATGGGTATCCCGGTGGACTGAAAACCCGAAAGGGTGGTCCAGGCAAAAGTTAGGGATAAAAGCGTAATACTATGTCTCATTGGATCACTTTGCATCCAGAATCCGGTATCTACATCAAATTCAGACGGCATTGATCAATCAGCTTCATCCTCGACTAGGTCATCAAGTGATGAGACGCTCGGAGATATAAAGGCGATAGCAGAGTTGGAACCCTGTGCGATCATTCATTTCACACAGCTGTTTTATTTTCTTTTGTACAAATTTGTATAAACTCTTTTGTTTGGCGGCGTTCTCTTACTAGGACGTCAACCTCTTGTACATAAACGCCTATTTACAGGCAAACTCAAAATCAATACAAATTCACTTTTCAGCTACAAACTGCCTTTTGTTCTTTTTCCTTTTTCTGTTTTGTTTTGCGAAGAACGTCCAAGGTTCAATTTGTGATATATGCATTGACAATAATTTGCTAACTCATGAATATTTGCATACGAAACAAAGGATTAATTACAGGTAACATTAGAAACAGGGGCAATAAAGAGTTGTCTAAGCGATCTAATTGTTCCGTCCACCAAGGTACCAAGGTGAGTTCGGCTGAAGAACATAGCCAGCATATCTTAATTCCCCAGAGAGTGAACCAGCAAGTCAATACACTCTCCCCAAGCAAAATTACAGTCAACCTTAAGGAAGTTGGGTATCCTCCGGCAGATCTCAACGTTCCCCAGCAATATACATGTATTTCTTAACAAGCATCCCCGACAGTCTTGGTCTAAAGATTGTTCCCCGGTGGTATATCAAACATTCAATGGAGTCACTTCCCCAATATAGTTCAAATTTTCCCCAGGAGAGTCCAATCTAGTTTCCCCAGGAAAGTTGAGATCCATCTCCCCAAGCAGTAAGCTTATCCCCAGTAGATTCTGGAAGCTTATCCCCGTAGAGCACGAACGCGTATCCCGACTTTATTCAAAGAGTTATTTCCCTACCAGGATATAACTGGGTTATCCTCAGCCAAAAGCCACGGAAAGATCGTCCCCGATGAAGTCTTCTTATCCCCAGCGAAATCTATTAACACGTCCAACATAACAACGGCATCCCCGGCGGAGTTACCATCAATATTTCAGCAAAGTACCTCTCCCCACAAAGTATTGCTCACCAGCAAGATCACTAGAGTATTTTTCTCCCCGCAGAGTAATCCATTCGCCAAGTTTATTCCCCAACGGAGTTATCTTCTCCTACCGGTATTCTTGCAACTATCATCCCCAGCGGAAGCAAAGATCTATTCTTCAACATCATCCAGGAGTGACTTCCCGGCACCCGTCAAGGATTTATTTTCCTAAGACGAAAATATACGTTCATAAACATCGCATTTCCATACATTATAGCATGCATATATGCATCATGAACGTACAAATCTCATTCATGTTGAGAACATCATCACTTGATTCATATTAGGCCTTGCATATGACTGACCTTTACCTTTCAGGAAAGATCCAATTAAGTTCCCAGCTATATTTCAAGACTTTAGTCTGGTTCAGTTAAATCGACCCTAAGATTTTTCTGTTTCTTATCCAGTCAAAGGCCTTCTCTGGTTCAGTCAGATCGACCCTAAGATCTCCCTGATTCTTATCTAGTTGAAGATATTTCAAGACCTTGTCCGGTTCAGTTAAATCGACCCTAAGATTTTCCTGATTCTTATCCAGTCAAAGGCCTTCTCTGGTTCAGTCAGATCGACCCTAAGATCTCCCTGATTCTTATCCAGTTGAAGATATTTCAAGACCTTGTTCGGTTCAGTTAAATCGACCCTAAGATTTTTCTGTTTCTTATCCAGTCAAAGGCCTTCTCTGGTTCAGTCAGATCGACCCTAAGATCTCCTTGTTTCTTATCCAGTTGAAGATATTTCAAGACCTTGTCCGGTTCAGTTAAATCGACTCTAAGATTTTTTCTGTTTCTTATCCAGTCAAAGGCCTTCTCTGGTTCAGTCAGATCGACCCTAAGATCTCCCTGATTCTTACCCAGTTGAAGTTATTCCAAGACCTTGCTTGGTTCAGTTAAGTCGACCCTAAGATTTTTCTTGATTCTTATCCAATCAAAGGCCTTCTCTAGTCCAGTTAAATCGATCTCTAAAGGTTTTACTGATGAAGACTCAGTAGAAGACATCCAAGATTCTCTCAGCGTTACTGTTGAGGTTGAAGTCGCCTATGATTCTCCCAGCGTTACTGTTGAGGTTGAAGTCGCCCAAGATTCTCTCGGCGTTACTGTTGAGGTAGTAATCTCCCCAAGATTCTCTCAGCGTTACTATTGAGGTTGAAGTCGCCCAAGATTCTCTCAGCGTTACTGTTGAGGTAGTAATCGCCCCAAGATTCTCTCAGCGTTCCTGTTGAGGTAGTAATCGTCCAAGGTTCTCTCAGTGTTCCTGTTGAGATAGTAATCGTCCAAGGTTCTCTCACCGTCCCGTTGAGGTAGTAACCATCCCTGGTTCATTCATCACCTTTTTGAAGCTCCAGATCCAATTCCTGTAACCAGTCAGGGCACATCTGCACAAAGAGTTTGAAGACCAGCTCCTGTAACAGGCCAGGTAATCATTTTCTTTTTCAGGTACGCAAGCTCTCGCTAAGGAATCTCTTACGCGATCGACACCCAGATGACATCTATAAACCCATCCATATATCCATCATCTCTTAGCATGGCATCTAAAGCCCATCATCCTATCCATCAATCTCCAAATGGCATCTATAAGCCCATTCCCACCATCACACTACTATGTGAGCGCAAATTTCTGGGCACTCTAGTGTTCAATCATCTTCCACCTTCGGATTACGAAAGGCACGTCAGCCAATCTGCATCCTCAGGTCTAAGAAGATTGAACAGGGGAAATTGTTGTACCCCAAAATTTGCCCTCCCATATTCTTCAAGACTTGCAAAGAGCATGCTTCAAAATCTCCCAAAGGTTGCACAGTTCAATGGCCTCCTAACAGTCAAAAACTAGGGTTTTGATTCTGGCAAAGAAGTTGAAGTTTCCAAGGGTCCAATCAAGTCCCACATGCCTACAAACATTGTCAAGCATCCTCATGTCAAGTTTCAAGACTTACAGCACAAAATTGTACAGTCAAAAACCCTAATTGCTCAGCAGTCAACTGTAGGGGTAAAATGGTCATTTGACAGTCAAAAGTTCAAATTTTTGGTCAACATCTTATTTTGAAGCCACAAACATCATTGGATCAATTCTTGATCATGATTCTCAAGGCATGGCTCAAAAAGTCTCAAGATGCAAAAGTTTCCATATTTGGACAGTTGAAAAAGTCAACTGTAACTTGACCAAGGCATAACTTCCACATGGTTTTTCAGAAAAATTCCATCCAAAGCTCATTTTGAAAAGAATGACATTTCCTACAACTCCTATTCACACTTCAAGTCCAATAAATTCTCTCACAAAAAGTTATCAATTTCAACATTATAGGTCATTTTCAAAAGTCAACAAAAAGGGACTTTAAGTCAAAGGCCATAACTTGAGATTGGTAAATCAAAATGACATGGGACCAAAGGCATTGGTTATAGGACTTCAATACCTTTCCAAAATGTCCAAGAACATGATCAAATCTTAAAAATTGAGCAAGATATGCCTTGTGGAAGTTGGGAAATTTTTGGGAATTTTGAAAAGTCAACTTTACTTCAAATGCCTCAAAATTGCTAATGGGCCACATTTTCTTCCAAGAATCATTATCCAAAGGCTATGCACGACCATTTGACCCAAAGGGGATTTATTTCATCATTTTTTATTATTTATTTGAATTTTTATCACCATTAATTCATTTAATTAATTAAAATATGACAAAAATTTTAAAATAAAGTTTTCAAATCTTTTTGTGCGGTATAATCTCTCACCAAGGCCTAAGGATCTCGTGCACATCAAAAAAGGAAAGATTTGGTGCAGATTGGCATGTTCTTCATGAAGAAAATATTGAAAAAGATTCCATGGAAATCAAATATTGGATTCATCAATGCAAAGGGTTATGGACTCAAATTCTTACCCTAATTCGTCCCATACATATACAGGATGCTAAACCTAATCACAAGAACCTTCAAGCTGCACCTCAGACCAATACACACTTTGCAATTTTTTGTGAAAAAGTTCAAAACTGAAAACACTCATAGAGTGCAATTCAAAGCGAAATAATCATACCAATAGCTTGCCAAGGCTTCAAGGAACCTAACTACATTCTTTTCCAATCCCCACGCATCAAGAATTGGTATATAGAAGTCCAAATTTCTCAAACTTTTCTCATATTCGTGCTTTGATTTACATGCCATATTCATACATTTTAATGATCGTTTTGTACTAATATGCACTCCCTGAAACTAATGGTGTATTTCAATTGAGTTTTCGTGCCTTATATATGAATCCACCATTGGAGCTCACTAGGTTTTCAAAGCTGTAAAATTAGGGCTTTGCGCTTGGGGAAAAATTGGCCAACAAGACCTGGACCACTGAACTCAGAAGCTTCACACAAATTCAGTTCACATATCGCGCTCAATTTATGAGCAACCATGGCGTAATCGCTATTTTTTCGCAGGGCATATTTAGTGGGGGTTTAAAACCCCCGCTATCTCTTTTCTGATTACAGGTACAATGGAGAAGAAGCTTGCGTGTCCTCTCATGGTTGGATCGTTTGAATTTTTAGCGCGTTTTTACCATTAGCGTGACTTATTATTCATTATATTTGTTTTGCGTAATATTTACGAATGCGTTGAATGGCACAGTTGGTGGAGAAGAGCATTTGCAAGCCTTGGGACCTGGGTTCGATCCCCAGGTCCCCCATATTTCTTTCTATTTTTCCTTACAATGTGATTAGGTGCATAACATGTCTTGAAGTCCACCAAACATCCAGCGCTGGTGCTTGCCACCTGGCCACTGAGATCAATCCAAAAGCCAAGATGTGAGTTCCATGGTGCACCTTAGTCCAAGGGCCTACACGTGACCATCAAAAGTCAACCAGGTCTCCTTCAAATGGGCCAGAATTGCTGGAAAATACCTCCAAAATTGGGGTCAACACCCCCCACTGGTTTGCATTTTATTTGTTTTCTTTTTATTTTTTCTATTCATTTGTTTTATTTATTTTAATCAATTCATCAAAATTAATTTTCACAAAATAATTTTACAACATAAAAAATAACAAAAAAAATCAGAAAGGACAAAAAATATAAATATATTCTATTTAATAGTTTATTTTGTAAATAAATTTTATTAACTAATTTAGTTTTCTTATTCTAGGTTTAATTTTAAGGTTTTTTTAATAAACTAAAAAATGTAGAATTAGGGTTTTAAACGCTTTTATACTTTTTTCTTTTCTTTTACCATTATTAATAATTAATTATTTATTTTGTAAATAAATTGCCATGTAAATAATTAGGTTAAAATTAGGGTACAAACTTAAATATTTTTTTAATAAACTAAAAAATAGTTTAGAATTAGATTTTTAATCCCATTAATTCTCATTAAACTCCATAAATACAAAAACTCCAAAAATTCTTTCTTTTTATTTAAACTTAATTAATTTATTAATTTAATTTCCTTAAAAGGGTCCAACGCCCTCGCATTCCCGACTTTACTTCTTCTCGCATTTTACTTTTATTTTGTGAATATAATGTATTTATCCCAAAGCCGTGTAATAGATTAATTAGACATTTATCTTTCCGCATTTTTATTTTATTTCAAATCGGGTCTTGGATTAATTTGGCGATGTAGACCCGCGCCTTTGTCATAGCGTAGGACTTTTTAATTCCGCACCTTTTAACTGTTAATAATTTGCATGAAAGAATGAATGCCAAAAATAAAAACAATGCGTAGATCACCACTGCATGAACAAGATAAAAATAAATTGAAAACGACACACAAATCACACACCACCCCTAGGGTACGTCTCACTGTTGCCTTGCCCCTCGAAAGGTGGTCGTCGAGTAGAGGATGTTTTAGTAAGTCCTCATGTCCATGAACATGGCATGAGGGTAGCTTCTAAGGTGTCTTCCTATTGCTCCGGTGATCACCATGTCCCGAACCCTCGAATTGACCCGAACACCTCCAACGGTGGTGCTACATACCTCTCAATGGTAGGATGGCACTACTTAAAGGATATTTACACAGACGAATTCCTTAGGGTAGGTAGACAACTCGTAGATACTTGCTCTAATTTCAAAACAAATCAAAAATACTTTTCACACCGACACCTTTCAAAAAGCTTTCAAAAAGCAATTTTTCAAACACTCTTGAGGACTGATACAAGAGTCGAACTGAAATTTTCAAAGAAACTTTTTTAAACCTACAGTTGAAAAGCAAACAAACAATTTTGAAAACACAATGAGCAAGTATCTAAGAGCCCATGGATAACCATGGATAGAAAGGGTGCTAACACCTTCCCTTTCTATAAATCTACCTCCCGAACCGAGAGCAATCTCTATAAGGAATTTTTCTGTGCTTTTGTCCTTTTCATTTGGAGAAAATAAAAGACGGTGGCGACTCTTGCTTCCGCGACATTTCGCGAACCAGCTAAAAAACAGTCAGTTCCAGATCCACCGATCACAATGTCATTATGAGAGAGAGACATAACCCTATAGGCCCAGCCCATGCCTTCTTTGTTCTTCAGCACTGATTTGAGGAGGTGCGAAATAAACCACCTCGCCAATAACGGAGCACATCACATCAAGGTTCCCCGCTTTCGGGCGGTACGGGCATAAAGCTGATGAAGAATGTCACCCAAGAGAGTGGGTACTGGATTGCGAGATATGAAGATCTTCACCGCATTCACATCAATAAAGGAGTCCGAGTTCGGAAACAATACCAAGCCATATATCAAAAGATCCAGAATATCTTCGAATGCCTTGAAGTCTAGACTATCCCAGAAATAATTAGCCTTACTAACCAAGAACTTAGTCAGAAAGCCCTTTGCTCCACTTCTAGTCTCCCAATTAGCCATTACATCATCCTTTGTCATATGAAGGGCTGAAGCAATCTCTTTGGGCCTAAGGATCTTCTCCCAACCAGTAAACGGGGTCTGCTCCAGAATAGAGATACCGAGCAGATCAAAGAACTCTTCTAAGGTGGGTACCAACTGGTAGTCCTGAAAAGTAAAGCAATGGTACAGCGGATCATAGAACTGGACTAGGACACTCATCATCTGCTCGTCCAATTTGGAGGTGACCAAACTGAGAAGATACCCATGTCTTCTGATGAAGGAAGTAGTATCAGGCATCTTTGCAATCAATTCTTTAAGCATAGTGGGAACCTGGACAAAGTTGATCCGGATGGTATTCCTACGCATAGGCATCATGACCTACAAAACAGAACAAAGATGAATCCATCCTGTCTTTGAAATAGGTTAGTCCAATGCAAGATGTATGCAATGTTATGATGTCATGATGTCATGATAGAATGCACATCATAAGTATCCACAAATAGCAAACATGGTATAGGCACACAAGTCATATAGAGAGCCCTTAGATTTCAGGCTGGCAAGGAGCTTAGGTACTACCCTCTTTCAGTTCAGTTGGTTTAAACCTGTCCTAAAAATAGTAACCGGGTTCTAGAGGATCTCAATATTACTGACTACCCACGATCAGTCATAATTCCAGTTTAGCAACCTTTTCTTGCGGCCGAAATCATCGCGAGAGTTTAGTCTTAATGAGTGTAGCATACTGCTACTGTTCTATGGCCAAGTTGGTCAATTTAAAGGTTCTAAGGTCAGTTGGTGCTTAATGACCCCTTAGATGACCCATATTCTCCTCGTTCCAACACAAGGGATATCGGTACAATCTAAAGTGCCATGCCAACATAGCTACTGCTTCAACCGTATCGGTCTAAGCTGTACAGTTCCCTCAAAGTTTATTGCTACTTACCTAAAGGGTATCCCCAGATCCGGGTTAGGATCTATAGTAACTCCGATACAAGCCCACAAATATAAAGCATACAAAGCAAGCAATTGAAAACATAATGATCTAATCCTAAGGTACACCCCACTTATTAAGCATCCCCAGCAGAGTCGCCAGTTCTGTGATACGGTGGGAAAGAACTGACTGTTTTTAAAATGCTGGTTCGTGTTTTGCGTTTGTTTTCGCAAAATGTCACGGTAAGCAAGAATCGCCACCGTCTTTTATTTTATCCAACAAGGAAAGGAAAAAAGCACAGAAAAATTCCTTTTTCGAGATGTTTCCCGGGTCCGGGGGGTAGATTATAGAAAGGGAAGGTGTTAGCACCCTTTCTATCTGTGGTTATCCACAGGCTCTTAGGTACTTGCTCATAATGTTTTCAAAATTTTCTTTTCTTTGTGTTTGTGGGTTTGAAATAAGTTTTTGTTTGAAAGGTGTAAGTGCGAAAAGTTTTGTTTTGTTTTGAAAGAGCAAGTACCTAAGAACCATCTACCTACTAGAAAAAGGAATCAATCTGTATTAATGTCCTTTAGACAATGCTATCCCACTATTGATGAGTAGGTAGCATCGTCGTTGGAGTTTTAAGGGTCAATTCGATTAAGGGACGTGTGGTCACTAAAGCAACGTTAGGACGCCTTAGCGGTAACCCTAATGTCTTAGATCATTTTTCCGAGGCAACCATTTCGAGGCAACTATGATCTTTGGACAAGAGGGTGACCTCTAAAACTTCCTATACTCAATGACCACGTTCGAAGACAACCAAGCGAGGTGTACCCTAAGAGTACGCATGTGCGAGTGTGTTGTTTCGGTTAATTTGTCTTTGTACATGTCAATGGTTATCTATGTTGATTTTAGGTTTAACATTCGATCTTGTCATGCATTCCCTATTATCAAATATCTAACAGTTTATAAGTTACGGAAATTAAATTGTGAAAATTAAAACTAACTATTACAAGGCGTCGGGTATTTACATCGCCAAAAGCAACCCTTGAAATTAAAATGCAGAAAATAAATAAAACGATAAAATAATCAAAGTCCTATTAAACTATTACATTCCGGGAAACAGATACAATATTGAAACAAAATAAATTGCGTGCGAGAAAATTAAATCGGGCGCATTCTAGGGTTTTGACCCTTTGATTATTAAAGAAAAGATTTTTTTTTTGGTTTATTTTGAATTAAAAGAAAATTAAATTAGATTAACATTAAATTAATAAACAAATTAATTAATTGACGAAAATAATATTTTTGGGTTTTTAATATTTAAAGAAATAAAAATAAATTGATTAATGTTAATAAAACCTAATTGTCTAAATTAGTTTTAATTACTGCAAAAGATATTAAAATTATTTCCTAATTAAACTAAATTAATTACATTAATATTTATTAACAAAAATAAAAAATGCTGGAAATTAATTTTAATAATGAAAATGTTTTTGTGGTTTTTAATTTTATTGAGAAAAAGTTTTAATTGGTTAGTGATTAATAAAAATAATAAATCAAACAAATAAATAAAAATAAAAAATTAAATGACTTAGGGGGGTGTGGGCCTAGAAAAGGAGTGAGAATTGCAATTTGATGGCCCATTTAACTTGGCCTGGCTGGCTTTCATGCATCCCATGTGGCACGTTGACTAGGGAGTATGGTGGGCATCCCCTCTGGACCACCAGATCTGGCCTGGGGCCATCTGGCAGATGATTGGGTGATGGTGTATGGTGAACCACGTGTTGAAGCTTGCATTGGATTTCCTGGGAAAAAATATAACAAATATATGGGGGACCTGGGATTCGAACCCAAGTCCTGTGAGTCATTAGATGCATGCGTTGCCACTCAACCAACGCTTTTAATTTGTTATAGTATTCAATAATAATAATAATAATAATAATAATAATATGAGAAACAAAACTAATATGCCTGAAATAAATAAAAAAAGCGTGAATTGTTTGAATCGTCCAACCAGGGAGGGCCACGTCTTCATCTTCCTCGCTCAGCCCTGGTTATTTACCTGCGGATTTATATCCGCAGCTAAATTCGTAGCTCGTTCCTAAAATTGGTTTTAGGCCATGGAAATTAATTCCAAGCACATGGTTGTGCTCGTCTAGGCTTCCTAATCACGCCTATGTCCATCAATGGCATCAATTTCACCTGCAAACGAAATGCCCAAAAATACAAACCAAGGACCCTAGATTTTACTAGGGGGTTACAGGCTATATAAATGCAATCAAATAATGCAGAAAGTTTGTAAATTGAACAAGGATCAAGAATATGTCAATGATTTGCCAAGAAAATGCAAGAATGTGGAGTTACGAATTTGACTACAGGGTGGTAAAACGCGAAGCTTACAGTGCGATTGAGAGGGTATGAGAGCTTGTTAGGGATTGGTTTTGCTTCAGGGATGGTCCAACAATTGATTAGCGTTGAGATTTGGTGTTGAAACTGCCTCTATGCACGCTTTCAGTTTCAAGCTTTTTTGCAATTTTTTCAAGTTTTATTTTGATGGTTCTGCAGCTTCTAACCTTTCAAACTCGTGCCTTTGCATTGTATATGTAATAAGGAGTGTATTAGGTAAACAATTTTGGACTGAATCCTTATGCATTATGGCTTGGAGATTTGATTTGATCCTCCATTGAAAATCTTCCAATTTTGTCCAAAATCCATCTTTTTGTTCATGATATGGTGAGATACGAATTTGATCATGTCATTGATGATGATTAGGTCCTGAAAATAGAAAAAGATCTCATGTAATCAAGTTTTGTGATTTTATTTGATTTAAATTGATTTAAAATGAATTAATTCAATAAAAAAATCAAATAAAATAGAAAAATTAATAAATGGACACAAGGCTGAAGCTAGGGCACGTCTGGAGTGTGACAAGATCAAATCAAGTGGAAAAGAATGGGCCCATTTGACAAAATTTGATGTTTTGGGGATAGTTGACTTTTGGCAATTTTGCAAAAATGCCTAACTTCAAGAATGCATAACTTCTTCAATTTTGAACTTTTGGAAGTGTTCTTGGACTTTTTAGAAATCTTGAGATGTCCTCTAACCAACCCTTTTGGTCTCATCTCATTTTGATATTCCATTATCAAGTTATAAGCTTTGGAGAAAAAGGTGTTTTTGTTGACTTTCAAAAATGACCTATAATGTCCAAATTTATAACTTCTTGTGAGTGTATTTCTTGATATTGGTGTATGAATATGTATTGTAGGAAATTGAATCCTATTCAAAATGAGATTTGGATGGGTAATTTCTCATGAAGTATGAGAATGTTATGCTTGGTCAAAGTTGAGTTGACTTTTCCTACAAAACCCTAACTTAGCAACTTTTGAGTCTTGATGAATTTTGAGCAATCCTTGATGAATCATGATCAAATGATGAAATATCCTTCAAAATGATGATGTTGACAAAAATATTGAAGTTTGACTGTATTTGGGTCACAGTTGACTTTTGCCCTAGCACAGTCGATTTTTGGACCTCTTGAGCAATTGACTGACCAAACTTCCTCTGCAAGGCTTGAAATTTGACATGGATGAATTTGAGAATATATTAGGAAATTGAGGAGCACTTGAGGTCATTTGGATACGAGGACCTTGATGCAACACAAAACCCTAATTTGAGGTTGATTGCCTTAGGAGATGATTTGACTGTCCAACTCTTGAGTAATCTTGAGCCATTTGGAGATTATTCTTGCCATGTCTTGGGAAATATGAGAGGGAAAAATTTGGGGTACAACACGGGCTTTTTCCCATTTTATGTAACTTTCGAAAAAATGTGGTCTCCGTGGCCACAAATTTATTCTTTTGGATGTGGCGTTAGGGGCCTCTGTTATTGTAATATTCGTATGATCGCGACCTTGATGGTCGTTTTATTTAATTATTATGAATACTTAATATGTATTTGCATGTTTTTGATGTTATGCTTGTCCGCCTGGGACATCTTTTATTTTGCTAAGAGTATGCAACAGGGATTTACTCGTTTAATTTGTATGTTCGCCAGTGTGGGGAAACTGGAAAAACGACCGAGGTAAATACTGGTCGTGGGCCGGAACCTAGGTCTCGTTTCGAGGGACCTGAGCTCGGAGCGTGAACTTCCCATCGCGAGTCGGGCGTTCCACCGCCGTGGTACGAGGACTATGAAGCTCGATTGAGTTATCCATGTCGGGCTGAGGGTGCGCTCGTTACAAGAGCAGAGCCTCGCCCCTTCAGGATATTTTGGGTGACACGCTTGTACCTGGGCATGCACGCGCGGTCGGGCCTGGGTGAGTTCGTCTTGTCGACGAAACTCATCGACTGCTCAGTGTTTTTAACTGTAATATTGTTTCATCTTTTCAGTGTTCCACGATCAAACGAACTGTTCCCCTTGTAAGTTTTCCAAGTAGTACGCTTCTGTCCCTGTTTCTGCGTAGACACGATAAGGACGTTCCCAGTTTGCTACGAGCTTGCCTTCGCGAGATTCTTTGCGATTTCTCTTTAAGACAAGGTCGCAGACCTCGAACTCTCGTCGTATGACATTGGCGTCGTAGCGCATGGCTATTTTTAGTTTGAGCGAGGCCTCTCGCAGGGCCGCTCCTGTTCTGATTTCTTCCACCAGATCCAGTTCTTCTCGGAGGGCGGCGTGATTCATCTCCTCGTTGGTAGGTGCCTCAGTTCTCCGGGAATGTTCCTCGATTTCTACAGGAATGGCGGCCTCCATTCTGTAAGTTAGTCGGAAAAGAGTCTCCCTGGTCAATGAATGTGCGGTTGTTTGGTATCCCCAGAGTACACTGTGTAGCTCCTCAACCCATTTCTTCTTGGTTTCATCCAATATTTTCTAAAGGCACCTGAGTATTACTTTGTTTGCAGACTCAGCTTGGTTGTTCGTCTGGGGATGCTCGATAGAGGCAAAGTGTTGGGTGGTGCTCCGTCTAGTGATGAATTCCTAAAAGGTGTGATCCGTGAACTAGGTCTTGTTGTCGGTGACTATTGCTTGTGGGATGCCAAACTGAGTGAGGATGTTTCTCTTATAGAAGCGAAGGACGTTTTGGGCGGTGATTTTGGCCAAAGTTTCGGCTTCTATCCATTTGGTGAAGTAGTTGACTGCTATAATTAGATATTTGTTCTGATTGGTTCCGACCATGAATGGTCCGAGGAGATCCAGTCTCCACCAGGAGAAGGGCCAAGGAGAGGAGAGGGTTTTTAGCTCGTTAGGCAGAGCTAAATACATGTCTCTGTGCCGCTGGCATTTATCGCATTTCTTCACGTGCTCTTTCGTATCATGTTGCATGGTGGGACATTAATATCCTACTCGCAAGGCTTTTCTCACGAGGGATATCCCGCCTAGATATTGGTCGTTGATGCCCTCATGGATTTCGAGCAAGACATGCTCTGCCCCATTTCGGTCGACGCATTTGAGAAGTGGAATGAAAAATCCTCTTCTGTAAAGTTTGTCCTTGATTAGAACATACGGGCAAGCTCTTCGCCTGACAACGGCCGCTTCTTTCGGGTCATTGGGGAGTTTTCCCCTAGTGAGGTAATTGTGTACGGGGATCATCCAGCAATCGTTGCCCCCCAATGGCGAACACTTCTAAGGTAGAGCATGGCTTTTTGGTGCTCGGTCGAGGAAGTATTTCCTATATCACTGACTTTTTTCCTCTTTTTCTCTTTGTACTCTCTAGTTTGGATAGGACATCTGCACGGGTGTTGTGTTCGCGGGGAACATGTTGTACGCCCACAAATTTAAATTTCTTTTTCCTCTCCTGGACCAGGGCCTAATACTCAGCAATTTGGTCGTTTTTGACCTGATATTTTCCTCGGACTTGAGATGCGACCAACTGAGAGTCGGTGAAGATTTTAACTTCCTTGGCTCCCAGATCTTCGGCCAGTCATAATCCTACGAGGAATGCCTCGTATTCGGCCTGATTATTGGAGGTTGGAAAAGAAAGGGCAAAGGGAGACTTCGATTAGGGTCCCTTCCTTGTTTTCCAGTATGATGCCTGCGCCTCTTCCGGTCTAACTGGAGGCGCCATCATAGAAGATCGTCCAACAATGCGATCCGTCAGGATCTGCGGGTGAGGTCATTTCAACTACGAAGTTGGCCAAGGCTTGAGCCTTAAGGGCTTTCCCGCTCTCGTGGATATCAAATTCGAAGAGCTCTAGGGACCATTTCAACATTCTTCCGGCCATGTCCGGTCTTCGAGCAGTTGTTTTATTGGTTGATCTGTCCGGACCGTTATGGTGTGGGCCAAGAATTAGTGTCTGAGTCTCCTTGCTGCGTTAACAAGGGCTAGACTACTTTTTCGATCTGCTAATGTCTTGCTTCCGGGCCTTGTAGGGCCTTGCTCGTGAAATAAATTGGTCTTTGTTTTTCTGGAGTTTCTCTTATCAGCTCCGCACTTATCGCCTCAGAGGCAACGACCAGATAGAGGTAGAGTACCTCGTCTTTCTCGAGCCGAGAAAGGACGGGCGGCTGCGACAAACGCTCGTTTCAAATGAACAAGGGCTTGTTCGCATTCGGGCCTCCACTCGAAGGCATCTTCCTTGCATAAGAGTTTGAACAAGGGAAGCGCGTGCTGGGAGAATTTTGCCACGAATAGAGAGAGAGAGGGAGAGAGAGAGAGAGAGAGAGAGAGAGAGAGAGAGAGAGAGAAGAGAGAGAGAGAGAGGAGAGAGGAGAGAGGAGGAGAGAGAGAGAGAGAGAGAGAGAGAGAGAGAGAGAGAGAGTGAGAGAGAGGAGAGAGAGAGAGAAGTGAGCATGCCGTTTAAGATCTGGATGGACTTTTTTGAGGTGGGCGTAGGAAATTCAGAAAAATGCCCGACATTTGTCAGGGTTGCCTCGATGCCTTGTTCCGTTAGATAGAATCCGAGGAACTTTCCTTCCCGTACGCCGAAGGTACATTTTTCCAGGTTAAATCGCATCCGGAACTTTCGAGCTTGCTCGAAACACTTTCTTTAAGTGGGCGGGGGTGGACTTGATGACCATATCATCCATATAGACTTTGAGCATGTCGCCTATCTCGTTATGAAAAACTTTGTTCATCATGTGCTGATATGTAGCGCCCTCATTTTTCAGACCGAAGGGCATTACATTGTAGTAATAAGTGCCCGACTCGGTCATGAAAGCGGTGTATTTTTTGTCCGTTTTTGCCATTGGGATCTGGTTGTAACGAGAGTATGCATCCATGAATGACAATAATTTGAAATAGGTTGAGTTGTCGACCAACTTGTCAATATTGGGGAGGGGATAAGTATCTTTCAGGCAAGCTCAATTGAGATCAGTATAATCAATAAACATACGCCGCTTTCCATTAGATTTTTTAACAAGGACTACATTTGAGAGCCAAGTTGTGTACTGGGCTTTAGAAATAAAATGTGCCTCTAGGAGGTCTTTTACAGCTAGTTTTACAGCCTTGACTTTCTCGGACGACTGCTTTCTTCTATGCTGCGTAACCTCCTTGAGGACAGGATCTATAGTCAAGTGATGGCATGCGACCTCTGGATCTAAACCGGGCATCTCGACCCACTCCAGGTGAACATGTCAACATTCTCCCTTAGGCAAGCTTTGAGTTGCCTTTTTTTCCAGGTCGGCGAGGTCCGCTCCAATCTGCACTCCTCTGGTGGGGTCTTCTCCAAAGGGAACTAGCTCAAAGTCATCGTCCTGGATAGGACTTGCGTGACTCGAGAGTTTGTCGCAAACAGTAGAGGGGGTCGAACTCTCGTCTTTGATCATAGGCTCATTTCCCTTCCTTCTTTGCTTGACACGGTCTTCCTTGGAGAAGCAACTGTCGAGGTCAATAGTGTCAACTCTCGGAAGAGGCTTGGCCTCCTCGGAGCTGGAGGGCAGTTTGGCTCCGGTGGTCGTTTGGGATTGAATGCTTATGGAACTGAGGCCCTTGGCCGAAGCTTCGAAACACCTTCTTGTTGCATGGATGTCCCCGTGGAGGGTGCCGACCAAGCCCTCGACAATGTAATACTTTATCTTGAGATGCACGGTATAGGGAACCGCGATGAGTTCGGTAAGAGTGGGTCTCCCGAAGATGCACTAGTAGAGAGACGGGTAATCTACCACCAAGAATTGGATCTTGATGGCCCTGGCCGTTACCCCTCTTCCGAAGGTGATGATCAGCTCGATATATCCCAGGGTTTTATGCTGGCTCCATTGAAGCCCTGGAGATCTGATCCCATATAAGAGGTTAGATGGCTCTCATTCAGCTTTAAAGTGGTGAATAGTTAGGCGTACATGATGTCCACCGAGCTGCCTTGGTCGACCAGTATGCGACGCACGTCGAATTTTTCCATTCAAGCTCTCACGAGTAATGGGATGCTCGAATTTGGGGCTCCGCCAGGAAATTCTTCTCTGTAGAAGGCGAGGGGATAAGAGCATCCTCGGAATTTATCGGGCGTGGCGTCCATATCTGAGTTGGCTTCGATGAGTTGGTCGAACCTCCTCTTCACTGACCCAACTGTGTGCCTGTTAAATCCCCCGTCAGAGATGACCATGGTTGTGGGGAAAGATTCCCACGGACTGTGGGAGGAGAAGTACAGACGAACATCCTCCATGTCTGTATAATAGAAATATTTCAGCCGTGAGATGCTCATGGAAATTGGAATTACATCGAGATCGAGGGACTTCTTCCCTTTTCGATATTTTTGGTTTCTGGTGTTTCCTCGTGGGTGCCCTCCTTCTTTTTTATACTGCTTGAGGTTCCCGTCTCTGATTAATATCTCGATTGCATCCTTGAGATGAATGCAATCCTCTGTGTTATGCCCGTGACTCTTGTGGAACCTGCAATATTTTCTCTTTTCGGTTCTCGATTTGGACGGTGTTTGTCGGGGGAAGCGCACCCCGACTTGCTTAAATTCAGAATTGGTGCATTCAGAAAGGATATGCTCCCTGGAGGTCGTCAGAGGGGTGTAGTCGTGGAAACGACCGTCTGGCCCCCTGTAGTCTTTAGAATCGTGGGACTTGTCCTCCTGTTTCTTTTCTCCCCAACAGGATGTCGAGGGCTCGTCGTTCTTTGAGGACTTGGCACTCTCTCTGTGCCTCGATTCCCTGGCGCTGTTGGTGGCTTCCTTCTTCTTGTATTGTATGTATGCCTGGGCCTTGAGGTGGAGGGAGTCGAGCGAGGTCGTCGTCTCAATGCCTACAGCTTTGGAAAAGTCATTGCGGGGATAAAGCTCGCGCTCGAGGAGACGCTTCTTCATGTTTTCGGTTGTTGAGACCTGGACCACTTCCTTGTTGAAGCGTTCAATATATGCCCGCACAGACTCGTCCCTGCCCTGGATGATTACTTCGAGCGAAGCCTCCGATTTCGAGTGTCGAAGAGAGGCATTTAAGTGCCTTGAAAATATCCTCCTGAGCTGCTTCCATGAGGTGATGGATTCGTCGGGGGAGGCTCTTGTACCATGACATCGCCCCCTTCCTGAGAGTGGTTGGGAAGAGTCTGCATTTGATGCCCCCCCTGACTCCTCGATAATCGAGGATGGCGTCAATATTCTCGATGTGCTCGTCAGGATCTGTCGTTCCATCATAGGTTCCCAACGAAGGTGGTTTCTCCAGGCCGACATGGATTTGGGCTCCAATGATCTCCCTTGATAACGGCCACGGGGCTCGTCGTCGTCGCTTTCTACGGGTGATAGAGAAGGAGAGTGATAATTCCTGCCCCATCGATCGTCGTGGTCTCGTCGAGGGGAGTGGCTCCTCCACTTTTTCCTTGGTCTAGGCGATGGTAACCGAGCATGGTCGATCTGAAGGTGGTTTTTCTTCCTCTTGGATGAGGGAAAGTCTTAATCTTTTGTAGGAGGTGAATGGTTGTGTTTCTTGAAGAAAGAAATGGCGCGCTTCTCCTTTCTTGGTGCGAGGACACGTCTAGGTGGTGATATATTGGGAGAATCTCATCGTCCGATCCTCGGAGGAGGGGATCTTGACCGCTTGTTCTCCAAGGCCCATATCCTTTGGTTTTGTTGTAGGATATGGGCGTTGGTCTGGTTGATGGCAACGAGCAATGCTGCCATGGCTGGATTTGCGTTGCGAGGAATGAGAACTGGTTGCAGGGCTTCCGGAAGTTCCTCGGTAGGATTCTTGGGATGTCCATCGTCCAAGAATTGGTCGTCACCATGTCGGGCGTCAGTTGAATCCGGAGACACAGTCTGGCCGTCTCGGAAACCTAGGTTGCCCTCGAGGGGAGGATGCTCCTGGCTTTCGTCGACTTTATGCGTCGGGAAAAGAACGGTATTTTCGAACAAATGGAGATTATCATGGTCAGCCATGATTTATGAATGGAATCTTAAAAATTTACTTTGATCTTCGAGCTTCGAGGGAAGAAAAGACGGGGAGAGCAGTTTCCCACAAATAGCGCCACTGATCTTACGGGTTGATCAGAACCTGTAGAGTGATCGGATGATGATCTTCGTTCGGGCAGTGATGTTAAGGAGAAAAAGGGGGGGGGGTGTACCTACAAGGCACTCCGACGATCAAGTAAGAGTGAGAGCAAAGGATACAAGCAAAGTATTAGGGTGAATAGTGAATATTTGATACCTGGCCTTCACAGGTGTGAGGGTTTATATAATGCCTCTGGCGCGTGGTCACTGGTTCCTGATTTTACGCCTGGATATGCGGATCCGTGAAATTGGGTAAATGCCAAGACTTGGTCAAACTGGGCAGATGCGCCCGTAACTAGCTGTTGGTTCTGAGGAGGGGGGTCAGTTATGGACGTCTCTCTGGTCGGTTCCTGGTGGCCTGAACGGTGTTGATGTCGGGCTGACTGAGGGGACGCTCGTCGATCATCCTAGATCGGTGCTGGCTTGAGAGGACAAATGGTCGATATTACCTCATGGATGGCGGGCGGTCTGGGTCATGGACGTGCGGGTCGTACCAAAGAAAAATTTCAGACCGAACCTATTCAAGTTGTCGGGTCAGTTCTGAACATATTTTATCTCAAAAAATATAAAATAAAATGTAAAGAAAATAGAATTTCAAAAGGTGAGAATTAAAGTGATAAGTTATATTTTAAAAATAGAGTAAAATATTATGATTTTTTGTTAGGATGACACATAACATTAATGGTGATTATAAAGATGGACAATATTGAGTGATTAATATTCTAAAACTTTTTTTGTCTTCTCTTAATCCAAATTATAATGTAAAAGAAATTAAAGAGTTTGATAATTACTAGTGTGAAGATTATTCAATTTTAACCGATTGATTGTAAGTAAATAAATGATTAAAATATATTTAATCAAAATTAATTCTCTATTTCAATAAAGTCATTATAATTATTTATTTCAATATCTCGGTTGTTTGGTATCTCTATATTACTATTTGCATCAGTTAAATATATGTGTTGATAATTATTAAAAAAACGGTTAAATATAAAATAATGAAAAGAGAGTTATCTTTTATCATTGTAGAGGAATTTTTTATAGGGTATATTTTAATTTATTTAAGCTCTTATTAATTAATATATAAATATATTATTTAAGTAATTTATGTAGTATTTGTTGATTTTAATATGTAAATTTTATTAAGTCTTTTTATAGATAATTATTTAAAAAATAATTAAATATAAAATTTTAAATATAATATAATATGAAAGAAATAGAATTTAAAAAGGTGAGAATTAAAAGTGATAATTATATTAGATTGATAAGTTTTGTGAGATTGTCATGTGAGGTTAGAAATTTGTCAAATTTATATTAAGCAGATAGATTTAGATAAGTATGGTTGAAATCAATGTTTTAAAAATCGAATTAAATCGGTCGGTTGAACCGGTTCAACCTTAAACGGATGTTTAATCCGGTTTGATTTAGACCAATAAACGGTTAGGTCTAAAAAATTAGGATACAATTGCTTCTATTGTGAAAAATCAAAATAACTGTAAAATTGGAATCGATTTTGGTGAACCAAACGATTAAAAAAATAAAAATAATTTTTTTTTAATGTTTTACTTCATTTTTTTTTTAAATTTAAAAAATTAATTATAACGAACATTTAAAATTTTATAAATAGAAAATAAAGAATAAAATTGGAAGATATGAGATAATGTAAAAGTAAAGAGAAAGATAAGAAATAATGTAATATTTGTGGATACCGAATAATTGATGTTGGTTTAGAAAGAGATGTGAAAAATTATACTGATGAAAAACTTGTGGCTTTGAGTTAAGCAATTAGAACAAATATATAAATATTAGTTCTTAACTAATTTTCTAATTTGATATCGGATCTTACATTATATTTTTTTGTAAACGTATTTATTAATATCATATTTATTTAAAGAATTTATTTTATAAATTATAATATAAATTAATTTTATTAAATTATTTTATAATATATTTATTTATTTATTTAATTTAAATTTAATATATATATATATATATATATATATATATATATATATATATATATATATATATATATATATATATATATATATATATATATATATATATATATATATATATATATATATATATATATATATATATATATATATATATATATATATATATATATATATATATATATATATATATATATATATATATATATATATATATATATATATATATATATATATATATATATATATATATATATATATATATATATATATATAATATATATAATATATATATATATATATATATATATATATATTTCAATTACGATTTAATCGACTAAAACATTAACTCACGTATTTGAATTTATCTGTTTAGTTGAAACAGTGTTTAACAACGCACATAAATAACTTATAAATTGAAAGAGCGTGTGAGAAACCACACCATGATAAGAAAAATGGAGAACATAATAGAACACTAAATAATGAATGGGAATAAAGTATAATAGTGATGAGAAGCAGATAAATTCAAAAACAAAGAATTGGTGTGATTCAAGCAACAAGACGATGAAGAGAAGTTGAAAGACACCAAGGAAATTGTTTTCATGCTACAAGCTAGATATTTTTCGATAAAATTTCCACTAACAATAAAAACTTATCAACTTAACAATGGTAAATCTGTAGTAAGGTTAGTACACATAAGGATAGCTTAGTAATTTTGAGTAGGTCCACTGGACCTCTCCTCCATTTTAAAATTTTGAAAATTTATAATTATATATTATGTAACCACTTAAATATTCCATAAAATTTATAAAATCAATTATTTTATTTAAGAAAGATAAATTTATATAAACTTCCCACCTTATCTTTTTGTTGAAAAAAACATTACCTTTACGAATGTGTAAAAATATAAATAATTAATATAAAGAAAAAAATTTCTATTCAATTATTTGTCATTATCAGAAAAAAATTTCTATTCAATTATTTGTCATTATCATTGAGTTGTCCTCTCATCTTTATTTTCAAATTAACAAAATACATTTGTATTTATATGGATAAATTTTTTTAATATAATATATATTTCATTTAAATATATGTGTAAATTTGAATTGAGTTTTATAATTATAAAATAAATAATAATAATAATATAAACTCAATTGTGTTAAATACAAAAGAAAGGGAAAAAAATTCGTGAAATAAAAAAAAATGACATTTAAAAATAAGAATTTTGTGTCTCAAATAAAGATAATTATTAATTAAAATAAAATAAATATTTTACTGATAATGACCCATAAGAAAAAGAGAAATTTTAACATTTAAAAATAAGAATTTTATGTCTTAAATAAAAATAATTTTTAATTAAAATAAAATAGATATTTTATTGATAGTGACCCATAAAAAAAAAGAAAAATTTATTAATTTTAATAATAAGAGAAAAATTTAAATATAAAAAAGAACAATGACAAGTATGAGAATTTTATATTTGATAAATATAAATTGTCATTCAAAAATAAAAATATATAAGTGTTTTTAATATATTTATTAAATTTTAAATTTTAATTAATAATTAATATAATGGTCAGGTAACTACTTAAATATATAAAATTATGAAAATTATAATTATGAAAAATTATAGTTATGAAAATCATAAAAAAAAATTTCTAATTCGAACCCATCGTGCTTCCATAAAACCTATAAATATTTAAAATAAAATATGATACAAATACAATATAAAAAATATACTATCATTCTACTTTTCTTTTTTTTTAATTAGTTTAACTGATAAAAGAAAAATTACATATAAGAAACAACAATGACGAAGAATTAGGAATTCTATTGGTGGTTCATGAATAATATAAATGAGAAATTAATTCATAAATATGATAATAAATATTTTATTTTATGGGTTACTATCAGCACAATATCTATTTTATTTTAATTAACAATTGTCTTTATTTAAAAGACAAAATTCTTATTTTTAAATATATAAAAAAAATCGTCTTCCATCTCACTTGTCTTTTGTATGATTATTTAATACAATTGAGTTTATATGATCATTGTTTATTTTACAATTAACTAATTCATTTAAAATTTACATACACATCTAAATATATCTTATACCGTATTAAATAAAATTACATGTGCGGACGCACAAATATTTTACTAGTTGCAAACATAAATTATCAATAATGCGCCTGCTAGTTGAGAAGTTGAAAGAAGTTTAGCTATGGAAGAGAATATGAAAATATTTTCATATGATCTTCGACTGACTAAACTATAAATAACTTGGTTACATTAAAATGTTCACGAAAGTTCTTATGTTGCGGAATATATGGAATTTAAGAGAATGTGAAGATTCAAATTTGCAATATGTTGACACATCATATTATGAATTTGGCGCTTCAAATCAAAGGCGGATTTGAATTCAAATGATTTGGTCTTATCCAGAAAGACGCTTGGAAGCCTGTGGGTTCAAGGAAGCATTCAACATCGAACCTGTCGTTTCTATAGAGTAAGACTGTTAGGGTCGAATTAGTATAAATAGGGATTCTTGTATTAGGATTCGGGGTGTTCACTTTTGTACAAATTACTCAGATAAACTCGAAGTACCAATGTTAGGAAAAAGAGTCATTGAGAATGTACGTATGAATCACCACATCTTACTTAATTGTCAATTTATATTTATCAAAGTCATTTTTATTTCTTTCACTTTTAAGTCGAAGTCCTTTTAGTTTCCTATAGTCAATTTACATATAATTTTTGTCATTTACACATTAACCATAACCTTTGAAAAGATGAACATTTGAAAGATATAAACCTTTGAAACAAAATATATGTCTTAGGATCAATCTAGTCGATCATGTGAATAACCAAATCTTTTTTCGTTTTGGAAGACTAGCTGTTGTTTACCAATTTTCACGGTAAATAAATTGACACGCCCGGTGGGACCAGTGTCATGTTTCATTTCACAAAGTTTTTATTTTGTGTCATTTCGTTTCAATTTGTTTGTTTAACCTTGTTGCATGAGATTAGGAGTGGGAAATTAGCCAAAACTAACGAACCTATACCAAAAAGAAAATACACTAAGAAGATGATTAACCCACCACCCAACAACAACAACGAACAATCCCCTCCTTCGACAGGAGAAAGTACGACTGCATCATCTACAACCGAATCAATACATGTTCAAGAAAACACAATAGGAAATTCGACAAATGCTTATAGCGGTCCAGTTTTTGTCCCCAGTGCATACACAGGGTTCCCCAGCGAACACAAGACCACCAAGGATGAATAATTTCAGGCATTTTGCGTCTGGATTCATAATGCCAATGGATGGCCGCGAGCAAATATATGGCATGAAAACATCTGTGATGGCAAGCCTAAAAAATAGTACATCAACATTTCCTAACCTAAGAGTGTTTACATTTTCACCACTACAAGGATCAGGATCAGGAAATAATAATTTGGGTCGAAATGTCCCACCCCGGGATTCGTTCTGCGGTTACCTAATCTCACCACGGATTCTACAACGTTGTTTCGACAACAAATGGATGATAGAAATCATGAAATGGTTGGTGTGTTGGCCCCACAAATGGGTATAATCTTTAACCCTTTAATCCAAAGTGCTACTCAAACCAACCAATAAAATGCCCAAACAAATCAACAATTGGCAGCACATATGGCACGGATTACAGATTTTTTTGGTGGCCCTAGAGCCTCAATTCAACATCCCCATCCAGATTGGATAAGAGAAAAACAAGGAGTGGTTTTTGAAGAAAACCAAATTGTAGATCAAGTGCAACCAGACAAGCAGAATATGGGTGAAGTTAACCAGGGGCCAAGAGTGGAACAACCAAGGGTGGAACAGGCCACACCAAGGGAAAAGGTGTTGAGACGCTTTAATATGCATGATTCCAAGAAAGGATTCATACCTATGCAACATGGCATGTGTCTGTCAAAAACACAATCCCCTTCAAGTAAGGAAGAAAGGGATCGCATGGATAAGATTCCATATGCATCTGTAATAGGATCTATCATGTATGCCATGCTATGTACTCGACCAGATGTCTCGTATTCTTTAAGTGCAACGAGTAGGTACCAGTCTAATCCCGGTGATGCTCATTGGGTAGCTGTCAAGAATATCCTTAAGTACTTGAGAAGGACTAAGGACTCATTCTTGATATATGGAGGTCAGAAAGAGCTTGCTGTAATTGGATACACCGATGCTAGCTTCCAGACAGATAAGGATGACTTTAGATCGCAATCTGGTTATGTGTTTTGTTTAAATGGTGGCGCTGTGAGCTGGAAAAGTTCAAAGCAAGATACAGTTCCTGATTCTACAACCGAGGCTGAGTATATTGCTGCCTCAACTGCAGCAAAGGAAGCTGTTTGGATCAAGAAGTTCATTAGTGAACTTGGCATAGTCCATAGCGTTGTGGATCCCATTGATCTCTATTGTGATAACAATGGTGCTATCGCACAAGCTAAGGAGCCTAGATCTCACCAACGATCCAAACACATACTTAGGCGTTATCATCTCATTCGAGAGATAATTGATCAGGGAGATGTGAAAATATGCAGAGTACCTACACTTGACAATGTTGCTGACCCATTAACAAAGCCTCTTGCGCAGCTGAAGCATGATGGACATACTAGATCTATGGGTATTAGGGGTATGCCTGATTGGCTCTAGTGCTAGTGGGAGATTGTTGGTGTAAGCCCTAGAGGCCAATACTTTTGGTACTTGTATCGAATTATTTATTAATAATAAAAGGCATTTCTTTATTATGTTTGCTTTCCAAAATAATAAAGTCCCTAGAATGGTTTATTTGTTTAATGAAATGTTAAGTGTGACTTAATCATGAGATCCCATTAAACATAAGACACTATTCTTAAAGTATCCGTAGTCAAGCTTTAATGTGAAGTGGGATAACATTAAAGCATTAAGATTATTATGAAGATAGATTGATGATCACATCTCATGGATCATAGATAAGGAGTTATCAAGTCTTGACATAGGTATGAATATTAGGAGTAATATTTATACTGGATTGACCCGCTATGAGAATACTACATAGAATGTTATGCAAAGTGTCATAAGTTATTCTCATGATGATAATGGTGTATACCACCCTTCGACCTGAAACCACTATGGACCCTAGATGTAGAGTCAAGTACTTTATTGCTGATCAACGTCATCCGTAACTAGATGACTATAAAGACGGTTGATGGGTACTTCACAAAGCATGCTAAGGGACATGAGTGACCTAGATGGAATTTGCTCATCCTGCATAACAGGATAAATGTCTAAGGGCCCAATATTGAACTGGACAAGGGTGACACAGTGTATGCCTTGTGTTCAATATAGACATGAGGGTAAAAGGGTAATTGTACAACACAAATATTATCACGGAAAAGGTTTGGTCAAATCACATGACATTTTCGTGACTTGGGTAACAGTGATGTGTTGCTAGATACCGCTCACTGTTTATTATATTAAATGTGTGATTTAATATAATTGCCAACGTCGCGAAAACCTACAGGGTCACACACATAAGGACAGGTTGATGAGAGATAGAATAAATAAGGAACACCGTAAGGTACGGTGCACTTAAGTGTAATACGGAAAGTGGTAAGGTACCACGTGGATAAGTGATATATGGTACATCATAAGGTATGATGTCCATAAGCTTAATTGGGCTTTTAGCTTATAGCCTTAATTGGGCTTTTAGCTTGTAGCCCACACGAGTGATTCTATAAATAGATCCCTTGTGATGAAGCAATTTTACTTGATGCAATTTCGTTTTTGATTCTCTCTCTCACTCAAGGTTTTCGTTCGTGATCAGCTAGCACTGTGACCGAAAGCGACCTGTTCGTGTGGACTGAGTAGAGGCGTTGTTCTTCATCAACGCTCGTGATCACAACATCAAAGGTCTGAATTGCCACAAGAGGTAAATATTTCTATCACTGACCATGTTCATTCGTAAGGATCGCTAAAGGAAAATTTTAAATTCCGCTGCGCTTTTGATCGTAATTTTTCTTCAATAAGATACTTGCCTAGTTTGCTAATAAAGAATTCCTTCACATGTTTCACTACCCTCCCAGCGATTTCTGTCCATGATTGGACTCGCTTAGAGAGGTTATTCCATGCACAATTCTACATGGGGCAA
This sequence comes from Vicia faba, assembly GCA_948472305.1. NCBI lineage: Eukaryota > Viridiplantae > Streptophyta > Magnoliopsida > Fabales > Fabaceae > Vicia > Vicia faba. The sequence goes on from OX451741.1 coordinate 555,852,871, forward strand.
TCAGAGATTAGCCTCAAGGAATTGCCTAGTATCAAGAGAAAATTTACTGAGCCAATTGATGATTATTTGAACAGGTTCTACTTATTAAAGGCAAGGTGTTTTACACAAGTTCCTGAACATGAGTTGGTCGAAATGGTCACAAGCGGTTTAGATTATTCCATTCGAAAGAAATTAGATACCCAATATTTGAGGGATATGGCAAAACTAGCAGACCAGGTTCGACAAGTCGAACATCTGAAGGCTGAAAATGCTAGAGCAAATAAAAACAATAGAAAAGAAAGGGTGGCGTATGTCGAAGCCGAAGAAGACGAACAAGAAATCTATAGTGACCCTATAGGTTTCGAATAAAGTGAAGTAGACTTAGCCGAATTAAAGCAAGCCTCACCCTATTCCTGCAAAGTCTTAGCCCCTTCGAATGGGAAGAATCTTGTCGAATCAGAGAAATATGATAAGTTCCCTAAGAAAACATACACGTTTGATATAACAAAATGTGACGAAATCTTTGACTTATTGGTAAAGGATGGCCAAATGATAGTGCCACCTGGTGCCAAAATTCCTCCATTAGTGCAACGGAAGAAAAGAGGTTTTTGTAAATATCATAATTTTTTAGGACATAAAACTTTAGTGTTTTCTTTTCAGGGATCTAATTTAGAATGCTATCGCCAACAAAAGGCTAAGGTTTGGTGAGAAGAGTAAGATAAGGGTTGATGTTGATCCTCTGCGGGTGGCAGAGACTAACTACGATGAACCTTCTGACATCAATATGGTGAAGGTCACTAAGGGCCCCATCGACCAACACCCTAAGGGTAAAATTACTGATAATTTCTCTGCAGGTGTCAAAACTGAGAAGACTACTGAAGGCCTCACCAAAAATGTAGAAGATGCTAAAACAACTAGGGCTACTGAGGGCCTTAGATTCAAGTTCTAAGAGGTAAGGATCACTGGTCCTAGCCTTGAAGTAAACATGGTCGAAATGAATCAACATGATGAAAGGGATGACGGCGAAAGACACATTAGACAGGAAGAGGAACAAATGAAAATGATGTATCCAAGATCTGAGAGAGTCTTTTGGAATTTCTTGTTCGATGTCAAAGGAGGCACTTTGAGGCCTTCATGTGCCCTATATATAGTTTTGTTTATGATCAGAAGGCTGCAGAAAACTATGAAAGAGTGAAGATTGCTCGAAAGAAAGGAAACTGGAGAGTGTGACGGCAAAGTCCCTCTATAAGTATTTTACTGATATCAAAACGATTATTAATCTCTCCCTATTTGGGTTGGCCCTATGAACAATATCGCAATGGAATGATTGGAATGAAGATCTCCAGAAACACTAATTTTTGAGAAAATTCAATCTGTGCGTCAACTCAAAAGATATGTGCGGTAGACTCATCATCTTCAATCAAGCCTTGGATGTGTCAGGTCGACCCTTCCGGTTGACTCAAACTAGAAATCAAAACATTCAAAGTTTGCATCGATGCAAGCCCTGAAGCGGTCGACACACTGCACTTCAAAATGGAATTCTCTGACTGTTGGATGTATCACGTCGACCCTTCCGGCCGACTCAACCTGGGAATCAGAATATTCAAAGTTTTCATCAATGCAAGTTCATAAGCGGTCGACGCATTGCACTTCAAAACCATTTTCTCTCTGGGTGCGGGTTGTGTCGCGCCAACCCCTACTTCTGGTTGAGTCGACCGCTTGTTGGCCTCATCTGATTTTCTACTATGTTTGTGGGTCTTGGATATTAGTTAACACACACACACACACACACACACACACACACACACACACACACACACATATATATATATATATATATATATATATATATATATATATATATATATATATATATATATATATATATATATATATATATATATATATATATATATATATATATATATATATATATATATATATTCATTATGCATCATTATTTGAAGTCAACAAGAACTAGTGAAAGATACACATAGTGTTCATCATCTTCATCCTCTCTTCTCAAAAATCAACATCTACACATAATCATGGTTGTTGATTCAAGAAAATTGATGTGGTGATAACGTTCAAATCAAGGATTCAATTCAGATTTGGGCTGTTCTTGAATAAAATCATTTGGATTTTTTCCTCCAAGATTCCTATTGGTGCGGGGGTTTTTGCACAAGTATTTGCTTCATTGAATTCATCTGAGTGAAAGGATTAAGAAACGTGGGTTTCCTTAATCAAGTAGCGGTAATCGGAGGATTGTAAAGATTGATTTGGGGTCAAATTGCTTGCGATCGAAATCATCCGAGTGAAAGCATTAAGAAATGGTGGGTTTGCTTAATCAAGTAGCGGTAACCGGAGGTTTGTCCGAAGAATTTGACACTTGGTTTTGCTCAAACCAAGAAAATGGAAGAAGACTGTTACATCAACAACATTGGTTTGTTTGTATTGTGAACTATCTCTTCTCTTGTATCATTTGCAGCTTAATATCAAATATCTCAATTCTAGATTCTAGAATTGGGGGGAAGACGTACCCTACACGAGGACGACAAGGGGATCTGCCTTAACAAAACGTGTGTTCTTCTGCTTTTTCTTTATCTTTATACTTGATTACTATACTGTGCGAAAATTAATTTGTCAAATCTGCATTTATTGAAATTGTAGTGTGTTATGTTCATTTTAAAACATTGGTAACATTCCTTTTGATTGATACCTAAGAAAACTTACCACTACAATTTAGTAAAATCAAACCTAAGGTGCTTTGCTAACAAGGTATTTGACAAATTGACTTGTGATCGGTGGAAAGAGAACTGACTGTTTAAAGCTGGTTCGTGAAATATCGCAGAAGCAAGAGTCGCCACCGTCTTTTATTTTCTCCAACATGGACAGGACAAAAGCACAGCAAAATTCCTTATGAGATTGTCTCTCGGTTCAGGAGGTAGATTTATAGAAAGGGAAGGTGTTAGCACCCTTTCTATCCATGGTTATCCATGGGCTCTTAGATACTTGCTCTTATGTTTTCAAAATGTTTGCTTTTCAAAATGTGAGTGGGTTTGAAAAAGTTTCTTTGAAAGATTTCTGAATGACTCTTGTATCTGTCCTCAAGAGTGTTTGAAAAATTTGTTTTGAAAGCTTTTGAAAGTGTCTGTATGAAAAGATTTTTGATTTGTTTTTTAGAAGAGAGCAAGTATCCATGAGTCATCTACCTACCCTAAGGAATTAGGCTGTGTAAAAGTCCTTAAGGTAGTGCCATCCCACCATTGAAAGGTAGGTAGCACCACCGTTGGAGGTGTTCGGGTCAATTCGATTGTAGGGACAGTGTGGTCACCGAAGCAACAGTAGGACACCTTAGAAGCTACCCTTACATCCTAGATCCTTTTTTTTAATCCGAGGCAACCGTTTCGAGGCAACTGGATCTTGGATATAAGAGCGACCGCTAAAACGTCATATACTTGACGACCACGTTTCAAAGGCAACGAGTGAGGCGTACCCTAGAAGTGGTGTGTGTATTGTGTGTTGTTTTCATGTTAACAATTATCTTTGATCATGGCATTGTGAGCTACGCGTTGTTTTTAATTAACATACATTCTTTCATGCAATTTAGAATTTAGGAGTGCGGAAAATTAAAAGACGGAAATATAAAAGCTACGCTATTACAAGGCGCGGGTCTATACATCGCCAAAATACAAAGACCCGTTTTTGATAAAAATGCGGAAAGTAAAAGAAAAGCAATAAACCTAATTACTATTACATCCGGAAAGCAGTTACATAATAATCAATAAGAAAAATAATGCGCGAAAGGAATTAAACTGAACGTCCGAGGGTTTTGACCCTTTGCTTGAAATTAAATTGAATTAAAACCTAATTAATTATTTAATTAAAGAAAAGAAAATATTTTTTTTATGTTTTTTGGTGTTTATGAAAATAAAGAAAAGAATTAAAATTAAAGTTAGTGAAACCCTAGTTCTAAATTATTTTAATTATTAATAAAACGTCAAAGTTGACCTAATTTAGACTAATTAATTAATTTACATGTTATTTACAAAAATACTAGTAATTAATAATGATAATAATAATGATGAAAATAATTAATTAAGAAAAAAAAGTGTCAAAAACCTAATTCTATGTAATTTTATTTATTAAGAAAAAGGATTAAAATTTAAAACCTAAATTAAACTAATATTAATTGTTAGTCATTTATTTACAAAAAATAGGTTAGGGGTGAAATTAATAATAATTAAATATATTTACAATTTTTTTGATTTTTGATTTTTATTAGGAAAAATTATTTGAGGTGAAATAATAATAATAATTAAAGCAATTAAAAGAAATTCAAAGAAAAGAAAATTAAATTAAATATACAAACCAAGGGGGGTGTCTGGCCCAAAGTGGAGGTGTGATTTGAGAAATTCTGGCCCATTAGACTAAGCCTGTTTGACTTTCAGGATTGTGTGCACGTTGGTTGACTGGGGTACACCCTGGATTTCATTATGCGGCCATTGGATGAGTGATCAAGGCCACTTGGCAAGTTACGCGTGAGGATGCATGATGGACCTTTGGGTGAACGCTGCATGGGAATATGTTAAAACAAAAATTATCAATTATGTGGGGGGACCTGGGAATCGAACCCAGGTCTCTATGCTTGCAAGACACGTCCTCCACCATCTGAGCTATGCAGCGCCTTTGTTAAATATATACATAACAAATATAATATATGGAAAAAAAACAATTATGCTGAGACATTAAAAACGCGCTAAGATTTGAATCTTCCAATTACGCTTGGACATCTATTGTCTTCTTCATCTTTTTCCTGCAAATACAAACAAGATAGCGGGGGTTTTAAACCCCCACTAAGTATAACTCTGAAAAATAGCGAATAGAAGAGGAATCAATATAAAAAGGGCGCGATAGGTTGGTTGAATTCGTCTGGCCTTGACGAATTCAACCATAGTCATGACGTGATCCAATTTTTCCTTATGCCTAAAGCCCTAATTTGGAGCTTCAGAAACCCTAAGTTTCGTCCATGGTGGATTTTGATCCAGGCAACGTTAGTTCAATTGAACTGCACCAATCGCTTCAGAAGGTAACTATTAGTGTAAATCAAACAAGAAAGCGGATTAAAAGCACGTGAATCATGTTATGCAAGTTTGAAAAATAAGGCAAGCTGTATGGCTTGTGTTCTTCAATTCTTTGCGCGTTTGGACTGGTTCTTGATGCTAATAGCTTCCTGGCAATGTCAGCAACGTATTGGAAACAGTTTTTGGCCTTGAATTGCCCTGCAAATAGGATTTCAGTTTTCAAGTTTTTATTGAAATTTTGCAAAGTGATTATGGAGTTTCAGCAGCTTTCACGTGTCCTTTTGAGTAGGGTTAGCTCTTGCATATGTATGTGATCAGAATTAGGTCAAAACCTTGGCCCAAAAGTCCATGAATTATGACTTGAATATTTGATTTTCAATTATGTGATTTTGAAATCTTTTTCCATGAAAACCTTGCCAATTATGGATGATTTTCCTTCTTTGATTGAGAAACGGTTTTGCCAGCTTGCCTTGATATGATTTGCTTCACAAAAGATCCAAAAAACATATCTTTTTAATTTTCCTATAATTAAAATCAATTAAATGAATTAATATAAATATAAATTCAATTAATTAATTAAAAATAAGAAAATAAATTATTTTGAGCTCAATGGGTCGTGCATAGGCTTTGGGTAATGTTTCAAGAAAGAATTTGAGGCCCATTAGCAAGTTTGAAGCTTTTTAGGCAAAGTTGACTTTTGAAAGTTCCCAAAAATTTCTCAACTTCTCCAATGCATATCTTGCTCAATTTTGAAGCTATGGACATGTTCTTGGACATTTTGGAAAGGTCTTGAAGTCCTCTAACCAATGTCTTTGGTCCCATGTCCTTTTTATTTACCAATCTCAAGTTATGGTCTTTGACTTAAAGTGCCTTTTTGTTGACTTTTGAAAATGACCTATAATGTTGAAATTGATAACTTTTTGTGAGAGCATTTCTTGGACTTGGAATGTGAAGATGAGTTGTAGGAAATGTCATCCCATTCAAAGTGAGCATTGGATGGGATTTTTCTGATAAACCATGAAGAAGTTATGCCTTGGTCAATTTGCAGTTGACTTTTCAACTATCCAAAAATAGAAACTCTTGACACCTTGATGATTTTTGAGCCATTCTTGTGAAATCATGGTCAAGATTTGACCAAATAATGATTGTGGCTTCAAAATTAGATGTTGACCAAAAATTTTGACTTTTGACTGTCAAATGACCATTTTGCCCCTGCAGTTGACTGTGAAGCAATTAGGGTTTTTTGACTGTGCAACTTGATGCTGTGAGTCCTGAAACTTGACATATGAATGCTTGACAATGTATATGGAAATATGGGACTTGATTGGACCCTTGGAAACCTCAATTTCTTTGCAAGACCCAAAACCCTAATTTTGACTGTGTTAGGAGGCAATTGGATTGTGCAACCTTTGAGAGATTTGAACCATCTGGAGATTGATCTTGGAAAATCTTGAAGAATATGGGAGGGAAAATTTTGGGGTACAACAGTTGCCCCTGTTCAATCTTCTTAGACCTGAGGATGTAGATTGGCTGGCGTGCCTTTCGTAATCCGAAGGTGGAAGATGATTGAACACTAGAGTACCCAGAAATTTGCACTCGCATAACAGAGTATCAGCAGTGTGATGTAGGGAATGGGCTTATAAATGCCATTTGGAGAATGTTGGTATGTGGATGGGCTTATAGATGCCATCGGGAGGTTGTCGATCGCGTAAGATATTCCTTAGCGAGAACTTGCGTACCTGAGAAAGAAAGATAATTACCTGGCCTGTTACAGGGGTTGATCTTTGAACTCTTCGTGTAGATATGCCCTGGCTGGATACAAGTATCGAATCCGGAAATAGTCGTCAACAGATACACCCTGGCAGAATACAGGAATCGGATCTTCAAACTCTTCAGACGTGCCCTGACAGGATACAGGAATCGAGTCCGGAAAATAGTCGTCAACAGATACACCCTGGAAGGATACAGGAATCGGATCTTCAAACTCTTCAGACGTGCCCTGGCAGGATACAGGAATCGAGTCCGGAAAATAGTCGTCAACAGATACACCCTGGCAGGATACAGGAATCAGATCTTCAAACTCTTCAGACGTGCCCTGGAAGGATACAGGAATCGAGTCCGAGAAAATAGTCGTCAACAGATACACCCTGGCAGGATACAAGAATCAGATCTTTAAAATCTTCAGACGTGCCCTGGCAGGATACATGAATCGAGTCCGGAAAATAGTCGTCAACAGATACACCCTGGCAAGATACAGGAATCGGATCTTCAAACTCTTCAGACGTGCCCTGGCAGGATACAAGAATCGAGTCCGGAAAAAGTCGCTCACAGACATGCCCTGGCTAGATACAGGTATCGAATCTGGAATTGCGACAGTTGATAGTAATCATCTTTGTATTGACCTTTGTCCTGAAAAGACAAAACGTTAGTTGTATGCAATGTCATGATGTATGAAATGCGTGATGTTCTCAAAATAAATGAGATTGTATGTTCATGATGCGTATGTGCATGCTATAATGTATGAAGATGTGATGTTTATGGATGTATTTTGTCTAGGAAAGTAAATCCTTGACGGGTGCCGGGAAGTTAACTCCTGGGCTGATGTTTGAAGAGTAGAGTTCCTCGTCTCCGCTGGGGATGATGGTTGCGGGAATAAACCTGTAGGAGAAGATGACTCCGTTGAGGAATAAACTTTGCTGGAGAGATTACTCTGCGGGGGAATACTCTATGGGGAGAGATACTTCGCTGAGGTTTGAATGATAACTCCGCTGGGGATTCCGTTGATAAGCTCTGTTGGAAGATGAACTCCGCTGGGGGATAAACTTCGCCGAAAACGATCTTTTCGTGGCAATTGGCTGAGGATAACCTAGTTATATCCTGGTGGGGAAATAATCTTTGAATAAAGTCCAGGAGACGTGTTCGTGCTCTGCAGGGGTAAGCTTCAAGAATCTACTGGGGATAAGCTTTCTACTGGGGAGATTGATTCAACTCTCCTGGGGAGACTTTTGAGACTGTATTGGGGAAGTGGCTCCACCGGGATGTCTGGTATTCCGCCGGGGAACAATCTTAGATCAAGACTGCCGGGGATGCTTGTTAGGAATGTTTGTGTACTCCGCTGGGGAATGTTGAGATCTTCTGGAGGATAATCCAACTTTCTTAAGGCTGACTGAGGATAACTCTGCTCGGGGAGAGTATTGCTAACTTGCTGGAGATACGGTGCCTTGTAGGGCTTATGGGAATCCAACTCTGCTTGGGGAGAATTGTTGAATCTTGTCTTACTCGGCGGGGAGTGAAGGTATCTGGGTTACGTTCTTCAGCCGAGCTTACCTTGGTACCTTGGTGGACAGAGCAATTAGATTGCTTAGACAAACTCATTATTGCCCCTGTTTCTGATGTTACCTGTAATTAATCCTTTGTTTCGTATTCAAATATTTATGAGTTAGCAATTAGTGTCAAGTGCATATATCACAATTGAACATTGGACGTTCTTCGCAAAACAAAACAGAAAAACGAAAAACAATTGGCAATTGGTCTGAAAAGTGAATTTGTATTGATTTTTGAATTTGCCTGTAAATAGGCGTTCATGTACAAGAGGCTGACGTTCTAGTAAGAGAACGCCACCGAACAACAGAGTTTACAATTTTGTGAAAAGGAAAACAAAACAGCTATGTGAAAAGAATAATCCCACTGGGTTCCAACTCTACTATCGCCTTTATGTCTTCGAGCGTCTCATCACTTGGCTGCTCAGTTGAAGATGAAGTTGATTGATCGATGTCGTCTGAACCTGATGTTGATACCGGATTCTGGATGCACGGTGATCCAATGAGACATAGTGTTACGCTTTAATCCCTAACTTTTGCCTGGACCGCCCTTTCGGGTTTTCAGTCCACCGGGATACCCATTTTTGCCCAAGCCACCTTTTCAGGTTTTCGACTTGCCGGGTGTACAGATTTTTTTCATTTCATCCCTTATTTTTGCCCGAACCCTTTTGGTTCGCCGGGAAGCCCTAATTTTTGCCTAGGTGTGTCAACCTAGCGGGTCTTTTATCATGCGTAGTATCTTTTTACTATGTCTGCATTGGCGGGGTGAGGAAGGTCGTCACCGTCCATGGTGGTTAGAATCATGGATCCTCCTGAGAAGACATGTTTAACCACAAATGGCCCTTCGTACATAGGGGTCCATTTGCCCCTGGGATCACTTTGAGGAAGAATGATACGTTTGATTACCAGGTCCCCGACTTGATACTCTTGTGGTCTGACTTTCTTATTAAATGCCCTGATCATCCATTTTTGATACGTTTGACCATGACAAATAGCAGTGAGTCTCTTTTCGTCAATTAGGTTTAACTGATCAAATCGAGTCTGGATCCAGTCATCTTTGCTCAAGCCTGCATCCTTCATTATCCGGAGAGAGGGTATCTGGACTTCAATCGGCAAGACTGCCTCCATGCCATAGACCAAGGAAAAGGGAGTTGCCCCGGTTGACGTTCTTGCTGAGGTACGGTATCCATGAAGAGCGAATGGTAACATCTCGTGCCAATCTTTATAGGTCACTGTCATCTTCTGCACAATCTTCTTGATATTCTTATTTGATGCTTCTACAGCCCCATTCATCTTCGGTCGGTAAGGAGAAGAGTTGTGGTGCTGTATCTTGAACTGCTCGCAGAGCTCAGTGATCATCTTGTTATTAAGATTGGTACCATTGTCCGTAATGATCCTTTCGGGGACACCGAATCGACAGATCAGGTTATGTCGAATGAACCGCGCCACGACGTTCTTGGTTACAGTGGCATAGGAAGCTGCTTCAACCCACTTTGTGAGTAATCGATCGCTACCAGGATGAAGCGATGCCCGTTGGATGTTGTAGGTTTGATCTCGCCGATCATATCAATGCCCCACATTGCAAAAGGCCAAGGTGCAGTCAAGACGTTCAGAGGGTCTGGAGGAACGTGCACCTTATCTGCATAAATCTGGCACTTATGACATGTCCGAGAATGTTGGTAACAATCAGCTTCCATTGTGGACCATAAATATCCTGCCCGAAGGATTTTCTTTGCCATGGTGTGTCCACTGGAATGCGTTCCGAAGGTACCTTCATGCAGTTCTGCCATGATCCTTTCTGCTTCAGTCTTATCCACACAACGCAGTAAAGTCGAATCATGGTTTCGCTTGTATAGAATGCCATTGCTGAGGAAGAACTTCGCTGCGAACCTTCTCAGAAACTTCTTGTCATTGATAGATGCACCTTCAGGGTATTCTTGAGCTTCCAGATACCTCTTCACCTCATGATACCAAGGTTTTTTAGTTACCACCTCAGCCTCAAGATCACAGCAATATGCAGGTTCATCCAGTTTCCAGATGATGATCCGGGGAGCCTCATTGTCCCATTTGACTTTGAACATAGAAGACATCGTAGCCAGCGCGTCCGCCACCTGATTCTCCTCTCTTGGGAAATGTTCAAAAGTTATCTCTGTGAAATGGGGGATCAATGTCAACACATATTCTTTGTAAGGAATGAGATTTGGGTGTTTCGTATCCCACTCGCCTTTGATCTGATTGATCACGAGAGCGGAATCTCCGAAGACACTCAGAAACTTGATCCTTAAGTCAATTGCAGCTTGCAGACCCATGATGCATGCCTCATACTCCGCCATGTTGTTGGTGCAGTTGAAACATAGTCGGGCAGTAAGTGGAGTATGAGTGCCTTGAGGGGATATGATCACAGCGCCGATACCGTTACCCAAAGCGTTGGAGGCTCTGTCAAAGTGCATAGACCATCGAGATCCTTCCTCAGGTCCTTCATCCGGTCCAGGTACTTCACAATCAGTCAGTACCATGATGCTCTCGTCAGGAAATTCAAAGTTCATTGACTGGTAGTCGTCTACTGCCTGGTGTACCAAATGGTCTACCAATACACTTCCCTTGATAGCTTTCTGAGTCGTGTACTGGATGTCGTATTCTGTCAAGATCATCTGCCATCTTGCTATTCTTCCGGACAAAGCAGGCATTTCGAATATGTACTTTATTGGATCCATTTTTGAAATCAACAGGATAGTGTGAGTCAGCATATACTGTCTCAGCCGGCGAGCAGCCCATACCAAAGCGCAACAAGTTTTCTCGAGCAGTGAGTATCGGGTCTCACAGTCGGTAAACTTTTTGCTAAGGTAATAAATGGCGTGCTCTTTTCGGCCAGACTCATCATGCTGCCCCAGCACACACCCCATTGAGCTGTCAAGTACTGTCAAGTATAGTATTAGAGGTCTCCCTTCAACCAGTGGCATAAGAATGGGTGGTTCTTGGAGATACTCTTTGATTCTGTCGAAAGCGGCCTGACATTCATCGTTCCAACGTACTACTTGATCTTTCTTCAGTAGCTTGAAGATTGGTTCACAGGTAGCAGTTAGGTGCGAGATGAATCGAGCAATGTAATTCAGACGTCCTAGAAAGCCTCTGACTTCTTTCTATGTCTTGGGAACTGGCATCTCTTGTATGGCTTTAACCTTGGCAGGGTCCACTTGAATACCTTTGTCGCTCACGACGAAGCCTAGCAACTTTCCAGATCTTACCCCAAATGTGCACTTGTTTGGGTTCAACCTTAGCTTGTACAACTTCAGACGGTCAAACAGCTTCTGTAGATGGTCAAGGTGTTCCTCCTCAGTTTGGGACCTTGCAATCATATCGTCGACATATACTTCTATCTCATGATGGGTCATGTCATGAAATAAAGCAACCATGGCACGTTGGTAGGTTGCCCCAGCATTTTTCAACCCAAAAGGCATGACCTTGTAGCAGAAGGTGCCCCACTGAGTAACAAAGGTAGTCTTTTCCATATCTTCAGGAGCCATCTTGATCTGATTATAACCTGAAAAGCCGTCCATGAAGGAGAACACCTTGTGCTGAGCAGTATTGTCAACCAGAACGTCGATGTGAGGCAGAGGGAAATCATCCTTGGGGCTCGCCCTGTTCAAATCCCTGTAATCAACACACATTCTGACCTTACCATCTTTCTTCGGTACCGGAACCACGTTGGCAACCCACTGAGGGTAAGAAGTCACTGCAAGAAAACTGGCATCAAATTGCTTCATAACCTCAGCTTTGATTTTCTCGGACATCTATGGACGCATACGGCGGACCTTTTGTTTAACCGGAGGGCATTCTTCCTTGGTAGGCAAGTGATGGACCACAATGTCGGTATCCAACCCAGGCATGTCTTCGTAAGACCAGGCGAAGATCTCCATATAATCATGCAACATCTGAATCAACCGTTGTTTTACGCTGAGCTCTAGATTGGCACCAATCTTAACTTCTTTTCTATCTGTCTCAGTACCCAGATTTACCGTTTCCACTGGCTCTTCATGTGGCTGAATGGCCCTCTCTTCCTGGAGTAACAGTCTTGCAAGCTCACCAGGCACTTCACAATCATCTTCACCTTCGTCTTCGGCTAAGTTGATCGGATTTTCGAAGTCATAACTGGCAGTAGCAGAGTCATTACCAGTGAGATCCAGAGTGGATTGAAACCTGTATAGGTGAGTGTGTGTAAATATAGCTGTTTTGCAATATATAAAGAAAGAAAGAAAGGGAGCACAAGATTTGGAATGCGAAAAACGTCCAATGTCTTCATTCATGATATATGGAAATGACAAGTAATAAGCCCTCACAAATGAAACCAACGGTGCCCCGGGTAGGACACCGGGCCATAAAGTTTCAATTTATTGTTCATTACAAATTTAAAAACAAAGGAATTCATTACTGAGTAACAAAGGTAACAGGTATGTAGTCTTTTGCAGTCCAATTGTTCAGTCCACCGTCGGTCGTCGGGTAGATCCAGCTATCAAACTCAGATTCCTCCGCATCGCCTTCAATAACATTCACTCCCGGTTTGGTGATGAACACGGGAGGTCTTTCAATCCTTGCTTTGCGTACAACCCTATGAGCCTCTGCAGTAAAACCCAGCCCAAAATTGTCAGTCTTAGGAGTAAAATCAGGGAGCCTGCCCCAGTTTGCACATTCACCTTTTTCAAACACAGCCCGGGCGTCCTTCAAGGAAGCCATCTTCAAAGGAGATTCTTCTTCAATTACTGTTTCTGCTGACGCCAATGTTGGAGGCACCTCTTCAAAATGTTGAAAGGGGGTTTCAATGAACTCCCCGTCCATCTCTATATACCGGAACGAGTTCAGATGACTAACCATGTATTCTTCCCCCCCCTGCACTGTTACGATCTTCCCTCTGACAGGGTATTTAAGCTTTTGGTGTAGAGTGGATGTTACAGCCCCAGCCTTGTGAATCCAAGGTCGACCCAGCAAACAAGAATAGGATGGACGGATGTCCATCACATAGAACGTTGAATCAAAGACTTGGGAACCAACCCGGATGGGAATGTCCACTTCACCATGTACCATCCTCTTTGACCCGTCAAAGGCTCGGACAACGATGTTACTAGGCTTCAACTCCAGACCCTCGCAATCCAACCTGTCTAAGGCCTTCTTGGGCAATACGTTTAGTGAAGAACCGGTGTCTACCAACACGTGTGCGAGAGTAGTGCCCCTGCATTCAATAGAGACATGCAGGGCATCATTGTGGTTCTTTCCCTTGGCGGTCAGATTAGCATCAGAGAAACCCAACCCATTGTCAGCGGTCAAGTTGGCCACACAATCAGTAAATTGGTCCGCAGACGTCTCTTGTGGAACATGGGCCGTCTTTAGGAATGAAATCAGGGCCTTGGCATGAGCCTTTGAGCACAACAACAGTGATAGCGTAAAGATCTTAGAGGGGGTATGCCCCAGCTGTTCAACGAAGTTGAAATCGCTCTTCTTGATGATCTTAAGGATTTCCTCCATCTCTTGCTGGGAGGCTTCAACATTAATAGTCTTTGGTGCCTTCAATCGGGCAGGCATATCAGCAATCCCTTTGCCCCGAGTGTCAGATGACTCGGCAGCAGGGGTAGAAACTTGATCAGGAGGGGAAACGGGCGCACTTGTAGGTGTGATGATAAGAGGTCTTCGGATGACTGGTGGCGCAATGTCAGGCGAGAAGAGCCTGCCACTGTGAGTAACTTTAGCGGGACCGGTGATGTTACTGATACCGGTGCTAGTGTTGAACTCCTGCTTCACTCCAAGTACATACACATCTGCCCCATAGTGCCATGGGACAGCCTTGTCAGATTTATAGGGGAGGGCCCCCGGAACAGTAATGATGATAGGTGCAACAGACATGATTTTGACGGGCTTCCTCGGGGGAGCCTTGGTAGGATTATTAAAGATGGTGACAACAGATACTTCTCCAGTAGGAACAATAGGAACAACGGTCTTCTTGAACAAGATCTCTTTGCTATCCATCAGGTTTTGGACGCCTGACTTCAGCAACAGACAACCAGCAGGGGAAATAACACACAGAAGGCAACCCTTGCTACAACCCGGAAATAAACCGGCTAGCAACAGGTTCCTCTTGATGGTCAATAAAGGGGTAGCAACATCATCCACAGAAACTGCATACAGGTCTTCCTCAATAGCATTTACTCCATGCTGGGGCATAGGAGCAGTCACAACGTTGGGCCTTTCGGGCGCCTCGAACTGTATTTCCTTGGCATCGATGAGGTCTTGGATCTTATTCCTCAGGGCCCAGCAATCATCAGTAGAATGTCCCGGGCTATCGGAGTGATAAGCACAACGGGCGTTGGGATTATACTTCGGAGAGGTTGTGTTTACCACCTTCGGAGCTTCTCTGACGGTTACCAAGTTGGTCGATAGCAGTTGCGGCAAGATCTGCGACAAGGTCATACTAAGCCGAGTATATCCTCTTCTGGGTCTCTCACCCCTTGGTTGGTTAGGTTGCCGAGGAGCGGCAGAAGGCTTTGCAATCACCACCGCGTTGACAGCTTGGCGGCGTTCTGGTTTATTTTGCCTCCTGGGCCCATACACAGCACTTGCTTCCTTTTTGAAAGGCTTCTTCTCAGAACTTGAGGACGCACCTTTCTGTATCTTCCCTGATTTCATCCCAGCTTCTATCCTTTCACCAGTCAGAATGAGGTCTGTGAAACCTGTAGAAGAATTACCGATGAGATGGTTGAAGAACGGCCCCGATAGGGTCCCCAAGAACATGTCCACGAGTTCGCGGTCGGTTAACGGTGGCTGCACCCTGCCAGCCAGGTCCCTCCACTTCTGCGCATACTCTTTAAAACCTTCTCCCGATCCTAGTGACATACCCTGGAGTTGGGTACGTGTAGGAGCGAGGTCGGCATTGTACTGATACTGCTTATAAAAAGCAGTAGCCAATTCCTCCCAGTTACGAACCTTGGTTCCATCCAGCTGATAGAAGCATTCGAGATGAGTCCCTGAAAGACTCTCCTGGAAGAAATGGATCCATAAGTTCTTGTCCACAGTATATGGTTGAATCTTCCGCACATAAGATCTGAGATGTAGCTTAGGGCAGGACGCCCCGTCATACTTTGCGAAAGATAGTGCTTTGAAGTTGTGTGGGATCACCACACCAGAAGATAGACCTAAGTCTCCAAAATCCAACCCAGGCACTTGTTTAATTTCCATGGCATTCAGACGATCCTCTAACTGCTTGTACTTGTCTTCAGCTGGAGGGTACTGCTCTTCATTGAAATCAGTCTCGTTGTCAGAGACCACCGGACTAGGAACCCTTCCCCCTTGGGGACTGCCTTTCCCTACAGAAGAACCAGCTTGATCAACCTCATTTTGCAATGTGTTACCAAACCTCCGGCCAGTGTTGAATAGTACAGTTCTCTTCTTCTTCTTCTTGACCAGTAGAGCCTTCAATTCCTCTTGACCTCGGGCCAAACTCATGATCAGCTCTTGGAACTGGGCGTTTTGAGCCTGGAGGGCCTTGATGGATTGCTCAGTAGATGATTCAGGATTCATGATGTCTGCTGAAATAAACAGCGAAGAAGATTAAGCAACCTGTAAAAAGAGTACCTGCTATGCACATGATGCATGATATGCTGTTTATGCAATGCATTCAAGGGTTCGAAAGTTCAAATTTGTTGCAGACAAAAAGGAACACACGTTATCATTAAGAAATAATTATTTAGTACATCAAAGCCTCATGGGCAAAAATTACAAAGTAAACTAATCCCAAAAGACACTGCGCATCCTCTTTGGAGCTATGTAAGTGTTGAGAGTCTTTTCCTCGTGCAGTAGGCGGGTGAGCTCTAAGACCTTCTTCTCACTAGCATGTAGAATGGCTTCAAGAGAATTTTGTTCTTCCTTAAACTGGATCCAACTCTTCTGCATTTCTTCCCAGGATGTAGGCATGTCAGGATGTTGAATGGTGTAGGGCACCTCTCCTTCCAAAACTGGCTCTTTGATCACAGGGAGAACATGAGGATATGGCATCACTAGCTTCTGGGAGCGGGCTCATACCCACTTGAGATAAGGCTCCAACGGGATGGAGTTCTTGTGCCCCAGTGTCTTGCTGTCTACCTTGTTGGGCATCCTCCAAGCTCTGATAAATCTCTGGCGAAGTCCTTGTGCATCGTTGTCGAAGTCAAAAACTATGTCAGGAATTAACATGTCGTGGGGGCCATCTCTCCGAGCATAACCAAACTGTCTCAAAGCCAGGCATGGGTTGTAAGTAATACCTCCTCTGATTCCAAGTAAAGGAACATTAGGATACTCCCCGCAACGATCAATGATAGTGACATCCTCTCTGGACCGAGAGCACCAATGTATATCAGCATGTGTAAGAGTCATCAATCGTTGTGACCATCTCAAACCCCGCTCATTCTTCAAAACTGATTGTGGAAGGTGCGAAATAAACCACCTTCCCAGGAGAGGAGTGCAGCACATAAGAACACCTCTTTTTCTCATGGTTCGAGTGTAACATGAGTGAAGGATGTCCCCAAGCAACGTAGGTATAGGATTCTTGGACATGAAGATCTTGACAACATTGATATCTATAAGCTGATCGGGATTCGGGAACAACACCAACCCATAGACAAGGAGAGCCACAACTTCTTCAAAGGCTTATAGGTCAAGGGAATTCCAACATTCTTGGGCCTTCTCAAACAGAAACCTGGCCAAGAACCCTTTGATACCACTTCTAACTTCCCAATGTCCCTTGATGTCAGATGGTTGTAGGCGTAATGCTTTAGCAATATCTTCAAGTTTGGGTTCCCTTTCCGTAGAGTTGTAGGGTAATTGACTAAGGATAGGGATCTTCAGAAGCTGGGAGAACTCTTCCAAGGTAGGCACCAGTTGATAATCCAGGAAAGTAAAACAGTGGTGCAGAGGGTCAAAGAACTGGAAGAGGACCTTTATCATATCTTCCTCAATGTTGGTGTTGACCAAGCTGATGAGTCTTCCATGTTTCTCACTGAAAGAAGAGCTCTCGAGAATCCTGGATGTAAGTTCCTTAAGCTGAGTAGGGACCCTTACGAGGATGACCTGAATTGTCTTTCTGCGGATAATTTCCATATCCTACAAAACAAGAACAAAGATGAAGATTCGAACCCCTGAAGTGGTTAGTGGATGCATATGATGCTGTATGATGTTATGATATTATGATAAAAACATACCACAAGTATCCACAAAAAGCAAACATGGTAAGGCACACAAGTCACACAAGACAGCCCTTAGATTTTAGGCCAGCATGGGGTCTAGGTATAACCCTCTTGAAGTTGGTGGGCTCAAAACCTGCCCTATCAAAAGTAACCGGGTTCTAAGGATCTCAATATCATTGGATTGTTTTCTGTGTTCATTGTTTCGATTTAGCCACTGAACTGGCGATCAAAATATTCCAAGAAAACAACCCACAATGAGTGTAGTATCGAGTATCAACCAACTTCGGACTGCACCAAAGTTAGTTATCTCACTATCCTAAAGAGGCCAGGATGGTCAAGTAAGGTTCCTAAGGTCAGTTGATGCTTCACGACACCACGCGGCGGCCCCGTACTCTCCTTGACTTGACTCAAGGGTTACTGGTACTCACCAAAGTGCCACATCAACGTAGCAGACTGCTTCAACCGTGTCGGTATACCCCGCACAGTTCCCTCACAGTCTTGTTGCTACTTTCTAAGAGGTATCCCCCAGATCCGGGTTAGGATCTATAGAACTCCTAAAACAGGCCCACAATATTAAAGCAAATAAAACAAAGCAATTGAAAACACAAGTATGAGTTATCCTAAGGTACACCTCACTTTAAAATATCCCCAGCAGAGTCGCCAGTTCTGTGATCGGTGGAAAGAGAACTGACTGTTTAAAGCTGGTTCGCGAAATGTCGCGGAAGCAAGAGTCGCCACCGTCTTTTATTTTCTCCAACATGGACAGGACAAAAGCACAGCAAAATTCCTTATGAGATTGTCTCTCGGTTCGGGAGGTAGATTTATAGAAAGGAAAGGTGTTAGCACCCTTTCTATCCATGGTTATCCATGGGCTCTTAGATACTTGCTCTTATGTTTTCAAAATGTTTGCTTTTCAAAATGTGAGTGGGTTTGAAAAAGTTTCTTTGAAAGATTTCTGAATGACTCTTGTATCTGTCCTCAAGAGTGTTTGAAAAATTTGTTTTGAAAGCTTTTGAAAGTGTCTGTGTGAAAAGATTTTTGATTTGTTTTTTAGAAGAGAGCAAGTATCCATGAGTCATCTACCTACCCTAAGGAATTAGGCTGTGTAAAAGTCCTTAAGGTAGTGCCATCCCACCATTGAAAGGTAGGTAGCACCACCGTTGGAGGTGTTCGGGTCAATTCGATTGTAGGGACAGTGTGGTCACCGAAGCAACAGTAGGACACCTTAGAAGCTACCCTTACATCCTAGATCCTTTTTTTTAATCCGAGGCAACCGTTTCGAGGCAACTGGATCTTGGATATAAGAGCGACCGCTAAAACGTCATATACTTGACGACCACGTTTCGAAGGCAACGAGTGAGGCGTACCCTAGAAGTGGTGTGTGTATTGTGTGTTGTTTTCATGTTAACAATTATCTTTGATCATGGAATTGTGAGCTACGCGTTGTCTTTAATTAACATACATTTTTTCATGCAATTTAGAATTTAGGAGTGCGGAAAATTAAAAGACGGAAATATAAAAGCTACGCTATTACAAGGCGCGGGTCTATACATCGCCAAAATACAAAGACCCATTTTTGATAAAAATGCGGAAAGTTAAAGAAAAGCAATAAACCTAATTACTATTACATCCGGAAAGCAATTACATAATAATCAATAAGAAAAATAATGCGCGGAAGGAATTAAACTGAACGTCCGAGGGTTTTGACCCTTTGCTTGAAATTAAATTGAATTAAAACCTAATTAATTATTTAATTAAAGAAAAGAAAATATTTTTTTATGTTTTTTGGTATTTATGAAAATAAAGAAAAGAATTAAAATTAAAGTTAGTGAAACCCTAGTTCTAAATTATTTTAATTATTAATAAAACGTCAAAGTTGACCTAATTTAGACTAATTAATTAATTTACATGTTATTTACAAAAATACTAGTAATTAATAATGATAATAATAATGATGAAAATAATTAATTAAGAAAAAAAAGTGTCAAAAACCTAATTCTATGTAATTTTATTTATTAAGAAAAAGGATTAAAATTTAAAACCTAAATTAAACTAATATTAATTGTTAGTCATTTATTTACAAAAAATAGGTTAGGGGTGAAATTAATAATAATTAAATATATTTACAATTTTTTTAATTTCTGATTTTTATTAGGAAAAATTATTTGAGGTGAAATAATAATAATAATTAAAGCAATTAAAAGAAATTCAAAGAAAAGAAAATTAAATTAAATATACAAACCAAGGGGGGTGTCTGGCCCAAAGTGGAGGTGTGATTTGAGGAATTCTGGCCCATTAGACTAAGCCTGTTTGACTTTCAGGATTGTGTGCACGTTGGTTGACTGGGGTACACCCTGGATTTCATTCTGTGGCCATTGGATGAGTGATCAAGGCCACTTGGCAAGCTACGCGTGAGGATGCATGATGGACCTTTGGGTGAACGCTGCATGGGAATGTGTTAAAACAAAAATTATCAATTATGTGGGGGGACCTGGGAATCGAACCCAGGTCCCTATGCTTGCAAGACACGTCCTCCACCATCTGAGCTATGCAGCGCCTTTGTTAAATATATACATAACAAATATAATATATGGAAAAAAAAAACAATTATGCTGAGACATTAAAAACGCGCTAAGATTTGAATCTTCCAATTACGCTTGGACAACTGTTGTCTTCTTCATCTTTTTCCTGCAAATACAAACAAGATAGCGGGGGTTTTAAACCCCCACTAAGTATAACTGTGAAAAATAGCGAATAGAAGAGGAATCAATATAAAAAGGGCGCGATAGGTTGGTTGAATTCGTCTGGCCTTGACGAATTCAACCATAGTCATGACGTGATCCAATTTTTCCTTATGCCTAAAGCCCTAATTTGGAGCTTCAGAAACCCTAAGTTTCGTCCATGGTGGATTTTGATCCAGGCAACGTTAGTTCAATTGAACTGCACCAATCGCTTCAGAAGGTAACTATTAGTGTAAATCAAACAAGAAAGCGGATTAAAAGCACGTGAATCATGTTATGCAAGTTTGAAAAATAAGGCAAACTGTATGGCTTGTGTTCTTCAATTCTTTGCGCGTTTGGACTGGTTCTTGATGCTAATAGCTTCCTGGCAATGTCAGCAACGTATTGGAAACAGTTTTTGACCTTGAATTGCCCTGCAAATAGGATTTCAGTTTTCAAGTTTTTATTGAAATTTTGCAAAGTGATTATGGAGTTTCAGCAGCTTTCACGTGTCCTTTTGAGTAGGGTTAGCTCTTGCATATGTATGTGATCAGAATTAGGTCAAAACCTTGGCCCAAAAGTCCATGAATTATGACTTGAATATTTGATTTTCAATTGTGTGATTTTGCAATATTTTTCCATGAAAACCTTGCCAATTATGGATGATTTTCCTTCTTTGATTGAGAAACGGTTTTTCCAGCTTTCCCTGATATGATTTGCTTCACAAAAGATCCAAAAAACATATCTTTTTAATTTTCCTATAATTAAAATCAATTAAATGAATTAATATAAATATAAATTCAATTAATTAATTAATTAAAAATAAGAAAATAAATTATTTTGAGCTCAATGGGTCGTGCATAGGCTTTGGGTAATGTTTCAAGAAAGAATTTGAGGCCCATTAGCATGTTTGAAGCTTTTTAGGCAAAGTTGACTTTTGAAAGTTCCCAAAAATTTCCCAACTTCTCCAATGCATATCTTGCTCAATTTTGAAGCTATGAACATGTTCTTGGACATTTTGGAAAGGTCTTGAAGTCCTCTAACCAATGTCTTTGGTCCCATGTCATTTTGATTTACCAATCTCAAGTTATGGTCTTTGACGTAAAGTGCGTTTTTGTTGACTTTTGAAAATGACCTATAATGTTGAAATTGATAACTTTTTGTGAGAGCATTTCTTGGACTTGGAATGTGAAGATAATTTGTAGGAAATGTCATCCCCTTCAAAGTGAGCATTGGATGGGATTTTTCTGATAAATCATGAAGAAGTTATGCCTTGGTCAATTTGCAGTTGACTTTTCAGCTATCCAAAAATAGAAACTCTTGACACCTTGATGATTTTTGAGCCATTCTTGTGAAATCATGGTCAAGATTTGACCAAATAATGATTGTGGCTTCAAAATGAGATGTTGACCAAAAATTTTGACTTTTGACTGTCAAATGACCATTTTGCCCCTGTAGTTGACTGTGAAGCAATTAGGGTTTTTTGACTGTGCAACTTGATGCTGTGAGTCCTGAAACTTGACATATGAATGCTTGACAATGTATATGGACATATGGGACTTGATTGGACCCTTGGAAATCTCAATTTATTTGCAAGACCCAAAACCCTAATTTTGACTGTGTTAGGAGGCAATTGGACTGTGCAACCTTTGAGAGATTTGAACCATCTGGAGATTGATCTTGGCAAATCTTGAAGAATATGGGAGGGCAAATTTTGGGGTACAACATGACTAATACACAAATTATTCATTGTGCTTATTCTTATCTCATTCAACTCATTGGAAGTAGTTAATAATCATTTAGGGTGTATAAGTGATTGATCAATTTATTAAAATGTATTGATTCTTATTCTGTCATTATATCCCATACGGTTACGCATATCCGATCTTTTCAATAGAGTATCGTTTAGACGATTGGAGATTCCAGGAAGCTTTCGCATATTTTTCTGAAAAAATTTTAAAAAGCGCAAATTATTTTAAACAATCTATTCAACCCCCCTTCTAGATCGATCACATCATCTAACAAGTGGTATCAGAGCACCGATTCATCTGGTTCTTCACATATTACTTTGTAGAATATGGAGAACGATCCAAAAGGGGCTTATACGAGAGCTCCTGTTTATACCGATGAAAACTATAGTTATTGGAATGATTGTATGCGTGCGCATATTAACTCTATTAATAGAAAGATATGGAAAGTTATTGAGGATGGTCCTATGCAAATAACCATGACCAATGAGGATAACATTACCATACCAAAACTGGAAGCACTATGGGATGAGGAAGACGAGAAAAGTATAGCTATGATTGGAAAGGTAGAAATAGGCTTATTACTTCTTTAGGTGTTGATGAATATTTTAGAGTATCACATTGTGCGACTGCTAAAGCAATGTGGGATGCTCTACAAATTTCCCATGAAGGGACAAATGATGTTAAACTTTATAGAATCAATACATTAACTCAAGAGTTTGATCTCTTTCACATGAAGCATGGTGAAACCATTTGTGATATGCAAAAGAGATTTTCTCATATAATCAATCGCTTACACACTCTTGGTCATGTTACTCCCAATGTTGTTGCTACTAACAAAATTTTAAGATGTCTTAATAGGGAATGGAAGCCTAAAGTTACAACAACCAAGGAAGAAAACAATCTAGCTACACTCGACATAACAACACTGTTTAAAAAGCTTCAAGAGCATGAGAAAGAGCTCATCAATCTCAATAAGCATGAGAAAAAGGAAAAGAAGGAAAAACCAAAACACATTGAAAAGAAGTTTGTTGCATTAAAGGCTTCAAGCTCAAAGTCCTCCACCAATAACTCTTGTGTGAGTGATTCTAGTGATGAAGATGAAAGCTCAAGTGAAGACATGGGGATGTTTGTGAGAAAATATCACAAACATCTCCGAAAGAATGAAGTCTAACACTTGGACAAAAATCCCATCAATTATAGAAACCAATCAAAACCTTTAAGACAAGATGAAGGTAAGAAATCTAAATTAAGAGGATCATGTTTTAACTGCGGAAAACCCGGCCACTACAAACCGGAATGCCCGTTGCTCAAGAAAGACAAATTTTAAAAGAGACCTAACAAAGCTAGAAGAGCATACATTGCTTGGGATAGCGATAGTGAAGCCTCAATCAAAAGTGACTCTAGTGACGAAGAAGAAACAATCAACCTTTGCCTCATGGCTCATCAAAAGAAGAAAAGCAATGTAAGTCACTCTAAATATAACCATATTGATAAAATGTCTCACATATAATTGCAAAGAGCTTTTGATACTCTAACAAATGAGGCTAAGGAATATTTTAAACAATTAGCCTCAAATAAGAAAAAAATTTCATACCTTGAGCATAAAGTGTCCAAATCCCAAAAATAATTGGAAGCTCTCAAGGCATCCATGGTAGAGAAAATCAAAACTAATAGCAAAGATGATAAGCTTTATTTGCATGATTGGGCTGGATGTGAAACTTGCTACATTTGACAAAAAGAAGTAAAAACTCTTAAAGCCAAACTCGACAAGGCTTTACAACCCAAAATTACTTTTAGCATTGATAGATCAAATTTCAGAAGTAGTATGATAAATCTATATAAAAAATACACTTATGAAATAAGAGATCCTCCAAGCAAAAGTAACTTGCCGAAAACTCTAACATGTTTATATTGTTGCAAAAGGGGACACACCATTAGCAAATGTCGATTTAGGAGATTTTTGGTTCCTCAAGGAATTTTCAAATGGTTGCCAAAATGCAACTCAAGTATCATTCACACACAAGGACCCAATAAAAATTAGGTACCTACTTCCCTTGTTTAAACTTGTAGGTGGAATGTCTTGAGACTACAGAGAAAAGATGGTTTCTCGATAGTGGGTGCTCAAGACAAATGACGAGCGACATCTCCCTATTTTTTGACTTTGTGGCAAAAAAAAAGGATTTGTTACCTATGGCGACAATAACAAGGGAGCAATACTCGATAAAGGTAGTGTAGGTAATCCCTCTTCTAATACTATCTCAGATGTCCTATTAGTTGATGGTCTTAACCACAATCTTATTAGCATTAGTCAATTATGCGACAAAGGATACAATGTATTGTTTTCAAAAGACTGTTGCATAATTGAACACAATGATAAGAAAGATGATGTGTTCAAAGGCTTGAGGGTAAACAATGTATACATGCTTGACTTGAATAATGTATCTCTAACCGGAACTAAATATCTTATCACTTTAAATTAGGATTCATGGTTGTGGCATAGACATCTAGCTCACTTGAATTTTGATTTGTAAAATAAAGTTGTCTCTAAAGATTTAGTAGTCGGTTTACCAAAACTAAAATTTTCCAAGGATCACTTATGTGATGCTTGCCAAATGGGGAAGCAAACTAGAATCTCGTTTAAATCTAAAACCATTTTTTCTACAACGAGACCTCTTGAACTTCTTCATATGGATATTTTTGGACCATCTAGAATTAAAAGTCTAGGTGGTAACTACTATGTATTTGTTATGGTAGATGACTACTCAAGATTTTGTTGGACAATTTTCTTGGCAAATAAAAGTGACACCTTTCTGGCTTTTGAAAAATTTGTCAAGTTTTCTAAAAACAAATTGAACACTAGCATAATTACTATTCGAAGTGATCACGGTGGTGAATTTGAGAATGATCTCTTTGATAAATTTTGTGAAAAGTACGGTATTGATCATAATTTTTCTGCTCCACGTACTCCTCAACAAAATGGAGTGGTGGAACATAAAAACCGTATTTTAGAAGAACTCGGTAGAACTATGATCAATGAACACCGTCTTCCAAATTACTTTTGGGTTGATTCCATTAACACGATATGTTATGCTTTGAATATGGTTCTAATACGTCCTATTCTAAACAAAACTCCGTATGAACTTTTGAAAGGAAGAAAACCAAATATTTCTCATCTTCACGTCTTCGGATGTAAATGCTTTGTGTTAAATAATGGTAAAGAAAATTTAGGTAAATTTGATTCAAAAGCTGACGAAGGTATCTTTCTCGGATACTCTCAACCAAGCAATGTCTATAGAGTATTTAATAAAAGATTACATATAGTTGAAGAGTATGTACATGTTTCCTTTGATGAATCCGATCCGAAATTATTCAGAAAGGGTAGTTATGATACGGTGGGAGAACTGACTTGGGTGTTTTGTGTTTTATTGAAAATGTTGCGATTAGCAAGAGTCGCCACCGACTTTTCTTTTATCCAAAAGGAAAGGTGAAAAAGCACAGGAAATACCTTTGAGATTGTTTCTTGAGTTCAGGAGGTAGATTATGAAAAGGGAAGGTGTTAGCACCCTTTTCATCCATGATTTTCCATGGGCTCTTAGTTACTTGCTAGATCACTTTCTTTTGTTTGAAAATGTGCTTTGTGTGGTTTTTTTGAAAGTATTTTGAAAAGGCGCCATCGTTTAGGAAAACTTTGTAATGATTCTCATTCGTAATAATGTATACAAAGTGTTGATCTTTTTGAAAATATTTTTAAGTTTGAAAGATGTTTTGAAAGTGTTTGGTGTTTGTTTTGAAAATAGCAAGGATGTTTTAGTTTTGAAATTGAGAAAGTAACTAGGAACATTCTACCTACTCAAAAGTCTTTCATGTTTGTTTCCTCTTTCCTTTGACATTGTTATCTTACCATTGATTTGGTAAGTAACCTTATCTTTGGATGCGAACGGAACAGGAGTGGGTCATTGTTGTACCCCAAAATTTGCCCTCCCATTTTTCAAGAAATCACAACCCTATGGTTTTTCTCAGATTTTCAAGATTGGCTCAGGAATCGATCAGACAAATTTTTCTTTGGAAGTAGATCAAGAATCAGGGTTTTTCTCTCGCATTTCTCAGAAGAAACTGAATTCTCAGAAATTCAATTAACTGTCACATGTTTTCACGTTTTTTTAAGCTTACTGAAAGATTACTGGCTGTTCTCAAGGCCTGTTTATCTGGGACAAGAAATGAGAGTTGAGACTGTCATTTGGAACATTCCATTTTTGTCTGATCAAGGTTAACCAGATAATGCGCGTCTGTTAAGACATTTGCTTGTTAATAGAATGAAATGTTTGCTTGTTTATTAGAATACACAGTGCGTATTTTGATTGGAATACTGTTGCAAGGTTACGAGATTACAGAGTTATTGGATTACTTAGAGTTTAAGATATCTGTATTGGAATTATTGGAATGCAGTTTCAGTTATTTTAATCAGGAATCTTAAAGAATCAGTGAAGACTTGAGGAAAGAATTACAGGTTGCTAACAGTAATGGACTCTTATTGGGTATCAGATGATCTCATAAAGGCTTTCTTCATTTATTTCAGATGTTGTTGCAAAAAATAATTTATTATTCATATGCTTTAAGTTTTACAAACTTATCGTACTTGAAAAAGTAAATTAATACAACTGATTGAAAAAGTCTCCCTAAATTACAAAGAATTGAATCTAAGCCTAAGTTTCCATTGCTCCCATGCTCGCCACAAAGAATTTCTTGCTTCCTCTGCTTTGCCACCATCCAACTTGCGCTCACATGAAAGAAAGACAAAGAGAAAGGGATTAGTACAGTTAATTGAACATGAATAGAATTTTCAAAACAAAAAGAAATAAAATTTTCATCATTAAAGTTTGCCGTTTGGAATCATAGGGATATTTTTCACCACGTTTTTATTTTCCTCTTTGCAAATCACAAGAAGATTTCTCTTCTTGGTTCACAAAGAGAAAAATAAAAAATGCAAGCTGAAGAATGCAAAAGCAAAATTATTCAAATGCAAAGCACAAGGCGCCAAACTGAAAACATAGGCCAAACAAGCAAGTAACACAGCAGGCGCGCAAAAGCATGGAAAACTAAACATTGCAGAAAGGCAGTAACAATGCAACATACAAGGCAATGGGACAAATCAACCAAACTGGATGCAAACCAAACATTGCAGCAAGGCAGTAACAATGCAGCATACAAGGCAATTGGACAATGCAACAATACAAGCAAGCTAGACAATAGCAGCAGGCGCGCAAATTACAAGTTGGACAATGCAGCAATACAAACAAGCTAGCACAATAGCATACAAATAGCATAAGAAAGTACGAATGCAGACAGTAGCACATCAGGTAAAGGAAAACTGTATGGTAAACCAAACAACAAGCAAAGCTTGCTGCAAAAGCTTTTCATCATTTCCCAAAAGCTTGGCAAACTTTTCAGAAAAAAAAGGGAAAAAGCATTTCTGCTTTATCATTGAGAGAGGAGAGAGAGGAGAGATATCACCTAAATTGGTGAAAGGTACAACTTGGCCATCCTGTCCACAAAATTGTCACAAGTCACAAAACAAAAGAGAAAAAGGATAAAGCCATCAAACTGCAAGAAGAAAAGATAACAGTTTTGTCAAAAATAAAAGGAGCTTGTAAAACAACAAATCTCCCAACTATTAATAAAGTCAAGAAAATCCTCCGAACTATCTAAAAAAAACAACCTGTTAAACCAGTTTCAAAACAAGCCACAATGGTGACAACAGGGAAAAACCTTTCCTACATCCCAACATTTCATCAACATCACAAAAAAACTGCAAAAGCCTTAAAACTGCAACAACCACCAACCACAAAACCCGTGTAACATTTTCAAACACAAAAAACTCCCAGCCTGTTAACCAAAATATGTCAAACCAAGCCGCAAAATATCCAAGCCAAAACTGTTACAACAAAACTGTAATAAGCCTGTCAAACTATAACAACAACAAACAACAACATTTCAAAATGGCATAACAAGTTTCAACAACCCAAACCTTTTAAACCAGCCAGCAACACCAAAAAACCTGCACATTCAAGCTGCAAAATGTTCTCAAGTTTCCAAAACCTTCAACTGTAAAACCAAAGCCTACAAACTCAATAAACATTCCAAACTCAGTTCAAACAACCTTCAGTAACTCAAACCAACAATCATTCTCAAGCTAGCATACGATCTAAACACACAAACAAAGTCTCGGTTTAATCATCATCAACTACCAACGAAACGAAGTTTCAGAAATCATCATCAACAAAAACTACCAACAAAACCAAGTTTCAGAAGCATCATCAAAGTTTCAGAATCAAAAAATCATCAACAAAAGCAGAAGCATTACCATCATCATTCAAGTTCAAGGAAAAGAAGGAATACCAAAAGTGCACATCCATCATCATTTCTTCTCCTCACGCCTCTGGTCACCAGGGAGCTTTATTCTTCCATCTCCCCTCTCCTTTTCTTTTCACAGAGAAAATCCCACAGGTATGACCACTTCATATTCCTCCAACTCATTGACTGCATCTTATACATATAACACAATAGTTTAAGCAACTAAACATGAACAAAGCATGTGAATCAACGAAACTGCTAAATTAAAAAAGAAACCGAACCATACCGTTTAAGCAAAGCTATTGATCGTTAGGAGGAGGTGAGAGAAGGAGAGAGAAGGAGAGAGCGCTCCGACAACCGTAGGCGAAGGGAAGATCATAGAGGCGTTGAGTGAGAAAGAGATGAAGAGAGAATGAAGGGTATGATGCCGCTGTGAGGAACGCATATAAACCTTAATAAAAAAAACCTAATCAAAATTATGCAAGCTTAAGGATATTGGGCCGTTTCTGGCCAAGAAGCTCTCCAGCCCATGAGTTTGCTAGCTCGCACCCCCCATTCTAACTTTTATTTTCCCTTTTTTTATGTTTCAACAACAATATGTCTTTGGGCTTAACCTTAACATCCACAACCCTAAAGCCCATTCTTACCTTTTTTTTAATTTACTTCTTTTGTTAACATTTTCATAAAAAAATCAATACTTTTTTTATCAAACTAAATTAATCTTGAAATTAATTTTCTTTTTTAATTTATCTTTGCTAATTTGTTACATTTAAGAAAATACCAAAAGAATTAGTTTAGTTAATTTTCTTTTTCTTCTTTTAATTTATCTTTTTTTATTTACTTTGTTAAAAATATACTAGTAACATATTAAAACTTCATTTTGTAAAATAAATTTTATTTTCTTAATTAGTTTTATTTTAATCATTTTCTTTTTATTATTTTTCTTACACATAATGAAAATACCAAAAAAACTTTTAAATTAACCTAATTAGTTTGCTTTCTTTAAACTTTTTTAATTATTTAATAAAAATAATAAAATATTTAATCTTTCTTTTTAGAATATATCTTATTTATTTATTTTTAAGTAAATACATGCATTTCATACTTTATTGATTTCTTCATTTGTTATAGCTTTATATTAAAACGCACGACAATTCAATTTGGTTGTAATATTTGGACATCGCTATTTGTTATGAGATTCATCCCCATTTGAAATAATTGTACCCCCATTCCCAAATAATTTTGTAATAGCTTAGACTTTTAATTCTCGCAATTTATTGCTTTCAATATACTGTGTAGTAATTAGGCGTGTATGGCAAGATTAAAAAATCAATCGCTAGATGACCTAATCCAAGAATAAATAACTTGAAATCAATACACTTCTCACAAGCGCACCTCTAGGGTAACCTCGCTTGTTGCCTCGGAAATACAATCATGTCCCTCGAATATGAGACACTCTAGCAAATGACCCTTTGAGAAACAAAGATCGTAGTCCCTCGATGACCCTCGATGTTGCCTTCGATAAAATGATCTCGTCCCCTACAAAATTGCTAGAGCGTCTCACAAGTTGCTTTCAATGATTGTATGCGATGACCCGCGCCTGTCCCGTTTAACATCCAAACACAAGTTTGTTTACCAAATGAAATGGTAAAACAACAATGTCAAAGGATTAAAAATGTGTAGGAAAGATCTTTGAGTTAGGGTAGACAAACTCCTAGTTACTTGATCTCTCGCAAACCATCCTTACTATTTTCAAACACACATCACAACACAATTTCAAAACATTTCCCAAAACAAACTTTCAAACATTGAAATACCTTTTCAAAAGAGAAACACCTTTGTATATATTCAAACAAGAATCATTACAAAGTTGCCACAACGATGGCCTCTTTTCAAAACATTTTCAAAACCACACACAAAGCACCATTTAAAACAATTGAAAAGCAAAAGCAAGTGATCTAAACAAGTAACTAAGAGCCCATGGATAACCATGGATGAAAAGGGTGCTTGCACCTTCCCTTTTCATAATCTACCCCCCCCCCCCCGAACCCAAGAAAACATCTCAAAGGTCTTTCCTGTGCTTTTTGACCTTTCCCTTGGATAAAATAAAAAGTCGGTGGTGACTCTTGCTAAACCGAAACATTTGTGAACACAAATGCAAAACCTCAAGTCAGTTCTCCCACCGTATCACAAAACTGGTGACTCTGCTGGGGAAGATTCTAAAAGTGGGGTTACCGTAGGGTTTAGATCACCTTTACATGCTTACCTTGTTTGATTTGATTGCTTTACATTTGGTTCTATTGCTTGGGTTTAAAATCCTCTACCCGGATTTGGGAAACATTCATAGGTAAATAGCAATATATTGTGGAAACTGTGCGGGGTATGTCGACATGGTTGAAGCAATAGCTATATTAGTGCGACATATTTGTGGGTACCGGTAGCCTTTGAGTCAATCAAAGAGAATACGGGGCCGCTGAGTGATGTCATGAAGCACTAATGGACTTTTAGAACCTTTACTTGACCATCTTGGCCTTTTTAGGGGTAGTGAGATGACCGGCTTTGGTGCAGTCCGAAGTTGGTAGATACTCGATACTACACTCATTGAGGGTTATTTTCTTGGAATATTTCGGTCGCCAGTAAAGTGGCTAAACTGAAACAATGAACACAGAAAATAATCCAGTGATATTGAGCTCCTTAGAACCTGGTTACTATTTATAGGACAGGTTGAGCCAACTGAACTTCAAGAGGGTACTTACCTATGAAACCCCATGCAAGCCTGAAATTAGGAACTTGTGTGATTTTCTTGTACATATACTTGTGCATACATCATGAACATCATGAAGCATCATATGCATACACTAACTAGTTCAAGGGTTGGATCTTCATCTTTGTTCCTGTTTTGTAGGTAATGGAATCACTTCGCAGGAAAACTATTTAGGTCAACCTTGTGAGAATCCCTCCTCTACTCAAGGAGCTTGCTTCCAAGATTCCAGAGAATTCTCCCTTTAGTGAAAGACATGGTAGACTTCTCAACTTGGTCAACTCCAACATTGAAGAAGACATGGTGAAAGTTCTCTTACAGTTCTTTGACCCCCTACACCATTGCTTTACATTTCCTGATTACTAACTAGTGCCTACTTTGGAGGAATTTTCTCAACTCACGAGGATTCCTATTCTCCATCAACTACCCTACAACGGTACAGAAAGAGAGCCAAAGCCTGAATATGTTTCTCAAGCCTTACACTTGCAACCATCTGACATCAAAGGTCATTGGGAAACCAGAAGTGGTGTCAAGGGTTTCTTGGCAAAGTTTCTATTTGAGAAGGCACAAGACTGCTGGAATTCTCTAGATCTACAAGCTTTTGAGGAGATTGTGGCACTTCTCATCTATGGGTTGGTCTTGTTCCCAAATCCTGATCAGCTTATAGATGTGAATGCTGTCAAGATTTTCATATCTCGGAATCCTGTGCCTACATTGCTTGGGGATACCCTCCACTCATTTTACACACGAACAATGAGGAAAAGAGGTGTTCTCATGTGTTGTACTCCTATGCTAGAAAGGTGGTTTATTTCTCACCTTCCCCAATCAGTCTTGAAGAATGAACAAGTCTTGAGGTGGTCACAACGATTGATGACTCTTACACATTCTGATGTTCATTGGTGTTCTCGGTCCAGAGAAAATGTCATCATCATTGATCATTGTGGGGAATTCCCTAATGTCCCATTACTTGGCATTAGGGGAGGCATTACCTACAACCCCTGTTTGGCTCTAAGACAATTTGGGTATGCCCGAAGGGATGGCCCTCATGACATGCTGATTTCAGACTTGGTTTTTGACTTCGACAACAATGCTCAAGGACTTCGACAAAGGTTTATCCGAGCTTGGAGGATGCCCAACAAAGTGGACAGTAAGACACTGGGACACAAGAATTCCACCCCCCTTGAGCCTTACCTCAAGTGGGTACGAACCCGCACCCAGAGTCTTATAATGCCTTACCCCTACATTCTCCCTGTGATCAAAGAGCCTGTTATGGAAGGAGAGGTTCCATACACCCTCCTACATCCTGACATGCCAACATCATTGGAAGATTTGCAAAAGAGTTGGATACAGCTCAAGAAAGAACGAGACACTTTTGAAGCCAGCTTCTACGCCAGTGAGAAAAAGGTTTTGGAACTTACTCGTCAACTCCATGAAGAGCAGACTCTCAACACCTACATCGCACCAAAGAGGATGCGCAACCTCTTTTTACATTAGGATTTTGTAATATTTTGCCCATGGGGCATTTATGTAGTAACAAATTTCATCTTATTATGACGTGTGTTCTTTTTGTTTGAAACAACTTTGAATTTCTGAATCCTTGAATGCATTATATGAATACATATCATTCATCATATGCATAAACCGGTCTTCACACCAGGTTTCCTTATCTCTTTGCTGTTTATTTCAGCAAGATGGATATAGAGCAGACGGTCAAAGACTTACAAGCGCAGAATTCACAGTTCCAACAACTCCTCATGACCTTGGAAAAGGGTCAAGAGGATCTTAAAGCACTGTTAGAGAAAGGAAAGGAAAAAGAGAAAAAGAAAAAGAAAAGAGTTGGTGTGGCTACTCTAGGTAGAAGATTTGAGAACTAAGCTAGAAGGGTCCTGGATTTCCCCTCAACATCTGATGAAGGGATGGGTAAAGGAAAGGGAGCTGCAGTACCATCTGAGTCTGAGGTTGAAGAAGAGGAAGAAGAGGATAAAGACTATTCTGAGCAGCAGTACCCTCCTGCAGACGACAAGTACAAGAATCTGGAGGAACGTCTGGAAGCTATGGAGGTACAAAGAGTGCTTGGGATGGACTTCGAAGAGCTAGGGTTGGTTGTTGGGATTGTGATTCCCCCTAAATTCAAGGTGCCTACGTTTGCTAAATACGATGGTTTATCTTGTCCGAAGATGCACCTACGGTCTTACGTTAGAAAAATCCAACCTCTATCTTCTGATAAGGATCTGTGGGTCCACTTTTTTCAAGATAGTCTTTCGGGGATGCAATTAGATTGGTTGTACCAGCTTGAGAGATCTGATGTACACAATTGGGAGGATTTGGCTGCTGCCTTCTACAGACAATACCAATATAATGCAGACTTAGCACCTACTCGTACTCAATTACAGAGTATGGGTATGGTCTCTAATGAAGGCTTTAAGGAGTATGCCCAAATTTAGAGGGACTTGGCTAGAAGGGTGCAACCACCATTTTCTGAAAGGGAGCTTGTTGATATGTTTTTGGGGACACTGTCAGGTCCATTATTTAATCACCTAATAGGGAGTTCATCTGCGGGGTTCACCGAGTTAATTCTGACTGGTGAAAGAGTCGAAGCTGGCATCAAAAGCGGTAAAATTCAAAAAGATACATCTGCTTCCGCTGCTGTCAAAAAACCTTTTCCAGCCAAGAAAGAGGTGTCAGATGTTTACTCTTAGAGAGGCCAAGGAAGAGTGGAGCGCCGGCCAGCGGTTGGGGCTGTAATGATTCAAAAGACTGCAGCTGATCATCCTAGAAACGATCAACCTAGAACCAACCAGCAAAGAGTGGAAAGGCCACAACGACAATATACCCGGATAAACATGACACCTGCTCAGGTTCTCCCCATCTCCTAAAGTTAAACCTTACAACCTTGAGAGAGGCACCAAAGAATACAAATACAACTTCTCCGCATTACCATCCCAACTCCAAGTGTGCTTATCATTCAGATAGCATAGGGCACGACACCAACAATTGTTGGGCCCTCAAAAACAAGATCCAGGATTTAATTGATGCCAAGGAGGTGGAATTCGACGCGCCCGAAAAGCTAAATGTGATCTCCGCTCCAATTCCAAAGCACGGTCACAATACCCATGCTATCGAAGAGGATTTGTATGTTGCTGTTGTTGATGACTTAATGACCCCTTTACCAATAATCAAGATGAATCTGTTGAAAGCCGGGATTTTCCCAGGCTGTGAAAAAGATTGTTACCGTTGTTCGTCCCTACAATCCGACTGTCTGTTATTGAAGTTAGGCATCCAACGCCTAATGGATAATCAAGAAATCCTCTTTGAGAAAACTCCTGTTACTCCTGTTACTCCAACTCCTATCAACGATGTTGCTATAATTACCATTTCCGCCAGTATTTCCGAGGTCTCCAAAAGACCTGTTAAGATTACACCCGATCCAAAATTTGTACCTCTGAAGATTACTATGCCGGGGCCTATCCCATACAAGTCCAATAAATCAATACCGTGGAATTATGGAGGAGAGATCTTCTACCACGGTGTTAAGCAGATTAAATCAGTCGAAGAAGATTCCGATGAAGAGACTCCTGATATAGGAAATATTGCGGGGACGAGTAAGATCACCCGCAGCAGAAGAATTTTCTCTCCGGAGATTGCTCCTCCAAGGGCAATCTTTAGACCCTCAAATGCTCCTAAGGTTACTCCTGTGCCAGTCAACATCTCTGTGCGAAGTCCAATTATTGAAGAAATTATTACTCCCGTAGTTGTACCCTCTACTGTTGCTGCTGATAAAGGTAAGGGGATCCAAGAAGCGCCCGTCAAGACGAGGGCTCAGCCTTTGGTCATCCCCGAGACCACTCAAAAGGAAATGGAGGAGATTTTAAAAATAATTAAGAATAACGACTATGATGTCGTAGAACAAATAGGGCAAACCCCTTCAAAAATCTCTATGCTGGCCCTATTGCTCTGTTCTGAGGCTCATGCCAAAGCCTTGATCAAATTCCTGAAGACGGCCCACGTGCCTCAAGAAACTTCTGCGGATCAGTTTCAAGAGTGTGTAGCTAGCCTTACAGCCGATAATGGTCTTGGTTTCTTCGATGCTGACTTAACATTTAAAGGGAGAAAGCATAACGACGCCCTGCATGTCTCGATGAAATGCAGAGGGACGACTCTGGCACACGTCTTGGTTGATACTGGGTCCTCTTTAAATGTCTTGCCAAAGAAAGCATTTGACAGATTGGACTGTGAAGGTTTGACCCTAAAGCCCATTAATATCATTGTCAAAGCCTTTGAGGGCTCTAAGAGGATGGTTCACGGAGAAGTGGACATCCCGATCAAAGTGGGTACATAAACTTTCAACTCTACATTTTATGTGATGGACATCCGGTCCTCCGACTCTTGCTTGTTGGGAAGATCCTGGATCCATAACGCTGGGGCCGTCACTTCTTCTTTGCACCAAATGCTCAAATACCCAGTCCAGGGTAAAATTATAACAGTTCATGGTGAGGAGGAGTATATGATAAGCCACCTTAACTCTTTCCGCTATATGGAGTTAGATGGTGAATTCATAGAACCCCTTTCCAACACTTTGAAGAGGATTCTCCTGAAGTTGCGGCAGCCAAGACAATGACTTATGTACCCATCATTACCAAGCCTGTGTCCCGGATGTCATCCCTTAAAGATGCGAAGGCTGTGATCGAGGAAGGAGGAAGCACAGTATGGGATCAGCTACCAGATTTTCCTTTCAAGACAAATAAGTTTGGCTTGGGTTTCACTGCTGCTAGTCAGAAGGCTGTGCGTTGCTCCCGGGCTGGAGGACCACCATTAAAAACCACTCATCATGGAGTTCATGCTTTGGAGGATGGTGAAGATGAGAGAAACTTTGAAGATTGGATTTTCTCGACTATTGAAGGAGGACTAAACAACTGGGAGGCGAAAGACTTTGTTCCCATTACTTTCATAAATTAGTGATTTATCTTTCGAACATTTCTGTTGGTCTGTAATAATTATTAAACAATTTGTACACTCTTTTTGCCTTGTGTCTTACCCGGGGCATATAGGTCCATTTGTAAGGGCTTGATTTTTTCATCTTCATATGCCATTTTTAATGAATCATGGACGTTTTCATATATAAACTTTTGTGTTCATTTTCTTTCTTTTTACATTTTATTTTGTTTAAAGGTGGCTATCCCTTACACACACCCACAATCACAAAATGCAGGTACCCATCCACTCCGAATTCCATGGGTAACAATTCTACTATGGCCTTCAGGGACTCTGAAGATCTGGTCAATCATGCTGAATACGAAGGTATTGAAGATAGTGAAGTGCCTGGAGAGTTGGCTAGACTTCTACAATAGGAAGAAAGGGTTATTCTGCCCCATGAAGAGCTGTTAGAGACTATCAATTTGGGTACTGCCGAAGACAGAAAAGAGGTTAAAATGGGTGCCAACCTAAAGCCAAATGTCAAAGAGCGTTTAGTTCAGCTGTTGAATGAATATGTTGAGATCTTCGCCTGGTCCTATGAAGACATGTCGGGACTCGATACAGATATTATGGTTCACCGTCTCCCTACAAGAGAAGACTGTCCACTAATTAAACAGAAATTCCGCCGAATGAGGCCCGATATGTCCGAAAAGATCAAAGCCGAAGTAATGAAGAAGTTCAATGCTGGCTTTCTTGCTGTTACTTCCTATCCACAATGGGTTGCTAACATTGTGCCCATACCTAAGAAGGACGGCAAAGTGAGAATATGTGTGGATTACAGAGACTTAAACAGGGCTAGCCCTAAAGATGACTTTCCACTACCGCACATTGACATCTTGGTTGACAATACAACTCAACATAAGGTATTTTCCTTCATGGATGGATTTTCAGGGTACAACCAGATCAAAATGGCCCCCGAAGACATGGAGAAGACTATTTTTGTTACGCAGTGGGGTACCTTCTGCTATAAAGTGATGCCATTCAGACTGAAGAATGCCAGGGCAACCTATCAACGATCCATGGTAGCTTTGTTTCATGACATGATACATCATGAGATTGAATTCTACGTAGACGACATGATAGCCCTTTCACAAACAGAAGAAGAACACCTCAACCATCTGCAAAAGTTGTTTGTCAGATTGAAGGAGTATAAGCTTAGACTGAACCCTAGCAAGTGCACTTTCGGAGTCAGGTCCGGTAAACTCTTGGGATTCATCGTCAGCAACAAAGGCATTAAGGTTGATCCTGCCAAAGTCAAAGCCATACAAGCAATGTCTTCCCCCCGCACTGAAAAGGAGGTAAGAGGTTTCTTAGGACGCCTAAATTACATTGCAAGGTTCATTTCTCACCTAACATCTACCTGTGAACCAATCTTCAAGCTGTTGAAGAAAGATCAGGTGGTTGAATGGAATGATGACTGTCAAGTTGCTTTCGATAAAATAAAGGATTATTTGCTAGAACCTCCTATATTGATGCCACTCGTCGAAGGAAGGCCACTAATCATGTATTTAACTGTTTTGGATAATTCAATGGGGTGCGTACTGGGCCAACATGACGAGTCTGGCCGAAAAGAGCATGCCATTTATTACCTTAGCAAAAAGTTTACCGACTGTGAGACTCGCTACTCACAGCTCGAGAAAACTTGCTGCGCTTTGGTATAGGCTGCTCGCCGGCTAATGCAGTATATGTTGACACAGACCACTCTGCTGATTTCTAAAATGGATCCGATCAAGTACATATTCGAAAATCCTGCTTTATCTGGAAGAATCGCTAGATGGAAAATGATCCTGACTGAGTATGATATCCAGTATACAACCCAAAAAGCTATAAAGGGGAGTGTACTAGCTGACCATCTAGCTCATCAAGCTGTCGAAGATTACCAATCCATGAAGTTCGACTTCCCCGACGAAGACATTATGACATTGGACAACATTGAAGGTAACGGACCGTATGACGGACCTGAACAAGGATCCCGATGGACCCTGTACTTTGATGGTGCTTCAAATGAACTTGGCAACAATATCGGTGCGGTAGTTATCTCTCCAGAAGGTTGCCATACACCTTTCACTGCTAGACTCTGCTTCAGCTGCACCAACAACATGGCCGAGTATAAAGCTTGCATCTTTGGTCTCAAGGCTGCAATCGACTTAGGAATCAAATCTTTGGTTGTGTTTGGAGACTCAGTTTTGGTTATCAGTCAGATCAAAGGAGAGTGGGACACTAAACATCCCAATCTCATCCCGTACAAAGAACATGTCCTGACATTGTTACCTCATTTCGAGCAGATTATCTTTGAGCACTTCATGCGAGAAGAAAATCAGCTAGCGGATGCCCTAGCTACAATGTCGTCCATGTTTAAACTTAACTGGGATAATGAGGCTCCCCAAATCACCATTGAGCGGATGGACGAACCTGCACATTGTCACGAGATTAATACCGAAGAAGTAGTGGACCGACCCTGGTTTCACGAAGTCAAAAGGTATCTCGAGACTCGAGAATGCCCTGAAGGAGCTTCAGTCAACGACAAAAAGTTCTTAAGGATATTTTCTGCCAAGTTCTTCCTGAGAAATGGTATCCTATACAAGCGCAACCATGATTGCGTTCTGCTTCGTTGTGTGGACAAGGTTGAAGCTGAGCAGATCATGACTGAGCTGTATAATGGTACTTTTGGCACCCACTTGAGTGGACATACGATGGCTAAGAAGATTCTAAGGGCAGGCTACTACTGGTCTACCATGGAAGCTGACTGTCATCAACATTCTCGTACTTGTCACAAATGCCAAATCTATGCAGACAAGGTGCATATACCTCCAGTTCCTCTCAATGTCTTAACAACTCCTTGGCCATTCGCAATGTGGGGTATCGACATGATTAGAGAGATCAAGTCTACAACATCCAATGGACATCGCTTCATCCTGGTGGCTATTGATTACTTTACCAAGTGGGTCGAAGCAGCTTCTTTCGCCTCCGTTACAAAGAATGTGGTTGCCCGTTTCATCAAGCAGAACCTCATATGCCGATATGGTATCCCCGACCGGATCATCACGGACAACGGTACAAACCTGAACAACAATATAATCACCTCTCTGTGCGAACAGTTCAAGATTCAACATCACAATTCATCTCCCTATCGGCCAAAGATGAACGGTGTTGTCGAAGCTGCGAACAAAAATATCAAGAAGATCATTCAAAAGATGACAGTCACCTACAAGGACTGGCATGAGATGTTACCGTTTGCTCTGCACGGGTACCGTACCACGATGTGAACATCAACTGGGGAAACACCCTTTTCTTTGGTATATGGCATGGAAGCTGTTTTACCTATGGAAGTTCAGATTCCTTCCCTGAGAATCATGAGAGATGCTGGTTTGAGTGAAGACGATTGGATTCAGACCCGGCTTGATCAACTTAACTTGATTGACGAGAAGCGACTTACTGCTGTTTTTCATGGTCAGACATATCAAAAACGGATGATCAGGGCTTTCAACAAGAAAGTCAGGCGCCAAGTATATCAAGTCGGAGATCTTGTAATCAAGTGGATCATCTTGCCGCAAAGTGATCCCAGGGGAAAATGGACCCCTACCTATGAAGGACCATTTGTGATCAAAAGCATCTTTTCTGGTGGGGCTATGATTCTAACCACCATGGACGGTGACGACCTGCCGCACCCTGCAAACGCAGACATAGTCAAAAGATACTACGCATAAACGACCCGACAAGTTGAAAACCTGAAAGGGCAACTTGGGCAAAAATGGGCATCCCGGTGAATCGAAAACCCGAAAGGGAAATTCAGGCAAAAATTAGGGATAAAACAAAAAATCTGTACACCCGGCAAGTTGAAAACCCGAAAGGGCGACTTGGGAAAAAAAGGGTTTCCTGGTGGATCGAAAACCCGAAAGGGCGGTCCAGGCAAAAGTTAGGGAATTAAAGCGTATGACTATGTCTTGTCGGATCACTTTAAGGACAATCTCTTCACGGACAAGCTCCAGGCTTCTGATCAATCCAATCATCTACAGACGAAGCAACGAAGGGACAAGATACTCAGAGTTACGAAGGCTATAGCAGAATGGGAACCCCATGGAATTTTTACACATAGCCATCTTTCTTTGTATAAATGTTTCTCAATTTTATGACAACATTCTCTTACTAGGATGTCTGTCTCCTTTGTACAAAATACTTACACAAAGTTAATACAAAGATACTTCAAAGTGCAAAAAACTATTTGCCTTTTCTTTTCTTTTTACACTTGTGCTTTATTTGAAAACGTCCAATGATTTATTAAATGAGCATATGCATTTAAATATAATCACTGCTTACAAATAAAACGAAATGAGAAAGAATAATTGCTGATAGGTTGAAAGTATAGCAAAACGTATTTAGGCTATTCCAGGAGAAATCCCCTGCAGTACATCATCCAGATCCTCGGCGGAACTAAAGCCTTGAAATACATATCCCCAGCGGAGTTAAGTTTCTAAAATCCCCATATGAGTTGAGCTACCAACTCCCAATCCCTAGTGGAGCAAAACTTTGAACTACAGATCCTCAGTGAAGATGAAACTTTCTTCCCCAACAAAGTCAAATCTTCAAACTTTAAACCCTAGCAGAAACCATCCAGTTTCTTCCAATTTCCCCGGTGAGTCACTTTAAAACCAGATAATTCCCCAGAGAGTTATCCTAAAACCCTCTTCCCCAGCGAAGTCAAATTATCGATCCATAACGGAAACCATTTAGCGTCTCCAGATTCTCCAGCAAGTTGTCTTAAAATCTGAGAATCAACCAGATAACAGTTAAATTTTGTCTTATCCCCAACCTAGGATAATTTCCCAGTAGATTGGCACACCACCCAGGCTCCTACCATCCCCAGTAGTAAGTATTTCCCCTAGAGTCCCGAGCTTACTCTCCAGCAGGATAGCTATTCCCCACAGAGTTTTTACTCCCCAACCGAATGGAGATTCTCATCCTTGATTCTCTAGTGGAGTTACCAGAGCCTTCTTTACTCTCAGCACAAAATTGTCAGAATTTTTAATTCCCCTAGCAGATTGAAGATTCTCATTCTTAATTCCCCGTGGAAGTTGTCAAAGTTTTGATAATCTTCAGCAGTCAAAGATTTTGAACCTCCGGCAGTGGTCAAGGATTTATTTTCCCCAACAGCAGTCAAGGATTTATTTTCCTCAGTAAGACAGCAAATCAGCTTACATGCGCATACATTACATTCATATATCATAAACATTGATAAAACAAATATATTGCATCATACATTTCATGCAACATAACTTTGTGTTTCAGCTAATATTTTACCCTTTTCAGGATAAGATTAACAAGCTACTGGTATAAGATCATGAAAATAGTTTACGGATGCTCCAAACATGGATGCTAATCTATCGCTTGTTCAGATTCAGCTCAGAAAACAGCCTATAGATGCTCCAGACACGGATGTTAATCTATTGCTTATTCAAATTCAAGGATCATGAAAACAGTTTACGGATGCTCCAAACTTGGATGCTAATCTATCGCTTGTTCAGATTCAGCTCAAAAAACAGCCTAGAGATGCTCCAGACACGAATGCTAATCTATTGCTTATTCAAATTCAAGGATCATGAAAACAGTTTACGGATGCTCCAAACATGGATGCTAATCTATCTCTTGTTCAGATTCAGCTCAGAAAATAGCCTAGAGATGCTCCCGACACGGATGCTAATCTACTGCTTATTCAAATTCAAGGATCATGAAAACAGTTTACGGATGCTCCAAACATGGATGCTAATCTATCGCTTGTTCAGATTCAGCTCAGAAAACAGCCTAGAGATGCTCCAGACACGAATGCTAATCTATTGCTTATTCAAATTCAAGGATCATGAAAACAGTTTACGGATGCTCCAAACATGGATGCTAATCTATCGCTTGTTCAGATTCAGCTCAGAAAACAGCCTAGAGATGCTCCACACACGAATGCTAATCTATAGCTCATTCAAATTCAAGGATCATGAAAACAGTTTACGGATGCCCCAGACATGGATGTTAATCTATCGCTTGTTCAGATCCAGCTTCAGAAAACAATTTATAGAGGCTCCAGACATGGATGCTATCCTATTGCTTATTCAAGATCCCCAGCTCAGAGACGTTCCAGACATGGATACCTTTCTGATACTCATTCTTTCACCTACAACGTACAATTCAACAAACATTCTTGGATGACATCTTTAAGCCCATCTTCGACAAGATTCTGTCACATCTCCAAATGGCATCTTTAAGCCCATTCCCTCAACTATGCTTTGACAAGTGCAAATTTATGGGCACTCTAGTGTCCAATCATCTTTTACCTTCAAGTCGCGAACGAAAAACTCGCCGATCTAACTCTTCAGGTTCAAGAAGATTGAACAGAGGCA
The DNA here is from genome assembly GCA_948472305.1 of Vicia faba. Lineage (NCBI taxonomy): Eukaryota > Viridiplantae > Streptophyta > Magnoliopsida > Fabales > Fabaceae > Vicia > Vicia faba. The sequence goes on from OX451741.1 coordinate 555,895,400, forward strand.
GCTGTTGTACCCCAAAATTTGCCCTCCAATTTTTCAAGAAATCACAACCCTAGGGTTTTTCTCAGACTTTCAAGATTGGCTCAGGAATCGATCAGACAAATTTTTCTTTGGCAGTAGATCAAGAATCAGGGTTTTTCTCTCGCATTTCTCAGAAGAAACTGAATTCTCAAAAATTCAATTAACTATCACATGTTTTCACGCTTTTTTAAGCTTACTGAAAGATTTTTGGCTGTTCTCAAGGCCTGTTTATCTGGGACAAGAAATGAGAGATGAGACTGTCATTTGGAACATTCAGTTTTTGTCTGATCCAGGTTAACTAGATAATGCGCGTCTGTTAAGACATTTGCTTATTAATGTAATGAAATGTTTGCTTGTTTATTAGAATACACAGTGCGTATTTTGATTGGAATACTGTTGCAAGGTTACGAGATTACAGAGTTATTGGATTACTTAAAGTTTAAGTTATCTGTATTGGAATTATTGGAATGCAGTTTCAGTTATTTTAATCAGGAATCTTAAAGAATCAGGGAAGACTTGAGGAAAGAATTACAGGTTGCTAACAGTAATGGAATCTTATTGGATATCAGATGATCTCATAAAGGCTTTCTTCATTTATTTCAGATGTTGTTGCAAAAAATAATTTATTATTCATATGCTTTAAGTTTTACAAACTTATCGTACTTGAAAAGTAAATTAATATAACTGATTGAAAAAGTCTCTCTAAATTACAAAGAATTGAATCTAAGCCTAAGTTTCACTTGCTCCCATGCTCGCCACAAAGAATTTCTTGCTTCCTCTGCTTTGCCACCATCCAACTTGCGCTCACATGAAAGAAAGACAAAGAGAAAGGATTAGTACAGTTAATTGAACATGAATAGAATTTTCAAAACAAAAAGAAAGAAAATTTTCATCATTAAAGTTTTCCGTTTGGAATCAGAGGGCTATTTTTCATCACGTTTTTATTTCCTCTTTGCAAATCACATGAAGATTGCTCTTCTTGGTTCACAAAGAGAAAAATAAAAAATGAAAGCTGAAGAATGCAAAAGAAAAATTATTCAAATGCAAAGCACAAGGCGCCAAACTGAAAACATAGGCCAAACAAGCAAGTAACACAGCAGGCGCGCAAAAGCATGGCAAACTAAACATTGCAGCAAGGCAGTAACAATGCAGCATACAAGGCAATGGGACAAAGCAACCAAACTGGATGCAAACCAAACATTGCAGCAAGGAAGTAACAATGCAGCATACAAGGCAATTGGACAATGCAACAATACAAGCAATCTAGACAATAGCAGCAGGCGTGCAAATTACAAGTTGGACAATGCAGCAATACAAGCAAGCTAGCACAATAGCATACAAATAGCATAAGAAAGTACGAATGCAGACAGTAGCACAACAGGTAAAGGAAAACTGTATGGTAAACCAAACAACAAGCAAAGTTTGCTGCAAAAGCTTTTCATCATTTCCCAAAAGCTAGGCAAACTTTTCAGAAAAAAAAGGGAAAAAGCATTTCTGCTTTATCATTGAGAGAAGAGAGAGAGGAGAGATATCACCTAAATTGGTGAAAGGAACAACTTGGCCATCCTGTCCACAAAACTGTCACAAGTCACAAAACAAAAGATAAAAAGGATAAAGCCATCGAACTGCAAGAAGAAAAGATAACAGTTTTGTCAAACATAAAAGGAGCTTGTAAAACAACAAATCTCCCAACTGTTAACAAAGTCAAGAAAATCCACCCAACCGTCTAAAAAAACAACCTATTAAACCAGTTTCAAAATAAGCCACAACTGTGACAACAGGGCAAAACCTTTTCAACATCCCAACATTTCATAAACATCACAAAAAACCAGCAAAAGCCTTAAAACTATAACAACCACCAACCACAAAACCTGTGTAACATTTTCAAACACAAAAAACTCCCAGCCTGTTAACCAAAATATATCAAACCAAGCCGCAAAATATCCAAGCCAAAACTGTTACAACAAAACTGTAACAAGCCTGCCAAACTATAACAACAACAAACAACAACATTTCAAAATGGCATAACAAGTTTCAACAACCCAAACCTTTTAAACCAGCCAGCAACACCAAAAAACCTGCACATTCAAGCTGCAAAATATTCTCAAGTTTCCAAAACCTTCAACTGTAAAACTAAAGCCTACAAACTCACCAAACATTCCAAACTCAGTTCAAACAACCTTCTGTAACTCAAACCAACAATCATTACCAAGCTAGCATACGATCTAAACACACAAACAAAGTCTCTGTTTAATCATCATCAACTACCAACGAAACGAAGTTTCATAAATCATCATCAACAAAAACTACCAACAAAACCAAGTTTCAGAATAAAAAAATCATCAACAAAAGCAGAAGCATTACCATCATTATTCAAGTTCAAGGAAAAGAAGAAATGCCAAAAGTGCGCATCCATCATCATTTCTTCTCCTCACGCCTCTGGTCACTAGGGAGCTTCATTCTTCCATCTCCCCTCTCCTTTTCTTTTCACAGAGAAAATCCCATAGGTATGACCACTTCGTATTCCTCCAACTCATTGACTGTATCTTAGACATATAACACAATAGTTTAAGCAACTAAACATGAACAAAGCATGTGAATCAACGGACTGCTAAATAAAAAAAGAAACTGAACCATACCGTTTAAGCAAAGCCATTGATCGTTAGGAGGAGGTGAGAGAAGGAGAGAGCGCTCCGGCAACTGTAGGCGAAGGGAAGATCAGAGAGGCATTGAGTGAGAAAGAGATGAAGAGAGAACGAAGGGTACGGCGCTGCTGTGAGGAACGCACACAAACCCTAATAAAAAAAACTAATCAAAATTATGCAAGCTTAAGGATATTGGGCCGTTTCTGGCCAAGAAGCTCTCCAACCCATGAGTTTGCTGGCTCGCACCCCCCATTCTGACTTTTGTTTTCCCTTTTTTTTTTATGTTTCAAAAACAATATGTCTTTGGGCTTAACCTTAACATCCACAACCCTAAAGCCCATCCTTACCTTTTTTTTTAATCTACTTCTTTTGTTAACATTTTCATTAAAAAATCAATACTTTTTTTATCAAACTAAATTAATCTTGAAATTAATTTTCTTTTTTAATTTATCTTTGCTAATTTGTTACATTTAAGAAAATACCAAAAGAATTAGTTTAGTTAATTTTCTTTTTCTTCTTTTAATTTATCTTTTTTTATTTATTTTGTTAAAAATATACTAGTAACATATTAAAACTTCATTTTGTAAAATAAATTTGATTTTCTTAATTAGTTTTATTTTAATCATTTTCTTTTTATTATTTTTCTTGCACATAATGAAAATACCAAAAAAACTTTTAAATTAACCTAATTAGTTTGTTTTCTTTAAACTTTTTTAATTATTTAATAAAAATACATAGAAGAATAATAACAATAAAATATTTAATCTTTCTTTTTAGAATAGATTTTATTTATTTATTTTTAAGTAAATACATGCATTTCATACTTTATTGATTTCTTCATTTGTTATAGCTTTATATTAAAACACACGACTATTCGATTTGGTTGTAATATTTGGACATCGCTATTTGTTATGAGATTCATCCCCATTTGAAATAATTGTACCCCCATTCCCGAATACTTTGTAATAGCTTAGAATTTTAAGTCCCACAATTTATTGCTTTCAATATACTGTGTAGTAATTAGGCGTGTATGGAAAGATTCAAAAATCAATCGCTAGATGACCTAATCCAAGAATAAATAACTTGAAATCAATACACTTCTCACACGCGCACTTTAGGGTAACCTCGCTTGTTGCCTCGGAAATACAATCATGTCCCTCGAATATGAGACACTCTAGCAAATGACCCTTCGATAAACAAAGATCGTAGTCCCTCGATGACCCTCGATGTTGCCTTCGATAAAACGATCTCGTCCCTTACAAAATTTCTAGAGCGTCTCACAAGTTGCTTTCAATGATTGTATGCGATGACCCGCGCCTATCCTGTTTAACATCCAAACACAAGTTTGTTTACCAAATGCAATGGTAAAACAACAATGTCAAAGGATTAAAAATGTGTAGGAAATATCTTTGAGTTAGGGTAGACAAACTCCTAGTTACTTGATCTCTCGCAAACCATCCTTGCTATTTTCAAACACACATCACAACACAATTTCAAAACATTTCCCAAAACAAACTTTCAAACATTGAAATACCTTTTCAAAAGACAAACACCTTTGTATATATTAAAACAAGAATCATTACAAAGGTTGCCACAACAATGGCCTCTTTTCAAAACATTTTCAAAACCACACACAAAGCACCATTTCAAACAATTGAAAAGCAAAAGCAAGTGATCTAAACAAGTAACTAAGAGCCCATGGATAACCATGGATGAAAAGGGTGCCTGCACCTTCCCTTTTCATAATCTACCCCCGGACTCAAGAAAACATCTCAAAGGTCTTTCCTGTGCTTTTTGACCTTTCCTTTGGATAAATTAAAAAGTCGGTGGCGACTCTTGCTAAACTGAAACATTTGCGAACACAAACGCAAAACCTCAAGTCAGTTCTCCCACCGTATCACAGTCATCGTATAACCATGATTATAAATGTTGCAAGGTATCTTAGCATCTTTCTTTAGGGACTAAGATCATTTTTAAAGACAACTTTTGATAGCGTCATCGAGGGACTATGATCTTGTGTTTGTTTGTTTTTACTAAGATACCTCACATGTATAACATGGCCATTTTGTAAGGCAACCAAGTGGATTTTACCCTAGGGGTGGTTGTGTGCAAGTGTGTTGATTTTTCATGCTTGATTTGTCTTTGATTAGGGTTTGCTAATTGATTGGTTTTAGTCTTTCCATACAAACCCTAATTACTAGCATTTATATAAAGCGATAAATTGCGAAAAGTAAAATTACTATGCTACTACATCATTAGGGGAGGGTGGTGTATAAATTTACAAATGGGAATTGCAAGAAAATTAAATCTAATTATCTATTACAACCATATTGAATATTGTACAAAATTGAAAATAAAATGCAAGAATATAAGCGGAAACAAGAGATGATTTTTGTTGTTTTTATGAAAGGTTTTTTTTTGTCTTGACCTAATTAAAGAAAAAGATTAATTAAAATTAAATAAAATTAAATTAAACTAATTAAGAAAAGAAATTAATTTGAAAAGGATTTTTAGGGTTTTTTTATGAAAAAAAAGGTTTTAAATGAATGAAAATAAAAATGAAAATTAATTATAAAAATAACCTAAATTCTAAATTGATTTAAAATAATATATTAATTTATCCTAAGTCTAAGAATTTATTTAAGGAGAAAAGAAATTAATTTGTCTTTAAGAAAATATTTTTAGTCTTTTGTTTTATGAAAAATAAAATACATGAGTATAAAAAATAAATAAAAATAAATTTTGGATTTTTATGATTTTATGAAAATAATAATAATAATAATAATAATAAAAATATTAATATTAATAGTAATAGTAATAATAATAATAATGAAGAAAAAATAAATAAAAATATAAAAATATAAAGAAAAAGTCAGGGGGGTTAATCAGTAAGGCAGGGAGTAATATGAGAGAAAAAAAAGACTAGGCCCAATGAGAGCCCAAATGCTGCCAAAAAAACAAAAGAAAGTCAGTAAATTGTGAAAAATTGCAAAAGGTCACGCTGGGGCTTGAACCCAGGACCTAAGGGTGAATAGACGTGCGCTTTACCACTGAGGTGACTATACATCCGTTAATATAAGCAAAACAATAAATATATGATACAAAATACGCCCTGATTACACTTCATCTTCAACCTCCAGCCAAAAGACCTGTATCTTCTTCATCTCTCAACAAAAATGAAAAGTTCAAACATGCAAGTTGTGGCATTTCTTCCCACGAATCCAACCATGTAAATAACTTAAGCTAAAAGTCAAAGATGAATGAGAATTTTTCTGGCCCTTCAAAACCTAAAATTTTTAGAAAACTTCAACTCTAAAATTCTCTAAGCTCAGGCCATATAAATGCAAACTATGGATATGTACAGCTTCGTGGAAATATTATCTATATTTTATCTTCACAAATCAAAGCTTAACAATGCCTAAATAATGAGATGAAAAGTCAGAAAACCCACCTTGCAGCTGGAGACCGTGTTTTGAGTTAGAGCTACTTTCAAAGTGTTTTGATGATTGGGTAAGCTTTCTTGAACCTCCAGGAAGCTATTGCAAAGCTTACTTTATGCTGAGAGTTCTTGAATCAAGCTGAAGAAGTCAATGTGCAATGCCCTGTTTTTGAAAATGGAGGATGGTGCAAATGGTATTACATTTTGAAAACAGGGGTTGGGATAACTTCTATATGTGTATTAGAAGCTTTGTGGATTGTTTGGCCAAGAAACGCACGAGGGGATTTGGAGATTGGGTTCAAAAGTCAGAAATGACAAGTTTTTGTGCTTGTATGGAAATTTATGGTTTTGGAGAGTTTGAGGGCTTGTTTAATCATGTGTTAGCTTTCAATACACTTGTATGGTTATAAGAAAAAGATTAGAGGACTTGAGAAGGTCATAAAAGCAAGATATATACTTATGACTATGTTACTTGATTTTAAAGAAAAGTGACAATATGGTTCCAAGATGATGTACAAGCATGGCCTGAGTTTATGGGAGGCTCTAGACATGTTTCTTTTGCCTTTGACATTGCTTGTGATCAGAAGGAACAAGTTAGGAGCTCTATGCATTGACTTTGTGATTAAAGCCTCTTTACAAGAATGGAATGGTTACTTTGTGCCATAAATGGAAAATTTGCTTGGATAAAGCTTGAATCAAGTGGATAATAGCTCAAAAGCAAGTGTAATATTTTGATTATAGATAGATCTTGAGGTTTAGAGGCCTGCAAAATAAGATTGTGCAACATAGGTTTGAAATTGAATTCTTGTTCATCACAAAATGACTTGTAATTCAAATGTGAAAACCCTAACTTCATCTCTTCGATTCTCCATACTCAAGAATGATCTCAAGGAGTTCTTGGACATTTTGGAAAGCTTGAAATGCGCTCTATAACCCCTATTTGAATCACTTTTGAAAATTCCCCTTGGAACTATATGAAAAAGTGCAATGGAGTTAGGTCAAAATCCTAACAAAACTAGGGCAAAATTTCACTAAGTGTCCAATTTCAAGACCATGACTTTATGAATTAATAACTTAAGATCCAAGAATTTTTAGGAGAAGTTATGTAAATCAATGTTGTAGATATCATGGAGATATACAACTCTCATGTTGAAAGTTTCTTCTGAATCCTCTTGCATCATGGTGAAAAATTGGCTCAAAGTTATGAAAAAACATGAAGTTTTAAACACTTAGAAAAATTTCTAAGTTAGAAAAATTTGACTTTTCAAAATGAAATCTTTACTTTTTGATTTCTTGATAAATAAGTTTCCTATTTTGACATGTTTTGATTAATTGTGATCTTTGACATTGAATTTTGACCAAAAAGTCAAAGTTTGACTTTTTAGTGTATAGTTGACTTTTGATCAGTTGACTGAAAATTCACTATCAATCCAATTGATCTTGAGCAATGTTTTAGGTTATTAAGTTAGGTAAAAATGATGCAATTAGAATCTTTAAATCATTCTTCAAACCAATTGACCATTTGCTAGGTCAAAAATCAGAAATAGCCCTTTCTCAGTCAAAACCCTAATTTTGACCATTTTGCCATTTTGATGATTTGATCAAATTTATTGAGGAATTAGGGTACGAACTTGATCAAATGATACATATGAGTTTATAATGTTGATGTGGGTCAAAAATCATGAAGTTTGACTGTAAATTGGCCATAATTGACTTTTTCTCCAATATAGTTGATTTTTAGGTCAACTGTTCCATTGATTGAGCAAAAGTGTGATCCAAGGCTTGAAACTTGACATGAGTAATCTTGGGGGTGCATAATGATACATAAAAGTCATATGAAGCATTTAAAGTTCAATTATCCTTGTGCAATCTCAAACCCTAATTTTGGTCATTAGTGCTTAAGGAGGTGTCTTGAGCTGATCAACCCTAATGCAGTCTTAAACCAAGAAGGACCTTTGTGAGAAAATATTTGATAAATGAGAGGGAAAAGTTTGGGTTACAAAAACTTCCCATGTTCAATCTTCTTGAACCTGAAGAGTTAGATTGGCGGACCTTCCATTCGTGACTTGAAGGTGAAAGATGATTGAACACTAGAGTGCCCAGAAATTTGCACTCGAAGATGGAATATGAATGGGCTTATAGATGCCATTTGGAGGAATGCTGGTAAACATTGGAAGAAGTATCAGCATAAATCTCTTGTTGATTTATACTAAAACTTGATGTTTTACCTGTGAGAAAAAGAGTTAGTAAAATGCAGATGTCTGCATGAGGTTCACCAAATATGGTATTATGTTAAATGCATATGGTATGTACATGCTATGATGTATAGATGTGAGATATATGTTTTTGTCCCAGAAAATAAATCCCTGACTGCTGCTGAGGAAATTTTGGGGGGTTGAATCCCTGATTGTTGTTGGGGGATGAAGAATATATATATATATATATATATATATATATATATATATATATATATATATATATATATATATATATATATATATATATATATATATATATATATATATATATCTTTAAACTTTGTTGAAAGGACGCTTCTGCTGGGGAATATCGCTTGAATGTCAACTGTTATCTCGTTGGATCCAGGCTTCACAATTTGCTGAGGATGAAGTAGTTAAATGCTATCTGGTCGGATCCAGGCTTCACAGTAACTTACTGGGAGAAGAGACAAATTAACTATTATCTGGTCGGATTCCAGGCTTTACAAAAAGTTTTCTTGAAATTGAATAGTTATCTGGTCGAATCCAGGCTTCACAACAACTTGCTAGGGATACAAGAGTTTAACTGTTATCTTGTCGGATCCAGGCTTCGCAGTATCTTGAAGTGGTAACTACTATCTGGTCGGGTCTAGGTTTCATGGTTTTTTTGGAAAGTTGTATTATTATCTGGTCGAGTCTAGGCTTCATAGTGTCTCTCTGGGGATCATAGTTAATTGTTATCTGGTCGGGCTCCAGGTTTCACGATAAACTGTTTGAAAAATGTTATCTGGTCGGGTCCAGGATTTGTGGATTTTTGAGATTGATGAGGTCAATTGCTATCTGGTTGGGCCTAGGTTTCATAATAAACTGTTTAGGGATTTAGTCGTTACCTGGTCAATTTCCAGGTTTCACAATGAATCTTTGTGGGTAATTACTATCTGGTCGGATCTAGGCTTCACAACAACTTGCTTGAAAAAATGAATTTGAAAACTGATATCTAGTCGGATCCAGGTTTAACAGTGATTTGTTTAGGCAGAGGAAAACTCTACTGGGGAAAAGAAGTTAAACCTTGGTCGGGTTAAGTCCAAGTTCTTTTATATCTTTGAAGAGTTAGACTATTATCTAGTGGGGTCCAGGTTTCATAGTATCTTGAAATTGAGATCAACTATTATCTGGTCGGGTCCAGGTTTCAGATACTCAGATTGTTATCTGGTTGGGTCCAGGTTTCAGCAATTGAAGAAGTCAAACTAATATCTGGTCAGGTCTAGGCTTCAGTAATAACTTGAAAATTGTGCTAATATCTGGTCGGGTCTAGGCTTCATGGTTTTTTTTTGGAAATAGTAAAGGCTTTGCTGACGGCTTTATTGGGGATCAGGGGTTGTGGCCCTATGATTCGCAATAATCTGAAAGGAAAATTCAAACTGGAGTGTGTAGACTCAATCGGGTAGGACAAACTCAGCTTGGAGATAATAGCCCCGGCTTGGGAAGATATACACAGTTGGGGATAACAGGCTCAGGTGGGGAACTCCATGGTGTCCTTATTGTTGTATGTTGGGGAAATTTGAACTCGGTTGGGGAAGATATACTCTGTTGGGGAAGTGAATTTCCTTTAGGAAGAGATCTACGAGGCTTCAACTTGTAAAAATCGACTTAGCTGGAGAGAGAGCTGCCAAGAGATTGAGACCCTGGTCAGGGATTATCTTATGCGAACAGACTTTGTGGGAAACTACGTTGGGGAAAGGTTTATCGTATCCGTCCTTGTGGGGATAATGATAATGATAATTCTGTGGGGATATTTCATATACATTAAAGATATGCTTGATGCTGCTTAGCAGGACACATGTGCCAGATAATTTTAATTATGTTCATATGCATATGTTCATTCAATTTTAGTTATTGGATAATCTTACATTCAAAACAAAAACAGAAATTTTGCACTTCAAAGTATATTTGTATTGATATTTTGCCCATGAATAGGCGTTTTTTATACAGAGAGACGGAGATCCTAGTAAGAGGAAATTGTCTAAAGGAAAACAAAATTTAGAATGAAAACAAATATCCATGTGGAATGATCTCATTGCCTTCCAACTCTACTATTGCCCCAATGTCTTTGAATATCCCTTGTCGTTGACATAAGCTGATTGGATTGATCTTGGACCGTTTGAACTTGGACCTTGGTGATAAAATTGACCGTGTTGATTCCATGGGACATAATCATACGCTTTTAATCCTTAACTTTTTCCTGGACTGCCCTTTCGGGTTTTCAGCCCACCAGGATACCCTTTTTTGCCCAAGTCGCCCTTTCGGATTTTCAACTTGCCAGGTGTACAATCTTTTGCATATATCCCTAATTTTTGCCCAAACCTTTGGTTTTCTGGGATGCCCTTATTTTTCTTAGGTGTGTCAACCTAACGGGTCTCTTATGCGAAGTATTTTTTAACTATGTCCGTGTTTATAAGATGTGGGAAATCTTCACCATCCATGGTAGTCAACATCATGGCACCGCCAGAGAAAACTCTCTTGAGAACAAATGGCCCTTCATAGGTGGGAGTCCATTTGCCTCTGGGGTCGCCTTGTGGTAAAATGATACGTTTTATCACCAAGTCACCAACTTGATATACTCGAGGCTTTATCTTTTTGTTGAAAGCCTTGATCATCCGTTTTTGGTACGTCTGACCATGGCAAATAGCAGCTAATCGTTTTTTGTCGATCAAGTTTAGCTGATCCAATCTCATTTAAATCCACTCATCTTCGCCTAGGCCTGCCTCATTCATAATTCTCAGCGAGGGAATCTGAACTTCCACTGGCAAAACAACTTCCATGCCATAGACTAGGGAAAAAGGAGTTGCCCTAGTTGATGTTCTAGCTGAAGTTCGGTAGCCATGTAAAGCTTGAATCAAGTGGATAATAGCTCAAAAGCAAGTGTAATATTATGATTATAGATATATCTTGAGGTTTAGAGGCCTGCAAAACAAGATTGTGCATCATAGGTTTGAAATTGAATTCTTATTCATCACAAAATGACTTGTAATTCAAGTGTGAAAACCCTAACTTCATCTCTTAGATTCTCCCTACTCAAGAATGATCTCAAGGAGTTCTTTAATATTTTGGAAAGCTTGAAATATGCGATATAACCCCTCTTTGAATCACTTTTGAAAATCCCCCTTGGAACTATATGAAAAAGTTCCATGAAGTTAGGTCAAAATCCTGACCAAAACTAGGCTAAAATTTCACTAAGTGTCCAATTTCAAGACCATGACTTTATGAATTAATAAATTGATATCCAATAATTTTTAGGATAAGTTGTGTAAATAAATGTTATAGGTATCATGGAGATCTACAACTCTCATGTTGAAAGTTTCTTCTGAATCCTCTTGCATCATGGTGAAAATTGGCTCAAAGTTATGAAAAAACATGAAGTTTTAAACACTTAGAAAAATTTCTAAGTTAGAAAACTTTGACTTTTCAAAATGAAATCTTGAATTTTTGATTTCTTGATGAATAAGTTTCATATTTTGACATGTTTTTGATGAATTGTGATCTTTGACATTGAATTTTGACCAAAAAGTCAAAGTTTGACTTTTCAGTATACAATTGACTTTTGATCAGTTGACTGAAAATTCACTATCAATCCAATTGATCTTGATCAATGTTTTAGGTCATGCCGTTAGGTAAAAATTATGCAATTGGACTCTTTAAATCATGCTTCAAACCAATTGACCATTTGCTAGGTCAAAAATCAGAAATAGCCCTTTCTTAGTCAAAACCCTAATTTTTTGACCATTTTTCCTTTTGATGATTTGATCAAATTTTTTGAGAAATTATGGTCCACACTTGATCAAATGATACATATGAGTTTATAATGTTTATGTGGGTCAAAAATTATGAAGTTTGACTGTAAATTGGCCATAGTTGACTTTTTCCTCAATACAGTTGATTTTTAGGTCAACTGCTCCATTGATTGAGCAAAAGTGTGATCCAAGGCTTGAAACTTGACATGAGTAATATTGGGGGTCCATAATGATCCATAAAAGTCATATGAAGCATTTAAAGTTCAATTATCCTTGTGCAATCTCAAACCCTAATTTTGGTCATCAGTGCTTAAGGAGGTGTCTTGAGCTGATCAACCCTAATGCAGTCTTGAACCAAGAGGGATCTTTATGAGAAAATATTTGATAAATGAGAGGGGGAATTTTGGGGTACAACAGTAGTGTTTATGATGGTGCAGGTGCATCTTCGAAAAGCATACTACAAGATCCCAAAGAAAAGGACTCGAAATCTACTAAAATTGAAGAAAAGTTGGATCAAGTATCTGAAGAAAGAGAGGAATATCATCCAAGTAATAAAAATGATCTTACTTTGGAATGGAAAACCTCTAAGGATCATCCAATCTACAACATCCTAGGAGATATATCAAAGGGAGTAACAACTCGCTCTAAGTTAAGTAACTTTTGTTATCATTTGATTTTGTCTCTCAAATTGAACCCAAAAACTCTAAAGATGCCTTACTCGATGAACATTGGTTTTCAGCCATGCAAGAGGAACTAAATCGGTTTAAAAGAAATGAGGTTTGGGACCTTGTCCCCCCTCCGCGAGATCATCGAGTTATTGGAACTAAATGGGTTTTTAGAAACAAACTAGACGAAAACTGAATTATAACTCGCAACAAAGCTCGACTTGTTGCCCAAGGGTATAACCAAGAGGAAGGCATAGTTTATTAGGAAACT